>CM063458.1:15487500-17987500 GCA_032191425.1 Lymantria dispar
GCAGGCGCAACTATCTGCGCCTCATGCCGCCCTAGCCGAGGCCGCGGGTGACGTGACCGGGAATTAGTTCGTCACCCGCCGAGAGGCCGACCGCGTGAGGAAAGACCGACGTCCTCCCCGAAGGGGGGACGTCGGTCGATGGGAGGGTACCCCGGGTATGGGGTATTCCGTCGGGCCGGCCTCTGATGACAAGTAACCCTGCTCCAGTGGTCGGCCCAACGACGAAGGCGACGTGGTGTTCGGGTGGGTTGCGGGAGTTGCGTGCTTAAGCCCCTCTGTCGCCCCGGACGGAGTGGTGCGGAGGCACGCCGACCGCAGCCCACCCCAAAAAAAAAAAAAGAAAAGCAGGAGAATCACTTACTATCAGGTGTATTGCTTACTCACTGAATACTAGAAAATTAAAATAAAACTTAATGCAGAGTTCGGCAGTATCGAGTTTTTGGTAAATAATATCGATTATAAAACATTTGTTATTTTTGCAAATTAATAATTCACAAAAAAATATTATTTTTAAAAATTAGTAATTAGTGAAGATATATTACAAATTGCATCCAAAAATTAGTATTTAGTTGGTATATATTACTAACCAGCAACCCGCCCTCGCTTCGCTTCGGTTTCAGTCGCCTTATGGTGAACGCACACTTATCCGAGCCGAACGGATCGAATTTTAGAATTTTGTATAGAAATCGTCTTCCAGATGCGGACGATTCGATGCGGTCATGTGTGCGAAGTTTCATGAGATTTCATATACAGAATTCTAAAATTCGTTTCATTCGACTCATTCGGTGCGGATAATTGTGCGTTCACCTTTACCCGCGTAGTTCCCGATCCCGTGGGAAGTCCTGGTTAAAATATAGCCTATGTTACTCCCTAATATTATAGCTTTCCATTGGTGAAAGAATTTTTTAACGGTCCAGCCGTTTTGAAGATTACCCGGAACAAACGGACTGACAAACAGACAAAAAATATATAAAGTGATTTTTAGGCATATGTATAGTGCGAATAACCGTGGCAGCATGAAAAAGGCCTATTATTTTGACATTACAAACAGACACTCCAATTTTATTTATTGGTATACATTATTTTGCACAATTAGTAATCAGTAGAAATAAATTACTAAGTTTTTACGAAAAAATTAATAATTAGTGGGAAAATATTACTAATTATTAAATTTCATTGTAAAAAATGCGTAGTTAGTGGATAAATTATTACTAATTATTTTCTATCCATCCATCAGCCTACAGACGTCCACTGCTGGACATAGGCCTCTCCATGAGAATGCCACTCGGAACGGTCCTGTGCCACTTGCATCCAATGGTTTCCTGCTACTTTGAAAGTGTTGTCAGTCCACCTAGTAGGGGGTCATCCCATGCTGCATCGTTCGAATCGTGGTCGCCACTCGAAAACATTTCTTCCCCCAATGGTTGCATGTTCGAGCGATGTGGCCTGCCTTCAACATGCTATGGATTTCTGTATTTCAGATTTTATCACATAGAGAAATACCGAGCATAGCAGTCTCCATAGCATGTTGAGTTACTTTGAGCCCTTTTATGAGGCTGACATTTAGAGACCATGATTCAGTGCCGTAAGCCATTGCTGGTAACACACACAATAGTTATAAACCTTTGTTTTCTGTTGAATTTTGGTAAGTTGAACATTGAACATCCACCGATTGCTAATTTTTGGGAAAAAATGTAATTTATTCCTATGAATTACTAATTTTTGAAAATCATTGGTAATATTTTCCTACCAATTTTTTTAAGCCTTTTGAAAATTTTGCCCTACTAATCACTATTTTTTTTTGACATTAATAATATTCTTGTACTAATTATCAATTATTGGAAAAATACAAAATGAAAATAGATTCTATTTTGCTGATCACTGAATTAATGTGTGAATTAAGCTAGGAATCTTAGACATATGATGTAAGTGAAGCCACAGGTAACAATCAGCTAATTTTAAATTATTACTCTTTATACAGTATAAGGTTGCTCATAGATTAAGACAAAAATATCCTAACAGAAAATAATGGGTTCCTCCAAAACTTTGACTTCCAGAAAATCTAAACAATTATTATGAAAATCAACAAGCAAATAATTTTCATTACTTATATTTGAGTGAGCTAATTTATTCTACAATCCACTGTTACTACTAAACTGCCAATATAAATAAAACTAAAATTTAGCAAAGAATTTAAAATTTTAATAAATATATAAATAAATAATGAGTATGATTTAATATGATGACTAGCTATTGAGAGCTGCGGAGATTATTTATTATATTTAGTATTTGCTTTCTCTTGGCACTTGGATCAACTTTAATCGTCATATCTGCATTACCTATCTGTCCTGTATTATGGGCATGTTCCGCAAGTCTTTGAACATTACATAAAACATGGATGCCACAATCATAACCATTGGTTTGTTGCAAACATTCCTTGTCAGCAAAATTGATGCTGCCTGTAAATTAATAAATACTATCATTAGAAAAAAATCATACATTTAAAAAAGGAAGAAATTGTTATGTACAATTCTATTTATTTTAATTATTCATTAGTGGTGATGCAAAGTACAATATTAACATTTAAATTTATAACAATTTAAAATTTGTTTACTCACCAGTTTGGGTTAGGTATGGTATTAAATGACTAGCAAATTCCCAGGCAGCATTGTGATTGCTGACACATGACGAATCAAAGTGAAAAAAACTACTTTCTGGTTTTGAATAAACAAGCAGGCTCCAGTGTGAACCCCCAGCCGTATCCGGTGAATCATTGTCATTTAGTGGGAAAAACACAAATTGTTTTTGATTTATACCAAGTGGGTCCAGAAATATTTTTATCTCCTCAGTTTGAACCATCTTTATGCATTGTGTCACCTCCGGTGAAACAAATAGTAATTCATTTACTTTATTAAATATCACTTTCTCTAAATACTCAAAATAAAATGATATTATTGTATCATTCAACCAATGTGGCCCACTCAGAAGTTGAACATCAGATTGCCGAAGTACTATGTTATGAAAGCTCAACATGACAGCTGCTTTTTTAGCCATTTTGAAACTTGTGACTTCACTGACATTTAAGTCTTTATATTGCTTGATAGGATCTGGTAAATGTGAAAGAAAATAAAACCAAAATAAAAGGAGTATAAAATAGCATTCTATGTATAGGTATTTTGATATTTTATTGTCTAGCAACCTTATCATTCAGAATAACTCATCTAATACAATGTCTTAATGCATAATTATTAAAACTGAATTTATTGTGTAATAACAAATAAATAAAATGAGTAAGCAATGATTAACTAGAAATGCCAGATAAATGTTTTGGTACTAAGATTGTATTACTATATGATTATATGGGAGTTGACTTTCTAGTATAACCAGTTTTGGCCGATTATTATTTGCTATGGATTGGTTGCCATCTGGTTTACAATATCCAGAGATAGCGACAATTCTACAATTACACCAGATGTCAAGATATTTCGGGGTTTAGGATTAAAAGGATTGATAATTGATAATTTACGATATACCTATGATTTACCTGCAAAGTTTTTGGTCGTACAAGAGACGTTAACGCTTATTGAGTTTTCTATTGAAGATAAATGTTATGGATTTACCAAATAATATTCTGTCTGTGATGATTACCATAACTGGTTTGATACAGTTTAACGATCAGTATAAATAGGTATGAATTAAAGCAAATGCATAAACTTACCGCAGTCTGATAGAGAATAAGTGCGTGCAAGAAAATCACCAGTAAATTTCGACTGACTATCACCAAAATTTCTAAATGAAATTTTACAGTAACAACTAATTTGTTTCACGTATTAAATAATTTCACCTTGCGCAACGTTAAGTAGCCAAGGAATACAATAATTAATTAATAAGTTCTTTCATTTTATTCCTTGCACTTTTTCAATCCAACCACATTACTATTTGCGTACCCGATAGCGCTTTTGACATATTTAAATTTTTTTTTTGTTTGGATCGCCCTTACAGGCAGGCTAAAGTCTTTTCGACCATACTGCCTTGTCTTACGTAGCTTATTTCTTTACATATTATTTATTTCTTCATATTGCATAACTTATTAACAGTCATTGTCCGTCAGTAAGTCAAGTCGTTATCATTAATTAGGCGCTGAAGAACCTAATTAGATGATTTCTCTGGGAATTTCGGTTGAATATGAAAATACACGTAAACCACTCTTATATCACATTCACCACACTTCAGCACCTTAATTATATTATATTACATAAAACATCAGCAAAATTATACAATATAAGACTATAAAACACTAAAAAAATGAATATAATACAAGAGCTTAACATGACATTTCCGTATTCGCGCCGAAACTCCTTGACATATTTAAAATTGACATGTTATGTGATGTCACTGATTTTTTTATTGTTCCGATTAAGGTCTTTATATCATACTGCCCATAGAACAAAACTAAAAACTAACAGAATCAATAATTGTTAGTTTTTTTTACGGTAGGCGCGCTCCTCGCTCCACTCCGTCCGGGGCGACAGAGGGGCTTAAGCACGCACACCCGTAACCCACCCGCGATACGTCGCCTTCGTCGTTGGACGGACCACCGGAGCAGGGTGACTTGACGTCTTCTTCTTCTTCTTTTTGGTCTTGGCAATCAGCTATTAATACAAGCCATTTTTGCCAGTGTCGAGTTATAATTTACTTTTCAAATTATCAATTTCTTCATGTCAGTAATGGTCCGTCAGTAAGTCAAAGTGTCGCCTCCAACAGTGTAACGGCCACTGTTAGGGGTATCTTCTGAGAATTTTGGTGGAAACAAAAAGGTATGTATAGCAGTTTTATATCACATTCACTACACCTCAGTAGTTTTGCCACTATATATTACATAAAATGCCATCAAAATTATTTAATATAACACGTTAAAACACTAAGATATTGAATATAATACAAGAACACCACATGACACTTCCAAATTCCCGCCAAAAAACTTCGACGTCAGTGGTCGGTCTGATGGAATACCTAGGGACACGAAAAAAGAATCTATTCTTTTAGGTACCGAGTACTTTTCTTTTGATGCTTTTACTCAATGAGTAATTTTTGACAGGTATCGTATCGAAAAAATTTTAGAAATCATCCATGTTAAAGTTGACCTTACGGCTCATATTTATGGTAACGCCATTTAGTTTAAACGTAATAATGAACCTTCTAAAACGTAGCTCGAAAAATTTTAATCCGTTCACAGACGGTGAAATTAGGTTTAAGTTAGGGGGGGGAACAGTCGTTTTATATTATAGCGCTATCTAGTTTTGAACTCTAAAAGTTTTTATTTGATTTGACACTAATAATGTAAATAAATGTCACTAGATGTCCCATATAAATATATATTTTGAATACAATAAATTAAATAACTGATATTTTATTGATGTTTATTTTATTCAATAAGAATTTACTAACAACATATTTAATACAAAATAATTATTATCGATAATCATTTTAAGGAGCCAAAGTACCTACATAGTTTTAGTTTATTCTCATGTAACCTCCATCGAACTGTAAAGTACCCACTATTTCTCTATTCTCTAATTAAAAAGTTGCAGATGCCTATTTGACGCTGTCAATTGTAATTTTTAGTATATTGTAAAATTGAAATTTATAAAATTTTAGCGACTATATTATGTGACGTGACTAAAAATGTGAGATACTGTATCTCGACACTGGCAGAATCGTTGCTGATTGTCATTACACAGAAGAAGAAGAATAAAAAAATTGGCGTAGTATAAGTTTTGTGGGCTGGTGTAAAAATTATAGAAATCAAGACTTTATTGCCCAACGACGGCCTAAAAAGTATTAAAGAAGCTGTATAACATGTCAAAAAATATTCATTTGATTGTCCCTATGACTCCTGTAAGTACCTACTTTATATATTTATTCAACAGAACATATTTTCTTAATTCTAAGTAAGTAGATTGTATTTACATTACAAAAATTATGAAATCATTACGTTCCGTGTAATGTGTCCGTGTCGTGGGCGTGTTAAAAGACGTTTAAAAGTTTGTTATATACTTCATTCTTCTTCTATTAAAACGTCCATAGAGGTAAGGAAAAACTTAATATAAAATATTATTCCATCCTGTTTGACCAGCATGGTATAATAGGTTAATTTCCTCGCAATCGTGGAGGATTCTGAATTCGTGAGACTGAGATGATGATGATGATCCCTACAAAAAGAAGTGGCATTAACATACTTAAGAACTCTGGCAGTGGCATGACTCGCTCAGAGTACATAACCTACCGTTGAGCATTAAAGGTTTCCGAATAAGAACCAAGAATCTACCGGTTCCTTGTAAGTCAGAAGGTTGACCTAGAAGACTAATGATTAATTAATCGTAGAATTAATGAAAGTCTTGAGTGGCGACCACGAATCGGACGACGCAGCGTAGGACGACTTCCCACTAGGTGGAATCGTTGGATGCAAGTGGTGCAGGACCGTTCCGAGTTGCATTCTTATGGGGAAGGCTATATCCAGCAGTGGACGTCTATATGCTGATGGATGAATAATGAAAGTCATAGGAAACTGTTAGATGTAAACCACTAAATACCATCTTTCAGTTATTCTGTGGGAAAACCTGTTTATAGCAGTAGACTTTTTACCCGAAAATTATCTCTATTTCCGTATTCATTTATTATAATTATTATATGTACTCATATTTAAAGCCTTTTTTTTAAAGATCAGACAAGATCTAGGCAAAAATGTAAAATATTATCATATTACATACTGAAATGGTTTTTGTTTAATTTTTTCAGTTTGGCCTACCATTTGCCGAATCCTGAAAAAGATCCAGAACGGTTCCAAGAATGGGTACAAAGAGTCCAGGGCAAACTGGAAAGGGATGCGGATTTGGAACTTCTTAAGATGAAAATGGTGTGCGATATTAATTTATCAGATAATTTCAAAAATCGAAATCGTCGATTGAAAATTTTGACATTGCCTACAGGTTGTCTGGTTAGTATGGAATAGTATTCCAACGTAATAAGGTAGCAATAGATTCTTTATAGGTGATTGACTGACATGTTAGTCCAAGAGCTTAAGTTTCTGTCATCCTGGTACCTGCGTTGAACTTCTATGGCCTTACCGTGACCGCCGAGACAGCCACTAATGTCAAGGAATCGACACCCGTGGTCGATCCAATGATATTGGGGAGGAAACATGGTAGATTATAGGGCCACACGCCATTCATCTGTCGCTCTGGTTATACTGGGCGGGATGTATCCAGGCCATAGTCTAACATAAAATAAAAATAAAGGCTTTATCGTATTACGGGCATCTTTAGGAACAACAAAATTGTGTAACACAAAAACAACATGGGTGTAATTAACACCCAGAGTCAGCGAGAATTTGTAGATCACACAAAGTATCGTCGAAGATCGTAAAAATCAAATATACGATAAAGCCACGTGTTTTAACCACTACGCTATCTATGGAATTGTTAGGCTGTCCGTGACTCACTAAACACCATAAGGGTAAAAAAAGAGATAACTGATTATTCAACTTTTTTGTATGCTATTTTACGTCGTCTTCTCAGCTCATAAACGTCCCACAGCTGGGCTCGAGCCTCCTCCCCAGTAAGAGAGAAATTGACCTACTATACCATGCTCGGCACACATGTTAGCATAGGGTTTTATTTCGAGTTTTTGCTTTTCTTGCATAAATGTTATATTTTGTATTATATCCCATAGTCGTCTTTTACGACAGCCACGGGAAAGATGGGGAGTGGTGAATTGTATTCTTACCACACGACATTTGCTGTTCTATTCACGGAATTTTCTCTCTATTGTATCTATTTTACGTACATCTACAATAATAAAAATCTCCTGCAGTCTATACTTTCATTAATAGATACCGCAAGAATGGAAAGCGAAATGTATTAATAACAAAGTAAAATATTTGAGCTAAACCATAAGGAATGACATAGTTGGGCTTTTGCATATTTGTTATTGTAATAACTAAACATTTTAAATGTAATAAACAAATATATTATTTTAAATATAAAATATTAACACATTATGTATCTTGACCTACTTTATTAAGAAGATTTATTATGTGTATTTACTCACGATCGATAAATGATTTTCAGATTTTGAATGTTACATAACAAATTATCTTAACACTTAATTATTACCGAAGAAAAATAATCAGCCTTCTACGTCAAGTGCAGTCAATTTAGGTAATTAAATTATTTATATATACGAGGATATCCTCGTATATATAAATAATTTAATATATATATACATGAATAATGTGTGCTAGTTTTTTTTATTATATATATATATATATATATATATATATATATATATATATATATATATATATATATATATATATATATATAAATAATGTGTGCTAGTTTCACTAGTATGTGTTTGTACTTGTTATTATTATATATCACCATTTATTTCTATGGGATCATCAAGGAGTCGACGACACCCGATATTATGAGAGCTTTATATGAAGATATAGGTCCAAAACGTTAATCCTTTAAAAAAGCTGAATATAAAAATGGCATGGAACGTCTACTGATGACATTCCACATTTACACTACACTCGATGACTGCCAACGACAGCTGTAAAATTGCTGTTGTACTGTATTGTAAACTGAATTGAATCTTACAGTGCATTTGGTTTAATTTGTTGCCATGGGCATACACACTATCAGCATACACGCCAACGACTCACCGAACGGCACACCATACCTACTCACTCAGATCAGCAGTTTTGTGGCGTAGTCACGCGTATACACATACACATAAACAGACACATATACAATTACATCACAGTCATACATTATCATCATACATCATCATCACACACATATCATCATCGCCATGATCACTATACACACCATCATCATCACATTCGTGTAATTACACACAAATAATACATTACTATTTCCGACACAAAAAATATAAATATTAAAAACATAATAAAATACACGACACGAATAATGCACAATGGAAAAGCGCATCGCTCAGCGGGGTGCCTTGTTTTTATCTATGTACCGAACTATGCGCTTACGCGCCTGGCACTAGTTGACACTAGAGGTGCGTCGTCGACGCATTTAACGTAGACGAAACTAGACCGTCCATTTTCATCCGTGGACTAGTCGATGGACTAGTTAATTATTTCCTTTATGGACGTTCGTACTTCGTTGACGCGACGATTATTTCGATGTTTGTTGTTTAATGTAGTCCAGCTAAATGAAATTGCGAAACAGCGAGTTGCGTAAACAGCAATATGCTTACGTTATAAATGGCTTTTTAAATTTGCCGTAGTAGATTTATACGCCAATTTTTCTTTGCATAGGTTACAAATCGCCTTTCCACTAGAATCATCCTTTTCAAAGTGATGCCACAATTCACTTGAATTTCGTCCTGACATTATATTTAGCTGCACTTAAAAGTTTACTTAATACAGTGCAACCTTAATATAACGAACCTCAATTTAACGACTTCCTCTATTTAACAAATTTTTCGTAATCCCCTTGAATTGTTCATAAAAGTCAGTGTAAATAATACCTTTACATTACGAATTTTTTATCGAACAACCTCTTTATAACAAATTTTCAACTATCAAAAAAGTGTAAATACCACTATATGACCCTTAATCCGATAGTATGTGATTCAGTCACGACAGGTTCCGACACGTTTTTTTTCGTAAAACAAATTGAAGTCGTTTGATGGAAAATAATGTAAATAGTGCTGCTCGTCACTATCGTTGAAGATTCTAGTTGCTGAATACAAAAATGTTGAGGTGGTTAAAACCATTTCTTTACCTCTTTATAACAAAATTTAGACCAACCTTACCTCAATATAACAAACCTCAGTTTAACGAATTACTTGATATAACCAATATTTACGAGTTCCCGTCGGATTTGTTATATCGAGGTTGCACTGTATTAATACGTACTAAGTAGGTATCTTACTTCACTAAAACAGCAGAAAGAAAGTTCTAAACGTCTTTATAAATCTTCACTATTCACAATAATTAAATATATGTATGTACAAAATAAACTATTATTTACACTCGTAAACATTCCATCAATCTTTTGACCAAAAAAGTTACGCGAGGTACGTCAATAACAAATCGAATATACCTAGTGTTATTTTCAACGCAAAATCAGTGGCACAGACAGTTTTGTTTTACAATTGCAAACTTAACTCGTCTTCGCACTGACATCCAATACTATTATCAACTCATATATTCTAAATTTAAGGTTTAATTTTATTTGCATGAACTGTCATTTCAACGGAGCGTCGTTGATACGTCCATGCAAACAAAATTAAACCTTAAATCTACAGCTAATGAGTTGATAATAGGGTATGTTGATCCTTGTAGACGTAGACTGGGCACCGTCGACGACGCATTATCCGACTATGTTAACATGTCGTCGTCGCGTTGACAGTCTATGAATACTATGTAGACTGCAGATTAGCCGTTCTACTATCCGTCCAATTCAACTATAGTCCGTTCATCGTTGATGAACCGTCCATTCGTTTATTGCTTGTCGACGGTTGAATTAACGGGTTCGTCTATTCTACGCTCATCGCTAGTTGACACCGACCTCTTGCTAGCGGAGCCCGCGTTGCTCGCATATATATAACGCCAGATGAGATCGCGAGTAATTGACAAACCACTGTTTAGTGTTAAGACTTTTTATGTACCATCATCATTTTTCATCCACTGTCGCTTTGCTTACTACTCCTTCTGTAAACTTAAACTGTGCTGTGTTGTAACTTCAATAAACTTTCTTCTTGTGCTATCTACTCTTTATCTTACTACACTACAACTACGCCCAGGCAACCCACAGTTTAATAATAATATAATAATAATTTCATTTATTTAAATAACAAGGACTCATTTTTGTTAGTAATACTTAATCTACGGTTGTTAGTAAACATATTAAATATTCGAATAGTCAATTATAATTACAAAACAATAGGCGTATACATTAAAATAAAATAAATTAAAATAAAACAAAATAATATCTGCTAATGTAAATCACTGTCGCCTCACTCCATGAGAGATCGCACAGCAGTGATTTACATATATGCAGTCCAGCCGACTTGCAACCATGGCCAGGATGCTGTTTGAGCTAGCCCGCACCCTACGCACTAAGGATGCACACCTTTTGCGCATTGTGGTGTAAAAGCAATCTACACGAGCTTCAGCGAACATCCCCGAAGCGCTGCAGAAGCGGGGCAGCCCCAACAACACCCTGAACGCGTTGTTATATTGGATACGGAGAACACTGTAAGATTTTTGAGTATATCTAGCCCACAGGTTGCAAGTGTAGAATGATGTACAATAGGCTCTAAACAGGGTAATTTTCACCTGTGTTGTACATCGTGCAAACCTGCGAGCTATCATGTTCGCTCTCACTGACAGCGCCCTCCGCTCCCTTTCCAGGTCATCGTTGTCCTTCAGATCAGGAGTCAATATAGATATGTCTGAGTTGAGAATCTTGCAAAAAAAAACACAGATGAAGAGAAAATACAAACTACTATATTTTCGTAAAAAAATCCGATCTTTCTGTAAGTTCTCTGGGAGCGGGTTCTTTAGTGACTGTCAAGTCCCACTGCTTTTTTTTTAGTGAGTAAAGCTCTACACTAGTACATAATTTTTTATTTGCATTTTACGAGGCTCCAAGAAACGATAGATTTGTCGAATCTATCACTGTCAATTAACAGTTTAAAGACGAAAATAAATATATATATAAATATATGTATTATTTCAGGCACTACAACCGCTGCAAAACAGAACTCTTGTATAGCGCAAGAGTCAATCTTAAAAACTGGAATTGATATTCTATCCGAATTAAATGTAACTAAGGCAGGTATTTATTAATTTCAATAAATAAGGTTGTAAACATTTTTTTCACGTAACAGTGAAGGAGACACAATCATCGACTTTGCTTCTACCTTTGATCTAGCCATCATAAACACCTTCTTTAAAAAGAAAGATACCCACTAAATCATATATAAAAGTGGAGGAAATTCAACTCAAATAGATTTCATCCTCGCAAGGCGAAAACACTTAGCACTCTACAGAGACTGTAAGGTCATACCGGGAGAATCACTTACAACTCAGCACATGTTATTGATTTCCGTATTTAAACTTCCAAAACCCATTAAGACGAATCGAAATTTAATACCAAAAATTAAGTGGAGATCCTTGAAAGAACCACCAGGAAATCTGTTCATAATGGAGCTTGCTGAAAACCTAAGTTCCATAGACACCACAGACATGACCACAAATGAAATGTGGGAAAACTTTGAAAATATCTGCCTAAGCAAAGCTAAAACAAACTTTGGTCGAACAAGAAATAAAAAGGGGCCAAACAAAGAAACTGAATGGTGGAACCAAAACGTAAAAGCAGCTGTTGCTGCAAAAAAGGATGCTTTCAAAGTGTGGCAGTTGTCCGGTAACGCAAAGGACCTTGAAATCTATAAAAAAAGTAAAAAGCACGCCAAGAAACAAGTTGCATTGGCTATCGCGGAGGCGTACTCTGATTTCTACAATAGACTGGAATCCGCTGAAACTGAAGCAGATATACATAAAATAACAAAAATACGTCATAATAACATCAAAGACGTAACGAGTGTAAAATACATAAATGACAATAACAATAAATTGCTAACCAGCGATGACGACATAAAAGATAGGTGGACAGAGTACTATAACCATCTATTAAATGTCTTCCATAATAGGAAAAATGTTTACCTAAGGCCAGATGTGTCTCTGGGCCCCCTTGCGGATGTTACTCCAGAAGAGATTAAAAGAGCCGTAAAAGAAACTAAAAATAACAAAGCGCCAGGACCAGATGAAATACCAACAGAAGTCTGGAAATCTCTAGGAAAACAAGGAGTAACTTGACTATGCAAACTATTCAATAAATTTATTCAGGGGCAGCCTATACCAGACTCATGGCGAAACAGTTTTCTTATACCCGTTTATAGGGGAAAAGGAGATATTAGAGACTGCGGTAATTATAGGGCTATAAAATTAATGTCACATACACTTAAAATTTGGGAACGAATTTTAAATAACAGGCTCAAGCAAATTATATCACTAACACCAAACCAATGCGGATTTGTGGCGGCAAAAAGCATCTCAGACGCGATACAAACTGTTCGAATCTTGATGGAAAAAGCTAAAACAAACAAGACCAACTTACACATGATTTTTATAGACATAGAAAAGGCATTCGACAGGTCCCACGCGATATAATCTGGGAAGCACTCAGACAGCAACTGATACCAGAATACTACATAGTTCTCATATAGGACATGTACAAGGCTATTACTACACAAGTTCTAAGCCCCGCAGGCCGAGGCAGTCGGTTTGAAATCAAAGTAGGAGTACACCAAGGGTCCATCCTGAGTCCGCTACTTTTCAACACTACAATGGACTACTTAACGAAACTCTGCCAAAAACCACTGCCTTGGAATATCCTATATGCAGACGACGTTGCTCTAATCTCTGAGAATATTGAGGATATTCAGCGGGATTTTAAATATTGGGTGGAGGCACTAGAGACGAATGGTCTTAGGATCAGTCGAAACAAGACTGAGCATATGTCCTGTATTTTTGATAGCGTCACGAACCCAGACAATATAAAGATCTCGCTGGGCAATACCTTTCTTGCCAACGGTCACACAATTTAAATACCTTGGATCAATAATTAGCAATGACGGCAAAATTGAAAAAGATGTTACTCATAAAATAACAACAGGATGGATGAAATGGAGACAGCTTACAGGCGTAATGTGTGATAGAAAAATCCCTCTTAGTCTTAAAGGGCATCTATATAAGACAGCTATTAGACCTGTTATTATGTATGGTTCAGAATGTTGGGCAACAAATAAACAACATATGAACAAACTACACTCTACAGAAATGCGCATGTTACGCTGGTCAGCGGGTACCACGCTGTTGGACAAAATTCGAAATGAGTATATACGAGGAAGTTTCAAAGTAGCCCCCATAATGGATAAAATCAAAGAGAGGCGTTTGCGATGATATGACCACATAAAAAGACGCCCCGACGACCATATGACCTGTTAAATAATTAAAAGGAAAATATTTAAAGAATCAGAAGAAGAATTATATTTTATATGTAATTGTCAATATGTTCTCGAATACAAGTTACTGTCAAATATAAATATATATTTATGTTTTTTTTTTTTCTGTGGGTGGGCCGCGGTCGGCGCGCCTCCACACCACTCCGTCCGGGGCGACAGAGGGGCTTAAGCACGCAACTCCCGCGACCCACCCAAAAACCACGTCGCCTTCGTCGTTGGGCCGACCACTGGAGCAGCGTTAACTTGTCGTCCGACCGACGTCCCCCCCTCGGGGAGGACGTCGGTCTTTCCTCACGCGGTCGGCCTCTCGGCGGCTGACGGACTAATCCCCGGTCACGTCACCCGCGGCCTCGGCTAAGGATATATTTATGGTAACGACCGAGGTATACACCTCTTTACATCCACTCCTCTTTAGAAGCGCATGCCGATAGCTTTACTACCTTTTTTTTAAGCCTTGGTCGAGCCATATATTTTCTCGAGTAGCTTCTGAAACCGCAACCATTTCTTCCGCTATCACTTAACATCGTTTCCATCCATTTATCCTTATCGCTACTTTCTAATGCTTTGCAATAAGATGAAGCTCCTGTATATTCTTTTCTAAAGACTTTTTCTGCAACATTTGCAATCTCTCCAAACCTTTCAGGTTTCCTTAATTGGCTGCGATCGCGGAGGACACGTTGTTCATCAGAGACTTGTCATATATTTTCATTACCCATTTCGAGTTCTCTTGACACATTGTTGACATTATCATCTTCGTCATCATCTTCAACAGGCTCGTAATCACTTACATCAACTTGATCAAAGATAGTTATTTCACCATATTGTTTTTTATCTTTATTTTCTTGTGAAGATTCTGTACTTTCCATAGTTGAGTGTGCGCTGTTGTAAAATGGTCTGTTAGTAAATCTAACGTCTTTGGAAATCATGATTTTTTGTTTTGTAGGAACCCAAATTCGGTATGCCTTCGAAGTATCCGAGTATCCAACAAACATTCCAGGAATAGCTTTTGATTGAAATTTATTTTTCATCTTGTCTTTTAAAAGGATGTAGACTTTCGTCCCAAATTGCCGTAAATGGAAGATACAAGGTTTTCTTTTAACCCACTTTTCAAACGGTGTAGTGAAGGTACCGAAATGTTCATAGATAGTTTTATTTATACTTCGATTGAAAAGGTAATTTGCTGTATGAATAGCTTCGCCCCATAAATTTTGAGGTGCTTTCGTTTCCAACATCATACTCCTTGCCTTTTCCAATAGAGTTCGGTTTTTGCGCTCTGCAACACCATTTTGATGTGGTGTATATGGCGCTGTCAAACGTCTGGTAATACCATTTCTTTTAAGAAAATTACCAAATTCATTATTATAGTATTCCTGTCCATTATCTGACTGGAGACAAATTATTTTATTACCTGTGAAATTTTCCATTTCAGCTTTGTACTGTTTAAATTTGTCAAATACTTCACTTTTATTTTTCATACAGTACACGCGACTATACCTGGTGAAGTCATCAATAAAAGTTAAAAAGTATTTATTGCCGCTCGGCGTTTGTACCTTCATAGGACCACAGACATCGCTATGCACTATTTCTAGCTCCTTTGTAGTACGTGGTGAAGAATTTGGCTTACTAGGCAGTCTTTTAATTTTTGCTTGTATGCATATTTCACAATCGCCTAGTTTTTCGTTTTGATTAAAATCTAAACCAATAATTGTTTTTCAAGGCTAATTTCATGTCAACTTAGTTCATATGTCCTAAATATTTATGCCTTTTTTAATATTGGTTTCTTGTTCAACAGAATGACATTTCTCTTTGTGAGGTTTATATGATGCAGGATTTATATAATATAAGCCATCTTTGGCCTTTGGTGCACTAATAACTATGCCTTCACGTGGATGTCTTACAGTAGCTCTTTTGTTAGTGAATAATACTGTACATCCCAACTCTGTAGCTTTGCCAACAGAGGATAAATTTGAGCATAAGCTTGGTACGTAAAGAGTATCATTCAAAGTAATTTTGCCTGTCTTACCTTTCTCATTGGCATTCATCTTAAGAATGACTGCTCTTTTGCCTTTAATATCAGCTGTCGCTTCTTTAGAGGCTAATTTAAGCGATTGTGTATTCGACTTAATGATATTTTCAAAATAATTTTTATTATGCGTCATATGTGATGTACAACCACTATCAAGAATCCACTTAGTTTCGTTGTGGTGTAAATTTTCTTTTTCAGAATATAGACATATGGCGTACGAACTTTTTGGTGCCTGTTTTACTTGGTAAGAATCTTTGTCCTTTTTGAACTTTAATTTTCTGCATTCTTTAATATTATGCCATTTTCTCTTGCAAAATTTGCATATCTTGACAAAGTAAGATTCTTCTTCTATTTCGTCTTTAGTATGTGTATTATTGCCCAAATTTCTCGCTTCAAATTCTTCTAAAATTTTAATTTTTAGGTCTTCCGGTGTTGGTAACGTGTCTCTCGACTCTATCGCAACTCTAAAGTTGTCATATTCGGCCGGCAGACTGTAGAGCATCATTACAGACAGTAGATCATCGTGAATTTGAATGTCCATATCTGATAACTTATCTACGGTGTCAATAAACTTATTTAGGTGATCTCTGACATTACCATCTTGCATTTTCGACAGTATCAACTGCTTAAGGAGAGTAGCTTTTCTAGCAGGCCCCTTACTAGCATAAATTTCGTTTAGTTTCGTCCAAATGTCGTAAGCCGTTTGACAATTTTTTATTTGTTTTAGTTTGGAAGGAGAAATTAAAAGTACTAACTCTGATTGGGCAAGAACATCATTTTCTTTATTCTGTTCATTTTCTTTCTGTTGATGCAATGGTTTTTCAACATAAGACTATAGTTTATTTTTAACGAGAATGGCCTTTGCTTGAATTCGCCATATATCATAATTTTCTTTATTTAATAATTCAATTTGTGCGTGCTATAAGCCATTATTTATATTTTTCGTAGTATTACGTTATCGCTCTGCTACCATGTTAAATAATTAAAAGGAAAATATTTAAAGAATCAGAAGAAGAATTATATTTTATATGTAATTGTCAATATGTTCTCGAATACAAGTTACTGTCAACTATAAATATATTTATGATAACGACCGAGGTATGCACCTCTTTACATGACCATGTGAAGCTTGCCCTAGATTTGCCTACGACGAAACGTACGCGTGGAAGACCACCCGCCATATGGCAGACAACGGCCCAAAAAGACCTGAACGACGCAAGATTAAACGCTGACGAAGCACAAGATCGTGCTAAATGGACGTTTAGGACTAGGAAGGCCGACCCCAAAAAATGGGATAAGGTCTAGCCAGAAGAAGAAGAAGAGGTAAACATTTTTTTCAAATAAGCAAAAAATTAACGTAATTGTTAAATAATTTCACATAACATGTATATGGGTCTATGTTCAAAACGACTGAAGATTGAGCATTGAAATAATAATGAGGAGATAATATTATTATTTTTAGTAACATGTTTGGTGATGGGTTAAGATTATAATGTTTCCCCGCTTTCTACTTTCATATAGGAGTCACAAAAATCTGCCGAGGGATCCCCAGAACAATGAGCAGCAAACTGCTGGCAAGCTTATAAATAACAACTACTTCTGACAAACGGCCCGCCAAGTTTAACAATTATATTATTCTGCCTCTTCAAAAGGCTTATGACTCACGTGTAACAAGTGTCATAGTGGACACGAACAGGCTATCGGACGGATGAATGAATGAATAATTGGATAGTTACACAATGCACATATAAGTCCCACTGTTGGGTGCCCTCCTACATAGTGGGAGGTGATTTGACTTACTATACCGTGCTGGTCAGACATGTTGAAATAGGGTTTCATTTCGAGTTTTCATTCTCTTGCACTGATGTTACGTGCATATTAAATATATACCATAGTCGTCTTTTACGACATCCACAGGTAAGATAGGAAGTGGTGAATTGTATTCTTACTCTGTCACCACACGAAAAAAATATCAGTTATTGATTGCTTATTTTATTTAGTTGTATTAAGCTGGGGATAAAAAACCTTAGATCCTGGGTTTGACTTCTATCATATATTAATAAATATTATGAAGTGTAATTTTAAAATTCTATTCTAATAAGTATAAGTCTTTCTGCAGGCGTCAACCAGGGAGGGAGTGGCGGCGATATGCGCATCTTCTCCCACAGCCTTGAAAGACGACAGCACGTGGCCAGACGGCCTTGCGTGGGGTGTCGGGGATCGAATGTCGACAGACCATCCCTCCGGTGCTCCGTGAAAGCCCGGAAAGGACCACTGTTGGTTTTAGTAGGTATTCCGGTTGCACAGTGACCGGCGAGTTCCACACACCCCCTCGGCTATCACTGGCGAGGGACAGTGCGTAAATGCATTTTCACTGCATTAACAAAAAAAAGTATAAGATTTAACAATATGTAATGTATACACACAGGTTTTTAAATTAGTTAATACTACATAATTTGAAAAGTATAATACTTACAGAAATTTTTGTTGCTAAGATCATTAAAAGAGTGCATAACTATAGTATGAGCAAAGTAACCAAACAAATAAAAGGTATTTTAAAATTAGCCCTCTAAAGTTATTTAATTTTAACTTGCGGTGGAGTCAAAATACAATTCATCTCTTAACTGTGGATATTCTAAAAGACCACTAAAGCATATGGCATGTAGTCTATCTAGATATCAAGACTGTAAGGGAAGGTAAATCCAACATGAAATTCTATATTAAATATTCCTTGCGGGCGCATGTTCGTAAGTGAGGCAAAAGAATTAATAAGTGGACTGATCGAGTAGTTATAGTTAGGTTTAGTTGTAGGTATAGTTGATTTCGAGATCAAGAAGGCTATAATTGCCAATGCCAACAATGAAGATCAATCGATTTATATTAATCAGAATAAGTTAGTTGACATAAAATGTTATTTTTGTAGGAATAGAATAGCGATAAAGAAAATACCCTTTAACAACAACGAAAAAAGTGAAGACAGATACTTTATGATAATCGCAAGCGAACAACGCAATGGCTAACCCCAGATCAAACGCTACATCAATGCCCTAAAGCGAATCTTACCCATAGAAATGTGACGGTAACGGTTTGGTGGTCACTTCATGGCGTTATTTACTATAGCTTCCTCAGATCTGGTCAAATAATAAACATAGGTGTCTACTGCTGCAGAATTCCGAACAATGATGGTGAAACTCAGAGTAAAACAGCCCCGATTTGTCAATCGATCTGCACCATTATTGCTCCATGATAACGCAAGACCTCATACGGCTCGAGAAACTGCTTTAACACTACAAGACCTGCAGTTAGAAACCATACGTCATCCTCCGTACTCGCTAGACCTCGCCCCAACAGACTACCATTTTTGCAGTGATTTGGACAGTTTTCTGCACGGAAAAAAAATTCTTTCGAGGTAGCAGTACAAAATACCTTCACACAGTTTGTGGAGTCTAGGACCCCAGAATACTATCACAAAGGTTTAAATGATCTTCAAATTAGATAGCAGAAATGTATTGATAACGAGTATAGATACTTTGATTAAAGAAATCTGTTTTATGGACAAGAAAATGGTTTTAATTTATCAGTACGAAACGGCAATTTCATACTTTAACCCCTAATATTAATAAGCTGTCATAATTTGCCAAAACCATTTTAATACCACACTACCTATATCTGAAATTCTGTCTTACATTTTAGATTTATTTTTAAATATTTCTGTTACTGGTACTACTACTACCTAAAAATATTATTATCGTGTATATTTCGTATTACGTCTGTGATGTTATTTTTCTCTTATTTTACTATATTGCTAATTGATTGTTACTATTTCAAGCAAAGAAATTAATTTGAACAACAATCTTGGTTTTACCATGTAATCTTTAAGATTCAAATAATGTTTACATATATCGATGTACATATTATATTATTTAAATTACGTTCTGTAGCCTAACTCATTCAATGTATAAAAATAAATTGAATGTTTCATATATGTAAATTGTCTTTAGATTTCAATGTTTAATGAAATGGCCCATAATATAAAATTGCGTCCTGTGATTTCAGAAATGTTCTAATTATTGTACTATCTGAGACTATTATTTTCACTACATACTTGCATTTTATGAAAATTTACCAACTATCGCAATTCGTGTTAAATTCTAGCTACGATAACAAATAATTTAGAATAAAGAAACATTAGTAAGTTTAAATCTTCATAAGGTCATCCTCGTATTCCTTATCGTTCTCTAAATTCTTGTCGTCCACTTTGTAATTTAACAGTTTCGGCAGAATATCAATTTCTATGGACCAACGTTGTTGATAGTTGATTGTGTGCTATGTATTACATACACAGATTTGCCCGCGATGCTTTGCTTCAAGTAGTAAAGCAAGCGGTAATTTCAATGTACGATTTAATGAATATTGTAACTGCTAAAAGTCACGGGCACTGAATTCGCGCTCGAGACTATTTCTTTATAGTTGTTGATTTGCTAAGTATTAGCAATTCAATACTTAGGATATAGAGGTTGCTTAAAATTCTACGAATAGGATAATAAAATGCACACATGTAAAGACACATGTGTGTGTGTGAGAGACGTATGTGTGTGTAAAGAATGTCTTATGTGGGTTCGAAATAATTATTGATTAAGATAATAGATGGCGCTTTCTTTTGATATTAGTGATGTCAAAAAAACGCGAGTGGGCTCACTATTTCCAATATACCTATAGTATTACTCTATGGTTTAAGTTTAAAGAATTTATTCTCAAAAAGACACAGGTCACTTACATGAGAACAATGGTTATAAAAAGTAATAACTAGTAAAATCAATCAGGTTATAAAGCTTTCTTGAGCATTCATTTGAGGTGTTTTAATCATATTTGGAGTTTTTCTTGTATATAATGTAATAATTTATATTTGAACATATTAAATGAATTAACATTTTTTGTATATGAAGGTAGTTACGGACAGATTGGAGTCGCTGGAGCAGCGGAGAGACTTTGGGTCACTCTGTGTACTCTACCGACTCTTTCACGGGGAGTGCTCCGAGGAACTGTTTGACTTGGTACCACCGTCACCATTCTACCAACGTACCACTCGACATCGCAGCAGGGTTCATCCATTTCACCTGGAAACGTTATGGTCTTCAACTGTACGTTTCCAGCGATCATTTCTCCCACGTACGTGCAAGCTCTGGAATGAACTACCTGCTGCTGTGTTTCCCGAGCGCTATGACATGTCCTTCTTTAAACGAGGTTTAAGAAGAGTATTTCCTTCACGGTAGGCAGCGGCCTGGCTGTGCCCCTGGTATTGCAATGGTCCATGTGCAGCAGTTTCACTTACCATCAGGTGTGCTGCTTGCTCGTTTGCCACCGTTGGCAATAAAAAAAAAAAAAAAAAGTTTATTGTACAATTGTGCTCCTTCAAAAGTGATGTTACCTTTCCCATAATTTGTTCGTACCTTTGGTAGTACCAATAGGCTAGCTCGACGAGTACTGCGTTAACTAATTTGTGAATGCTTTGTAAATGATAAACTAATATTAATAATTTTTCTAATTAGAATACATGTGCAATAAACATAGAGTTGCCTATTAGTCATTATTTTGATTTCGTTGTAAATTTTATTTGTTGTAGTCAAATATGGGTACCTGTATAGGAGTTATAACTTTTTTGCAAATTCCTAAAAAAATGCTTATCGCGACATAGATTCTAGGAAAAGTACTCAGTACTCGATACTTTTAAGTACCGATGCTTTTGTTTCGATATTTTATTGAGTACGATACGGGAGTTTTTGGCGGGAATCTGAATTGTCATGTGGTGTCTTGTATTATATTCAACATCTTAGTGTTTTAACGTGTTATGTTAAATAATCTTGATGGCATTTTATGTAATATATAGCGACAGAACTGCTGAGGTGTAGTGAATATGATATAAAACTGCTATACATACCTTTGTATTTCCACCAAAATTCTCAGAAGATACCCTTAACAGTGGCCATTACACTGTTGAGGGCGACACTTTGACTTACTGACAGACCATTACTGACATGAAGAAATTGAGAACTTGAAAAGATAATTATAACTCGACACTGGCAAAAATGGCTCGTATTTGTAGCTGATTGCCAAGACAAAAAAGAAGAAGAAGAAGAAGAGTACGATACTTTTTCTTCAATACTACTCATGAGTACAGTATCGATACTTTCTGTTCCATATCGTGTAGGGACACGGTACTCTCTCAAGGAGTATTCCTAGGGAGAAATACTCCTTGAGTACCCTCTCCTCGATCGATGTCCCCCCCCCCTAGGGGAGGACGTCGGTCTTTCCTCACGCGGTCGGCCTCTCGGCGAGTGACGGACTAAGTTGAATCCCCGGTCCAGTCACCCGCGGCCTCGGCTAGGATAATTGTAGAGTCAGCTCTATTCAGCTATAAAATACACTAAAAGAAACAATTTATTCAAGTATTATAAAACTATACGTATAGCATACAGTTATAATAATTAGTAAATGACTATCTACGCCACTATCTTGCTAGGGTTGTAGGATGTTACGTCCGTCGTATTTTTGGCCTATGAAAACTTTACAGATTACGGGAGCGTTGCAACGGACACGATGGTCATGGATTGATCTCCTGTCCGCAATAATAAACAGGGGCGGCTTTACCTATAGGGCAGTGGGTGCGGTGCACCCGGGGCCGGGTATTAGGGGGCGCTCAGAACCGCTCGCAATACACAGACTCCATTGTAACGCTCCGCATCATCTCCGCACGGAGCGGGCGCACCGCATACAGCGAGTACCCAACCAATTATAAAAGTAAGTATAGAATGCGTAATGGCGCTTTAAGAACGTGAGTACCAATCTATTATATATTCGCGCATTTTGATACAAGAGGGCACTAGGTTATTAATTGCAAACGGGCGCTACATGTGCTAGAGTCGCAACTGATAATAAAATATTTGAAGTCATTGCAAGGTCTAAGCAAGACTCGATAGCAGCTATAACCATGCATTTGTCGATTGATTATGAGCAAAATTATTATCATAATATTCAATATGTATTTGTCTGTCCGTTGTAGTCTGGTGTTAGATAAATCTTCTATCTAATCTCTAATAATGTCATAAGAAAACATTGATGAAATATTACATACTGTTGGGAATTTAATTGAATTATTATCATTAGACATTATTTTGTATAACACAAAGAAAAAGTTAATTGAAAATTAGAATTTTTTCAATAAATTAACGTTTATTTGTTAATTCAAATACTTCTTTTAAGGTAGAAAGATGCGTCACAAGTCGAACGCTTAACGCACGCTCGTGCCTCTATATCGCTTGGTCCGCGCTTTCGCTTGCACGGTTTTTTTTTTTTTTTTTATGTGTGGGTTATGGTAAGCGCACGCGCGGTCCTGTCCGTCCGGGGCGATGAAAGGACGGCGCGCGGGCCCATAACCCACCCGTACCCACGTCACCTCGTTGTTGAGCCGACCACCGGAGCAGATGTGACTTGTCGTCAGTGGTCGGCCCGACGGAATACCCTTTCGGGTACCCTCACCTCTCGACATCCTGGGACGTCGGTCGCCATCGCGCGGTTAGCC
Source organism: Lymantria dispar (assembly GCA_032191425.1). Classification (NCBI taxonomy): domain Eukaryota; kingdom Metazoa; phylum Arthropoda; class Insecta; order Lepidoptera; family Erebidae; genus Lymantria; species Lymantria dispar. The sequence goes on from CM063458.1 coordinate 15,511,239, forward strand.
ACACTGCGGGTGACGGACAATTCCCCGGTCCGATCACCCGCGGCCTCGGCTAGGGCGGCATCAGGCGCAGATACTCGCGCCTGCGCCGCCCGAGTCGCCGGCGGCGGAACGTGTCGCCGAATAGAATCTCTACTCGCACACGATTCGCCGCCTTCTTCCGTGAGATAACGGCCTCACAGAAGGCGGCGACCGCGTCCCAGTTCCTGACGCTGACGAGCATCTCCCTGGCGATGGTCGGCAGCGCCAGGTCGGCACCGATAATCGCGACGAGTTCACGGCGTTCCCCCTCCCACGCAGCACACTCCTCGAGCGTGTGCTGCGCCGTGTCCTCGTCGCAACTGCAGTGGTGGCAGGACGGTATGCTCTCCCTCCTGACAATCTTGTGCAGGTACTTCGCGAAGCATCCGTGCCCCGTCAGCACCTGCACCAGTCGGAAGGAAAGCACCCCGTGCGTCCGCTCCAACCACTCCATCAGCACCGGCCGGAAGGCCTCGACGGTCCTGACACCGTACCGAGGACTCTCCAGCCGGACTGCCCAACGGGCAATGACTCCACGGCGGGCGTCGACCCGCCAGGCGGTGATCTCCTGCAGGGAGACCATACCGCCGCGGGCGCGCGTCTCCGACACCCGCCGATAAATGTCGGCGAGCATCTCCGCCTCCAGGTCCCACGGGGGAGTTCCGGCCAAGAGGCACGCTGCCTCCGTCGACATCGTGCGGTAACCGCGTATGGCCCTGACCGCCATGACCCTCTGTGGTCGCCTCAAGAGGGCTCTCAGCCGGACGGTCAGGGACCCCGTCCACACCGGTGCGCCGTACAGAGCCATCGACCGGATCACCCCCGCGTACAGCTGTCGGCACGTAGCGCTGGGTCCGCCCACATTCGGCATCAGCCGCGAAAGGGCGGAACCCGCGCCGACAAGCCGGGGAACAAGTCGATGGAGATGCTCCCGGAACCAAAAATGCCCGTCGAGCACCAGGCCCAAGTACTTCATGTGGGCCTGGATGCTGATGGTGACCGACTTCACGGTGATCGAAGCACCGGCGGGAGGCCCGGCGGTATGGAGGCCATGGAACAAAAGGGCCTCCGTCTTTTCCAGGGCTACCCTCAACCCCAGCGCTTCGATCCGCCCGACAATCTCCTCGGTGCCGAGTTGCCAGGCGTGCCGCCTCCTCTAGCGTCCCACCCCGAGCTGTGACGCGTGTATCGTCGGCGTAGCAAATTACGCCCAGCCCAGGTGGGAGACTTCCTCTCAACACCCAGTCGTAGCCGATGTTCCACAGGGTCGGACCCAGAACCGACCCCTGTGGGACACCGCACGTCATGGGCGTTCGCACAACGTCCCCTACTCGGTCCACGTAGAGGACGCTGCGCCCCTCCAAGTAGTCTGCCACCAGCCGCCTGAGGTACACGGGCACCCCGTGATACCTCAGCCCCTCCCTGATGCAACTGAATGGCAGACTGTTGAAGGCGTTGGCGATGTCCAGGGACACCGCCAACAGGACTCCTCCGCCGGTGACGGCCTCCGCTACCACGGCCTTCAGGCGCAGCGGGGCCGCGATCGTCGAACGCCCTCTCCGAAAACAAAACTGGGCGTCCGACAAATCGGGCCCGACCCCGACGAGGTGCCGCTCGATGCGGGCAGCCAACACCCTCTCCAGCAGCTTGCCCGCATCATCGAGCAGCACGATGGGCCTGTAGGCCGAGGCCGACTCGGGAGACCGTCCCGGCTTCGGCAGGAGAACCAGCCTCCCCTTTTTCCAGCACCCAGGGAACTGCCCGGACGTCAAACAGTCCCCTGAGGCGTGGTCCCAGGTGTTCGAGGACCAGGGCCAGCACACAGTTCGGAATACCGTCCGCACCCGCACCGCCCCCATTTCCGGCTCCGTGATGGGCGGAGCACTTTCATCGTCGGCCTCCCGGTCGCTGTCCGGCGAAGCCATGACCGGGGGCGAGTGCTCCGCCCGCCGTAGAAAGAGGTCCTCGACAGCTCTGGTGAGGAGGCTGGGCTGGAGAGTCTCGGTGAGGGGGAGGGCGCCCGCCCGCGGAGCTTGTTCAGCGCCGCGAGGTAGGGGCGACCCCAGGAGTCACGCTCGAGACTGTCCAGCATCTCCCGCCGACTAACGTCCTTGGCGGTACGGACGTCGCGGTGACGCGCTCGGCTGCGGGTGTAGGCCCTCCGGGCACGTATGCACGCGGCCCGAAGGTCCGCTAATTCTCGGGACCACCAGGGGACCGCACTCTTCGGGGGCAGACGCCGCACACGGGGCATGGCCGCATCGTAGATCTGCGTTAACGCACAGTGGATGCGGCCAGCCTCGGCATCCACCCCGTCCGCCTGGGGCGGTGAGGACAGCCACGACTGAACGATGGCTGCCTCCGCCAACAGGTCCCGATCCAATCGACCCACAGCCCACCGCGGAAACGCGGGAGCTCCGTCCGCCGTGTGACCCCTGCTGGGCTGCAGGAGGGTCCGGGAGACACCACTATCGACCCGCCCTGCTGCCGCACGCACGTTTGCACCGAACCCCTGTTCAGCAAACAGAGGCCCAGTGCCGCCGCTCACTCTTCGACCGCCCGCCCGCAGGCATTCGTCCTGGGGGACCCCCACGCCGTGGACTTGGCGTTGTAGTCCCCCCGAACGAAGACTTGGCGCGGTGCCAGTCGCCGTATCGAGGCCCCCAGGATGGTGAGGAAGGCCCCGAAATCCGTCGCGCTCCTGTTAGGGGAGAAGTAAACACCAAATAGCGTAACCTCTCCCCATTCCGCCGCAACATACCCATCGCCCCTGTCCTTGAGCAACAAAGGCGGGGAATGCCCCGACGTGAAGGCGACGATTGCCACAGAGCCGTCACTGCTGCCCAGCCAATTGGGCCGGTCAGGCACCACGTACGGCTCCGCGGCTACGGCTGCACCGATCAACCACTCCGCCATGGCTTGCAGGAAAACGTCCTGTGCCTCGGCGGCGTAGTTGAGGTTGGCCTGCAGGAGGTGGTAGGATTCGGTCGCCATTAGTGGGCCGTATCCATCACCTCCGCCACGCTGGCGGGCGATCGGGTCGCGCTAAGGACGGGAGCGGCCGGGGTCGTCGGGCCGCTCCGCCCCTTTGGAGCCGAAGCCGGGGGTCTGCAATCCTTGCCCCCCATGCGGTGTGTGGCGGGCCTATTGCCCGCCGCACATGCGGGGCAGTGGGGGGTGGCGGCGCAGGATGCCGCCTTGTGCCCGGGTGGACCGCAGCGGAAACAAAGGTCGCTGCAGTCAAAGCAGTTAGTGCATGTCGGCCGAGTGTGTCCGACCGCCATGCACTTGTAGCACCTCGCAGGCCGGGACTCCAGCACGGTCAGCCGCGCCAAGCTCCAGCCCACGAGGAGCCTGCCTGAGTCGGCCAGTTTCTTGGCCGACTCCACCGGGCACCGCACCCAGGCGGCACCGACACCACCCGGACCAGGGCGGATGGCGCCAATTCGGACGGTGTCCGAGGCACATCCGGTTCTAGCCACGATAGCCTCCCGGACGTCCTCCACTGTCACGGAATCGTCCAGACCCGTAATGCGCATTTCGGCGCACTTTACGGGCCTGGCGATTCGGACGCCACCCTCCTCCTCGAACAGACCTCGCAACTTCGTGGCCAAACTGTCGGCCGCCTTGGTGCCCTCGGCCCCAGGGAACTCCAGGATCCGAGCCCCTGTCTGGGCCTTGCGGGTCCTAGCTTCGACGCTTCCAATGTCAGAGACGTCTAACTCCCGCCGGGCGCGACTCAGGACGGCCTCGTAGCTTAGGCCCCTCTCAGCCGCCTCAGGCAGCACAGTAATAACAACTGCGGCTGATTTTGGCGGCCGGAGCCCCTTGCGCGACCTCTTGCCTCTCTTCTTTTTTCCGGCTCCCGCCTGAGGAGCAGTAGCTTCCGCGGCGTTTTTGGCTGCCGCCCTCCTTTTCTGACCGCGAGCCTTCCTGCTCCGCTCAACCACCTGCCAACCCTGTTCCAGCATAGCAGCAGCGCTGAGCGCAGCGGGCGCGGTCGCGGGCGCGCTAGCCGGTGCTTGCGGTATCATTGCGGGCACCGACTGCGGTACGACGGGAGCCGGCGCCACCCTCACCCTTTTAGTTGTGGCAGGACCCTTAGGCCCAGCCACGGCCGCCGCAAAGCTGGCCACGCGGCCACCCTGGCATGGTAGCGGGGTGGGACTCGACGCTACCGTCGGCCGCGCGGCCCTAGTCCTGTCCGCAGCGAGTGGCGGCCGGAGAGGTGCCTCAGGAGGGAGTCTCGCCTCCACGGCCTCGATGCGCGCCTCGACCATCCGACCAACTCTGGTGAAAATGGCGCGCATCGCCTCATCCAACACGCCGTCCACCACAGGAAGTGGCATCTCTGCGGCCGGGACACGCCCCGTGGCGCGATTCGACGCAGCAGGGGGGGGGGGGGCGGCAGGGACAGCTCTCGTCGCCGGCGTCGGTGGCAGAGTTGACGTCGGTGGCCCAGAATGGCACGGCTGTGGCCGGCGCGGCCGGTGCGAATTGGGCCCGCAGGTCAGCCATTTCTTTGGCCAACCTGCAGTTCTCCTTTTTGACCGCCGCCAGCTCCGTCTCCAGCTTCTTATTATGCGCCTGCAGGCCTGATACCTCGCCACTAAGGCGGGCATTTTCAGCCTGCAGGGCTGCCACTCCTGTCGTTGGGGGGTCATCGTGCGCAGCGGGCTCAGCAGTCGCCGCATTGGTGGGAGGGATGTCATCCAACACCCTCAGCATCCTTGCAGCCGCCGCCTCATTCGCCTGCTTACGAGCCTCGGCCTCCCGCACCTGGCTTACTGGAGACGGAGTCGCGATCCTCGCCGCCACCGTGGCTCCACGCCCTCTGCGTCCCCTGCGTGAGGTCGCCACCTTGGGAGGAGGCATAATGTCTCCACTCCCATCCGAATCGGATGCGGAGCTGCCACTCTTGTTCAGAGGCCGCTTCCGCATCTGTGGGGGGAGGGCCTCTTCCCTCACCGTCTTGGCCGCCGCCAGAGATGATGCGGCAGGCCCCCCGGCGGCCTGAGCGGCCGGGCTCTCCTCCATATTAGACGGCCCTGCGGCATTGCCGCCCTCGTCCATCGACTGCTCTGCGGTCGCGTCAGTCTCCGCTGTCGCAGTGCTATCCGCGTCAGAAACGCTGCCGTCTCTGGGCGGAACGTCGGCAGCACGCATTGTCTGCATCTCCGCCCGCCGTTGTTTCGCTGCGCGCCGTCTGGCGCGCTCCGTTGCAGGGGTGGGTTCCCCCCCCCCCCGCTTCTTCTTTCGGGCCTCCTGTACCGCTGGGCCCTTGGCTGATTTGGATGCCTCCAGTGCGGAACTGCAATCCGACGAAGCATCCCTCCCCTCTGTGCCAGTTTTGCAGTAGCCTGGCAAGGCTATAGCGTGGGAACTAGGCTCCCCGTTTGTGGTGGTTTTGGGCATCTCACCCCTCCTGTCTGCATCTTTATCATACGAGAAATCCATAAGGTTCCCACGAGTATGGGAGAAATAACGGTCCACCCGGGCAGAGATCCCGATACCCGGGTAAGCGTACATTTGTATCCCAACACAGGGGGTCCGCAGGTACCCTGGCTGGGGGCGCGCTAACGACTGAACAACCCATCAGCCATGCATCCTCTCGCCACGTGCCAGAACTTAGGATTCTGGGTGATTGTTTTATAGAGGTTTTCTTCCTCGCGGTCCAGGCGGTTAAGCCAAGACCCTCGCTCCTGAATCTAGGCCTCAAGACAAATGTCCCGAAGCAAGAATCAGGTCTACGATTTGTCGCGGTTGGCAAATGCCTGCCCAGTCCTCAAACGAATGAGTGACTGGGCCCGTCGAATTTTCGCGTCCAATACCCTCTACAATTAGAGGGCATGGAGCGAATTTGGGGCATCCCACAAACTGGGCCCTCCCTCGGGCCAGATATTTGCCACGCGCGACAATTCCAGAGAGCAGTCCAAGAAATTGTCGCTCGTGCCCAGGGTACACCACGCGGAGGTTTCTGGCGTAGCACCCCTTCGCTTGCACGGTTGGCTCACGGCCTGGTCACGACTTTGGTCTTAGCGGCGAGCGGCGCGGCGTGCCGAGCGGCGCACGCTGGTAAATCCCCATACAAAGCCGTCTCAAAACCGTTTCATGTGAAAGTCGTTGTAATGGAATAAAATTTATAAATTAATATATAATACATATTAATAAATAAATAATTAATACCAACGCGATATAATCCGTAAAAGTAGTTTTATTTACAATTTTTTTTTCTAGTTTGGTGTGCCATTTTAGTATATATAGTATGTAGTAGTAGTGTATAGTTGCGGCACGCTATGATGGCCGTTTTGACATATTACAATAGTGATGTGAAATATCGATTTATTCTCGAGAAAAAAATATAGGTAACGAAATCTACAAGTTTTTATTGCAAGTAGTACCTGATTAAAAAGGTTTAATAAAACAAAAATATAAATGCTTACTTAATATATTTGAACGATCTGAATATTGGAATGAAAATACATACTTTATATGCACACAAGAAACAAATTAATACAAAAAGAGACCAAACACAACAGATGGCACAAAAGGCTATATTTAATCAGATTCGTCCATACTGCTATTTTCACTGCCGTCACTGCTATCACCACCTAAATTGATTATAAGTTCGTTTTCTAAAATATTATCTATGTTCACATCTCTTTCAAAATCTTCCCTTTCTCTGCGTAAGTTCGGCCATATCGACGAAATCCACAACAAAAGGCATAAACAGAGTCCAAATTAACGAGCAAGGGTTAACAGTACTGCAGTATGAATATGAGAAATCCAAAGCCAGGTCAAAACTACCTATATCACAATCAGAGTGCACTCACAGTTTGTACTTTTCGAAGTAATGTCAAGTCGATACTGATTTGTTTTGCATAGAGCATTGACGCGTGTTTGCCGGAGGTAGTAGTTGTGTGGCCAGCGATCCAACGTGACGACGTGTTAAATTTCATTTTTTTAATTTTTGATTTTCGAAAAACAAATGCCGAGTTGTGTGGTAAATAAGTACACCAATAATTATAATCTTATGAAAATAAAAAATAAATGTTCGCCGGACCCTAATATATGTAGTTTAAAAATCAATGTAATAAAATAAATTTTGTGTCCTAAAATAATGATTCGATAAATTTTATGACTAACTGCACGTCACTATTGACAATAAAGATCAGCAATTTGCTCCTTCAAATGTAATTACTATAAATACGAAACTTCATGAGTGGACAAACGTCAAAACGGCCATCATAGCGTGCCGGTAGTATAGGTTTATAATATGTTATTACTATGTTCTACCATTTTATGTACATTAAACAAGCATATTTTCTATTTTTTTCTTATATAATTCATGTAAGGTGAATCGGGGTAACATCGGAAGGGTTTTCGATGAGATGAGGTATATTTTTTCCAAGCATTTCTTTTGGACACAATAACATGATATAGTAACAAGTTATTATATTTTAATTACAGACAAGATATTGAACTTTAATTAAACCAAGTTTGTAAATAACTACTTTGCTTATTAATTGAGTAAGTATGATTGAAAAGATATACAAACGAAAAAAATAAAATGGGTAAAGATCGCAAAGTAAGGGGGCAAGATCGGCATTCTATTTATTTTCTTTGTAATTAATTTTAAAGCTCTAGTCTCAATGAAGACTTGGGTAATGTACCTAAAAGTCCATATATTTCTTCACCAAAATACTATAAAACAATGGGAAATATGAAATATAGAAAAATAATTAAATTCGTATTCTGGTCTTACCCCACTTTTAAACCGTCAAGACAAAGGTTCTCAACGTTTTATCCAAATTTATCTAGGCATGTCATATTCTTAAGTGTAATTTTATAAAACTACGCTACGCTACTAACTGGGTAGCAGTACTCTTCTGGTAATTCTATAACACCATACTGTGATCCCAACTTTTTCCGCTGTTGCCGTGAACTTGTTGTAGTCATCGGTGCCAACCTGACGCTGTCGACCATCGCCAAAACGATACTCGACAGCATTAAGAACTGAGACGCGGTCGCCGCTCCTCTGTGAGGCAACTGCCTCACGGAAAGAAGCGGCGGAGCAGGTACGAGAGTATTTCCTGTAACATGACAGGCTCTGCCATCGGCGTGACTACCTGCGCTTGATGCCGCCCTAGCCAAGGTCACGAGTGGACGGGCGGGGTATTAGTCCGCCACACGCAGAGAGGCAAACCGCGTGAGGGCGATGCTCCGGCAACACTGTTTTGTTGCCGAGACGTCGAATGGTGACCCGGAAGGGTAACGCGCCGGGGCGGCCGCGGATGTCAAGGAATCGGTACTAGTGGTCGGCCCAATGGCGATATGGGGAGGGAATACGGTAAGTTATGGGGTCGCACGCCGCCCATCCGTCACCCCAGGCGGATTGGGCGAGGTATGCCTACCAAAAAAAGTGTAACCTTGAACAACAAAAAAAAAATACTTGTAATAAAAAAACAAGTGCAGTTAGCTTGTCTTTTAATCCTTTGACTCCGATTAAATTTATTCCAGGTGTCGGATCGATGAGGACTTTTCACATGTTATTTATTTCATTAATAGTGTTTTGAACAATCCTACTAATTTTCAGCCAAGTGTGAATTTTTGTAACCTCATCTTTATTTTTTGGTCTAATTTGATCGGATGTTTGTATATCACTAAGATGAACCTATGAGATTCATTGAGAACCGCTGACTTTTTGTATGACATTTGAAAATGGGGTAAGATCGAGTGAATGGTATTACGAACTTGCCTCATGTCAAAACTATAGGCGAAGATCGGATACATACAAATCTCCAATATGATAACATTAACAGTCAATATACTACTTTATTATCACTAAGAACAGCAAAATAAACAATTATAAGTATAAAAGATTATAATAACTTACCTGAGTAAAAAGTTATAGACGATGGGTAAAGATCGAAAATCGCAAAAAATTCGGGGAAAATACACCTTTCCGAAAAATTTTTTTGCACAGAATTGCACACATCTAACGTTGAACGCTGACTGGGGTGGGATCCGATATGAGTTAACCGCCTTCACTGTGTTGTCGTATGTAAAATTATTTGTTTTATATTTGAGTAAATAATACTTTTCGTTCTTCCCCCTTTTACGATCTTACACCAACTCACCTTATTTTTAATTTTATTTTTTAAATTAGTTTATAAATAGATTTTAAAAATCAAAGTTGTTTCATTAAAACTTTAAAATTCAAGTATATGTGTGCAAAATTACAGCTCATTTAGTGTTGAAACAACTGAGATACGGAGTTTTGAGACGAAACATACGCGATTTTCCCACTGTGCGCCGCTCCGCGCTTAGGTGCCGCTCACAGCGGCAAGGTCGTGAACGGGCCGTCAGGCGGAACGTGATAATGAATCATGCTTTTTCCTGCGTGCAGCTGGCGTCCATCGATTTGTAAAACGTTATCACGACAAAAAATAATTTATGAAAGTATTATCTATAACTACGCCTTTGAAGTCAAAACCTCATCGAGCCAACAGTGGGACGCTTATAATTCACGATGATAAGGTCAATTGATAAAAGCTGTGGCTGTGGCTCGCCAGTGTCGCCCGTTGTTGCTGACATGTTCTTGGATTATATCGAGGAGACTACCCTAACAATGTCGTCTGCCATACCCCGGTTCTAGAAGTGGAACGTAGATTACACTTTCATAATATTACCATCAGACAAACCAAGCACATTCTTAAACTATCTTATATTATCTATCAATCCTAAAATTGACTTTACCATAGAACGGGAGTCAAGTAACTATCTAGTTTTCTTAAATATTTTGATTATTAGCAAACCTAACTACAACTTGAGTTATATACTGTACCGAAAAGCATTCCATAATATAAACCGTTAGGTTAGAAACACCAACCCACAAAACAGTGGTTTTAACAATAAGGAACCATCAAAATTTTGATCTCAAACTATAACTAAAATAAATAAAAATTGAATTAAACTATTTTCCTATATCGTTATCAGTAATATAACGTTATAAATCTTTTTTCTCAGATATGCTTGGAAATTTGAGAATTATTTTGCAACCTTCTTCGAGATAAATCAAAGTTGCTGTACTGCGCGAGCAGCGGCCGGCAAAATGTATGAAAATCCATATCTGTCGTGTTTTAGCGGCCAAATAAATATATATGTAAATTCATATCTATCGTGTATTTTAAAAATGGAACCATTTGTTACTCCAATACATGGTAACCAAGGAGGCAACTTATCAGAGTTTTATTTAAATTTCGAACTGGCTTGAAAAAGAAACCTGTTTGATAATGAAAAAAAAAAACAAATAAAGCCTTTGGGCGCGTGACAAATGTTGTTCGTTGTTCGTCATTGATTTTGAAAAGTAATTGTATTTGACCTAAAATGAGTTCAAGTGAATACTGAGTGTAATGAACTTAGTGAGTAAATGTAATTCGTATCCATTTTCAAATAAAAAGTTCTACTTAGCTTTAATTGCCGCGCATTATTTGAGAAAAATACTATACAAGCCTTGGCCACAACTAGGCATTGAGGGACTTACGTATGTGTGCCTTGGCTTCGCCTCGGCCCACATTTACACGTTCGTCCATCAATGCCTCTTTTGCTGGCCGCTAAAGTAACATACTATTCTCGAAACTACTTATAATATTTACGTTTACACACTATTGGTAACAAAAATCTAATTATTTCAAAAGTAACATTTTCGTTCTAGTTTGCATAACGTCGTCAAATTATTATCAATGCCAATTTTTTTTCAAATTGGTCAATATTAAAAAAAAAACAAATGAATGAACGTAATATAATATAACTAGCTTCTCGCCATTTGTTTTCAATCTGTTTACTGCTGATGACGTTAGGGAGAGCATTATAGCAATTACATCCAATGCAGTAGGAACAGACTGTATCAGCCGTAATATGATTATCCCTATCCTTCCCGAAATTCTCCCAATAATATGTCACATTCTTAACTATTCCTTAACCAGTGGCTGCTTTCCATCTGCATGGAAAGACGCGCAGATAAGCCCTTTACCAAAAAAGCGTAACCCTACATCTTTTCATGACTATCGACCAATTTCCATTTTGCCTTTCCTATCTAAAGTACTTGAACGTCTAATTCACAAACAATTTAAGTAACTTTCTTTCCAAAAATAGTATCCTCAATCCTTACCAATCTGGTTTCCGACCTTCCCACAGCACCACAACAACTCTTGTTAATATTACCGATATTAGATCTGGTATGGAAAATAGTTAGCTAACTGTTCTCGCTCTCCTAGATTTTAGTAATGCTTTTAACACAGTGGATTTTGATGTATTGCTCTGCTTATTGCGTTCTCTAAATGTATCTCCAGCAGTGGCAGGTTGGTGTCTTAGCTATCTGTGTGGCCGCCGACAACGTGTATGTGTCGAAAGCACCTATTCCTCCTGGTGTAGTACAACTGTTGGTGTACCGCAGGGTGGCGTATTATCTCCCTTACTTTTCTCTATTTTTATTAATTCTATTACAAAAAATCTTCTTTGCTCGTACCACCTTTACGCTGACGATTTAGAAGTTTACGTACAGACACCGTTGGCCAAATTGTCTGACACAATAGAGACACTTAACGGGGAGTTGGTGAAGATTAGTGCGTGGAGTAAATGTCATGGACTCATGGTAAACCCATGTAAAACTCAGGTGTCTATTATAGGCAGTAGTTGGTTTACATCTAGAATCGATTACACTCAATTACCCCAGTCCTCTTTGATGGCACAACTATTCCGATCAGTGATCAGGTTAAGGATTTGGGAATAATTATTGATGCTAATTTAAGTTGAGGTCCGCAATTACAAGAGGTAAGCAGAAAAGTGTTTGACTCTGCGGGCGTTTTGAAAAGGCTTCAAAATTTCTTGCCCACTGCCACGAAAATTACTCTTGCTAATTGTCTGTTATTATCCATTTTAGACTACGCTGATGTTAGCTACTTGGATCTTGCTGAATATCAACTAGACAAGCTCGAGCGTCTCCAAAATCTTGCAATTGGATTCATATTCGGGTTACGCAAATATGACCATGTTACACAGTTTCGCCAGCAGCTCAAATGGTTACCTATACGTCTTCGTCGCAACTCTCATAGTCTTTCTCTATTATACAGTGTATTATTTATTTCTTCCACTCCTTCCTATCTTAAAACTCGTTTTCAATATCTTCATGATACGCATAATAGAAATTTGAGGTCATCAGATAACATGAAACTGAAAATGCCGCTGCATTTTACATCATTCGCCGAGAAATCGTTCACAGTCACGGCAGTACATCTGTGGAATGAACTTCCGCTAGATGTAAAACGTTCAAAGACACTAGCCACATTTAGAATAAAGCTTAATAATTATTATCTAGAATTGATCAGTTAGTATTTGCTATGTAGGTACCTTATTATATAACCTAAATGCTGTTCATTACTCTAATAAACTTCACATTTTGAACTACTAACCGCGTTATATAAATATATTAGGTATACATATTTATTTTATTTATATGTATGTGTATGCATATACTTATATATGTGTTTGTATGTATATAACGTATGTATGTGTTATTTATATATTATATACATAGTTAAGCAGTACACCTACAACTACCGCTCTTTCCTTACATATTTCCATCCAAAGGTTGCCTGGTAGAAATCGCTTTTAGCGATAAGGCCGCCCATTGTACTTTCTCCACTTAGAATTATTATTATAAATGTGTTAACATAGGTGTGCAATAAAGTATAAATAAATAAATAAATATAATTTTATATCATAACGTTAATTTAAGAGAAGACGTCAATTAATAAATGATTTAATAACAAATAATCATTAAAAGCATTTTCAAAACAATACCATTTCACATCTCGTAGGTATCACCGTTAATGGAAGAAAGTCGCAAATGTACTTAATTTTTTTATTTCACTATTCGATAATATGCTCAACGTTTGAAATAAATATTCCAATAAATGACGGAAATACCGCAAATTTAGCGAAATGTTAAGAATTTTTATTATCCCCATAAATTTCGTAAGTCATACTATAATTTTTTTTGGGCAGACTAGTCTCGACGCACGCTGCCCGTTCTGGTGGTTCCTTTAGGCGAAGACTAAAGAAAGACGTCGTTATTTTATCTCCAAAAGTGCTTAATATTATTTTAAATGAAGTATACATATGTATATTTGCAGATTATTTTCATCTAAGTCTCTTAAAAGAATATTTGTCTATAACTTAACATTTCTCTTTCTCCACAAAACAGTCTTTTAATGTGCCTGAAGTTTGTGTTTTTCACTCGCGTGCTTTCTCACGAATGGTGTGATTTATAAGGTAGAACATATATATATATATATATATTTGTGTAATCAAATTGAACTATACTTTGAATAATAAAGATAGTCGATGATCTTGCAGATTACTTAGTAGCTTCTTTAAGATAGGCAATTAGATCCGCTCGATCATTAGGTTTCTTTAATCCGGGAAAGATCATCTTAGTTCCAGGCATGAATTTTCTAGGGTTCTCTAAATATTCGGACAGAATATCGTCAGTCCACGTAATACCTATAAAATGATAAAGTAGTTAGATATGTAGATCATATTTAGTGGGACTATATATTTTACGCCAAAACAGGACACTTGAACTGTTTTATTTCTTTGTGTCAAAATAGGACAGTTGCAGAAATATGTATAAAATATGAAAATAAAAGCAACACGCGAAAAGTTCTGCAGGTATAAAAGAAAATAAAAAGACTACTTCAGTACGGCTTGCAACAATGGGCGAGACAGAAAACGGAACATATGGTCAGTTAATCATATTTGAGTGCAATTATCCATATGCGTTGCGTTGCGTGCACGTTTATATGCCTACCTATACTTGAGTTAATGTATAAGTAGCTTTTTAATCAATTTTAACCCTTAGAAATAGCGCTATTTTCACGGATGAAGACTTTTCTTCTATGGTGGAAGTCTGCAGTATATTCGGATACACTTCACAAGAAATCCAATTACCCCGATCCTATCCGGACCACCAACCGTGATCAAATAACTTGATATACAAGTTGAATGCAATGCCAGCCTGAACATGTCGAAGCTGGCATTACTCGAACGCGCTTTGCGTGATCGGAGAATAGAAAAATTTGATAGTAAAAACGGGAGAAAACAGTGATGTGTGATGAAGAAACCGAAAAATAAACTCTTAGAAGACGCTTTGTATTATTGGTTTTTACAGAAATGGTCAACTGGTCAACTGAAATCTGGTCCTCTGCTCTGTGAAAAAGCATTACAGCTAAATAAAAAAAAGTGGCTATGAATCGAGTCGAATTATTTTTGTAGTAGGACCTAACTGTCGATAGTAGTCTATCTACAGCCGCGCGGCGGTCTGTCCAGGGTAATATCACTCCCGCAGAAAACCGAGATCTTTGAGCAATTCGTTACTGCAGATTGTTCGGTGAGCGAGAGAGCCGGAAGGCCAACCTTCAGAGGGTGTCTGCGTGTGGTGAGTGTTGGTGATGTTTTTAGTATCACCAAACCTCATTGCACGCATTCACACTCCCTTCATATTATCTTCTCAGTAGGCAGCGGCGTAGCAACGGTCCATGAGCGGCAGTAACACTTACCTGTGAGCTTATTGCTTGTTTGCCACCAACAGCAATTAAAAAATGTATTATACAATATATATAACCTATAAACCTAATAATGTGCAGACGGAATCACAAGGAGATACGGGGTTGGTCTCCAGTGTCCCCTCTCTGACGAGATCCTCGAAAGTTCGATGTATGCACATACGAGTACATATACCTATTGTGTTTACAATGTTTTTCTATGACAGATAAAATTATGTAACAGTAAGGAATTGAAACATCTAGCTAGCATATTAAACAATAATGATTTTACGTTGTTTAAAATCGTTTTGTTATAATTTACTTCATTTTATTTTTCACAGTTGTTAACTTCTTCACCACAAATTGTTGTTAAATTCTTAAAAAATAAAGATTTTAGGAAAGTATTATCTATAACCACGCTTTGTAGTCATTACCTGATAATATTCTTTCCACCTATCTATGAGAGCAATAAAAGAGTTAAAATTTGTTAAAATTACACACGTACGCTTAGAATAATAACTCAAGAGTTATTATTCTAAGCAGAATAATAACTCAAGAGTTATTATTCTAAGCACGTACGTTATCTATTCTTTAAACATTTCTATTAGTTAATTGATAACAATAAGTTTTTTTTTAAATAGGAGATATTAAAATACGATGAATGAACATTATATTTTAATATTAATTTAAGAGAAGACATCAATTAAGACGACATTAATTAATGATTGAAAAACAAATAATCACCCGAAGCGTTTTCAAAACAGACCTTTTTACATTTTAATATTATAGTAAGGGTGGAAAAATATTAATTATAGATAAACTGATATTTATAAGGCAGAATACAGGTAATTAATTCCATTGAATTATGTTTCAAATATTAAATATAGTCTTATGATCTTGTAGATCACTTAGTGGCTTCTTTAAGATAGGCAATAAGATCAGCTCGATCATTAGGTTTCTTTAAACCGGCAAAGATCATCTTAGTTCCAGGCATAAATTTTCTAGGGTTCTCTAAATATTCGAACAGAATATCGTCAGTCCATGTAATACCTATAAAATGATAAAATAGGTATATTATAGATTGTACTTCAGTGCAAATATTCATATATTTATGTACCTACTGACTATACCTACATTAATGTATAAGTAGATTTTGTTAATACATTCTTTATCATTCGAAAACAGTGCTATTTTCTTGAACCAAGACTTTTCTGTATCACTAAGATGTATACAAATTTTAAAGACGATCGGTTGAATAATTACGGCGTAAAGGGTAACAATCAAACTCATTTGCATATTCAAGATAGTAACTATAGTAGTGAACTATAATAGTAGAATATAGGTATTTTGGATAGTTCAAGTGCTGCGGTCGTCGAGTAAAATACGAGCCAAACGAGAGTTATCTCTCCCATATAGGTATACGTTATTTACTGGGTAGACATTATCATCGCAGAAAATATACCTACATTCCATTCTTGGATGTAAACTTCCATCGTGGTACAGGAAATTGTCCTACTGGAACACACCGGTCAAACATTTTGGCATATTGTTACATACAGAGTTTTCCTTTTCTGGCATCGATGTTATCCTCAATGCCTTAGTCGTCTCTTACAATATCCACGGTTAAGAATTGCGGTGGTGAATTGATTTATAATTTATTCAACTACTTAACCGGTCGTTTTGAAAATACACACTATCAGAGATACAGAATAAGTTATAGCAGGCCTTCCTAAACTTTTCAGATAACGGCATACCAACCGAATATCTTTAATTTTATGGTATCCTCTTAGAATAAGAACGTATGGTGGTAACGTAGGTTAATGTCGGTACTTAAGCGATCAAAAACATGAAGTCAAAAATACTACATGCGTGCAAGCGATTACACACATACCACTATACAATATAGTTGCCTGCGTACGCAGTGACCTTGTACGCTACGGAACGGTAAGGCGTAGGGAGCCATCTGGCTCCAATTTAAATACAATTACCGGCGAATTAAAAATTTGCACTAACTTCCGGCACCGCCAGTTTAGTACGGCGCTAGGATTTTCGACATTTATTTTTAATCATCTATAAGCTATAAAAAAGCCGTACATTAATAATTAGCCGTAATTCCTCACTTGTACCTGAGAAATTCCATTTCCTCACGTACTCACCTGTACTACTCAGAAATGACGGCATAGCGTTCAGAGTAAGTTATTTTATAATATAGTAATCCTTCTAAGCGTTATTCACGTTGGTTCATTTCACAGGTTAATTTTTCCATTTTTTTTTTTGGGGGGGTGGGCTGCGGTCGGCGCGCTCCTCGCACCACTCCGTCCGGGGCGACAGAGGGGCGTAAGCACGCAACACCCGCAACCCACCCGAAAATACGTCGCCTTCGTCGTTGGGCCGACCACCGGAGCAGGGTTAACTTGTCATCAGTGGTCGGCTCGACGGAATACCCCCTAAAAATTAGAACCTGTCATCTTCAAGGTTAATTTTTCCATGGGCTTGTAGTCTATAATTTTGCGCTATTTCAGAATAATATTTGTTATATTTGTAACGGCGGTATTATTTCACAGCCAAATTATTAAAATTAAAAGCTATTTAATTTTGGTGGAGCCCTGATGACTGTGCTACGGCATCCCTAGGTGCCGCGGAACACACTTTGGGAATCCCTGCGCTATAGTATTAGAAATTCCTTTTATACTCGTTCCAACCATTTATTTTACTTTTGACACATGCTTTAGGACGTAACTGTTTCATTATACGCAATTATTAACTTTGAAACGAGTGAACAGAAAAATATATAAACTGCCCAATAATATTTATATATCTTAATTATTACCCACTAAATACATTAATATGCCGTAAATAGCTCTATTCATAAAATTTAAGTGATAATTCATTTCCGTTATAAAAAAAGTTACGTTCTATCGCATCTAGTAACAGGATCAAAAGTATTCGGTGCAAACTAATGAATCGCAAATAATCGATTACACTTATTTGCAGTTAAGTCAGCTGACAACTGAGTTTTGAATTGTTGTAATAGACAACACGTTAAAATTGTATCAGGGAGATATAAAAATCTTCTCATCATACCTATAACATGAAATAAAACAACCAAAATATTTTAATATTATTTTATTATAACGAATCGTCGGATTCTTCATACGAACTCGAATCGTCGCTTGAATCATCTGCAGTGTTTATTATTAACTCTTGTGTAGGTATGTTGTCAAATTCAATTTCCCGATCCCAATCAGAGAATATTATATTTTTTGTCTTGTTGACGACACTCGCCCAGTTTTCAGGCGTCACACTAGCACATACGTTTTTTAAAAGTTCAAGCATTTTATTTGCTGTGAAAGGAGGAGTTGTATTGTTTCTTGCGGCGTGTCCTTTGACTTGTGCCCAGATCATTTCAATTGGATTATATTGACAGTGGTACGGAGGAATTCTGATTACAACATGCCCATATTCTGCTGCCATTTCGTCGATGACATATCGTTTTGGCTGCTTTATACTTTTTAATATTTTAAGTAATTCTACTTTTAGTAGGGATTCGTCCACATCTTCCCCATTATCACGAAGCCAGTTTATAATCTCGTGTTTTTTGTTGGCATTTTATTAATTTGGCGAGAGTGATAGGGTGCATTATCAATAAATATTGTTGATGGCTCTTCAAGTGATGTAAGCGTTTCTCTGAACCACTTTTCATACACGTCCGCATTCATCTCCTCATGATAGTCTCCTGTTTTTTTTTATTTGAACGCTAACAGAGCGTCTGGTACAAATCCCTTTGTAGTTCCCGCATGGCAAATGACGAGGCGTTCACCTTTCCCCATTGGCACTGCAGAAGTAGAAGCAGCAGTATCGTCAGTCCAACCTTTTGGTATGGAATGATTGGCATTGAGCCAAGTTTCATCTGTGAAAACGACATTCGACCAGTCTTCTATTTTCTTAGCTTGTCTTAAAAATTCACAGCGAGACAAGGCTATATCACGACGTTCCATTAAAATTTTTCTTTTGTCGGATTTCTTATACAAGAACCCGATTTGGTGCAGCACCTTTGACAAAGAAGATTTTTGACCACGAAACAAGCCACAATTTCGTAGAGACGCTACTAATTTTTTCAAAGTAGGAATCTCTTTGCTTGTGTAATAATTGTATATATGACGACGAATAGCATCAGTATCAAAACTGTCAATTGCTGTCACTTTACGGGGCTGACGTTTTTTCTTAGGCGTAGATAGCTTGTTCTGTTCAATACCACTACTACCATAGGCTTCTTTAGTGATTTTCGCCACCGTTGGAGCACTAATACCTAATGCTGCTGCAACACGGTCTCTAACTTGGGTTACTGATATAAGGAATCCGCCATTGCGGCTTTCCTTTTCAAAAAATTCACGAAGCCGCAGCACTAACTCTCTGGATTGTCCTTTAAGCACCATACCTTTCGGCATTTTGCAAGTAAAATCTTACTGGGAGGAACGATACGCTCAACTCAATCAAAGTAAGAACAATGAAATCAATACGGTGGAATATAAATACTCAACACAGCGTATGAAAAATATGAAAGAGCACTCAGCGAACAGAAATGTGACTAGCACGGGAGTCTTGTTGCGAGTGACAGACAACACAACAAAATGACGTCGCCGGCGCGCCGTTCAGTGTTGCCAATTCGGCTTAAAAAAAAAGGGGTAGGCTGGATGAGAAAATTAGAGATTTACTACCGCAGACGAGGGCGCCATTGTCTCTAAGTAAAGTTTGGAGCAGCGGACCCCGCTTAATGGAAAAATGCTTCATAAAGTAGTTATTTTTTATTTTGCAAAGTACAAAGTAAAATATTTTGGGAGGACTGAATTAGTGGGTATGCAAAAATTAATGTGCCCAAATAACAAATATATTTACAGAAGTGAAGTTTTTAAATAATATGAAATATGTAGTTAAGCAAAAATAAAATATCCGTGTTAAATCGATTAAAAGTTCTTCCCGACTAAAATCGATTATTACAAAACATAGTATCCGTAATACATTGGTACAACACTAATTGATCAGAATTCGACCTGCCAAAAGTAAAATAAATGGTTGGAACGAGTATAGTTGTGCAATACATTTCTACTCGTAACTCTTCTTACGAATCATCAATGGGCCCATAACACTTGGGAGTGTTATGTGCCCAATTAAAGTACCTCGATATCTTTTTCGTTACATAATTCGTAAGAATTTGGCATTTAATTAATGCTGAAACCAAGATTACCATGACAGTAGTGGTTTTTAAACTGTACACGTGTACCGTTGAGCTTCTAGGAATGACGCCTCGCTAAATTGTAAACGACTATAAATCTTTTCAATTGTACCAATTAACAACTACATAATAATATGTAGCTTGTTGATTCGTAACATACATACATACAAATACGTTACAATTTATTCTATTACAAATAATAGAATAAATTGTCAAAACATTGACAACAGTGCACATCCATATCTGGAAAGAGGGTGATGTGTATTTTTAGACGGATTTTATTTTCTACTAGCAACCCGCCCTCGCTTCGGTTTTAGTCGTTTTACCCGCGTAGTTCCCTTTCCCGTGGGAATACCGGGATAAAATATGGCCTAGTTTACGCCCTGATATTATAGCTTTCCATCGGTAAAAGAATTTTTGAAATCGGTCCAGCCGTTTTGAAGATTACCCGGCACAAACAGCCAGACAAAAAATTTTTAATCTGTATTTTAGGCATAGGTGTCGTGCAAATAACCGTGTGAGCATGAAAAATGCCTATTATTTTGACATTACAAACAGACACTCCAATTTTATTTATTGGTATAGATTTTAAAGCATAAACATATTTTGAAAGAAATTATCCTAAATTCTCCGAGTCCATTATTACAATGAGACTAATAAAAGATTTAAAAATGAATTAAATAATTTTTAATTACTTCTAACAATTAATTGGTAACAATTCTCAAGAATTTCAATAACATTCTAGAAATAAATTGACGATCACAAAATAAATTAACGATAGCTGTAGGTACATGATATTTCAAAGTCAAGCAAAAATATTTTAAATAGTGAATTAGTAACGCCAAATCTACTCCTATTTTCTAAATAATATCAACACTTCAAAGCTTATCTCTATAACAGGTGATACGTACTAAGCACGTTGTCATTAGAAGTATAAGTATTTTAAAATATAAGGGATATTGCTCCTTAATATACACAGAATTGTATATACTTATCTAGAATTGTCAAGGTTCATTCCTTCACTAACTTCTACCAAACATCTTACTTTAAAGCAAAAGAAAGGGCAAAATAGTTTAACTACTTTTTAAAATAATAATTTAAGTGGAATTAAACAGATTTTGTGACGAACACATTAAAGTAGAATTCCTTGAGACAATGCCGTCTTGTTAGCTCTGGGGCTGTCTTCATTGCAGGGTTGATGATTTTCAGACATATTACCTTCATGGCAGACTTAAAGTCAATCAAGAATGAGTACAAGCACATTTAAGTAAAAATTATCTTGAAGCCAATGAGGTAAAATAGGTCACGTTTAATCATCACAACTGATTGTATAAACAAAGGGATTAACAAAAGAATAAATTAAAAATATTTATTCAATAATGTTTAATAACCACTAATTATTCAATGGTAACAGGTCTTTAATCACATTCTTGAAATTAGTTGCGTACATCACACAAAATAAATTAATGACGATGGATAATCATATTTTAATGAAAAGTTAAGAGGAGAATGACATATCCAATCTTAACCTTTCTGAAAGAAAATATGTTAAATACTTCACACTTTGTAATCACAAATCGTAACTATTAAATACAATGATGAACTATACATATATAGGTATGAACTGCTCTATGCAATATAAGTATTGCAGAATGCAGACGATGACACTGATTGTGCTATAAATAAGAAGTATATTCCATTATAATAGTTACTGGGTTGAGAGCCCTCACCCACAGTCCGTGCAAAGCTGTGAAAGCCATCTGCGGCTAACAGCTATACACAAAAAAATATAACAGTGGAAGTTACTTCTTATTTTATATGATATTGTCCTACGATCTTATAGATCACTTAGTAGATTCCTTAAGATAGGCAATAAGGTCTGCTCGTTCATTAGCTTTCTTCAAACCGGCGAACACCATCTTGGTTCCGGGGATGTACTTCTTGGGGTTCTCCAAGTATACAAATAGGGTATCCTCATTCCACGTGATGCCTATAAAATAAAATAATTAGGATATTATATTATTGGAATGAATACCGGTATAACTGTTATCTACATATAATGATTACATAATTTAAAAGAATGCAATGATTATCAACAGTACAATTATCATATCATTGAACTATTAAAATCTATATTATGATAACATATTTTATACTAAAGTTTAATTTAATTCATGTAAAGATATTAACTACACTAGAAAATAATGTCACAAAAAGGACTACATGTCACCAACACATTCTATCCAGCAAATCTCTTACAAAGCAATAGGGGAATGAGATTTTTATTTTAAAAGACTATACCTAGGGAAGTAAATTCTCGGATCACTTCACAAACATAGAATTAGTGGACACATTACACCCAGAGTTGGACTTAATTAGTTAGAACAAAAAATATCCTGACTGGCACCAAACCACTATAGACAGCACAAAAAATTATTCAGGCTCGGACAAAACCAATAACACTTTGTATGAGAGGGGCATACATAGGCTGCTTCACTATCTATGTAGTCTCTATATATGCAGAATACTTTTTTTTAACAAGGCACAGATTATAATCGGGTGGACATTACCAACATTAAAAGTTGAATGTTTACATTTTTTAAGGAACTTTGCAAGTCTCAAGCATTTTCTTATGAGAATACGATAAATATACATTGGCCCTGTAGTAGTAGCACTAACGCCTTTAACATGGAACTTTGCAAGTCTCAAGCATTTTCTTATGAGAATACGATAAATATACATTGGCCCTGTAGTAGTAGCACTAACGCCTTTAACATGGAACTTTGCAAGTCTCAAGCATTTTCTTATGAGAATACGATAAATATACATTGGCCCTGTAGTAGTAGCACTAACGCCTTTAACATGGAACTTTGCAAGTCTCAAGCATTTTCTTATGAGAATACGATAAATATACATTGGCCCTGTAGTAGTAGCACTAACGCCTTTAACATGGAACTTTGCAAGTCTCAAGCATTTTCTTATGAGAATACGATAAATATACATTGGCCCTGTAGTAGTAGCACTAACGCCTTTAACATGGAACTTTGCAAGTCTCAAGCATTTTCTTATGAGAATACGATAAATATACATTGGCCCTGTAGTAGTAGCACTAACGCCTTTAACATGGAACTTTGCAAGTCTCAAGCATTTTCTTATGAGAATACGATAAATATACATTGGCCCTGTAGTAGTAGCACTAACGCCTTTAACATGGAACTTTGCAAGTCTCAAGCATTTTCTTATGAGAATACGATAAATATACATTGGCCCTGTAGTAGTAGCACTAACGCCTTTAACATGGAACTTTGCAAGTCTCAAGCATTTTCTTATGAGAATACGATAAATATACATTGGCCCTGTAGTAGTAGCACTAACGCCTTTAACATGGAACTTTGCAAGTCTCAAGCATTTTCTTATGAGAATACGATAAATATACATTGGCCCTGTAGTAGTAGCACTAACGCCTTTAACATGGAACTTTGCAAGTCTCAAGCATTTTCTTATGAGAATACGATAAATATACATTGGCCCTGTAGTAGTAGCACTAACGCCTTTAACATGGAACTTTGCAAGTCTCAAGCATTTTCTTATGAGAATACGATAAATATACATTGGCCCTGTAGTAGTAGCACTAACGCCTTTAACATGGAACTTTGCAAGTCTCAAGCATTTTCTTATGAGAATACGATAAATATACATTGGCCCTGTAGTAGTAGCACTAACGCCTTTAACTCCTCATATGTCTGATCAGCATAACAGAATGGGTTGATGTTGATGATGACAACTTTGCTAGTAAATAGTACAAAACTAAATACAACAAATTACTAATTATTATATAGTATTATAGGATACTAACAATGCTGCAGATATAGTTGCAGCTGAAGTCCATGCATATTTTTCAATTAGATATCAATAACACAAATACTTTCACAGCAGTATACAAAGCATAATTGAACTTATAATTCCCCCTACCTTCCTATAACATTTAAACACAGCTCAATATGCTAAATTTATTAAAATGTTGTTCTGCATTGAGAAAAACGTTACGAAGTAAACTAATCAATTAATAAGTATATACATATATGTTCTGTTAGAACATATATGTATATACTTATTAATTGATCTCTTTAAATTTACTCTTCTTTTACCATTGTTATGTTTCTGCATGGTGGTGGAGTAGACATAGAAATGATCATCATCCATTCATTTAATCTATACAAATAAATAAGATTGAAGTTTCAGTAATGTCAAAATACTGGATGTTTTTTCACGGTTACATGGTTATTTGCAAATACCTATGCCAAAAATACAGTTTAATTTTTTTTGTTTGTCTGTCTGCTTGTTTGAGGTAATCTTCAAAACCGCTGGACAGATTTTGATAATATTTCACTACCAGGTAGCTGTCTATATAAGGAGTAACTTAGGCTATATTCTATCCCAGTATTCCCATGAGAATAGAAATTATGCGGGTGAGACGACTGAAACCAAAGCGAGGGTGGGTTGCTAGTGTGTAAAAAATATGTACAAATTAAAAAAAAATAGTAGACTTATTTAAGATTATAAGTCACAGAATCATTAAAATTGGTGTAATATATTGATAATGAGAAATGTATTCGATGTCATAACATGATGAAACATTACAACTAAAACAAACTTCACCTTTAGCCTTGTTGGCATCCGAGTATGAGAAACCGGGCGCTTGTCCAGTCTTGCGGCCAAAGAAACCATGTAGATTAGGACCTACTTTGTGCTTGCCACCAGCTTCAACCTGGAATAAGTAAAAAAATTACTTTAATACAATAAGTATATATATTTAAATGAAATTATTGACTCTGAAGTACATTCTTTTAAATTCCGGCATAGAATATAAGACATTCTTTTTTAAAAGACCTTGCACTAAGGAAATAATTAAGCACTGTAGAAGGTTTTATAAATATACAATTAACATACAAAAACTTGGCTCAGAATAAAAATTTATGAATTGCATATTACATGGGAATTGAACCTGTGCCACTGTACATTAGTGTCATCGTCTGTGCAGTCAAAAGACATTTAAATATATTTTTTATTGATTAAAGTTAAAAAATATTTCATTCAGTCTGAAAATATTTTTATTGTTAAGTACAGAAAAATGTATACTGTTTTAAAATATTTGTTATTACTTACAGTGTGGCACTGAGCGCATCTTTGGACAAAGATTTTCTTTCCATTTTCAGCATTACCAGCAGGTACACCCATTTTTTACCTGGAATAAATGGTCATTCGTGAAATAGATTTGTAATAATATATGCCACATATTGCCACGCATTGAATTATGATTTGGCCAGCATCATAACAAGAATTAATAAGCTTTATCAAAGTGGTTTCAGCACCTTTAGGCTATATTGGCCCTTAGCATCGGTGACATGTTATCAAGGAGCATTCCGCCCATCCATCAGTTTACTGACATCTATTATTAGATAAGGATTGGCCTATCCTACCTAAAGGTGAGATAAACTAGCTGACTAACAACTGTTTAATTTGGTACCACTGTCACCGTAGCAGAGTTCATCCATTTCACCTGGAAATGCTATGGTCTTCAACTGTACGTTTTCAGTGATCATTTCTCCCATGTACATGCAAGCTCTGAAATTAACTACCTGCTGCTGTTTCCTAAGCACTATAACATGTCCTTTTTGAAATGAGGTTTAAGAAGAACATTTTCTTCATGGTAGGCAATGGCCAAGCTGTACCCCTAGCACTGCAAATCTATGTGCGACAGTATCACTTACCATCAGGGGTGCTGCTTGCTCGTTTGCCACCATAGGCAAGAAAAAAAATAGTAAGTAGTGTTCATTTTAGGTAATAAGAATTTCTACTATTCGTTTAAATTTAGAAAACAACACTTAGCTACTACTGCACAGAAAGAGCAGGGAATCTATACACTCCAGGGGTAACATTCTAATTTTTAGAATAAGGGATGCTGACCTACACTCTCCTTGGAAACTTTTAACACCAACCTGCATGCCTAGTTATAGGGATTATGGTATTATCCTTTTTATGAGGAAGTCTTTTGGCAATAATGGATGTTAATGGGCTGATGATGGAGACTGGGTGTGTTAAAGATCATTCGGGCTTTTTCCTATTTTAAACACATGACCACATGATCTATTAATTAAATTTATTTTTTAATTATACAATTGGGTTAAAAAAAAATAATTGATATCGGAAAAACCATGAGTATTGTACGAGTTCATAGTTAGTCACCATGAGGAAAATGTTCCTCGTAATTATATTGCGGCTATAATTGTAAAGTTGTAACTAAAAACCTTGAAATCTTTACATAAACTGCTTAGCGAAATGGAAAAATAATATACAAGTTTGCACATTATTACATAAACGCTAAGATCAATTTAGAAACTCGGTCAGGATCAATGTCATGAGAGTTCCAAGGCACAAGGTGTCGTAACGTCATTACGTAAGTGTGCAAATTCTGAAGAAATATTAACCTATGGGTCTGACAATATACTACCTAATAGTCGTATCGATTGCATTTTAGGCTAAAAATCGTTGCGGAATTGTTAGATTATAGTATATATTAGTTTTTCGAGGTTAATCATCACTGGGTGTATCACAGTCGATCAGTAGATGGGAAAATTACAGAGTTAATTTGCAAAACTGAAACTAAGTTATATCTACACACATAGAGAAAAATATTTACTTACGATTTGTTAAAGTATGTGAATGGGAAAATTTGGCGCCCGAAGAATGGCAGACAACGAATGTTATAAAATTATTTAAAATCTCACGTGTGACACACGTCCCTTACGTAGTCTTTCTGTCTTTTTTACTCAGGGAAAAACGAACAAATCGAACAATGGGTGGTGTTGCCAACCCTACAAATTAAGTTGCGACCTTTTTTTTGACGTTTATCTTCTGATCCAGATTATTTTATGCATTATCTACACAAGCCATTTAAGTAGATATAAATTTTAATGTGTTAGCAAAATAAATGTTAGCAAAATAGAAATAAAAAAGAAAAACAATGGGTGTTAATATGTTGCAACATTATGGTAATATTGTTGCAACAATTGTAGTTACATGCATGTCTTCATTCTAATAAAACAATAGTTTATCATTTAAAATATAGGTTTCTAAAAATAGTGATAGTATAACATGTAAGTATTCTACGGTACCTACTAAAGTTGAGAAAACTACAACTGTTACAATATTTGTGGTCATCATAAAGTTAAATAACTGCATGCAGCAATCTGTAATTATAGGTAGACTCGTAACACATTACAAAAATAGGTATTCAATACCTATTTGTTTTGTTTGTTACTTTTTAAACAATGTTTTTAAACAATCTGCGTGTTGTGTATAAATTTTTTATAATGTTTAATTGTTCAAATTAGATTTAGGTATGTAGTTACATGAGATAAGGTATGTTGCTTATTTTATCCCTAAAATATAACGGTTTACTAACATTATACACAATGAATTGAATTCTTATTTCTCTCAATGAATTGATTTATAAGTCTAGTATATAGATTTTACTAATAGATGTCACTAATCGTTTGACGTATCTCAAATAATTTTAATATGATGAAAGTATTGCTGAGAGACTTCCTTCATTAAAAACATTTTTATATAATTCTAGAGTTATTATAGAAATAAAAAATAATGTAATATATAAATAACATTGGTAAAACTATAAATTTTATGTAAATATCAGTCTACTCAATTTTACTATTAATTAAAAAGAAACAAATAATTAGTTTATGGGGTATAACTAGAGATCATGCTATTCTCACGATGAAATTCTTTTGTATAGCATTATATTATACTCTGTATTAAATTAAATGTACAAAACTATGGAGGGTAGAAGTAAGGAGAACCGTCGAGTTTTTGGCGGGAATCTGAAGTGTAATGTGGTGTTCTTGTATTATATTCAATATCTTAGTGTTTTAACGTGTTATATTAAATAATCTTGATGGCATTTTATGTAATATATATTGGCAAAACTGCTGAGGTGTAGTGAATATGATATAAAATTGCTATACATACCTTTTTGTTTCCACCAAAATTCTCAGACGATGGCTTTAACAGTGGCCATTACACTGTTGAGGGCGACACTTTGACTTACTGACAGACCATTACTGACATGAAGAAACGTGAGAACTTGAAAAGATAATTATAACTCGACACTGGCAAAAATGGCTCGTATTTGTAGCTGATTGCCAAGACAAAAAGAAGAAGAAGAAGGAGAACCGTCTCATATGGGAGGAAGCTTGAAAAAGTGTCCCACTTTCAGCACTAAATAACAGTTCAAAAATCCTCTAGAATGGCGCTAGCATAGGCACAAGGTATGATATGAATTGAGCAGTTGTCATGGAAGTAATAAGTACTACGTACAGTACTTATTACTTCCATGGCAGTTGTTAACTGATTGAAGTATGCTGAGTTAAGTTAGTGACAGTTGTGACAGTGACTCATTATATTTTTGAAGTTATACTTCTTTAGGCGCGTTATGAAAAAATGATGAGAGTGAAATTTTAAGATGCGCGCGCATCTGTGACACAAAATTAACAGTATGAAGTTGTCTGCTTAACCGCTCATTGAGTGAAATTTTAAGATGCGCGCGCATCTGTGACACAAAATTAACAGTATGAAGCTGTCTGCTTAACCTTAAATTCAATTTTTGAATTTATTATTAAATTTATTTTTAAAATATTAAATAATCAATAAAAAAATGGGTGCGTGTACTGATGTACGCGCGTGAGAAGTTATACTTCTTTGGCATAATTAAAAAATAGTTTTTAATTGCATGCAAATAATTAATTACAATAAAATAATAGAAGGATTGGAAAAGGATAATCAACAAAGTTCAGTTTAATAGTCATCAAATTTAAACTAAAAGAATCTTAGATTGATCTTAGATATCAATAATTAATATTAAAAATTGAAAATTAATATATTTATATAATAATATATTTAATATATATATTTCAAATATATATATTTAATATCAATTTATATAATTAATATATATATATATATATATATATATATATATATATATATATATATATATATATATATATATATATATATATATATATATATATATATATATATATATATATAATTATTAAAAACAAAATTTAGAGAATAATAAATATATAAGACATAATTTGTACTAAATATTATAAGATTCTTAATTTTAAATGTTTATTATTGATTATTTAATATTTTAAAAATAAATTTAATAATAAATTCAAAAATTGAATTTAAGGTTAAGCAGACAGCTTCATACTGTTAATTTTGTGTCACAGATGCGCGCGCATCTTAAAATTTCACTCAATGAGCGGTTAAGCAGACAACTTCATACTGTTAATTTTGTGTCACAGATGCGCGCGCATCTTAAAATTTCACTCTCATCATTTTTTCATAACGCGCCTAAAGAAGTATAACTTCAATAAACATTTAAAATTAAGAATCTTATAATATTTAGTACAAATTATGTCTTATATATTTATTATTCTCTAAATTTTGCTTTTAATAATTATATATATATATATATTAATTATATATTATATAAATTTATATTAAATATATATATTTGAAATATATATATTATTATATAAATATATTAATTTTCAATTTTTAATATTAATTATTGATATCTAAGATCAATCTAAGATTCTTTTAGTTTAAATTTGATGACTATTAAACTGAACTTTGTTGATTATCCTTTTCCAATCCTTCTATTATTTTATTGTAATTAATTATTTGCATGCAATTAAAAACTATTTTTTAATGATGCCAAAGAAGTATAACTTCTCACGCGCGTACATAAGTACACGCACCCATTTTTTTTTCATTATTTTAGTGTTTTAAAGTGTTATATTCAATCATTTTGCTGATATTTTATGTAATATAATGCAGATAAAATTCTGAAATGTAGTGAAAATGATATAATAGTGAATTACGTGTATTTTGACATTCTGCCCAAATTTCCTGAGACGCAAGACTTGGATATCAGCACCAAGTCATGCTAAGGACTGACTGAAAGACTAAGACTAAAGACGTGAATAATAATCAATATACTCGACACTGGCACCAATAGCTCATATTATTGTAGCTCATTGCCATTAACTAAGACTAAGAAGAAGAATGTTTTTAAATATCAATTCTTTTTATATTCTTCATTAATTATTAACATGAATTTTTACATCTATTTTAAAACTGACATTTATGAAATTTACTTTTATTATTTTGCTTTTTAAGAACTTTTGTTTTCTACTTTTTCAACTGCAATTCGTACAGTTTATTTATGTATCACTTCCTAAATGTTATATTGATCAAGCGTTAAGAAATGATAAGCACACAATTAATTATAAAACTTCGGTTTTCATTTTATTCTTATTTTGAATAGTGCGCCATAACGAGACGGAAGTTCTTTCGTCCTTTTTTATTTCTCTATCTTATTCTAATAACTTTCAGCGCCTTTTTTTTTAAATTTACCCTGTCGCTACTGTAGCGCCACCCTTATTTAGCAGATTTTAACGGACACTTTTTACACACAGAGACGGTTCTCCTTACCTCTAACCGCCATATACAAAACTAATGTTTGTCAAACCTAGTTTTCTTACATTTCTTACTCTACTCTTCAGCACTTCTTTTCTTTTCGAGTAAGTCTTCCTTTCTTTTCTTTTCTTGTAAAAGATGCTTCATCCAGCAGGGATGGGATTACACAATTCATTTCCGAATCGAGTATTGTTTTAAAAGGCAATCTAATCAAAGAACGTCACTGCAAGAGAAGTAAAACTATGAATAAAAAACCTATGCAAATCCGTTTGTACAACAACACAATACACTACGTATATGTATATTTATATATGAAAGAGGTTTTTAGCTGATGTATTGAAAGAATTTAAATGAGGAATAATTTCAAGCAATTATGTTCAAAGAAAGGCATTTTGTTCTCTTGGTAATTAATTTATGGTCTAATTATCTATACCAATAAATAAAATTGGAGTTTGTAATGTCAAAATAATAGGCTTTTTCATGCTCACACGGTTATTTGCACGACACCTATGCCTAAAATAGCAATTAAAAATTTTTTGTCTGTCTGTCTGTCTGTTTGTTCCGGGTAATCTTCAAAACGGCTGGACCGATTTCAAAAATTCTTTCACCAATGGAAAGCTATAATATCAGGGCGGATTGCTAGTTGCAAATAATTATATACCTAGGTGTGTAAGTATGAAACCGGAATTTTTGTACAGAAAAAACACGTTTATTGTAATGATAACAAAGTAACTTATTCAAAGTATTGTCCGTCGCTATCTATACATTTTTCCCATCTTTCTGGCAATTTGTGGATTCCGCGCCAAAAGAATTGTTGCTCTTTTGAGTCGAACCAGTCATCGAGCCATTTTCGTACATCTTCGTAAGAAATAAAGCGCGTGTAAGCGCTCAGCAAGTGCGTGTCCCATCGATGCAAACAAGTAGTAATCGGATGGGGCAAGGTTCGGTGAGTAAGGCGCGTACTGAAGAATCTCTCAACGGAACGACTCTATCGTTTCCTTGACCTGTTTTTCTTTGTGTGCTGGTGCATTGTCATGCAGCAAAATCACCTTGTGTTGTCTTTGTTGGTATTCTGGTCGTTTTTCAGGCAAAGCTCGATCCAAATCGGTCATTTCTTGTCGGTAGCGTTGAGTATTGACAGTTTCCCCAGGTTTCAGCAGCTCGTAGTAGATTACGCCCTTCTGATCCCACCAAACACACAGCATTGTCTTTTGTCCGTAGCGGTTTGGTCTTGCCGTCGATGTTGATGGTTCACCCGGAGTAACCCATGACTTTTTGCGCTTAGGATTCTCGAAATATATCCACTTTTCATCGCCAGTCACAATTCGATGGAGAAATGACTTTTTTTGCAACCTGGCGAGCAGCATTTCGCATGATGTTTTGCGGTTTTCCTGCTGTCTTTCGTTGAGTTCATGTGGAACCCATTTCCCCACCTTTTGTATCTTTCCCATGGCTTTCAACCGAAGGGAGATGGCTTCTCGGGTCATCTTTAATTGATCCGCCAGTTGTTGTTGTGTTTGAGCGTCGTCTTCGTCCAACAAGGCTTGCAGGTCAGCGTCGCCAAACTTTTTCGGTGGTCTTCCACGTTCATCGTTCCTCACGTCAAAATCGCCACTTTTGAACAGTTTGAACCACTCGAAACACTGTGTTTTACCGAGAGCATGCTCACCGCCTCCACAAGCATTCGATGCGATTCGGCTGCGGTTTTCTTCAGATGAAAACAGAAAAGTAGTGCTGTCCGCAAATCGTAATTTGTTGGCACAAAACTCGACATATTTATCTCTAATAAACTAATGCTATTGAATGAAACTCGTGTTATTGTGAGTTGGAAATCTTTGTCGGATATCAATACAATAACAAGACACCGCTGACGTGAAGTGTCGGTAACTGCATCGACATCTAGCGCCACCTATGGACAAATTCTGGTTTCATACTTACACACCTGGTAATATACTGGCTGACCCAACAGACGTTGTTCTGTTCCAATAAGCGCCACCTATCGGTTCCAATTGTGAATCTAAACCATTCTCGAATCACCATCCTTGAACACAGACAAAAAATCGGTCCAGCCGTTTAGGAGGAGTTCAGTGACATACACACGTACGCTAGAAATTTATATATAAGACTAGCAACCCGCCCTCGCTTCGCTTCGGTTTCAGTCGCCTTACCCGCGTAGTTCCCGTTCCCTTGGGAATACCGGGATAAAATATAGCCTATGTTACTCCCTGATATTATAGCTTTCCATTGGTGAAAGAATTTTTGAAATCGGTTCGGTGGTTTAAGCGTGAAAGCGTAGCAAACAAACAAACAAACAAATAAACAAACTTACTTTCACATTTATAATATTAGTAATGATATACAAGAATTGTTCGCTTAAAGATATAAGATGTAATTGTGGACATTACATATATATGCTACATATTATACAAACACTAGGTAACCTTTTTACTTACTACAGTTATTAAAATACTAATACACTAACAATAGCTTTATACTGTGTTGGCACTTTTAAATCTCTAAATTTCTTCTTCTCAACCTTTATAAGTCCCACTGTCAGGCTCGGGCCTCCTTCACAATGCACTTACTATACTCCGCTGTCTTCGGAGTACACAGGAAAGAAGGGTTCAACATGGGTCTGAAGTCGAGCGCTCTCTGGGACGGGCCTCGGAATGGGGTGAACGGAACTTAGTCACGTTTAACCCCACAAAAACGCAAGTTTGCGCGTTCACTGCAAAGAAGGACCTGTTTTTCATAGCGCCTCAGTTCCAAGGAGTAACTCTCCAAATTGCCGACAGCGTTGGGATCCTCGGCGTGGAAATATCGAGCAAAGTCCAGTTTAGGAGTCACTTAAGGACAAAGCCAAATTGGCGTCCTGAACAGAGCCAGGCGGTACTTCACACCGAGACAGCGTCTTTTATTATACAAAGCACAAGTTCGTCCTCCTGTAGAGTACTGCTCACATCTCTGGGCAGGTGCGCCCAAATATCAGCTAGACCCACTTGACTCCCTCCAAAGGCGTGCTATTCGAGTCGTTGAGGATCCCAATCGGATTGGAGTGACTAGAGCGGTGGCGAGACTCTGGGTCACTCTGTGTACTCTACCGGCTCTTTCAAGGGGAGTGCTCTGAGGAAATGTTTGACTTGGTACCACCGTCACCGTTTTACCAACGTACCACTCGACACCGCAGCAGGGTTCATCCATTTCACCTGGAAACGTTATGGTCTTCAACTGTACTTTTCTCCCACGTACGTGCCGGCTCTGGAATGAACTCCCTGATGCTGTGTTTCCCGAGCGCTATGACATGTCTTTCTTTAAACGAGGTTTAAGAAGAGCATTTTCTTCACGGTAGGCAACGGCCTGGCTGTGCCCCTGGTATTGCAAAGGTCCATGTGCGGCAGCGTCACTTACCATCAGGTGTGCTGCTTGCTCGTTTGCCACCAACAGCAATAAAAAAAAAAGTTTTGAGATAGGGTTTTATGTTGAGTTTTCCTTCTCTTTCATAGATATTATCTGCATATCATCGTCTACAAAGTCGTCTTTTAGGACACCCACGAGTAAGAGAGGGGGTGGTGAACTGTATTCTTACAAGGGAGCCTACTTACTATACCTATTTATTATATACATATTGTACTATCCATTTATTACGTTTCTTAAGATCGAAATATGGACACTAAACATTTACAGGCTGTTACGATAGTTTATATCGAATGTTCGTGCTTAAATGGCCTTTGTGCAAATTGATCGATATGCGGTCCGTATATTGAAGCAATATCCGCAGTCACCGGGAAAATTGTTTATATACCTATCGAGAACGATGTAACATACTAAGGTTAAGCTTTTTCAAAGTTATTTGTTGAATAGACCAGCCATGAATTATTATCACGATTATGTTAGTTCTCTCTTCAAACGGAAGAAGGGTAAGTAACGGGTTGCTTTAGTGATGAGGATCTTATATTGCTTGATATCACAAGACCATAGATACATGCAGGTGTGTAATTTATTTTATTGCTTTTGTTTGTAAATTAATCTGTGAATTGAGAACAACTTGGAGCCATTGCTCACGGCTTCAAAAATACTAACAATTTTTTTCTGACAGAAGCTTGTTTTGTCAGGAATTAAGTCATCCAGATCTCTGATTAGGTAGGGATCTAACGTTAACGGAGATTAGATGGCACTAATGGATGACGCCATAAGACATTTTTAACCGAAATGTAAAAATAATTTGTCAAAATCTCAGCGAAATACTATTACGCGCTAGCTTTCGTATTATGGTCGTTTTATGTTTGGTTATAGCCCGCATGAACGAGCTATGGGACGCCGAAAATATTGAAGTTCATTATTTAATATTTAAATGAAAAGTAAGCGTCAGAAAGGTATTTGATTGATAAACGAACCTTAATCCTTATTTCTATAACTATTAGCAGCAAAAGTTTCTTTTTAAAGATGAACTACATCGGTGTCTCGCTTAATTCGCGGTGAGGTGTAATATGGCAGGTACGATGCCGCTAACCGCTTCTCCGTCGCCTCGCTCAGTTTGGGCGGGATTGCGACCAGACCACAGAACGTGCTACAATATTTGATTGCTACCCCGTCTAGTTTTATGTATTCCAAAGTTTTGTAACTGCATAAAAATAAAAAGCGTGTGTGTACTTATGTACGCACGTAAGAAGAAAAATTTTATCCTTCGCGTTAACTTACGTTTTTAGAAAAACGATACTAATAATAGAAAAGAAAGGTATTTAATATATTGAAAGTTTTATTATAACGCATTATCTAGTTGACATTTGTAACGGCATAGGCATCTTCCCACCAAAATAAAAAAAAAAATATGCCTGCATCGTAAAAGATGTTGATTAGCTAATTTCAGGGTGTCGTATTTTCGTGACATAATTTTTTTCCCTAACGCGCCAAAATAATTAAAATGCTACGAAATGAGTATCTATATAAATAGTTACATTAAACAATTTGACACTTATGTAAAACGAGAACCTTATCTGGGTTTTCGATTTAAATCAACTTGCAAAGCTTTTATTATGTTCGACGAGACTACTTACTCGTTGTTAAGATGTAGTGTGGATTAAATTTGACATACTCGCAGCACAACATATTAAAGTAGGTACATATACCACAAAATATTAAATTCATTCTATGAATTTTACAAGACCGTATCGAACTAGTTTAATAAAATATTTAGTTTTTACGAATATATAATATACTAATACTAACAGATTCAACAGACGTATTGCTCGAACGCTGACTTGTCCGCTATAAACGAAAAAGATTTTTTAATATTTAAGAATTTTTAGAACGTATTCATAATCAGATATTCAAGATTTTATGTTTAATTTTTTTTTTAGAAATTCTCCATATTTGAGTTTGTTAATTCTAATACATATAAGTATGTAAAGTCTGAAAAATAAAACAAATTTCCACAAAACAAAATATGATAAATTTACTCAATGTGCTATGGAGAGGGCTATGCTCGGTATATCTGTATTTCTCTACGTGATAAAAACCGAAATACGGCAATCCCTAGAAGAATGTGTATAACCGACATAGCCCGAAGAATTAGGTTGTTAAAATACCAGACCACATCGGTCGTCGAACCAACAACCGTTGAGGAAGAAAGGTTATCAAAGGAGTCACTGACAAGATTGGCTACATCCTGAAACGCTCTTCCATTAAAACTTATTTTAAGCCACTGAAGAGGATTAGCCAATTCTTACCACCTGTCAAGTGCCAGATCCCTCTACAAGATGCAGGAGTATATAAACTTGACTGTGACTGTGGTCTCTCTTACATTAGGCAAACAAAGAGATCCATAAGAACTCGGATCAAAGAACACATAGCCGATGTGAAGCACCGCCGTGACACTAGGTCTGCAGTCTGTGAACATAGTCAGGACCACAGAAAAATTAATAAGATAGAACGGCCATGTGGGCGGGGCAAGCGTGCCACAATTGCGATCAAACGGTCTTAATACTGACGAAAGTCGTTTTACCGGCACTTAGTTGCGCTTATATAGTGACCTTGAACGAAGCTCCGACAAAAAAGAGAAATATGCCGTCTTGCGCTGTTACAACGTGGCGAAAACGAAGTCAGTTGCGTAGTTATAGTCTAAGAAGGCATTTCTTTTCATCATTAAGTCCATAAACTTATTAATTCAATGATATTTCGTAATTTTATGAGAGTATTATGTCGTTTGTAACAAACAATTATGAGATCGTAAAAAGAGCCAAACATTATACATCGTCTGCCATACATGGGTATCACCTTTTATTAGTCCAGCAACCGCGCAATGTACTACGTTTAGTAGTGGGTCGTCGACGATTTTACAGTCGACGCAACGAGACCGTTTATCGTTGATGGTAAACTAGTTGAATAAACAGTCTAATTTTCGACTAGTTTACGTCGTAGACGCTTAGACAAGACGAGACGTTTAGTTTATATTATGACGTACGTTGATCGTCCATTGGTAAAGGACAACGAAACTTCAACGAATTTTATTAGACAACAGTTTCATTGTACAATATACATTGACGCTTCAATATGTAATGATAGTCACATCACATGATAGCAGAGTTCAATGAATTGCAATCGATCTATCTATGCGTTATGATTTCGGCTCGACTCACGCCTACGGGCGGTGAGGTTTGCGGGGCGGGTAAAAAGCGTAGCGAGCCGTGCGAGCGCGCGCGCATCTCGTTTTCCAAGTTCGGGCTGATTCGGGCGCTTTCGAATAGTCGCAAGTCGTCGCGTTCGTGTCATTCGTTGATATGACGACCGTTTCGCGAAGCCGTTCATACGTAAACATGTTTATCAGTCAACTATAAACTGGTTTATTAGTTCACGGCAAAGAAACAGTCGAAAAAAACTGTTCGTTTATTCAACGACCACCACTAACTACGTTCAATACGATATCACTGAGAACCGCCTTAGCATACGTTTTCATTCAAAACATTGACGTTGATCCACGCGTATCGATAGTGTTGTCCAGCATACTATAAGTTATCGATTTCAATAATTAGCTATGTGTTAATTTTATCATATTAATAAATATTTTAACACTTTTAATTTAGTAATCGTTTTATATAGTTATATTAACAATATTTAAATAGGTATTTATTATTCTGATATACATTATCTACTTAATTTATCTTGTATATCTATAGTACATTCTTGTATATTTTCCGTGTGGTGAAGAAGTAAGAATATAATTCACCACTCCCTATCTTGCCCGTGGATGTCGTAAAAGACGACTATGGCATATAATATGCGCATAACATCTGTGCAAGAGAGGGAAAATTTGAAATGAAACCCTATACCAACATGTCTGACCAGCATGGTATAGTAGGTGAAATTACCTCTCATTGTGGGGGAGGCCCGAGCTCAACAGTGGGATGTATGTGGGCTGCGATGATGATGATGATGATCTATAGTACAAACTTCATAGTGCTCATTAGCACTCTTTAGTAATTAATAAAATAGAAATAACAAAATAATAGTAATAAAATATCTATGTTCGGGACCAATCACTAAATATATATATATATATATATATATATATATATATATATATATATATATATATGAATTTTACACGTAATGTTTAATTAAGTAGGTATTTAGTTGTCGTACAAAATAATTGTTCTATTCTTCCTTAAGATGGAATAATTTATGATAAGAATTAATTTCTTGAGACTGGTTATTCATTACTAGTTATTATATATGTGTTGATTTCTAACTTTTCATAAGTGTAAAAGTGTTCAAAAGTAATTTTCTAACTTTACATAATAGTCATCATCTTGGCTCATATATGTTCCATTGCTGGGCTCGAGCCTCCTCCGCAAAAATAGGCAAATTTACCTTACTATACTATAGTAGTCAGACAGTTTAGTATAGAGTTTTCTTTTGAGTTTTTCTTCTCTTGCATAGATGTTATATGCTTACTATATCTCTCAGTCGTGTCAATATATTAGGATGGGACATCCGCGGCTAATATACGTAGTGGTGATTGGTATTCTTGTTCCGTCACCACACGGATAATGTTAGTACATTTTTGTTTACAATAAAAAAAATGTACTAACAAGTAGCAGTAGCAGTGTATAAAAACAATTAAATAACTGTTTTGTTTTTTAAGTTAAATAATAGCACTAATAAAAATAAACCGAATTTCAATAAACAATAATATTTTAACATATTTTAAGAATGATATCTGATGCTTACGCGAGCACTTCACATCTATACCAATAAATAAAATTGGAGTGTCTGTTTGTAATGTCAAAATAATAGGCTTTTTTCATGCTCACACGGTTATTTGCACGACACCTATGACTAAAATAGCAATTAAAATTTTTTGTCTGTCTGTCTGTTTGTTCCGGGTAATCTTCAAAACGGCTGGACCGATTTGAAAATTCTTTCACCAATGGAAAGCTATAATATCAGGGCGTAAACTAGGCTATATAGGAACTATGCGGGTAAAACGACTATAACCTATAACCGAAGCGAACCGAGGGCGGGTTGCTACTTGTAAATAAAACTACTTTTACGGATTATATCGCGTTTGTATTTGATTTATGATTGCCCGACTTCATCCTGAAACGGGCAATCTGAAATGGGAACAATATAATATACAAATCGCTACTCGCTTACGTAATTTATTATAGCACTTAAATTTTTTGTCACCTATACAGAGTATAGTGAGGAGTATTTCATTTGCATGATTTTACTGTTAAATTACTTACTTGCATTACAAATAACTTCAACACATCACACAAGTAAGTGCTTAATTTAAAGGCATTAATATTTTTGTTTCGATAAAACAGGCTAAATAAATATCGTGTAGTATATCGACCATGGCAAGCACTAGCGTACATGTGCTTTTTTATATGTGAGCATACGTTGCCTACAGAACTTAGTTATAGTTTGTGTACCAACTGCAACTTCGAAATTGATGTGTGTGTATTATGTTAGTGTGTGAAATTATTGTAAGCATAGACCTTGCATATGTGTTAACATCAGCGGGAGGGAGTAATTATGCCACGCTGGTTTTCGAACAAAATCAGCCGAATGGCCTTTCTAAAGTATTAATATTTCTGTGGTCAGGACCGCGCCCGCCATAACATCAGGTTTGATAAACCACAAATCCTTGCAAAAGAACACCGATACCTGCCTAGAATGGTACGCGAGGCTATTGAGATTAAAAAACACAAAAATTTCAATAGAGAGGACGGCTGGGTGTTACCATCAAGCTGGGATCCTGTTATAAACATTATTAAAAACAAATCCAAAAAGACCACCACAAGAATGTAAGACACTGTGAGCTCATATTGTATAGATTTGACCCACAATAATAATAACTAAAGATAATTTTTTAAATTAAAACCTTTTAGTAACATAAAGTAAGCCGCCTTCAAAATTAATATTAATTTATCATCATCATGTCATCTGAGTTTTCTTGCTGGAACTTTCTCAGTGTGACCGTGTTCCGATCCGGTGGTAGTATACTAGAGTTAGTTTTTTAAATATAATTACAATTAATTTTAATGTTTAATTATTACTAACCATAAACAATATAATTTTTTCATGTAGAATCATTTTCTTCTTACACTGGCAATAAATTTTGTATCAAAATGTGGGTCAATATTTAATAACTAATTTCTGTATCGGGTAGATAATTATAAATTTTCTGCAGTAACGATGACTTGTTGGATGTGAGACATCTTAGTCCACCCGTGACCATGAACGCTGTAAAGTGTTCGAAACGTTGGGTAATCAAAAATCAAATACAAACGCGATAAAATCCGTAAAGTAGTTTTATTTAAAATGATAATACTCGCGCAAACATCAGAAATCATTATTTAAGTTTGGTTTTGATTATATACCTACTCTTTTAATTTATTATAATCTGCTCTAATTAAGTATAACGCGTTCAAAATTACTTAAAAAGATATTAATACAAACAATTGCAATAACTCCTGATTGTTCCGTCATCGACCATTAAATTAAAAAAACATAGCTAAGGTAGGCTTAAGTAAAATTTATTGTTGGCCCTCGTGAGTTCTAATAACATAAACGTCCAATAAATTCCACCCCCAGCTATAAGTCCACTTACTGAAATATATGGGAAAATGTTTATTAATTCATATTACGCCTATATAATGTTTTTGGGGCCTATTTGGGACCGAGCACGATAATGCCAAGCATTTTATTTCATTACGATGAAAGACAGGCCGCCTAAATATTAATGACCTTATGTTCTCATCTTCTTAGGGTGTAAACGCGTAAACATGAGAACTAATTAGATGTATTTCATGTAATAACAAATGATGATACATACATACATATATTCACGCCTTTTCCCATAGGGGTAGGCAGAGACCACTTCTCTCCACTTGCTACGATCTTGACATACCACTCTCGCCTCCTCTATGTTCATTAATCTCTTCATGCATGTTCTTCAGTTTAGGGTACTTCTAAACTAGCCTTTCTTAACAACGTATCCAATTTGATCGTGGAACGTCCGCCTTGGTCTTCCCCTTCCAATACTTCCGTTCACATTTGCCCTATAAATTCTTTTTGTTAGTCTCTTTTGATTCATTCTCTCTACATGACCGAACGAACTTAACATACCTTTCTCAATCCTTGTCACTACATCTACATTCGTTCACAACAAAAATTTTAATAGTTCCAAACTGTCAGTTGTTCGTGTAATGACATACTGATAGTATGCAGATACCGGTAGTATGCGACAGGAATAAGGCTTTATGAAGCTGTAGTTAGTTGATTGTCTTTCTACTTTACATGTATCATTTTTAAGACTTATTATTTATTTATTAGTCCCGTA
Organism: Lymantria dispar; assembly: GCA_032191425.1. Taxonomy (NCBI): domain Eukaryota; kingdom Metazoa; phylum Arthropoda; class Insecta; order Lepidoptera; family Erebidae; genus Lymantria; species Lymantria dispar. The sequence continues at coordinate 15,552,511 of CM063458.1, forward strand.
TGCTGATCGATGAGGAATATAATGTATGAAGAATACAATGTATGTATATCCGTAAATTACCGTAGATATTGTAAAAAATATCTGAAGGATTACAACGGGCAACAGCACTTTTCTGGGAAAGTTATAACACCAACTGCAGTAAAGACTGTGTACGTACACACCTCCTTATTGCTTGACTTCAAAATGAACAAAATATTTTTATTTGTAATCTTTACTGCTTAAAAGCATACGTATATGCAATTATTTTTGCAGCATAAATCATCATTTAATAATGAAAATATCTGGTTGACCGAGCTTTGCTCGGTATATTTTTGTTGTATTTTTGTTGAATTTATTTAGATATATATTAAAAAAAAAAAAAAAAATTAAATAATGAAAAAAAAATCGTAATTACAAAAAGAGAATAATAATAGCACTGAGATTCGATCCCACGCTGTTTGAATGCCAAAACAAAACAAAAAGAAAACTGTACAACTTCCCAACTGCGCTGATATTCAAATCTCATACCTTTTCCAGATATAAGTTAGTATGTAAGATAAAACTATCAAATAGAATTAGTTAATATTCTGTAATGTATAATTAAGTAACATTCATGGAAACGAATGATTAATTTTGAGAAATCATTAACAATATCTACTAACGATGTAATTAATTAGTCCTTCTCCCAAATCACTTCTTGTTATACATAGTTCTTGTAAGCATTTTAACATCAGTTTACACTGTATCTCTATTCTTACTACATATCTAAATTACTCGTAATTATAAATTAGCATTTAAAATTATAAAATAAAAGCTTTTGAAAACTTTGTTTAATTAATCGTCATATAACAAATTTGCCGCAGTTGATAGTGCACACTGAAAAGATGTTAATTATATAGGTTTAAATTATTAAATTGTCGTAATAATTATTACAAATTTAATGTTTAATAATTAGTAACCAAAAACAATATATTTTTTTCATATAGGTACTATCATTTTCTTCTTGTATTGGCAATAAATTTTCACCAAAATGTGGGTCAAAATTTAATAACTAAATTCCGTAGCGGGTAGATATATATAAATCTCTGTAATAACGATGAATGTACGTGAAACACCTTAATTCGCCCATGAACGCCAGTGAACGCAGCAAAGTGTTCGAAACATCGGGCAATCATAAATCTAATACAAACGCTGTAAAATCCGTAAATTATTTTTGTTTACAATGTGTAATACTCGCGTAAACATCAGAAATTATCAAATCACAGAAGTTAATTAGATTAAAAAACATAAATACAACGAAGTAAGAAAGGAAATCAATTTTGTCGACGCAAAGTTGGGGTTTACGATCTGGATCATTTGATAATGGTAGGTACTAAATTCACTTTCCCTATCTGTTTAATCTTAGCTATCCGTTTATTTCCTTTTAATTGTTGCCAAATTCCGGAATACTATATTGGCGTATATATGAGTATGAAAGAGGCTTCTTTCTAAATGGATGGAGAATAATAACCTACAGAAAAGGATTTTATCCTGCGAAATACAGGCTTTGATAATATCCGTTATTTCTCATAAGTAGATTTTGATACTTATTGTAGGCCATGCGTCAACGGCTTAGCTACTGTCAAAAGGATTATAGGTACCTACAAAAGTGGAATGGAAATAAGCAACGAGATCTTCATAGGTATTATTTAAATAATCATTTTCCAAAAGTTATTTATGAAATTAGCTGACCCAACAGTATTATATATGAAATTAGCTGACCCAACAGACCTTGTTCTGTTTAAATCTAAAAAAAATTGTAAAAGGAAAAAGTTCTCCTTGAAATCGATCGCAGCGCCACTTAGCGGGTCCAATTGTGAATCTAAACCATTCTCGAATCCCCTTGAAGACACACAAAAAATTTCATAAACATCGGTCCTGCCGTTTAGGAGGAGTTCAGTGACATACACTCGAACACAAGAAATTTATATATAAAGATTAAAAGATATTTTAATATTTATTTTTTTTTTTTTTTTTTTATATATTCACGCCTTTTTCCCATAGGGGTAGGCAGAGTCCACTGCCCTCCACCTGCTACGATCTTTGACATATTCAGCGTAGCAAAGCGGTTCTCTGTGGGCCACTTTTCGCCCCCGACGGAAACGAGACGTGACGTGTCGCGAGCCACATCGCCGCCATTCGTACAGTTTTTTTTTAATTTTTGAAACTCATTGCGTTTCCGCGAGAAATACATACACATATAATTAACGGACACAAATTACATCCAGACTCAGAACAACAATTTGTGGATCGCACAAAGTGTTGTCCTGCGTGGGATTCGAACCCCCGACACTGGCGCTGTAGGTCACTAGCATTAACCACTACGCCATCTGTGCAGTCAAGGCATTTTAATATTAATAGATATTTTAATATCTACTTGCCTCTTTTATGACAAAGGACTATAAAATATATGTTTTTAGCGCATTTGTCTCCACGTATATACATTCCATTATTGACTACGAGTAGCGTTGCCAGGCGTCTGGATAAAGCCGGACATAGGTAGTCTTTTTAATTGCATGTCCGTCCAAAATAACCGGTGTTCGGCTTGTCCGGCTTTTATTACATTTCGCAAACGAGCTAGCGCCGAGCGTGGCCGAGCGCAGGCGATTCGACTGTTGTCATAATAATCCAAAAAGCTTAATTTTACATATATTTTTTTTGTCATACGTAATAATACTAAAACACAAAATCCTCAATAATGTAGGGTGTCCGATGCCTTTCTACCCAAATATCCAGCCAAATTGGTTGGTCTGTCCGGCTATTAGATTCGATGACCTGGCAATCCTAACTACGAGCCTCCTTCACAATGGGAAGTAATTAGGCCTACTATATAACGACGTTAGTCAGATGATTATGATTATTATGATTATGTAGTATAGTACGTCAATTTTCCTCTTATTGTGGAGGAGGTTCGAGCCCAGCAGTGGGGCATATATGAGCCGAAATGTGTGTGTATTTTATTCTAACTCAGTCACAACATCAAACACATAAAATATGTGCTTAAAAATGTTTGTCTCATAATGATGAATTAGTTGATCCTATACACAACCACCCAACGATCAGAGCATTTCGCGACGTTGTGTTTCCATGAATATACAATACAGTCTCCAGAGATGTTTTACATGCAACATCGTTTTGTTTCCTTATATACATGGAAATCTAATTTAAAGGTAGCATTTCAGTACGGTATTTTGTGAATATATTTGCTTTGATATAAATAAATAATATTATTATCGTATCATTTCTTTAATACACTAATATTTACACGAAGAGGTTCAATATACATATATAGTTCTATTAATGTTTATCTTTGTAGAATTATATGTGTGTGTTGTAAACTGTTGAGCAGTTTCTGAGGCCAACCCTAAGAGTTTCAGACCCGCTATGGTGGCACTAAATATTACTTAGGCTATCATAACTGAAAATAATTACAAAATATTGTACTTGTTCTGTTGAGAAATTCGTTTGATAGAAATTAACTCTGAGTATATCGTAAATAAAACTACTTTTACGGATTATATCGCGTTTGTATTTGATTTATGATTGCCCGACGTTTCGAACACTTTGCAGCATTCATGATCACGGGCGGACTAAGGTGTCTCACGTCCAACAAGTAATCGTTATTACAGACATTTACAATTATCTACCCGATACAGAAAATAGTTATAAATTTATTAAACGTGTTCGAAACGTCGGGCAATCATAAATCAAATACAAACGCGATATAATCCGTAAAAGTAGTTTTATTTACAATGTGTAGTGCTCGCGTTAACATCAGATATCATTCTGAATATATCATTATCATGGTGCATTTATTAAAATAGTTGAAAGAGTACAAAAAAAAAATGTTTTGTATGTTGATTGTAAGATAAGTAAGATAAGTAAGGAGAGTTTGAAAGTGGCGCTGATGACAGAAGAGGTTAAGAGCGTGAAGCTGCCTTGGCATGATGAATAGGCCTGAAAGGCATGTGAATGGGGTTAAAAAGAGATGGATAGATTGTATGAATGGGGATATATAACAGATTAGTGGTTCTCTCTCGTTTGCGCTTTGCCCTTTTCTTTATGTACCTACTACTTCTTAATAGAAGGAAATGGCGGATCCCACCCGCTTTCAATACCAGCCATAGTCTTTATCAGAAACTGGAAGACACAGACTGGAAACAAGAGTCCTTTCACTCCAATAGGTTCAGGGCGCTGCTCTGTTTAAATCGGGCTACTCAAACAGCGTGTGCGCCGTGATTTACTTGAGACACAAGTACTTTTCAAATTACTTCAAATTTTGCGGTAACAAAACGCCATGATACCTCCCCAGTCAAATTTTTATGACGAGATTTACCGCCGCTGTCGCAGCGTGTGCTACACTTGATCGCAGAAGTTTATCCTATCATTTGTCCAATAAGATCCACTGGAGATTAAACTGGTACGCCTTGTTTTTTTTTTGTGGGCTGCGGTCGGCGCGCTCAGAGGGGCGTAAGCACGCACACCCGCAACCCACCCGAACACCACATCGCCTTCGTCGTTCGGCCGACCACCGGAGCAGGGTTACTTGTCATCAGTGGAAACTGGTACGCCTTAAGGTTGTCCTATTAAACCTGTTCTTGAAAGTTTTTTTCTACAAATGATGGTGTAGCCCAGATGCTCCGATGGTTTCTGCTGCCAACGAAAAAGTAACACAAAAATTTGTGCGTCCTAATCATGTAACTAGAGGTTGTACGATATTCACTGATCAAGCTGAAAGCCATGATCTAGGATCTACACAAAATGACTGTACAATATATGCTTGAAAGAATTTACTATTCAGATTTGAAATATAAATTTTAATAAAAGCTAAGTTTCTTCATATTAAATTTAATATTTCTTACCTACAGGAGCAAGCTGACACATCAATATCTTTTTGAATACCGTAATCAAATTGTAACGTTATATTCATATAAATTTGTTTACACTGTATCAATGTTTAATGTTTCACTAATGACTTAATACGTACTGTATATCACATAACATACAGTATCATATTTAATTATGTTATGTATGTACTGCTTTTAAGTCTCGTAATTATTTATTCAACATTGACATGCCCCACAAAATGTAGACGTTAGTCAGATCATTATAAAAGAAGAAGAACACGGTGTATTACTATCCGTATCTTTTAGGTGTGTACCACTAATGGGCTTAATTATAACAACATATAATAAAGCTTTCCAAAAAAATATAACCGTATGTATGATTTTTGTTGGTATATTTCTTAAGATTATTATTATTAGTATTTTTATTTAATTTATTATTGCGTTTATTAGAATGTAAGGGTTGCTTTTTGTGGTAAAAAGCCTCCTCCAACGCATTACGTCAGAGAGAGAAAAAGAAACTGAAAATTAAACGTATTTTTAAATTCAACAATCGAGGGCGATGGAAGGATCTAACCTAAATCCGTCTGGCTAGTAAGTTAATTTATTTCTATTTATTAAGATAGTTTATGCCTAAGAGATGGACGGATATGAACAAAAAAAGTGAGCCGTCGCACAGTACGCCTGACAGATGTGAAACATCGAAATTATTTTGTACAAGTATATCTGCATAAAATAACAGATTACAACAGGAACTAATATGGCATAATGTATAAATAAAAAATTCACGATTTTTTATCTATAGGTATATTATTAGACCCGCTATGGTGGCACTAAATATTACTTAGGCTATCATAACTGAAAATAATTACAAAATATTGTACTTGTTCTGTTGAGAAATTCGTTTGATAGAAATTAACTCTGAGTATATCGTAAATAAAACTACTTTTACGGATTATATCGCGTTTGTATTTGATTTTTGATTACCCGACGTTTCGAACACTTTACAGCGTTCATGATCACGGGTGGACTAAGATGTCTCACGTCCAACAAGTCATCGTTACTGCAGAAAATTTTATAATTATCTACCCGATACAGAAATTAGTTATTAAATATTGACCCACATTTTGATACAAAATTTATTGCCAGTGTAAGAAGAAAATGATTCTATGTGAAAAAATTATATTGTATATTTCTTCAACATTTCTTCAACAGTGTAAGAAGAAAATGATTCTATATGAAAAAATTATATTGTATATTTCTTCTTAAAAAATATATATAAATATAATACTAAAAATATAAATATAATACTCGCGTAAACATCAGAAATCATTATATTTATATTCGTTAAATATAAATATATATTATATTTATATACTAGCAGACCCGGCCACGCGTTGCTATGGCTAATGTTTTTGTTAAATTACATTTTATTAAACTATATAACATTTTATTAAACTATTAAATAATTTAATATATATACTGACCGTGTGGTGACAGAGTAAGAATACAATTCACCACCCCCTTATCTTACCCGTGGGTGATCGTACGAGACGACTAAGGGATATAAAACGCATATAACATCTATACGAGAGAAGGAAAACTTGAAATAAAACCCTATATCAACACGTCTAACCAGCGTGGTATAGTAGGTCAATTACCCTTCCATTATGGAGGAGGCCCGAGCCCAACAGTGGGACATATATGGGCTGAGATGATGATGATGATGAAACTATTTAAGTGGAACTGTAGGAGAACATCTGTCATGGAGATCATCATATTTTTTTACAAATAGCATCTATGTAAAAAAGCAAGTTAAAATCGTATATGACACGTTTGTAGGTTTGACATAGCAGCGCCATCTATTAATTAATTACTCAATCCAGTCAAGAGATATCGCCATCTGTTAAAATCATTTGGAGGTAACAGATAATTGTGAATGTCAAATAATAGGTATATATAGGTAATACAAATAATTTGCAATAAAATAATATTGCGACTATAAATTAAGATATAAGCTATCCTATCTTTCAAGTTGGATCAAACTGCACACGGTGTGCAAATTTGATTAAAATCGGTTAAGTAGTTTAGGAGTCCATCGCGGACAAACAACGTGACACATAATTTATATATATTAAGAAGATAGATAAAAAATCGTATATTCATTAAATACAAGAATTACAAATTCAAACATAACACGCGTAGCTTTGCGCCATGCGTATCTTCACGCCACGCCGACGATCAGATTTACCCTCGCCTTCTATACGCGTTTCACATCAATAAGACGATTTGAAGATCTTTTAGTATAATGTTAGGTGATATATAGACTGGCTGAGTTGGGTAACATCAGAGACCATTCATAATAAATACAAAACACCATTATCATCATCCTACTCTTATTCTAATTACATGGGGTCGACATAATATGACATATGTAGTTCTTCCATTGTATATAGTGTAAATTTTTGGGCAATCGTTTTATATCAGACACGTGCCTGACATTCATCCTCCTTCAGAACGATTACGTTGACCAAGCAGCATGAAATAGTTGCCAGAGTTCCATGTAAAACTTTTAGTCGTCTTGTACGACATCCATAAGTAACAAAAGGGTTGGTATTACATAATCTCATCATCATCTCAGCCCATACACATCCCATTATAGGGTCGGGCCTCCTACACTATAGGATGGAAATTGACCTACTATACCACATTGGTCAGACGTGTTAGTACAGGGTTTCGTTTCTAGTGTTCGAGTTTAACTGAGAACTTAAATTATCCAGGCAGCCATTGAAACACAAGCAATAGATTTAATCAAATTCTGTACAGGCTGATGATTAATATTGTACCCCAAATAGGGGGTATTCCGTCGGGCCGACCACTGATGACAAGTAACCCTGCTCCAGTGGACGGCCCAACGACGAAGGCGACGTGCACGTGGGCTGGTTGCGGGTTTGCGTGCTTTACGCCCCTCTGTCGCCCCGGACGGAGTAGTGCGAGGAGCGCGCCGACCGCAACCCAACCCCAAAAAAAAAAGGCTGATGATTAAGGCTAGGTAATTAGAAGGAGTTCAAACAAATACATATACCTATAGACTAAGAAACAGGTAAGGTACTGTCATTTGTAATATTTAGTTATTCATAATGATTTCTGATGAATGTGCGAGTATTAACCTTTTTAAATAAAAATATTTTACGGATTTTATGGAATTTTATTTGATTTTTGATTGCCCGACGTTTCAAACACTTCACAGCGTTCATGGCCCGCCCGTGACTGTGCAATAATATCCGTGAAATAGTTTTATTTACAATTTCTTTATTATTTTGAAACTTAAGAAAAGTTAGTAACGTGTTTGCTGTAAGGTAATATTGTGATAATGTGAGGTACACAAGTCATGTCATCACATATCTATTTGATCGATATATGTAGCTTGCAGTTACGATTGTTACTTACAAAGAGTTCCATGTATTAAACACGAAAAAACATTTATTTTAACATGGTATGATAAGTCTTAAAATCGGCTAAGTGTGAGACGAAGTCGCGCACGAAGGGTTCCGTACCATTATTTATAATAAATCGCGTTTGTTGTATGGGAGCCCTTACATATATATTTTAATTTGTTTTTAGTAGTTGCTGTTCTAGCGGCAACAGCTAGACAGTTGAAATTTTTACAAATTATGTATATATAATTTTTAAAAATTTCAACTGTCTAGCTATCCCGGTTCTTGAGATACAGCCTGGTGTCAGACAGACGGACGGGCAGACGAATGGACAGACAGCGAAGTCTTAGTAATAGGGTTCCGTTTTTGCCCTTTGTGTACGGCACCCTAAAAAGCCTTAATTAAGGCTTTTTACCTGTGCTCAAATAAAACAAATCAAATTACTAGTCATGATTTATTCAGGAGTTTTTACACTGGTTTGTTTTGAAATAGTAGAAATATAAGAAATAATTGACTAAATAAAAGCCGTCACTAAAATTATCAAAGCAAGAATTGGTAATGTAAGTTTAAGGCCATAGGCGTTATTATAAGTAGCATTATTACAAAGGTCTGAATGGCAAATAGAGCAAGACTGATATTTTAGACCTAAACCTTCTACTTCGGACTCATCGCAGGAGTTGCTGCAATCCCGAATTAGAGTTATCATACCTGTAATAAATAGTTAGGTTATTACTTCAATTTCTGTATGTAAAATAGTGTATTTATATTAATATTTATGATGAGTAGTATCAACATTGATCTAGTAAGTTTTAGGTATGTCTTTACTTAATTACTATTAAATGTTATTCTACCTAATGCACTGAATGAGGCTCAAATGAAAACCAAGTGATATTAAGGGAATCAAGAAACCTAAATCGTACAAAATGAAACTTAATAAACCGTCTAGTCAGCTAAAAACGACTACACTAAATAGTGGGCTAGTTTCCTCCATTTCGAAGAGGCCTCTTCATCAGGACCTAAATGGGTTGGGAAGTATTATTTATAAACATTTCTATCTCGTATGTTATAGAGGTGCGCTTCGAATCAATGTCATTTGGCTTAGACAGTTGCTACTGAAGTCACCATCGCTATTAAAATAATAGTTATTCTGCGTATTCATGTAATGATTTCATAAAAATTAACTGAATGTGATGATAGTTTTTTCTACAATTAGGCCAATGAAAAACTTTAAAATACAATAATTATCAACTTCCTCGATAATGGTACAAACATGCGGTTTCAAATGCGTCTGATCAAGAATCACATTCCCAAAGAGGGTTGATAGGTACAAAGAAGGGGCAATTTTCTGCATTATTACCGTATTATTATATGGAAGAAGAGTACATAATGCGTCAATCCAAAGTAATTGAGATAAGAGCAGTATGCTGATGGTATAAAGACGTAACTAAAGATGAATTTTATAGTATGAGGAGACCTACGTTACGCGGCTGGATAGATAATTGGCTCATGGTGATTAATGTACTATGTAATGTTATATTAATAACTTACTTCCTGTCTTAAAAGATTTAGTTGAACAAGAGTTAATTCCTTTTCGACAATACTTCACTGTTGTTCGTCTATCAGGTGAAACACATGTAGGATTATTTGCCGAGCTACACGCATAGCATACTTTATCATAATCCATTAACATAATTTCACCTTTATTCATGTAAGAAATACCTCGTCCTATAGTGGGATCATCCAATTCATTAATGTTTTTGTTAGATTCTGTTCGATATGCATTTTTTTCACTTATCGGAGATCTATTGATGTCAAACATTGGATTATCGCTGGGTCTTTTAACATTGTTAAAAATTTTACCTCCATCATTATTTGTATTTAAATTACCATTTATTTGTTGCAAATTATTAGTGTTTTCAGGTATTTTATTTTCAAAAAATCGTCGTGATACGTCATTAACAGAACGAAATTTGTTTTTGTCATTGCATTGAATATTAGATATTGGTTTGATAGTGCTCGTGAGCAAACTCATCAACCAATCAGCTTTTCTTCTGAAATCATTTATATCCCTCGTTTTCTCTTTTTCATCTTCAATAACCATAAAGTTACTATCCTGAAAATTATCTTTTGGTGATCTCATGTCTAAAGCATCGATAGTGCTAAGTAAATCATAATCACTATTCTTTAAAATCGGATTCTGAAATTCACTTCTACGGTTTTCGTTATTTATCATTCTGGACTGATTAATTTTATTTGGTAACTCTTGAGATTGTAAGTTGGCAGAGTCAAACTTATTCGAAGGGAGGTACAGGTCTTCTTCATGTGAGCGTCTGTTTGGTGAATTTACTTGTTGATTACTTTTTGATAACTCATCTTTTAATTTATTATTTAAACATGGTTCTGGTTTTACGTTTCTTTGTATAAGGTTTTCAAATTTATCATGAAATGCTTGTTGAGCTTCTTCTGGTGAGATGTATTCTGCGGTTACGGGGATCATATTGTCATCTAGTTGTTGCCATTTATATTTTTCAATGCCATTATTCGCTATATTTTGTAGATTGCCTAATAATAAAAATAAATGAACATTTAATATGGTAACATGGAACATTTAATAAGGTTTTACATATTTATGTTTACCTGAGCCTGAATTGATGAAAATCCACAAAAATATTACAATAAGATGTTCCATGGCTTGCCGCCTCGTAACCTATTCGTAGCGTCTTCTTGAGAGCCACCGGCAGTACTGATCCCGACTTAGATGTATGGGCTAGAAGAAGGTGCTGTAGTAATATATTTTATCTTTGAAAGTTATAAACCAATATCAGTCTATTGTTAATATGCATTAGTTGGAAAGATAGCTCACGAAACAATAGAAGTCACGCAAAAATGCGAACAATAGTTGTTCCGCAAACTCTCCCACTTGAGTTGTAGTTAAATGTCGTTATTTTTATTACCTTTATCATAACTTTTCCATTTTACTATAATATTTGGTTGGCTAGTTCAAACGGCGAATTGACAACCGTTGAGGAAGAAGAATGTTCGTCATCCGGGCTGAAACAGCGACCACGTTTAGAATGGGATAACATTATCTCGATTACAGTTACCCACGAGGTGGATTAACTATGAAATAAAGTCGCAGGCACTTGTTGATGACATTCAATACAGGTTTATTGAAAGGGGCACTCTCGTGTGGTGGTCCGTGTTAAGTAATAAAAGTCGATTGCCTCATGGATAGATGCATGATTTTATGTTTACTTTCTATATCAGGCTTACTGTTTCCTTTTATAATGTAACTAACCTAGCCAACCTTAACCTTTTGTAACGTAACTAAGTATGAGCATCTTGTGATTGGAGAATCGATCTAACGCTGGGCAGGCAGGCATAGGCTTTATATGGAGTTTCCCTTTTTTGGAGTGCTGTTATCTACTTACTGCCTTTTGTGTTACCCTTAGAAAAGATATAGATAGAAAATACGTACATATTGCAACACTTAAAATATTCGTAACCATCGTCATCATCATTCAGTATTTTGTCATTTAATGCTGGACCTGCTGGACATAGATCTCTGCTACAGAATTCGTTGGTGCTATTACCATATTCAAATATTTTTATCGTTCATTCACCATTCATCCATATCTTTGCCTGAGAAACTATGTCAGCTTTATTCAATCCCTACTTGTAGAGCCATAGACGAAGTTTTATGATAAATGTGTAAATATATAATAAACTTAAATTTAAGTAATCTATGTTCCAGCTGTCTGTGTAGAGACACACTACAAATATAACCTAATACCAAGCATTATTTCTTGCGGATATTGTATTACTCGACTACGGGATGTAAGAATGTGACAACACTACCTGCGTTATGGTTATTCATTCTTGTCACAATACTTGTATATGTCCACAAGCTGTTGCCTCGAGGCTTACCTCTGCATAAAATATAGGATTCCCTCAATAAAATTTGCAATATTTGTATATAGCATTGACACACAGATTGTAATATTTTTTGGCAGGTATTTGCTATTTAGATGAATATATGATATATCTTCTAACAAGTGAAAATAAAATAACATAAATTTAATCCTAGTAAAAACATTAATGGGGCATTTCGCGTGAAACAAGAAATTTCTAATTTGTAGTAAATGGCAAGAAATATGTTTATTTATGCTCAAACGTCCAATGCTTAAGTAGTTTACTTTTTATATAATTTAATATTAACAAAAAGCATTCGAAAAATTCGTTGTTCAAATATCACCAATTCTTTAAAGTTTCATAAACTAGAAACTAAGCGTCATAAGAAACCGGCTAAGTGCGAGTCGCAAATTGCGCATGAAGGGTTGCGTCCGAATCTCGAATCGCTCACGAAGGGTTCCGTACCATTATCTATAAAAAATCATGTTTGTTGTATGGGAGCCCCCCTTAAATATTTATTTTATTTCGTTTTTTGTATTTGTTGTTATAGCGGCAACAGAAACACCTAATTTGTAAAAAATTCAACTGTCTAGCTATCGCGGTTCTTGAGATACAGCCTGGTGACAGACAGACGGACGGACAGACAGCGAAGTCTTAGTAATAGGGTCCCGTTTTTACCCTTTGGGTATGGAACCCTAAAAAAGTAATGATAGGTTCAGGTCTTATAGTAGTATCTATAATCCAAATATGAACAAGATCTAAAATCTGCCTTTTTTGTCGTTGCCTGCTTTACGTGAAATGCCCCAAATGTGAGAGAGCCAAGTTTAATATTGTGATAATTATGGTGTGCTTGTTAACTTCAAAAAAGAGAAATTGTATTTGTAGAAATTGTATTGTAAATTCACCTAAGAATATTAAACGTTCTACTAATGAATAATTTTCAGGACAATCTACAAAACTGGGTATCTATATCTCAAGCATTTTGTTGTGAAGTTGCTGGGCGTCGTTGGATGCAGGCGGCATAGGACCGCACTCTGTGGCGTAACATGAGGGAGGCCTAAGTGCAGCAGTAGATGACGATACACTGAATGATGATGATGATAATGATGATGGCTCCACAGATGGCGTAGTGGTTAAGATACCGACCAACAGTGCCATGTCGCGGGTTTGAATACCACGCAGGGCAACACTTTGTGCGACCCACAAATTGTTGTTCTGTTTGGATGTAATTTGTGTCCGTTAGTTATGTTTGTAAAGTCTCCCGCAATACAGGGATTATTTCCTTAGTGCAGGGGTATTGTCTTAAAAAAATACAAATAATTAAATATCAAAACATCTTTGTCCAATCACACAGAATTAGGAACATATATACATATTTATTGAATACAAAATCAAGTCTAATTTCGCGATTGTATCGAATAAAGCTAAGGTATCCTAATGAGGACAAATTTGTCTAAACATAGATATGTTTAAGAAGATTAGTATTGTAGAAGAGCAGATGCTCTTCTATGTTTGTGCTGTAAAATAGCAATAATTCAGACTTCAAAAATTTTAATGTAAGAAAATAAGGCAACAATTTCCTCTCGACAAAACGAGATTATTTGATTAAACGTAAAAGAATAATGGCTGCGAAGTAACCCCATTAAAATGTCGCCGTGTCGGACTAAAAAGATTACGAAGGCATTTTTTAAAATATCCTTTTAAATCTAAAAGGCTTAACGACCGCTTATAAAGGAAACGTAGAACTAATAAAGATGCTTTTATTACTGAAATGACATAGAATATGAGTGACGGTGAGGCGAGGGGCCTCGAGGAAGCTCTTAACTAATGAGACGTAAACAGTCTTTTCAAACCCTTCTTCGGGATGCGTCTCCGTAATTAATGTTACATTTTGCAACGTAAGTAGTAAGTATAGTATACAAGTTAGCAGATTTTAATTCTCGTTGACTCAATATAATGTGACAATTTTTGAATAAATTATGCTAAATATAGAAAGTATTTTGTAGTTAATTTGAATAAATTATGCTAAATATAGAAAGTATTTTGTAGTTAAAAGTATGTTTATTTCAGTAGAAATTTTAGGTTTTAATAATGATATTTAATCATTATCATCATTTTAGCCTATCGCCGTCCACTGCGTGATGTAGGCTTCCCTCATGTTGCGCCACAGAGTGCGGTCCTATGCCGCCTGAATCGCCCAGCAACTTTCACCAGGTCGTCAATCCACCTAGTAGGGGGGCGTCCTCCACTGCGTTGTCCGTTACGTGGTCGCCACTTGAGAACCTTTCTTGCCCAGTGGTTGTCGGATCGCCGAGCGATGTGGCCTGCCCGTTGCCACTTCTGCTTGCTAATTCTTCGTACTATGTCGGTTACACCGGTTCTTCTGCAGATTGCCGTATTTCGGATTCTATCACACAGAAATCCCGAGCATAGTCCTCTCCATAGCACGCTGGGAGACTTTGGGCTTGGTTATGAGGCCTACATTCAGGGACCATAATTCCATGCCGTAAATGATCACTAGTAACACACAGGTCGTACACCTGTGTCTTCAGACACTGAGGTAAATTAGACGAAAAGATCCTCTTAAGTTTCCTGAACGCTGTCCAACCGAGTTGGATTCGCCTGACCTCTTTCTCGAATTTAGATCTACCAAACTGTACTGTTTGTTCTAGGTAAACATAATGATCGACAACTTCAAGGATCGCATTGCCAACTAGGACCGGTACAGGAATGAGATGGGCATTTGATATTACTTTCGTCTTGTCTATGTTCATTCGTAAACTCACTAGTTGGGATACCGTCTGACATCGTTGAGCATGATGCCAAGGTCCCCCATGAGTTCTGCCATACGACGACATCGTTAGTAAATCGAAAGAGAGTGATGCATTCGCTCTTGATATTGATGCCGAGTCCGGTCAAGTCTAAGAGCTTGAAAACATCTCCCAGCGCAGTTGTGAATAGTTTCGGAGAGACGTCGTCTCCCTGTCTCACTTCTCTGCAACTGGATGGGTTTCGTACTCTTATCCCGCATGCGAATCTAAATAATAGCGTTTCTATACAAACTAACTCATCATCATCATCATCATCATCATCATCATCATCATCATCATTTCAACCTATCGCCGTCCACTGCTGGACGTAGGCCTCCCTCATGTTGCGCCACAATGAGCGGTCCTGTGCCGCCTGCATCCAACGACGCCCAGCGACTTTCACTAGATCATCGGTCCACCTAGTGGGGGGGCGTCCTACACTGCGTCGTCCGATACGTGGTCGCCACTCGAGAACCTTTCTTTCCCAGCGGTTGTCGGTTTGCCGAGCGATGTGGCCTGTCCATTGCCACTTCAGCGTGCCAATTCTTCGTGCTATGTCGGTTACACCCGTTCTTCTGCGGATTTCCGTATTCTGGATTCTATCTCGCAGAGAAATCCCGAGCATAGCCCGCTCCATAGCACGCTGAGCGACTTTGAGCCTTGATATGAGGCCTACATTTAGGGACCACGTTTCCGTGCCGTAAGTCATCACTGGTAACACACACTGGTCAAAGACCTGTGTTTTCAGACACTGAGGTATGTTGGACGAGAAGATCCTCTTAAGTTTCCCGAACGCTGCCCAACCGAGTTGGATTCGTCGGCTGATCTCTTTCTCGAAATTGGATCTACCTAACTGGACTGTCTGTCCTAGGTAAACATAGTGATCGACAACTTCGAGAATCGCATTGAGAACTAGGACCGGTACAGGAATGACATGGGTATTTGACATGACTTTCGTCTTGTCCATGTTCGTTCATAAACCCACTGGTTGGGATACCTTGCTGAGATCATTGAGCATTGTGCCAAGGTCCTCCATGGATTCTGCCATAACGACTATATCGTCCGCAAATCGAAGGTGAGTGATGTATTCGCCGTTAATGTTGGTGCCGAGTCCAGTCCAGTCTAAGAGCTTGAAGACATCTTCCAGTGCAGTGGTGAACAGTTTCGGAGAGATGACATCTCCCAGTTCCAACGCCTTTCTGCAACTGGATCGGTTTCGTACTCTTATCCCGGATACGAACTGACATTGTGGCGTTCCTATACAAACACTTCAGCACTTCGATATAGCGATGGTCGATTTGGCACGCTGAAGGGACTGCAGCACCGCCCATGTTTCGACTGAATCAAAGGCTTTCTCATAGTCCACAAACGCTAAGCACAGGGGCCGATTATACTCCTCGGTCTTTTCTATGGTGCTATAGCCTTTTCGGAAGCTGGCTTGTTTGGGCGGCTGGAAGTCATCGAGCTTGCGCGAGAGTCGATTGGTAATGACCCTCGAAAACAACTTATAAACGTGGCTCAGGAGTGAGATGGGTCTGTAGTTCTTCAGGAGAGTTTTGTTATCCTTCTTGAAGAACAACACTCTTGGTCCACGACTCTGGAACGTCGCCCCCGAGGATAACGGAATTAATAGAATAGAATAGCATTTATTGTCACATAATAACTAATAATTAAAATACATGTTTTTAATTTATTTTGACAATAGGGGAATGCTCAGCATTGTGCTGCATAGAAATTATGCAGGGCTGGTTTTCAGAGAACCCCTTTCCTCAAATATATAAGAAAGAAAAATAACAAAAAAAAGAGAAAAGAAAAAAAAAGAAAAAGGAATAAAATAACTTACAATAAGAATGATAACAATATAAATAACATTAATGAATTGAATTATGAAGGATGTGCTTCTGTATGATGAGTTCGCTTTTTCATTTTTGTGTGTATGAGTGTTGAATGTTTGTTTGCGTGTGTGAATGTGCTTTTGAAGGGCTATTAAGACCGGCTTGCCGCCCGCCTTCAGAAGCTCTGCCGTAATTCCGTCATCTCCCGGTGCCTTACCGTTACGTAGTTGTTTGAGAGCCATTCTGATCTCGTACAAGCTGATGTCCGGGATTTCTTCGGTATAGTGCCGAGTTAGCTTGGATCTGGGATCTTAGACCAAGCCGACAACAGGATTTCGGGATGATTTGTGTAACTGTCCATAGAACCTTTCGACCTCTCTCAAGATCTCACTTTGGTATGAAATGACAGTGCCATCGTCGGTCTTCAGCTTAGTCATTTGGCTTTGCCCAATAGACAGATCTTGTGCGAACACTTTTGAGCCACGATTCCGCTCTATCGCTTCTTTAATACGGAGCGTATTAAATCGGCGAATATCGCGACGCACAGACCTGGAGATCTGCCTATTTAGCTGCCTATGTTTGGACCAATCGGCTGAAGACTGCACCGTCATTTCTTTTCTCCGCCCCATGAGCTCGAGAGTCTGGTCAGAAAGTTTTTTATGTCTATTAACGCGGTGAGCCTTGAAAAATTTCGACCCAACCGCGTGGACAGTTTCCACGAATCTGTTGTTCATATCGTTCGGAGATTCGCATTCGTCCAGACATTGGAAGCGATTGTGTAGTTCGAGTTGAAAGCCTTCGAGGTTCTGGTATTGGACAGATGTAGGTCGGAGTGTAGACTTCATCAACCGTGACCGCTCGACAAACTAACCAATAGCTTTAAAATAAATATATTTTTTTTTTAAATTAAGAAAATTAATGAATGTTTTTTTTTATCATTGTTCCTAATTGCAGTGACGTGAGTAATCTCCACTGTAAAAGAGAATCTGACCTACTATACCACAGATGGGTTAGTATATGGCTTTGTTTCTCTTGCATAGATGTTATATGCAAATATTGTATCCTTAAATGCCTTACAGAACACTATATTCAAATTCTTTTATGTGTTTTGTTTGGTAATTAAATAAAAAAAAAAACACTCACAGGTGAGATATAGGGGTGGTGAATTGTATTCTTATTCCGTCATCACACTGAAAAAATATTTACAACAATATTACTTCATGTTGATATTTCATATATCAACTTTACTTTGAGTAGGACATCAACTAGAATCGTTACCAATTTTTGCGTAGAATCGAGGATGTTCAATATATACTGACGGACTCATAAACTGCATCAAACTTCAGGATTACTTTGAAATGATTTTTTTAATAAGTATGCAAACTTTTTAGATTAAATTATATAAATATGGAGAGACTGGCCCTTAATCTTAAAAAAAGCAATATTTAAAAATAGAACTGCAGTAAAACAAATGAATATAGCCGAGAAAAGAAAATTTACTCGTAGTATCAGATTTGCGTGTTATTTATAGCAAAGTTTTAAAATTGATTCTTATTGACTTTTTATTCTTTTGTCAATTGAATTATTGTTACCAGCAGAATTGTTGGGTTAGCTTTTTAACTCATCGAGAGTTTCTGAACCATAATATGGATACTTTGTCCGAACAAGCTGCTCAAATTGTAGCATTGGTGCGGGAGGGCTTGGATCAACGAACGATTGGTAGAAATTTAAATTTAAACCATTCTACGGTTTCTAGAATATACAGAAGGTTTGTGGAGACAGGTTCTTATAAAAGGAGACGTGGTACAGGCAGAACTCGAGCAACCACCGGTCATGATGACCGATTTATTGTTACAACTTCCCTGCGAAATCGTTTCCTCACGTCAGTTAACATCAAAACAGAGCTTAATGAAGTGCGTGGAGTAAACGTTACTGTACGAACAATAAGAAGAAGGTTAAAGGAAGCGGATGTCACCGCTTTTAGACCAGCAAATGGTCCAAAGTTGTCTGTAGCTCACAGACAAGCTCGCTTAAGATTTGCGCGTGATCACCTAAATTGGACAGATGAGAAATGGGCCTCCGTATTGTTCACAGACGAGTGTAGGACATGTTTATATGGTGCAGATGGTCGCAGAAGAGTCTATCGTCGACGTGGGGAGCGATATACTCAACGTTGCATTGAGGAGCGTGTTCCTTTTGGAGGCGGTTCGTGCATGGTCTGGGGTGGCTTATCGATGAACGGGCGAACAGAACTTGTGTTCATAGACATGGTCCGTCTAAACGGTAGTAGAGGGGGTTTGACTGCATATCGCTACATAACAGAGATCTTAGAAGATCACGTGGTGCCTTACATGGGATCTATAGGCGAAAATTTTACTTTAATGCAGGATAATGCCCGGCCGCACGCTGCTGCACAAGTTCGACAATATTGCGAAGAGGTTGGGATACGTACAATGAATTGGCCAGCACGCAGCCCGGATCTTAATCCCATTGAGCATCTTTGGGACAATTAAAAAAAAAGCTGTATATGCGAGAAATCTTGTGCCTACGATAGTGGCACAACTAAGAACAGCACTTTCAGAAGAATGGGACAATATTCCGCAAGATCTTTTAATAACCCTAATAAAATCTATGCGGAACCGATTAGAATCTGTAATAAGGGCACGTGGATACACCTTATTAAAACATAAAAAAACCCTTGCATAACGTTTGTGTCTATTGTTAAAACCAATTTTTTAATTAAACCAATTTTCTTTAATTTTTTTTTTTTTTTGGTGGCAAACGAGCAAGCAGCACACCTGATGGTAAGTGAAACTGCTGCACATGGACCTCTGCAATACCAGGGGCACAGCTAGGCCGCTGCCTACCGTGAAGGAAATACTCTTCTTAAACCTCGTTTAAAGAAGGACATGTCATAGCGCTCGGGAAACACAGCAGCAGTAGTAGTTCATTCCAGAGCTTGCACGTACGTGGGAGAAATGATCGCTGGAAACGTACAGTTGAAGACCATAGCGTTTCCAGGTGAAATGGATGAACCCTGCTGCGATGTCGAGTGGTACGTTGGTAGAATGGTGACGGTGGTACCAAGTCAAACAGTTCCTCGGAGCATTCCCCGTGAAAGAGTCAGTAGAGTACACAGAGTGACCCAAAGTCTCTCCGCTGCTCCAGCGACTCCAATCTGTCCGTAAGATTGGGATCCCCGATGGTTCGAACAGCCCATCTTTGCAGGGAGTCAAGTGGGTCTAGCTGATATTTGGGCGCACCTGCCCAGAGATGTGAGCAGTACTCCACATGAGGACGAACTTGTGCTTTGTATAGCACAAGACGCTGTCTCGGTGTGAAGTACCGCCTGGCTCTGTTCAGGACGCCCAACTTTTTGCTTGCCAATTTGGCTTTGTCCTCCAAATGACTCCCAAACTGGACTTTGCTCGATATTTTGACGCCGAGAATCCCAATACTCTCAGAAATTGGGAGAGTTACTCCTTGGAACTGAGGCGCCATGATAAATGGGTCCTTCTTTGCAGTGAACGCGCAAACTTGTGTCTTTGTGGGGTTGAACTGGACTAGGTTCCGTTCACCCCATTCCGAGGCCCGCCCCAGAGAGCGCTCGACTTCAGACGCAAGTTGAACCCTTCTTTCCTGAGTACTCCGAGGGATATTCCGTTACTCAGTGTACCGCTCATCACCCGTACTGTCATCCGCATAGCAATGCATACTCTCGATAGAGAGCATGTCATTTATATGCAGGATAAACAACGTCGGGGAGAGCACCGAGCCTTGTGGTACACCAGCATTAATGGTCATGGTATCGGAGCAGGAGCCATCTACGACGACTTTTATCCTCCGACCATCCAAAAAGCTGGCAATCCAATTACAGAGTCCCTCGGGGATTCCGTAAGATGGTAGCTTCGATAGAAGTGCCCTGTGCCAGACCCTATCGAACGCCTTTGCGATATCTAGGCTGAACGCCAGCGCCTCACCCTTGCCCTCCAAGGCCTCTGCCCAACGGTTTGTGAGGTACACAAGAAGATTACCAGCCGACCGACCATGACGAAAGCCGTATTGGCGATCACTAATAAGCTGGCGATCCTCAAGGTACTGCAGAAGGTGGCGGTTTATAACCTTCTCCATTATCTTGGAGAGCAAGGATGTTATCGCAATTGGCCTGTAATTCGATGGGTCAGACCGGTCTCCCTTTTTAGGGATGGAGTGGACATGGGCTACCTTCCACGAAGACGGAACCCTATTAGTAGCGTAGGAAAGTCGGTATAGGCGCGTGAGGATGGGAGTCAATTCAGGGGCGCACGTCTTTAGTACCACTGCAGGGATGCCATCCGGTCCACTCGACTTATGGACGTCTAAAAGCCGCAGCTCCCGCCTAACCGCTCGCTGCGTGATGCGGATTTCGGGCAGTGAGCTTTCACACCGTGGGATGGTAGGTGGTGTGGCAGCTCCGGCATCCAAAGTCGAGTTACAGGCAAAGAATTGACCTAGAAGATCGGCCTTCTCCTTTGCGCTGTGGGCCAGACTACCATCGTGTTTCTGCAGTGGTGGGAGATTGAGATTGAGATTTCGGATTTTTCTTCAAAAAAGTTTTAAGGTCCTTTCCAGTACACAAACTTAAACTTAAGGATATGAGACCCTATGCTGTTTTAAAGTTAACGAACCAATCTAGACGTTTCAATTTAAATCTGTGTAGAAAGTTTACATACTTGGTTAAAATATTTATTTCAAAGTCGTTTTTTACTTTGATGCAGTTTATGAGTCCGACAGTGTATATTGGTGAGTATAGAATGATATGCAAAGGCAAAGGTTGATGATTAACAAAAATATAATAGCTGACCCAACAGACGCTGTTCTGTTCAAATAAAAGGAATTCTCTTTGAAATCGATAGCAGCGCCACCTATCGGGTTCAAATATTAATCTAAACAATTATCCAACCCACTTGAACACATGCAAAAAAAATCATCAAAATCCGTTAATCTTTATCTCATTATCAGCCGTTTAGAAGGAGTTCAATTACAAATACACGAACAGAAGATTTATATATATATATATATATATCTCGTCGCGGAGTGGGCTTTGGGACCCAGTGGACACATCCTCATTGGGTTCCGACATGGTGGGTAGCCTCGAACAGTAATAATAATGGTGCTTATTTTAACGAGGATTTATTTAAACAATTTATACTAACACTTTACTAACAAACACAGAAACTACTATGAAATATTCGAACAGACACGTCCGCTCGGTGCGAGCTCCGGTATTAGAATGAATCTCGCTACAACGGCCGCGTCCGAGCAAGACTCGTTTGTCACGATGCCGTGCCCGCGTTCGGTCGTCGGCTCGATTCTCCGACATTTATTTTAATTGGCACACGATTTAAAATAACACAATAATGATACAAAATTACGAAATATTTTTCTCAATTTAATCGCAGCACCAACTGTTGAGACAAACTAAAATTAAAATAAAATATTATTGAATAATCGATACTGCAATGGTATGAGTATGAGTCTGCTCGATCCAATGGAAAACATTTCAAAATCAACAACTACTTATAAATAAGAAATTAATTGAAAAGAATTTTTCAGTGGGCCAAATTGTGTATCTAAAAAAAAAGGTCCATTAGAAAAAAAATATGTAAGTAGTCGCAAAAAAGGTTACATTAGAAAAGTTTAAATAGTCGTTAAGAGTTTATAAAATTTATTTTTTTCGTAAAAGCCTTTTTCAAAGTATTAGAAAACTTAAAAAAAAAAGATGGACGAAATCGGTAAAGTCGTTCTCAAGTTATGTTGTGGTCCTGCTTGAACTATCGGTTCCAATTGTGAATCTAAACCATTCTCAAATCCCTTTAAATATGCACCAAAATTTCGTCAACATGGGTCCAGCCGTTTAGGAGGAGTTTAGTGACATACACATGTACACAAGAAATATATATATATATATAAATACTAGTTGACCCAACAGACGTTTTTCTGTTCAAATAAAATAGCAGCGTCACCTACCGGGCCCAGTTGTAAATCTAAACCATTCTCGAATCCCCTCAAAGACACACAACAGATAATAGATAAGAATAATAATCTTCCGTGTGGTGACGAAGTATTCAATTCTACCTACCCCTTATCTTATTTGTGGATATCGTAAAAGATGTATAAGGGATATAATATGCGGCAAACGTTCATCCAAAAAAGGAAAACAATATATAATTTTTATCCAACAGTCTGACCAGCGCGTAATAAGTGCGGCGGATCGCCTGCGCGAAGAGCGCAGCCTCGATGAGGAGATCCGCCGCCGGCGACTGGGGCGGCGTAGGCGCAACTATCTGCGCCTCATGCCGCCCTAGCCGAGGCCGCAGGTGACGTGACCGGGGATTAGTCCGTCACCCGCTGAGAGGCCGACCGCGTGAGGAAAGACCGACGTCCTCCCCGAGGGGGGGACGTCGGTCGATGGGAGGGTCCCCCAATAGTAGGGGTATTCCGTCGGGCCGACCACTGACGACAAGTTAACGCTGCTCCAGTGGTCGGCCCAACGACGAAGGCGACGTGGTTTTTGGGTGGGTCGCGGGAGTTGCGTGCTTAAGCC
The DNA here is from genome assembly GCA_032191425.1 of Lymantria dispar. Classification (NCBI taxonomy): domain Eukaryota; kingdom Metazoa; phylum Arthropoda; class Insecta; order Lepidoptera; family Erebidae; genus Lymantria; species Lymantria dispar. The sequence continues at coordinate 15,575,953 of CM063458.1, forward strand.
CCTCTGTCGCCCCGGACGGAGTGGTGCGGAGGCGCGCCGACCGCGACCCACCCACAAAAAAAAAAAGCGCGTAATAAGTAAGTAAATTTTCCTTCCATATTAGAGGAGGCAGTTACGGACGTAAAGCATTCGGTATTAGTGGTCGGCCCAATAGCAAAGGGGAGGAATTAAGGTGGGTTATGAGGCGGCGTGCCGTCCCTTCGTCACCCTGGACGGAAAGGACGACGTGCGTGCTGACCATTGTCCACTAGAATAAAAAAAAAATGGAGGAGGCCCAATTTTTGTAGGCTGAAGTGATGTCTCATGGCTGTCGGGGTAGCACAATCTATTTTGACCACTCCATTAACTAAAGATGCTAAAATAATTGTAAATTATGCATCTATGAACATTTATAAATGCTTATATAAATGCTTTTAAACCTAGAGTAGTTAACCTTAAACCTAGTTGTAGTATCTTGGGATACTACAACTATCATTCTAGGTTTAAAATAAGCTTGTAACTATTTTATATTATGACCCCCCCGGTCACAATTTTAAAATCAAAGACCCCAAAAACAGAATCCTTACTAATATTATAAATGCGAAAGTAACTCTGTCTGTCTGTCTGTTACGCTTTCACGTCTAAACCACTGAACCGATTTTGATGAAATTTGGTACAAAGATGGACTAAAGCTTGAGAAAGGACATAGGATACTTTTTATCGCGAAAAAATGGGTATAAGGGGTTGAAATAGGGGATGATATTTTGTATGGAAATTCGTCATTTTCGATGATAGAATCATGAATCTTTGTATTAAGGCACTTGATAATTAATATATACATAAATATTTGTTCGAGCGCTTTGGAAATTTCATTTATATGGGGATGAAATTCATCCCCTAAAAGATAAAAAAGCATAAAGCAGAACCACTGGGCCTAGAAACGTATTTTTTTTTACACCGTAGAATTTCTTAGGGTATACGAGCTCTAGCAAAGAAATCGCGAAAAAATGGGTATAAGGGGTTGAAATAGGGAATGACATTTAGTATGCAAATTTATCATTTTCGATGATAGAACCATGAATCTTTGCATTAAGGCACATGGTAATATATAAATAAATATTTATTCTAGCATTTTGGAAATTTCATTTATATGGGGATGAAATTCAACCCCTAAAAGACAAAAAAGCATAAAGCCGAAACCACTGGGCCTAGAAACGTAATTTTTTTTTTACACCGTAGAATTTCTTAGGGTACACGAGCTCTAGCAAAGAAAGCGCGAAAAAATGGGTATAAGGGGTTGAAATAGGGATGACATTTAGTATGCAAATTTATCATTTTCGATGATAGAACCATGGATCTTTGTATTAAGGCACTTGATAATATATAAATAAATATTTACTCTAGCGGTTTGGAACTTTCATTTATATGGGGATGAAATTTAACCCCTAAAAGACAAAAAAGCATAAAGCTCAAACCACTGGGCCTAGAAACGCATTTTTTTTAACACCGTTGTATTTCTTGGGGTACACGAGCTCTAGCGAAGGATTTTTGGAAAATCATCCCTTAAGGGGGTGAAAATCGTATAGCCGAAACTATTGGGGCTAGGAACGTGAAACTATGTATTTCTGTGTAATGTGCGAATCTCTTTCTTTTGTTGTAAATGAGCTCAAAGAAATTAGTTTTTGAAATTCAATCTCTAAGGAGGTAAAAAATGTATATCCGAAATCATTAAGCCTAGAAACTAGGGATGTGAAAAAATAATCGATTTTTATAATAATCGATTATTCATCGATTATTATTCGATTTCTTTTTGTAATGATCGATTTTTACAATCGATTATCAAAATAATAGAAAATCGATTATTTTTATAATAAAATTAATCGATTATTTCACAGCCAGATATCCTAAAAAAAGAAGGTCATCACAATACTGCGTGCAGTATTTCATACTATATTAGAAGATGAAGCTCACATTTCTTAAAAAAAAAGTCATAATCCTGTTGGGAAAATCGATTATTTTATAATCGATTATTTATTTTTAATTAATCGATTATTTTATAATCGATTTATTTTGAAGAACAAAAAATCGATTATTTAAAATATCGATTATTTTCCCTCCAAGTCACATCCCTACTAGAAACGTGAAATTTTGTACAAAGTTGTCTTTCTTGGGGAAAGTGCTCACTAAAAAAGAGTTTTTGCAATTTTACCCCTAAGGAGGTGAAAAGCGTATAACCGATATCACTGAGCCTAGGAACGATCATTTTAGTACACGATCGGCTTTCTTGGGTTACCCCAATTTTTTCTTAATGCTCGTTTATCAAGATTACTTTGGATCGACGCAATATGTAGGCGGTTCTCTGCCATCGTAGATATATTGCAAAGGTTCTTTTAGCAACATTTTATGACCAGCTGCCTGCCAGACGACATAGCTGACTAGATGGCATCACCAATTGGTCCAGGTCAATGTAAATCTTTGTCTTAGTAGTATTTGGCGACACCCACAAACAATGAAAGTGTTATAATATTCCTAGCCGCTACCAGACAGTAAGTTAAAATCAAGATATTAATCCAATTTTTTATCTCTAGAAATAAACAAATTTGAAGCGTCTATTTGTTGTCAAAATAATATGTTTTATTTATGTTCACACAATTATTTGCACGATACCTATGTCTAAAACACCGGCCAAGAGCGAGTCGGGGTCGCGCACGAAGGATTCCGTACCATTATCTATAAAAAGGGGGAAAAATTGCGTTTGTTGTATAGGAGCCTCCTTAAATATTTATTTTATTTTGTTTTTAATATTTATTGTTATAGCGGCAACAGAAATGAATAATTTGTAAAAAAATTCAACTGTCTAGCTACCGCGGTCTTTGAGATACAGTTTGGTGACAGACAGACGGACGGATAGACAGCGAAGTTTTAGTAATAGGGTCCCGTTTTTACCCTTTGGGTACGAAACCCTAAAAACGGCTCAATTTTTTTGTCTGTCTATTCGTTACGGGTAATCTTCAAAACGGCTGGACCGATACTGATAATACTTTACTACCAGGTCTATCAAGCCTTACATAAGGAATAACTTAGGCTATATTTTATCCAAGGCTATATTTTGTCCCGGTGTGGCTGGAGCAACTGTGAGAATTTAATCGATTTTAATATTATTTCACTAACGGAAAGCTAATTTTAAGCGAGTAGCATATTTAGGTTTTATACCGTGTGGTGACGGAGTAAGAATACAATTCACCACCCCCTCTCTTATCCGTGGGTGTCGTAAGAGACGACTCAGGATATATTACGCATATGACATCTATGCAAGAGATGGAAAACTCGAAACAAAACCCTATACCAACCTGCCTGACCAGCATGATATAGTAAGGTTAATTTCCCTCCTACTATGGAGGAAGCTCGAGCCCAGCAGTGGGACGTATATGAGCCGAGATGATGATGAAATGATGATGAACATATTTAGGCTATTTTTTTATCCCAATATTCCTACGGGCCCGAGCACAATGCCGGTGAAATCGCAGACATTTACGAATAAAAATCTACATACATTATCAGCGAATAACAAATAAAGGCTATTTTCATCCTGGTGTTTGCCCGGGAACGAGAACTCTGCGAGTGAAACTGGTGGATGTTGACCAATTTTTAAAATTCTTTCAACAATAGGAAGCTACGTTATCAGCGAGTAACATAGGCAATTTTTATCTCGGATATTTGTATGGGATTTGTTAGTACAATTTTTTTTTTCACCCATGTAAACTTATAATATCAGCGAGTAACATAGGCAAATTTTTATCTCGGCATTCGCATGGGAATGGGGTTTACGTGGGTGAAACTACGGGAGTTTGATCAATATTATTTTTTTTTTTCACCAATGAAAACCTATCATGGATAATGTATTATCAACGACTAAGGATGGCCATATTTATCATCGTCTTTCCACGTGAATTTGAACTACAAGGGTGAAAGTAATATTCAAATATAAAAATTTGTGAAGTTATTTGGACCTTTGTTACTCGATCACGCGTAAACTGTTGACCAGATTTGGATAAAAATTGACACATAGATAGAGTATTTCTTAAATTAAGAAATATCATCATCATCGCAGCCCACATACTTCCCACTCTTGGCCTCGGGCCTCCTCCATAATGGGAGGGAATTTGACCTACTATACCATGCTGGTCAGACATGTTGGTATAGGGATTCATTTTTCGAGTTTTCCTTCTCTTGCATAGATGTTATGTGTATATATCCCATAGTCGTCTTATACGACATCCACGGGCAAGATAGGGAGTGGTGAATTGTATTATTACTTCGTCACCACAATAACACAATAAAAAGAAATATGTAAGCCAACTTTTACGCGGGCGAAGCCGCGGGCAAAAGCTAGTAGACAATAAAGATAATTGTTTTTAATTTTAGAAACCATTTAATTCGTTATTTCGAATATTGTTGCTTGTAATATAAGTGTATAGAATATTATATAACCACTTTAATCACATGGAAATAATGTGATCAAGGTCGTTCCCAATTTATTATCTTATCGCAGATCGTACGTGTGTATAATACACAAGCGTTGTCATCATATTTATATTTCTGTTTCTAATTAGCTAGTTATTCGTTTTTATTTTTAGCCGTCCTTAATCTTTGAGTTGATTCCATAAATTATTATTGTATCTTTTTCTTTTTTTTTTTATGGGTGGGCTATGGTAAGCACATGCGCGGTCCAGTCCGTCCGGGGCGATGAAAGGACGGCGCGCGGGTCCATAACCCACCCGTACCTACTTCACCTCGTTGTTGGGCCGACTACCGAAGCAGATGTGACTTGTCGTCAGTGGTCGGCCCGACGGAATACCCTTTCGGGTACCCTCACTTCTCGACGTCCTGGGACGTCGCTCGCCGTCGCGCGGTTAGCCTCTCTGCGGGTGACGGACAATTCCCCAGTCCGATCACCCGCGGCCTCGGCTAGGGCGGCATTAGGCGCAGATACTCGCGCCTGCGCCGGCCGAGTCGCCGGCGGCGGAACGTGTCGCCGAATAGGATCTCTACTCGCACACGATCCGCCGCCTCCTTCCGTGAGATTACGGCCTCACAGAAGGCGGCGACCGCGTCCCAGTTCCTGACGCTGACGAGCATCTCCCTGGCGATGGTCGGCAGCGCCAGGTCGGCACCGATAATTGCGACGAGTTCACGGCGATCCCCTTCCCATGCAGCACACTCCTCCAGCGTGTGCTGCGCCGTGTCATCGTCGCAACTGCAGTGGTGGCAGGACGGTGTGCTCTCCCTCCTGACAATCTTGTGCAGGTACTTCCCGATGCAACCGTGCCCGGTCACCACCTGCACCAGTCGGAAGGAAAGCACCCCGTGCGTCCGCTCCAACCACTTCATCAGCACCGGCCGGAGGGCCTCGACGGTCCTGACACCGTACCGAGGACTCTCCAGCCGGACTGCCCAACGGGCAATGACTTCTCGGCGGGCGTCGACCCGCCAGGCGGTGATCTCTCTGATGGAGACCATGCCGCCGCGGGCGCGCGTCTCCGACACCCGCCGATAAATGTCGGCGAGCATCTCGGCCTCCAAGTCCCACGGGGGAGTTCCGGCCAGGAGGCACGCTGCCTCCGTCGCCACCGTGCGGTAACCCCGTATGGCCCTGATCGCCATGACCCTCTGTGGTCGCCACAGGAGGGCCCTAAGACGTACGGTCAGGGACGCCGCCCACACCGGTGCGCCATACAGGGCCATCGACTGGATCACCCCCACGTACAGCTGTCGGCACGTAGCACTGGGTCCGCCCACATTCGGCATCAGCCGCGAAAGGGCGGACGCCGCGCCGACAAGCCGGGGAACAAGTTGATGGAGATGCTCCCGGAACCAAAAATGCCCGTCGAGCACCAAGCCCAAGTACTTCATGTGGGCCTGGATGCTGATGGTGACCGACTTCACGGTGATCGAAGCTCCGGCGGGAGGCCCGGCGGTATGGAGGCCATGGAACAAAAGGGCCTCCGTCTTTTGCAGGGCTACGCTCAACCCCAGCGCTTCGATCCGCCTGACAATCTCCTCGGTGCCGAGAGTTGCCAGGCGTGCCGCCTCCTCTAGCGTCCGACCCCGGGCTGTGACGAGTGTATCGTCGGCGTAGCAAATTACGCCCAGCCCGGGTGGGAGGCTTCCTCTCAACGCCCAGTCGTAGCCGATGTTCCACAGGGTCGGACCCAGAACCGACCCCTGCGGGACACCGCACGTCATGGGCGTTCGCACAACGTCCCCTACTCGGTCAACGTAGAGGACGCTGCGCCCCTCCAAGTAGTCTGCCACCAGTCGCCTGAGGTACACGGGCACCCCGTGATATCTCAGCCCCTCCCTGATGCAGCTGAATGGCAGACTGTAAATTATTATTGTATCTAAGACTACTTTTTGATGTGACTCATCTAATGCCGAGGGTCAAACCGGGTATTGATGTAGCAACGCGTTGTCACGGTATGCATCGCCACGTTGTGTATAAGAAGTGTATAATATGTATATTAAATAACTAGCAACCCGCCCTCACTTCGCTTCGGTTTCAGTCACCTTACCCGCGTAGTTACCAATCCCGTGGAAATACCGGGATAAAATATAGCCTAGGTTACTCCCTGGTATTATAGCTTTCTAATAGTGAAAGATTTTTTTAAATCAGTCCAGCCATTTTGTATTACCCGGAACAAACAGACAGACAGACAAAAAAATTATAGTGATTTTTAGGCATATGTAGTTATACTGCAAATAATCGTGTGAGCATGAAAAAGGCCTATTATTTTGACATTACAAACAGACACTCCAATTTTATTTATTGGTATAGATAAGTGTGTTGTATTTATTGCCTTTTCGTGTGGTGACGGAGTAAGAATACAATTCACCACTCCGTATCTTGCTCGTGGATGTCGTAAAAGACGACTAAGGGATATAATATGCACATAACATCTGTGCAAGAGAAAGAAAACTCGAGATAAAACCCTATATCAACATGTCTGACCAGCGTGGTATAATAGGTCAAATTTCCTCCCATTGAGGAGGAGGCCCGAGCCCAACAGTGGGACGTATGTGGGCTCCGATAATGATGATTTATTGCCTTTCGTAAGGTATTGTTTTATAGTCTTTATTTCTAAAATAATTTCGATGTTTCACATCTAACAGACATTTGATGACAAAGACGTATCGATGATAACTGATAAGTGATGACCTTGAAGGTACTACTAAAGCTGGCGATTTATTATTCTTTCCATTACTTCACAGAGCATTTTGTTTTTATCTTTACGTTTATTTACCTTTGAGAGCGTGTTTTTGCTATTGGCTTGTAATTCGACAGGTCCGTCCGGTCACCCGTTTCAGATTAGGTGGACGTAGGATATCTTCCACAAAGATGGGAACTTATTAGAGTCGAAAGAAAGTCAGTATAGGTACCTTAGGACGAGGGTCAACTCAGGGGAGCACGTCTTCAGAACTACTGGACGATGTGTGGTGTAGCAGCGTATTGGTGTATTGATTTTATTGAATTAAAAATTACCACAAATAAGTACAGCATGTCCCTTTTGTGATTGGACTCAATAAAAAGAAATATTTTGAAAATCAGACTCCCATTATTGTTTAAGGGTGTAAAATATTCTTTCTCCTTTTATTTTTTTATGGGTGGGCTATGGTAAGCGCACGCGCGGTCCATTCCGTCCGGGGCGATGAAAGGACGGCGCGCGGGCCTATAGTCCACCCGCACCCACGTCACCTCGTTGTTGGGCCGATCACCGGAGTAAAGTGACTTGTCGTCAGTGGTCGGCCCAATGGAATACCCTTTCGGGTACCCTCACCTCTCGACGTCCTGGGACGTCGGTCGCCGTAGCGCGGTCAGCCTCTCTGCGGGTAACGGACAATTCCCCGCTCCGATCACCCGCGGCCTTGGCTAGGGCGAAGGGTGTAAAATATAGGGTAAATTATTATAGTTTGCTTTGCTGGGGTTTTTCCTGTCCAATAAATATTGAAAATCACATTAAGCGGGGATATTAAATGTGATTTCTAAGCGAATACAATCGCAGACAAATGATATCCAGTATAAAATATAAATAATGTACGAGAACGTAGGTATAAAGGTATAGACATAGGTAATATCGTTAGTTCAGTACTCGTAACTCTCTCGGAACTCCTTCACCCGAATGGGATTGGTCGTTTATGCATATACTCAAGTCTTGGCTTTGGCTGAGTTACGTTCGCAGCTTAGGAGATCGAAACGTTGGATGTTTGCATATACATATATACGTCCAAAATGTTACGTCAAATTGATGAAATCTAGTTTAAAAATTAAATTTGCTTTGGTATTTGATTCAGTTAGGTTTGATTAGAAAGTGGTGTCAATTGCACCTCTCTAATATACAATATAAGCGTAAGTAATATCTGAAGCTCAACCAAATCATTTTCACAAAAGAAATTATAGCTATATTATATTCACCATCCATTATTATATTTTCCGTGTGGTGACGGAGTAAGAATACAATTCACCACTCCCTATCTTTCCCGTGGATGTCGTATAAGACGACTATGGGATTTAATATGGACATAATATCTGTGCAAGAGAAGGAAAACTCGAAATGAGACCCTATACCAACATATCTGACCAGCATGTGGTGACGCAGTAATAATACAATGCTTACCACCCTTTTTTGGGGATTTGCGTAAAAAATTACATATGATACCAGAAGATAAGGTCACGAACCGTCTGACAAACGTGGTATAGTAATTTAATTTCCCTCCTACTGTGGTCGACGTCGAGTACAATAGTGGGACGTTTATAAGCGGAGAATATTGATGGTGATGAAGTATAGGGATGTATCTTTTGTAACCTTGCGGCTGTATCCCAGATACTACATAAATCAAGGTAGTAATTAGTTAATAAACATAAATAGTTTAATAAGATGTTGATAAGGTGAGTTGGGGTAAGATCGTAAAAAGGGGAAGAACGAAAAGTATTATTTACTCAAATATAAAACAAATAATTCTATATACGACAACACAGTGAAGGCGTATAACTCATACCGGACCCCACCCCAATCAGCGTTCAACGTTAGATGTGTGCAATTCTGTGTAAAAAGTTTTTTTCGGAAAAGTGTATTTTCCTCGAATTCTTTGCGATTTTCGATCTTTACCCGTCGTCTATAACTTTTTACTCAGGTAAGTTATTATAATCTTTTATACTTATAATTGTTTATTTTGCTGTTCTTAGTGATAATAAAGTAGTATATTGACCGTTAATGTTATCATATTGGAGATTTGTATGTATCCGATCTTCGCCTATAGTTTTGACATGAGGTAAGTTCGTAATACCATTCACTCGATCTTACCCTATTTTCAAAAATCATACAAAAAGTCAGCGGTTCTCAATGAATCTCATAGGTTCATCTTAGTGATATACAAACATCCGGTCAAATTAGACCAAAAAATAGAGATGAGGTTACAAAAATTCACACTTGGCTGAAAATTAGTAGGATTGTTCAAAACACTATTAATGAAATAAATAAAGTGTGAAAATTCCTCATCGATCCGACACCTGGAATAAATTTAATCGGAGTCAAAGGATTAAAAGACAAGCTAACTGCACTTGTTTTTTTATTTCGAGTATTTTTTTTTGTTGTTCAAGGTTACACTTTTTTTGGTAGGCATACCTCGCCCAATCCGCCTGGGGTGACGGATGGGCGGCGTGTGACCCCATAACTTGCCGTATTCCCTCCCCATATCGCCATTAGGCCGACCACTAGTACCGATTCCTTGACATCCGCGGCCGCCCCGGCGCGTTACCCTTCCGGGTCACCATTCGACGTCTCGGCAACAAAACAGTGTTGCTGGAGCACCGCCTTCACGCGGTTTGCCTCTCTGCGGGTGGCGGACTAATACCCCGCCCGTCCACCCGCGACCTTGGCTAGGGCGGCATCAAGCGCAGGTAGTCACGTCGATGGCGGAGCCTGTCATGTTACAGGAAATACTCCCGTACCTGCTCCGCCGCTTCTTTCCGTGAGGCAGTTGCCTCACAGAGGAGCGGCGACCGCGTCCCAGTTTCTGATGCTGTCGCGTATCGTTTTGGCGATGGTCGGCAGCGTCAGGTCGGCACCGATGACTACAACAAGTTCACGGCAACAGCGGAAAAAGTTGGGATCACAGTATGGTGTTATAGAATTACCAGAAGAGTACTGCTACCCAGTTAGTAGCGTAGCGTAGTTTTATAAAATTACACTTTAGAATATGACATGCCTAGATAAATTTGGATAAAACGTTGAGAACCTTTATCTTGGCGATTTAAAAGTGGGGTAAGACCGGAATACGAATTTAATTATTTTTCTATATTTCATATTTCCCATTGTTTTATAGTATTTTGGTGAAGAAATATGTGGACTTTTAGGTACATTACCCAAGTCTTCATTGAGACTAGAGCTTTAAAATTAATAACAACGAAAATAGATAGAATGCCGATCTTGCCCCCTTACTTTACGATCTTTACCCGTTAAATTTTTTTCGTTTGTCTATATTTTCAATCATACTTACTCAATTAATAAGCAAAGTAGTTATTTACAAACTTGGTTTAATTAAAGTTCAATATCTTGTCTGTAATTAAAATATAATAACTTGTTACTATATCATGTTATTGTGTCCAACAGAAATGCTTGGAAAAATATACCTCATCTCATCGAAAACCCTTCCGATGTTACCCCGATTCACCTTACCAAAATTTTGTAAACATTCATGTAAAACACAGTTTCTGCAATAAATATCTTTGTATCTTGTATCATACATAAAAGGATATTGGATGTACTATCTTAACTCGTGTCTACCAGTACACAATGTGATTATATTCAGTTGGGACTAGTCAAGATCTAGAGATCGAACTTTAAGCCCGGACTTCGAGTTAAGTAATCCCGCAGGTGTTGAGCTGTATTTACAGTTATCCGAAACGATCGAAACTTTATAAATGATGAAGTTTGAACCCGAGTTTACTTTGCTTTTTATATAAAAGCTAATGAACAGCAGCGGTTTCTTAGAGCGAGATTGAAAAAGTTTTTCTGATTATAATAAGCGATTATGATGGAAAGTGAATTAATTAAAAGTTAAATTATCCCTTACTTGTTAACTTCAAAATCAAGCGGTCATAATAAATTAATTTTGGTTATCATGTAATAGAATCAATTTTAAAAGGTGCTAGAGTAGACTCAAACCCAATATAGCTAGCGTCTTAGATTATTTAGAGACCTTGAAAAATAAAAATATCCAATTTCGTTATCCATCCTTTAATAAGAATGGTAATGAAAGCATACCAACAGCTTGTAAAAGCTTATAAAGCATACCAATAGAATCTAAAGGTATAATTTATCAGCGTAAGTTGCCTAATAAAATGAATTTTGTATAGGTATATAGGTAAGGGCAAAAGAGAACGGTATCTTTCTCAGATGTTTTACGTGGGATCAGGTGGTATATATTCCAGCACTTGCTTTTGTAAATAATAAAAACCAAAGTGAGCAGTCTTTCAAATTATCATTTCATTAGATATTGCGTGGAAGTTTAGCTGAAATGTACTGAATCAACCTTAAAGTACATATATTCAAAATTTAACTCAAACCTCTTAAATTTTAATGCTAATTCTTTTGTATTTTATACTTTGTGGTGACGGAGTAAGAATACAATTCAACACTCCCTATCTGGCCCGTGGATGTCGTAAAAGACGACTAAGGAATAAAATATGCACATAAGATCTGTGCAAGAGAAAGAAAACTCGAAATGAAACCCTATACCAACATGTCCGACCAGCATGGTATAGTAGGTCAAATTCCCTCCCATTGTAGAGGAGACCCGAGCCCTTTAGTGGGACGTATGTGAGCTGCGATGATGATGATGATTATACTTTGGACGTGTACGTTGCCGTTTTATCAAGATGTTCATATCATCACCCATTAAACTGATAAGAAAGTACGTTAATTAGTAGTTTAATTATCCCTTTTTTTTTTTTTTTTTTTTTGTGGGTGGGCTGCGGTCGGCGCGCCTCCGCACCACTCCGTCCGGGGCGACAGAGGGGCTTAAGCACGCAACTCCCGCAACCCACCCGAAAACCACCTCGCCTTCGTCATTGGGCCGACCACCGGAGCAGGTTTACTTGTCGTCAGTGGTCGGCCCGACGGAATACCCCCTACGCGGGGTACCCTCCCGTCGACCGACGTCCCCCCCCTCGGGGAGGACGTCGGTCTTTCCTCACGCGGTCGGCCTCTCGGCGGGTGACGGACTAATCCCCGGTCACGTCACCCGCGGCCTCGGCTAGGGCGGCATGAGGCGCAGATAGTTGCGCCTGCGCCGCCCCAGTCGCCGGCGGCGGATCTCCTCATCGAGGCTGCGCTCCACGCGCAGACGATCCGCCGCCTCCTTCTGCGAGAGCACTGTCTCGCAGAAGGCTGCGACCGCGTCCCAGTTCCCGACGCTGTCGACCATCGCCCTAGCGATGGCCGGCAGCGTCAGGTCGGCACCGATGATTGCGACGAGTTCAAGGCGCTGCACTGCCCAAGCCGCGCAGGACTCGAGCGTGTGGCGCGCCGTGTCCTCGTCGCAATCGCAGTGGTGGCAGGACGGTGTACTCTCCCTCCTTACGACCTTGTGAGCTTCGCCAAATACCTGCGTATTTGGCGAAGCTCCCATGCCTCGTCAACACCTGCACCTGAAGGAGAGCACCCCGTGCCGCCTTTCCAACCACTGCATCAGCTCCAGCCGGACTGCCCAACGGGCAATGACGTCTCGGCGGGCGTCGACGCGCCAGGCGGTGAGCTCCCTTAACGAGATCTCACCGCCCTCCGCTCGCACCCCCATCACCCGCCGATACTATCCGGCGAGCATCTCCGCCTCCAGGTCCCACGGGGGAGTCCCGGCCAATAGGCACGCTGCCTCCGTCGCCACCGTGCGGTATCCGCGGATGGCCCTGACCGCCATGACCCTCTGTGGTCGCTACAGAAGGGCCCTAAGTCGGACGGTCAAGGACCCCGCTCACACCGGTGCGCCGTACAGGGCCATCGACCGGATGACCCACGTGTACAGCCGTCGGCACGTAGCGCTCGGTCCGCCCGCGTTCGGCATAAGCCACGATAGGGCGGACGCCGCGCCGACGAGCCGTGGAGCGAGCCTGCGGAAATGCTCCCGGAACCACTATTGCCCGTCGAGCACCAGGCCCAAGTACCTCATATGGGCCCGGATGCTGATGTCAACCGTGTGGACGGTGATCGAGACGCCGATGGGAGGGCTCATACGGCGCCCATGGAACAAGAGGGCCTCCGTCTTGTCCAGGGCGACCCTCAACCCCAGCGCCTCGATCCACCTGACGACCTCTTCGGTGCCATAGGTCGGCTTACCGCCTCTTCTAGCGTCCCACCGCGGGCTGTGACGAGCGTGTCGTCGGCGTAACAAATCACGCCCAGCCCGGGCGGGGGGTTACCCCGCAACGCCCAGTCGTAGCCGATGTTCCACAGGGAGGGTCCGAGGACCGACCCCTGTGGGACACCGCACGTCATGGGCGTTCGCACAACGTCCCCTGCTCGGTTGGTACAGAGATCGCTGCGCCCCACCAAATAGTCTGCCACTAGCCGCCTCAGGTAAGCTGGCACTCCGTGATACCGGAGCGCCTCCCTGATGCAGCTGAATGGCAGACTATTGAATGCGTTGGCGATGTCTAGGGACACCGCCAACAGCACTCCCCCACCGGTGACGGCCTCAGTCGCCATGGCCCTCAGGCGCAACAGAGCCGCGGTCGTCGAACGACCCCTCCTAAACCCAAACTGGGCGTCCGACAGATCGGGCCCCGTGCCGACGAGGTGCCGCTCGATGCGGGCAGCTACCACCCTCTCCAGTAGCTTGCCCGTGTCATCGAGCAGCACGATAGGCCTGTAGGCCGAAGGCGACCCCGGAGACCGTCCCGGCTTCGGCAGGAGCACCAGCCTTCCCTCCTTCCAGCACCCAGGGAACCGTCCGGACGCTAAACACGCGTCGAACAGCTCCCTGAGGCGGGTTAATTATCCCTGTGGTGACGGAGTGACAATACTATTCACCACCCCCAACCTTGTCAATGGATGTCGTGAAAGGCGACTGAGGGAATAACAAATAATATCTAGAGGAGGAAAACTCGAAATAAATTGATTATTAAATGATGACTTTGATTGTTAGTAAATATGTAAACAGAGAAAATTTCATCTGCGTCATACTAACAAATATGTTTACTTGCTATTTAGTATGATATATATTTGTTATCAACATTGTTCGCAATATTTTAATCTTGTAACATGGATAAAGCATTTTAACGATGATTATTGAACGATACTCTAGTCAGTCACTTTAGTAAAGTAGAGCACTATGTTCAATGTCATACCATCTAATATCTTTAAGCGAACATTTTTGTACATTTCAATATATTCAGTCTCGTTAAGAGCTTCAACTATATCCTTGTTAGTATGCAGGGAGTTTCAAGGGCAATAAATCGATCTAGCTGAGTTTTGTTTATAGAAAGTATGGTTTTCTCAATGTTTTCAGGCAATGAAGAAAAATTATTAAATCTGGAAAGTAAATTAGCCACTGCCATCGTGAATAAAAATGGTTGAGTTGGGGAAACAAGTAATTCCTTCATATTCATCGCGGCCCACATATGTGTGTCTCAGTGTTAGGCTCAGAGCTCCTCCACAATGGTAGGGAATTTGACCTGCTATACCATGCTGGTCAGACATGTTGGTATAGGGTTTCATTTCGAGTTTTCCTTCTCTTGCACCGATCTTTTGTGCATATTATATCCCTTAATCGTCTTTTACGAAACGGGCACATAGGTAGTATGCACGGGCAAGACAGGTAGGTTCCTTGTCTATCTTGTCTAAATTAAGGGATTGCTTCAGTCCGATCCTTGGTTTTCCCTTTTTTAAGTTTATTTTTTTATGTGAAAAAAATTCTTCTTTGCCGATCTAGAGATCTATTTATATATTTATAGAGAGCTAAACTCTGCCATCTGGGTACTTAGTTTCTTCATGATGTTTTATATTAATCGACAAAGAGAAAACGACACCGTGATGCTTATCTATAATTTATAACACTAACTGCCAGAAGCAAAGTATATTGACTTTCCTTCTTTCTTCCTTAAAGACAACACCTTGCATAAAAAAATTGTTCTTGTATGACTTTAATAACTGGAAATACGAAAAAAGTATCGTTACTTTTAAGTATCGAATAGGTACTTTTCTTTCAATACCGATACTATTGTACCGCATACTTTTTTACTCAATGAGTACTTTTTGCCAGGTATCGTACCGAATAAATTGTAGAAATTATCCATTTTAAACTTGACCTTACGGCTCATGTTTATGGTGACGACATCTAGTTCAAACCTTTTAAAACGTGGCTTGAACAATTTTAATCCGTTCGAAGACGTTCAATTCCTAAAAATAAAGGTCCTACGAAACTCAGTACTCGATACTTTAGAATAACAATACCTTTGTGAGTACAATACTTTTTTCGATATTACTCATGAGGCAAGTATCGATGCTTTCTATTCGATATCGTGTCCCTAAGTAACATATAATTTAACGGACACAAATTACACCCAGACTCAGAACAACAATTTGTCGCTCAAAAAAAGTATAAATCTTAACCAGTATGTCTTTTGTGCAGTCTTGTTCCTTTATTTAAATATTTTTTATTATTTAAAAATATTCCACCATATTAATTGTTTGTAGCTTTATCAATTTATTTACCTGAAAAATATTACTAAGGTTTGATTAAATTCCTATTATAAATTTTGAATACCAGTGAGACGTAATACAAAGGTTTATTGGTTTAACCTTCATTAGGCTGCACAATAATTGTTCCCCCGCTGAGGCAACTTCCGAATGTTTGAATAATTAATTACTAGGATCATAATACTAACGAATATTAGGTCAACTAGGCGTAAATTATGGTCATGGGAATTGCTATTGCATATTACAGTAGACTTTAAATGCTGAACGTGAAACTGGTTTAATAATACTCGCCTTAGGATTTATGTCTCATTCTAGGGTAATATATTATCAAATTTGATCAAAAACTGATGTTTTCATAACAATTCAACATTGTAGTAAGTATAATTGTAAATGAAGACGTAAAATATAATGGCGTCATGAAATTATATTTGCTCTCGATTTACGTTGATAACCGTATTCCAATCGAATTTCATAATAATGACATTCTAAAAGAAGTAGCAATGGGATGTTCAATCTATGAATGAAATCCCGTCATATACATATGTATTACGTATCTAGTTTTACAATTAAGTGGAAATCATAATACGCAACAGGAATCAAGTTGCGTACATTTTAAATTATTTTAATAATTATAATAAACCTCCGAGCCTGTCGTTACTTCACTATAAGACTAATGCAAACCTCGAAGGAATATTATATGGCTCTCTAAGTTCTATTGATATAAAAGAAAAAAAGGTATCACACGATTTATAGAAAAGCCAATAAACCGCAGGGCAGCTTGTGGCGTGCAGAATGTGAGAGGCGACACTGCGGTCCTGAGTGCCTCAGAGAGTCGGCCAGGGCCTCGTATCCAGCTCGCCTTTACTGGCTGGCTAGAGTGGAATCCGAAGAGTGCCCGCAGGATTCTTAACTCTGGCTTAAATGGCTGTCCAGAGAAGGGTCGCCAGAGCTATACGTTCGAGGGTGTAAGTGACATTTTCAAGGGCATAACTACGGGGAAATCACTATGGGTCTCAGTTTATCGCCAATTTATGATGATGAAACCGGCGCCGCATAGCTCGACACCCCAAGTCCCAAGCACCAATGTTGACCCCCCCCCCCCCTATTGCCATTTTGGCGTGCGTGCCTGTGGCGACCGTTTAGGGAGAGGTCCATCCAATGAGCTAGCAAGTCATTGTCTGCCACCGTTCAATACAATCCAAGGAAATTAAGGCAAACAACAGTTTAAAAATCAATATTTTAAGTAAAATAGTCCACCAAACCTCACAACACCATAATTAGGTTTTAGATATCATTGTAACACAATAGTTTTACACCCATCGTGGGTAGTCCATGAGCGTTATGTGCAAACGTGGAATGTCATCGGTAGATGTCCTATCCCATTTTAACATAGAATTTCTCCAAAGGCCTCTGCGTGTTGGATCCATAGCCCCATGTAAGCCTATCAAAGGACCGGGCATCTTCCCAATTGGAAGATCCTGTAAAAAGAAGAGGAGATATAATAAAATAATAATCATAACTAATTGCCTTTTTCAAAACTAAATTTAAAACAAGGAATTATAATAAAAGGAAATTAAAACTAGAAGGCAAAAGGAATGGGATCAGCTTAATCTAATTCAGTAAGTAAATTTTTACAAATATCTTTTTTTTTTTGCCAAAGTTTTGGAATTTTTCTATACCTTCCATGATAGAATTCAAAAACTAAATTCTAAAACAAGAATAGACGGATTTTTTGCTAGATAGATTTAAACGGACGCTCCTATTGCCTACGCTAATCATTTCTATCTTAAGCAACTAGTGAAATCATGAATTTCTTTTTTTATAGTGTTCAAATAGGTACACCTTAGAATAATAACGTATAGAAGGTAAGTTCGCGCACAAAAAGTGAAGCATTTCAATTGGAGCCTAATGGAGCTTACGCCGGAACCGTTCCATAATGTACAAGTCATTGTATTGCACGTACGTACGCAACTCTTAAAAAGTAAATAGGTCATTATGACGGTTTGTGCATTCAAATGGTGTCATAACACATTTGAAAAACTTAAAAAGGTTTTTAACATTACTTTTAAAAGTATTTCAACGATTTATGTTAATAAAAACAAAATTTGATTTCATAATTTGTATAGTGGTGTGCGTGTGTACGTGTTTAATCGTCTGCGCGCCATTAGTATTTTTAGATTCATGATTCGAACTTTCGAAGTATTCACACTATCCTTCTATACGTTATTATTCTAAGAGGTACACAAATATTTTATTTGACTTCAATCATGACATTTAAACAAAGTTACCGATTTTATAGTGTGGCCAATAGGATAATAAAAATTCCACTGGTCTTTTTATATTCATTATTGACTTCCCCAAGGTAAAGATAATGCCATTATTGCCACACTTAGCGATGGGTTGTTGATCGCAGTTGTAGGTAGTGGAGTCATAGGTGACTCTAGAAAATGCTGGTGCCCTATAAAGGGCGTTATTATCGTCATAACAATCTCAGCTCATACACGTTCCCACTGTTGGGCTGGAGCCTTATCTAAAATGGCAGATAAATTGACCATCTAAACGACGCTGGGCAGACGCGTCGGTATAAGGTTTTGTACCAAGATTTCCTTGTCTTGCTTAGGTGTTACGTACATATTACATTGCGACGAGGACACGGCGCGCCATACGTTCGAGGCCTGCGCGGCTTGGGCAGTGCAGCGCTGTGAACTCGTCGCAATCATCGGTACGGACCTGACGCTGCCGGCTATCGCTAGGGCGATGGTCGACAGCGTCGGGAATTGGGACGCGGTCGCAGCCTTCTGCGAGACAGTGATCTCGCGGAAGGAGGCGGCGGATCGCCTGCGCGAGGAGCGCAACCTCAATGAGGAGATCCGCCGCCGGCGACTGGGGCGGCGTAGGCGCAACTATCTGCGCCTCATGCCGCCCTAGCCGAGGCCGCGGGTGACGTGACCGGGGATTAGTCCGTTACCCGCTGAGAGGCCGACCGCGTGAGGAAAGACCGACGTCCTCCCCGAGGGAGGGACGTCGGTCGATGGGAGGGTACCCCAATTAGGGGTATTCCGTCGGGCCGACCACTGACGACAAGTTAACGCTGCTCCAGTGGTCGGCCCAACGACGAAGGCGACGTGGTTTTTGGGTGGGTTGCGGGAGTTGCGCGCTTAAGCCCTCTGTCGTCCCGGACGGAGTGGTGCGGAGGCGCGCCGACCGCGACCCGCCCACAAAAAAAAAACAGTACATACTATAATACTTTAGTCTTCTTTTATGACAACTAAGTTAATGGTGAATTGAATTCTTACTCCATTATCACACGGAAAATAACAAGGCGAAACTAAGATAGTTTATATAATACTATATACAGACACACATCTCGAGATTCCACTTCATTATCGCACTAACGTATATACAAGCAATTCAGCAGCGTAACCTATTATGTATTTAGTTTTAATAATGTACTTAGTTTAATCCTAAAATTACTACTAAGTGCTTAAACACCGTCTCCTTACGTGGAGGTGGGCGCTAATTGCTATGATACAGTTTATGCATTGTGTCGTATAGTTAATCTAGGGGTTAACGAAAATACGAGAATGGCCTTGTGAATGTGTCTTAAATAAAATAAAATCTATGAAACCGTTTTGCAGTAGGTATGATTTCAAATAATAATATTTATATCCGTCTACGAATTTTAATTTTAAATTACTTTTATTATATAATTTAGAACTTTTTAAAATGTAGTCTACTTTTTTAAAACTAATATTATATTTTAATCATCCTCATGATCATCCTCATCATCATTCAGATTTTCACCATCCACTGCTGGACGTAGACCCTTATATTTTGCCGCAAAGTGCAGTCCCACGCCGCCCAGCAACTTTCACTAGGTCCACCTTGTTCGTCCTACACATGATAGTCCTATACAAGGTCGTCATTCGAGATTTCTATGTTTCGCCTTCTATCTTACAGAGAAATTCTGTGCATAGCCCGTTCCATAGTACGTCGAGTAATTTTGATATTGGTTATGCAGCCCACATTTAGGGACCACGCTTCCGTGCTGTAAGTCACCATTGGTTGCACATATTGGTCGTAGGCACTGAGGTATGTTAGATAAGAAGACCCTCTTAAGTTCTCGGAAGACTGCTCAGCCGAGTTGGATTCGTCGGCTGACCTCTTTCTCAAAATTGGATCTATCTAATGGACTGTTTGTTCAAGGTATTATCCATGTTCAATCGAAAACCCACTAATTCAGATACACTGGTGAGATCATTAAGCATGGTGCTAAGGTCCTCCATGGATTCTGGTACAGCGACAATATCGTCTGCAAATCGAACGTGAGTGATGTGATTCGCGTTGATTGTGATGCCGGTTCCGGTCTAATCTAAGAGCTTGAAGACATTTTCCAACCTCGCCGAAACTTCTCACTGAAGTGGTGTAAACTTTCGGCGACGGCGACGGATGAGAACTATTTATTTATTTATTTATTTATTTATTATTTAACAAAATCCACAGCTCTTACATATTATATTTGACCTTAAAACTAATCTTACAGCCAATTACGGATTTTCAATTTATTTTTAACACTTATGTAGCGGATACAAAATGGCATTAAAAGCAAAAAATTTAAACATAAACTGCTGTTTGTGTATGTGTGTGTGTGTGTGTGTGTATGGGTGTGTGAGAAAGAGAGAGTGTGTGCGTGCGCGGGTGTGTGTGTGGTGTGAGTGTGTGTGTGAGTGTATAAGTGAGCGCGCGTTTGCGTGTGTGTGTGTGCGTGTTCTTGTGCAAAGAGGTCTTGTGATATACATATTAATTTATGTGTGACTTGCTTCCACCATTGTATACATTTAGTGAATATATATTTAATTTTATTTTAAATTGAAAACGGGGTATTTGATAGTTCCTCACTAATAGTGGCAAATAGCTGTTTCTTATAAGTAGTTATTTTAGTATTAAAAATGTCCAGATCAGAAAATTTACTCATGTAACATCTTTTTATTCTGCTAATAATGGAGTTCTGTGCATAGTTTGTGTTACTGTGAGGTATGTCGAAAAGTTGGGTATGTCTCGTTCGACGTGTAGGTGCTCTAAATTTAAGCACTGAGTTATTTATATCAGTACAATCAATAGCACCATTACACACCTTGTGGAGAAATATCATATCCAGAATTGTACGTCTAGCTTCCAAAGGCAGCATATTATGTCGTTTGCATGACATATAGTAATCATGCGTATTAAATTTATCACGATAATTTAGATGTTTCAAGAATTTTGACTGTATTGATTCTATTTGTTGTCTGTATGTTATATAACTAGGATTCCATATATTACTACAATATTCTAAAATACTACGGATATATGCATAGTAAACTGTTTTAAGAACGCTCACGTCAGTGAACTGTTGACAGGTGCGAATTACAAAGCCAAGGTTTTTGTATGCTTTATCAACAACATAAGAGATATGATCTGAGAATAATAGCTTTGAATCCAGGAGGATGCCTAGATCCCTGACAACATTACCCCTGCCAATCTCTATATTACCAAAACCATAATTATAGTGAATAGCTTTACATTTACGAGTAAAGGTAACGACTATACATTTATTGACATTAACATTTAATTTATTAGTATCATAGTATATCGATAATCTATTCAAATCATATTGAAGTTTCTCACAGTCCAAGTTATTTCGTATTTTCATATAAATCTTAGTGTCATCCGCGTACATTAGGAACTTTGCATTCAGTATATATCTACCAATATCGTATAAGTAGATAGAGTATAATAAAGGTCCCAAAATTGAGCCCTGTGGAACACCTGATGATATGGTAACGGTATTCGACTTTGATCCACCCACTGTCACAATTTGTGATCGATTCTTCAGGTAGGAATTGAACCATCTCAGTAAATCGCCACGGATTCCGAGCTCCTGGAGCTTACGAAGAAGTATGACGTGATCCACGCGATCGAAAGCTTTTTCGAAATCCGTGTAGATCACATCCACTTGGCCTCCGCCATCCATATCTCGGATAATATCCTCCGTAAAAACCGCTAAGTTAGTATTAGTGGAGCGACTCTTGATAAATCCGTGTTGTTCTTGAGGTATATTTTTTGATATGGTCGGGTAAATAAATGAAAGAACAATTTTCTCCATTAAATTCCCCAGAACGTTAAGAATTGAGATAGGCCGATAATTTTCAATAGAAGTTCTACTTCCTTTTTTGTGGATAGGTACAATATGTGCGGTTTTCCAAATATTAGGGAAGTATCCCTCACAAAAACATCTATTAAAAATGTAAGTAATTGGTGTAGCAATAGATTTCGCGCATTTTACAAAAAACATAGGCGGTATTGTATCACTACCAGGGCCTTTCGAATTATCTACTGCACAGATGGCGTAGTGGTTAAGATAGTGACCTACAGCGCCAGTGTCGGGGGTTCGAATCCCACGCGGGACAACACTTTGTGTGAACCACAAATTGTTGTTCTGAGTCTGGATGTAATTTGTATCCGTTAATTATATGTTTGTAAAGTTCCCCGCAATACAAGGATTAATTCCTTAGTGCAGGGTGTTGTCTTAAATAAATAAATAAAATAAATAAATAAATCTAGATTTTGTAAAAGCTTCAAGATGTATGTACTGTCTACCGTAAGATTATGTAATGTATCACCACAAATATCATGGCTTGTTGGGAGAGAATCGCAATATGTGGCTGTAAACGTATTAAAATTTTTAGAAAAGAAATTGTTAAAGGCATCACAGATTTCAGACTCATTTATTAATTTATTATTTTCATAAGTCATATATTTAGGGTAACTGTTCTTATTTTTCTTTATAGCTTTAACATATGTCCAGAATAATTTTGGTGTAGTTTTAATTTTTTCCTGTGAGCTGTGAATGTAATTGTCTTTGCAAATTTTTTGAAGTTTCTTTTGTCTTTCTCTTAATTTCTTAAATGTAATGTAATCGATAGGATTATTAATTTTTTTCCATAAACTATGCGATTTCGACTTTTCCTTAGTGACATTGATTAGCGCTCGATTGTACCAAACAGGATAGTTGTAAGTGCCTCCAATAGTAACCCTGGGTATATATTTACCAATAACCTCGTTGATGACAGAATAAAAAACTTCCATCGTTCTCTCAAGATCTATGTCACGGGAATATAACAACGTCCAATCGTGCGATATAAGTTCATTATTGAGAGCTTCGTAATCGCCTTTTCGATATAAAATTTTTTCGCATTTATGTAATTTTAATGGAGGAATTAATATGTCAATAGCATTGATAATTAATGCAGGATGAAAAATATCCTCCGGTATTAGTGGGCTGTCGCATCTCAAATCATTGATTGGAAAATTAGTAAACAATAAGTCCAGTGTGTGATTATGCGAGTTTTTGGTCTTATTATATTGTTTCAAACCATGGTATGACATTGTATTTATGAGTTGTGATGCAGAGTTTTGGATATCAATTGAGCCCTTTTTTAAGACTAAAGGACGATCACCAGACCAGTCAATACAAGGTAAGTTAAAGTCACCAGCAATTAAAAAAAGATCATTGCAGTTTTGAGTAATTATACCTTCTAACATATCTAAAAAACTTCGTATGCGATCGGGTATCATTCTATCCGGCGGCATGTAAACTACTGCGACGTGCATATTCTGATTAGTTGCGAAGCAACGAGCGGGCATAGTTAACCAGATGCACTCGAGCGCGGGCACCGCCCACTCGGGTCGCAGTAGTGCCTGTAAGCGCGGCGCGCATGCTGCCATTACTCCGCCGCCAAGAGAGCCACGATCACGTCTGAATATGTCGTATGTGTCGTTACATAACTCGGTGTCTAAAATACTATCATGCAACCATGTCTCTGTAAACATAAGTATATCACTGTTAGACAACAATATATTATCATGAAAAATATTAGTTTTAGTGCGTAATCCTCGCACATTCTGATAAACAAATTGTAAATAATCTTTATTAGTCATTGTTGTATAGAATACTGCATTTAAACTACGAATACAACTTTTATATTGATTTTAGCAAGAATTGAAAGAACGAGATAGTCGTAACGTTCAATGTAAAGAGAAAATAAACAGCAATTTGCCAATAACTTCGTATGTATTTTATAGTGGAGGACGTAATTATAATTAAGTGATAGTGTTAGGTTTGTATAAGTGTATAGAATAGTAATATAATATTGGTGTGTTATTTCAAATGTATTATAAGACATGTGGTGTATGCATAATGTTAATTGTATTTGTATGCGTGCATTTCTACAGCAAGAATGTGTAATAGATAAAATAATAGTACGGTATTGAGAGTTAATTTGCAGTATAACATAATGTGTTGTATGATAGCAAATAAATATGAAACGTATAGCAAAACAAAACATGTTTGTTAACTTAATTATGCAATGTTCTTTAAATCTTCTTGAGTTAGGATCTGGATGTGTCGTGAAGTGTCTACTTTCCTGATGTAAATTCGGCAGTTTTTTGTCCAAACATATTTGTAGTTCAATTCGTTGGCTTTCATCTTGCATTGTTTCAAAAGCATTTTATTATACTTAGTGAGATGTTCATTTATATATACCTTTATATTTTTTGATGAGGCAGGGCCAGCTCCGAGGTCTTGAAGGTTGATTCCTCGTACCTTTCGTGCTGCGGCGATAATGGCATCTTTGGTGGTACGCTGCTTAAGTCGTGCCACTATATTTCTTGGCAGGTTGGACTTATGTGGTTGGTATGTTTGTACTCGGTGTGCAAATTCAACATCTTCATCATTCACAGGAACTCCAATATATTCTGATATTTTTTGCACGACACATACTAATTGTTCTTCTTTAGTCTCAGGCACGCCGGTAATCTCTATGTTTTGTAGGCGTACCCATTGTTCCTGGCGAGCCTGCTCAGTCTCCAGGCGGCGTGTGCGGCTTTCATTGTCACGGAGGCTGTTACGAAGGATGTTATTTTCTTCTTTCAGAGCTTTTAAATCGGCAGTGTTGGTGGCGATCTGTTTCGTGACGTCATCATATTGTGAGCTTATAAACTTAACTGTATTTTCAAGCCCAGTTATCTGTGTATCTGCGTATTTTCTGGAACTCAGGGGTGACGATGTCACGAATGATGATGGGTAACTCTTTACGCACGATTTCAATTACTTGTGTCACCAGCATTTTATCCTGTTCTCTCGCTGAGCGGGTCTCGCTGGTATCACATACCTCAACATCCAAAGCTTTTGCTGGGGTGATTTCATTTTTCATTTGTCCCGGGGTTCTGTTGCATTTAGGGCAAATCCATGATTTGGGTTTCACAATATCGGTTGTTAAATTGGCGCACGTAAGGTGGTAGTGATTACCGCAGCCCTTTTTTGAACATGTTATTTTATCAGGTGCTTTTGTTACTGAATTGCACTCTGTACACTTGTTCATTTTATATAAAAAATTAAAAAATATGTATATAGTTTATTTATTTTTAGTGAGGTAGTGGGTAGATGTAAACACTTGCTTACGAGTTTTTATAACGGCAAGGAGCGTAAATTTACGAGAGTTCACGATTTCACGCGAAGTTGCATGTGCGGGTCGCGGGGTGAGTAAGTTTATCTTCACTGCACTTGCAAATTGGATTAACTCGCGGAGTATGATTCACAGCAAAACAACTCTTCTGTCATTAGAAATACGAGTCGTATTCACGTTCAACGATATTTAAATGATTTACTTTAACCAACAACATGTCTATGTTCCGCTAATGCTAAACGTCGTATGACTATGTCTGACTGATTCATAATCCACGAACGCTATATACAGAAAACGATTGCACTACTTGGTCTTCTATATAATCTGCTGAAGCGTGAAAATGGGGGTAGCCTTTTGATAAGTCGGTTTGTACGGGCGGTTAGAACTTATCAAGCTTACATATGATATAATGATCCTCGAAAATAATTTATGGACGTGTTTAATTCTTTAGCTTGGTCACCCTTTTAGAAGAATAGCATCACCATACTCTTTATTCAGGACTTTGGAAGATCGCCCCCAAGAACAACGGAATTAAATAAACTTTGATGGCCTTTCAAGCATTTTTTAGTTATTTAAGAGCCATTCCAATCTCATACAAGCTGATGTCCGGGATTTTCTCGGTATAATACCGAAATAGCTTAGGTCTGGAGATTTGTAGCAAGCCAACAGGGTTCAGAAATTATTGTTGGAGATTTTAATCTGGAAAATTAGGCTCATGGTCATTTAAAAATTTTGGTCAGCAGTTAAGATGGCGGATGGAAGCTTTCTATGTGGTGATAGAGTAAGAATATAATTTACCCCCACCTCTCTTGCCCGTGGGTGTCGTAACAGACGACTAAGGGATATGATATGCAGATGACATCTATGTAAAAGAAGGAAAATTCGACATAAGACCCGAACCCAACATTGGGACTTATGTGGTATGAGATGATAGTCATGATGTGGAAGCTGGTGATACTCATTTTACGCCTGAATACGAAGCAGCTTGACTTCGAAAGTTAGTATTAAAATTTGCGCTAAATTTGCACAATAGGCTACTATTGTTGTTTATTGATCATTGTGTCAGATTATTCCTATTGAGAATTTCATGATGGCAAAACTAGTGCAAAAAACGGTTAGAACCAACCTCACGATCGTCCGCTGTCTTATGACAGTGCGTGTAAACCAATGAATTGTGAGATTAGACTTGAGTACAGAACACTTTATGGTGTTTCGAGTTTACTTATTTGAACGTTAGCTACTTTT
The DNA here is from genome assembly GCA_032191425.1 of Lymantria dispar. Lineage (NCBI taxonomy): Eukaryota > Metazoa > Arthropoda > Insecta > Lepidoptera > Erebidae > Lymantria > Lymantria dispar. The sequence continues at coordinate 15,602,435 of CM063458.1, forward strand.
ACAATAACATACGCTAATATGCTATCATGAAATCAAATTACTGAATATCCATCCTTATATATTTATAACTCCACGCATAGTAATATTCAAGTCTAAAATACGAACGTAAAACTAAATACAACTTAACTGAGAATACTTTGAGTGTGTACTCAATAAGTTTTATTGCGCGCAATTACTGTGGGCAGAGAAATTGAAGACTTTGTCGTTCGCTAAACTGTAAAAGAAAAATAAAAGTTCCGTTCTCACCGAATGTGATCGGGCAGTAAATTGGGATTAATGGATTGCTGGACCGACAAATTTAAAGCACTTCTGTCGCTTTGTAGAAAAGTTATGAGAGCAATCAAGTTAGCTATATTGGTTAAAATGATGCATATTTATATTTTATTGTTGACTAAAGAAGGTTTGGTATTCAGGGTCTTTAGAAATATCAAAGGCATAGCTAAGCCTCTGTCTTTTGTGAAAAAATGTATCCGAGTCTCTTATATCTTTTTGTTGATAATCGGGGTAAGAATCTGAATATTAGCCGTCACAGTTATCGTTTAGTATTGTTTCTTTTTAACAACTTTGAATATATTTATATTTATTATATCGAAATTAGCATAGTGAATTCAAAAATCAAAAGCATATGAAGTGTGAGTTTCTTCATGCGGTGACGGAGTTATAATACAATTCACCACCTCCTTTCTTGCTCGTGGGTAAGAGTCGACTTAGAGATTATAGTATCAGACAACATCTATGCAAGAGAAGAAAACTCGCAATGAAACCCTGTATCCGTTTGATCAACGTTATATAGAAGATAAATCTCTCTCCCATTCTGGGTGAGGCTCGAGCCCTCACGTAAAATAAATACCATCAAAAACGAAACTTGTAAAAAAAAGCCAAGCCTCGCAACTGAGTTCTTCTACCATAAAAAGTTGTGAGATTCATGTTATACCAAGTCGGTTAACTCATTTAGTCCCTGCTTAAAGGACCTTTCTTCTTAAGTTATTACGTAAATAGCTAACCTAACAACTTCTTATAGTGACTATATCAATATTATCGCCTATCGCCGTCCACTGCAGAACATAGACCCCCCCTCATGCTTCACCACAAAGTGCGGTACTGTGGCACCTGCATCCAACAACGCTCAAGGGTAACAGAGTTGCCATGACTAGGGCTCATTTTTCTTCGCCATATGAGGAATAATGCCGTAATCGCCACGTTTGGTAGGCGGTTTGGTTTCGCAGTGAGATATCATACATTTTCCGGCCAAGAGCTGTTGCCCACTCTCCTTTTGAATCTTTTTTTTTTAAAGTGACAACGCCTTGCACTAAGGGAATAATAATCTTTATATTGTGGGGGACTTTACAAACATATAATTCATCATCGCATCATCATCAGAGCCCTCATACATCCCACTGTTGGGCTCAAGCCTCCTCCACAGTGGGAGGGAATTTGACTCACTTTTTCATGCTAGTCAGACATGTTGTTATAGAGTTTCATTTCGAGTTTTCCTTCTCTTGCACAGATGTTATGTGCATATTATATCCCATAGTCTTCTTACACGACATCCACGGGCAAGATAGAGAGTGGTAAATTGTATTCTTACTTCGTCACCACACGGATTGAACATATAATTAACCGACACAAATTACATTCAGTCTCATAACAACAATTTGTGGATAGTACAAGGTGTTGTCTTGCATGGGATTCGAACCCGCGACACTGGCACGGTACGTTAGTATTTTAACCACTACTTCATCTGCGTAGTCTTTAGCCGGTTTTTACGATTCTCATAGGGAAGCAATGATGTCGACAAATGTATTCTTATTTTTTACAAAGTTACATTTCATTAACTGCAAATGTAACTTTGTAATCCTATATATTTATATGGGTTTACAAAATTATTTATGCAGTTAGTGTATCTCGGAAACTGGAGGAAAATTACAATGTTTCATAATTTTCCCTTAATTTATACACTGAACACTTATTGTAATCTAAATTTGAAACTTCTATCTTTGCTAGAAGTGTCTCTTTAATATTGATGATCGGTCAGTCAGTCACTGAGTGACAAAATTACGAAATTTTGAGTAGTTATAATTCTTAAACTATTGGTTCAAATTGAATGAAGTTTGAAATGCACAATGTGTATACAATGCCTGCTGAGGTTACTAAAAATTCAGGCTTCTAGTTTTATTCACAACGAAGTTATAGGAGGCCGAAAATGGCCTGAATTGCTTCGAGAAAAGTATGTTATGGCAGTGTTGCGTTTTGCCCGACTTTTTTTATGCTCGACTTGGCGGGGGCACTACCATGCCCCAAGATATAAATATGAAATTCGAAGTTTATTAAGATGTAAGAATGTTTGTTACCTTTTTGGATCAAACTGTAGAACATTCTCAACAGATTTTCGAATTAACATATTTTATAATAATTTTAATAATATATAAGCAGGAATGTAAATATCGAAACCAAGAATATCCATGTATCGATACATCGATATTACAGAACAAACATCGATGTTTTTTTAAAAGATCTATAAAGTAGCGATATTTGAAAGTATCTCGAGTACTTTTCATAGATCAGATACATTCCTTGCGGGATTGCGAAAAGCTTTTTTTTTTAGTTTAATTCTAAGCATGTATTTTACATGAAGCAGCAACATTTGCGTGATGTGCTTTTGTTTTACGTTATTTAGAAACAAAGTGACTAAATTGTCCCGCAGGCTTTGTTAAAAGTATTTGTCGGGGGTGCGAACGGAGGGCGGTGTGGCCTCGTTAAGGGAGTTCACCGCTTCACCCGCCGAGACGTCATTGCCCGTTGGGCAGTCCGGCTGGAGAGGCTCCGGTTCGGTGTTAAGCCCGTCGAGGCCTTCTGGCCGGTGTAGATGCAGTGGCTAAAGTGGCGGCACGGGGTGCTCTCCTTCCGACTGGTGCAGGTTTTGACGGGGCATGGATGCTTCGCCAAATACCTGTACACGGGCGTCAGGAGGGAGAGTACACCGTCCTGCCACCACTGCGATTGCGACGAAGCACACGGCGCAGCACACGCTCGAGATTTGTGCTGCTTGGACAGAGTAGTGTCGTGAACTTGCCATTGGGTATAAAAAAAAAGACTGAGGCATATAACATGCATTTAACATCAGGGAAAAATAAGGCAAACTCGAACTAAAATTCTATACCAACAAATCTGACCAGCGTATAGTAGGTCCATTTCCCTCCTATTTTGGAGGAGACTCGAGCCCAACATTGTGTATATGAGTTTGAGACAGTGAAGCGTTGAAGCGATCATAACGTTAAAATGATCTATAATAACGTTTAAGCCTGTGCCTCCGTTCTTTGCTTTTTGATGTGGTTCGTCAATACTGTGTGCGTTAAACTTCAGCGACCCGTTTTGTGGCAGTAATTAATTAATATTTTCAACCAACGCTATTCACGGATAGTTATGTGATCCTGTAAAGAGCATTTAGAAATTTCTGCTAATAAAAATATTTCTCAAGCAAAGGAAATATGATGTAAATAGTAAATAATTGTTTCCGTGTGGTGATGGAGTAAGAATACAATTCGCCACGCCTTATCTTGCCCGTGGATGTCTTAAAAGACGACTAAAGGATATAATAGGCACATAACATCTGTGCAAGAGAAGGCAAACTCGAAATGAAATCATATACCAACATGTCTGACCAGCATGTTATAGTAGGTCAATGCGATGATGATCATGAGTAAATAATTTTACCAAAGAGAGATGGTCAGTTTCAAACTTAGTTTCTACTATGTGCGTTTCGTAACTCTCATTTATATAGAAAAAACAAGACAGATATGACGCTTTTCATTTGCATGATAGCATTGGGAGAGATTTTAGTACGATACATTTTCAGCGTCCATTTCGTTATGTCCAGGTATATGGCTAAAATTTTAAAGTATTCTCTAGAGCGTTCTTTAAGAGTGTATAAAACGAGTTTTGGGCGAGTACTATTCATGTTCAATGGTTTACACGAGCTGCTAGCTTGTCAGCCATTATAAATAACACAAATCGAAGTCTGTGTTTCAATTCTAATAATATGAATGTATTCTGATTCATTTTTCTAATTGAGAAAATCTATTCATTATCTGCATTAATGTCTAATTTCACCTTATAGTTGTGTTTTTTTATTGTCGTTGGTAGCGAACCAACAAGCACTATACTAGATGGTAAATGATGCTGCCGCTCCTGCATGGACTTCATATAAACATTTGTTACGTTGATTTCTACCGTGAAGAAAGTGAAGGGAGTATGAGAGGGTGTTCGCAGGTTCGGTGATACTAAAGGCAAAAGGCGTGTGGTGACGGACTAAGAATACAGTTCATCACTCCCTATCTTGCCTGTGGATGTCGTAAAAGACCACTAAGGGATACCACCATATAGAAAACGAAATTATTGCGACGTCCCAAGTAATTGTTATAAATATTGCCTTAGAATGATAATAATTTTAAATATTTTTATTAAATAACTAATATTTAATAATTTTATTAAATCACTGTTTTGTAGCCGGGGCGTCGAAGCAGTACTCAAAAGAGTAATATGTCGGGCCAGCTACGGATGCTAAGGAAACGGTACCGGTGGTCGGCCCAATGGCGATGTGAAGGCAATACGGTAGGCTATGGGACCGCATGCCGTGCATCCATCGCCCCGGACTGATTGGGCGGGCTGATTACCACAAAATAGATGATAATAATTTACACGTACGTAGGTACATATAGAAATAAATTAAACAATCGACTTTTTATTATAATTTCATCTCGGCTTAAAATTACTTCAGTAGACGTTGTTAAGGGACGAAAGAATTTTTTTACTAAATATGTACTTTATGCTTGTTTAAAATAGACTTACATTGGATTAAGATATAATTAAGCAGCTTGTTTATAAAAAATGTATATACTGTTGTTAGCCTAACAGTATATACTTATATAATTTTCATTCGTAACTAATTTGTACCAGTATTTTGAATACCACAATTACTTTATTTGTACTTAATTTGATTTTTATTTAACGATATATTATTATCTTTTTTAAAGTTACTATGTAGTAATCTAATGATTTGCATAAGAATTAACAGCCTTGAAACAAGAGAAATGAAAAGGTCCCTTCAGAACTAACTTTTTTGGAACTAACTGTTGAAATTGTTAGGAATTTTTTAAAGAAAATAAGAATTAATATTTCCAATACCATACGCATAAACTAAGAACAACCTTTTATGGTAGAATCACAAAGTCGACAGTCGTCTGTCTATAGCTGCGTGATGGTCCTTTTGGGTAGTACCATACCCTCGCAGAAAATTCACGTCTGAGTAGTCACAAGTTATTACTTGCACTTCTTTCGATGAGATAGAGAACTGACAGCCCAACTTTCTGAGGGAGTTTGCGTGGAGATTTTGGTAGGTAATTTTTTTAATTAAACTTTCCTTTCAGCTCATATACGTCCCACAGCTGGGCTCTAGCCTCCTCCATAGTAGGAGGGCAATTTAACTTACTATGCCATGCTGGTCAGACAGGTTGATATAGGGTTTTGTTTCGAGTTATCCTTGTCTTGCATTGATGTTGTATGCATATTATATCCCTTAGTCGTCTCTTACGACACCCACCGGTAAGAGAAGAGGTGGTGAATTTTATTTTTACTCCGTCACCACACGGAACATGACATCACATCATACCATATATACATGTTTTAAAATTGCATTTTTAGCGCAACTATCGTAATTTTTATAATAAGGTAATCCCAAATGTTACCCAGTCCTATGATAACTCATTCTCGTCTTCTCAGGAGTAGTATTTCTGCTATTTGTCGTTCGTCGCTTTTATAGCCTAACATATATATGTTTTATTAAAGTTGGTATTGGAATTTAAGAGGTAGATACTTGCATGCTTATGTGTAGAAATCAATTTACATAACATATGATATATACGATACCGTGTGGTGACAGAGCAAGAATGCAATTTTCCTACCCTATTTTGCCCGTAGGTGTCGTAAAGGACGACTAAGGGACATAATATGCTCATAATTCCAGATAAGTCTATTCCAGAGAAGGCACAAACTTGGAACTCAATATATACTCAAGGACGCAGTATGTTTTATTGTACATATTACAAAAGCTATTGGCAATAGATCTATGGCCGGCCGCCTGCTTGACGTAAATCCTTGGGAATGTAATTGTCGATGTGCCGGCATAATATAGAGTTAGCCGAAGTCGATGCAAACTTTTACTCATTTTTACAACATCCATGAGGTACGAAGGGTTAATAGTATTTGTAACCGTTACTACACAGATGGTATAAGCCTAATACTTCTAACCTGGTCTTTCTTAATAATCTACTATCACTACCATTACGCCATCGTCAGCTTTCAGCATTACGGCCAACACTTATCTAACTTGATATGCTTCAACGCAGTCATAATCTCATCTGTACCTATATATCACGCAATCATAACAGAACACAATCATTACGCTTCTGTTCGCGCCTGTGATCTTCGTCTCTTTCAAATAAACTTTCAAAATATTCCCTCCAACTCTTCAACATGCATGCTAGTCTCTTATGATACTTCCATCCTGACTTCTGATTTTGGTAAGCCCAATGTTCGTGGACTTCCCTCGAGGGATTCTTATGGATTTCTAGAATTTCTTCATGTTAGACGGAGAATCTTCACAAAGCCTGTAAAACTTATATTTTCCCTTCATCTTTCCTTCTATTCACGTCTTTCTTTATGATCTCTTTGAAACATTTACACTTCTTTCTTGCTTCGTCTACATCCTCCTTCGTCACCTTTTGCATTCTTAGGTTAGTTTTTATTGCTAACCAGTCCATTTATTTGTACATCTTTATTCAGCCAGATCTTATACTGCTTTCTTCCTTTTCCCCTCGAGCTCTAAAGCTCTAAACACCTAAATAACAACATTCACAACTCCTTCCTTAATCGTCTTCCATAATTTTTCTATTTCACCAGCATTATCCATAACTTATTTACAATCGTATCTTGCAAATTTTCAACTTTAATTTTTTCTAAATCATTCTTCAACCTATGCCCCTATCGTTAAAGAGGCCGGCCAAGGAGTGGTCCGTGTCAATACTGACGGGTATCTAGGACATTCTGCCTCCTTTGTCAACAATCACAAAATCAATCATACTTCTTGCACCACATTCTGCCCTCTTAAACGTGTGGATCTTCTTGTGAGCAAATATGGTATTTGTCACAAAAAGATTCCATTCCAAACAATATTTCCCATTTTCATTCACTCTATCGTCGCCAAACTTACAAACTTTGATATTACAAACAGATACTAAAATTTTATTTTATTTGAACATATGAAGAAGAAATGATTCCTCACACATTTATTTAGAACATGGATTTACCAGATTTCTATTACATTTGTTGTACCTCCTAAATGCCTCCATTTTGTAGAAGAGAGCGGATTAAGCGAGGGAAATTGTGGCAATGAAGGTTTTCCCGTACTTAATGGCCTTCGAAATGAGCACTCTCTACGATATATGGTAAACAATCACAACATGCAAATGTATGAAATCCGGGTACTATAACTTATTAAGGATTAATTGTAGACCTTTTCCGCCTTGTCTGGTATTTTTTATATGCTGAAATTAGGTCTAGAATTTGCTGTACTTGTATATTTTACTCGAGTTAACGCTAAGGTTTTAAAACTGTATATATTCGTAACTATCGTTTCGTGCGGTTACGGTTTAAGAATACAATTCACATTCCCCTTTTTTGCCCGTAGGTAATCGTAAAAAACGACTAAATAAAAGAATTTTTTTTTTTTTTTTTGGGATGGGTTGCGGTCGGCGCGCTCCTCACACCACTCCGTCCGGGGCGACAGAGGGGCGTAAGCACGCACACGCGCAGCCCACCCACGATGCACGTCGCCTTTGTCATTGTCATTGGGCCGACCACCGGAGCAGGGTAACTTGACGTGGATAGGGGTCGGCACTCTGAAATTAGGTCTAGAATTTGCTGTACTTGTATATTTTACTCGAGTTAACGCTAAGGTTTTAAAACTGTATATATTCGTAACTATCGTTTCGTGCGGTTACGGTTTAAGAATACAATTCACATTCCCCTTTTTTGCCCGTAGGTAATCGTAAAAAACGACTAAATAAAAGATTTTTTTTTTTTTTTTTTTGGGATGGGTTGCGGTCGGCGCGCTCCTCACACCACTCCGTCCGGGGCGACAGAGGGGCGTAAGCACGCACACGCGCAGCCCACCCACGATGCACGTCGCCTTTGTCATTGTCATTGGGCCGACCACCGGAGCAGGGTAACTTGACGTGGATAGGGGTCGGCACTCGTACAGGTCGGACGTGTGCACTGGATGGATTGTTGGTTTAGGTCGGTCTGTAACATCGATTTGAATTGGCGGGTTGTTGTCGTGTCGGTTGTCTTCTTGTCTTGTCGGGCCGTGTCGTGTCGAGTCTGGGGACGGGGGAGGGAAGGGACGGGTAGGGTCGGGTCGCTTGGGTACCGGGACTGCGTCCTATTGTGGACGTACTCAATCGGTGTCAAAAATCGCGACCAGCTTGCTGGTCTTTTTTTTTTTTTTTTTTTTTTTTTTTTTTTTTTTTTTTTTTTGTGTGTATTTAGCTGTTGGTCGCAGATGACCTTGACAGCTTAACGCGGGCAATGGGCGAGCTGAAGGCTCTCAACCCGGTATAGCTTGCTGGTCGTGGCCGGTTTGTACATATAACATAGAAAAGAAACTTTAATATCGCGATTCAGACGAGCTGATATTAGTGAGAAATTTTAATATCGCGATTCAGCCGTTGCATAGGGAGTTTGACACATTTAGTAGTTTGTTGTTTAGATAGGTATTGTAGTCGGTTGGCATACCTTTACCGATGGGTGACGACGAGTCCGATGGTGACTCAGATGTGGCGTCGGGTATCGGGTATGATACCGGGGATACAGACCAGACGTCAGGTCGTAAGGGCCCACATGAGCCCTCCTTTTTTAAAAAGCCGTCTGAGCTAACGTCGGACCCTGAATCAGAACCAAGGCCCAAAGTTGGAACGGTTCGCCGCGGCAAACCCCTAACTAGAGGTCATAGTACGGGGCTAGCCAGGGCACGAGCGGAGCTCAAGGCGAGGGAGTCGGAGGCCAAAGAAGTGGAGTTTGAACGTACGCTCAGGAGTCGGGCACTCAAAAAGATAGCCCCAGCTGTAAACAATGAATCAGCTGACACGTCGGCATCCGAGTCCTGCGTTGTAGAAGATGCCGCTTCAATGGGCCCTGAGGAATTGCGTGCCCGTGGAGGTCGCAGTATTGCTGCCATCATAGAGGTGGCTCGAAAGTCGGGACACCTCCAGGGAGGTTATGTGAAAAAGTTGAAGGACTCTGCGGCAGACTTGCAGGAGATTGTTGAGGTCTTGTGCATGAAAGACGAGGCAGAAGAAGTCCGTAAACTTCGTCTAGATGTCTGCCGACTGCGAAAGGAGAATGGGACCCTCCGGCTGGAACTCAAAGCGCACCGTCGGGAGTTTCAGGAAATGAGAGCCTCGGCTTCAAAGTCTACTGTGGGTGTGGACGCACTGGAGGAATTGAAATCCTGCATCACGCGGTCAGTTGGGGAAATGCTAGACGCTCGATTCGCGGGTATAGAGGATCGGCTTTTGCCCGCGAAAGTGACCCGGCCGCCCCTGGCGGCGGACAAAAAGAAGACAAAGGTACCTGCTACCGCTTCTGCTGCGGCTGCTTTTGGACCCCACGAAGCACCTAGCTTCTCGAGGCATACAACCCACGTTCCTTCACAAGAACAGGCTATGCTGGATGTACCCATGGCCCCAAAGGACACTTGGGCGACAGTAGTAAGGAAGGGCAAGAAGAAAAAGGAGAGTAAAACACCTTCCTCAGCCGTCACGGTCACAGCCACTACGCCTCTTCCTGCAGTGAAAAACAAAAAGAAAACCGAGCTTACCGTCCCCCGCACGGCTGCTGTTATTATAACATTACAGCCAGAAGCTGAGAAGCGGGGGACGACATACGCCGATGCTTTGCTGCGGGCGGAGGCGGCGGTGAATCTAGAAGAGATAGGAATCGGGGAGGGGCTTCGGGTGCGCCGCGCTGTCACCGGCGCGCGGGTGCTACTGCTGCCCAAATCACAATCAGCAGAGCAGGCGGACCGCCTAGCAGGGGAGCTCCGTAAGGCACTCCAAGGCGTGGCCGATGTTGTCCGCCCTATCAAGAGAGTCGACATCCGAGTGACGGGTTTGGATGACTCAGTCACACCAGAGAAAGTCACCGCCGCAGTGGTCCGCGCCAGTGGTTGTACGACGGAAGAGGTCCGTGCTGGAGAGATCCAGCTCGGGCCCCGGGGTATGGGCATGATCAAAGTGCGGTGCCCAGTAGTCGCGGCCAAGGCTTTGGTTGACAGTGGGCGATTGCTGGTGGGCTGGAGCTCGGCTGCAGTTCACGTTCTGGAGCAGCTCCCTCTCCGCTGCTTCAGATGCCAATGCCTTGGGCACACCGGCCAACTATGTCCTTCCGAGGTAGATCGCTCCGGCCTGTGTTTTAGATGTGGAGAAGCCGGACACCGATCGGCGGCCTGTGACAAGGTGCCCCGATGCGCAGTCTGCAGTGACGCTGGCCGCCCATCGACACACGTGATGGGAGGGAAGCTCTGCAACCCCCCCTCCGTCAGAGCTCGGTCGGCACAAGGACCTCAGGCCACAGCGAGGTATGATAGCCACCAAGCCACTGAGGAGACCGCCACAATGTCCACATAATGATTGGACCCGCCAGATTTCTCCAGGGCAACTTGAACCACTCCGCCAGGGCTCAAGATTTACTGCTGCAGTCCATGGCGGAGTGGAACATTGACCTAGCAGTGGCCTGCGAGCCGTATTACATCCCCCATCAGTTAAACTGGGTAGGGGATCTAGAGCAGGATGTGGCAATCTTATCCAGGGGAGCCATCGGCTCACCTCCCTCCGTTCTAGAGAGGGGCTCAGGGTATATCGTAGCAGAATGGAAGGGCTTCGCTATAGTAGGGCTCTACTTCTCTCCCAACCGTAGCCTGGCAGAATTTGAGATCTTTCTTGATTCTGTCAGCGCTGCAGTTCGTAGACAGTCGCCGAAACCTACCATTGTTCTCGGCGACTTTAACGCGAAATCCCAGGCTTGGGGCAACCCTACCACGAATGCTAAAGGGAGGGCAGTCGAAACGTGGGCAGTATTCTCTGGCCTATCCCTCCTCAACAGGGGAGATGCCCACACCTGCGTGCGACAGAGAGGGGGGTCCGTAGTAGACCTCACGTTCGCCACCCCCAACGCCACCCGTGGCATTGTCAACTGGAGAGTGGAGGAGGACGTGGAGACTTTGTCGGATCATAGATACATCCGATTTGAGTTCTCCACCCTCCCTGGACCAGTTAGGCTCGGGCGGAATAATGCCAGACTTCCTCGCTGGGCTCTTGGTCAATTGAACCGGGAAATGGCCCTAGAGGCGGCTATAGTGTTTCGCTGGAGCTCCACAGCTGGACGAGATGAACCAAATGCCGAAGCCCTAGCAGAACAAATGGAGACAGGGCTCACCGCTGTATGCGATACAGCAATGTCGAGAGCCCGACAAGGCCCACCGCGCCGTCAGGTGTACTGGTGGTCGTCTGCAATTGCCGATCTCCGGGCCTCCTGTAATCGCACGCGTCGTGCCTATGTGCGATACCGTGGTAGACCGGGACACAGGGTTGGCGTCGCGGAGGATCAGCTATGGCAGGAGTACCACAGCAGAAAGAAGGAGCTGCAGCGGGCCATCAGCCAGGCCAAGGAAAGAGCTCGAGGGGAACTCCTGAAAGGTCTCGACCGGAATCCATGGGGGCGTCCTTACCTGCAGGCCAGGAACAAACTCCGCGCCCACAATATCCCCGTCATTGAAACTATGGATGTGGACTTTGTGTCGGGGTTGGTGGGAGATTTGTTCCCACAGTCATCCAACCACATGCCCCCTGTTATGGCACCACATTCGACATTGGAGGAAGAAGGAGTGATCCCCTCAGTTACTGATGCTGAATTGGATAGGGCCCTTACCCGCCTCTGCGGAAAGAAAAAGGCACCTGGCCCTGACGGTATACCGGGGCAGGTGCTTGGCATCATCGCCCAGGTAATAAAGGAGAAGCTCCGGAAACTGCTCGACGTATGCCTGCGGTCCGGGCGGTTCCCGGCTAATTGGAAGAGTGGCAGACTTTGTCTATTACGGAAGGACGGTCGCCCAGTCGACTCTCCCTCCGCCTACAGGCCGTTGATGTTGTTGAATGAGACGGCCAAACTGTTTGAAAAAATTCTTGCGGGTCGTCTCGTTCAGCACCTGGAGGAGGTCGGGCCGAGGCTGTCAGACGCACAATTTGGATTCAGGGCGGGCCGGTCTACAATCGATGCTCTGGCCGCCCTGAAGTCCCTAGCCACCGAGGCGGTGGCTGGAGGTCAGGTGGTACTGGCAGTCTCGCTTGACATTAGTAACGCCTTCAATAGCCTTCCATACGAGACCCTGAAAGAGGCGCTACCCTTGTACCTTCGGAGGATGTTGGAGGCATACCTTGAGGGCAGGTACGTGCTCTGGGAGGGGAGCGGTGGGCGCATGTTCCGACGACGCATGGAGTGCGGTGTTCCACAGGGCTCGGTGCTAGGCCTGATACTGTGGAACATCGGATACGACTGGCTCCTTCGAGGCACTCTTCTGCCCGGGATGGTGGTGATCTGTTATGCAGACGACACCCTCATCACGGCAAGGGGGGGTGATTTTAAAGAGTCAGCTCGTCTGGCAGAAATCGGAACAGCGCTCACTGTAGACAGAATTGGCATGCTGGGCCTGAAGGTCTCCATACACAAAACGGAGGCTCTTCTTTTTCACGGCCCTCGTCGAGGTCCCCCTCATGGAGCATGCATCAACGTACAGGGAATAGATGTGCCGGTGAGAGCCCAAATGAAATATCTGGGCCTGCACCTTGACGGGAGATGGACCTTTAGGCCACACTTCGAACAACTCGTCCCAAGGCTTCTAAAGACAGCTGCGGCCTTGGCTGGGCTCTTGCCTAATCTAAGAGGACCAGGGTCATCCTGCCGGCGACTTTACGCGGGAATCCTGCGGTCCATGGCACTGTATGGAGTTCCTATCTGGGCGGACTCGCTCACTGCCCGTAATAAGGCCCTGCTGCGAAAACCGCAAAGGGCCATAGCGAAGAGAGTGATCAGGGGCTACCGGACGGTGTCGTGGACGGCGGCTACGCTGCTGGCAGGTGATCCACCCTGGGAGCTACAGGCAGAGCTCCAGGCAGAAACATATGGTTTCCGTGCCACGATGCAAGGCCGGGGCGAACAGCTCTCTCCCGCAGTCTACAAGAGAATGCAGGCGGCGGCCCATAGGGCTTTAACCCGCCGATGGAGGGAGGATCTTGACTCCCCTGCAGCAGGACGAGTGACGGTGACTGCGGTTGGTCCCCACCTCCACCGGTGGCTGAACAGGAATCATGGCAACATGAGTTTTAGGTTGACGCAAGTACTTACTGGACACGGATGTTTCGGTAAGTACTTGCATCAAATCGCTAGGCGAGAAGCGGCCCCTAACTGCCATGAGTGTGGCGCGCCAACCGATGATGCGCGTCACACTCTTGAGATTTGCTCCACCTGGGGGTCCCAGCGGCACGCCCTGGTGACCGAGATCGGAGAAGACCTGTCGCTGGTGGCTGTAATAGGCAAAATGCTCGACAACCCTGCGTACTGGGCGGCCACGGCTTCCTTCTGCGAAGCCGTGATGTCGCAAAAGGAGGCCGCAGAGAGACAACGCGAGGCAGATGCCACTGCTGACTCTCTGCGTAGGCAACGGCCAGGCAGACGGCGGCAACAGTATGTGCGCCTTCTTCCCCCGTAGCATAATACGGAGGTGAGGCCAACAGACCTACCGTCGGGGCGTCCGAGTCGAATGCTCAAAGGCGATCCTCTGACGCTCCACGAATGACGGGGGAGTGGAGCAGCTGATGGTTTTTAGTGGGTATTCCGGGAGGTTAATAGCCACCCGGTGAGTCCCACATACCTCCCCGATACCATCAAGGGGGGGCATGCGTAAATGCATTTTCCATCAGCCACAAAAAAAAAAAAAAAAAAAGGGTAACTTGACGTCAGTGGTCGGCCCGACGGAATACCCCCTATTTGGGGTACCCTCCCCCCGTCGGTGAGGACTTCAGTCTTTTCTCACGTGGTCGGCCTCTCGGCGAGTGACGGACTAATTCCCCGGTCACGTCACCCGCGGCCTCGGCTAGGGCGGCAAATAAAACCCTGTACCAATCCGTCTAACCAGTATGCTATAGTGGGTGAATTGCCTTCCTATTGTGGTGTAGGTTTGTGCTCAATCATTCTTCAACCTATGCCCCTATCGTTAAAGAGGCCGGCCAAGGAGTGGTCCGTGTCAATACTGACGGATATCTAGGACGTATATGAGCTGTGATGATGATGACGTAACTAGCTAGTAACACGACAGACTTTTTATTTGTAGTCGCTTTAAATGTAGCAGCAAATCTTTTACTATTTTCTATCTGACTATAGTCTACGACGGGTTTTCAATATGAAACCTTTGTTTATCAGTTTGTACGTGTTAGCTTAGCTGATCATAGGTTTATTGTAAGCATAATTTAAAAAATACTTTATGTAATACATAACAAGATTAATTAATTTTGAGTGCAGAAAATACACATTAAGTTCGAATCTCCTTTGGCCTGTCGCCCTTCACCAAAGCAGTAACTATCAACAAGAAACAGAACAAGTTGCTGTCATGCATTTCGTTGAAATAAATAAACTGTGTTCTATATTGGGTTCTTCAAACAAACTTAATCACATAAAGGCTTATAGACTATTGAAAGGTACTCATTCGTTATGACTTTAAGCCGTTGAAGTTTTGTTAATCTTTTGCTTTTGGAAGTTCTATCTCAATTTTGTTTTGAGTATACTTCAAGTATTGTTCATTTAAGTGTTTAAGTGCGCAGTTGCTTTTTAATGTTATTATTTTTCTTTGTTAATACAAAATGTTGATGATTATTAACCTAATTAATATTAAAATACAAAAGTTCGAGATAATTATGAGCATGTTCCAGTTTCAGAAAAAAAATTTGCTGCTGTACAGTAATAAAGAATTTATTAGAATTCGGAATAAACAAGGACTAACAAGGACAAGAATTTGTTGTTTGATGGCGACAACCAATGCTATCAATTCTTACATTGCTCGTCGGTGTCGTAAAAGACGACTAAGAGTTAAACATAAAGCTGGGCTAACTCTACCTACACTATATGGTCAACAATTATATTCTCAAGGAAGGGGCTCATTCATAAAGTTATTGCTAAAATGTACGACGATTGTGTTGTGTTGATGTTTGTACTATGGATGAAGAGATGACGATGATGACAAGGACTAGATTTTCTAGATACATATTTTATGTAAGATAACCAAATTAGAACATTATATTTTTATTATTTTGAAAACAATTAGACAATGGATATGTACATAAGTACATTTTATGAGGCAACAGCATGTAAATAAATAAATAAATAAATCAGCAGCATGTATTATAAATAAATAAATCATACACAACATCGAAGCAAGGCTTACGTCTAGTAGTGGACGGCGATAGGCTGAAATGATGATGACGATGACACAACATCAAAAGCATTATTATTTTTTTATTAAAAAAATCTGTTAGTTTAGTTTTCTGTGAAACAAAACAGCGTTATGTGCCAATACTCGTGGTCAATTCCCAAAACGCCTTTATGCGGTTTGCAAGCGGTTGTATATGCCTGGGTGTAATTTGTGGTAGTTTAATTGTGCCCGTAAAGTCCTTATTGTGACCTCGATATAATTCGTTAACACGGACTATTGGCATTTAAAAGTTATTTCATTTTTGTTACTTATACGCAAACAGCATTAGCCTCCTCCATTTCCGTGTGGTAATGGAGTAAGAATACACAGATTTGATTTGACTGCACAGATGGCGTAGTGGTTAAGATAGCGATCTACAGCGCCAGTGTCGGGGGTTCGAATTCCACGCGGGACAACACTTTGTACGAACCACAAATTGTTGTTCTGCGTCTGGATGTAATTTGTGCCCGTTAATTATATGTTTGTAAAGTCCCCCGTAATACAAGGATTATTTCCTTAGTGCAGGGTGTTGTCTTAAATAAATAAATAAAATTCACCATTCCCTAATCCCCGTGGGTGTCGTAAGAGACGACTGAGGGATATAATATATAGATAATATCTATGCAAGAGAAATAAATCTCGAACTAAAACCCTATACCAACCCGTCTGACCAGCATGACATAGCAGGTCAATTTCTTTCCCTTTGTGGAGAAGGTTCGAAGCCAGCAGTGGGACGTACATGACCTATGATGATGATGATGACGCCTAATCAGTTAACATAAGCCATAAATGCCAATCAGAACATATTCTAGCATAGTCAAGTTCAATATTTTATACCTACCAGAAAGTGTCTAGGAAACAAAATTGTAACGTTACGAAGAATATTGTTGGATATTAATGGACGTATTATAAGTATGTATTTTGCCGATATAAAGTTATATATGTCTCACGATTTAATTATTCCTATGTAATGTAATTAATACCCGTGTAGCGACATGATAATGCAGTTGTCGTCATTCCATACCTATCTTTGGTGGTCGCAAAATTGGCTAAAGAATTGCTAGACGAATGGTTAGCAGCACTTGCCCGAGAAACGTAGAACATCTTACAGCGACTGCCAATAGTTTTGCCAAGCATGGCGATTATAACAATGACCTCTCTGAATGACCATATGGCGTTTAATGGGGGAGATATACATACCATAGGGGTCGTCGAATGTCTAAACGAATGATGATATGAATATAGTTAATTATTATCATGGCGTATTTTCAAAAACACTTATATTCTGGGTCCTATAATTATCATTTCAGCTCATATACATCCCACTGTTAGGATCGAGTCTCCTCCACAAGAAGTGGGCCATTGACCTTACTATACCATGCTGGTCAGACAGGTTGGTGTAGGGTTTTGTTTCGAGTTTTCCTTTTCTTGCATAGATCTTATATGCGCATTATATCCCTTAGTCGTCTTTTACGACATCCATGGGCAAGATATGCAGCGTGCTATGGAACGGGCTATGCTCGGGATTTCTCTGCGAGATAGAATCCGGAATACGGAATTCCGCAGAAGAACGGGTGTAACCGACATAGCACGAAGAATTAGCACGCTGAAGTGGCAATGGGCAGGCCACATCGCTCGACGAACCGAAAACCGCTGGGGAAGAAAGGTTCTCGAGTGGCGACCACGCATCGGACAACGCAGTGTAGGACGCCCCCCCACTAGGTGGACCGACGACCTAGTGAAAGTTGCTGGGCGTCGTTGGATGCAGGCGGCACAGGACCGCACATTGTGGCGCAATATGAGGGAGGCCTACGTCCAGCAGTGGACGGCAATAGGCTGAAATGATGATGATGATGCGCAAGATAAGGAGTGGTGAATTGTATTATTACTCCGTCAACACACGGAAAGGGTCCTATAATTAACGAGAAGGTAATAAAATAAACTTGAAGGATACTGAAATGTAAGTTATGTTCAATCTCTGTAAAGTCCTCGAAAAGTAATAAGCTCTTTGATGTGACTTTATCTTGATTATAAACATAAATTTAATGTAGTCCATTAGCATAAAATAGTCATAACACGTTATCATATAGATAAGTATTTATTATTCTATCTATATATTTATTCTTGTAAAAAGCAAATAAATTTGTTAAGTTAGCCTATGTAATGACATATACCATTGGTATATGTCGTTATCTGGGCTAAAATTAACGATGCAACCCACATAATAATGGTAGAAAAATCAAAATAAGGTACCTTTAACTAGCTTGGACGTAACAGTTGGACTTAAAGAACAGGCTCCAAAGAAGGTTTATTTTATGTACATAACTGTGAGAGCAGAATTTTTTCTAAACGATTATTTATAACTAGCTTTCGCCTGCGACTTCGTCCGCGTAGAAATCATGTTTGGCAGAGGTAATCACAGATAGCTGTGTAGTGTGTTCAAGGTTCTACAGGCCCACCGCGTTGCTCTGGATGATGTAGGCAAGCTAGTGTAGATTATCCTGATTTCCCGCATCAGCCAGCACCTTAGCGAGGTCGTCTCGATCACACCAATTCTTTCTGGCAGACGATCGCAACCTTTCTATGCTTGTGGCCCGTTTTCATCAAGGCGTGTGGAGCGTGTGGAGCACCAGCGGAGTGGCACTGTTGGCGGTGTATTTAGATGTCTTCAACTTATTTGATAGTTTTCCAATCTATTATTTCAGGGAGGCGTTTTTATCACGCGGTGCTTCTATACCTAAGGCGGCTGATTCCAGACTATTTAGCACGGCGCAGTGGTCTCTCTGTGAAGCGCGCAGAGGACTTTGTGTTAACGTTTATGTTGTACTGTTCGCAACTGAAATCGCACTTGCGGGTGATTGTATGGTATAATATAGCTGAGAATGGAACCTCTCCGGGTGGTGCTTAATTTAAATAAGTAATACGTTTGGCCATACTCGGTATCGAGGTGGTGATTCGATGAGTCACGCTGCCTCTTAGACCTGCTCCATATAAAACGAATGATTTGCTATTTCATAGATCCTGTAACTATACACGCATTGGCACAGCAATCACCGTTAATTCGGTTCCACTCAGTGGAGGACCAGATAAAATATTTGGGCTTAATACTCGACGGGCAATGGTATTTGAGGAGCATTATTATCAAATTACTGGCCAGCTCGTTGACGACATGTTACATGTTGACGGCTGTACGCGAGACTGGTCCGATCAATGGTGTACCTGTATGGGCGAGTACTGAACACTTGTCTTAGAATTTTCTTCTGGAATTCGCTGAAAGCCAAGGTGCTTAGGGCTACACGCAAATACCGTACCATGTCGACCGAGGCAGCGTGCGGTTTGGCCAGAACTCTCCTGTGGAACTTAAATGTGAAAATAAACGGAGCTCTCCCACAATTGTGGTTCCAGCTAGGATACAGCAGACATACTTTTGAGGTCTGTGTGGCCTGGGTAGAGCAGCGTCGTGAATTCATCGCAAGCACCACTGTCGAAGATGCCGACCAAGACTTAGATTATAGTCGACAGGTCAGGAACTGGCATGAGGTTGCCATCGTCCGCTTGGCAGTTATCTGGAGTGAGAACTCGGCGAAGGAAGTCAGAAAGAAAATCTTTTAAGCTGACTCGTTCCACCGCTGTGGCGTCGGGTCGTGGCTAGCCCGAGTGCTTGCGCTTTACTATATCGTTACGTGATAGAATCACACTCTCGATAGTCATTCATCTACTGTCGCGGGTCGTTCCGTCCAGAGCGAGACAGCTGGAAGTAAAATTTTTTAAGGTTGTTTGCATTTGGTGGGTTTTGGTCAAACGGTTAGACACGGATGGGTGAAGGGGGATTAGTCTGCTAACCGTAGAGTAACCGACCTCGCGAAGGCGATGCGACGACAACATAATTTGGTGCCTGGGGTCAAAAAAGGGTGTTCGAGTGACCCTGCACAGCCTTTTTTTTCTATTCATTCTACAATTCTATGAATTTTGGCGCCACTAAGGAACCTCATAAACATATAAGTGACAGACACAAATTACACCCAGTCTCAGAGCAACAATTTGTCGATCACGCAAAAGATTGTCCGGTGTTGGAATTGAACTTGTGACACTGGCATGGTAGATTCGTATCTTAACCACTATGCTATCAGTACATTTAATTAATCATTGCTGTTGTATGAATTTATTACTTTTGTTTTAGAGTGAAAAATATCAAAGCATAATTCATCCCCTATTTTACACACTTAGAAAAGAATATATCCTGTGAGGGGTTGACTTGCAGAATAATTTTCGTTATAATGAGCGTTTCTATATTTATTTTTAATTAAGTACGTTGTGTACTAAGCTGTATAAGTTACTAAAGTTTTTAACTATCCCACGGGAAGTCTATAATTTTCCGGGATTCAAATTATCCTAAATGTTGACCGAAGATGTAAGGTACCACCATGCAAAATTTCATTTACATCGGTTGTATAACTTCGGAGATTAGCCCGTACAAACAGATAAACAGATAGAGAAACAATAAATTTGAAAATAATCTGGATGTGATCTATTTCACTTCTAACATCTCCCTGACTCGGTTTTTAGTGTTTTTTTTTTCTATGTAAAGACATTCGATCTTTACAGTTTATTATATGTATAGATTTCTTTATAAACCTTTAGAGACAAATATTTTTAATATAAATATGTGTTGTATGTATGTTTTTAGTGTGGAGGTGTAGTAAGGACACAATTTATTACCCTATCTTTTACTGGAGATTACCTAAGACGTTGCGACTAAAGGATATGACTAAGGTATATAACTAGATAACATCATTACTAAAGAAGAAAATCTCGAAATAAAATCCTATGCCAAATCAGATAAATTGATTAGAAATAAACAGATATCGTAACACAAACAAGAACAGTCGATTAATAACTTTATTGTAAAATATCAGAAAACTTGAAAGAAAATACTATACAAACTGATGTGGAAAGAATGGCAAAGAATGTTACGAAATTTTAACTGATTAGTAGACAAATAATAAATTATTCTCAAATGCATCACACTGCTGGGTTTGAGCCTCCTCCACAATGGGCGGCAAATTGGCCTATTATACCACGCTGGTCAGATGTTTTGATATACGGTTTTATTTCGAATATTGCTTCTCTTGTATAGTTGTTATATGCATCAAATATCTTCTAATCATATTTGACGATATATACGGGCAAGAAGAGAGTGCTGAATTATATTCCTACTCCGAGTACTCGGTCACCACACGGAAATCGATAGATTTTGTGAAAATACTTGTCTATTTCAGAACCAGGCCTGCCTGGTAGCCAAGAGCGATCTTATGCACTCACTTTGCTTCAGCTTGGCTTTCGAAGAGTAAGTACAGCTTGTTGCAGGTGTCAATTATGATTCCGTTGTATTAATGATAAATGAATTAATTAAGACAGTTCGCAGCTAAACAACGGCCAAATGGTTCAATTTTGTATTATAAATGGCGGTCATTTGTCACTTATTCAGGCGTTGGCTATAAGACCATTTAATACCCAAAAAGTTTGTATGTACGTATATGAAAATTTAATTGACGGTGTGTCATTTTGTAGCCATTTATACAACAACAGCTATCGTAATAGCATTTGAGAGTGAAGGTAACTAAATGTAAAGTATCAAGATGGACGTGTTTTGCAAATTAAGAATTGAAACGTAAATATCTGAGAGATGGTAAGCTAAAAAGTGAACAATTATTTTATTCTGAACCTACATAAATCGCTATATTGGGTTCAGTCTCCTTCATAATGGGAGTGAAATTGGCCTAATACTCCACGCTAGTCAGACTATTGGAATTTCGATTTGGACCTATGGAATTTATATGGAGTGTTCCTTCTCTTCGATGTTATCTGCATATATCTCTTAGTAGTCTTTTACGATACCCACGGGCAAGAGAGAATTGTATTCTTACTCAGTAATCCGATGAACAATAATTATATCCACAATTGCTATTATTCGTGTTCGTCAAAATATTACAACTACATTGTTTAGTGGATAATTTTGTCCAGTCATAAAAAGTCAGTTGAGGCTTAGTAAGGCCCTACAGGTGCACTTTTGGATGCTAATAATGATAATATATATTTAATGAGTGTATCATGCATTATAAATAAAAACTTGGCTTAAAGGTCTTTGTTACTTGGGCGTAAAATTACAATTTCTTAATAAAAATCTAAAGCACCTTATACTACGCGAAAATACTCTTGGAAAACTTATAACACCTACTTAGTTCACCCACCCGTCTGCAAAGCGCGATGGTTAGGGGATTATGTCCATTTCTGTATGTCTATGTGCAATAATCGACCTCGATAGGGGGGTGGATAGATGGAATATCGTTGGAAAATGTCGTTCATAAATGACACTTGAAACTATAATTGGTCGATAAAACCTTTATTGTAACGTTGTTATCTTTCACTATCACTAATATACCGTAATCCTTCTACAACTGATAACAGACGCTTTGTGCTGGATATACATTATGAGAAAATAGCATAATTAAAGATAATTTAACGCGAAAATATCCATTACATTAGTTTCATTTTATTTGCATTAGAATTCTTTATTAGGTTAACATTGCTTAATGTTGAATTTCAAGTTACTCCAATTTTGAAAGAAAAAAATATTATAAACTTACCATAAAGATGATCTTTTATTTACTTCAAACCTTAAACATTATGGGGCGTGAAGTAGTAGCATGGAATCATGTTATTGAAAATCTTAAAATCAAAAATTGTCGCTGGCAATAATAGACGGGCTCTCTTTTATTTGATATTATTATTTTTTTTAATCAATAATTCACGACCACAGAGTTTTGTAAGGTGCTTTCATCTTATTATACTTCGATAGAGGAAATACGACTTTAAGATAGCCTGTGAAGGTAGACGGTGACTATTTCAACTTTATGGAATGCTCATCATAAATTACAAAAGATAGATGAACTGTAATTTAGGCTGCTTATTTACACATACAATTTATTACACGCTGAGAGTCTATTCTGTTGTTGAAATTATAACTCATAAATATTTATTATAGTTTTAAAAAACACAGAGAATATGTTGGTATTCAAAATTTATATTAAACGACGGGTGTGGACAATATGATAAGTGATTTATATTTTATTATACTTTTAAAAACATTGTAACCTTTAGTCATTTTTGGTCCGTAATAAAAGCCTTTTAACATGTATATATTGTTAATAATTAATATTCATATTTTGAATTTAACTTATATTTATAAACGTAATATATAAAGTCTGTAATTACTTCTTTCTTTTACTAATATTGTCATTATATTTTATAGGCCATGAAGGAGATCCATGTTCAGAATGAAATATTTACGTACTAGATTGATCTATTCTGGATTATATGTCCTCAAAAACTGTTCCACATTCACAATAAAAAAAAACAGAATATTCATAATTTCAGCCAAAGCCAACGTTATCTTTCACATTTATAGATGGAGATCTAGAGTTACGTCTTTCAACTTAGTTACTCAGTTGCTAGCAGTAGTAATAACTTAGATATTAATGTTTTAATAATACATTTTAATATTGTCTTTCCAATGAAATTTCAAATGTCGAATTGGAAAACGCGGTATTTTAATTATTAGATACTCTCTATTTATAGCATTGTAGTATAGTAACGCAATGCAAAACATACTTTCGCGTTTTCCACGATTTATTTTTATTAAATGAAATTTCTTAAAAGAAGCACTACGGACAGAATTATTTGCGACTTTTGTTAATTATATGCAGATCTCCGAGTGTAAAAGGCATCTATTATTCACAACAGTTGGTACGTCGTAAAATAAAAAAAAATGTCATGAACACTGGAGACAATCGCTTAAAGTCTCGGCGACTGATTCTGTGCGTCTCACGCTCCACGCGCGCGTTTTTATTTTACCATGCGGAAAACGACATACGAGCAAAACTCTATAACATATACTTCCTAAAATGTTCGACCATAATTCGCAATATACATATTTAGCATTCACACATAATGACTTATGTTTCAATTTAATATTGAAAGTATCATCATCATCTCGATTTTATCCTCATAATTTTGGAGCGACATAATAGGCACTCCTCACAGAAATTATTGGCACTTTTAAGACCACAGCTTTGCCTAACGTCAACTTTTTTTTTCGGTGGGCTATTGTCAGCTGACACGTCGTCCAATTCCGCCGGGGTAACGGAAGGACATCGCGCGGTCCCATAACCCATCGTATACCCTCCCCTCCGCCACTGGGCCGACTACCGGTACCAAGTGCCTTGTCAAACGTGGCCAGCCCGGCGGGGACGTCAACCTGTGAATATAAAGTTCTTAGTCGTCTTTTACGAAACCCACTAGCAATGTTAGGGTTCATAGTATTTGAAACCGTTACCATACAGTATTTAAAATTAAAAAAATAATAATACGAATTTTGATGAATTATATTTTAATATCAAAAGCATAATAATATTTTCTTCATCTCAGCCCACTAAGTCTCATTTTTGCGCTTGGGCCTTCTCCACACTGGGAGAGAAATTGACCCACTATACCACGCTGGCCAAATGTATTTTCTATGCAACAGCACCTATGTGTTATCTATATAATATGTGCCTTAGTCGCCTTTTACACCACCCACGAGAAAGAGAGGAGGTGATGAATTGTATTCTTACTTCTTACCATACGAACAAGATAGTCAAATAGCTACAAGTAAATAAAAACATCATAAACTTGAAAACGTTACAAGGTATTGGTATGGATCTTAAGGTGAAAACTAATTATTAATAGCTTAAACAGTTTTGCAAACATTTGCTCCTTATTCTTGGGGAGTAATCATTTTCTGCCAGAAATAATCGTTAGGAAGGTATAATCTCTTAGAACTTTGTTAAACACAGTTTTAAATTGGATTCCATTTGTCAAGTCTAATTTCGAAATAACTTTGTGATGAAAGTATTATTGGATTATCGAGACGTTTCTAAGAGAATTTGATTTTTAAAGGCTTCTGTCGAAATATCTTAACAAAGATGAACTGTTAAGAACAGTTTAATTCTGCCAATCGAGACTGTAGTTAAACTTCTTATTCAAAATGTTAATTGATATCTTTACAATTAGTGGAATTGAATATTCTCCCGTTATACTACCATCTGTATCGTTATAGTCGTAGTTGCTTATGAACTTCTTAGTAATAACAATATAGATGATATTAATTTCTCGACTTAGGTATTACACTAGCTACCCGCTACTATTACGCCCTTAGGATAAATTTTATACTTTATAAGTCAACGATCTGTCTGCATAAAATTTCAATATTTTCATTATGTATTAAAATTTTTATACTAACATTATTTACTCTCTAATGGATGCAATTTCTTAATCATCTTTTTGTTGCCGGCTGTGGTTCGCTTATTAAGTGGCTCACCAGACTATTCCTTAGCTACAGCAGAACTTTTAGATGTAAAATAATAAAAGATTCAAATGGATTACTTATTTTACATCTAAATGAACGTATGTTTAAAGAGAACTCGATAGACTTATAAATATGAGTCAAATAGATTCACATATGTGTAGGCATCCGAGATAAGGCCAATGATGATCCAACATGACGATTATGGAATTATTTTAGGTTTATCTTAGGCATACCAATTAGTCTTATCTCTCCTAGGAGAGTAGTGCTTTTTTTCGCATCAAGCCATGGTTCACATACACTTTCTGATCCTTCTGGAGCGACTCAGGGGGCGGTGGGTTTGCCCATAATGTGTCGAGTGCGTACCTCTCTCTAGCACGTAATAAGGCGAGCCACCGGTATCCGACCTTGTCATCAGTGGCCTTTTCAGCGGGTTATCCTTTCCACCCATTTACACCGAGCATAGTCACATTTTCTCAGTAAAATAAGAGTAATAACACGTTGGCCCGACTAATTAATAGTGTTTCATTTCGATTTTATGTTCTCTAGCAGGGGTGTTATTTATTTGTTTACATCACTTAGTTTACCCGTACGACTTTCGTGGGATGGGAAATGATGGTAACATATTGTAGTCTTAATGGGTGACA
The DNA here is from genome assembly GCA_032191425.1 of Lymantria dispar. NCBI lineage: Eukaryota > Metazoa > Arthropoda > Insecta > Lepidoptera > Erebidae > Lymantria > Lymantria dispar. The sequence goes on from CM063458.1 coordinate 15,628,119, forward strand.
TCGGTTATTAACGGTTATACAACATAACGTTCCTCTAATATCTTCAAACTTTGTCTAAAACGATGGCTCGTGGAATTTACACTTTATATGTACGAATTTTTTAAAAACAATTATTATTTAATTTCACATCACTTTTTACCATATTATTGATACTTGTTTAATTTTATGTACCTAGTAATGTGTGCAATAAATTTGTACCAAAATATTGGTTAAATTTTAACTAATTTCTGTAGCGGGTAGATAATTATAAATCTCTGTAATAATGATGGCTTGTTGAACGTGAAATATCTTAGTCCGCCCGTAACCATGAACGCTGCAAAGTGTTCGAAACGTCGGGCTATCAAAAAATCAAATACAAACGCGATTAAATACGTAAAATAGTTTTATTTACAATGTGTAGTACTCGCGTAAACATCATAATTTATTAGTTATTAAATTTTGACCCACATTTTTGATACAAATTTATGCTAGTAATTTTTTTTTGTGATGGCTACGAATTCTACCATCTTTTACATTACTCGTGGGTATCCTAAAAGACGACTAAAAGGTTAACCGACTTGGGTCAATTGCACCTGATGTCATGTAATTCCGCAATGTAATTCCTGACCAGAGTCAGGAATTACGAGTACATTATCAAATACGGTCATAAATCGTTGGCAAAACTTGTTGCCAAAACGTTTTGCTAAAGATATTCACAATGGAGTATATATTACGTCACTTCCAGTAATTGGGATAAGAGCAAGATGACGATTATAAGCCACTTATATCAATTATGCACCAAAGTATATCATAGACAATTCTATCGAGTTACAGAATGTAGACATAATGGTTAACAAATTACAGCCTAAGATTAAGCCTATTGGCATAACAAGAGTCCCAGTAAACCTTAATAAAGTTGAGACTGGGTTCTACAAGTTCAGATTATGTAATTATTTAAATTACAAATATTTGCATTAATCTGTAACTGTCTTATAGTTAGTGTAATGAAAATAGTTCTGAATGGCATTTCACAATGCGCAGGGTGAACTTTACACTCGAAATGGCATACGAGAATTTCCTAATTTACGTATATCCTTTCCCAATATATAAATTAACCAATATTCACAACATATGAATGTTGTAAAGAAAATAAGTCTATGAAATTAAATACATACTTAACATAAATATTCTTTTTATCAATTTGTTTAGGACGTATAACAAACTTTCAACTCCCTATCTGCAAATCACCATCCCATTTCTTTGCCGTGGGTGTCGTACAAGACGACTGAGGGATAAAATATGCATATAAAATCTATGCAAAAGAAGGAAAATTCAAAATAAAACCCTGTAGCAATCCATTTGAAAGGCGTGGTGCAGTAGGTCAATTTTTCCATCTAAAAAATGATGATGATGATGTACAACAAAAGGTACACTCAAAGAAATATTTTGATTTCATTCGCTTAAATGTGCGTGTATCATAAAAAAATCACAAAAGTCCTTTCCATTAAATTTTCATTTATTCTTACGTAGACAGCTACTGATTTTTCTTGCTTTTGTTTAAAAGATATATATAAAAAATCATGAATTCTCTCAAGGTTTGTTTCCATTGAATTATTCGACGAAATCTTTTCGTCTCATTGTCTCAAATCCACAATACGCCTTTCTATTTTATTTTATTAAGAAAATAGAAGCGTTTGAGGCGAGAACTTTCTGGATTTTTTATTGAAGTTATACTTCTTTAGGCGCGTTATGAAAAAATTATGAGAGTGAAATTTTAAGATGCGCGCGCATCTGTGACACAAAATTAACAGTATGAAGTTGTCTGCTTAACCGCTCATTGAGTGAAATTTTAAGATGCGCGCGCATCTGTGACACAAAATTAACAGTATGAAGCTGTCTGCTTAACCTTAAATTCAATTTTTGAATTTATTATTAAATTTATTTTTAAAATATTAAATAATCAATAATAAACATTTAAAATTAAGAATCTTATAATATTTAGTACAAATTATGTCTTATATATTTATTATTCTCTAAATTTTGTTTTTAATAATTATATATATATATATATATTAATTATATATTATATAAATTTATATTAAATATATATATTTGAAATATATATATTAAATATATTATTATATAAATATATTAATTTTCAATTTTTAATATCTAAGATCAATCTAAGATTCTTTTAGTTTAAATTTGATGACTATTAAACTGAACTTTGTTGATTATCCTTTTCCAATCCTTCTATTATTTTATTGTAATTAATTATTTGCATGCAATTAAAAACTATTTTTTAATGATGCCAAAGAAGTATAACTTCTCACGCGCGTACATAAGTACACACACCCATTTTTTTGTGTGATGCAGCTGTTTTCAGCTTTATTGATGTAAAATTAACGATCAGCCACAATATGTATGAATATATCTCATACCAAGAAGTTTACTGCCTTGGGAGCCAATAAACCAATAGCGTCTTTTTAATGCCTAGTACGTATTCTAAATATCGAATCTACACTCCACCTGTGCAAGAACCTTCTACACTTATTGCCGTTACGAAATTTATTTATTATTTTTTTTTTAGATTATAAACATGTTAGTAAGTTCATCGAAGTTGCGTTACTATTTCCATTCTCCAACAGCAATTTCTGTAAACAATTGTTTAACAAGTTATTTATCCTTAATAACCTAATTTAGGGTAAGGGCTTAATTACTAGAGAGTAATTAACTAAAATTCACGGTGTTCTGAAGTAGTAAGAATATAGTTCACCGCCCCGTCGGTGTTGTAAAAGACAAAGGATGTAATATGCATTTGACATATATGCAAGAGAAAGCAAACTCGAAACAAAACCCTATGCCAACACGTCTCCTAGCCGAGGTCGCGGGTGATCGGATCGAGGACTTTAGTCGCTCACTCGCGAAGAGGCTGACCGCGCAACGGCGACCGACGTCCCGGGCCAGGGATGTCGAGAGGTGAGGGTACCCGACAAGAAAGGACAAGGAACTCGGCACTGGTGGTCGGCCCTACGACGAAGGCGACATGGGTACGGGTGGGTTATGGGCCCGTGCGCCGTCCTTTCGTCGCCCCGGACGGAATGGACAGCGTGTACGCTTACCAAAGCCCATCCATAAAAAAAAAAGAAAAATGCCAACACGTCTGATCAGCGTGGTATAGTAGGTCAATTTATCTCCCATAAAGAAGGAGGCCCAAGCCCAATAGTGGGGTGTATATGGGCTGAGATGATGATGATGATGAATGAACTAAAAGGCAGAGGTATTTACACACTAAATTACATTGTACTCGTATTTATGATGAACATATTGCTGTGTAAATCAGCAAACTAAATCTAAATACATCATAAGGTTTCCAATATGTAAATATTATTTTTACTCAACCCAAATAGAGAAAATTATGGTGCTGCCCATTATTCTGGTGCCTCATAGCTAGGTTTCACGACATACATGGTTTGAGAGCAATTACAAAAGAAAATCTATTTCCATAAAAGGAAATCTATTCTGAAGATAATTGCCCAAAAATTTGGCTGGTTATTGGTCTATCTATACAAATAAATAAAATTGAAGTGTCTGTTTGTAACGTCAAAATAATGGTCTTTTTTTCATGATGATACGGTTATTTGCATGATACCTATTGCCTGAAAACCGGTTTAAAACATTTTTGTCTGTCTATCTGTCTGTCTGTTTTGTTAGGTAATCTTCAAAATTGCTAGACGGATTTTGATAATATTTTACTACCAGGTAGCTGTCTATATAAGGAGTAACTTAGGCTACATCCCGGTATTCCCACTGGAACGGGCACTACGCGGGTAAGCTGACACCGAAGCGAAGTGAGGGCGGGTTGCTAGTTATTAATATAACCGAAGAATTTGATTCTTTATTTGAACGTGATAATCTCAAAATCTAAGTGTGGTGACGGAGTAAAAATATAATTCACCACCCCCTCTCTTGTTCGTAGTTGTCGTGAAAAAGCACTAAGGGATATAATATGCAGATAACATTAATGCAAGAGAAGGAAAACTCGGAACAGAACGCTATACTAACACGTCTTACTAACGTGGTGTAGCAGGTCAATTTCCCTCCCATACTGGAGGAGGCCCGAGCCCAACAGTGGGGCTTGTTTGGGCTGAGATACTAATGATAAGATGAATTTCAAAATCTTATATCTTTAAACGAGCAATTCTTGTAAATATATATATTTTCAGGATCTCGGAAACGGCTCCAACGATTTTGTTGAAACTTGGCATACTAGAGGATCCGGGCCCAAAAAATCGATCTAGCTAGGTTTTATGTATAGAAAATGTTGTTTTGTCAGTGTTTTTGGCAGACAATAAAATGACATTAAATTTTAAAAGAATATGAATTCAAATTTTGCCATCAATGTCATGAGTTACGATAGCTCAGTGGCGAAGTAGTCAGGTTTCGTTTTATTTTTGACATCGGCGACAAACGGCGTCGGATCGAATCTCGGTGTTATTATTATTCTATTTTTGTAATTTTTTATATAATTTTCATTATTATTTTTTTTAATTAATAAATATCTAAATAAATGCTACAAAAATACTCTGAGCGAAGCTCGGTAGACCTGATATTAGTGTATATATAAAATCAGTGAAGCCCTTACGCATGTGTAAAACGCAGTGTATCGAGTAATATATTACGTATATACATATATATATTGAAAACTTTGAACGATACTGAAACAATAAATAGAATATTGGATTCCAACTTGAATGATTAACTCATACGGAATCAAGTTGCTTGTGTTAAATTTAAGGGTTTCAATGCCCTTAGGCAGTATACTAACATAGTTCATTAACAAATTGTGATGACCGACTTTCTCAGTTCCTCCACCGAGTACATGCGAATTTAATGGATGTTTTGCCATAAGCTGAATAATATATAATTTTACATTACTTTGTATGTGTTTTGTTTAAGATGTCTCTAACAAAGACAATTAAATCTTTTTTGACGTGGAACGTCCTTAAAATCACACAATTCGAGTACCAGATTTAAAAATGGATCGTAACGAAAATCATCCGTGAGCGTTCACTTTATTTTTCACAAAATTATTAGCCTTTTCCGTGTGGTGATAGATTAAGAATACAATTCACCACCCTCTATCGTGCCCGTGGGTGTCGTAAAAGATGACTAAGGGATATTATCCATATAACGAGAAGAAAACTTGAAATAAAACGCTATACCAACACGTTTGACCAACGTGGTATAGTAGGAAAATTTTCCTCCTATTAAAGAGGAGGCTCGAGTCCAACAGTGAAACATGTATGAGCTGAAATGATGATGAAATGATGTGATTGGAACATGTCTGCCTCGCGTGCCAGTTGTCAAGACAATAACTAACTGTAACTATCGCACCTATTACGCTATTTAGGGGTTCCAATCTGACTTTTAATAATTCCATAAACTTTATAAAATGCACCTAGAATAATAACGTATAGAAGGATAGTATCAATAACTTTAAAAGTTCGAAACATGAATCTAAAAATACTAATGGCGCGCAGATGATTACACACGTGCACACGCACACAACTATACAAATTATGAAATCAAATTTTGTTTTTATTAACATAAATCGTCGAAATACTTTTAAAAGTAATGTTCAAAACCTTTTTAAGTTTTTCAAATGTGTTTTGACACCATTTGAATGCACAAACCGTCATAATTACCTATTTATTTTTTCAGAGTTGCGTACGTACGTGCAGTACAATGACTTGTACATTATGGAACGGTTCCGGCGTAAGTTCCATTAGGCTTCAATTAAAATGCTTCACTTTTTGTGCGTGAACTTACCTTCTATACGTTATTATTCTAAAAAAATGCATCAAAGAATCAATATAAACAATTTCATTTTTAAATCAATTATTATTTGAATCACGTATTCTTTTAAAATGAAGAGAATTATATTTTAGTTAAATCGCGCGCCGTAATAGCTATAAATTACATTTTACAAACCATTGAGCTGGTTACTGTTGTAGCTACTATAATTGTAAATTTATTAATCGTTATTATAATTATTTATTGATATTGTTTAGTGAAAGTCTGATTTGCAACAATATAAATAATTTCGAAAAATCTCGACTTCTAAAATTCGAGTGAAAATATTATTGGAAATTCATAGCAACTGTCTTGTATGTGTGTTATAACCTCGCATTATGATAGGGTCGCATTAGGGTAGAATTTTACATAGTTACAATTAGCCATGTTATAACCCTGTTTATACAGTTCAACGCAAAGCTATAAACTAAAAAAATAAAAATTCCTTTTATTCCTATAAAATAAGAAAGGAAAATAAAAAAAAACGAAATCAATTCTTTCGTTTTCTAAAGCAAACCAAGACAGTAATATTGGTTTATTTTCGATGGGTTCTCGGACTCGAGCTAGTTGAAAATGGAACACAAAAGGTTCGATAGAAAGAGTTCCAATCTAACAAAACATGTTTGGGTTCCATTTGTATCACTTAGGCCCTAAATAAAATAGTTTCGATAGGGACACTCCGATTATTTAACCTCTAGAAAACATGGATCAGTGAAAAAAAAAACGAAGCGCTTTATCCTAATAAATGATATATTTGTACTTTTTTTGCCTTCACGATAATATGATAGATTGCTATTTATTTATTTATTCATTTAAGGACAGCTAGTAATTGGAACTTTGGAACATTAGAAATATTAAAATAAACTAAATGCTCAATTGTTAAGCTATCACAGCATGCACAGAAGTGGTAACAAATTAAGAAAACAAAATATAAAAAAAGAAAGAAACAAACAAAACAAATCCTAATTCTTCATTATTAAAAAAAAAAATAAAGAAAAAGAATGTTGAAATGGTTAATATAATAATTTTAAGTATTTGAAAGAGTTAAATAGAATTGAGTGATGACAACACTCTTCTTTTATATTTATGAAGTGAATCATTAAAGAGATCCACTTTAGTTCCAATTGGATTGAACGTTGTTAAAATTCTAGAACTTAGTGCTATGGACGGAATATTGTAATTTTAATATATAATATCTAAAATAAAACCAGCTTAATTTAAAAATAACTCAAATCATCATCATCATCTTTTCAGCTCATATATATCCCATTGTTGGGCTCGAGCCTCCTCCACAGTAGAAGGAAAATTGACCTTACTATACCATGCTGGTCAAACAAGTTGGTATTGGGTATTTATTTCGACTTTTTCTTCTCTTGCATACATGTTATATGGGTATTATATCTCTTAGTCGTCTTTTACGAAATTCACGGGCAAGATAGGGAGTGGTGAATTGTATTCTTACTCCGCCACCACACGGACATAATGACTTAAATATTATACTTCAACTATGTGGTTCCTGAATATTTTATATAATTTGGTCACAGGTTTTCAAGTTAAGGTTATGAAACTATATTAAACTCTGTTATATGTGCCGTAAGTAAATTTTGATTGACCAATTTTTGTTTATAAGTTAATAACTTCTCCTAAAAGTTAGTGGTCAGTTTATATCGAAATATGGTGGACAAATTACTTAATAATGTCCATAGCGATTTATAAAATCTTTATTCATGTATTCATCGGAACAGCAACAAAAAATCATCAAAATCGGTTCAGCCGTTTAGAAGGCGTTCAATTACAAAACCACGAACAGAAGATTTATATATACATATAAAGATTGAAAAATCAGCTTAGCAAGCAATACTGAACAAGCGTTATATTAAGTACTAGCAATCCGCCCTCGCTTCGCTTCGGTTATAGGTTATAGTCGTTTTACCCGCGTAGTTCCCGTTCACGTGGAAATATCGGGATAAAATATAGCCTAGTTTACGCCCTGATATTATAGCTTTCCATTGGTGAAAGAATTTTTGAAATCGGTCCAGCCGTTTTGAACATTACCCGGAACAAACAGACAGACAGACACACACAGACAAAAAAAATTGAAGTGATTTTTAGGCATATGTATAGTGCAAATAACCACGTTAGCATGAAAAAGGCCTATTATTTTGACATTACAAACAGACACTCCAATTTTATTTATTGGTACAGATTTTTTTCTTTCAATAATGTTATGGCTTTCGTTCCTTAATCTCTTTTTACGGCAACCTAGGAAGAAAGGTCATTTTTGCCATATTTTTGACCATCATTTGCCTGCCCTCATCCCACGCTAAGTGGGGTCTTTACGTGTTACTTTCCATAACCTCCTATAAGCCATTATATCTGAATTAAGAGTGGTAGGACCATACTGTCGACAGTTATCTGTCTACAGCCGCGGGCCGGTCCGTCCGGGATAGTACCACACTCTCGCAGAAAATCGACGTCTGAGTAGTAGTAATTAGTTACTGCGTTTCGTTCGGTGAGCGAGAGAACCGGAAGCCCAACTTTCTGAGGGTGTTTGCGTGTGGAGGGGTTTGGTGGTGTCCTTGGTATCATCGAGCTTCAATTCACGCATTCACACTCCCTTCACTTTTTCGCGGTAGGCAGCGGCCTTGTAAAGGTTCATGAGCGGCAGCAACACTTACCATCAGGTGTACTGTTTGCTCGTTTGCCACCATTGGCAATAAAAAAAACAAAAAAACTCATAATGATTTCTGATGTTTACGCGAGTATTATACATTTTAAATAAAACTACTTTACGGATTTTATCGCGTTTGTATTTGATTTTTGATTACCCGACGTTTCGAACACTTTACAGCGTTCATGATCACGGGTGGACTAAGATGTCTCACGTCCAACAAGCCATCGTTACTGCAGAAAATTTTATATATTAGAAAATTTTATATATTATAAAATTTTATATATTAGAAAATTTTATATATTATAAAATTTTATATATTATAAAATTTTATATTTTATAAAATTTTCTGCAGTAACGATGGCTTGTTGGACGTGAGACATCTTAGTCCACCCGTGATCATGAACGCTGTAAAGTGTTTGAAACGTCGGGTAATCAAAAATCAAATACAAACGCGATAAAATCCGTAAAGTAGTTTTATTTGGAAAGGCGGCACGGAGTGCTCTCCTTCCAACACAGCAGGTGTTGACGGGGCACGGGAGCTTCGCCAAATACCTGCACAGGGTCGTAAGGAGGGAGAGTACACCGTCCTGCCACCACTGCGATTGCGACGAGGACACGGCGCGCCACACGCTCGAGGCCTGCGCGGCTTGGGCAGTGCAGCGCCGTGAACTCGTCGCAATCATCGGTGCCGACCTGACGCTGCCGGCCATCGCTAGGGCAATGGTCGACAGCGTCGGGAATTGGGACGCGGTCGCAGCCTTCTGCGAGACAGTGATCTCGCAGAAGGAGGCGGCGGATCGTCTGCGCGTGGAGCGCAGCCTCGATGAAAAGATCCGCCGCCGGCGACTGGGGCGGCGTAGGCGCAACTATCTGCGCATCATGCCGCCCTAGCCGAGGCCGCGGGTGACGTGACCGGGGATTAGTCCGTCACCCGCCGAGAGGCCGACCGCGTGAGGAAAGACCGACGTCCTCCCCGAGGGGGGGACGTCGGTCGATGGGAGGGTACCCCGCGTAGGGGTATTCCGTCGGGCCGACCACTGACGACAAGTAAACCTGCTCCGGTGGTCGGCCCAATGACGAAGGCGAGGTGGTTTTCGGGTGGGTTGCGGGAGTTGCGTGCTTAAGCCCCTCTGTCGCCCCGGACGGAGTGGTGCGGAGGCGCGCCGACCGCAGCCCACCCACAAAAAAAAAAGTAGTTTTATTTAAAAAAATAACTCACTCTTTTCATACGCATATCCTCATTCACACAGTCCATCTATCTCTTTTTGGGTCTCCCACGCTTCTTATGACCATCCACAATCATATCGATAACCCGCCTTTCACATGCTTTTCATCCCTCCTGACACTGTCACATGTCTTTCATGACCGTGAAATAGAAAATCTGTAGCTCATAAGCCAGCCCGATTACACCTCAGTACTAACTTGAAATTATATGAACGTACAAAACATATTTAATTGCCGCTTACAGAATTAATGTCAATAACTTTAGCGAATGTGAACTGAATAATATTACCTTGTTAATTTGTGAATGTGGCAATTCGTTTCCTCCTACCCCCAATTATATATTATGTCGTTTTAACTTAACCAGTAATTGTATTCAATTCAGACTAATTTACTGCCAGCGCAATTTAATGTTATCTCGCTAATAATATTTCTCTGTTGGTCTGGTTTTGAGGAGCATTGTATGAGTATGGTTTTCAGTTATTTAAAATGTTATAAAATTCACAAAGTGAAAATTAGATTTGACTAATTAGTTTTCAAGCGATATTCTGTATAAATGTATTTATGTAGTATATTTACGACGGTGTGATGATGAGTTAAGAGGCTACTGTGTCATCACCTCTTACTCTTTCGTGGGAGTCGTAAAACTGGCTCTGGGTGGATCACCAGGAGCACTTTTGATTAAGTACGGTCTCGGCATGCGGCTACATTACTCACCGTGTTCTCTCTTGTCATTCCGCCGACCACTAGTACCGATTCCTTGATATCTATGACGGATCTGGTGCAGCACTGAACATTTATATATCCAACTGCCATTAGAGATCTGCCAGTCCAGCGTGGCAATTATGCCACAATCCCATTTGGATAAGTCATATGTATAAAACCACTTCCATTACTTTCCACGAAGAAGAATTTATCTACTGTGCCATATAGACGTGTTGCAACAGGGTTTTTTGTCGACTTTTCCTTCTCTTGCAGTGATGTTATCTGCACATTATATCCCTTAGTCATCTTTTACGAAACTCGTGGGTACGAGATGGGGTGATGAATTGTATTCTTAATCCGTCAACATACTGAAAATTTAACTTTATTACCTTTATTTATAAACTATCTCACTCCTTTATTCCTAAAGAGGTAAGTACACAGAACCACACTTTACTACGTAAGTTTAATCCCACGTAATAGGCGAATTCCAAACTAGAACTTACCATAAGAAATTGAAAGAAGATCTACCTTGTGTTCCTTAATCACATTTTTGAGACGTTCTCCAGACAAACATATATATTTTAACGCATGGTATTGGTCTAGACGGACGGGCCACTAATGATCAGGACGGGTACCGGCGGCCCGCCCACTTGGTGTAGGATAGATACTACATATGTACGGTAGATTATAGGATCGCACACAGTCCCCTCCGGAGTCGCGGATGGATCAGGCGGTGTATGTTCATATCACAACCTGTCTCAAAAAAAGCAGCATTGGTCATCAAAAAAAAAAAAAGAAAACGCCTACACTGCATGCCAACAATGAGCACATTATTCTCAAGATCGTTTTGTTGTATTTACCAAATATGTAAAGTTATTTAATGGTATTATTTTGAATATCATAAGGAAATTAAAATGGTTATCATATCTTTCAAATCATATTTGAGGCAATCCGGTAAATATGCTTTCAAGAAAACTTTGTAATTTAAATATCAATACCAAATGGTATTAAGATAAGATTGAATCCAAGAGACTGTAGAGATGGTAATGTATATATTTTGTTATGATTTCTGATGTTCACGCGATCGATACATTATGGATGAAACTACTTTACGGATTTTATCGCTTTTTTATTTGGTTTTTGATTGCCCGACGTTTAGAACACTTTACAGCGTACATGGTCGCGGGCAGACTAAGAGATGTCTTACGTCCAACAAGTCCAAACTGAGAAAGATCCGGCAAGAAAATTTGAGCAAGGAATGATGCTTGTTAGATCCCGCATTTAGTTAATAGAGGATGGCTGAATTTCATTGGCCACAGCCTCGAATATTCTTGCTTCCTACCCTCCATTGGTAAGCAATATTATTAAAACCCAGAAATATCATCGGTTAGTTAGCCCCAAACAGCCGTGCTGTATGCTTGTGTAGAACATATCGTAATCAGGACGTTCCTCGATCTACATATAGACTCTGTCAATTCCGTGAACTGAGCTAGCTCAAGACTTTTATCTCATATACGCTGCCGTGCAGTTTGGTGTTAGTGCTGTAACGTGAATATAGATTCTGCACATCTGCTGAACCCTTGGAATTGGCGCATTAAGGCTTAGATGTAAGTGGTTGATTTATTCACCTCCTCGTCTAGATGCGGAATCTATTACTGTCCAATTACCACCATTCATAAACCGTATTATACAGTCCACTAAAATCAATTACCAGCCCTTTCTGCGTGCTATATCGCACAATGCTAAACTATTATTAATTATTAATAACAGTGAATTAGTAACAGTGTAGCTGCGATCCGTTCTGATGGTAGTAATAGTTTATTAGATTTGTTATATTGTTGACCGAAAAGATAAGGTGTGAACGATTGACGTGGTATTCGATGAGACGAGAATAAAACGAGGAGACGCTGTGAGGAAAGTTTTAAGTATAAATGTAGAAGGCTTTAGGGTTAAGGGAAGACAACAGAAAAGATTGATAGACTGCGTGAAGCGTGACATGAATAGACAAGGAGTGACCACAGAGATGAGGTCTTATAGGGCTTTATAGAAGGAGAAGATGTATTGCGTCGACTGTAAGTAATAGGAATAAAAGGAGGGAGATGATGGTAAATAAACTAAGAGTTGTTACTATTTTGTCATCTATCAATGTAGGTATCTCAATCCATCGCTTTAAAGTTCTCCTTAATCCCATTTATCTTTTTGAGTAGCCAATAATAATTAATTTCAAAATTATGAAATAACCCTAAAATTCAAATGTATCTCGGACTTTTAAGCTCGGGTTAGGCCTGGATCTAATAAAGTATGGTATAATTAATCCCCATTAAAAGGGTTCATTGCTTTGGAGTGACAAAGGTTTTGCCATCTTATGACACTGGAGCACGTTTGTGAGATGAAACAAAATCTGAGCCATAGTCAATTTTTAAATGATCACTAACATTATCAGTAGTTTCATAATCGTTAAATTGCATATCTATTCTTTGGTTTATCAATCTGTTGTTTTACACATAGGCCGATTTGCTGACGTTTATTTTCAAATTAGCTACTCTCGCCCTCGTTTCGGTTCGGTTTCAGTCACTTTGTTCCCGCATTTTTAATTCTGCAATATCTATGGCCTCGGGTTTCAATCCCGGACCGGGCAACATTTTATTGAGTTTTCTTTGAGAGGAAAAATAACTTAAGTTTCTATCTGGGGGCACGACAGTGTCCCCGCCAAGTTGAGCAAAAAAAAGTTGGGCAAAACGCAATACTGCCGTAACATACTTTTCTCGAAGCTATTCAGGCCATTTTCGACCCCCTATAACTTTGTTGTGAATAAAACTAGAAGCCTGAATTTTTAGTAACCCAGCAGGCATTGTATACACATTGTGTATTTAAAACTTCATTCAATTTGAACCAATAATTTAAGAATTATAACTAGTCAAAATTTCATAATTTTCTCACTCACTGACTGACTGACTGATCATCAATATTAAAGAGGCACTTCTAGCAGACGCTTCTATAGCTTCAAATTTAGAATAGAATTAGTATTTAGTGTATAAATGAAGGAAAAATTATTAAACATTGTAATTTTCGTCCCATTTGCCGAGTTACACTAACTGCATAAATAATTTTGTATACCCATATAAATATATAGGATTACAAAGTTACATTTGCAGTTAATTAAATGTAACTTTGTAAAAAACAAGAATACATTGTGGCCATCATTGCTTCCCCATGGGAATCATAAAAACTGGCTAAAGACTGCGCAGATAGCGTAGTGGTTAAGATACAAACTACCGTGCCAGTGTCGCGGGTTCGAATCCCATGCAAGACAACACCTTGTACGACCAGTGAATAAATTCAAAAAAGCAATCAAGAGTAGATTTTATCTAAAAGGTTATTATAAAATCTCAGATTATCTTGATGATAACTTGGACTGGCAATGAACAGCTCCTCATACAGGAATTTCCTCATTATTACAATGATAGAAATTACGCACATGTTTATTATTATTATATTTTTATTGTTGCTACTATAATTGTAAAGTGTAGCGTGTTTTGCCAAACGATTTTTTTATTGGATCTGTGTTTTATGTTTGTGGCAAATGGTATTGGTCATGCTCACTGAAGGGTCTGCTAGCGGTAGCTATGAGGAGCGGGTCACTCCCTTCCCTCAATTATGGTTGAGGGGAGTGATGGCTGCTCTAGTAGTTAACTCGTGATCGGGTGCCGCTTGTGGGATCTGGTCCAACCATAATTTTTTTATTACATTTGTGATTATTATTATATTTGTGAACTATATTATATAATATTTCGAATGGCATTACACTGGAACTATTAATAACCATGTTGTAAGATGTAATTTTATTTAAAAGAAATTTAAAAAATAAATAAAAAATAGACAATCCCGCTGAGTTTCTTGCCGGATCTTCTCAGTGCGGTCGCGTTCCGATCCGGCTGTAATTATAACTTTAAGAAAATTGTAAAAAAAATGACAATATGTAAGTGCCCCCGCGGAGTTTATACATAATAAATGATTTGAATTTGAATTTGATCAACAAATTGTTGTTCTGAGTCTGAATGTAATTTGTATCGGTTAATTATATGTTCTTTCCGTGTGGTGACGAAGTAAGAATACAATGCATCACTCTCTATTTTGCCTGTGGAAGTCGTATAAGACGACTATGGGATATAATATGCATATACCATCTGTGCAAGAGAAGGAAAACTCGAAATGAAACCCCATATCAACATGTCTGACCAGCATGGTATAGTGGATCAAATTCCCTCCCATTGTGGAGGAGGCCCGAGCCCAACAGTGGGACGTATGAGGGCCGCGATGATGATGCGATGATGAATTATATGTTTGTAAAGTCCCCCACAATATAAGGATTATTATTCCCTTAGTAGAAGGCGTTGTCATTTAAAAAAAAGATTCAATAGGAGAGTGGACAGCAGCTCTTGCCGGGGAAATGTATGATATCTCACTGCGAAAGCAACCAGCCTACCAAACGTGGCAATTACGATATTATTCCTCATATTTTTTTTTTTTTTTTTTTGGGTGGGTCGCGGTCGGCGCGCCTCCGCACCACTCCGTCCGGGGCGACAGAGGGGCTTAAGCACGCAACTCCCGCAACCCACCCGAAAACCCACTAAAGGCCCAACCCACTAAACCCACTAACGCCACTAAAGGCTTTGTTTATTTGGATATCCAAATTTCCAGATAAAACCTTTAGTGGGGTGCTCGTTCTAATAAAGGGGATTTCACTTACTAATAGACAATGACGTTAAACTCAACAGCAAAATAAACGTAAAAGGCTTACGCGGCGCTGACAACAATGGTTTTACTATAAGTCTATACTAATATTATAAAGAGGTAAAATTTGTAAGTTTGTATGTAACGAATAAACTCAAAAAGTACTGGACCGATTTTAAAAATTCTTTCACCATTGGAAAGCTATAATATCAGGGAGTAACATAGGCTATATTTTATCCCGGTATTCCCACGGGAACGGGAACTACGCGCGTAAGGCGACTGAATCCGAAGCGAAGCGAGGGCGGATTGCTAGTAAATTATAAAGTACTGATTTGTTTGACTAAAATATAGGAACAAAGTTTAATTCAGTGTTATAATGTGTTACAATATCTTTTTCAATTTGTCACCATCGTAATAAACAGTACATCTATAACGAATAGTATTTTTGAAGTACAGCTGTCTGTTTAACTAGCTCATTCAGTCACAACTTTTCAACTATTGAGTAATATAATATAGTTACGGTTCTTCGTGTGGTGACGAAGTAAGAAAACAATTCATCACTCAATTCTCTTCTGTGGGTATGGATGCAAGAGAAGGATAACTCGAAATAAAATCCTATATCAACAGCAGCGTGGTATAGTGGTACCCCACATAGGGGGTATTCCGTCGGGCCGACCACTGACGACAAGTAAACCTGCTCCGGTGGTCGGCCCAACGACGAAGGCGAGGTGGTTTTCGGGTGGGTTGCGGGAGTTACGTGCTTAAGCCCCTCTGTCGCCCCGGACGGAGTGGTGCGGAGGCACGCCGACCGCAGCCCACCCACAAAAAAAAAAGCGCGGTATAGTAGGTTAATTTCTTTCCTATTTTGGAGGAGGCCCTAATCCAGCAGTGGGACGTATATGATGATACGGTAAAAAATATAATCATTATGCTTCTATCTTTATTCAATTAGAGATGCAGTAGTACTTTTTTACGCCATACTGTATTTTGGAAAAAAAATATCACTAGACACCTGTCTGACGTCATTCAACCTAGAGATATTGTTGGCAGTAGTCGTTGTCTACGGTTTTGTTTTATGAATTTCTTAAATATAATCTTCATCAATATCTCAGATCATTTACGTCCCACTGTTGGGCTCAGGCCTCCTCCATAATGGGAGGGCTATTGACCTACTATCCCACGCTGGTCAAGCTTGTTGTAATAGGGTTTTGTTTCGAGTTTTCCTTCTTTTGTACAGATGTTATATGCTTATTATATCCCTTAGTCGTCTTTTACGACATCCACAGGGAAGATAGGAAGTGGTGAATTGTATTTTTACGCCGTCACCACACAGAAGTATTATTTTACGACTAACGTTATTATTTTACGATTAAGTATGGGTTACTTGCCTACTATGGGTGTGGGTTACTTCATCATCATCATCAACATCGCAGCCAACAAACGTGCCACTGTTGGGCTCGAGCCTTCTCGACAATGGGAGGGAATTTGACTTACTATACCATGCTGGTCAAACATGTTGGTATAGGGTTTTATTTCGAGTTTTTTTTTGCACGAATGTTATGTGCATATTATATCCCATAGTCGTCTTTTAGGACATCCACGGGCAAGATAGGGAGCGGTGAATTGTATTCTTACTCCGTAACCACACGGAAAACAGTTACTAAGGCATTATTATTTTTTGCTGTTTGAAATTATATATACACTAGCTTTTGCCCGCGGCTTCGCCCGCGTAAAAGTTGGCTTGCATATTTCTTTTTATTGTGTTATTGCGGTGACGGAGTAACAATACAATTCACCACTCCCTATCTTGCCCGTGGATGTCGTATAAGACGACTATGGGATATATGCACATAACATCTATGCAAGAGAAGGAAAACTCGAAAAATGAAACCCTATACCAACATGTCTGACCAGCATGGTATAGTAGGTCAAATTCCCTCCCATTATGGAGGAGGCTCGGGCCCAAGAGTGGGAAGTATGTGGGCTGCGATGATGATGATGATATTTCTTAATTTAAGAAATACTCTATCTATGTGTCAATTTTTATCCAAATCTGGTCAACAGTTTACGCTTGATTGAGTAGCAAACGTCCAAATATCTTTTTATATTTGAATGTTACTTCCACCCTTGTAGTTCAAATTCACGTGGAAAGACAATGATAAATATGGCCATCCTTAGTCGCTGATAATACATTATCCATGATAGGTTTCCATTGGTGAAAAAAAAATAATATCGATCAAACTCCCGTAGTTTCACCCACGTAGACCCCATCCCCATGCGAATGCCTAGATAAAAATTGCCTATGTTACTCGCTGATATTATAAGTTTACATGGGTGAAAAAAAATTATACTAATCAAATCCCATACAAATATCCCAGATAAAAATTGCCTATTTTACTCGCTGATAACGTAGCTTCCTATTGGTGAAAGAATTTTAAAACTTGGTCAATATCCACCGGTTTCACTCGCAGAGTTCTCGTTCCAGGGAAAACACCAGGATGAAAATAGCCTTTATTTGTTATTCACTGATAATGTAGATTTTCATTCGTAAATTAATTTTTATATCCATTAAATGCCCACGATTTCACCGGCATTGTGCCCGGGCCCGTAGGAATATCGGGATAAAAAAATAGCCTAAATATGTTCATCATCATTTCATCATCATTTCAACTCATATGCGTCCCATTGCTGGGCTCGAGCCTCCTCCATAGTAGGAGAGAAATTAACCTTACTATACCATGCTGGTCAGACAGATTGGTATAGGGTTTTGTTTCGAGTTTTCCATCTCTTGCATAGATGTCATATGCGTAATATATCCCTGAGTCGTCTCTTACGACACCCACGGGTAAGAGAAGGGGTGATAAATTGTATTCTTACTCCGTCACCACACGGAATAAAACCTAAATATGTTACTCGCTTAAAAATAGCTTTCCATTAGTGAAATAATTTTAAAATCGACTAAATTCTCACAGTTGCTCCAGCCACACCGGGATAAAATATAGCCTGGGATAAAATATAGCCTAAGTTATTCCTTATGGAAGGCTTGGTAGACCTGGTAGTAAAGTATTATCAGTATCGGGCCAGCCGTTTTGAAGATTACCCGTAACGAATAGACAAACAAAAAAAATGAGCCGTTTATAGGGTTTCGTACCCAATGGGTAAAAACGGGACCCTATTACTAAAACTTCGCTGTCTATCCGTCCGTCTGTCTGTCACCAAGCTATATCTCAAGGACCGCGATAGCTGGACAGTTGAATTTTTTACAAATTATGTATTTTTGTTGCCGCTATAACAATAAATATTAAAAACAAAATAAAATAAATATTTAACGGGGCTCCTATACACCAAACGCAATTTTTCGCCCTTTTTACAGATAATGGTACGGAACCCGTCGTGCGCGACCCCGACTCGCACTTGACCGGTTTTTTAGAGATAGGTATCGTGAAAATAACTGTGTGAGCATAAATAAAACCTATTATTTTGACAACAAATAGACGCTTCAAATTTGTTTATTTCTAGAGATAGAAAATTGGATTAATATCTTGATTTTAACTTACTGTCTGGTAGCGGCTAGCAATATTATAACGCTTTCATTGTTTGTGGGTGTCGCAAAATACGACTAAGATAAAGATTTACATTGACCTGGACTAATTGGTGATGCCATCTAGCCAGCAATGTCGTCTGGCAGGCAGCTGCTCATAAATAGTTGCTAGAAAGAACCTTTGCAATATATCTACAATGGCAGAGGACCGCCTACATATTGGGTCGATTCAAAGTAATCTTGATAAGCGAGCATTAAGAAAAAATAATGGGGTAACCCAAGAAAGCCGACCGTGTACTAAAATGATCGTTCCTAGGCTCAGTGATATCGGTTATACGCTTTTCACCTCCTTGGGGGTAAAATTGCAAAAACTCTTTTTTAGTGAGCACTTTCCCCAAGAAAGACAACTTTGTACAAAATTTCACGTTTCTAGTAGGGATGTGACTTGGAGGGAAAATAATCGATTTTTTAAATAATCGATTTTTTGTTCTTCAAAATAAATCGATTATAAAATAATCGATTAATTAAAAATAAATAATCGATTATAAAATTATCGATTTTTCTCCCAACAGGATTATAATGACTTTTTGTTTTAGGAAATCTGAGTTTTATCTTCTAGTATAGTATGAAATACTGCACGCAGTATTGTGATGACCTTCTTTTTTTTTAGGAAATCTGGCTGTGAAATAATCGATTAATTTTATTATAAAAATAATCGATTTTCTATTATTTTGATAATCGATTGTAAAAATCGATTATTACAAAAAAAAACGGTTAATAATTGATTATTATAAAAATCGATTGTTTTTTTTCACATCTCTAGTTTCTAGGCCTAATGATTTCGGATATACATACATTTTTCACTCCCTTAGAGATTGAATTTCAAAAACTAATTTCTTAGAGCTCATTTACAACAAAAGAAAGAGAATCGCACAATACACAGAACTACATAGTTTCACGTTCCTAGCTCCAATAGTTTCGGTTATACGCTTTTCACCCCCTTCAGGGAGTGATATTCTAAAAATCTTTTGCTAGTGCTCGTGTACCCCAAAAAAATACGACGGAGTAAAAAAAATACGTTTCTAGGCCAAATAGTTTGCGCTGTATGCTTTTTGGTCTTTTATGGGTTGAATTTTATCCCCATATAAGTAAAATTTTCAAAATGCTAGAACGAATATTTATTTATTTATTATCAAATGCCTTAATACCATATATTATCAAGTGCCTTAATACAATGATTCATGGTTCTATCATCGAAAATGACGAATTTGCATACTAAATGTCATCCCCTATTTCAACCCCTTATACCTATTTTTTCGCCATTTCTTTGCTAGAGCTCGTGTACCCCAAGAAATACTACGGTGTAAAAAAAAATACGTTTCTAGGCCCAGTGGTTTCAGCTTTATGCTTCTTTGTCTTTTAGGGGTTGAATTTCATCCCCATATAAATGAAATTTCCAAAACGCTAGAATAAATATTTATTTATATATTATCAAGTGCCTTAATACAAAGATTCATGGTTCTATCATCGAAAATGACGAATTTGTATACTAAATGTCATCCCCTATTTCAACCCCTTATACCCATTTTTTCGCGATTTCTTTGCTAGAGCTTGTGTTACCTTAAGAAATACTACGGTTTAAAAAAAAATACGTTTCTAGGCCCAGTGGTTTCGGCTTTATGCTTTTTTGTGTTTTAGGGGTTGAATTTCATCCCCATATAAATGAAATTTCCAAAACGCTAGAACAAATATTTATATATATATATATTATCATGTGCCTTAATATAAAGATTCATGGTTCTATCATCGAAAAGGACGAATTTCCATACAAAATGTCATCCCCTATTTCAACCCCTTATACCCATTTTTTCGCGATAAAAAGTAGCCTATGTCCTTTCTCAAGCTTTAGTTCATCTCTGTACCAAATTTCATCAAAATCGGTTCAGTGGTTTAGACGTGAAAGCATAACAGACAGACAGACAGACAGAGTTACTTTCGCATTTATAATATTAGTAAGGATAAAATATATGCCATTTTCTCAAATGTAATATTAATGGACCATGAAAAAAAACCCTATAAGTAATTGTGTGAAATATTCCTTTGTATATTCGTATTTACTTTGACATCGGGCACATCCCGTAAGATCAAAACGAGCTTAAGACAAAATAAATAACTTAATCTTTCTTTTTATGAGAATGCGGGCATAAAATTGTGATAAAAGTACACACTTAAGTACTGTGTGATGTATTTATAAAGAAAGTAAGTTAAATCAAAAGCCATCAGCCTATCGACATCCATCCTTGGACATACATTTTCTTTTTTTTTATGGGGTGGGTTACGGTCAGTGCACCCACCGCCTGGCTCAGTCCGGGGCAACAGAGGGGCGGCGCGCGGCCCCGTAACCCACCCGTGGCACGTCGCCTTCGTCGTTGGGCCGACCACCGGTGCAGGGTGACTTGTCGTTAGTGGTCTGCCCGACGGCATCCTTAGACATACCTAAGGCAAAGGTAATGCAATAAATACCACGCATAGCAGGTGCATTAACAGTCATTGCTGGCGTTTTAGCTTGTCCACGAGAGTGATATGCTCATACATACCCCTACCTCAGCCGGTAATCTCTCAGCTGTTTTTTACCTAATATATAAAATGCTCCTGTCACGGTGTTTGTAATTAAACTCCTTCGAAATGGCTCGACCGATTCTCATGAAATTTCGTGTGCATATAGGGTAGGTCTCCGAATTGGTCAACATCTAATTTTCATCCCCATAAATGTTAAGGGTGGTCCACCGCTTCATTTCTTTTTTATTTTTTAGACAATTTTTTTTGTATAAATTTTCACCTTTCTACGATCAACTCCCATTTTCCATTTGTTAATTATAAACTTGAATTTTTTCAGATTTCAAGGAGAGTTCCTTTTATTTTATTTGAACAGAACAACGTCTGTTGAGTCAGCTAGTACCTATATTATAGATTTCATAGCCGACTCACATGGGCAAGTAAAGTAGGTAAGTATTAATGCGTCGCTATATAGCCGGAAGAGAACAAACATCATCATGTCGGCTCATATACGTCCCACTGCTGGGCTCGAGCCTCCTCCATAATAGGGGAGAAATTAATCTACTATGCTACGCTGGTCAGTGGTGACTACGAATACTATATTACTCGTGGGTGTTATAAACAACGATTGAGAGCTTTACCTACACCTGGGTCAACTCCAACAGATGTGTCTACTCAATAATGAGATTCCCAAGGAATGTTGACGTCAGTCAGACGGCCGGTCAGAAAACTATTGCCAATAATATTTGTAACATGTACTATGAAAGAAGAATACATATTGAGTCGACCCCAAGTAATTAGGATAAAAACATGATGATGATTCTTTTGGGTTGCTAAAGTTGTGATATAGAAATTATAGTTGTGATTAGCATAAAAAGTAAATTTTTATAGAATTAGGAATAATAAATTCTTGGAGGATTACTTCTTAGAGAAATGATATTATCTCCTCATTTGGAGAAATGATATTAGTACCTACTATGTATTTTATGAACGGTTATTATTAGACATAAGTGCTGTTTCTGTTATATTAAGCTGCGAGCATGACATATTTAGAGCTAAGCAATTAGTGTAAATTCACGGAGTTCACTGATTCATCATTCCAGCTCATATACCTCCCACTGTTGGTCTTGAGCCTCCTCTATTATCGGAGATAAATTGACTTACTATACGACGCTGGTCAGACAGGTTAGTGGAGGATTTATTTCGAGTTTGCCTTTGCATAGATCGTCATCACTATCTTCATCATCTCAGCCCATACACGTTCCATTGTTGGACTCGGACCTCTTTCATTATGGGAGGGAAATTGACTTACAATACCACGTTAGTCAAACGTGTTTGGTATAGCGTTTTGTTTCAAGTTTTCCTTCTCTTGCATAGATTTTGTATATATGTACATTATAATTCCTTAGTAGTCTTTTACGACACCCACGTGCAAAAAGGACGTGATGAATGGTATTCTTACTCTATCACCACACGGACGACTCTTTCATTGATTAAGAAATAATAATTCGTTAAGAGAATTTATTATCTTCACGAGACCGTAATTCTCTCAAGATTCGCACTTAAAAATATTAATTATTTACAAGGTAATTAGTCTTTCACGTTGAAGTGTTATCCTATATAAAAGCAACACCTTTGTTATTCTCGACAGAAACGGTTCCTGATACTAAAGCTACTAAAGATTATAACAAATACAAAATGTTAATTTTCTCTTTATCAGTGTAATTTGGAAGTTTCACTTAAATATGCCGAAGGTTATTTAATCTAATAAGGAAAATGTTATCATTAAAACAGCGACCTAACTGTGTTGTTTTGTAAGCAATAGTATCATGTAACAACACTAAGTTTGTTGTTTTAATTAATCGGCACAAGTTTAGGGGACGTGTGACGTTATGAAATAAATCGCGTTGAGAGATTATGATGAATGAGATTTATCGCGACCTCGTATATTACTGATGTAAGATACAAGATTATGTGATATATAGCAATACTTAATAATAAATAATAGATTATTGCGTCGATAATTATAATAACAATAAACACAAAGAGGCTTAATAGCTTAAGAGGGTCGCGTTGTGTGATTGGATTGTGGGACTGATACAGAAGATAGTATTACTAGACACAATGCGTGTGGGGAGGAAGTTACTATCTTTGGAGCCTTAACCTTTTTTTTTTTGTGTGTACAGCTGTTGGCCGCAGATGGCCTTGACAGCTTGACGCGGACTATGGGTGAGCGCCGAGGGCTCTCAACCCGAAGAAAAGTATGCTAAGCGACATCGCCCAAGGGCTCCCCCTGTGGGGAACGGACCTCGGCTTGGGGCGTCGCTGGAGGCAAAGTGGGCGTGCCCACGTTTTGATTAATGATTTTTGCGCGGCGCGGTTTCGCACCTCGTGGGCGAGGGCGGAACCGCGGATATTTATGTGTTAAGGCCTCGCGGGCCGTGTAGGCTCTAAATTGAGCGAGTGTGATGTTGTTGTCCTCTTCGTCGAGGACGTGACGAGGACGTCGGATGGAGACAGCCTTAACCATCGAAAGCTTAGTCCTTATATATTATTATGAATACTTACAAATTAAAGAAAATATACGATTTAATCCACGCATTACTCCGAAAAGTCACTGGTAGTTATAATCAACAACTTTTTTTAACAGGCAATGGTTCAATTACATTTTGTCTGAAAAAAGAATGATGTGCGGTCTCATAACCTGCCGTTTCTTGAGATATGATGGCCCACTCAAATGGCTGTGCTCACACAGCCTGGTACTGATTCTTCGACTTCGGTTGTCCAATAGATGGAAAGGTGTTCTCGGAGAGAGAAAGACTGCTATATTTATTTGCTTTGAGATGTAACATTTAGCAAATATATACAATTTTGTTTTTCAATAAGGAATATTATAAACCAATATCTTCTACGGAATATTATAACAATATATTTTAAAAATCACGTCACCTATTTCCACTTACTTGCACGATGGAAACGCCACGACACGTTTTATATATATAATAGAAATATGGATTACATTTTGGGTGGCCGACGAATGTGGCGGCGGTCACACGAAAGTAACGTCGGTGATCGATTACCTTTGCTGCCTTACCTTTTAAAGTCGCTACGATTCAAGAGTCTTACTAGGATAGTTTATTACTAACTGAAATGCTTGTTCAAAAACATTCGGCCGGTTAGAGCAAAATTTGATGCAGGTCTCGTAACAATGGGATATTACATTTTATTTGGCTTTACAAAATGTGTTCTAACGAATATACTAGTGTAAATAAAACTACTTTTACGGATTATATCGCGTTTGTATTTGATTTATGATTGCCCGACGTTTCGAACACTTTGCAGCATTCATGGTCACGGGCGGACTAAGGTGTCTCACGTCCAACAATATATATATATACTAGTTTCAATTCATGGACAAATAACATTCTTATTATAAATTGACTGCACAGACCTAGTGGTTAAGACATCGATCTACAGTGCCAGTGTAGAGGGTTTGAATCCCATGCAGAACAACACTTTGTGCGATCCACAAATTGTTGTTCTTAGTCTTAGTCGGTTAGTTATATGTTTGTAAAGTCTCCGTAATACAAGGATTATTTCTTTAGCAGGGTGTTGATAAAAAAAATGCCATTCAATATAGTTTCATTATACAGGCCACTGGGAACAACTTTGACTTTAGTGATTCATTGGGCGGGGTTAAAGTAAGAGAGAGAGAGAAAATACCCGTTTGAGAAAGATTCGGCACTCTCTAATTTCTTCACGTCGCCTAAAGATTTAAAAGTAACCCATGCTAATCCATCAGGCGAGCATTTAATGGTAGGCTAATATCAATAGTATGAGCCCAGAGTCCAATAGAAGTATATGAGAGGAAATAAAGAAGAAGAATATCTTTCTTCACCGAGGAACTAAGATATAAGAAATAAGACGGCATACTTATAATCATAGAAGATTAAAAGATAATTGTTAAAACAAAAATAGTATTTATATAAAGCAGGGTTGTAAATATTTTAAATATGATTTAAAATTTTAACAATTATAAGCGACTTTAACCGTTTTATCATTGATGCCATTGACAGAATTGTACCAAATCAGACTATACGGGAAGCACCAGCTTTCAAATAAAAAGAAAATAATTAAAATCGGTTTATCATCAGTCGAAAGTTCTAAGGTAATAAATATTTAAAAAAATACAATCGAATTGAGAACCTACTGCGTTTTTTAAAGTCAGTTAAGAATAATAAATGATAAACTGTAATTTTAAACGAATCTTATTAAAGTTATTTTTATCCTACACTTTCTATGACCTCTGAGCTTTGCTCGCATATGGACAACGCGAATGAAGGATATAATAATGTTAGTTTTCGGATCTACTTTGATACGAGTGGGACAACCCTTATTATATTACTCTTGTGTAGTTTGGGAAATGTTTTGACACTCTTCTTGGCGTAACTTAATAACCCTTAGGCGGTATAACGTTTCTTATAGAACTGTAGGCTAGGGAATAATAGATATCGCCCTTTCTGTATCTTAGTGACATGTGTGCTTATGTAAATATTTTTTAAAAGGTTATATGTCATAATGCTTAGTACTCGCGGTTTCACGCGTGTTAAATGTATTATTAACGATTATTTAGAAACTTCAAGCAATATATACTTTCTTTTAGCAATATAGGATACTAGCAACCCGCCTTCGCTTCGCTTCGCTTTCAGTTGCCTTACCCACGTAGCTCCCGTTCCTGTGGGAATATTCGGATAAAATGTAGCCTATGTCACTCCCTGATATTATAGCTTTCCATTGGTGAAAGAATTTTTGAAATCAGTTTGGTGGTTTAAGCGTGTAAGCGTAACAAACAAAAAAACTTACTTTCACATTTATAATATTAAGTAAGGATTACGTTCTATCAGCTTATCGATGTACAAGGATAAAGTACATCAAATATCCCTAAGAAGCTATAATGCCAGGGATAATAGCCAAACTACACTGGTGGGTTAGTTGGTGTTATGATTTGCCCGGGAATGTGGCGCCGCCCATTCTAATAGTGATCACTCACAATTTTCATCACTTCCACGGGAAAGTTATAAGTGGCGAGAATTTGCATTCTTAACCCGCCACTACATGGTATATAAGTCATTTTTACAATACTCAAAGGCAAGAGAGGGGGTGGTGAATGGTATTCTTACTCCGTCATTCATCACTACGTATTTCATTAGAAACATTACATTAGTAACTGCACCGATGGTGTAGCTGTTAATATACTGACCTACAGTACGAAGTGGTTCGAATCCCTGAATCGATCCTTTGTGCGATCCATAAATTGTTGTTCTGAGTGAATGTAATTTGTGTCCCTTAATTATATGTTTGTATAGTCGCTCGCAACAAAAGGATTATTGCCTTATTACAATAAGGCACAGGGGTCTCTTTATTTTCGAATTATAAAAAATCTAAATATACTGCGAAACTCCGTAACAATCTTTTGATATCTAAATTTATTTAAAAAAGGCTAAGCTTGATTACTAAGATCTTATTATGTATATAAGTCATTAAACAGCAATTATAAGCTATTAATTATAGTTAGACTAAATAAAACACAAAAATGTTTCTATGTCAGTTATAAACTAGGAAACCATAGAACAGTAGTGCCTCAAACCGGTTTCATTGAAATGAAAATAATGAAAATGACCACAGACCACTAAAAGAAGATATTAGGACCTGTGGGCTTACCCTTGAAATTAATTCTAATTTCGAATCCGATTCAATTCCAATCTTACCAAACTTATAGGTATTTGGTACTCTTAAATAAAATTGAGAATGAATTCTTTGCCTTTGCCGTTGTTATTTTCACCAAATGTGCCGTATTTTATGACATTAAATTAATAACGTCACCGAACTCGATCACCACAAAGACGCTTTCTTGAAATTGTGCAACATTACGAATTTTAAACAATGTCAAAATCACGTCGGGAGTAGCAAATATTTGAATTAATTGACGAAAGTTTCAAGAATTCATTTTGTTTAAAAAAAATCCACCGAATTTGATTCCAATTATGCGCTAGTGTCGCTTTCAAGAGTACCAAATTGCTTATATTGGAGGTGCGATTGCTTTTAGGATTGAAATCGAGATTCAAGAGTAAGCACACTGGTAGGTGGTGTTGCGATCTCGTCATCTCAGCTCATACACGTACCAGTGGTGGGCTCGAGTCTTCTCCCCATCATCTCAGCCTATATACGTTCCACTGTCGGGCTCAGGCCTCCTCCATAATGGTAGGAGAACTGACCTACTACACCATGTTGGTCAGTCATGTTGGTATAGGGTTTTATTTGAAATTTCCTTCTCTAGTATGGATGTCATATGCATATCCCTTAGTCATCTTTTACGACATCCGCGGACATGATAGGGAGTGAATTGTTCGATGCCGGCCTGACGCTGCCTACCATCGCCAGGGCGATGGTCAGCAGTGTCAGGAACTGGGACGCCGTCGCAGTCTTCTGCGAGGCAGTAGTCTCGCGGAAGGAGGCGGCGGATCGCTTGGGCGAGGAGCGCCGCCTCGATCCGCCGCCGGCGACTGGGGCGGCGTAGGCGCGAATACTTGCGCCTCATACCGCCTTAGCCGAGGCCGCGGGCGACGTGACTGGGGAATTAGTCCGTCACCCGCTGAGAGGCCAACCGCGTGAGGAAAGACCGACGTCCTCCCCGAGGGGGGGACGTCGATGGATGGGAGGGTACCCCAAATAGGGGGTATTTCATCGGGCCGACCACTGATGTCAAGTCACCCTGCTCCGGTGATCGGCCAACGACGAAGGCGACGTGCATCGGCGGGAGTGCGTGCTTACGCCCCTCTGTCGCCCCGGACGGAGTGGTGCGAGGAGCTCGCCGACCGCAACCCACCTCAAAAAAAAGGTAGTGAATTGTATTCTTACTTCGTCACCACACGGAAATTTTTATAATGTACTAGCAACACGCCCCCGCTTCGCTTCGGTTTCACTCATCTTGCCCACGTAGTTCCTGTAGGAATACAGTGATAAAATATAGTCATATTACTCCCTGATCTATCAAAATCAAAGCTATAATGCTTTCTATTGGTGATAGAATTTTTGAAATCTGTTCTGTGTGTTGTTTAAGCGTGAAAGCGTAACAAAGAAATTTATTTTCGCATTTATAATATTAGTAAGAAGAACGTGTGTAACCGAGATAGCACGAAGAATTAGCACGCTGAAGTGGCAATGGGCAGGCCACATCGCTCGACGAACCGACAACCGCTGGGGAAGAAAGGTTCTCGAGTGGCGACCACGTATCGGACGACGCAGTGTAGGACGTCCCCCCACTAGGTGGACCGATGACCTAGTGAAAGTAGCTGGGCGTCGTTGGATGCAGGCGGCACAGGACCGTTCATTGTGGCGCAACATGAGGGAGGCCTACGTCCAGCAGTGGATGGCGATAGGCTGAAATGAATGAATGAATGAAATATTAGTAAGGAATGAATGAAATATTAATAATATATTATTATTAGTAACATCATCTCTGGTCATACTTATTTGTCCCTTTTACGCTCGAGCCTCCTTCGCAATTGGAGAGATATTAACTTACTGTACCCCATTGCTCAGACAAGTTCATATTTTGTTTGGACTCGCTATGGTTAGCACATACTCCATCCATTCTGTCTGGGGCCACGACTTCAGGCCGGCGCGTGGCCCTATAACTCATGTCCATCCTCTTCATCATTGGATTGACCACTGGTACAGAGATTCTTGACGTCTGTGGCCAGCCCGGCGGTGGCGGTTTGTTTCAAGTTTTACTTCTCTTGCATAAAAGGTGTGTGCATATTATATGCCTTGGTCGTCTTTTACGACACCCTTAGAAAAGATAAGCGGTGGCGAATTGTATTCTTACTTCATCACCACACGAGAAAATAACATTCTAAGATACGAATCCAAAATGTAGTATTCGCGAAACGGTATTTACGTAATTATTTTAATCTAGGATCATGAATAAAAAGGTTCTGTTTAACAACACTAATTTACATTATATGGTAATAATAGAAATATGCCGAAAATAAAAACTTTTTGTGAAGATAAAAGATACTTAATTGTATTCATAACAGTAGGTACATTGTTTCAGACAGGAATATTAATTACAAGTAAACGATGTCAAAGATGTTTCAACTTTGTAGGAGATTGTTTTTTCTTCTAAAGAAAAATAGAATTTATTTTGAAATTAAAAATGTAAAAGTTGTGAGACCTAATTGATCGTCAACTTTGCTATTAATTTATTTCTAGGCGTTGTAATACCTTCACAATAAAAATTCATGCATTAAATATGTTTAAAAACGACGATAAAACCCAAACATGTTATTTTATATTGTCAGTTATGAAATTAATTGCTTTATATAATGTAACTCTACCATTTTTTGTACGACATAGGCATTTATCTCAAAGATGTGCTTAGTGAGAATGTATTTTATTAATAAAATACATGCGTGTGATATGCATATTTCTTGAGTTCTCCAATTTGTAATTTCTTTTGAAAATAAAGGTTCGAGAGAGATTTGATACTAAATTTAAGGAGAAATTAAGAATGGAAAAAGAAACAGAAGAACGGAAAAAGAAACAGTTTATTTTTACAATCTAATGTAGGAAACTAAATTCATTATTCATTAAAATATTAATTATGTGGTTCATATACTTCATTTTATAATTATTTAGACGATTCAAACAGCCAAGTCGTAAAAGCATCGTTAATAATTGCTGGTCTTAATATAATCCTTATAATTTCAATAACTAAGGGTACCCGTAATTTTGAATAACTAATTGAGGCATTTGATGTACAACTATTTCTCCTCAACAGCAATAACTGTTCTAAATAATTAAAAGCTCTTTGGGTGTTTTGGGTTCATAGCCAATATTGTAGTTTATGTGACATAAATTTAATAATAAAGCAATAACTATTACTAGACCAAGTTGTTAGGCGTTTACTATCTGATTGGATTTTCATAGCGATTATGAGGCTGGCTGTCCTCTTAGTTTTTGTTAAGTCTGTTAACAGTGATTACTAGAGACCGGATTATACGCATTTGCATATGTGCATATGCATTTGCATATTTAAGTCAATTTCAGTAGTAATAGCATATTTTACCTAAGATCTAGTTATGATGCATGTTATCGGTACATTTCAATATTTTCTCGAGTGCAGTATACTCACTCTGCGTTTCGAAATGCGATAAAATGTGATAATATCGCGAATACAACCAAATTTAATAGTTACTAGTAGTTTTAAGCAAACAAATTTAATAGTTATAAAGTCAATTGAATAATAATTGTGACTGGTCAGATTCACGAATTACATATTAAAATCGAAGACACAACCTTACCACTGAACATTTGGAACAAATCACAATATCAAGTATTGATTGATTTATTTACGTTAGTAGAAAAATTAAATAATTTTAATGTCTTGTAATGTTATTGTATTTATTATCGCCTTTTAAAGGATTTATTTAATATCTTTAAACGAGCAATTCTTGTATATATACAGGGTGTATCAGGTTATGGGACAACTGGTCAAATGGGGGTAGGCAATGGTGGTAAGAACCCATAAAAAGAAATTTGAAGGAAAAATATCGAATCGTTAATGAATTAGAGACATGTAAAGTTTTCAATTTTGTCATTGTTTTTTCGTTTAAATCTGATTGAAATGTATAAAGTCAGTGATACTTAATCTGTAACATATTCGTACTTTGTTAAATGTTCAATAGAAATTTAAAAAATCAATGATTACGTTCGCATAAGCAAAACGAACTTCGCTTTAAATCAGCTGATCGGCCGATTATCGTCGCCGAGTCACGTTTATACCTACGATCCCATTGAAGCGTTTGCGCAATTCTAGGTATGTATGAATGAAATTATACTGTCGAAGCATACATACATGCCTACATAATACGTAACATTTAAGGCGTAGACTGTTTGACACACATTTTTGAAATTACTATAACTTTTATGTTATATTGTTTTTGGTGTAATATATATTTTAATTACGATCTATGGCCGGTACACTACAACATACTCGAACAGTTGCTCCATAACCTGATACACCCTGTATGTTCAGGATCTCGGAAACGGCTGCAACGATTTTGATGAAATTTGGCATACTAGAGGTTGCGGGGCCAAAAAATCGATTTAGCTAGGTTTTATTTATAGAAAATGTTGTTTTGTCGGTGTTTTTAGCAAAACAATACAATGACATTAAATTTTAAAATAATATGAATTCAAATTTCGCCGTCAATGTTAAGAGTTATAATAGCTCAGTTGGGAAGTTGTCCAGTTTTCTTTCTGTTTTGGCATTCAAACAGTGTGGGATCGAATCTCGGTGTTATTATTATTCTCTTATTGTAATTTTTGATATTTTTTTTCATGCATTTGCATGCATATAACAAGCATTTTATGTTGCATATAATCCGGTCCCTAGTGGTTACTATCGATCATCAAGTGACGCTCGAATATTATGGATGTAATTAAAATAGCATCTTGTTTCTTATAATCTTCCTTATAAGTTGTAATAGACTAATTTGTAATAGATTAATTACCACATAAAAAAAAATGGTTTAATAAAGTACTCAGTGGATTCCATTAGGTGAATTTCGGTAAAAATCATCGAGTTTATAGTATTCCTATAAAGATTTCAATTTTACTAAAATTGAGAAGATACATATCTGTAAGCTGTAATTACGTACAATCCGAGTTCATTGCTCTCAAAAATTAAATATTTGCGATTGCAGAATATTTGGATTCGCCGCACCCTCAAAATGTTTGCAGGTTCAACGGGGTAATATAAATTTCAAGTTTCATCTTTTAGCAAATATTAAACTAATCAGCTCTAAGAATCTTTTGGTTCAGATTGTAATAAAAATATTTGTAAATGCCCTGCTATATTTGTGTACCTATAAATATTATGTGTTTAGAGTTGTTCATAAGTTATATAATTTGGATAAATAATTTCTTATTATTATTTTTTACTGGATAATGTTTTGAGTTAACCAAATTAGGCACTAATCCTTACTTCCTTACTAATATTATAAATGCGAAAGTAAGTTCATTTGTTTGTTTATTTGTTTGTTTGTTACGCTTTCACGCTTAAACCACCGAACCGATTTCAAAAATTCTTTCACCAATGGAAAGCTATAATATCAGGGAGTAACATAGGCTATATTTTATCCCGGAATTCCCACGGGAGCGGGAACTACGCGGGTAAGGCGACTGAAACCGAAGCAAAGCGAGAGCAGGTTGCTAGTATAATAAAGCAAATGAGTGCGTGTAAACTTTACTCGTGGTTGAGGTAAAACTTCTTTAACTTTTATTATTCGGTTGGCAATAATATTTAACATATTTACATAAACCTAAGAGGATCTTCTTGTCCAACATACCTCAGTGTCTGAAAACACAGGTCAACCAGTGTGTGTTACCAGTGATGACTTACGGCACGGAAACGTGGTCCCTAAATGTAAGCCTCACAACAAGGCTCAAAGTCGCTCAGCATGCTATGGAGCGGGCTATGCTCGGGATTTCTCTGCGATAGAATCCGAAATACGGAAACCCGCAGAAGAACGGGTGTAACCGACATAGCACGAGGAATTAGCACGCTGACTTCACTTGGCAATGGGCAGGCCACATCGCTCGACGAACCGACAACCGCTGGGGAAACTAGGTGGACCGACGACCTAGTGAAGGTTGCTGGGCGTCGTTGGATGCAGGCGGTACAGGACCGCATATTGTGGCGTAACATGAGGGAGGCCTACGTCCAGCAGTGGACGGCAATAGGCTGAAATAGGGGGGGACATCGGTCGATGGGAGGGTACCCCAATAGGGGTATTCCGTCGGGCCGACCACTGATGTCAAGTAACCCTGCTCCGGTGGTCGGCCCAACGACGAAGGCGACGTGGTTTTCGGGTGGGTTGCGGTAGTTGCGTGCTTAAGCCCTTCTGTCGCCCTGGACGGAGTGGTGCGGAGGCGCGCCGACCGCAGGCCACCCACAAAAAAAAAAAGGCTGAAATGATGATGATATCCTTACTAATATTATAAATGCGAAAGTAAGTTTGTTTATTTGTTACGCTTTCACGCTTAAACCGCCAAACCAATTTGAAAAATTCTTTTACCAATGTAAAGCTATGATATTAGGGAGTAATATAGGCTATATTTTATCCGAGTATTCCCCCGGGAACGGGAAGTACGCGGGTAAGGCGACTGAAACCGAAGTGAAGCGAGGGCCGGTTGCTAGTAATATATATATTAACTTATTTAATAATGATGATATAGATTTTAATGTATTAAAGTATCGAATAAACTACATTTAACTAACTCAATTATTATTATTATAATATCTTCATCATCTCAGCCCATTTACATCCTATTCTTGGGTTCGGGCCTCCTCCATTTTGGGAGGGAAATCGACACACTATACCACGCTAGTCAGACATGTTGGTATAGGGTTTTGTTTCGAGTTTTCCATCTCTTGCATAGATGTTCTGTGCATATTATATCCCGTTGTCTTTTACGACACCCACGAGCAAGAGGTGATTCTTACTCCGTCGCCACACAGAATTATTATATCATAAATGTATAATAATATAAAATATATAATAATAATATCCCGATAATGGAGAAAATACAATTCGCCACTCCCTATCTTGCCCGTAAATGTCGTAAAGGACGACTAAGGCCTATATTATGCCAATAACATTTTTGCAAGAGAAGAAAAACCCGAAATAAAAGCTTATGCCAATATGTCTGACCAGCGTGGTATAGTAGGTCAAATTCCCTTTCATTGTGGAGGAGGCTCGAGCCCAACAGTGGGACGTATATGAGCTGAAATCATGATGATTATAGTATTTAGTTAAAGTAAGACATCGTTAATTATGCCTTTTATATGTTACATTGCTCTTCAAGTAACCAATAAATTAATTGAACGGATAATTCACTTAGCTTATTACTTACTTTATACTCATAAAATTTAAATAAGGAGCGTTGAAGAATCACGTTAATACTTCAGGAGGTCGCTTTAAATCCAGTCTGATTTGAATAATGCCAGAGTTACGAGAAGCGTCGTGATCCACAGGGGGTAATCATTTCATTTTTACTTAAAATTTTAGCTTAGCTCCTAACTCAAGCTCGACTATTTAGGAAGTTAATACGTTTATTTTTTTAGTTTCACAGTATCTTTTAACCTAAATAAGACTCATACAAATAATTCAGGGATGATTTTCGAAAAATAATTCGCAGTCGCCATAAATAATGGATTAGGATTACGGATTAATATGACAAAATGTTAAATAGATATTAGTTTCACAGCTTTTTTTAACCTAAATAAGTCTCAAGCGGATAATTCTGAGATGTGTTTCGAAAAATCAAACTTTTAAAAGGGGTTATGAATATAGATTTGAATGATGAGAAATAGATATCTAACGTCTAATTTTAAATTTTTCCGTGTGGTGACGCAGTAAAAATACAATGTTTGCAAGAGAAGGGAAAACTTGAGATAAAACCCTACCAACACGTCTGACCAGAGTGGTATAGTAGATCAATTTCCATCTCATAGTAGAGGAAGCCTGAGCCCAACAGTGGGACGTGTATGGGCTGAGATGATGATGACGAATTTACAATTTACGTATAAGTAGGTATTTATTAATTCATCATATCATCATCATCATATTAGCCCAAAGAAGTGCCGGGCTTGGGCCTTCTTCATTATAGGAAGTAAAATGATCTATTATACCATGCTCGTTAAACGTGTTGGCATTGGGTTTTATTTCGAGTTTTCCTTCCTTTACATAGATGTTATATGCATATTATATTACGACACCTATGAGTAAGATGTGGTGGCGAATTGTATTTTTAAAGTGAAACTTCTAATACGACTTCCAAAAAGGTTACGTTAAACGTTTAACGCTACGGGAATAGAAAGAGATCGAGCGAGAGTGAATGCGTGGCACTCGAACGTATGCGCGTAGTATACCTGTGTGCCTACTCTTAAATCTCAATTCCAATCCTAATTCCAATCGCAGCTCGAATTTGAGCAAATTTGGTACTCTTGAAAGCGACACTAGCGCCCGATTGGAATCAAATTAGGTGGAACGTTTCTAAACTAAACGAATTCGATTCTCGTCGATTAAGTCTTATATTTGCTACTCCCGACGTGATTTTGACGTAGTTTAAAATCGTTAATGTTACACAATTTCAAGAAAGCGTCTTTGTGGTGATTGAGTTCGATAACGTTAATAATTTAAAGTAAGAAAACCTGGCACATTTGGTGAAAATAACAACGACGAACGCGTAAAATTCATTCTCGATTTTGTTCAAGAGTACCAAATATAAGTTTGGTGAGATTGGAATCGAATCGGATTCGAAATTAGAATTGATTTCAAGAGTAAGCCTACTGATACAGGCCAGCGCGAGCGTTAGCAATGAGTAGCGTCCAATAATTTTTAACATTTTTTTTTAATTCTTTTCTTTATATTGACAAAAACACGTGGCAGCAAAGAAATTACACTGCTGACATGCGTATTTTGTACGCAAGCTCTTTTTTTTATTCTGGGTCAAACACAAAAACGTAAAAAAAAGTGATCAAGCTACTTAACTTTTAAGTATTTATTATTTTTATCACGTAAGTATTTTTACTATTCAAAGTTATGTTTTGGCCAGCTTAATTGGCAAAGTTTTTCATATTTGACTAATGAAATATTATTTTACGAATTTTATTTGTTTGAAAATGTCCCCTTCTGTAGACTGTTCGGATACAAGGTAACTCACTTTCTCAATAATTTAAAAATATTTCAAGCATAATTAGTACATTATTTTTATTAAATAAACATTTGAAGATTAAGCAATTTTTTAAATAAGCGTTCATAAAATAAAATGGATGTAATAATTACAAATAAGAATATATAAACATTTGTTCTCATATTTATGATCTTCTTCTGTAGACATATAAAACGTACATAGTTTTAAAATTATTGAACGCACTCGACATATTTTTGTTATTGTGTTAGCAATAATGTTTTCTCTGTCAGTCATTTGTTTGAAATTTTAATTAATGTCTTTGGTGTCGGTGAATACCACTTTTTTAAAAAGATACACAAGATTTATGTCGTTTTTGTTGGATCCTTCCTGTACTGCGTGTATGTTGGTAAGTAGACAATTCAAAAATAAATAAGACTTAAGCTTTTACGGTCATTAGGGCTCTGATTGCAATACCCAACACGCTTTTGTTCTAACCTCAAAATGAAACACGCCATCTTTGATATTGTTTCATTTCTCTTTCCTGTAGACATCTTTTCTGTAAACACCAATGTCTAGAGGATATACTACTATCTACAGGATGTCAAATAAACTTTCATGCTATCAGAAAAATCTTTTTATATTATATACTAGCAACCCGCCCTCGCTTCGCTTCGGTTATAGGTTATAATCGTTTTACCCGCGTAGTTCCCATTCCCGTGGGAATATCGGGATAAAATATAGCCTAGTTTACACCCTGATATTATAGCTTTCCATTGGTGAAAGAATTTTTGAAATCGGTCCAGCCGTTTTGAAGATTACCCGGAACAAACAGAAAGACAGAGAGACAGACAAAAATTTTTTAATTGCTATTTTAGGCATAGGTGTCGTGCAAATAACCGTGTGAGCATGAAAAAAGCCTATTATTTTGACATTACAAACAGACACTCCAATTTTATTTATTGGTATAGATAAATATTTTTTGTTAGTGAAAAATAATGTGTCTGCATGTGACGACATGATGTTATCAGTAGGTACACCTGCGCGCTGCTCATATGATTAAATCTTATTATGTAATTCATATTACAGTTACAATGCCACGGGTAAGCGGAATAAGAATTCAGCTTTCCGAGCAAGATAAAAAGGAACGTAGGCAGGAGCAGAAGAAACTTAGTATATGTCGCGCATGTGCTAAGATGAATGAAGCCGACTTAAAAGAGAGAAGGAAACAGGACAGGGAAAGATATCGAGGAAAGAAGGAACAAGGTAAAATCAAAACTATTAATGATTACACAGCCAGAGAACAACGACAAATCCGAAAAGTATGGAGAGTAAAAGCCAAATTAAGACGCCAGAAGAAAAAGTTGAGGAAAATGCTTTGCGTATCATCGAAGAAGATACGCCACCGACTAGTTCCTCATTTTCACGCATGATAGTCGGTAATGCAGTTGTGAAACGCAACGCACAAAGACTGAGAACAGAAAATTATTACCTCAGAAAGAGAATACTGGAGCTAGAATCTAAAATGACAAAATATAGAATGAGAGCTACTAGATCATCAAATAGATTAGAAAAACAAAAGAAAATACCCAAAACAATCAAAAAGTATAAGAAGGCTTATAAACTTAAAAAAGCGGTACAAGAATTTTTGATTCAAGATGAACAAAGCATCCTTACATCGGGTAAAAAAGACACTATAACGAGAAAAAAGTCTAAACAACAGATTCGTTTTTTGAATGATTCTCTTATAAACTTGCACAAAACTTTTGTAAATAAGTCTGGACAACATATCATACGAAACTTTTCGGAGGTACCGACTATTTTGGGCATTATTTCCTAAAATAGGCGTTAGAAACATGTGCCTATGTGTCATACATGCAAATAATGCCCTTATAATTCAGGCACTTTACAATGCTAAAATGATTCCTTATAAATCTATTACAGACTTGCTAAAGCATCTATGCTGTAATAATACCTGACCTGGCTTGTTTAGAAAATAGATGTTTAGGTTGCAAAGACAATACTTTACAGTGTAACAATTTTGATGGCAGTGATACTATATTATTTGAAAGGTGGCTTACAAAAACTGTTCCAATTGTAATTAAAAATACTACAAAACAGTGTCGAAAAACTATAAAAGAAAAAGTTTCGACTACAAAGAAAGCATTTTGTTGAGTCGAAGTTGCCTGAAATCGATCAGATTTTGAATAAAAGTGCTACTCGTCCTTTCAAAGGAACGCTCGAGATACATCAAGTTTTATGGACTATACAAAGTCCTAATGTTATTCGTGCCAGACGATTGAGCTGTTTAAATTGTACAGCTCGTGAAAGATGTTCACATTATGAATTAGGACAGATTCAAATAAAGTATAAAGTCCCAAATTCTCCTATTATCTGTCTTTTACCTGATCGTCACTTTGGCAGTTCATCATCGGCTTCTCCTCAGCCGGGTCCTTCCAATCATCATAATACTTCTTTTGAAGTTCACTCTATTCAGTCTTTCAGTAGTCCAGGGAGGACTGAATCTGTCCATCCACAATACACCCGATGCACCACCAACTTTTTGCAGCCCTTTGGGCGAATCTTCTATTGACGTCACGCTTTCAAGTGCAGACGTCCGTTTGAATAGGTGGCGCGTTCTTCCGGACGCGTCATGTAGTGATCATCGCCTGATCGTGTATGAATTTGGATCGAGACTGTTGCAGGCTCCTCCCAGACAAAGTTATAATTTTAGATACAAATCTAAAGGCGCAAACTGGGAATTTTTCAGTTCTCTCTTTTCTTCGTGTGCCAGGGATTTCACTCGTAGACAATTAACCGCAGAAGAAAGCGCTGAACTAATGTCACATTCTCTTATATACTGTGCTGATGTAGCCCTAGGCCGAACATCCCTGCCTAATACTAAGAGATGTGACTGGTGGAACAATCACCTAGTGGAACTCCGCAAACGCTTTCGAAGGGCGCGCAGGAAGCATAATAAACTTAAAAAGTCACCTAACGTAGGAAGGGCCTTTGATAAATCTCTATCTGTACTGAAAGCTGCCAGGTCTCGCTACCGGATTGCAGTAGAAAAATCGAAAGACGCTTTGTTAAATAAGATTGTGGAAAGATTAGAAAGTGAAGGTCCATGGTCTCCACTATATCACGAGTTTAAAGCGAATCGATCAGTCGACTTAGCGTACATACAAAACATTAAAGTGAACGGTAAACACACTACGGGTATTGAGGAGACCACGGAAGTTTTATTAAATACGTTAATCCCAGACGATGACATCTCAGTCGACAGCGAACATCATAAACAAATACGTGCATGGGCCGCCGAGCCACCTCTCTCGCCTATGTCTGACCTTCCATCTCTTGCCGAGTTTATGAATACTGTTAGAACTCTTCCCCTCAACAAGGCTGCTGGCGAAGATAAAATATCAAATAAAATGATCAAAGAAGCTAGTCGAACATCGGGCGACTCAATGTTAATAATTTTTAATCGTTGCATAACTGAAGGCATTTTTCCTCGTATATGGCGGCGCGGTTATATACGTATAATTCCTAAAGGCGGTGATAAGCCACCAGACGACCCGAAGTCATATCGACCAATCAGCTTACTGCCTTCATTAGGCAAGCTCTTAGAACGTCTCATTGTTCCTCGTTTATTGCCGGGTGGACCAACGTTCAATCATAAACAATTTGGCTTCACTCACGGCAAATCAACTGTCGACGCGGCCGTTGCGGTAAGACGTGTCATTAGCGCATCCGTTTTTAAATACGTACTGGGTGTCTTCCTGGATATCTCAGGTGCTTTCGATAACGCCTGGTGGCCAATGCTAC
Source organism: Lymantria dispar (assembly GCA_032191425.1). Classification (NCBI taxonomy): domain Eukaryota; kingdom Metazoa; phylum Arthropoda; class Insecta; order Lepidoptera; family Erebidae; genus Lymantria; species Lymantria dispar. The sequence continues at coordinate 15,667,970 of CM063458.1, forward strand.
TTCTTAAATTAAAGGCTCGTGGTTGCTATAGAAATATCTACCAAATCATACAGTCGTACTTTTTAAATGGCTCGACTAAATTGAAACTTGGTCACCATGCTGTGTCGAAACCACTGACGATGGGCTGCCCTCAAGGTTCGGTATTAAGTCCATATCTATGGAATTTAGGTTTTGACGATTTTCTCGAGTTACCTCTACCGAAAAATTGTCTACTGATCGGCTATGCAGACGACGGACTTTTACTTATACAATCGAACACAAGGGATGGTTTAGAGAAATTAGCGGAAACATGCCTCAATGATATATTCGATTGGGGTACACGAAACCGGCTTGCCTTCGCACCACAAAAAACATATCATCTTTTATTAAAAGGACATTTACAATCAGCGCCGCGTATAAAATTCAATAATATGACTGTCAAAAAGAAAGAATCAGTTTGCTATCTCGGCCTAGTCTTAGAAAAAAATTTTTCATTTACTGAACATATTAAAACTGTAGGCGAAAAAGCGAAACGGAATTTCTACGCGCTTACTAGAATATCCACATCTACTTGGGGCCTTCGTTTTAATACACTTAAAACCATATACATGGCCACATATTTGGGGTGTATTTGTTACGCTGCACCTGTATGGGCCGATAGGGCCACCATAGGGGCGGCTCGCCTTAAATTACTACAGAGCCAACGATTGGCCCTAATATTCTTATGTAAAGCCTATAGAACGGTTAGTACCGAGGCCTTACCAGTACTCGCGGGTGTACTTCCGGTTGATTTGGAAATTCAGAGACGAGCGTCAATGTATTACACCACAAAGGAAACTATGAATACAGATTTCCTTCTACCGCGCGACCGAAATAAAATTGCTAGATTGTTTGCACCACAATCCATTGTTTATGAGGAACTTTTAACTGAATGGCAAGAAAGATGGGATTCATCATCGAAAGGTCGTCATCTTTATCTATTTTTTCCATGCATCCGGGAGCGCCTGGAGAAGGTGTGGTTGGAGGTTGACCACTTCGTGGCCCAATTTTTAACTGGCCATGGCAACTTTAAAAGTAAATTATTTTCTTTTAAACTCGTACCATCACCATTATGTCAATGTTCCACATCTGACCACGAGTATGAACAATCAGCACATCACATTCTCTGGGAGTGCGATCTCTGGCGAAACGAGCGTAACCTTATGTTAAACAGTTTGCAAGTCACCTGTGGGGTAGTATACTATACGGACCTTGTAGCAACTCGAGAAAATTTCCGTGCGTTCATGCGTCTCTGCCATACCTACTGTAGCAATCAATCTTAACGCTCACATATAGGCCCCGTTAAGCTCTTCCGTATCCGTGGTGCCGTACTGCTGCGCTATCGTAGCTGTACTCCTGTTTACTTATTGGCTGACTAGTCATTTTGTTTTCCTGTCTCCCGCTTTGCCTGGGAGGGAAGTGGAATCTCTCTTTCCAACTCCTCCTCTTTAATCTTTTCTAATTAAATTTGTTGCGGGTCCCAAGACAATTAAAATCATATCCCGGGACTGCCTGAGGGTCAAACCTCGGTGTCATTTATGGAGACCATTGTGGATCCTGGCTTACAGGAGTTACAATGGTGGGAATGTGTGGTGGGATTAGTCCCAATAAAAAGTCCAGGGAGGAGCGAAGCTACAACTAAATCAATGACACACGGTTTCTTTGATAGATTGACATCTGATAACTTGCCTCAAAACGTATGGCCAAGTCAAAAGCCCTTAAAGAAAGTACGTCGTTTCTTTTTAGAGGACTCTGATTCTTCCCTAGAATTAACCCCAAAAAAACGACGTCCAATAACTTTTACATCGGATGATTCTAATGATGAAAATATATTTTAGGTATTTTTTTGTAAAATTTCGACAGAATGGTTGTCCATTCTGTGGATAACTTTTGATTATTTATTACTATAAAAAATAAGCACCTTTTCATATATTACATGTTTAGTAAGGGGAGTGAACACTGCTTTGATCATGTCAAATAACTTCTTTCAAATGAATCATATTAATTTGATTACTTATTAGGGGTAATTTTATCATCTGTAGACAAATGAGTCTCTTCTGTGAGCAATTAAAAACAAAAACTGTGATTTTTGGCTAAAATATATAAGACTATGATCTATGTCGATATTTTTAAGGATAAACAAGAAGTACAATTTAAATACAGACTGATTTTCAAAACGATATGTGGTGTTTTATTTTCTGCATATTTTGAAACACACATTTTGTGTTTGACCCTCCTGTCACCACATAGGAGAATTTCTTACTATTAAATGGTTATGACGGTAAAAGGTCCTGGTCGGGTCACTGATGATAAAGTCGGGTACTGATAGTCCGCGCACTTTGCGCTTGGAGGTAGGCTTGAAGGCGAGCTATGTGCTCGTTCGCTGCCCGCTCTCGTCACCTAGGATGGATCAGATGGTGTGCGGTGCAACATGGTCTGCAGGCAAAAAAAAAAATGACGGAGAAGGTGGTACAGTAGTAAAAGGTGTTGGTCTCGTTTATTTTCTCTCTATCAGATTAATGGGTTACTATAATAGGGTCTAGTGTGTTTAAACGAAAAAGCGTTTACAACAAAAAGTGAACAATTTTTGCGAACATTAAGACGAGATAAATTGTTGTAAGGAGAAAAGTAATTAGTAAGACGTCCTTATTTTAAGTATATCACGACTATAGGGTTTTTAAACTTAATGATATAGACGGATACTCACAAGTATCTCTTCTTAATTGGAGTGTAATTGTGAAAAGTTTCCACTGATTTTAATACTTATAATAAAAACCAATTAAACATTCCATGTTTACCTTCAAAAAACGACAAAAGGATGTGTACTTACGTTTGTACGTCCTTAATTGTCATTTATTATAGCCGTGGAAAAGGAAGAAGTGCTAACATATTATATACTTAATCCGTGGCGGCCTTTTATGGCCATGTAAAAATCTCCACCTCCTTCAATTTTATCTATTTTAGTGTTTTGTAGTGTTATGTTGAATAATTTAACTGGTACTTGATATATTAGTGGTTTTGCCAAAATTTCCAGAGGACTCGTTAGTTGTCAGTGCCCAATTAATGGTAAGCGTTTGACTTATTGATGGACAGTGAATACGTACAATCTACTTAATACAAAGAAGTGAAATATTATTTTAAAAGTTATGAACATAATAATAAAAGACTTGATTAAATTTAGAGTGTAAAGCTAACAATTTTTCGGCTGAAAGACTTTATTCGTAATCATAAATAAACTTTATTAAAAAAAAAATCCGTCGCCATAAAAAAATATTTTCCATGTAGTGGCAGAGTAAGAATACAATTTACCACTCCCCAGTGGCGTAGCGTGTGTCACTGTCGCCCGGGGCGGAGTTATAATTTGCCGCCCTTTTGACATCGTAAAAATAATAATTGTTGGTGTTGGTAAGAAAAAACGTAACGAAATGAAAGAATTGAGTGTAAAATATTTATTTCAAAACTATGTAATACATGTGTAAGTAACATGACTGTGTTAAAACTTTAATAATTTACACTATTTTTTTTTTATTTTTTTTTGGGTGGGTTACGGTCGGCGCGCTCCTCGCACCGCTCCGTCCGGGGCGACAGAGGGGCGTAAGCACGCACACCCGCAACCCACCCACGTGCACGTCGCCTTCGTTGTTGGGCCGACCACAATAATTTACACTATAAAATTAATGTTTAATAAAGTCTAAGCAGTCTAAAACTCTACTTTTCGCGACTTACGCGCAGCGAAATCATTTCTTCGGTCCTTGGACCCACCCTGTGTAACATCGGGTACGACTGGGCGTTGGAGGGGGAGACTCCCGCCCGGGTTGGACGTGATTTGGCGGGCTCGTCATAGCCCGCGTTGGGACGCTAGAGGAGGCGGCAAGCCTGGCGACTCTAGGCACCAAAGAGATCGTCAGGCGGATCGGGGCGTTGGGGTTGAGGGTAGCCCTGGACAAGATGGAGGCCATCCTGTTCCAAAGGCCCCGCATGGGCCCTCCCATCGACGTCTCGATCACCACTAATTCGGTTGATATCAGCATCCGGGCGCATATGAAGTATTTGGGCCTGGTGTTCGACGGGCATTGGTGGTTCCGAGAGCATTTCCGCAGGCTTTAGGCTCTACGGCTCATCGGCGCGGCGTCCGGCCTATCGTGGCATATGCCGAACGTGGGCGGACCGAGCACTACGTGTCGACGGCTGTACGCGAGGGTCATCTGGTCGATGGCCCTGTATGGCGCGCCGGTGTGGCCGAGGTAGCTGATCGTCCGACTCAGGGCTCTACTGTGGCGACCATAAAGGGCCATGGCGGCCAGGGCTATACGTGGATACCGCACGGTGTCGACGGCGGCAGCGTGCCTGTTGGCCGGGACTCTCCCGTGGGACCTGGAGGCGCCAATGTTCGCCGGTTTGTATCGGCGGGTGTCGGCTGTGCGAGTGGAGGGCGGTGTGATCTCTTTGAGGAAGCTCAGCGCCTGGCGCGTCGACACCCGCTGAGACTTCATTACCCGTTGGGCAGTCCGGCTGGAGAGGCCTCGGTTTGGTGTGCGGACCATGGAGGCCTTCCCCGGTGTTGATGTAGTGGTTAAAACGGCGGCACGAGGTGCTCTCCTTCCGATTGGTGCGGGTTTTGACGGGGCAGGGATGCATCGCCAAATACCTGTACACGGTCGTTAGGAGGGAGAGTACACCGTCCTGCCACCACTGCGATTGCGACGAGGACACGGTGCAGCATACGCTCGAGGTTTGTGAGTTTGTATTCGGTGCTGGGTGAACTGAGACACGGTCTCAGCCTTTGCGAGGCAGTAGTCTCGCGGAAGGGGGCGGCGGAGCGCGTGCGCGAGTAGCGTCTCCTCGACGATGCGAACCGCCGCCGGTGACTGGGGCGGCGTAGGCGCGACTACCTGCGCCTCATGTCACCCCAGTCGAGGCCGCGGGTGACTGGACCGGGGATTTAGTCCGTCACGGTCATGGGTTACGGGTGTGCGTGCTTATGCCCCTATGGTGCCCTGGACGGAGTGGTGTTAGGAGTGCGCCGACTGTAACTCACCCCAGAAATAAAAAAGTGTCCGCACAAAATATTTTTCTTCTAATTTTGCCGCCCTTCTAATAGTGGCGCCCGGTCCGCCCCACCGCCCCCCCCCCCCCCCCCCTTGCTACGCCACTGCCACTCCCTATCTTAGAAGTGTCGTAATAGATGACTAAAAGATATAATATGCATTTTATATCTATGCAAGAGAAAGAAAACTCAAAATAAAACCCTGTACCAACTCTCCTGATCAGCGTGGTTTATTAGGTTTATTGACCTCCCCTGGTGGCGGAGGCCTAAGCCCAGCAGTAGGATGTCTATGGGCTGATATGATGATGTTGGTATGATTAATTAATAAATATACATAAATTGTAAATTGAACGATATCTATTTCTCATCATTTAAATCTATACTTATAACACATTTCTTATGATTTGATTTTTCGAAAGCCCATCAGTGGGACGTTATGGGCTGAGCTGACGATATGTAATTTATATTTAGTAGAATTACATATTAGGCTAACTTTTGCATTCTAAAGTATTAAGTTTTGCATTTTAAAGTATTTCAGATTTCATTCGTCACTGTTGGTAGTAATATACGATAGTAAAATGACATGCATTTCGAAACATCCTTACGAAATACATCACGCAGTTCTTGGCAGGCTGCCAAAGGCAGGCAATCTATTAATTTATTTATTCCTTGTCTTACCTTCTTCAATGTTTTGACAGCAGGCATAACAAAATTATTATTGTGTACTCCTATGTTACAACTATATAGTGCGGCACTTTACTACATTTCTTGTTAATATTATTTTTTTAGTATCACATTACTTTGTTCTTGAAGGGGTAAGCAATGATTTAAAACTAAAATTACAACAATTTCTATTTCCACGTAATAAGAAGTAACATTACCGCCAAAAGTAAATTCGCGATCCTAATAGCATAATTATGTCACTAAATCAACAAGGCGGTTTTTGTAATGTTTTTGTTATTGAGTTTTTTAAAGACAACATCCTATATTAGATAAATAAGCCAATAAATAAGCCCGAATATTACGGGGATCTTACAAATATACAATTCAACAGATACAAACTATATTCAAACAACAGTTTGTAGATAGCACAAAGCATTGTCCTTCGTGGGAATTGAACCCTGGCACGGTACCGGAGTATGGTAACACCGGTATATGGTAACACTAGTATATTTATCACTAAGTCATCTGTGCAGTCTTGTAACTGTGATGATTTTTTTTTTATTGCAAACGGTGGCAAACGAGCAAACAGTACACCTGATGGTAAGTGTTGCTGCCGCTCATGGACCTTTACAAGGCCGTTGCCTACCGCGAAGAAAGCGAAGGGAGTGTGAATGCGTGCATTGAGGCTCGGTGATACCAAGGGCACCACCAAAACCCTCCACACGCAATCACCCTCAGAAAGTTGGGTTTCCGGCTCTCTCGCTCACCGAACGAAGCGCAGTAACAAATTGCTACTACTCAGACGTCGATGTTCTGCGAGAGCATGGTACTGCCCCGGACGGACCGGCCCGCGGCTGTAGACAGATAACTGTCGACAGTGTTTACCATAACATTGATGGCACATAAATTTACTCCTTTCTTTTCTTTATATCGTCACTTACTATCAGCAATGTTGGAGCCTGGGCGTATTATCTACCGTAGGAATTGATTGCAAGACTCTTGGTAACGCATATCGAGACCTATGTCATGTATATTCTTTTAGCCGATTTTTGTGACTCCTACGGAGGTGTGACTTCAAGGGGTAGCAGTCTGTTTGTAGTCTATCACCACACGATATTATCATCATTCTCACAGCTTATATACGTCCCATTGCTGGGCTAGAGCTTCCTCCACAATGGGAGAAAAATTGCCATACTATAAAACGCCGCTCAGACGTGTTATTATAGGATTTTTCGGGTTTTCCTTTTATTATATAGATGTTATATGCTTATTATATCCCTTAATCATATTCTACGAAACCCACAGGCAAGATGAGGTGAAGAATTGTACTCTTACTTCACCACATAAGGAGAAATCATTTTTTCATACATATTCTATTCTGAAGTACAATATTTTGATTTACTGTTGGTGGTTATGTGCATATTGTAAAGGAAGTTAGGTGAAATGTTCACAAAGTTTTCTAATATCCCTTCATTTATATGCTGCTAGCGTTATTCTATATAAGGCTTGCCGCGCTAGTATCATAAGGCTTTTCGCGCCAGTACCATATTTTGCGATAATATATCAATAATGTTATCTCATAGAGAAGACTTCGCTGAAGGAGATAGAAGTGAAGGAGATAGGTCACCACCCTATCGTTCGTCCACCACTCGTATTGTACATAGATGATCAAGCAGATATCCTTATTACAAGAGAAAAAACTAGGTATAAAATAATGATTGCCGATGTTTAGGCGAGTATTAGACATTTGAAATAAAACTATTTTTCAGATTTTATCGCGTTTCTATTTGAGATTTTATTTCTCCGATGTTTCGAATACTTTATAGCGTTTATAGCCACGGGAGAAATGTTAATTAATCATCAAATATAAACGCAATTAAATTCGTAAAAACATTTTATTTTGACATAAAATGCTATATAATAACACGATAATCGCTTGTCGTATTGAAGGTAAATAGTAGCTTATTTTCTCTCCTTTTTTTCGCCCTATCATTCGCCTACAAAGGGTAGAAGATTAAGGTATCATCCCTCATTTAAGAAGGCCTCATATTTAACAGTGGACGTTATGGTGGATTGATGAATCTTATCTGTTGCCGATATGTACTGTTTTCCTAGCCTGTAGCAATAAAAGAGTACAGCAAATTACTATATTCAATTAATTGTGGTCGACTATTAAGTACATATACTCTTCTTTTATAGTAGACTAGTAACCCGCCCTCGCTTCGCTTCAGTTTCAGTCGCCTTAACCGCGTAGTTCCCTTTCCTGTGGGAATACCGGGATAAAATATAGCCTATGTTACTCCCTAATATTACAGCTTTCCAATGGTGAAAGAATTTTTAAAATCGGTTCGGTGGTTTAAGCGTGAAAGCATAACAAACAAACAAATAAACAAACATCCTTACTTTCGCATTTATAATATTAGTAAGGATATTGCAAAAGTTTTGACAATAGTTTTATGACTAGCCGCTTGTCCGAGGTTAACCCTCCTCGGAAATGTACTTGATTGAATTGATTAGAGAGCGTCAGATGCAGTTGACCGAGGTCGATATAAACTCTTAGTCGTCTTTTATAACACGAACAATGTAAGGGTTTCCGTGTGGTGATGGATTAAGAATACAATTCACCACTCCCTATCTTGCCCTTGAATGTTGTAAAAGATGACTAAGGGATATAATATGCACATAAGATCTGTGAAAGAGAAGGAAAACTCGAAATGAAGCGCTATACCAACATGTCTGACCAGCACGGTATAGTATGTTAAATTCCCTCCCATTGTGGAGGAGGCCCCAGCCCAACAGTGGGACGTGTGTGGGCTGCGATGATGATGATGATGATGAATATAAGGGGTGGTAGTGTTTAAATTTATAGCCGCCACCACACAGCAAAAGTTAACAGACAGCTGTTTAGCTGCCTGTATAACTGCTGGCTATTGTAACTTTTTGTTATATAAACTAAAAACACTCAGTAGAAGTATAAAAAAATATTTATAAGGCGAAACTGTAGGCAGTGCCGCTTATTCCAACGAAACACTCATTGTGTTGAGTCATTCTTTCCATTACACACGTTAACGAAAACAAAATGGAAGTACGAAATCTGTTGCGATGAATATTTAAAGAACAATTAATAAAGGCGAGTATTCCATTAACTTACATCAAAGCTCGTTTGATATGAAAAAAAATATGCAATTTGTAATATAAAAGGTAAAATTCGTTTCGGGAAATTTGTTTTGTAGATATCCTACTTGTAGATGTTTTTAAATAAAATTGTATTTTCTGTAAGAGATTTACTTTTAGGGAAAGTGTATAAATATTCTTAGGGCTCATAATTGTTTTTGACTAAATACATTTCATATCAGAAGAATATTGTTTGTGCCTCATAACCTCATAACTTAGCGCTAAATCGCTCAGTGTACTATGGAGCGAGCTATGCTCGGGCTTTCTTTGCGTGATAGGCTCCGAAATACGAAAATCCGCACAACAACCCCTTACCAGGTGGATCGACGACCTTGTGAATGTTGGTGGGAGTCGTTGGATGCGGGTGGCATAGGACTGCACTCTGTGGCGAAATATGAGGGAGGCTTACATCTAGCAGTGGTCGGCACTGGCTGAGTGATAATGATAATTCGTTATTTTAATAAGTAATATCACTCGAGTATTTTCTTTTATTCAATAAAAGAAACAGCTATGGTGTGGACACACAGTGCTGGACCATTAGGGTCAACGAGAGGACGGCGAGCGGCCTAACAACTTACGGTATATGTAGGTACGGCTCTTTTGCCCAGTAGCCACCAAAGCTTTGTCTTCGGTCGACCGTCGTCCTTCCGTCGATTTGAACGGAATGGACGAGATGTGTCCGAACCATAACCTGCAACAAAAAACAAACGGTAAAAGATATAAAGAAATTTGATGAGATATGCGCAGATATATGGAAAACAGAAATATTGCGAACATATTATGTGAAGACATACACTTTGAGTGACATACCATGAGAAAAATATTAATGCAATATACTCAGCTATATGTATAGTGGGTGTCGATCCTTCAAGAAGCTCTAGAATCATCTAGCAGAGAATGAAGCTATTGCAGTATGGATTATGGCGGCAGTCTCCGCCAGGCAGGACTGCTGTTATGGTTAGAAGAGTTCATCATATTGTTGATGATGATGCGAGACATATACATATAAGTATATCCCTTTGCGTAAGAATATAATACTTTTGCTACGCTGTTCATATTGAAATTTCTATGTTGGTGTTAAATATTATATGTAAACAGAAACAAGATAAGAAAGCCTAAGTTTTAAAATAGAAATATGATCTATTATGAGCTAATACTAATTATTATCTATAATTTATTATTTATACATATTTACTAATATTTATTAATCCATTTGGATTATAGCATATACGATCTCGTTAGTCATCTTTTACGGCACTCACGGACAGAAAAGTTACTACTCGTTATAAACAGCTGTGTCTTGCTTATACGTGGAATTGTATACTAAAGCGAAGCATCTTTAATGAAGTATTTGGTCTTTTTAAAAAAACACCCAATCGTAAATAATTAATGAGTTGTCGAGGACCTCTTTCCACGGCGGGCGGAGCACACGCCCCGGTCATGGCTTCGCCGGACAGCGACCGGGAGGCCGACGATGAAAGTGCTCCGTCCATCACGGAGCCGGAAATGGGGGCGGCGGTGGCGCGTATGCGAGTCAGATCCACCGCCCCCGGGCCCGATGGTATGCCGAACCGTGTGCTGGCCCTGGTCCTCGAGCACCTGGGACCACGCCTCAGGGGACTGTTCGACGCTTGTTTGACGTCCAGGCAGTTCCCTGGGTGCTGGAAAGAGGGGAGGCTGGTTCTCCTGCCGAAGCCGGGACGGTCTCCCGAGTCGGCCTCGGCCTACAGGCCCATCGTGCTGCTCGATGATGCGGGCAAGCTGCTAGAGAGGGTGTTGGCTGCCCGCATCGAGCGGCACCTCGTCGGGGTCGGGCCCGATTTGAACGCCCAGTATGAATTTCGGAGAGGGCGTTCGACGATCGCCGCCCTGCTGCGCTTGAAGGCCGTGGTAGCGGAGGCCGTCACCGGCGGAGGAGTCCTGTTAGCGGTGTCCCTGGACATCGCCAACGCCTTCAACAGTCTGCCATTCAGCTGCATCAGGGAGGGGCTGAGATATCACGGGGTGCCCGTGTACCTAAGGCGGCCGGTGGCAGACTACTTGGAGGGGCGCAGCGTCCTCTACGTTGTGCGAACGCCCATGACGTGCAGTGTCCCGCAGGGGTCGGTTCTGGGTCCGACCCTGTGGAACATCGGCTACGACTGGGCGTTGAGAGGAAGCCTCCCACCCGGGCTGGGCGTAATTTGCTACGCCGACGATACACTCGTCACAGCCCGGGGTGGGACGCTAGAGGAGGCAGCACGCCTGGCAACTCTCGGCACCGAGGAGATTGTCAGGCGGATCGAAGCGCTGGGGTTGAGGGTAGCCCTGGAAAAGATGGAGGCCCTTTTGTTCCATGGCCTCCGTACCGCCGGGCCTCCCGCCGGCGCTTCGATCATCGTGAAGTCGGTCACCATCAGCATCCAGGCCCACATGAAGTACTTGGGCCTGGTGCTCGACGGACATTTTTGGTTCCGGGAGCATCTCCATCGACTTGTTCCCCGGCTTGTCGGCGCGGCGTCCGCCCTTTCGCGGCTGATGCCGAATGTGGGCGGACCCAGCGCTACGTGCCGACAGCTGTACGTGGGGGTGATACGGTCGATGGCCCTGTACGGCGCACCGGTGTGGGCGGGGTCCCTGACCGTCCGTCTTAGGGCCCTCCTGTGGCGACCACAGAGGGTCATGGCGATCAGGGCCATACGGGGTTACTGCACGGTGGCAACGGAGGCAGCGTACCTCCTGGCCGGAACTCCCCCTTGGGACCTGGAGGCGGAGATGCTCGCCAACATTTATCGGCGGGTGTCGGAGACGCGCGCCCGCGGCGGCATGGTCTCCCTGCAGGAGATCACCGCCTGGCGGGTCGACGCCCGCCGAGGAGTCATTGCCCGTTGGGCAGTCCGGCTGGAGAGTCCTCGGTACGGTGTCAGGACCGTCGAGGCCTTCCGGCCGATGCTGATGGAGTGGTTGGAGCGGACGCACGGGGTGCTTTCCTTCCAACTGGTGCAGGTGCTGACGGGGCACGGTTGCTTCAGGAAGTACCTGCACAAGATTGTCAGGAGGGAGAGCACACCGTCCTGCCACTGCAGTTTCGACGAGGACACGGCGCAGCACACGCTCGAAGTGTGTGCTGCGTGGGAGGGGGAGCGCCGTGAACTCGTCGCGATTATCAGTGCCGACCTGGCGCTGCCGACCATCGCCAGGGAGATGCTCGTCAGCGTCAGGAACTGGGACGCGGTCGCCGCCTTCTGTGAGGCCGTAATCTCACGGAAAGAGGCGGCGGATCGTGTGCGAGTAGAGCTCCTATTCGGCGACACGTTCCGCCGTCGGCGACTCGGGCGGCGCAGGCGCGAGTATCTGCGCCTAATGCCGCCCTAGCCGAGGCCGCGGGTGATCGGACCGGGGAATTGTCCGTCACCCGCAGTGTGGCTAACCGCCCGACGGTGACCGACGTCCCAGGACGTCGAGAGGTGAGGGTACCCGAAAGGGTATTCCGTCGGCCGACCACTGACGACAAGTCACATCTGCGCCGGTGGTCGGCCCAACAACGAGGTGACGTGGGTACGGGTGGGTTAAGGGCCCGCGCGCCGTCCTTTCATCGCCCCGGACGGACTGGACCGCGCGTGCGCTTACCATAGCCCACCCATAAAAAAAAAAAAAAAAAAAATCGTAAATAATTAATCCTTACACTACTAATCATATATTTAACAGACACCAATTGCACTCGGACTTAAAACATTATGTCAGTCAAATCCTCGTATCCTCGCCGTCTCAGCTCATATGTACATGTTGTACATGTCCCACTGCTGGGCTCGAACCTGGATCGAAATCGACCTACTATATGCTGATCAGACATATTGGTATACATATTTCGAGTTTTCCTTCTCTTACATAGATCTCATATCCATATTACATCCCTTAATTGTCTTTTACAACATCTAGGGACAAGATAGAGACTGATGAATTGTATTCCTATTCCGTCACCACATGTCTAAGCTCGTGTAGAGAGGCAAAAATACAATATTTCACCAGTCTCTTCCCCGTGGAGGTCCCTTAATAAATCGTGAAATTCGTAAAAAACAGCTAATGACTTACCGAGAAAATGGGCTACAAACTTAGAACACCAACTACGATCGCCAATTCAAGCGTGGCAATTATGGTATAATCTCCGTTTAAATAAGCCTATATCCGGATATTCAAGTTCCTTAAGGTCCACAACATCTAGCCAAAGTACTAAACAGATTCTCATACAAAATAATTCTACAAAGGTTGGTCGTAATTTGAAAATAGCGTGCACGTCTCTGAAATAATGAAGATAAAATTAATGTTCACAGAAATAAGATGTTTGGGAAAACTGTTATAATGATTTATTATTAGAAGAGTAGCCATGTACGTAACTTAATTATAAATATTACAACACGTTTTAAATAAGATAAATTGGCTTAGACAAAACATAATTTTGTAATACATTACGGGCTAGTCCGTCTGGAGCAGTATTAATCTCTCGTAGAAAATCGACGTCTGAGTAGTAACAATTTGTTACTACGCTTCGTTCGGTGAGCAAAAAAACCGGAAGTCCAAATTTCTGAGGTTATTTGCATGGGCTGGGTTTGGGTACGCATTCACTCTTCTTTTACTCTCTTCAAGGCAGGCAAAGGCCTAGCAAAGGTCCATGAGCGGTTGTCATTTACAATCAGATGTGTCGTTTGCTAGTTTGCCACCGACAGCAACAAAAAAAACAAACATGAGAATTAATAATCCTACTTCATCATCAAATGTTATCATTTTACTACTGAGACTACTAAATATTACTATGATTATATGGAATTTAAAACTAAAGCGCTTATATTTTTCTTTAAGGTTATTTTCATCACAAGTAACGTACACAATTTAATAAAATTACATCATAGGTTCTTTTTCAAATAGTATGTAATTCATAGATATATCAATATACAATTGCAACTTATAAATGCATATATTCAAGTATTCGTTTAGTTCTGTTTTACCTTCGAAATGCGTCCATTGTATCGATCTTATATTTGAGAAAGATGTAGTAATGGTTTTCCCATATCCTCATTTCGAAGGCCACTAAACCTTGAAATGAGCGCATTCCAGAATACATTTACACAATTGCATTGTTGAATGTTATATAGAAATGTATGAAACTAATTTGTTTTAAGATATAAGCTGTGTTATCTATATCTATACCAATAAATAAAATTGGAGTGTCTGTTTGTAATGTCAAAATAATAGGCTTTTTTCATGCTCATACGGTTATTTGCACGACACCTATGCCTAAAATAGCAATTAAAATTCTTTTGTCTGTCTGTCTGTCTGTTTGTTCCGGGTAATCTTCAAAACGCATGGACCGATTTCAAAAATTCTTTCACCAGTGGAAAGCTATAATATCAGGGCGTAAACTAGGCTATATTTTGTCCCGGTATTCCCACGGGAACGGGAACTACGCGGGTAAAACGACTATAACCTATAACCGAAGCGAAGCGAGGGCGGGTTGCTAGTGCATATATAAGCTGTATTTTCTGTTTTCTGTTCTATCTTTTTTTAAATAAATAAGTAATTGGCAATTTAAACTGACCTTTTGTTCATTTATTTTGTTTATTTAATCAAAATTATGTCTCAGAATGAAGGCTAAGGTTAATATACAGAAGATTAAACAACTTTATTATTCATCAACGTGGTGACAATTCATATGTTTAGAGCAGAATCGTACAGTAAAAAATAGTACTGTTAATGAAATATAAAATGCTAATTTGAAAATAATAATGTAAAACGATGTTAAATAAGCAGTAAAGTAATTGAATAAATTATTATTTAAATGACTTCTCCAGACATTATACGAATAAAGTAGGAATGCAAAACATGGTTCTCAACATCTGGTGTGTTCTCTGTTTGGAGAAAATAAACTTTTTAATTGAACCTCAGTCCTAACTTTCAGTGGATAAATCTGTTTAGTTGGCAAGTCTTCTTTACATTACTATATGTAGATTTCAAAATATGTGGATTTAAATCCCACGTATGGCAGTAATTGTTCAGTTTACAAATATTTTTTACAAAAACAAACCCACCATACGTGGTAAATTCGCAAAGCATATATACAAGCTCTCTGTGGTACAGGGGGGCATACATAGCTCCTCCTTTTTAGTATTACTGTTCTAATAAAATAACAATAGAAACTAATAAATATAAACACAATTTAATTATTTATTTGATATTAAAAAGCATACAATTGGTTGGATAATTCCATAATTGATGTTGGTGCCTACATGCATCATAAGCATAAGGTAAGCATAAGGTAAGGTAGACCCCAGGTTGGCACTAAACCTTACGATGACTTCACGGTGCTGTCAGGTCAAGCAGATCTCCACTGACTGCTGTGCCATGTCTTCGCTGCAAGCAGGACAGAGTCGTATCTCTCCTTACATGGTATTTGCCGAAGCAACCAGGCCCCGATAACGACTGTACCAGTCGGAAAGAGAGCTACGTGCCACCACAAACTGTACCGTTAGTAGAATTTTTTTTTTTTTTTTTTTATTGCCAACGGTGGCAAACGAGCAAGCAGCACACCTGATGGTAAGTGAAACTGCTGCACATGGACCATTGCAATACCAGGGGCACAGCCAGGCCGCTGCCTACCGTGAAGGAAATACTCTTCTTAAACCTCGTTTAAAGAAGGACATGTCATAGCGCTCGGGAAACACAGCAGCAGGTAGTTCATTCCAGAGCTTGCACGTACGTGGGAGAAATGATCGCTGGAAACGTACAGTTGAAGACCATAACGTTTCCAGGTGAAATGGATGAACCCTGCTGCGATGTCGAGTGGTACGTTGGTAGAATGGTGACGGTGGTACCAAGTCAAACAGTTCCTCGGAGCACTCCCCGTGAAAGAGTCGGTAGAGTACACAGAGTGACCCAAAGTCTCTCCGCTGCTCCAGCGACTCCAATCTGTCCGTAAGATTGGGATCCCCGACGATTCGAACAGCCCGTCTTTGCAGGGAGTCAAGTGGGTCTAGCTGATATTTGGGCGCACCTGCCCAGAGATGTGAGCAGTACTCCACATGAGGACGAACTTGTGCTTTGTATAGCACAAGACGCTGTCTCGGTGTGAAGTACCGCCTGGCTCTGTTCAGGACGCCCAACATTTTGCTTGCCAATTTGGCTTTGTCCTCCAAATGACTCCCAAACTGGACTTTGCTCGATATTTTGACGCCGAGAATCCCAATAGTCTCAGAAATTGGAAGAGTTACTCCTTGGAACTGAGGCGCCATGACAAATGGGTCCTTCTTTGCAGTGAACGCGCAAACTTGTGTCTTTGTGGGGTTGAACTGGACTAGGTTCCGTTCACCCCATTCCGAGGCCCGCCCCAGAGAGCGCTCGACTTCAGACACAAGTTGAACCCTTCTTTCCTGAATACTCCGAGGGATATTCCGTTGCTCAGTGTACCGCTCATCACCCGTACTGTCATCCGCATAGCAACGCATACTCTCGATAGAGAGCATGTCATTGATATGCAGGATAAACAACGTCGGGGAGAGCACCGAGCCTTGTGGTACACCAGCATTAATGGTCATGGTATCGGAGCAGGAGCCATCTACGACGACTTTTATACTCCGACCATCCAAAAAGCTGGCAATCCAATTACAGAGTCCCTCGGGGATTCCGTATGATGGTAGCTTCGATAGAAGTGCCCTGTGCCAGACCCTATCGAACGCCTTTGCGATATCTAGGCTGAACGCCAGTGCCTCACCCTTGCCCTCCAAGGCCTCTGCCCAACGGTGTGTGAGGTACACAAGAAGATCACTAGCCGACCGACCATGACGAAAGCCGTATTGGCGATCACTGATAAGCTGGCGATCCTCAAGGTACTGCAGAAGCTGGCGGTTTATAACCTTCTCCATTATCTTGGAGAGCAAGGATGTTATCGCAATTGGCCTGTAATGGGTCATGGGTCAGACCGGTCTCCCTTTTTAGGGATCGGGTGGACATGGGCTACCTTCCACGAAATGACATGTTTTTCCAAGTCATCCAGTCTCTCAGACTATTCCCGCTTTTTTTTTTTTTTTTTTTTATGGGTGGGCTATGGTAAGCGCACGCGCGGTCCAGTCCGTCCGGGGCGATGAAAGGACGGCGCGCGAGCCCATAACCCACCCGTACCCACGTCACCTCGTTGTTGGGCCGACCACCGGAGCAGATGTGACTTGTCGTCAGTGGTCGGCCCGACGGAATACCCTTTCAGGTACCCTCACCTTTCGACATCCTGGGACGTCGGTCGCCATCGCGCGGTTAGCCACACTGCGGGTGACGGACAATTCCCCGGTCCGATCACCCGCGGCCTCGGCTAGGGCGGCATTAGGCGCAGATACTCGCGCCTGCGCCGCCCGAGTCGCCGGCGGCGGAACGTGTCGCCGAATAGGAGCTCTACTCGCACACGATCCGCCGCCTCCTTCCGTGAGATAACGGCCTCACAGAAGGCGGCGACCGCGTCCCAGTTCCTGACGCTGACGAGCATCTCCCTGGCGATGGTCGGCAGCGCCAGGTCGGCACCGATAATCGCGACGAGTTCACGGCGCTCTCCCTCCCACGCAGCACACTCCTCGAGCGTGTGCTGCGCCGTGTCCTCGTCACAACTGCAGTGGTGGCAGGACGGTGTGCTCTCCCTCCTGACAATCTTGTGCAGGTACTTTGCGAAGCATCCGTGCCCCGTCAGCACCTGCACCAGTCGGAAGGAAAGCACCCCGTGCGTCCGCTCCAACCACTCCATCAGCACCGGCCGGAAGGCCTCGACGGTCCTGACACCGTTTTTTTTTTTTTTTTTTTTTTTTTTTTTTTTTTTTTTTTTTATGGGTGGGCTATGGTAAGCGCACGCGCGGTCCTGTCCTTCCGGGGCGATGAAAGGACGGCGCGCGGGCCCATAACCCACCCGTACCCACGTCACCTCGTTGTTGGGCCGACCACCGGAGCAGATGTGACTTGTCATCAGTGGTCGGCCCGACGGAATACCCTTTCGGGTATCCTCTCACCTCTCGACGTACTGGGACGTCGGTCGCCATCGCGCGGTCAGCCTCCCTGCGGGTGACGGACAATTCCCCGGTCCGATCACCCGCGGCCTCGGCTAGGGCGGCATTAGGCGCAGATATTCGCGCCTGCGCCGCCCGAGTCGCCGGCGGCGGAACGTGTCGCCGAATAGGAGCTCTACTCGCACACGATCCGCCGCCTCCTTCCGTGAGATAACGGCCTCACAGAAGGCGGCGACCGCGTCCCAGTTCCTGACGCTGACGAGCATCTCCCTGGCGATGGTCGGCAGCGCCAGGTCGGCACCGATAATTGCGACGAGTTCACGGCGATCCCCCTCCCATGCAGCACACTCCTCGAGCGTGTGCTGCGCCGTGTCCTCGTCGCAACGGCAGTGGTGGCAGGACGGTGTGCTCTCCCTCCTGACAATCTTGTGCAGGTACTTCCCGAAGCAACCGTGCCCCGTCAGCACCTGCACCAGTCGGAAGGAAAGCACCCCGTGCGTCCGCTCCAACCACTCCATCAGCACCGGCCGGAGAGCCTCGACGGTCCTGACACCGTACCGAGGACTCTCCAGCCGGACTGCCCAACGGGCAATGACTCCACGGCGGGCGTCGACCCGCCAGGCGGTGATCTCCTGCAGGGAGACCATACCGCCGCGGGCGCGCGTCTCCGACACCCGCCGATAAATGTCGGCGAGCATCTCCGCCTCCAGGTCCCACGGGGGAGTTCCGGCCAAGAGGCACGCTGCCTCCGTCGACATGGTGCGGTAACCGCGTATGGCCCTGACCGCCATTACCCTCTGTGGTCGCCTCAAGAGGGCCCTCAGCCGGACGGTCAGGGACCCCGCCCACACCGGTGCGCCGTACAGAGCCATCGACCGGATCACCCCCGCGTACAGCTGTCGGCACGTAGCGCTGGGTCCGCCCACATTCGGCATCAGCCGCGAAAGGGCGGACGCCGCGCCGACAAGCCGGGGAACAAGTCGGTGGAGATGCTCCCGGAACCAAAAATGCCCGTCGAGCACCAGGCCCAAGTACTCCATGTGGGCCTGGATGCTGATGGTGACCGACTTCACGGTGATCGAAGCGCCGGCGGGAGGCCCGGCGGTACGGAGGCCATGGAACAAAAGGGCCTCCGTCTTTTCCAGGGCTACCCTTAACCCCAGCGCTTCGATCCGCCTGACAATCTCCTCGGTGCCGAGAGTTGCCAGGCGTGCCGCCTCCTCTAGCGTCCCACCCCGGGCTGTGACGAGTGTATCGTCGGCGTAGCAAATTACACCCAGCCCGGGTGGGAGGCTTCCTCTCAACGCCCAGTCGTAGCCGATGTTCCACAGGGTCGGACCCAGAACCGACCCCTGTGGGACACCGCACGTCATAGGCGTTCGCACAACGTCCCCTACTCGGTCAACGTAGAGGACGCTGCGCCCCTCCAAGTAGTCTGCCACCAGCCGCCTGAGGTACACGGGCACCCCGTGATACCTCAGCCCCTCCCTGATGCAGCTGAATGGCAGACTGTTGAAGGCGTTGGCGATGTCCAGGGACACCGCCAACAGGACTCCTCCGCCGGTGACGGCCTCCGCTACCACAGCCTTCAGGCGCAGCAGGGCCGCGATCGTCGAACGCCCTCTCCGAAAACCAAACTGGGCGTCCGACAAATCGGGCCCGTCCCCGACGAGGTGCCGCTCGATGCGGGCAGCCAACACCCTCTCCAGCAACTTGCCCGCATCATCGAGCAGCACGATGGGCCTGTAGGCCGAGGCCGACTCGGGAGACCGTCCCGGCTTCGGCAGGAGAACCAGCCTCCCCTCTTTCCAGCACCCAGGGAACTGTCCGGACGACATACAAGCGTCGAACAGTCCCCTGAGGCGTGGTCCCAGGTGTTCGAGGACCAGGGCCAACACACGGTTCGGAATACCGTCGGGCCCGGGGGCGGTGGATTTGACTCGCATACGCGCCACCGCCGCCTCCATTTCCGGCACCGTGATGGGCGGAGCACTTTCATCGTCGGCCTCCCGGTCGCTGTCCGGCGAAGCCATGACCGGGGGCGTGTGCTCCGCCCGCCGTGGAAAGAGGTCCTCGACAACTCTGGTGAGGAGGCTGGGCTGGAGAGTCTCGGTGAGGGGGGGGCCCCGCCCGCGGAGCTTGTTCAGCGCCACGAGGTAGGGGCGACCCCAGGGGTCACGCTCGAGACTGTCCAGCATCTCCCGCCGACTAACGTCCTTGGCGGTACGGACGGCCAGCCTGAAGGCAGACCGCGCACTGCGGTAAGCCTCGTACAGCTGGCCCTCCCGCTCAGCGTCGCGGTGACGCACTCGGCTGCGGGTGTAGGCCCTCCGGGCACGTATGCACGCGGCCCGAAGGTCCGCCAATTCTCGGGACCACCAGGGGACCGCACTCTTTGGGGGCAGGCGCCGCACACGGGGCATGGCCGCATCGCAGATCTGCGTTAACGCACAGCGGATGCGGCCAGCCTCGGCATCCACCCCGTCCGCCTGGGGCGGTGAGGACAGCCATGACTGAACGATGGCTGCCTCGGCCAACAGGTCCCGATCCAATCGACCGGTGGGCTGTGCCACCGCGGAAACGCGGGAGCTCCGTCCGCCGTGTGACCCCTGCTGGGCTGCAGGAGGGTCCGGGAGACCTCTATCCGGATGTATCGGTGGTCGGATAGGGTCTCAACCTCCTCCTGGACGCACCAGCTCCTCACACGTGCTGCGACATTAGGGCTAGCGAACGACAAGTCCACTATCGACCCGCCCTGCTGCCGCACGCACGTTTGCACCGAGCCCCTGTTCAGCAAACAGAGGCCCAGTGCCGCCGCCCACTCTTCGACCGCCCGCCCGCGGGCATTCGTCCTGGGGGACCCCCACGCCGTGGACTTGGCGTTGTAGTCCCCCATGACGAAGACCTGGCGCGGTGCCAGTCGCCGTATCGAGGCCCCCAGGATGGTGAGGAAGGCCCCGAAATCCGTCGCGCTCCTGTTAGGGGAGAAGTAAACACCAAATAGCGTAACCTCTCCCCATTCCGCCGCGACATACCCATCGCCCCTGTCCTTGAGCAACAAGGGCGGGGAATGCCACGACGTGGAGGCGACGATTGCCACAGAGCCGTCACTGCTGCCCAGCCAGTTGGGCCGGTCAGGCACCACGTACGGCTCCGCGGCTACGGCTGCACCGATCAACCACTCCGCCATGGCTTGCAGGAAAACGTCCTGTGCCTCGGCGGCGTGGTTGAGGTTGGCCTGCAGGAGGTGGTAGGATTCGGCCGCCATTAGTGGGCCGTATCCATTACCTCCTCCACGCTGGCGGGCGATCGGGTCGCGCTAGGGGCGGGAGCGGCCGGGGTCGTCGGGCCGCTCCGCCCCTTTGGGGCTGAAGCCGGGGGTCTGCACTCCCTGCCCCCCATGCGGTGCTTGGCGGGCCTATTGCCTGCCGCACACGCGGGGCAATGGGGAGTGGCGGCGCACGATGCCGCCTTGTGCCCGGGTTGACCGCAGCGGAAACAAAGGTCGCTGCAGTCAAAGCAGTTAGTGCATGTCGGCCGAGTGTGTCCGACCGTCATGCACTTGTAGCACCTCGCAGGCCGGGACTCCAGCACGGTCACCCGCGCCGAGCTCCAGCCCACGAGGAGCCTGCCTGAGCCGGCCAATTGCTTGGCCGACTCCACCGGGCACTGCACCCAGGCAGCACCGACGCCGCCCGGACCAGGGCGGATGGCGCCAATTCGGACGGTGTCCACGGGACATCCGGTTTTCGAGACGATAGCCTCCCGGATGTCATCCACCGTCACCGAGTCGTCCAGACCCGTGATCCGCAGTTCCGCACACTTGACGGGTCTGGCGATCTTGACGCCATCCTCCACAGCAAACAGACCCCTCAGCTTGGCAGCCATGCTATCGGCCGTCTTGGCGCCCTCGGCCCCAGGGAACTCTAAAATTCGAGCCCCTGTCCGGGCCTTGCGGGTCCTGGCTTCGACGCCTCCTAAGTCGGAGACGTCAAGCTCCCGTCGGGCGCGACGTAAGACGGCCTCATAGCTGAGGCCGTTTTCGGCCGCCTCAGGCAGCACGGTGATCACCACCGCGGCTGACTTCGGCGGCCGGAGCCTCCTGCGCGACCTCTTCTTACCGGCTCCTGCCTTGGGAGTGGAGGCTTTGGCGGCGCTTTTGGCCTCCGCTCTCCTCTTTTGACCGCGACTCTTCCGGCTGCGCTCAGCCGTCTGCCAGCCCTCTTCGGGCGCAACAGTCGCGTCGCTAGGCGCAGCAGTCGC
This sequence comes from Lymantria dispar, assembly GCA_032191425.1. Lineage (NCBI taxonomy): Eukaryota > Metazoa > Arthropoda > Insecta > Lepidoptera > Erebidae > Lymantria > Lymantria dispar. The sequence continues at coordinate 15,690,146 of CM063458.1, forward strand.
CGTCGCGGCTGCGTTGGCCGCCGCCGACGGTGCAGATGCCGGCGGCGGCTTGGGTCCGGTCTTGGCAGGTGCCTGTGCTACCTTCTTCTTGGCGGCGGGCCCCTTCGGCTTCGGTCCAGCAGCGGCCGCAGCGTAGCTCCCTACGCGCCCACCCTGGCAGGGTAGCGCGGCAGGGGCTGACGCCACGGCCTTCGGCCTGTCCGCAGCAAGCGGCGGCCGGAGACGGGGCTCCGGAGGCAGTCTTGACTCGAGAGCCGCCATGCGCGCGTCAAGCATTTTTCCGAAGACGTCCACCATGGCGCGCATGGTCTGGTCTGGCACACCGTCCACTGCGGGCAGCAGAATTGGTGCTGCCGGCTGGGCCTCTTTGGGACTCGCCGCAGCGCGAGACGGAGCAGCAGGGGCGGCGGCAGCATCAACCCCCGTCGTCGGCGTCCGTGGCACTGTCGACGGTGGTAGCCCAGTTGTCGTAATCGGCGCGGCCGGCGACAGCCGCGCGAACTGGGCTCGCAGGTCAGCCATTTCTTTAGCCAACCTGCGGTTCTCCCTCTTCACCGCCCCCAGTTCCGTCTCCAGTTTCTTATTTTGGTCCTGCAGGCCTGATACCTCGCCACTAAGGCGGGCATTTTCAGCCTGCAGGGCTGCCACTCCCGTCATTGGGGGGTCGTTGCGCGCCGCGGACTCAGCAGCCGCCGCGCTGGTGGGAGGGATGTCTTCCAACACCCTCAACATCCTTGCGGCCGCCGCCTCATTCGCCCGCTTACGGGCCTCGGCCTCTCGCACCTGGATTACTGGAGACGGGGTCCCGGTCCTCGCCGCCACCGTAGCCCCACGCCCTCTGCGTCCCCTGCGTGAGGTCGCCACCTTGGGAGGAGGCATAATGTCTCCACTCCCCTCCGACTCAGATGCGGAGCTGCCACTCTTGTGCAGAGGGCGCTTCCGCACCTGTGGGAGGAGGGCCTCCTCCCTCGCTGTTTTGGCCGCCGCCTGGATTGAGTTGGACGGCCCTGCGGCATTGCCGCCCTCGTCCATCGACTGCTCCGCAGTCGCATCTGTCTCCATGGTCGCGGAACTGTCTACCTCATAGGCACCACCATCGCTGGGCGGAACGTCGGCAGTCTCCAGTAACTTCTGCTCCGCCCGTCGCAGCCTTGCAATGCGTCGTCTAGAACGGGCCGTTTCCGGGCCGATTTTCCGGCCGCTTTTCTTCTTACGGGCCCCTATTTTCGCCGGGCCCTCGGCTAACTTTGGAGCCTCAAGTGCCAGACTAGCAGCAGAGCTGCAGTCGGACGAGGCATCTCCCTCCTCTGGGCCAGTTTTGCCGTAGCATGGCCGGGTTGTAGTGTTGGAACTAGTAGGCTCCCTGCTATTAGTGGTTTTGGGCGTCTCACCCCTCCTATCAACATTCAAATTGTGCAAAGAATCCATTCGGTTCCCACGAGTATGGGAGAAATAAAAGGTCGACCCGGGCAGAGATCCCGATACCCGGGCAAGCGTACATTTGTATCCCAACACAGGGGGTCCGCTGGTACCCTGGCTGGGGGCGCGCTAACGACTGAACAACCCATCAGCCATGCATCCTCTCGCCGCGCGCCAGAACTTAGGATTCTGGGTGATTGTTTTATAGAGGTTTTCTTCCTCGCGGTCCAGGCGGTTAAGCCAAGACCCTCGCTCCTGAATCTAGACCTCAAAACAAATGTCCCGAAGCAAGAATCAGGTCTACGATTTGTCGCGGTTGGCAAATGCCTGCCCAGTCCTCAAACGAATGAGTGACTGGGCCCGTCGAATTTTCGCGTCCAATACCCTCTACAATTAGAGGGCATGGAGCGAATTTGGGGCATCCCACAAACTGGGCCCCCCCTCGGGCCAGATATTTGCCACGAGCGACAATTCCAGAGAGCAGTCCAAGGGATTGTCGCTCGTGCCCAGGGTACACCACGCGGAGGTTTCTGGCGTAGCACCCCAGACTATTCCCGCTGGGAGATCGTTTTAAAAAGTCTTTTCATAACAATTTTTAACTTATCATTTAAAACAAGAAATATTCTCTTCATAATATAAAAAAATATAGACCCAAAAACACACCTACTAAATGTAATTTAGAAAAGTCCAATAGCCAAGAAGGTTATCACCGCTGCTTGCAAAAGATAAATTAAAAATAAGTTTTAAATTGGATCTGAAAACTCTGAAATTCAATTTAAAAAAGTTGTAAAAAATGTTGAACTTTTTATTGGATTGTAATAATCATTCATAGCTGAAAAATAAGAAATTCCATTACAGAATCCAGCACGTTTTGTTTCAAATTTTCTTTTCTTGTAGTGACATTAACTGCGTATATCCTCGGCCAACATTGACCTGAAAAATAATGTAGAGTTAACACTTGATATTTTTAGTTATTACATGGATAGTATTTAATCTATTCCGGTATACTTTTATATTTGTATATTTTGAAATATATTCAGAATCGCAGCAACGGCACAAGCGATTTCTATGAAATTTAGTATCCAAAAGGTTTCTGAGGCAGTAAATGGATCTAATTAATCTAAATAATCGCGTAAACATCAGATATCATTATGGATCTAATTAGGTTTCATCTATAGAAAATATCGTTTTGTTAGTATTTTCAGCCAATGACAAAAAAAATGTAATTGTAATTTGAAAGTAAATTTGGTCACTGCTATCTAGAATAAAAAATAGTTGGAAATCGAGCAATCTCATCAGTTTTCCCGTTTATATTATATTATCCTTTTTAATTTTATAACTTATACATTATTCATCAATTATTTTTTTAATATTTAAATGTATTTTCAAAAATTATAAATAACTTAAAAAAAATACACCGAGCTAAGTGCGATCATCCAGATACTTTATTAATTTTATATTATTTTGTAACAGGAGATAATTATTAAGGTGAAAGGATATTAAAATGTAAATTGCTCATCAATTGCAATTTCAATATTTTGCCGTTGGCAATTCAACGCTCGCTTTTGAGATAATAACATGAATTACAGATACCAACAACACAATTCGCACGTGTTTAATTGTTATAAATATTTATGAGCCGTATGAGAGCGCAGATTTCGTGATAATATATTTAAATTTCGATTTACGTCAAGCGTTTGATTTATGCAAACCAAAGAATATCTTCAAAGGTAACCTATAAATTATTATTATCGAACCATTATTTATATCATAAAATAGCACAAATTTTTCTAATACCTCAAATTTACCTTATAGCAGTACTTGTAACTAAGCTTCAGACATGATTAAGTAATTATTAATTTCAGTTATACATATATCCTGATATTATAGCTTTCCATTGGTGAAAGAATTTTTGAAATCGGGTCGGTGGTTTAATGTGAAAGCGTAACAAACAAACTTACTTGCCTATTTATATTATTAGTAAGGATGTATTACAAATATAGTTTTGAAATATTAGTATAGTTAAATAACAAGAAGATATGGTTGATTAGCACTGGCCTAGTGTTATTGAGATTTGTATCCAATAACAAAATTTCAATTGGGTTAAAATATGTGCTATAGACGGTAAGAAGCTTACTAACTAATACACGAGACTAAATATTCTCAGTCGATATAAGGATAGGTATATTATATTTTCATATTGGAAAAAGTTAGGTTTCTGTAGCATAACCTAAAAAATGATGTGGCAATACGCCAAGACCGCTAATGAAAGAAGTAGCTTCCTCAAAGTAGTTATACATACGACCATCATTTAGAAAAGAGGTTCGGCTCATATTAGAAATATTCTTTGGATCCAAGTATACTATCTAATATAAGTCCAAGTTTGACTATATTCATTAGATATTATAAAATAGCACCCCATCCTCGCTTTGCTTCGGTTTTAGTCGCCTTACTCGCGTAGTGCCCGTTCCCGTGGGAATACCGGAATAAAATATAGCCTAAGTTAGGTTTAAATTGACAGCTACCTGGTGGTAAAATATTATCATAATCGGTCCAACCGTTTTCAAGATTACCCAAAACAAACAGACAGACAGACAGACTGACAAAAAATTTTTGAACCGGTTTTTAGGCATAGGTATCGTGCAAATAACCGTATCAGCATGAAAAAGCCCATTACAAACAGACACTTTAATTTTATTTATTTGTATAGATGTTATTATTCCTCTCTACTTTATTATAAATAATGTCTTAAAAATATCAAATAGGTTAATTAGATGGTATTAAGGTCTATAATAGTGAGGTCTTACTACAACTAACCCACGCGATTGTGTGGCGAGCTTTCTGCCATTTAATTCCAAAAGCACGTTCCATTGTCATTAAGCGTAAAACCTTTGTCACATCTTCAACAATGAAACCTTTTAATGGAGATTAATTACACCCTACTCTGCTTGAGCCAACTTTGACACCATTTAATGTGTATGAAATATGTATAAGTATAAATTTAGATTTCAATAAATGTAATAGTTTGTGTTCTTAGTTAACGTAAACTAACATAAAGTAAACCAACTAATATTAAGAAATAGTAGTGTGTATTTTGAAATTCTGTAACCGTCTTACGTCACAGAAATCTCTCCACAATAGTAAGTGGGACTAGTATATATGTATGTAACTTAATCGCAAATGGGGCATCTTTGTAAAAAAAAATCCCTTTTAATACGGACCACCAGAGTGGAGAAGGCATATGATTAATGGAAATCATCATCATCATCATTTCAGCCTATCGCCGTCCACTGCTGGACGTAGGCCTCCCTCATGTTACGCCACAAAGTGTGATCCTGTGTCGCCTGTATTCAACGGCGCCCAGCAACTTATATCAGGTCGTCGGTCCACCTAGTGGGGGTGCGTCCTACACTGCGTCGTCCGATACGTGGTCGCCACTCGACTTTCTTCCTCAGCGGTTGTCGGTTCGTCAAGCGATGTGGCCTGCCTATTGCCACTTCAGCGTGCTAATTCTTCGTGCTAGACATAGCACCGACAGGTTACACCCGTTCTTCTGCGGATTTCCGTATTCCGGATAATATCTCGCAGACAAATCTCGAGCATAGCCCGCTCCATAGCACGCTGAGTGACTTTGAGCCTTGTTATGAGGTCTACATTTAGGGACCAATGGAAATGTGTGAGTAATCTTTCACTTTTTTGATATATGCGTATCTGTAAATTTTCTTTAACTTACATCACCATAATCCTGCTCTTATCCCAATTACCTGGGGTCGATGCAATGTCTTCTTTCACATATTGCAAAATTTTGGCAATAAGTTCATGACCAGCCGCGTGCCTGACGTCAACCCTCCTTTAAAAAACAATTGTTGACCAGATGGCAACAGTTAAGAGTTGGTCCAGGTCAATATAAAGGTTTAGTCGTATTTTACGGCGCCCACGAGCAAAGTAGGTTTTCGTATTATTTTTAGTTGTCTTTATATAGTCAGCACAGCAGCTAATCACTTTTATCTCAGCCCACATAAGTCCCACTGTTGGGCTTGGCCTCCTCCATAATGGGAAAGAAATTGACCTACAGTTTTCCTCCTCTTGCATAATTACTATATGCACAAGATATCCCTTATTCGCCATTTAGGTTTTCCACGGGCAAGAGAGGGGGTGGTGAATTCTAATCTTATTCCGTCACCACACGGAAAATATATGTCAATGCCCAAGCCCAATATTGGGACATAAGTATGTGGTCTGTGATGATGATGATAATGAAACATATTTTTATTGAACTAATTATACTGCTCATAAAGATGTGGTTATAATAGTAATAGTTTCATAAATATTTGTCTTCATAATAAACAGTTCTTAAGTATAAAATAATAAATTACACAATCAGGCACCCAAATGTATGGAGCAAACAATGCATGTTTTATCTGACAGTTCCTCTCGCATTTGTATTAACATTTCTAACAACATGTCAGAGAATAAAATTCACTCTTTTGGTATTTAAATGAACTCGTTTGTGATTTTTAATTAAGCCGTACGGTTGAATAATTTTATCGTAGAAAATGTTAGGGTTTCAAACAGCTAAGGTTTATTTAGCGTAAACTTTATACAAATTTGTGAGTATTTATAGCACTGGGTATATGTTCCATTTTTATCACGTAGAAAATGTATTTATCAATTCACCAATCCATTTAATACGCATAGGTATCGTAGAAGAAGACTTAAGAATATAATATGTATGTAATATCAATGCAAGATAAGGAAAACACGAAATAAAACCCCATACCAACACGTCTGATCAGCGTGGTAGTAGGTCAATTTCCCACGCATTGTCGAGAAGGTTCGAGACTTCGAGACCAATAATGCGACGTATATCCGTTGAGACGAGAAAATGTATTAATATATTTCTCCGTAAAGTGGTGTCAGGATCATGAAACACAAATCAAAATGGATATGCTTGCGTCATGCCATTCTAAAAAGGACTTTCGTGGATTCTGGAAAAACACCAACAGATTACAGTACAAGTCTGGGCTGCCTGCGAGCGTCGGCGGTGTGTTGGAACCTAAAGAGATTGCTAACCTCTTTAAAGACCACTTCTACGTGAAGTCACCGTTGGGACCGTCCCGTATGATGTTCGATGAGGGGGCTGGCATGGAACCGGGGATAAAATTTAAATCTAAAGAGATTGCTCATATAATAAATTCAATGTCCAGGGGCAAATCGCCGGGGCATGACGGCCTCAGCATTGAGCATCTCCGATATGCGGGACCTCATATAACTAGGGTACTGGAATTATTCTATTCGCTTTGTGTGTCTCATAGCTACATGCCAGCGGATATGTTGCGTACGGTGGTAGTGCCTATAGTAAAAAACAAATCTGCCGATTTAGCAGATAAATCAAACTATAGGCCTATATCCTTAGCTACAATTATCGCGAAGGTATTTGATGGCATGCTTAATGCGCAGTTGAATAAACACGTGCACCTGTGTGATAATCAATTCGGTTTTCGGCCTGGATTATCAACAGAAAGTGCTATATTGTGCCTTAAGCATGCTGTCAACTATTATACTAAGCGTAAGACACATGTATACTGCTGCTTTCTAGATCTCTCCAAAGCTTTCGACCTGGTCTCCTACGACATCCTATGGTTGAAGCTGCAGCAGGCTCATGTACCTGTTGCAGTTATAAACATACTAAAATACTGGTATGGAGGCCAGCAGAATAATGTGAGATGGGCAGGAGCTCTATCACAGTCGTATAGATTGGATTGTGGGGTGAGGCAGGGAGGGTTGACCTCACCTACTCTTTTCAATCTGTATATCAATGATTTAATTGGCGAGCTCAGTAGCACCAGGGCTGGATGTTATATTGATGGAACATGTGTTAACAACATCACTTATGCCGATGACATGGCGCTACTGAGCGCGTCACCTTATGGACTGCGACAACTTATCACTATTTGTGAGAGTTATGCTGCAAGTCACGGGTTAATATACAACACGAACAAGAGTGAGCTTATGATTTTTGCGACCGGGGGTAAAAGTCCTCAATGTATGCCGCCAATACTCCTCAAAGGTGAACACCTGAAAAGAGTTTATAAATTTAAGTATTTGGGGCATATATTGACTACTGATCTGAAGGACAACGATGAACTGGAAAGGGAGCGGAGGGCGCTGTCAGTGAGAGCGAACATGATAGCTCGCAGGTTTGCACGATGTACAACACAGGTGAAAATTACACTGTTTAGAGCCTATTGTACATCGTTCTACACTTGCAGCCTGTGGGCTAGATATACTCAAAAATCTTACAGTGCTCTCCGCATCCAATATAACAACGCGTTCAGGGTGTTGTTGCGGCTGCCCCGCTTCTGCAGCGCTTCGGGGATGTTCGCCGAAGCTCGTGTAGATTGCTTTTACACCACAATGCGCAAAAGGTGTACATCCTTAGTGCGTAGGGTGCGGGCTAGCTCAAACAGCATCCTGGCCATGGTTGCAAGTCGGCTGGACTGCATATATGTAAATCACTGCTGTGCGATCTCTCATGGGGTGAGGCAACAGTGATTTATATTAGCAGATAATATTTTGTTTTATTTTAATTTATTTTATTTTAATGTATTCGCATATTGTTTTGTAATTATAATTGATTTTTCGAATATTTCATATGTTTACTAACAACCGTAGATTAAGTATTACTAACAAAAATGAGTCCTTGTTACTTAAATAAATTAAATTATTATTATTATATATTATATTATTAAATTCTACAGACTTTTATTAAGTTAATGAAATTATCGTGTTCAAACAAAATGCAAACAAACTTTTCGGGTTTATTATAATAGATTAGATAATTGTTGGCCATAGACTTCGCTTAAGACCTTAAAACTTCCCACACTCTAAAAAGTGATTTCTCCTTAATTTGTTATACGCAACATTTTTGGACTTGAGTCTTCTCAACTATGAGGAAGTAATTCACCCACTACACTGATGGGGATGCCACGGCGATTTATTCTTTTACTACACGGAATAATAAAACAAAAAAAAAAAAAACCTATAATAAAATATTTTAATATTGCTAATTGTTGCAATTTAGGTCGTTAATAGGTATAATATTTGTAAAATCCTCTGCTATACATTTTAATTCTATTGTTAATTTTTGAAAGCACAAAAGTCTTTTCAAATATAATTACTGTGAATGAACTAATTATATGCTGCGAGTATGAAGGCCCCGGTCATCAGAAGTGCTTTAGTTAATGCATAGCTAGGTTGAGAGCCCTATCACTTTACTGAGCACCTCGTTTGCTGCATGCACTCTACATAGATTACAACGCTTTCATTTAAGCAAGATAGCTATTATTCAATTATTTTGCTAACAAGCTTTTGTGAAATGTAATTATAAAATATGCTTTAAAATTTTCTTTCTAGCTCTTTTCTTTGTGAATTATAAGAGCATGTTTTAATAAGAATATTTTATCAGTGTGGTGACAAAGTAAGGATACAATTCACCACTCCTTATCTTGCTGTGGATGTCGAAAAAGACGGTTAAGGGATATAATACGAATACACCATCTATGCAAGATAAGGAAAATTCGAAATAAAGCCCTATAACAATCTGTCTCATTAGCATGGTATAGTATGGTCAATTTTCCTCCTATTGTGGAGGAAGCTCGAACGTAACAGTGGGATGTATAGGAGCTGAAATGATGATGATGATGATGATAATAATAATTTTACCCGCCCCAAGTTAGGAATACAATATAACACACCTTACTTGATCATAGAAGTCTTAAAAATCACTGAGAGATCACTAAAAGAATGGGCAGCAGAACTTTTATGAATCTGATTAACCTATCTGAATAATAATATATCTGAATGAACTTGTACGAACGTCAGAACCATGCATACTAGACCTAGAAAAGGGCCAAAAATGTGGGGAACGCAAGTCAAAGCGGATAAGCAAAAATTTGATACTGTTTCTAACAGGCATTTATCAGAGCCTAAGTGGAATATGTTGCCAGAATTGGTGAGTAATTGGAGAAATTTCCTGTCGGGAGTCGAGCATCTTGTCCACTCGTCAAGGCTGTCTGAAGTACCTTCTGTCTAATACATAATAAAAACACGATGGCAGTTTGACCCATAGCTCAAATCTTTGAGTGTATTGGGAAACTTGATGTCGAACTGTCGAGCGAAGTCCAACTTGTGAGCCATTTGGAGGATAATGCCAAATTGACAAGTAATGAGTTGGGCGTCCTACAGAGAGCTCAGCGATATTTCATATCAAGACAACGCATTGTCTTGTACAAAGCACAAGTTTGTCCTCACGTAGAGTACTATTCACCTCTTTAGGCAGGTGCACCTAAACATCAGTTAGACCCAATTGAATCCCTGCAAAGACATGCTGTTTGAATAGTCGGTGATCTCAATCTCATGGAAAAACTGGAATCACTGGAGTAGCGGCGAAACTTCGCGTCACTCTGGGTACTCTCTAACGATTCTTCCAAGGTTGGTGCTACTATTTGACCTGGTACCATCGTCACCTTTTTACCACCGTAAATCTTGACTACGTAGCAGGATTTATCCAATTTTTTATTGTTGCTAACTACTTGCTACACTATTTACCGAAAGCTATAATAAGCCCTTCTTTAAGAGAGGCTAAAGAAGATCACTTTCTTCACGGTAGACAATGGCACAGCTGTACCCCGCTTAAAGTAAACGAAGCTTTTCACTACGGATATTCAATAATGACTAGAGATACGTAGAGTAGAGAAATAGATAGAAAGCCATGCCAGCTACTCACACTGACATGTGTCGGAGAGAAACAGGAAGGCCACACCAGGTGGAGAAGCAGCGTGAACGTACTAACATGCGTGCCGAAACTGCTACTCTGTATACCCAGATATATCGTGTAACGGTATTGAATATATATGCTGTCGGGTAACGGTATAGTTTGAGGCTTAATACAGATAGAGTTGCCCCGCAGTGAGCGCTCATATGCGAGAGAATAGATATCTAGATAATATTTCGATATTATCTATTTCTTTCAAAGAGTGCGAGGAATACTCAATATAAATCCTATGTCGATACGTCTGACCAGCGTGATATCATACTTGATTTCCCTTTTATAGTGGAGGAGGCTGTAGCCTAACAGTGAGATTTATATGGGCTGAGATAATGAACACTTTAATTTTTTAAACCGTCACCACACCCTTATCTACTCCTTGTATAATGATAGTGTTATAAATAAACGCTATTTTATCTTTAGATTGTATTAAGCAAAATTTTTACCCGCACCATACAGCCTAAACCATTGTCGGGCACGAGCTGTATTTATATAAGAGAGATATAGAATTATTATCCAACACAAATCACATAATAAGGTCAGACAAACAGTTTTATTTCTTGCTTTCCTTCATTTATAATGACGTTATCTTACCTTTCTTATGTAGTTATGTAGTAGTTTCATATGATACGGTTAAAAAATGGACAGTGATATGGTAGAGATATTACATTTTTAATTTATTACCACACCAAAAAAAAATACATCATACCAATTATATTTCAGAAATGTAATTCTAATCTATTATTAAAATAACCCCAATAAAACAGTATGAAAGTCTTTATTGGCCTCTGACTGAATCAAAGTGCGTTCATGAATACTGAGCAAATAAAGGTTCTATTTGAAGTCCTTTTGTTGAGACCCGTGACAGTCATTAATAATTCATTTTCGTAATCTGTATGTCAGATAAGTTGGCCCCTAATTGTATTGTTTCTTTGAATATTTGACTAAACAGTTTGAGTTTTATCGGTAAAACACGAGCAGGTATTAATTGCGATTGCTTGACTTACAAAAACATAATTAGTTATTTACATTCCTTAGCTTTCATATAAGTCGTTACAGTGTACGTATTCTTCGGGATTAAGTGTTGCATTTCCTTTATTTTTTCAACTCGTAATTTGTCCCTGTATGACATGAGCCAGCAACATAATGGGAGTTAAAATTTTCTATTTTATTACATCAGTCAGGCAAGTTGGTCGTTTTATTTCGAGATTCCCATTTTCATTTATCTTTCAGTATTGATATTAACGGTTTACAATCTTTACTTTTTTCAATACCCGCAGAAAAGAAAGGCGTGGTGAATTTTTTCTTCCTCGAGTATATCGTATTTTTTAGGGTTCTGTACCCAAAGAGTAAAAACGAGACCCTATTACTAAGACTTCGCTGTCTGTCCGTCCGTCTGTCTGTCACCAGACTGTATCTCAAGAACAGCGATAGCTAGACAGTTGAAATTTTTACAAATTATGTAGTTCTGTTGCCGTTATAACAACAAATACACAATAAAATAAATATTTAAGGGGAGCTCCCATACAACAAACGCGATTTTTATAGATAATGGTACGGAACCCTACGTGCGCGACTCCGATTCGCACTTAACCGGTTTTTACTTTTTGCTGTAGATATTCTCAAGCTCTCTATGTTGCTGGGTTTTCTTTTTTTATGGTCACTACTGGTAGACTTTGAAGGTACATATCATCATTATTATGTCAGCTTATATAGGTTCCACTGCTAAGCTCGAGCCTCTTCCACAATGGAAAAGCAAATGACCTATTATATCACGCCGTCTTGGGTTGATATTTTAGGATTTAATTTCGAGATTTAATTATCTTCTATAGATATAATGTACATACCTAATCCCTTAATTTTTTTATCATAAACATGGCCAAAAAAGGGAGGAATACCACATTGGTACACGCAAATATATGGCAGTCTATTATAAATGTTTAGTATCTAAGCCATATTGCCTACGCAAGACACATATTAACTAATCTTTAATTATCGATAGATTTTTCTCACTTATATTTATCGTTATTTTTGCAAAAAATATCTTTACATTGACTGAATTAATATAGATAAAATTATTTGAAAGCTCTATTTATTAGGTATGCAATAAAGATTATAACCGTCCGACATTACAATAATGTGACCTTTTTATGGCTTACCTTTTAATAAATAATTTCTTTTTATTTGATTGTACTGCCTTTTTATTTTTGTGTTATATAACTGCTTTGTAGACAAAGACCTATTGAAATTTATAGGTAATAAGGCTTAGGTAACATTCCACTTGATAATGTAATAGAATGCCCCGTTTATACGAATTGCGAGTATATGTTATATTAATGGCATAAGCATTTATTTATTTGGGGATAGGGTGTGATCTCCCGATCATCATCAGTCTATTATACGCCCACTGTTACACATCGATATCACCACGAATGAAGATAATGTCATAACTATAATTACATAACCACATTGTTTTATCTGTTTCCTTAGACGGTTTGGATATCTGCTATCGCGAAGTAAAAGGTAGTATTTAGTTGTATCGTGATAGACCATATGGTATGGTCACCCTATCATCACCAGTCTATTATACGTCCACTACTAAACGAATAATTCACCATGAATGAATGTAATGGCGTAAGTATAATTACATAGCCATTTTTTCATCTTTTTTTTAAAACAACACTCTGCACTAAGGAAATAATCCTTGTATTGCGGGGGACGTTACAAACATATGATTAACGGACACAAAATACAATTTATGGATCGCACAAAGTGTTGTCCTGTATGGGAATCGAACCCACGACACTGCTATTATAGATCAGTATCTTAACCACTATGCTATCTATGCAGTCAAATAGTATTCTTAACGTAACCACGTTGTCATCTACTATAATATACAAAGTAAATAAACCCTATTTATTTTGTCTAATACTTCTACTTATTCAAATTCTTTATATCGTCTCTTCGTTTTAATTTATATCTGATGAAAATTATATAACCTAGTTAATTATAATATTAAACATGAGGTGCTCCGTACTTTAAGTCCGAATATAATAGTAATAAAAGAACAAATAAACCCGAAGGGACAAGAGCAATTTCAGAAAACAGATAGACCATTGCGAACATTAGGTACTTCTACTTTCAAAGTTACGTATTCCGAAGGCGGATAACAGCCCATTAATATTATAGCAGACTTTAGATGGTTATCTGTTCTTTAGATATTCAAAAGTGAGCAGTATCTTTAATTTAAAAATATTTTACAGCATACCAAAAACTTTATTGCAAATTAGAACATTGTTAAAGTATAGTCTAAAATAAACATCTGGGCACTTTAAAAAATAAACCGGTACAATTTCATAAAATTGTTTGCAATAATTTCTCTATAAGAATGTTTTTCTAGATATACTTGATAAATGCTCTTTATCACAATCATTTCACCATATAAACGTCCCACTGTTGGGCTCGAGCCTCGAACCACGCTGGTGAGACTTGTTGGTATAGGATTTTATTTCGAGTTTTCCTTTTTTAGCATAGATGTTATATGCATATTGTAATCCCTTAGTCATCTTTTAAGACACCACGGGCAAGAGAGGGGGTGGTGAATTGTATTCTTACTACGTCACTATACGGGAATATGTTCTTATTGCGTTTTAAATAACATGTATTCATTTTCTTTTTGGGGATATAATTGTTTAATGAATTCTGATGTGTACGCGAGTATTACACATTGTAAATAAATTTATTTTACAGATTTTATCGCTTTTGTGTTTGATGTTTGATTGCCCGACGTTTCGAGCTTTACAGCGTTCAGTTCAATGCAGTTCAGTCTACCCGTGACCATGAACGCTTGATTATTTTATTTCATAAATTGTCTGGAGTATATCGTGCTGTGTGGTAGCGGCTTCGAATACTACCAACCCTTGCTTTGCTCGTGGATGTCGTAAAAGACGACTAAGAGCCCTAGATTGACCCGGACCAACTCCATCTGGTACCATTTGGGTCAACGATTACATTCCCAAGGAGAGTTGACATCAGGCAGGCGGCCGGTCACAAAAGTCATTGCCGAAACTTTTTGCAATATGTCAAAACAGATGACATATTGCGTCGACCCCAAGTAATTGGGATAAGAGCAAGATGATGATGATGATGATGTCTGAAGTGGAGTAAAAGAAGATTCTATAGCAACAAAATGCTATTTGATTTATTATTTCGTTTTGATTTTATTTATTCAGTATCCTGATTGGCAAAAGATTTTTCCGGTTCTCTCAAAAAATTGTAATTCGAACCGATCTCAAGCAATTCACACCTGCTGTCTTTTTTATCGTTAGATATTTCAGCTCTGATTAGATCTAACCCGTTTTTACCTCCCTTGTGTATAGTACTATATAAAACATATGGCTATTTACTATTTATGTCTTACAATTTGACGGCCAATTATCACTTAGTGAGTTCTGTGTAACAGTTACATTAATATTTTTACTTTTCATCATTTCAGCCTATATATGTCCCACTGGTGGGCTCAAGTCTCCTCCATAATGGGAAGGAAATTGACCTACTATTCCACACCGGTCAGATGCGTTGGAATAGAGTTTTGTTTCAAGTGTTCCTTGTCTTGCATAGATGTTATGTGCTCATTATAAACCTTATGTCTTTTACGACATTCACGGGCCAGAGAGGGAGTAGTGACTTGTATTCTTACTCCGTCACCACATGGAATTTTTTACTTTTAGTTATTGTTAATTTGGTGTTGCATTGAAATGAAAAAAAAAAAATCTGAACAAAATAGATTGAGTAGTCATATTACTGAGGATCACGGCTTCCAATTTCGGGTAGGACATATGTTGCGTGATCTAAATATGAGTGTGTTAAGTGTAAGCCTTGTGTTTGTTAATTTTAATGTCTACGTCATAGGTATGGACTACAGCTTGTGTAGTGACAAAGTAAGAATATACCTCATCACCCTCTCTTTTGCCCATGTGTATCGTAAAAGACGACAATGGCATTAAATATGCGTATAACATCTACCATATGCCAACAAGCGAAAAGCGTGGTAGTGGTCTGTCTATAGTAGGTCAATTTCCCTTTCATAGTGGAGGAGGCCCGAGCCAATAATGGGATGTATATGGGTTGACACGATGAAGTGATAACATCTATGTAAGAGAAGGCAAACTTGAAATGAAACCCTATAACAACCCGTCTGACTAGCGTGGTATAGTAGGTCAATGTTCTTCCTATTGCGGAGTAGGCTCGAGTCCAACAGTGAGACGTACCTATATAAGTTGAAAGGATAATGAATGATGAAAGTCGTAATACAAAATATTATTTCTTACGTATGGAATATTAAACTATAATATCATATAACCAAAATTTTCGCCACACGCTCTCTATTGAAAAACGTTAACACATTGTTCCAATAATGATCTCTGATATTTACGTGAGTATTACACATTGAATAAAACTATGTTTATTGACTTTATTTCGTATATATTACCGCCCAAATAGATTTTATAGCCCTTAACCTTGAACGATGAAAAATATTCGAAACGTCGAGCACCTAAAAATCAAATACAAACGCGATAAAAGTCGTAAAAATAGTTCATTGTTTCAATTTAATAACCTAACCTTTCAGTTAGAATGAAATTAAATGATGACACAACCCTATTATCAAAATTACTGAGATTGCGGTTTAATTCTACCTATAGTATCTAATTGAACATTAATTAGTGTAAATAAATCAAGAGGCTGTTATTACGTGACATAAACATTCCTGTAGGTATTCATACAAAGTCCCTTATCGTTACCAATTATAAGAACATCTTTGAAACCTTACTCTTTACTACTTCAACAGGTGGAAGCTCGGAATTAACGGCTCACGGAGCCAATTAGTTAAGTAGTTAGGGTCTGGAACCTAAATTGTCAGTGAATAGGTATTGTAGCTTTAATTATATCTGATATTTGCGCGAGTATTACACATCTATATCAACAAATAAAATTGGAGTGTCTGTTTGTAATGTCAAAATAATAGGTTTTTTTCATGCTCACATGGTTATTTGCACGACACCTATGCCTAAAATAGCGATTAAAAAATTTTTGTCTGTCTGTCTGTCTGTTTGTTTCGGGTAATCTTCAAAACGGCTGGACCGATTTCAAAAATTCTTTCACCAATGGCAAGCTATAATATCAGGGCGTAAACTAGGCTATATTTTATCCCGATATTCCCACGGGAACAGGTACTACGCGGGTAAACCGACTATAACTGAAGCGAAGCGAGGGCAGGTTGCTAGTTATAAATAAAATAATTTTACGGATTATATCGCATTCGTTTTTGATTTTTGATTATCCGACGTTCCGAACACTTTACAGCGTTCATAGTCACGGCCGTACTAAGATGTCCCACGTCTACCAAGTCATCGTTATTACAGAAATTTATACTTATCCGCTAGAGAATTAGTTACTAAATTTTGACCCACAATTTGATAGAAATTTATTGCCAGTACAAGAAGAAAAAGATTATATAAAAATATAAATTATTTTTGTTGGTAATGATTAAGCATTAATTTTGTAGTTGTTATTATGACAATTTATCAATTTAAATCTAATATACTATAACCGGATCATAATATGGCCACACTGAGAAACCGTGATCAAGAAAGGTGTAAAGAGTTCGAAACGTCGGACAATTAAAAAATCAAATACACACGCGATAAAATCCGTAAAATAGTTTTATTTGTAATAGTAAATTATTTTTCTACCATCGTAGTTGAAACCCGTGCATTATTTTTGGACATATATCTTCTAAATAAAAAGAGGACTGAAGGTTTATTGCATACCTACTTTAAATCAGGTACATGTTTCAATCTCTATTGGTGTTACTCAGAATTTATCGACATTCGGGTTTCGATCCTAAATTAAGCCTCGCCTGTTCCTCGAATGTTCGTGAGGTACGAATATCTTTAGAGGCCACTACATATTATATTTCATAAAATCAATATTGGATAATCAAACTGTGTCGATAATAACGAGAAATACCTTAGAGAGAGGCTTAAGTTAAATGAATATATTGTTTCAGCTGCCAAAGATACCACGACTCGCTTGTTCACATAAAATAAGCCACTTAGATCGTCATAACGGCTTTGTTTTAATCAGTATTTCTATTTAAGTTGCGTTGTTTGTGATGTGTTTATATATTATTATTTTAATATCTATAAGAATGTTTTTCTTTACCTTAGGTATTTGCAATTAAACATAATTGTTGGTAGAACGATCTTCGCTTCTTTTCACACAGATGGCGTAATTTCTTACAATATTTGTCACTTAGGCACATAATTTTCTTTCTATTATGGAAGAAATAATAATGAGACGTACGAGAAGAACAGAAAAGAAAAGAAGTTTATAACATATTTGTCACTATTTTTACGAAAAAAGGCAGTGCCACATTGGGATTACGTTATCCACGTAAATAACTATGAGTTTTACTGCAATTTCAACAATTTATATTAAATCTATAGAATGTGGCCTGTTAGCCATGTGAATTTATAGAATTATCATCATCATTATCGTCAGCTTTTTAATATCCAGAGACAGGTATCAGCACAAGAAGGATTAATTCATAAACGTCACATTAAGCACGACAGAGGCAATGAAAAGTGCTCCTACTGGTTCAGCCGATTTTTATGACTCCTATAGGAGGCGAAGAGTAGTGACACTTTGTGTAATTAAACGCATTTTCACATTTCCCACATGCAAAATTGTAATAATCATTCCATTACGATGTTTAAAAAATCTCAGAAAACCGTTGGATGCAAGTGACACAGAACCGCTCTGAATGGCATTCACATGGAGAAGACCATGTTCAGTAGTGAAAGTCAATGTCAGACGATATTAATCTGCTCGATGACACGGGCAAGCTATTGGAGAGGGTGGTAGCTACCCACATCGAGCGGCACCTCGTCGGCACGGGGCCCGATCTGTCGGACGCCCAGTTTGGGTTTAGGAGGGGTCGTTCGACGATCGCGGCTCTGTTGCGCCTGAGGGCCGTGGCGACTGAGGCCGTCACCGGCGGGGGAGTGCTGTTGGTGATGTCCCTAGACATCGCCAACGCATTCAATAGTCTACCATTCAGCTGCATCAGGGAGGCGTTCCAGTATCACGGGGTGCCAGCTTACCTGAGGCGGCTAGTAGCAGACTATTTGGAGGGGCGCAGCGTCCTCTGCACCAACCGAGCAGGGGACGTTGTGCGAACGCCCATGACGTGCGGTGTCCCACAAGGGTCGGTCCTCGGACCCACCCTGTGGAACATCGGCTACGACTGGGCGTTGCGGGGGAGCCTCCCGCCCGGGCTGGGCGTGATTTGTTACGCCGACGACACGCTCGTCACAGCCCGCGGTGCTACAACTCGTAGCATTAATACTACATATAAATTTAATATCACGTACAT
Organism: Lymantria dispar; assembly: GCA_032191425.1. Taxonomy (NCBI): domain Eukaryota; kingdom Metazoa; phylum Arthropoda; class Insecta; order Lepidoptera; family Erebidae; genus Lymantria; species Lymantria dispar. Next base: position 15,708,832 of record CM063458.1, read on the forward strand.
AGAATGTCTTCATTGTGGTGTCCTATTATGGTGTACAATACTCGGGGTTCTCAAATATTCGGATACATCTGTTAAACGTTTCGAAATGTTCACATTGTGTTGATCTTAATCGAGCGGCAAGAGTTGTAATGAAGGTCTTCCCTCTTATACATATAAAGGTTTTCAAATTATGTATTCTTCGTAATGGCCTTTCGTATATCCGCGTGATGACCCATTAAGAATATAATAATATATATAATAAATTTCAATCAACCTTTTCCGAAATTATTTAAGAACGTAACCAAAAAATAGCACTAGTAATATCAACACCATAATTATGTGAAGTTATTTGGCTAATCTATTATAATAAATAAATTTTCTTCTCAATGTAAAGAAGGCACTGCCAGAGACTCGGATTTGATTGCGTTTACAAGGAATATTTATACTCGTTCCAACCATTTATTTTACTTTTGACACATGCTTTAGGACGTAACTGTTTCATTATACGCAATTATTAACTTTGAAACGAGTGAACAGAGAAATATATAAACTGCCCAATAATATTTATATATCTGAATTATTACCCACTAAATACATTAATATGCCGTATATAGCTCTATTCATAAAATTTAAGTGATAATTCATTTCCGTTATAAAAAAAGTTACGTTCTATCGCATCTAGTGACAGGATCAAAAGTATTCGGTGCAAACTAATGAATCGCAAATAATCGATTACACTTATTTGCAGTTAAGTCAGCTGACAACTGAGTTTTGAATTGTTGTAATAGACAACACGTTAAAATTGTATCAGGGAGATATAAAAATCTTCTCATCATACCTATAACATGAAATAAAACAACCAAAATATTTTAATATTATTTTATTATAACGAATCGTCGGATTCTTCATACGAACTCGAATCGTCGCTTGAATCATCTGCAGTGTTTATTATTAACTCTTGTGTAGGTATGTTGTCAAATTCAATTTCCCGATCCCAATCAGAGAATATTATATTTTTTGTCTTGTTGACGACACTCGCCCAGTTTTCAGGCGTCACACTAGCACATGCGTTTTTTAAAAGTTCAAGCATTTTATTTGCTGTGAAAGGAGGAGTTGTATTGTTTCTTGCGGCGTGTCCTTTGACTTGTGCCCAGATCATTTCAATTGGATTATATTGACAGTGGTACGGAGGAATTCTGATTACAACATGCCCATATTCTGCTGCCATTTCGTCGATGACATATCGTTTTGGCTGCTTTTTACTTTTTTATATTTTAAGTAATTCTACTTTTAGTAGGGATTCGTCCACATCTTCCCTATTATCACGAAGCCAGTTTATAATCTCGTGTTTTTTGTTGGCCTGTGTTGGCATTTTATTAATTTGGCGAGAGTGATAGGGTGCATTATCAATAAATATTGTTGATGGCTCTTCAAGTGATGTAAGCATTTCTCTGAACCACTTTTCATACACGTCCGCATTCATCTCCTCATGATAGTCGCCTGTTTTTTTTGATTTGAACGCTAACAGAGCGTCTGGTACAAATCCCTTTGTAGTTCCCGTATGGCAAATGATGAGGCGTTCATCTTTTCCCATTGGCACTGCAGAAGTAGAAGCAGCAGTATCGTCAGTCCAACCTTTTGGTATGGAATGATTGGCATTGAGCCAAGTTTCATCTGTGAAAACGACATTCGACCAGTCTTCTATTTTCTTCGCTTGTCTTAAAAATTCACAGCGAGACAAGGCTATATCACGACGTTCCATTAAAATTTTTCTTTTGTCGGATTTCTTATACAAGAACCCGATTTGGTGCAGCACCTTTGACAAAGAAGATTTTTAACCACGAAACAAGCCACAATTTCGTAGAGACGCTACTAATTTTTTCAAAGTATCTCTTTGCTTGTGTAATAATTGTATATATGACGACGAATAGCATCAGTATCAAAACTGTCAATTGCTGTCACTTTACGGGGCTGACGTTTTTTCTTAGGCGTAGATAGCTTGTTCTGTTCAATACCACTACTACCATAGGCTTCTTTAGTGATTTTCGCCACCGTTGGAGCACTAATACCTAATGCTGCTGCAACACGGTCTCTAACTTGGGTTACTGGTATAAGGAATCCGCCATTGCGGCTTTCCTTTTCAAAAAATTCACGAATCCGCAGCACTAACTCTCTGGATTGTCCTTTAAGCACCATACCTTTCGGCATTTTGCAAGTAAAATCTTACTGGGAGGAACGATACGCTCAACTCAATCAAAGTAAGAACAATGAAATCAATACGGTGGAATATAAATACTCAACACAGCGTATGAAAAATATGAAAGAGCACTCAGCGAACAGAAATGTGACTAGCACGGGAGTCTTGTTGCGAGTGACAGACAACACAACAAAATGGCGTCGCCGGCGCGCCGTTCAGTGTTGCCAATTCGGCTTAAAAAAAAAGGGGTAGGCTGGATGAGAAAATTAGTGATTTACTACCGCAGACGAGGGCGCCATTGTCTCTAAGTAAAGTTTGGAGCAGCGGACCCCGCTTAATGGAAAAATGCTTCATAAAGTAGTTATTTTTTATTTTGCAAAGTACAAAGTAAAATATTTTGGGAGGACTGAATTAGTGGGTATGCAAAAATTAATGTGCCCAAATAACAAATATATTTACAGAAGTGAAGTTTTTAAATAATATGAAATATGTATTTAAGCAAAAATAAAATATCCGTGTTAAATCGATTAAAAGTTCTTCCTGACTAAAATCGATTATTACAAAACATAGTATCCGTAATACATTGGTACAACACTAATTGATCAGAATTCGACCTGCCAAAAGTAAAATAAATGGTTGGAACGAGTATAGCTGATAAATAATGTTATTAAAAGTTTTATTTAAATGTATTCATTAGTTACTCTGTTATAAACAGATAATTTTGCATAATTATAGATATTTATTAGTAACGTTGTTAGTAAGAAATATTTAATTAAATATTTAGTTTAACTGTATTTCCCTTTCTTCTCAGATCATAAACGTCGCTATTGGGTTTTGTTCTTCTCCAGATAAGCGAAACTAGCCGAATGTGTCATGATGTGATTGGCTTAGGGTTCTATTTCCAGTATTTCTATTATAATTTAATTTATGGTGCGTAAACAAAACACCAAAAGTTAAATTATTAATTTAAAAGCCCTTGTACTGAATATTTTTAATAAAACAGGAATATACAAGCAAAACAACCACTCAAAACTTTTTTCATGTGTCGTTGTTACAAATAACTGCTAACAGAAATAAGCACTTAGATAATTACCTAACTTCAAACTGGGGTCACAAGTTAAAGCACTTCAGGCTTAATTTGTCTGAGATGAATGTGATTACCGCTTAAATTACTAGGGAATATTATTGCAGAGGTAGAAGAAAATAAACTGCCACCTTCACAAATTCGCATGACAATATTATATGCCTGACATTTTCAAAGTTAATGTTATTAATTTCGTAAGCGGTAATTCGGCGTACATCGTTTGCATATGTAACGTCTAATAATAATATATTGTATTATCTATACCAATTAATAAAATTGGAGTGTCTGTTTGTAATGTCAAAATAATAGGCTTTTTTCATGATCACACGGTTATTTGCACGACACCTATGCCTAAAATAGCAATTAAAAAATTTTTGTGTCTGTCTGTCTGTCTGTTTATTCCGGGTAATCTTCAAAACGGCTGGACCGATTTCAAAAATTCTTTCACCAATGGAAAGCTATAATATCAGGGCGTAAACTAGGCTATATTTTATCCCGGTATTCCCAAGGGAACGGGAACTACGCGGGTAGAACGACTATAACCTATAACCGAAGCGAAGCCTATTATTTTGACATTACAAACAGACACTCCAATTTTATTTATTGGTATAGATTGGCTGGCCAAACTGTTGATAATATCTCGTTTAGAAGCGAAACACGTTTCAAATCAAAAGCGAGACCTTTCAATAATTCTATGTAAATTTGTAAATCTCAATTTCTTGAGACCCTCATAGCACTAAAATAATCGTTCTATCTATGATTATCTTCTATTATCGTCTTCCTGATCACCATTTCCTATAAGTAGGTACTATGAAACAATATTAAGAAATCTAACAACTGGTTCATTTAATATTCACATAATAGCTTTGTATTTACCAAAGGATTAGATGGTTTAGTAAAGTTTTTAACTCCAAGGTGAAAGTAAAGCGTGGTGACACTTTATATTTTCGTTTATTATAAATTAGTCAGGTATGAAAGAAAAACTTTGTTCTACTCTTAAATTAGTATCATGCTGAAGCTACCTATTTTACTTCAGCATTTGCAAGCGTAAAGTAAGCTAACTCTTACTTTCATTCCATAATTTACTTTTCATAATTAAATTTTATTTTTGATTCCTCTTTTCTTTTTTAAGTTTTCTGGCACAGTACGTTAATCTTTAACTAAGGGCGACCGGGTAATCTCTTTGACAGGCAACCTAGTTCAGATACCAATCGCCCATATAGCATACATTTATCATGAAAGGTAAACATTGGCAATAAGATTCCTTTGTAGAAGAAACAATAAATTATTATGTATCTCCTCGTTCACGAGATCTTCCTAGGGAAGATACCCGGTACTTTGAAATGCTTACACGGGGATATGGATCCAACACGCAGAGGCCTTTGTAGAAATCTAATTTAAAATTGGGATGAGACGTCTACCGATGACACTCCACGCCTGCACATAACATTCGTGGACTGCCAATGGTAGGTGTAAAACTATTGTGTGATGATGGTATCTAAAATCTGATTATGGGGTTGGAGGTTCGATAGACTGGTTAACCTAAGACTATTGATTTAAAAACTGTCGTCTGCTTTCAATACCTTTATCGTCTTGAACTTTGGTAGACGGTGACTTGCCAACTCACTGAATGGGCTCCCCTAAACGGTCGCCACAGACACGCAGGCCATACGGGCAACTTAACATTGGTGCAAGTGGCTTGGGGTGTCGAGTGGTGCGGCGCTGGTTTCACCATCGCAAGTCCCCGATAAACGGCGACTCGCAGTGGTTGCCCCGTAGTTATGCCCTTGAAAATGACACTTCTACTCCCGAGCATATAACTCTGGCGACCCCTCTCTGACCAGCCGTTATAACGTATTATTACGAATAAAAACGTACGTTATGAATACGTCATCATCATCATCATCATCATCATCATCATCACAGCCCATATACGCCCCACTGTTGGACTCGGGCCTCCTCCACTATGGGAGAGAAATTGATCTACTATACCACGTTGGTCAGACGTGTTGGCTAAAGGTTTTATTTCGAGTTTTCCTTATGCATATTATATATGCATATTATATCCCTGAGTCGTCTTTTACGACATCCATGGGCAAGAGATCATCTGTCACAAGTTCACTGCGATTCTTCATGTCACAGCAAGTTTGTGTGATTACTTACGATGAGTAATGTTTTTGAATGTGCAACATACCGCTGTTAAAAATAGACATATACGTTTTTAAATCATTCTTAATATTATTTTGTATATTTTGAATTTGCAATTGTCATTCGATATAAAAGGTATTTTCATACATTTATTCTTTGCTGTGGTGATAGAGTTAGAATACAATTCACCATCCTCTCCCTTGCCGTGATATCGTAGAAGATGACTAAAGGATTGAATATACATATACCATCTATGCGAGAGAGGGAAAACTCAAATTAAAATCCTATACCAACAGTAGGTGAGAGGCATCAGCATGGTATATTAGATCATTTTCCCTCCCGTTCTGTAGGAGACCCGAGCTCAACTCTGGGCCTTATATAAGCTAAAATGAATCAATAAATTCATATTAAAATATTAGGTTACATTACAAAACTGGTATAAGAATATTTGCAGTCAGTCACCACATGTTTAATTGAATATGTTAGAAAGTTACATAATTATTAATTGCCTTGGGAATTTGAAAGTTATCCATTTTTATCAAGACTTTTTAGTTTAACCAAATCCAGGGTAAGGTGTGTATTCACGGAGCCGGAAATGGGGGCGGCGGTGGCGCGTATGCGAGTCAAATCCACCACCCCCGGGCCCGACGGTATTCCGAACCGTGTGCTGGCCCTGGTCCTCGAACACCTGGGACCACGCCTCAGGGGACTGTTCGACGCTTGTTTGACGTCCGGGCAGTTCCCTGGGTGCTGGAAAGAGGGGAGGCTGGTTGTCCTGCCGAAGCCGGGACGGTCTCCCTAGTCGGCCTCGGCCTATAGGTCCATCGTGCTGCTCGATGATGCGGGCAAGCTGCTGGAGAGGGTGTTGGCTGCCCGCATCGAGCGGCACCTCGTCGGGGTCGGGCCCGATTTGTCGGACGCCCAGTTTGGTTTTCGGAGAGGGCGTTCGACGATCGTGGCCCTGCTGCGCCTGAAGGCCGTGGTAGCGGAGGCCGTCAGCGGCGGAGGAGTCCTGTTGGCGGTGTCCCTGGACATCGCCAACGCCTCCAACAGTCTGCCATTCAGCTGCATCAGGGAGGAGCTGAGGTATCACGGGGTGCCTGTGTACCTCAGGCGGCTGGTGGCAGACTACTTGGAGGGGCGCAGCGTCCTCTACGTTGACCAAGTAGGGGACGTTGTGCGAACGCCTATGACGTGCGGCGCTTCAATCACCGTGAAGTCGGTCACCATCAGCATCCAGGCCCACATGAAGTACTTGGGCCTGGTGCTCGACGGGCATTTTTGGTTCCGGGAGCATCTCCATCGACTTGTTCCCCGGCTTGTCGGCGCGACGTCTGCCCTTTCGCGGCTGATGCCGAATGTGGGCGGACCCAGTGCTACGTGCCAACAGCTGTACGTGGGGGTGATCCGGTCGATGGCCCTGTATGGCGCACCGGTGTGGGCGGGGTCCCTGACCGTCCGTCTTAGGGCCCTCCTGTGGCGACCACAGAGGGTCATGGCGATCAGGGCCATACGGGGTTACCGCATGGTGGCGACGGAGGCAGCGTGCCTCCTGGCCGGAACTCCCTCGTGGGACCTGGAGGCGGAGATGCTCGCCGACATTTATCGGCGGGTGTCGGAGACGCGCGCCCGCGGCGGCATGGTCTCCATCAAAGAGATCACCGCCTGGCGGGTCGACGCCCGCCGAGAAGTCATTGCCCGTTGGGCAGTCCGGCTGGAGAGTCCTCGGTACGGTGTCAGGACCGTCGAGGCCCTCCGGCCGGTGGTGATGGAGTGGTTGGAGCGGACGCACGGGGTGCTTTCCTTCCGACTGGTGCAGGTGCTGACGGGGCACGGTTGCTTCGGGAAGTACCTGCACAAGATTGTCAGGAAGGAGAGCACACCGTCCTGCCACCACTGCAGTTGTGACGAGGACACGGCGCAGCACACGCTCGAGGAGTGTGCTGCATGGGAGGGGAATCGCCGTGAACTCGTTGCAATTATCGGTGCCAACCTGGCGCTGCCGACCATCGCCAGGGAGATGCTCGTCAGCGTCAGGAACTGGGACGCGGTCGCCGCCTTCTGTGAGGCCGTAATCTCACGGAAGGAGGCGGCGGATCGTGTGCGTGTAGAGCTCCTATTCGGCGACACGTTCCGCCGCCGGCGACTTGGGCGGCGCAGGCGCGAGTATCTGCGCCTAATGCCGCCCTAGCCGAGGCCGTGGGTGATCGGACCGGGGAATTGTCCGTCACCCGCAGAGAGGCTGACCGCGTGACGGCGACCGACGTTCCAGGACGTCGAGAGGTGAGGTTACCCGAAAGGGTATTCCGTCGGGCCGACGACTGACGACAAGTCACATCTGCTCCGGTGGTCGGCCCAACAACGAGGTGAGGTGGGTGCGGGTGGGTTATGGGCCCGCGCGCCGTCCTTTCATCGCCCCGAACGGACTGGACCGCGCGTGCGCTTACCATAGCCCACCCATAAAAAAAAAAAAGAAAGAAAAAAAGGTGTATTTGCACATGAACTTTTCAAATCAAATCATTTATTCTGCATAGGCTCCTTGAGGGCACTTACATATTGTCAAATTTATACATCGTTTGAATGCAATACTATTGTATTGTATATTTTATTGTATTGTTGTATTATATATATATATATATATATATATATATATATATATATATATATATATATATATATATATATATATATATATGTATATTGTTATATTGTATTGTATATAGTATATAGTCTTAGCTCCAGTGTGATGCCCTTCGAGACAGGATATAACTGTTTTTTTTTTATTTAGTTCAAATAAAAAAGGAAAGGAAAACATGGCTGGACCAGATCCCACCATTTTTGCCAGCTGAAGGCCGCGGCTCATGTCCGGGATATTTGAAGGTCCCTTTTTACTCAGTTCACAGCGACTTTTCCATAGTTTATACATGATAACTATTAACGGGCCCAAACCTCTTCCACACCTAGTGGTAATAAAAACTAACTGCGACGAAAACGAGGCTAAAAATCAGGACACAGGATTAAACAACATTACTGAAGAAGTATGATAATGGACACAGATTTTACGAAGATGCCTTCATTGCAATTTGACAATAATGTCATATGGTACGATACTATAGTGCACAATTATCAGTATATAGAGATACACATATTTAAGTTTGAAGAGCCGTAGTCGCGAGTTGTTCTCAGCTACGGGGGAACAGATGAATAGCCTGTCGAAATCGTAATCCTCCTTCGGCCGTAGTCGGGTAAAAGGACATTTAGCCTCGTATTACTTAGTGGACAACTAGACATGGAGTCTGACTTCTATTGCTGTATTGTTTGTGTCATATAGTCATATCTTCCATGAGACACATTATATTCTTAATCTGTCATCATATGGATTTTAATGTCGGATTAAAATTCCCTCCACATTTTCAACAACAAAACTCTCGGACTCACCTTTGACTGCACAAATGGCGCAGTGGTTAAGATACCGTGGAATGGGGTGACTTTGATCAGTTTCAGAGTAAAATGGTATTTCTTTATTTTTATGCAAGCGAAAAAAAATATAAAAATATCCTAATATCGGTTTTGTCTGTATTATCATTTTCTTGAATAAAAAAGAAATTGTTTGATTATTTTTTGAGAAAAAATAAAATGTCAGTGATCAATTTTAAACTCGAAACGGGGTTACTTTGAAACCACCGTTTTTTGCACGAAAATCGAAAGAATCCCTAATCAGGAATTAAACACAAAAACAAAAATTAAAATCCGTCCGTAGGTGTAAGAATTATAACGTTTATGTCTTTGGGGTGACTTTGACAAAAAGAACAAAGGAATTTCAGGCAATAATCAACTTTATTAAATAAAACATGTTTTTTAGCAATTTGTTAACGTTTTGTAACAATTATAAACTTGTATTAGCTTTAAAAAGTTAACTTATAATTAATAATGCGGCATAAATCAGTTCTTTTATATAAACTTCTTATTAAAAAGTAAAAAACTTAGCTTATAATAATTACAATTTTTTTTTTTCGGTTTGGGTTGCGGTCGGCGCGCTCCTCGCAACACTCCGTCCGGGGCGACAGAGGGGCGTAAGCATGCACACCCGCAACCCACCCATGATGCACGTCGTCTTCGTCGTTGGGCCGACCACCAGAGCAGGGTGACTTGACGTCAGTGGTCGGCTCGACGGAATACCCCCTATTTGGGGTACCCTCCCATCGACTGACGTCCTCCTCTTGGGGTGGACGTCGGTCTTTCCTCACGCGGTCAGCCTCTCAGCGGGTGACGGACTAATTCCCCGGTCACGTCACCCGCGGCCTCGGATAATTAACAGTGAGTCATAAGTCAGTTCTTTTATATATTGTCTGGTACTTGTTATATATTATCTCATAATGGATATTATACTTCTTAGATACTCCACGTAGGGTCAAACGGTTTTCAACTACTTCAGTAATAGCTTTATTCAAAACCTCTTCGGTATAGTTCCGGTAATCACGGCATCCTAAACGCTTTTTGTAGTCTCTTGGTATGATGCTAAAACAATAATAATAGTATGTTTAATAAGAAAACCCAAAATCAACTTTATGGGGTAAGATTGTCTCGATCACCGTCCGATCGGTTGACATCAGCATCCGGGCCCATATGAGGTACTTGGGCCTGGTGCTCGACGGGCAATGGTGGTTCCGGGAGCATTTCCGCAGGCTCGCTCCGCGGCTCGTCGGCGCGGCGTCCGCCCTAACGTGGCTTATGCCGAACGTGGGCGGACTGAGCACTACGTGCCGACGGCTGTACACGGGGGTCATCCGGTCGATGGCCCTGTACGGCGCACCGGTGTGGGCGGGGTCCTTGACCGTCCGACTTAGGGCCCTTCTGTGGCGACCACAGAGGGTCATGGCGGTCAGGGCCATCCGCGGATACTGCACGGTGGCGACGGAGGCAGCGTGCCTATTGGCCGGGACTCCCCCGTGGGACCTGGAGGCGGAGATGCTCGCCGGATTGTATCGGCAGGTGACGGGGGTGCGAGCGGAGGGCGGTGAGATCTCGTTAAAGGAGCTCACCGCCTGGCGCGTCGACGCCCGCCGAGACGTCATTGCCCGTTGGGCAGTCCGGCTGGAGAGGCCTCGGTTCGGGGTGCGAACCGTGGAGGCCTTCCGGCCGGTGCTCATGCAGTGGTTGGAAAGGCGGCACGGGGTGCTCTCCTTCCGACTAGGGCAGGTGTTGACGGGGCATGGGAGCTTCGCCAAATACCTGCACAGGGTCGTAAGGAGGGAGAGTATACCGTCCTGCCACCACTGCGATTGCGACGAGGACACGGCGCGCCACACGCTCGAGGCCTGCGCGGCTTGGGCAGTGCAGCGCCGTGAACTCGTCGCAATCATCGGTGCCGACCTGACGCTGCCGGCCATCGCTTGGGCGATGGTCGACAGCGTCGGGAATTGGGACGTGGTCGCAGCCTTCTGCGAGACAGTGACCTCGCAGAAGGAGGCGGCGGATCGTCTGCGCGTGGAGCGCAGCCTCGATGAGGAGATCCGCCGCCGGCGACTGGGGCGGCGCAGGCGCAACTACCTGCGCCTCATGCCGCCCTAGCCGAGGCCGCGGGTGACGTGACCGGGGATTAGTCCGTCACCCGCCGAGAGGCCGACCGCGCGAGGAAAGACCGACGTCCCCCCCGAGGGGGGGACGTCGGTCGATGGGAGGGTACCCCACGTAGGAGGTATTCCATCGGGCCGACCACTGACGACAAGTAAACCTGCTCCGGTGGTCGGCCCAACGACGAAGGCGAGGTGGTTTTCGGGTGGGTTGCGGGAGTTGCGTGCTTAAGCCCCTCTGTCGCCCCGGACGGAGTGGTGCGGAGGCGCGCCGACCGCAGCCCACCCACAAAAAAAAAAAAAAAAAATGGGGTAAGATTGATCAATGATCAAAGTAAACCCGCATAGGTGATCAGCACACCCCGTACAAAATAAGCCGCCAAAAATCTAGTAATCTTTAAGGTTATGTTTTGTATTAAACGTCGGTGTTTTATATGAATTAACTATAGATCTGATGAATTATATATTTTATATGTATACTCGAAGTTGTAGTTTAGCAGTTATTTGAGTATTGAAACATACATAAAACTGGTACTTACATATTTTACGTATTTTACAATAGGAAGGAAATTGACCTTAACTATACCATGCTGATCAGACAGGTTGGTATAGGGTTTTATTTCGTGTTTTCCTTCTCTTGCATAGATACATACATACATATAACATGTATATTATATCCTTTAGTCGTCTTTTACAACACCCACGGGCAAGATAGGAAGTGGTGAATTGTATTCTTTCTCTGTCACCACATGGACGAATATATGTAACAATTAAATACACTAGTGGTCGGCGTGAGGTCGAAATTCGGCCATAATTCATTTTAATTATTTTTTCTGCTACATAATTTTCTATAGTTTTATTTATATGTAATTGTAAATTGAGCAAGCTGTATTTCACTAATAACTAATATATAAGCACAAATCTCTATTAGATATTGTCATCATAATTATGATTGTTTGACATTCAGTTCGACCAGAGATTTTAACCATAAACAATAGTGTAGAAGCGTTGCTACGCAACATACTCAGGCCAACGTGTGTGTGCGTGTGTAGCGATTGCATTATAGTGTGCGTAATGCCTTTTTTAATGAATTTAATGTATTTCTAATCCATTATTATATGAAATTTCAGTTTTATGCATTTCTCCTCATTATATACTTCAACTGTGCCAAATTTCATACTTGTCCATCCACGTAATTTTCGTAAAAAGGGGTACAAAGTTTTTGCTTCACGTATTAATATATAGTATACTCTATGCTTAGAATAATAACGTATAGAAGGATAGTGTCAATACTTCGAACGTTCGAAACATGAATCTAAAATACTAATAGCGCGCAGACGATTACACACATACACACGCACACCACTATACAAATTATGAAATCTAATTTTGTTTATATTAACATAAATCGTCGAAATACTTTTAAAAGTAATGTTAAAAACCTTTTTAAGTTTTTCAAATGTGTTATGGACACCATTTGAATGCACAAACCGTCATAATTACCTATTTATTTTATAAGAGTTGCGTACGTACGTGCAGTACAATGACTTATACGTTATTATTCTAAGACTCTATGTAAATAATTTTATAATTATAATAAGTGTATTTATAATAAGTTGAAAAGCGAACGGTTCATACTGTAAGTTTGAATTTTGCGTAGCAGTAATTATCTCTAAAGTATTCACTGACCATTGAAGTTTATTATCCCGGACAGATCCTAACTACTTAAGTAAATGGCATCGTAAGCCGTTAATTCTGAGCCTTCACCTGTTGAAGTAGTGAAGAGTACCAGTTAGGTTTCATAGATATTCATATAATTGGCAATATTAAGATAGTCCATTGAAAAGTTACATTTGGGCTTTATCAGCTAGATAATCCTTCTAAACCCAATCAAGAAAATATACACTCATTTGCAAAAAAAACGGGCACCTAAGCAATGAACCATTTCAAATGTTAATATTTCTTTGTTTGATAATTATAGGTAGTTTTATCCACACAATTTGCTAAATTAATAAGAAAATAATCGTTTTCATCAGTATTTCATAAAATTTAGATACAATTTATGGGAAATAATGCTAAACCTCGCTAGTAGTGTATATTCGCTAGTAGTGCATATGCTCATGAAGTAAAAATAAAAAAGTTTTTTTGTTTGTTTTTCTTTAATAAAGTAAAAGCAGATAAATGTTTAGTATCGAGTGTGACCCCCTCTAGCTAAAATCACAGCTTGAATTCGTCTGGGCATGCTAGCGAGTATATCCCGGATACTTGCTTGCGGAATACGTTCCCACTCCGCAGTAATCACATTCTTCAGCTCTCTGATGGTCTGCGGAGCCGGGTGTACTGATCTCACACGCCGTTTCAGAACGTCCCAGACATGCTCTATGGGATTGAGGTCGGGACTTCGAGCTGGCCAATCCAAACGACGAATGCCGACCTCTTGCACATACGCATTAACATCGCGGGATCGGTAGGCGCGAGCATTGTCGTCCATAAAAATCGAGTCTTCACCTAGAGCGGCCAATGCGGGTTGTGCATGAGAAATTAGAACTTCCGTTATGTATCGATGCCCAGTCAGTGAGCCGTTTTCAATGAAGACTAACTCTGTACGATCCATTGAATTTATTCCTGCCCAAAACATAACAGAGCCCCCACCATAAGGTGTGATTTCTTCGAAACATGCCTCTGCAAAGCGTTCTCCTTGTCTTCTTAGCACTCGCCGACGTCGATCTTCACCGAACAGAGATATCCTGGCTTCATCAGAGAACAAAACCCTATTCCAATCGTCTTGAGTCCATGATTCACAATTTCTAGCGAACCTAAGCCTGTGAACTCTGTGCTCACGGAGTAATTTGGGGCCGCGGGCCGGGCGGTGACTGCGTATATTGGCAGCGAGAAGCCTCCTCCTGACCGTCCATAGACTAATATGCACATTTCTTACTTCTTGGAGGTTGTTCTTAAGATCCACATACGAAGATTTGCGATTTCTCAATGCGCGACTCACAAGAAAACGATCATCCCGTGGTTGGGTACATGGTTTTCTTCCAGAACCAGGCCTTCTCTCGACGGAACCAGTCTCCTGATATCGCTGCCAGGTCCTTTGGACTGTCGAGCGACTAACATTTAGCCTCCTAGCCACGAAACATTGGCTGCAACCCTCTTCAAGCAGCGCGATAATTTTGGTAGCTTTTACCACTTTATCTACCATTTTTGATACAGCCAAACAGCATTAAATAAAGCTTTGACAGTCAAGGATATGAAATTAATCGATAAAAATTGAATAAAAGTTATGAAAGTCGATGTTAACTTCTGGAACTTCGCGCCAAAAATGTAGGATAAAAAGGGGTTTTCTGTAAAAATGAACATCAAATGAAAAATTGAATTTAGAACGTACTTTTTTAAATACCACAGCATTTTTAAAACCGGCCAGTAACGTGTACAAACGATTGAAACCTTTTTGGTATTGTATCTTTTTAAATATGAATGAAAATCAAAACCGCCCGTTTTTTTTGCAAATGAGTTTATTTATTATAATAGATTGCCCGAACAAGTTCACATAATTATGATTTTATTAATTATGATATTTTCCGTGCTATTTATTGGCAGCTTTCTTAAATCATTGTGGAAAACGTTCGCAGGTATATATTATACTTTTAATCGGTCATCACGCGGATATATGAATAGCTTTACCAAAGAATACCCAATTTGAAAGCCTTTATATAGAGGGAAGACCTTCATTACAACTCTTGCCGCTCGATTAAGATCGACACAATGTGAGCATTTTGAAACGTTAAACAGATGTATCCAAATAATTGAGAAGCCCGTGTATTGTACACCATAATAGGATACCACAGGGAAGACATTGTATGTTCGTGATACTAAATTCATGTGAAGTATTATTGCTACCCTTTAATATTGCTGATTTCCATGTGGTGAACTAGTAAGAAACTCTTGCCCGTGGGTGTCGAAGGATAGACCTGAAACTTCGACAGTGTGTTCTTTGTGGAACGTTGGCATCCGATAAGAAAGGAGTTTTTTTTTTTTTTATTATACCTCTAAGGGGGTGAAAATGCGGGGCAAAGTTTGATTATAAGTAAAACTGAAAATTTTGAATTACCCTCGACACACACTAAACCAAAACAAAAAAAAAAATAAAGTATCACGTTCTCTTCAACAGGAATCTTATATCTTTAAACGAGCAATTCTTGCATAATATATAGGTTTCGGGGCCAAAAAGTCGATCTAGCTAGGCTAGCTATTTATAGAAAATGTTGATTTGTCGGCGTTTTTAGCTAATCAATACAATGACATAAAATGTCAATAAGAATATGGATTCAAATTTCGCCGTCAACGTCAAGAGTGGCGATAGCTCAGTTGGGAAGTTGTCCAGTTTACTTTTTGTTTTGTTTTGGCATTCAAACAGCGTGGGATCGAATTTCGGTGTTATTATCATTCTCTTTTTGTAATTTTTGATATTTTTTTCATTATTTAATTTTTATTTTTTATTAATATATATCTAAATAAATTCGACAAAAATACAACAAAAATATACCGAGCGAAGCTCGTCAACCTGATATTTATTAATTAATTATCATTTAACGACTGTAATAGCACGCGTAAAGCAGCTAACCGAGTAATCATACGCTATTACATCACTTTGGCAAAGAGCTGATACTCTTACACTGCAGGACCGATATTAACCAAACATAGCTAAGAACCACCGAAAGTAAACTGGCTTTCAAAAAAAAACCGCATCGAAATCGGTCCATTCGTTTGAGAGCTACGTTACCACAGATGGACATACACACAAACAGGCAGACAAATATCGACGTCAAACTTATAACCTGCAGGAAATTTACTTATTAAAACTAATATATTGAATCCAAACACGATATGTCTGCTGTGAGTTTTCGAAGAGTTGGATTCTTTGGAGACCATTCTGGTTGCAGCATCAGGTCGAAGTTATTAATTAAATCATCCTTTAACTATTGAGTATCAGTATACTCAATCAACGTACCAGTGCACGCGTGAAATACTTTATCAAGTAATCATACGCCATTACATCGTTTGAAAAAAGAGCTGTTACTCTTACACTGCTGGACCGATATTAACCAAACTTAGGTAAGAACCACTGCCAGGAAACAGGCTATCAAATAAAAAAAACCGCATCTTAATCCGTTCTTCAGTTTGAGAGCTACGATGCCACAGACAGACACACACATACACATACACACACACACACAACACACACACATAATACACACACATATACACACACACACACAGACAGGCATCGACGTCAAACTTATAAGTTAACACCCTTCTTTTTTCGTCGGGTGTTAAAAATATCAACCAATAAATATATAAAAAAATCTTTGGAAGTTTCTCGCCTTATAAAAGTTTGGCATAAAAGTTAACCTTATAAAAGTTTGGCATAACATTTGTTATGCGAAACATATTCTTGAACTGTAGACAATAAAGCTCTTAGAAGTCAAATGTTGAATACATTAATTCAATAAACTATACATTTCACCTCTCTATATCAAATATGATTTTGCATAAGTAAATATTAGAACTAATTCTAAAGTAACTTAGTTCAAATATATATATATAGTCATATATTTAATGCAAATCCAAGCTTAGTCTTCAATTTACTTGAGTGTGGACTATAGAGTGCCTAGTTTCTAAATACACTCAGCTTAGATTATAGTTGTTCATTTCTCCAACGTCCAATTTAGTTTACACTACATGCTTAAGTACTCTACATGCTAACTTAAGTTATTTGAAACTGTGTTTCTATGTAAGCAATTCAGACAATAATACTAGAATTTTATACTTAATTAAAATATAATAATGCATCTATAGTCTCCTATAGTAAAATTTTAATATATTTTTTATATTCCTATAGTTTAATTTTTTGGGTGAAATAAATATATTATGATATGCGGTTAAATGTCAGCCTCATAAAAAGGCTCAAGGTCGCTTAACATGCTATGAAAAGGGTTATGCTCGGTATTTCTCTACGTAATAAAATATGGAATACGGAAATTCGTAGGAGAATGGGTGTTACCGATGTAGCCCGAAGAATTAGCACGTTGAAATAGCAATGGATAGGCCACATCGCTCGTCGAACCGACAACTGTTGGGGAAAAAGGATTCTCGAGTGGCGACCACAAATCGGTCGACGCAGCGTGGGACGACCCCTTACTAGGCTGACGATATTTTAGAAGTCGTAGCAAAACGTTGGATCCAAGTGGCACAACATCGTTCCGAGTGGTATTCTCGTGTGGTGGTCTATGTCCAACAGTGGACGTCTATATGCTGATAGATTAAAAAAAACCCAACCGTTCATTCAGTTGCTTTTCAGCTAGAGCTCTTGAAGCTTATGATAACTAGAGGCAATCAAGGCAGTCATTTTAAATAAATGGCTCTGTGTATTTATATTAAAATTGAGAAATGTCAGGAATAAATCTTAATTCTCGCGACGCCGACCGACGTCCCGGGAAGGGGACGTCGATGGAAGAGGGTACTCCCTTGGAGTATTCCGTCCGGCCGATCACTGAAGTCAAGGAACTCTGCACCGGTGATTGGCCTAACGATGAAGGCGACGTGCTATATAGTGGGTTACAGAGCCGCGCGCCGCCCCTCTGGCGCCCCGGACGAAGCCGGGCGGCGAGTGCGCTGACCGTAGCCCACCAAAAAAAAGGCAATAAATCTTAAATACATAGAGATTGGGTAAACTGAGACTCTCATGTATTTTATCAAGATTGGTTAAGGGAATATTTAAACAGAGTTTGACTCCTACATTATGTGAAATTACATAGCAGTGTTTTAATAAGAATTAATAGCATAGTGCAAGTCTTATTTAATTATTATCAATACCTCATCCTAGCTCATATATGTCCCACTGCTAGGCTCAAGGCTCCTCCACAATTTGAAGGATTCATCTAATATACCGCGTTGGTCAGCCAGATATATTACGAAGTTTTCCTCTCTTGCGTAGATAATATCTGCATAGCATATACCTCAGTCGTCTTTTATGACACCTACGCGTAAGATAGGGAGTGGTGAATGATATTTTTAATCCGTAATCACACTGAGAAATTATTCAATATTAACAGTACCTAGAGGGTGCGAAAGAAATTTCAGTACGTCTATGAGAAAGAAAAATCCTTTATCCCAATACGTTTTCAACCCTATTCAATAATTCTAGCAATAAATGCCAAAAACTAAAATGTTTTTATTAACAAAAAGCTTCTATAACTTTTAGTTATTGCCGATCTATTATTTATTGATAGGAGATTAATTCTATCTGTCATCTCTGAGACGGTTCGGCTGGTTATATCGACCTAAGCCCGATTATGATTTTCATCTCTGAATTGAAATAGATATGCCGATAGTATACAGTCAACTTTATTAATTAAAAATCTTAATTCCATTTTATAATTGATTCATTTATTTCTTGACAACGAATAGGTAGAAATTATTACAAGATATAAGAAATTTACAATTTAGCTTTATACTATTTAAAATTACAATAAGAATTATTAATAAGCATAAATAATCTATATATTACTACTACATATACGTTTTTTTATGAAATTACCTTCCCGTTGTTAGAGAATCGTGTCATTATATATGTATGGTTGGACAAAAAGATGTGTAGATTATAATTTTATATCATTGTATCTGATTAATAAAATATTTTGAATTGAATTTGTTTGATTTTGTGTTTCAAATAAGTTTAACCTTCTCTGAATTTGTGGTCTGTCGCGATCCTAATCATGTATCTAAAATGTCGGACAAAGTTATATCTTTATTTTTTATTTATACTCGTACAGTCGTTATAATATGTAAAAATTTATTTCTTGTACCAAATATAGAACAAAAGCCAAGAAATAAATCCTTCTGCAGATTCAACTCTACATCACGCTGATCATATTGGTATTGGGTTTTACATCGCTTTCTTCTTCACTTGCAGTGATACTGTAACACTTTATTCGTCTTTTACAATACGGCTAATTTATGGTCGTGAATCATTACGGTATTCCGAAAAAAATACTGATCTCGAGCGATAGAGAAATAGACGGTTAAAAACTTACATTAAGGCGAGTAACGCCGTGGGTATGGCGTGGCGAGGCGAATATTTAATAAATAAATATTATTAAATCACCAGAAATAAAAAAAATATCGATATTTGGAAAAACAACATCATTTGCATTTATAAAATCAGAAGTAAAATAACAAAAGCAATGAATTGAATAACAATTTAGGATCAATGAAGTTAGGAAAACAATTGTTTTAATAAGTATAGTGAGTATAAAATAGTGGTGGGTTTAAATGTTTAAAATAGTGTTTATAGAATAATAAGTTAGTAGAATTTAAACTAGATCTTTGTAAGATCTAGTATTATCTCATGTTTTCTTGACATTATTTTTATACATTAAGCAAATCCCAGACCTGTTTCTTTTAGGGGATAGGCCATAGTCAGCTCGCTCGCCGCCCAGCTCCGTCCGGGGCGACAGAGAGGCGCTACGTGGCCCCATGACCCACCCGTGGCACGTCGCCTTCGTCATTGGGTCGACTACCGGTGCAGATTAACTTGTCTTCATTGGAAATACCCCTGCGGAGTATCCTCTCCTCTCGACGTCCCCCCCCTCGGAGACGTCGGTCGTCGTCGCGCGGTCAGCCTCTCGGCGGGTGACGGACTAAATCCTCGGTCCAGTCACCCGCGACCTCGGCTAGTGCGGCATCAGGCGCAGGTAATCGCGTCTGCGCCGCCCCATCGCCGGCGGCGGACCGCGTCGTCGTGGACGCGTTGCTCCCACACGCCCTCCGCAGCCTCCTTCCGCAAGACTACTGCCTCGTAGAAGGCTGCGATCGTGTCCCAGTTCCTGATGCTGCCAAGCATTTCCCTAGCAGTGGTCGGTAGCGTCAGGTCGGCACCGATGATTGGGATGAGTTCACGGCGCTGCTTTGTCCACGCGGCACACATCTTGAGCGTGTGCTGCGCCGCGTCTTCGTCGCAATCGCAGTGGTGGTAGGACGGTGTACTCTCCCTCCTAACAACTACGTTACGACAACACATTGGACCAGCGAAGAGAGAGGGCTCTAGCCTAGCAGTGGGATGTTTATGAATTGAAATGAATGAAGGACTATTGAATATAAAAGGATATAGAATTCGATTTGTCCATTATTCTATAATATAAACATAAAAGTTGTGAGTTATTAATAATAACTCTATTACTTACAAAACATTTTATAATGTTACCCTAGATACCTTAAAATGGCCTGAGTGAAATATCAACAGTACCCGAAAGTAATTAGAAACTAAATTATTCCTCAAACGTAATTTGTAAAGTCCCTTGCTAAATCTTATTAAGTTATCTAAGATTAAAATGGTGTAAACGGTAAATATCTCGGGTGTCCTTGAGCGACCGTGACAATAACAAAGAGAACCTTATCTTGCAGTATAATTATAAATTCATCATTAACCATCACAGGTTGCCAAACGTAAAGGTATTAAATAACTACGTTATACAGAAGTTGTTTGGCCGATATCGTATTCGAGAGAAAATATCTTCATAACAACAAAGATAAGTCATGAAAAGAGATTATGGACGGTATACGTATTACAGAAAGGTAAACAAATTTCTAGTTCCTAGATTTGTATCCCAGGTTGACAATACGTTTATTTGCGCCTGATACCGTCCTAGACGTATAGGCACCACGTGATCACGGGTGGATTGACAGGGGAGTAGTATGCCACCTGCAGAGAGGCCTACCGGAACACTGTTTTTGTTGCCGAGTCGTCGAAGGGGACAGTACCCGAAAGGGTAATCCGCTGGGCTGGCAACAAATGTCGATTCCTTGACAGTGGTCAGCCTAATGGCGATGTGGTGGGAAAACAGTAGGTTATGGGCCACACGCCGCTCTTCCATTACTCCGGGCGGATAGGATAAAATATGTCCAGACCATAGCCTAACTTAAAAAAAAAGGGTTGACATTACGTTAGATTTTGCCACAACGCTTTTTTGAATAGTATCACGCAATTTAGTAATGTACTCGGTGATTGGCAATAGGTTAGATCTCAATGAAACAGATTATTTGTTATCCAAATAAATAGAAAAGTAACACGTGCAAGCATAAAATATTTTGCAGTATATTAAAAGAGTAGATTTATATTACGAGCTTATAAAAAATAAGCTTCATAAATATGTAAGTAAAGATCAATATCCTTAGTTAGAATTTGAATATCCTTAGTTTGACTTTGAATAAGGCTTTTTCTCAAATCCAAATGTATTGGCATAAAATTGTGATTTGAAAGTGTTTCTTGATTTATCGACACAATATATTTTATTGCTGTTATTGACAAACTATTTGTATCTCTATGGTTTGATCCTCTGACGATAGTTTTACCAGTTAAACTTTTTAGAGGTAGAATGGCTGGAGGGAAATACGATACAGCTGCCAAGCGTATTGATACATGAACAAAAAATAAATGAAAAATAAAAACATTTTAGAGGATTTTATCAAGTTTTAAATGGAAAAAAAACTACAAATAGTAGTATCAAATTACAACGTGCTTAATAAAATATGATTTTATCTAAATACTCGCGGTAATATCAGAAATTATGGTAAAATGTTAACCATCCATCAGCCCATATAGGTCCACTGTTGAACATAGGCCTCCCCGCGAGAATGCCACTCAGAACGGTCCTCTGTTACTTGCATCCAACGGTTTCCCGCGACTTTGAAGATGTCATCACCTCGTTCAGCACCAGTTGTCTTACGCTACGTATTTCATCATCATCATCATCATTTCAGCCTATCGCTGTCCACTGCTGGACGTAGGCCTGCCTCATGTTATGCCTGGACCTGTGCCGCCTGCATCCAACGATGCTCAGCAACTTTCACCAGGTCGTCGGTCCACCTAGTTGGCGTTTCACACTACGTCGTCCGATACGTGGTCGCCACTCGAGAACCTTTCTTTCCCAGTGGTTGTCGATTCGTCGAGCAATGTGGCTTGCCCATGCCACTTCAGTGTGCTAATTCTTCTTGCTATTTCGGTTACATACTCGTACATAGCCTTTCATTACATTTAATGAAATAATAAAGTTCAAAAAGTCAACTCATAAGTATTTTCTCTAAAAATAACATAGGAATCCAGGAATAAGGAATAAGAAAGTGAAGCATTTTTACAATTGAAAACCTCTTTGTTTGTTATCGAACCATATAACAAAGGCTATTCGATTCTAACTAATAGCTTTGTTGCCATGTATTCAGAAAGTATTGTTAAAAATACGGTATTTTGTTTAAGGAGTGATAATTTATCAATACCGGAAGCATAAATAAAGTAATAATTTACTTCATCATTTCAACTCATATACGTCCCACTGATGGGCTTGACCCTCCTCCACAATAGATGGGCAATTGATCTACTATACCACGCTTCAGATGTGTTGGTATAGTTTTATGCATATTTAATCCCTTGCAAAATTCCGGATAAGAGAGAGGGTGAAATAAAGTAATCTTTCAACCAATTTTAAATGCTATTAGCAGTTCAATATTAAAATTTAAAGTGTAATTCATCACATATCTTGACTATTTATTAAAGTAGTAGTTGCCCAGGGTTCGAAGTTATATCATAATATTACCTATGATATCTAAGATTAATATTATGTACTCTCAAATTAGTTATATTCTTAAGTATGTATTTGAAATTAATACAATAGTTTGACATATAGACCCATTAGTCCGAAAAAAATTCTTCTGCTCGGTACATAGTATGTCATTTGTGGTAGTCTCATAATTTAGCAGTTGAATATTTGCATTTCGGCTATTCCCCTGCTGACCTCTATAGCAAACACCCCTAATAGTAAAATGAGACTATTTACCTCGTTGTAATTTTAACTCAGATTAGTAGTTTTGCTGAGAGTCACAAAATTGTATTATCTTCCGTTTTACTTTCTTGTTTGACATTCACTGATTTGGGGTATTTTTGACCCTGAAGGCGCTTCAACATCGTGTAGTGTCTCGACTACGACCTTTTCACCTAGTCTTAAGGGCGGTGCGGGAGGTGCTCGTCGCACTGTTTTCTTGTAGAAATAATTGCTATTAACAGTTCTGTCTCTCTTCTCTCAACTCTCTTCTAGAAATAACTTCGTATTAACATTGTTCTCGGCGTTGAACTCTCTGGTGTCGAGAGTTTCTGTCAAACCTCAGCAAGTACTGAGCCGTCCAGTCGAAAATATTATTTTGACTTTTACTGCACACTGAAGATCAAAGTTTATATGTCACACGCACGCGAATTGTAACCCGAAACTGCTCCACCAAACATGGCAGGGACGCCATGTAAGGTTGGGCGTTGGGATGCAATAATACGATCTGACTGCTGCATAATAACTGTTAGTTTATTCGATAAGTGTTAGCTTATATAGAGGATACATGTACTTATATGTAATTAATAATATATTAAACACACACACACACATATATTGGATACACTACACACACAAGACTACAAAACTATCGCATATCATGTTAACTAGTGGTTCATTTTTTAAGCTAGAAGGTTAAGTGTTTTTTAATTACCTTAAATTAGGTAAAATACGAAAATTAAAATTCGTCAACTTTCACGATTTATTATTTAACAGTTCCCTCGTCGGAAGTCTTTTTATTTCTGCCGGATTTTTTTTTGTGTAACTTTAGTTGTTAGCCGTAGATGGCTATGACAATTTTACACAGACCGTTGGCTCTCGTTCCGATTTCTACCATCATTTTGTGTCCATCAATTTATTTATATGTTTGTAAAGTTCCTCGCAACACAAGTATTATTTTCTCATAGCAATTTGTCTTAAAAAAAACAATAGCAAAAGAAACTTGAACTCGAACGATAAGTTCATATTCTTCATTAAGATCTTAAACACCAACCTATACACATTCTTGCTAACGTAGCATTCTGGAAACAATTCTAGAAATATTAAATAACGTATTTGTATTTTAAGATAATTAAATAAAACAAATTAGCAAACCGCATGTACGCGGTTTACTGCCTAACGCAGTTTAATTTGGCTTTCTTGATCGGCGTTCTTGAATTTCACAATTTTGTTCCCAGTAGCCTAATTATTGTGGCAGCATTCTTATGTGAAATATTACCATTTAAAACTAGTACGTGATTATTACTATTTTATTAATATAGAGTGCAATCAATACATCGTAATAAAATGGATTATATAGATAGACTTTATTACCATAATTTCCACGTGGTGACGCAGTAAGAATACAATTCACCATCCCCTATCTCGGGGGCGTCGTAAAATACAACTAAGGGATATAAGTATAAGATCTGTGCAAGAGAAGGAAAACTTGAAACAAAACCCCTTGCCATCCCACATGAACAGCGCGGTATAGTAGGTCTATTATGGAGGAGGCTCGAGCACAGAGTTGGGATGTATATAAGCCCAGATAACTACCGCAGTCTTTTGCATATTATGAAACTATCAGCTGTCCCTGCTGTTACATATTTATAAATTTTCATTTTCTTATCAGTAAATAGTTCACATGGCACTGGTGTTCTTTTATACCTTACCGGCTTCGTTAAGACCTATGGTAGGTACTCTTCAGATTTTCCTGTTAAAAATAGTTCAACATACTTAATTTTGGAGCTTGAACAAAAATCTTTTAAATTGCAATCGTTTGACGTAGTCTTTATACGCTGTGATAAGACCATTCGGGCAGGCTGTTGAGCGGGAGTTGAAATGAGTCTATAAAACACAGAATTCATAAAACGCGTTTCTTTTAACTACATTAAAAAATACTGCTTCACTGTCAAACTTATCTTGGCGCGGCCACTGGAATATTTATAACTATTTCAATATATTGAACGGCTTTTCACATAATTTTCGGTATTGCTGCGGCTACCTAGTCTAATTTGGAAGGCCTTTTTGTGTCTGTTTTTTTTTATGGGTGGGCTATGGTAAGCGCACATGCGGTCCATTCCGTTCGGGGCGACGGAAGGACGGCGCGCGGGCCCATAACCCAGCTGTAACCACGTCACCTTCGTCGTTGGGCCGACCACCAGTGCCGAGTTCCTTGTCCTCAGTGGTCGGCCCGACGGAATACCCTTTCGTGTACCCTCACCTCTTGACGTCCCTATCCTGGGACGTCGATCGCCGTCCCTATCTTGAGACGTCGGTCGCCGTCGCGCGGTCAGCCTCTCTGTGGGTGACAGACTAAAGTCCCCAGTCCGGTCACCCGCGGCCTCGGCTAGGGCGGCATCAGGCGCAGTTACTCGCGCCTGATGCTGCCCACTGCAGAGGAACTTCTCTCACGCACGATCTGCTGCCTCCTTCCGTGAGATTACGGCCTCACAGAAGGCGGCGACCACGTCCCAGTTCCTGACGCTGCCGAGCATCTGCCGAGCGATGGTCGGCAGCGTCAGGTTGACACCGATGATTGCGACGAGTTCACGGCGCTCCCTCGCCCACGCGGCACACACCTCGAGCGTGTGCTGCGCTGTATCCTCGTCGCAATCGCAGTGGTGGCAGGACGGTATGCTCTCCCTCCTCACGATCTTGTGCAGGTACTTGACGAAGCTACCGTACCCCGTTAGCACCTGCACCAGTCGGAAGGAAATCACCCCGTGTGTCCACTCTAACCATCCCATCAGCACTGGCCTGAAGGCCTCGACGGTTCTGACACCGTACCAAGGCCTCTCTAGCCGGACTGCTCTACAGGCAATGACGTCTCGGCGGTCGTTGAAACGCCAGGCGGCAATCTCCTTGATAGAGACTATGCCGCCTTCGGCTTGCGTCTTCGACAACCACCGATAAAGCTCGGTGAGCATCTCTGCCTCCAGGTCCCACGGGGGGTTCCAGCCAAGAGGCACGCTGCCTCCGTCGCCACCGTACGATAGCCGCCTAATTTTGAAGGCCTAACGCTTCTTCTAATATAATAGTTGCTTGTGGGACAGAAATGTACGCTCCGTTCCGGGCATGTTTATTCTACAGCGATAGGTAAACCTCAGTAGTAGAGTGGAGATCCTTCTCTGCCTTTCAAATACTTCTTCTGCAGTACCTACGTATAAATGCCAAATTATGTTTGTTTTTTATGCTTTGCCGCTTAAACTGACTGAATATACCCATTTTCACCAATTAAAAGGTATATTATCAGCAAGTAGCAAAGGCTATATTTTATGCCGATATTCCCATAAAAACGGTAACTACATGGATGAAATTGCGGAAATTTGTTACTAATATGATATCTGACGCAAAAGTTTCGGTTTTCAAATAAAACTTTTTGTTTCAGGATTCGTTAGCGCATTAAAACAAGCAATTTAACAAATATTATGCTCTTGAGTTTTATATCATCATCATCATCTTGCTCTTATCCCAATTACTTGGGGTCGACGCAGTATGTCATCTGTTTTGACATATTGCAAATAGTTTCGGCAATGACTTTTATGACCGGCCGCCTGCCTGACGTTAACCCTCCTTGGGAATGTAATCGTTGACCCAAATGGTACCAGATGGAGTTGGTCCGGGTCAATCTAGGGCTCTTAGTCGTCTTTTACGACACCCACGAGCAAAGCAAGGGTTGGTAGTATTCGAAGCCGCTACCACACAGCAGTTCTCTTGAGTTTGAGTTTTATAATTGCTTATATAGTTTTAGCTCTTGAGTTTTATAATTGAAATTAATAGTATTAAGTGGGTTACGAAAATAAGAATGTAAATAATGCTATAGAAAGTTTTTATGGTATCATTTGCAGACCACGTCAACACGTTACACAAACAAATAATCTAGTTGATTTATTTATTATTTGTGAAAACGAGAAAACGTACAAATGGCGGTCTAATAAAATATACATAAATGTTCAGTTGCGCTCTTTACTCGACTAATAACCACTGGTATAATACATTCTAAGAGCGTACGGATTCAACTGTAAACGTTTGGTCATAAAAGTGAGTGGAAACCACTTGAGTTTTTACGAATATCAGAAACGTGGTTATACATATTTACTTAAATGAAAGATTAATATAGCTTATATATTCATGTGACTTAGTTTGGTAAAAAGGAACAGCTTCTATTAGGTCCACTAGTATAATATTAAGTAAGTAGTCTTAAAAATACAAAATAATTTAATAATTGCATCCTAGAAAATGCTTTAAGAGATAAACGTTTTTGAGATAATCTTGTTTGGTTTGGTTCCAAGATAGATAATCTTTTTTTCTCTTTTAAACTTTTTTCACTTAAAATGTAATGAAGCCGGACAATGTGAAATATGATAGAGAAAGTAGACAATCTCACTAAAAGAATTCGAAATCAAATCATTTTTTATAATGCAATATGTATATTCATTTAGTGGTAAAATTGTATACATCATCATCATCTCAGCCCATACGTGCCCCACTGTTGAGCTCAGGCCTCTTTCACTATGGGAACGAAATTGATCTACTGTATCATGCACACCAGACGTGTTAATATACGGTTTTGTTTCGAGTTTTCCTTCTCTTAAGTTGAATACAATATAATAATCTGCCCAGTGGTGGCAAGCCAAGAATACAATACGCCACCTATGGGTGTCGTTAAAGGAAATTGAGGCGCAGATATAGATAAAATCTATGCAAGGGAAAGAAAACTCGAAATATTGTTATAAACCATTCGTTTTGTGTAAAAATACGAAAATAAGTATTAGATAAGTAATTGATGGCAAATTTGTAAAATCAAAGCTTCGAAATGAAGCATATTATATGAAAGGATAATCAGAATATACGCCTTATATTGTAGTGATTCGTTTTTTAAAGAGAAGTCTCGCATAAGAATCGTCATCATTCAGCCCCTCTCCATCTACTATTAGATGTAGGCCTCTTTCACGAATTAGGGGATAGTCTCGTGATAGATAGGCTTGGTGAATATATTGACGATTGCAAACAAGTATTATTTGTTCTTCAGGAGAGAGCTGAGCGCTCTCCTAGTTTAATTTTAATTTTTCAACATTTAATCGATTTATATGAATCCTATAGGAAAGTAACGGGTGGCGACATTTGTACTCTAATGCCGTTGCCACATGGGGAATAGATAAGGATAGATTTTTTATTGCTTATGGTGGCAAACGAATAAGCAGTACACCTGATGTGATAAGTGAAACTGTCGCTCATAGACTTTTGCAATACCAGAGGGATAGTTGGGCCGCTGCCAAGCAATAAAAAATATTCGACATGAGATATCCCTACTTAGTACCCTACAATACGTCCTCATTGAAATTAATATTGGATGTATATGAGGTATTTTAAATAGAGGAAAATGAGACACATTAGTATAATCTATCTAATGTGATTCCAATTTATTTGAAAATATCACATGTCATTCATAGTAAAGAACAAAAGTAGGTAGAACTTGCTGGTTAGAGTTTTGATTCGTCTTTATGACCGCCTGTCTATCCTACGCTAACACATCTTGGGAATATAATAGTTGAATGTATTAAATAATTCGGAAATGGTAAATAACCTTAAACGAGACTAATAACACTCTTGGGAGTTTACGAAATTACTCGTTAAAATCAGATACGCGGGCAATAATAAACAGCGGCTAAGCTAGCCATATTGAATATAATTAATTACAAAAAGGTTGAAACTATATGTAAAATCAAATTGTTATAATTATGTGTGGTGAGGGCTAGGTTTTGCGGTGGTGACAGAGTATGAACAATTCACCACCTCTTGTTCGTGGGTGTCGTAAAAGACGATTGCGGTATATAATAAGTATACAACCATGGTACAAGACAGACATCTCGAAATAAAACTCTATACCAACATGTCTGACCAGTATACTGGATAGGTCAAGGTTTCCTCTTATTGGGGGGGAGAGGTTCGACCCCAGCAGTGACGTTTTTTAACCTTCCCACTGCTGAAACGATGAAATGGTGAAAATCTAAAGGTTAATGTAATGCTTTTTAAATAAAACTACTTTACGGATTTTATCGCGTTTGTATTTGATTTTTGATTACCCGACGTTTCGAACACTTTACAGCGTTCATGATCACGGGTGGACTAAGATGTCTCACGTCCAACAAGTCATCGTTACTGCAGAAAATTTTATAATTATCTACCCGATACAGAAATTAGTTATTAAATATTGACCCACATTTTGATACAAAATTTATTGCCAGTGTAAGAAGAAAATGATTCTATATGAAAAAATTATATTGTTTATGGTTAGTAATAATTAAACATTAAAATTAATAGTAATTATATTTAAAAACTAACTAATAATCTAGTATACTACCACCGGATCGGAACACGGTTACACTGAGAAAGATCCGGCAAGAAAACTCAGGTAACATGATGCTAAATTAAAGTTAATTTTGAAGGCGGCTTACTTTATGTTACTAAAAAGGTTTTAATTTATAAAATTATCTTTAGTTATTATTATTGTGGGTCAAATCTATACAATATGAGCTCACGGTGTCTTGCAGTCTTGTGGTGGTCTTTTTGGATTTCTTTTTAATAATGTTTATAACAGGATCCCAGCTTGATGGTAACACCCAGCCATCCTCTCTATTGAAATTTTTGTGTTTTTTAATCTCAATAGCAATATAACCATATAACTCAATAACAAAATAACCATATTCCTAAACCATCTTAACTCCATTAATCCAAAAATTCAATTCACTATGGAACTGGAGTCAAATAACTCTTTAGCCTTCTTAGACATTTTGGTTATACGTAACCCTAATAACACCTTGAGTCATACAGTGTATCGTAAAGCAACACATACAGACAGATACTTGAACGGTGATTCTCATCATCCCCCTTCACAGTTAGCTACCGTGTGTAAATCTTTGTTGCAGAGAGCACGAGGAATCTGTGACGATGAACACCTGGCTGGGGAGCTGCAGCATGTCAAGCAGGTGCTACGTGCAAACAAGCTGCCAGCTCCTCGCCTCCGTCGCAGAGACCGAGTGAAACCACCCACAGTTGAGCGCCTTCCTGCAATACTACCTTATGTCAAAGGAGTCACTGACAAGATTGGCTACATCCTGAAACGCTCTTCCATTAAAACTTATTTTAAGCCACTGAAGAGGATTAGCCAATTCTTACCACCTGTCAAGTGCCAGATCCCTTTACAAGATGCAGGAGTATATAAACTTGACTGTGACTGTGGTCTCTCTTACATTGGACAAACAAAGAGATCCATAAGAACTCGGATCAAAGAACACATAGCCGATGTGAAGCACCGCCGGGACACTAGGTCTGCAGTCTGTGAACATAGCCAGGACCGCGCCCACCATAACATCAGGTTTGATAAACCACAAATCCTCGCAAAAGAACACCGATACCTGCCTAGAATGGTACGCGAGGCTATTGAGATTAAAAAACACAAAAATTTCAATAGAGAGGATGGCTGGGTGTTACCATCAAGCTGGGATCCTGTTATAAACATTATTAAAAAGAAATCCAAAAAGACCACCACAAGACTGCAAGACACCGTGAGCTCATATTGTATAGATTTGACCCACAATAATAATAACTAAAGATAATTTTATAAATTAAAACCTTTTTAGTAACATAAAGTAAGCCGCCTTCAAAATTAACTTTAATTTAGCATCATGTTACCTGAGTTTTCTTGCCGGATCTTTCTCAGTGTAACCGTGTTCCGATCCGGTGGTAGTATACTAGATTATTAGTTAGTTTTTAAATATAATTACTATTAATTTTAATGTTTAATTATTACTAACCATAAACAATATAATTTTTTCATATAGAATCATTTTCTTCTTACACTGGCAATAAATTTTGTATCAAAATGTGGGTCAATATTTAATAACTAATTTCTGTATCGGGTAGATAATTATAAAATTTTCTGCAGTAACGATGACTTGTTGGACGTGAGACATCTTAGTCCACCCGTGATCATGAACGCTGTAAAGTGTTCGAAACGTCGGGTAATCAAAAATCAAATACAAACGCGATAAAATCCGTAAAGTAGTTTTATTTAAAATGTATAATACTCGCGTAAACATCAGAAATCATTAATGTAATGCTGCTGGTAACATAACGAGAAGGCCAGATTCCATTTGAGTTTCGGTATTAGATAGGATTCTTCCATAATGGGTAAGAAAATGGTCTGATATCACATGCTGGCTAAAGGCTTTTATTTCAAGTTTTCTTTCTTTTACAATGCTGTCCCTTAGTCACATCCCTTAATCATCTTTGACAACACGAATACGATAGGAAAGGGTGGTGAATTATATTCTTTTTCCCTCATTGAACATAAATGACGTATGCACGAGATGATAGACTTTTTTTTTTTTTTTATGGGTGGGCTATGGTAAGCACACGCGCGGTCCAGTCCGTCCGGGGCGATGAAAGGACGGCGCGCGGGCCCATAACCCACCCGTACCCACGTCACCTCGTTGTTGGGCCGACCACCGGAGCAGATGTGACTTGTCGTCAGTGGTCGGCCTGACGGAATACCCTTTCGGGTAACCTCACCTCTCGACGTCCTGGAACGTCGGTCGCCGTCGCGCGGTCAGCCTCTCTGCGGGTGACGGACAATTCCCCGGTCCGATCACCCGCGGCCTCGGCTAGGGCGGCATTAGGCGCAGATACTCAAGCCTGCGCCGCCTGAGTCGCCGGCGGCGGAACGTGTCGCCGTATAGGAGCTCTACTCGCACACGCTCCGCCGCCTCCTTCCGTGAGATTACGGCCTCACAGAAGGCGGCGACCGCGTCCCAGTTCCTAACGCTGACGAGCATCTCCCTGGCGATGGTCGGCAGCGCCAGGTCGGCACCGATAATTGCGATGAGTTCACGATCACCCTCCCATGCAGCACACTCCTTGAGCGTGTGCTGCGCCGTGTCCTCGTCGCAACTGCAGTGGTGGCAGGACGGTGTGCTCTCCCTCCTGACAATCTTGTGCAGGTACTTCCCAAAGCAACCGTGCCCCGTCAGCACCTGCACCAGTCGGAAGGAAACCACCCCGTGCGTCCGCTCCAACCACTCCATCAGCACCGGCCGGAGGACCTCGACAGTCCTGACACCGTACCGAGGACTCTCCAGCCGGACTGCCCAACGGGCAATGACTTCTTGGCGGGCGTCGACCCGCCAGGCGGTGTTCTCTTTGATGGAGACCATGCCGCCGCGGGCGCGCGTCTCCGACACCCGCCGATAAATGTCAGCGAGCATCTCCGCCTTCAGGTCCCACGGGGGAGTTCCGGCCAGGAGGCACGCTGCCTCCGTCGCCACCGTGCGGTAACCCCGTATAGTCCTGATCGCCATGACCCTCTGTGGTCGCCACAGGAGGGCCCTAATACGGACGGTCAGGGACCCCGCCCACACTGGTGGGCCATACAGGGCCATCGACCGAATCACCCCCACGTACAGCTGTCGGCACGTAGCACTGGGTCCGCCCACATTCGGCATCAGCCGCGAAAGGGCGGACGCCGCGCCGACAAGCCGGGGAACAAGTCGATGGAGATGCTCCCGGAACCAATGCTGAAAATGCACGTCGAGTACCAGGCCCAAGCACTTCATGTGGGCTTGGATGCTGATGGTGACCGACTTCACGGTGATCGAAGCGCCGGCGGGAGGCCCAGCGGTACGGAGGCCATGGAACAAAAGGGCCTCCGTCTTTTCCAGGGCTACCCTCAACCCCAGCGCTTCGATCCGCCTGACAATCTCCTCGGTGCCGAGAGTTGCCAGGCGTGCTGCCTCCTCTAGCGTCCCACCCTGGGCTGTGACGAGTGTATCGTCGGCGTAGCAAATTACGCCCAGCCCGGGTGGGAGGCTTCCTCTCAACGCCCAGTCGTAGCCGATGTTCCACAGGGTCGGACCCAGAACCGACCCCTGCGGGACACCGCACGTCATGGGCGTTCGCACAACGTCCCCTACTCGGTCAACGTAGAGGACGCTGCGCCCCTCCAAGTAGTCTGCCACCAGCCGCCTGAGGTACACGGGCACCCCGTGATACCTCAGCCCCTCCCTGATGCAGCTGAATGGCAGACTGTTGAAGGCGTTGGCGATGTCCAGGGACACCGCCAACAGGACTCCTCCGCCGGTGACGGCCTCCGCTACCACGGCCTTCAGGCGCAGCAGGGCCGCGATCGTCGAACGCCCTCTCCGAAAACCAAACTGGGCCTCCGACAAATCGGGCCCGACCCCGACGAGGTGCCGCTCGATGCGGGCAGCCAACACCCTCTCCAGCAGCTTGCCCACATCATCGAGCAGCACGATGGGCCTATAGGCCGAGGCCGACTCGGGAGACCGTCCCGGCTTCGGCAGGAGAACCAGCCTCCCCTCTTTCCAGCACCCAGGGAACTGCCCGGACGTCAAACAAGCGTCGAACAGTCCCCTGAGGCGTGGTCCCATGTGTTCGAGGACCAGGGCCAGCACACGGTTCGGAATACCGTCGGGCCCGGGGGCGGTGGATTTGACTCGCATACGCGCCACCGCCGCCCCCATTTCCGGCTCCGTGATGGGCGGAGCACTTTCATCGTCGGCCTCCCGGTCGCTGTCCGGCGAAGCCATGACCGGGGGCGTGTGCTCCGCCCGCCGTGGGAAGAGGTCCTCAACAACTCTGGTGAGGAGGCTGGGCTGTAGAGTTTCGGTGAGGGGGGGGCCCCGCCCGCAGAGCTTGTTCAGCGCCGCGAGGTAGGGGCGACCCCAGGGGTCACGCTCGAGACTGTCCAGCATCTCCCGCCGACTATCGTCCTTGGCGGTACGGACGGCCAGCCTGAAGGCAGACCGCGCACTGCGGTAAGCCTCGTACAGCTGGCCCTCCCGCTCAGCGTCGCGGTGACGCGCTCGGCTGCGGGTGTAGGCCCTCCGGGCACGTATACACGCGGCCCGAAGGTCCGCCAATTCTCGGGACCACCAGGGGACCGCGCTTTTCGGGGGCAGACGCCGCACACGGGGCATGGCCGCATCGCAGATCTGCGTTAACGCACAGCGGATGCGGCCAGCCTCGGAATCCACTCCGTCCGCCTGGGGCGGTGAGGACAGCCACGACTGAACGATGGCTGCCTCCGCCAACAGGTCCCGATCCAATCGACCCACAGTCCACCGCGGAAACGCGGGAGCTCCGTCCGCCGTGTGACCCCTGCTGGGCTGCAGGAGGGTCCGGGAGATCTCTATCCGGATGTATCGGTGGTCGGATAGGGTCTCAACCTC
This sequence comes from Lymantria dispar, assembly GCA_032191425.1. Taxonomy (NCBI): domain Eukaryota; kingdom Metazoa; phylum Arthropoda; class Insecta; order Lepidoptera; family Erebidae; genus Lymantria; species Lymantria dispar. The sequence goes on from CM063458.1 coordinate 15,742,980, forward strand.
CTCCTGGACGCACCAGCTCCTCACACGTGCTGCGACATTAGGGCTAGCGAACGACAAGTCCACTATCGACCCGCCCTGCTGCCGCACGCACGTTTGCACCGAGCCCATGTTCAGCAAACAGAGGCCCAGTGCCGCCGCCCACTCTTCGACCGCCCGCCCGCGGTCATTCGTCCTGGGGGACCCCCACGCCGTGGACTTGGCGTTGTAGTCCCCCAGAACGAAGACTTGGCGTTGTAGTCCCCCAGAACGAAGACTTGGCGCGGTGCCAGTCGCGGTATCGAGGCCCCCAGGATGGTGAGGAAGGCCCCGAAATCCGTCGCGCTCCTGTTCGGGGAGAAGTAAACACCAAATAACCTCTCTCCATTCCGCCGCGACATACCCGTCGCCCCTGTCCTTGAGCAACAAAGGCGGGGAATGCCACGACGTGGAGGCGACGATTGCCACAGAGCCGTCACTGCTGCCCAGCCAATTGGGCCGGTCAGGCCCCACGTACGGCTCCGCGGCTACGGCTGCACCGATCAACCACTCCGCCATGGCTTGCAGGAAAACGTCCTGTGCCTCGGCGGCGTGGTTGAGGTTGGCCTGCAGGAGGTGGTAAGATTCGGCCGCCATTAGTGGGCCGTATCCATTACTTCCTCCACGCTGGCAGGCGATCGGGTCGCGCTAGGGGCGGCAGCGGCCGGGGTCGTCGGGCCGCTCCGCCCCTTTGGGGCTGAAGCCGGGGGTCTGCACTCCTTGCCCCCCCATGCGGTGCTTGGCGGGCCTATTGCCCGCCGCACACGCGGGGCAGTGGGGAGTGGCGGCGCACGATGCCGCCTTATGCCCGGGTTGACCGCAGCGGAAACAAAGGTCGCTGCAGTCAAAGCAGTTAGTGCATGTCGGCCGAGTGTGTCCGACCGCCATGCACTTGTAGCACCTCGCAGGCCGGGACTCCAGCACGGTCACCCGCGCCGAGCTCCAGCCCACGAGGAGCCTGCCTGAGCCGGCCAATTGCTTGGCCGACTCCACCGGGCACTGCACCCAGGCAGCACCGACGCCGCCCGGACCAGGGCGGATAGCGCCAATTCGAACGGTGTCCACGGGACATCCGGTTTTCGAGACGATAGCCTCCCGGATGTCATCCACCGTCACGGAGTCGTCCAGACCCGTGACCCGCAGTTCCGCACACTTGACAGGTCTGGCGATCTTGACGCCATCCTCTGCAGCAAACAAACCCCTCAGCTTCGCGGCCATGCTATCGGCCGTCTTGGCGCCCTCGGCCCCAGGGAACTCTAAAATCCGAGCCCCTGTCCGGGCCTTGCGGGTCCTGGCTTCGACGCCTCCTAAATCGGAGACGTCAAGCTCCCGCCGGGCGCGACGTAAGACGGCCTCATAGCTAAGGCCGTTTTCGGCCGCCTCAGGTAGCACGGTGATCACCACCGCGGCCGACTTTGGCGGCCGGAGCCTCCTGCGCGACCTCTTGTTACCGGCTCCTGACTTGGGAGCGGAGACTTTGGCGGCGCTTTTGGCCTCCGCTCTCCTCTTCTGACCGCGTCTGTTCCGGCTGCGCTCAGCCGTCTGTCAGCCCTCTTCGGGCGTAGCGGGGTCGCTAGGCGCAGCAGTCGCGGTCGCGCCTGCATTGGCCGCCGCCGACGGTGCAGCTGCCGGCGGCGGCTTAGGTCCGGTCTTGGTAGGAGCCGGTGCCACCTTCTTCTTGGCGGCGGGCCCCTTCGGCTTCGGTCCAGCAACAGCCGCAGCGTAGCTCCCTACGCGCCCGCCCTGGCAGGGTAGCGCGGCAGGGGCTAACGCCACGGCCTTCGGCCTGTCCGCAGCAAGCGGCGGCCGGAGACGGGGCTCCGGAGGCAGAGACAGTCTTTCCTCCAGAGCCGCCATCGCGCGTCGAGCATTTTGCCGACAACCTCCACTACGGCGCGCATGGTCTGGTCCGGCACGCCATCCACTGCGGGCGGGACCGCTTCAGCCGGCTGGGCCCTCTGGCGACTCACCGCAGCGTGAGTTGATGCAACGGGAACGGCGGGTGCGGCGGCAGGGCCGGCGCTTGTCGGCGGCGCGGTCTTCGCCAGCTGCGCGATCTGGCTCCGCAGGTCGGCCATTTGTTTAGCCAACTCGCGGTTCGCCTTCTGCACCGCCGACAGCTCTTTTCGAAGCGCCTCGTTTTTCTCCTGCAGGCCTGAGACCTCACCACTAAGGCGGGTGTTTTCGGCTTGCAGGGTGGCCATATTGGCAGCTCGGGGTCGCCACCTATAGCGGGCTCAGCAGCCGCCGTGTCGGTGGGAGGGATGTCTGACAACACCCTCATCATCCTCGCGGCAGCCGCCTCATTTGCCCGCTTCTGGGCCTCAGTCCCCCGTACTGTGCCGGCCGGCGACGGCGTCGCCGACCTTGCCGCCACTACTGCGCCCCCTCGTCCCCTGCGAGAGGCTGGAACTTTGGGAGGAGGCATGATGATGCCACTCCCCTCGGAGGCAGACTCCGAGCTGCCACCCTCGATAAGGGGGCGCTTGCGTACCTGCGAGGGGAGGTCCTCCTCCCTGGCCGCTAGGGCCGCCGTCAAGGCCGACGCTGGAGACTGGGATGATCCAGCGACGGTCTCTGCAGCTGATGTGCTGCCGCTCTCAATGTCCGACGGCTCTGCGGCAGTACTGCCGCCCTCGTCAGCCTTCTTTGCCGCCCTTTGCTGCTTCGCGGCGCGCCGTCTGGCGCGCTCCGTTGCAGGAATGGGCTTCCCTCCTCTCTTCTTTTTACGGGCCTCTGTTTTCGCCGGGCCCTCGGCTGACCTTGGAGCCTCAAGTGCCAGACTAGCAGCTGAGCTGCTGTCGGACGAGGCATCCCTCTCCTTTGGCCCAGTTTTACAGTAGCTTGGCCGGGCTGTAATGTGGGAACTAGGCTCCCCGTTCCCTGTGGTGGTAATGGGCGTCTCACCCCTCCTATCTGCAGCGTCGTTTAAAGAACAAGTATCCATACAGTTCCCACGAGTATGGGAGAAAAAAGAGGTCAACCCGGGCAGAGATCCCGATACCCGGGCAAGCGTACATTTGTATCCCAACACAGGGGGTCCGCAGGTACCCTGGCTGGGGGCGCGCTAACGACTGAACAACCCATCAGCCATGCATCCTCTCGCCGCGCGCCAGAACTTAGGATTCTGGGTGATTGTTTTATAGAGGTTTTCTTCCTCGCGGTCCAGGCGGTTAAGCCAAGAACCTCGCTCCTGAATCTAGGCCTCAAGACGAAGCAAGAATCAGGTCTACGATTTGTCGCGGTTGGCAAATGCCTGCCCAGTCCTGAAACGAATGAGTGACTGGGCCCGTCGAACTTTCGCGTCCAATACCCTCTACAATTAGAGGGCATGGAGCGAATTTGGGGCATCCCACAAACTGGGCCCCCCCTCGGGCCAGATATTTGCCACGAGCGACAATTCCAGAGAGCAGTCCAAGAAATTGTCGCTCGTGCCCAGGGTACACCACGCGGAGGTTTCTGGCGTAGCACCCCACGAGATGATAGACTAAGAATAAATTAAACAGAACTCTTTCTTTCCACAGATGTAGTCTAAAACAACTAAAAAAAGAAGACTTTGTCCTATGTACAGAATAAATTTGGAAGTTTCAGCTTACTCATCTACTAAGCTAGATACGAAGTCTCCAATTGAGACGAGACTTCACTCGGGAAATTGTTAGGTAAGCCAAATACTAGAAGGGCTCACATGACAGTTTTTAATGTCATGCTAACCCAGTGACTCCTCATAAGGTCAGGCATGATGAGTTTAGATGACAGGCCACCATAAAGTCTGAACAATATAGAAGCTTGTTTTAATAACAATTAAACAAAACAAAAAATATTTCTATTTGGTTGAGATTTTTTGTCCTCGTGTTTACAATGGTAATGTGTTGCTTCAGGATAATATTTCAACTTTGGGCAAGTTACTTTTACGCGGGCGAAGAAGTAACTATACATAAGTAATATCCAACGTCCGAGTAAAAAGTTATGGATTGCTTACCTTAGGTATATAATAGGTCTTTACCTATGTATGGACTACGTAAGTATGATCACATTTCTGAGTTTCGGCAAAAGCTTCAGTGGCTTCCAATTCGCCTACGCCGGAATTTTCATACACTTGCGTTGTTGTATAACATTCTATTTAGTCCAACGACTCCTTTTTATCTTAAAGAGCGATTTAATTACCTCCATGATACTCACACAAGATCCTTGAGATCATCGGAGAATCTGAAATTAAAGATACCAACCCACTACACGGATTTCATGGGTAAATCTTTTACTGTAAAGGCTACTTTACTATGGAATGCATTGCCCGTAACAATTAGACAAAGCCAAACTTTAGCTGCTTTTAAAAAAAAGTTGACCGATCACTACTTGTCGCTGTAATATTTATTTATTGTTTCTTTTAAGTACCTATTATGCAAATCCCTAATATATATATAGATGTGTACGTATATGTATGTGAATTTCTGCATATGTAGGTATTAGGTGTATATATCTATGTGTGTAATGTGTATATGTATATATATTTATGTCTCTTATTATCTACTATTTATTGTTTTATATTGTTTTTATTTTACAGTAGGTTATACAATTTATTATATAGTCGTTATCTATGACTTATAAATATTATTTACACTGATCTCCATTACCACCAGCAGTAAACTACCTACCATCTCTCTGTTCTACCATTTCCATCCCAAGGTTGCCTGGAAGAGATCGCTTATAGCGATAAGGCCGCCCTTTGTACATTCTGTGTTATGTTAGTATTTAAGATTTTGTATTTTGTTTTGTAATCGGTGTACAAATAAAGAACTCTTTATATCTATTTATCTATGTAATTGTCATTCTGCAGTACTGGCCATTTCAAATCAAAATAATTTTTGTTCGGCTAAGAATTCTAATTTCAAATTAATTTTATTTTAAAATATGGCATTCATTTTCCAAAAGTAGTCATTTGTTTATTGATTAGTGTTACGTTTTCATCGCATTTCAATCTTTTTCGTCATCATGGATACGTTAAAAATTTTAGACGATAGCGTCAAAACAATATTGGTCCATTTATGTCAAATTGGCAAGGTAAGAAAGCTTGACAAATGGGTGCCCTACGAACCTAATGATCGCACGCGCGAAGTACGCATCGAGACATGCCTTGCATTGCTCAACAGACACACAAATGAAGGAATTTTGAAACGCATTGTTACTTGCGATGAAAAATGGATTCTGTTTGATAACCGCAAGCGCTCAGAAAATTGGTTGGATCCTGGTTCAGCTCCTAAATAATGCCTTAAACGAAAACTTACCCCTAGAAAAGTGATGGTCACTGTTTGGTGGTCTAGCGCCGGTGTGATTCATCACAGCTTCTTACCAAACGGGGTACGCATTACTACAGATGTGTACTGTGAAGAACTGAACACAATGATGGAGAAGCTGGCACATCTCCAACCAGCATTGGTCAATCGCTCGTCTCCGCTGCTCCTGCACGACAATGGACGTCCTCATACTGCACAGCAGACGGTCTCCAAGTTGCAAGAACTGGGGTTGGAAGCTCTCCGTCATCCGTCAAACTCACCAGACCTTGCGCCTACAGATTACTTCTTTTTCCAGAATTTGGATATCTTTTTGGCGGGAAAGAAATTCAATACCCGAGAAGCAGTACAAAATGCCTTTGAGGAATTTGTTGCCTCCCGTCCAGCTGATTTCTTTAAGAAGGGCATCAATAAACTGCCGCTGCGTTGGCAAAGATGCATTGATTGCATGGGTGATAACTTCGATTAATACAAATAAAAAATACATGAAAAAAAAATCGTTTAATTTTTTTCATACATAACGGCAATTTCATAGTTAAAGACCTAATATATTAAAGCCCATTTAACGATGTAAGCTCACATATTCTTGTAAAAACATGATTATAGCATATGTAATTTTTCTCAAAGAACATTGAGGGGTATTAATCAGATTTACGAGTATTGAGCACTCGCTGACTTTTGTAACATTGAATATGTTCGTTAATTACGGGCTGATTGTTTTAAAAACAAAGATATATTTAGACGTAATCCTAACGTCTATTATTGTACCTGTTTATGTGAAAGATAAAAACAAGTATTATGTGCCCAGAGCCCACACATGATACATTTGATCCATGTTTCCCCATGAGAATCATTCGAGAACAGCATACCGCAGAAAATACACTCCGAATCTTCAGAGTTTGGAGCTGTATATCCTATCAAGGCATCGGGCTCACTGTCTGTAGCAAACAGCACCATTTCCTCATCATCTGAATCTAACTGACTGATCTTCTTTTTTGGCTTCTTTCCTTTTAATTTCTTCTTGTTCTTTGCTAATTTATTTTTTTTTTCTTCTTTTTTCTTGCTTTTGTCTAAGAGATCATTCTTGTAAGGTGAAGACGTGATAACTGCTGCAACAGAAGCTTTTCTTCCTCTATTAGAAGGTTTTCTTTTCTTGTTTGGTACTGGATTGATGTCATATGGAGACACTAATCCTAAACTACTGCGAGAAAGTCCTGAAGTTAAGGGTACAGGTTCAATATTTGTATCTTGTCTGGGTGTGAAAGTTTCAGTTAACGCCACACAGTCATCAGGTGTTCTTAAATTGGCCATCGATGGTCCTTCAGGTTTGTGATTTGTGACTGATGTCATTGATGTAACGTTGACTGTGCAACCATCTTTAACTGCATCTTGTTGCGCAGAAAGATAGTCGACAGTGTTAAATATATTTTTATTCAATGGCCATAGTCCTGTTAAACGAAATCCATTTGCTGCAATCTCACCTGTTTGCACTTTTAGATAAGCCCTGGCAAATAGCTCAAAAACATCATAAGAGCTTAGTGGTCTATTATTGTCTCTGATCCACATTCGAATTTCCTCACTGTAATATATTTTTAGTGGTCCCATAAATGTTTTGTCTAGTGTCTGTAACTTGTGGGTTGTGTGAGGAGGTTAGGAGACAATTTCTACATTATTTTGCCTAGCAAGTTCTATTACATCGATGTTACGAGTGTGAGAAAAATAGCCATCTAAGATCAGTAATACTTTCGATTGTGGTGTAGGATTTGTATGTTTGATGAAATGTTTGAACCAGTCAGTGAATATGTTCATCTGTATCCATCCTGATGGATGTGCAATGCCAATAGCTCCTGGGGGACTGCCTCTCATTAGCTGATCACTCATATTCTTCCGAGGGAATATAATAAAGGGAGGCACAAAATGACCAGTGGCGTTCATGGCAACAACAATTGTCATTAATGAACCTCTTTCAGCTGAGGTAAGTGACGCTATCTGCCGTTTTCCTTTATGGCCAACCACTTGGGGTATTTTGCTCTGTACTACGGTAAGCCCAGCCTCGTCAACGTTGTATATGCGATTTGGACCATAATTTTCTTTAGCATAGACACCTTCGAGGAGATCAAAGAATGTGCCCACTTTTTATTTGTTGAATCCAAACGCTCTAGCAAAGGACGTGCCAGTTGGTCTTCTCACTGACAGCTTGTTCTTATGGCGTTTTAGAAATAGTTTAAGCCATTTTTTACCAGCCTTTCCAGTCTCACCAAATGGATTTTTCAACTGATTACGTCTTGCCAACATGTACGCCATTCTTCGAACATCGCTTCTCGTCAAGCCATAAAATTTGCTCTCCATCGTCAAAATGTAGTCTACCAAAAGATTTTCAAGGGTTGTCCCTAAAACAGTTTTCCTTCCAAGTGTAGAAGATGCGGCTTCTTCTGGGGATAATTCGTTTTTCTGGCATAATCGAAACAAGGTAGATCTTGGCACATCAAAGTGTTTGGCAGCCCTCAAATAACCCATTTTTTTCTCTTTTACTAATTTTATAGCTTCCGACATATGCTCTGGATTCCATCCTTTTTGCTTCGTTTTTGAGTTGACGCCCGCCATTCTGATAATACAAGAAAAATTGTAATTAACAAAATCATCAAGTCAGCTGAAACTTAAGAGAACCAATTATGGAATAGCCCATAACTGGATACTAATTCGTCCATATTTGGATTTTTCAACGACTTCAAACTGACACTCATATTTTTATATTTAAAAAAGTAATACAAGCAAATACCACTAAAACCTACAATAGAACATCTAAACCATCTCTAGAAGTTATAAAACAATACCGTGTGCTCTTTTTTGTAAGAAAAATACATATTTTTTACATACCTTAGAAAATTATGCAGGAGCGACGAAACAAAACACTGTCACAACGATGAAACGGCTCGCTCGACTGGCGTGTTACAACTTGTACGCGCGAATGGAGATAGAAAAGAGACAGACAATCACTGTTTGGTGTGTGTACGAGTTTGTTTGTTTGTTTGAGAGAAATGCCGGTATTCCATATTAGGGATACTATTCCATATTTGGTCACTTTCCTTGTGAATATTCGCTCTATATTTTATACCTTTATAAAAGAAAAACAAACCCACTTTCATTATCGTCATGGTCATCATTCAGCTTTTCACCGCTCATCGTTGAACGTAGGCTTCCCGTACAAAATGCCAAAAGGCATGATCTTCTGCTGCCCGCATCCAACGATTTTTTTCAAGCCGTCGGTCTGGCCTGGTAGGGACCTGTCCTATACTGCATCGCCCGATACGTGGTTATCACTCAAGTATCTCTTTTCCCGTGAGGTTACCAGATCGTACGATGTGACTTTCCTATTACCACTTCAACTTGTAATTCTTAGGGATATCTCAATGTTCCTCTACAGTTTTTTTCTTTTATTTTTGATTATTTTTCTTTTTTATTTGTTAATTTATTTATGGTTTTCTTCTATGTTCTTCTATAGTTTGCCGTATTTCAGTACTCATCTCGCAGAGTTATCGGGATTACAACTCGCTTATTTTGAAACCTACAATTAGAGACCGTGGTCTCCATGTAACCATCGCTGGCAATACATACTGGTTAAAGACCTGTGCGTTCAGACATTGAGGAATATTATATGAGAAGATCTCCATAAGTTTCTCGAATGTTGGCCAGTTAATTTGAATTCGTTGGCTTTTTGTCGAAAATGAATCTACTTAGCTCTTCTGTTACACTGTACAGTATAAAACTATAACTGTACTGTTGTCTTAGGCAAATGTGATCGATCACTTTGAGAGTCATATTTCTAACTAAGACCGTTACTTGAATATCATGGGACATGGATCTTGAATAACCTGTGAGCTCATATCTATCCAGAATTTATTCCTTATAGTACTAAATAATATGAATCTGGGATCTTGGATAAAACCGACAAGTGGTCCGAAATAGTTTATAAAAGTGTCATCAAGATCTCATTCTGGGATGAGATAACGGAGTCGTCATCGATCTATAACTTCTTATCCTTACTAATATTATAAATGTGAAAGTAAGTTTATTTGTTTGTCACTCTCACGCCTAAACCATCGAACCGATTTCAAAAATTCTTTCACCAATGGAGAGCTATAATATCAGGGAGTAACATAAGCTATATTTTATCCCGGTATTCACACGGGAACGGAAACTACGCGAGTAAGACGACTGAAACCGAAGCGAAGCGAGGGCGGGTTGCTAGTAGATAATGTTTTTACGTTTAATATCATTTTTAAAGTCACCTAGGAAATAATTATTGTATTACGGGGGTCTTTATAAACATATACTTTAACGTATGCAAATGATTCCCAAATTCAGACCAACAATTTGTAGATCTCATAAAGTATTGTCCTGCATTTTTTTTTTTATGGGTGGGCTATGGTAAGCGCACGCGCGGTCCAGTCCGTCCGGGGCGATGAAAGGACGGCGCGCGGGCCCACAGTATTGTCCTGCATGGGAATCAAACTAATCCATCAGTGCAGTTGAATAATAATATAACCTATATTTATATTTGCAACTTAGTTTATATTTTAATATATATTACAATAGTGTCCAGACTTCTTCAAATAATTGAAGGAAGGATGATATATATAATGCTAACCAAAAGGGACGCTAAATTGTGTTATTTCGACTTTGGTTTCCATTGTAATGATTTGGTTTGCTTCATATTCTTTCTTAATCACATTTTACTATAATTTCCGGATGGAATATTGTATTACACCTAATCCACTGTGACACAAACATTTATTACATAAACTTTGGTATTTATTTCTTTGAATGTTATTCGTTTCTCTATATCTATGTATTGTTTATTGTCTATCACGTATACGTGTAGTTACTACGTTACTATGTTTGTTGTTACTGCTCCGCATATATTTATTTGAATTTTATATTTTATAGCATATATATACGATTATCAGTTATCTAATACAATAGTTATTTCTCAAATAGGGGTCAGGGGACAGTGACTGAGGTTAACTTCAAGTAGAATTTACAGATTTTAGCATCTCGATCCATATAAATCCCACTGCTGGGCTCGGGTCTCTTCCACAAGGGAAGGGGCAACCGACCTACTATACCACGCTAGTCAGATGTGTTGACATATGGTTTTATGTGCAATTTTCTTTCATTTAAATATCATATATCTTATTCCTTAGACGTCTTTTACGACACTCCCGGGTAAAATAAGGGTTGGTAAACTCTATTATTACTCCGTTAACACACGGAAAAGAAGAAAAATTTACAGATATATTGAGGTATTATAGACGTTTTAAATAAATTTATCAACAAAGTAAAACTGAATCTTTGAAAACAATCTCCCAGAGACTAACACAAAAGGGCGGCTGATTTATGTGCGATTGGACGACCTTCATTATGTAGATTCTAGCTTTGCCTTCTCTCACGTAGGGTTCGTATACAGATGATACCGTCCCAAGGGCATTACTTAATAGAACGAATTTTGATAGTAGACTACATAATTACGTCATAAATTATAATTATTTCATTTGACAAACTTTACGACCCTCACATAAACTTTTACTTATTTGTAGCTCTTTATACGTGCTCGGCGTCTTATCTAATTAATAAATGAGGGCGTAATTATATTTCTATTATTTACTTATGAAATAAATGCAGTTATAGGTAGCTTATGAAATAAAGCTTGTGTGGTTTTCATATGGAAAAGTTAGCTTGATATGTTCCATGTTAGGGCACCGCCCCAAAATGGTATCCGTAAGATTAAGCCACCGAAAGAGCCACCGATGGCAAGGACCGGGTACCGATGATCCACCCATATAGCGCTACGTGAAAGTGTACGTGCATGGCAGGTTGCGGAGTTGCGCGGCATCTCGTCCGTCACAGAGTGCTCGGGTGTCATAAAATGTGACTAAGAGACATTTTGTGCATATTACAACAATGTAAGAAAGGGAAAATTCGAAATAAAACCCTATACCAACCCGTTTGAACGACGTGGAATAGTCGGTTAATTTCCCTTCCAATGCGGATGAGCTTCGAACTCAGTATTGAGATATATATAAGCTGATGATGATGATGATATAGATACTTAGTTACTAATATCACTTAAAAACACGACAATATGCCAGCCAAATAGTGTATGACCTACTATTCCACGCTGGTCAATCGGGTTGTTATAGGCTTTTATTTCAAGTTTGCCTTCTCTTATTATATGCTTGTTATATGTTATCGTCTTTTACGACACCCACGAACAAGAATGGGAGTTATGATTTCTATTCTTACTCCATTATTAAACGGCAAAATAGATTTACTAAAAATGAATAATTGCGAAAATAAATAACTTTTAGCCTCACAGATAACTTCGAAAACTACAGGTTAATACAGATTAATACTCGAGACATCGACATGGGTATCCATTAATTTCTCTCAAGACAAAGCTGCTGGTTATAATCGCTTATTTATACTTCATATATATAATATATTAATGGAAGAATATATTATAATGAAGAATAAATTTAAAGAGTGGCAGAAAGAAGATAATGAAAGGTTGAAGAAAATAAAAAAGTATGAATACAAGGAATGTAAGAAAAAAGCTAAACGGGCAATAGCTACAGCGAGAGCCTAGGCCCAAGACAGAATTTATAACTCGTTAGATGGGCCTCGAGGGCAAAAGGCGCTGTACCGTATTACTATAGCCCGTGAGGATCGAGTGAGAGATATTAGGCATGTGGAGTGCATGAAAGATGGAGCTGGTAAAGTTTTAATAAAAGATGAGGAAATAAAGCAGCGTTCGACTTGGAAGGAATATTTTGAAAGATTAATGAATGAAGAGAATATATGGAGTGGCGAGTTAAAAGATGTACCTGAGAACGTCGGCCTAGTAAGAGAAATTAATTAAATTATTAGTAGAAAAATTAATTATTACGATGAGGTAAGAAAAGCAGTGACAAGTATGAAAAATGGAAAGTCTGTAGGGCCGGACGGTATACTAGTAGAAGTATGCAAAGTTTTGGGTGAGGATGGATATATGTGGCTGACTCTGTTCTTCAATAAGTTGCTGCAGGATGAAGAAATTCCCAGTGAATGGTGCAGTAGTGCGATAGTGCCCATTTTTAAAAATAAGGGCGATGTTCAAGACTGCGGCAGTTATCGGGGAATAAAGCTCATATCACATAGTATGAAAGTGTGGGTAAAAGTGATTGAGAAGAGATTGCGAGAAGAAAGCGAGATCACCCGAAACCAGTTCGGTTTTGTGTCGGGCCGCGGGACAGCGGATGCCATATTTGCACTGCGCCAACTGTGCGAAAAATATCGTGGTGCACATAAAAATTTGCACATGGTATTCGTTGACCTCGAGAAGGCCTATGACAGAATACCGAGAACAGTTTTGTGGTGGGTACTCAAAGTGAAAAGTGTGCCTGTGAAGTATTAGGTTAATCTGTGCCATGTACCAACAATCTAGGTCGTACGTAAAATCAGCGGCTGGAGACTCCGACGGGTTCAATGTGGGAGTGGGTCTGCACCAAGGGTCGGCGTTAAGTCCTTAGCTCTTCCTATTGATAATGGACGCATTAACATCGGAGATACAGGAAGAGGCACCCTGGTGCATGCTATTCGCTGATGACATTGTCCTCGTCGGGGAGGAGGGTCTTGGGGTACAGAGCATGCTGGAAAAGTGGCGCTGTAAATTGGAGAATATTGGCTTGAAAATTAGCAGACCTAAAACAGAATACATGTTCTGCGATTTCGGCGGTCTCTCCAATTTTACACCCATATCCTTAGATGGAGTACCTATACCAGTATGCTCGGATTTCTGTTACCTAGGTTCTCTTATCCAAAGCGATGGCGACCTAGATCGTGCGGTGAAGCACAGAATCGATGCGGGATGGATGAAGTGGCGGCAGGTCACGAGTACAACATACGACCTCAGAGTACCCCTCAAATTAAAGGGTAAAATTTATAAAATCCTATTAAGACCTGCCGTACTGTATGGATCAGCATGTTGGGCGACAAAAGCGACGGATGGGAGGCGACTGCACGCAGCGGAGATGCGAATGTTGAGATGGATGTGTGGTGTGACAAGAATGGATAAAGTGAGGAATGAGCACGTTAGAGGAAGTTTGAAAGTTGCGCCAGTGACGGAAAAGTTAAAGAGTGAACGGAAGACATGGTATGGACATGTGATGAGGCGGGATGAAAGTAATGTTGTGAGGCAAGTTCTAGGTATGAATGTTGAAGGCTTTAGGGGTAAGGAAAAACCGAGGAAAAGATGAATGGACTGTGTGAGGCATGACATGGATAGGCTGGGAGTAGTGTTGCCCAAAAAAGTCTTGGTCTTGCGGTCTTGGTCTTGGTCTTGCGAGAAATGCGAGACCGAGACCAAGACCAAGACCGCTTAATTTTTGCAAGACCAAGACCAAGACTGGCCCTGCAAGACTTGAGCAAGACCAAGACTGAGCCTGCAAGAGTCTCGCGGTCTTGCATTTAATTCTAATCACCATTTTAGCTTATATACGGCCAACTGTTGAGCTCGTTTCTATATAATAGGAGGGAAATCGGCCGTGGCCGGAGGGGAATGGCCACGGTGATCGGCCGTATTGGTACAGGGTTTCATGTCAAGTTTTCCTTCTCTTGCACCGATGTTATATATTATAGTCCTCAGTCGTCTATTACGACACTCGCAGGTAAAATAGGGGATGATGAATTGTATTTTTACTCCGCCACTACACGGCAGGTCAAATCAGTCTTGAGATATCCATCTATTGGCCAATCGATTCCCAATGTTGGTGTTGGCTTTTCAGAATGACTCTTCGGAAAGGCTTAAGGACAAAAATATCGTAATCGTTACCCGTGAGTTATTCTTGATAAGTTTCACACGAGAGTGCTCTTGCCCATTATACATATTTATATATCCGTTTATTCATTAGCCCAACGACGTTCACTGTTGGACATAAAAATATACCTACAATTAATCTACATAAATAACACCCACACTCGCAAAAAGAATTATTATGCGTAGATCGTTATGCGTACATAATGATCGCAATGTAATAATTTTCCGTTTAGGGACAGAGTACGAATACGATTCACCATTCTTACCCGTGAATGTCGTATCAAATCGGACCGAGGCAATGGTGTTAGGAACCCATGAAAAAAAATTGAAATAACAATATCGATTCGTTAATGAATTGAGAGACATGTAAAGTTTCTAATTTTTTCATCGCTTTTTCCTCTGAATCTGATTGAAATGTATAAAGTCAATGACAGATTAAGATTGAATAAGGCAGATTAAGTAAATCTGCCTGATCGCTCGACCACCGTTGATGAGTCGCCTTTGTACCTGCGTAACCATTGAAAGGTTCGCGCAAATCATTACCTATTTATACTGTCGAAGCTTTACATGCCTACATAATGCGTAAAACACGTTTTTTTTGTAATCACTATAACTTTTATGTTATATTGTTTTTGTGTAATATACCTACATTCTAATTATGATCTATGACCGTTGAACTACAAACTACAACATACTTGAACAGTTGCCCCATAACCCGATACACCCTGTGTATATAACATATGTGCAAGAGAAGTGAAACTAGAAATAAAACCCTATAACAACATGTCTGACCAGCGTGGTATAGTAGATCAATTTTCCTCTTACTGGAAGGAAGCTTAAGCCCAGCAGTGGCACTTTTATGAGCTGTGACGATGACGACGAATATCATACATTTGGTGACCCTCTTCATAGGTATATTATTTATTAAAAACTATTATACCTCCTACTTATTATACATCGGATGAAATTGTTTATTTGAACGCCTTAATCTCAGAAAATACTAGTTGTATTCCAAAAGAATGTTATTTAGTCAGATAGTCTGTTTATCCAGAAAAGTTTTAGGCTCTAATACATAACACTGCGACATATTGGTAAATTGGTCCGGAGCAGTGTCCATTAAGGTTAACAAATCGGACAAAATTTTCGGCAATAGCGTTGTCCGTAGTAGCCATTGTTACGGCAACTATCTAATTAGATAGGTAACCAAATTGTGATTGAAGAAGGTATGTTGTGGATATTACCTACATACCTATAAATAGTGATATTATTTTTAATGCCAGGAGGCGATATGGGTATTTAAACGAAATAATAGCATTATATGGATAGGTGAGTCAAGCAAGCGAAGCTGGTGGAACAGCTAGTATTAAATATATCTAGAGGTAGGTAGGTAGAATTATAGGTATAAATATCGTCATTGGCACATTCCTTTTTATTGCGCAACTGTTAGGTATGGGTGTCTCTTGTAATGCAGTATGACTCTTTGTCCTTGTAGGTGAATAGATATATTCGAGTGAATATGTTGAATAAAACATAGCTCTGTAAACAAGCCGAGATCTATAGTTTCAAAATAAAACAAGTACCTACCTATTCTAATGAAATAAGTAGGTAGCTATAAGTCGTAAATTTGTAAGTATGCATAGGTATCTAAGTTAGTGCGCGGGTAAGTCACTCTTTATCTGAACCATCTGCAATGACGTAAGAGCGACGTGCGACCGCTAGAACTCAACTTATTTTGCGCCCATTATTAATTGAGCGATCCACCGGCATTGATATATTTATGCTAGCTAGTACATATATCAATGTTTATCGGTACCTACCGATTCTTTGATTTACCCTTTCGTAAACTGCCTCGTCGACGATACCAGCATTCAATCGCCGCGGCGTCAACCTCATGCGGTCAGTATTTCTGTGGCCGAACTTACCTAGGTACTTAGGTAAGTACCTATATCCACCTATATTTTTTGTCCATGCGGCGAGTTTGTGGGAGCTGTGCTGTTACTATATTACCTAAGTACCTTGGCATTTCTTTCTATATTTTTAAACGATATGGTTAATAGCAGATAAATTAAAATGACTAGGTACTACTTCTCTTGACGTAAATAAGTAGATATACCTACATATACACTGGAATCTAATCCGCTATTTTCCCGAAACGTATGTACTTACTCAGTTAATGATATAGAATCATACTATTATAGTATTATTCAATAAAATAAAAACATAAATTCTTCTTATTTGCAATCCGAACCGAACTTTTCCTTAAAATATCATTTTTGCATAACTGTAATACATTTTTATGTAATAATTTTGTTATAAGTACCTACGTACGCGAGCGCACGAGAACGAGCGAGCTTCGAGCTACTATGCCTAAAATTATTTTGTTTTACCTATTATTACGATTTAATACGAATGCTATATCGTAGGCATGTTGGCTTAATCAAGGACATGTAACTCTGTTATTAATGAATAATACTACTACGATTACACACCAGACAGGTACAGTGTCACAAAATCGCGAGCGTTGGGTGCCTACACAGTGACGTAGGGCGCACGGTGACTGACCTTTAGACCATATGATATTAACTTTTGTATAGATTGCGTATTGTATAGATTGCGTATTGTATAGACAGTGGAGTGTGAAAAAAACTAAAAACCTTTGTGACAAATAAAAATATTTTTCGTCCAAATCGTTTTTTTTTCTAGCCAATCATCACAAGTAGGACTAGTACTATCACCTGTCTTTGTTCTCGGGAGCGGTCCCCTTACACCCTGTATAACCAGCATGGTATAATAAGTTCAATTGCCCTCTTATTGTGGAAGAGGCTCGAGCGCAGCAGTGGGACGTATATGAGCTGAAAGGAATGAAAAAAATGATGTCCAAAAATCGTTATTCTATGACTTACTGACTGATAGATATACCCATATAGATCACTCAACCCAATTCCAGATGACCTAGTAAGTTCAAATTTCACATCCAGCTACGTAATTGTATGTATACAAACGAAACAAACCAAAAACAGTTATCAATTTTATTACGTAGGTATGAAACTTAGCGGTTTGTATAGGTAATAATAACAGCTAAAACGTATTTCTTCTTCGTAGGAGAATAAGTCCCACTATGAAAAATATTTTTACCTTTTTTCTAGGTAGTTTAGTATTTTTACCTATTTGAATGGGATAATGTTTATGGTTAAACGTGAACGCGCGAGTTACAGAGCGCGTGTGTAGGTATAAACGCGCGAGTTACGCCTGCTGTTCCAGCAGGGCCATAGAATAGGAAAATACACTAGTGGTCAATTTATAAAGAACCGATTCACGGGTGTACTTTTTCTAGACGTAGCGAAAGCGTTCGATAAAATATGGCATGAGGGCCTAATTTATGAATTACCTAGGCATATACCTACATTAAAAATCCCAGAATATTTAATTTTAATAATCTTCACTAAACGAGCTGACCACTTGTGACGTCCGCACAGTATCACCCCCCTCACTCTCTTCGGCAAACCTGGCTCGTGGAGCAGGGAAGCCTTGATAGTCGACTCACCTTCATATCCCACATAAGGCAAGTCCGCGCACGCTCAGCCTTTGTGATGGGCCGCCTCCTATCTACTCAAGGTCAAAGATGTCCTTGAAAACTAAGGTCCGACTATACCCTGCCTGCATGTGGCCTATGATGACCTATGCCAGCATAGTGTTCGCGCACGTTAGGCCACACAGAACGTATAATACCTATTAAATTTAAAGTGCAATTTCTTATTTATCTTCTACATATGTGTGTTATTTATAAATCAGACTTTAAATTGTAATTGTCAAATTATTTAAACAAACGAAATAATTGATGATCTATTGAACCGTAACATTTATGTATTGACATGATTAGTATAACGTCTATACACATATTCCATAGATAGTAATATTCCACGGTATGATTAGGTAATGCAACACATTGTGAGTTGATAAGGACCTAAGCGCAACTGCATTTAAATAACGACAGAACTAATAGATAGGTAGGTATCTATTTAACAACGTTTGTCGGTTAAATCCTTACACGTGCTAAATTTCTTTATTAAAGTCAACG
The DNA here is from genome assembly GCA_032191425.1 of Lymantria dispar. Taxonomy (NCBI): domain Eukaryota; kingdom Metazoa; phylum Arthropoda; class Insecta; order Lepidoptera; family Erebidae; genus Lymantria; species Lymantria dispar. The sequence continues at coordinate 15,761,215 of CM063458.1, forward strand.
AATACCTACTAAAACCGTCTTTCAAGCCTTCAAGTCAAAGGGCGCGGACATTTAATATATTAGTAGTAGTTGAAAGTGATCATAGGTAAGTATCTAAAACATCATCGGTTTGGTATCAAGTATTTCTGTGTCCATATTTTTTTTTATTGTTAGTTGTTAGATTACCTATACGTTTTTTGATTTAAAAATAAAATTTGAAGTAATCCTTACTAATATTATAAATGCAAAAGTAAGCTTGGTTGTTTGTTATGCTTTCAGGCTTAAACCACAGAACCAATTTCAAAAATTCTTTCACCAATGGAAAGCTATAATATCAGGGAGTAACATAAGCTATATTTTATCCCGGTATTTCCACGGGAACGGGCACTACGTGGGTAAAGCGACTGAAACCGAAGCAAAGCGAGGGCGGGTTGGTGGTTTTAATAAAAAGAGGAAGTCATTAAATGCTGATCGACATACTAAATTATTTTGTACTAAATACATATAAATATTATTATTTAATTAAAAGGCAAATAATTCAAATACCTACCTATTTAGTATTACATAACATTTAGTATGACGAACCTACTTATCGTCATAATCTCATCATCATCGCTTTTATCGAGAGGCCTAAAGCCCACTGCACAGTAGTCACCAATAGGCAGATGAATGGATGAAACTCATCATCATCATCTTGCTCTTATCCCAATTACTTGGGGTCGACGCAATATGTCATCTGTTTTGACATATTGCAAAAAGTTTCGGCAATGACTTTTATAACCGGCCGCCTCCCTGACGTCAACCCTCCTTGGGAATGTAATCGTTGACCCAAATGGTACCAGATGGAGTTGGTCCGGGTCAATCTAGGGCTCTTAGTCGTCTTTTACGACACCCATGAGCAAAGCAAGGGTTGGTAGTATTCGAAGCCGCTACCACACAGCACAGATGAATGGATGAAACTATTATATTGAATTAATAGGTCAAGTTAGGTAGGTACTTGACATATTAACCCTATCCGCAAAAAATATTTTAATTTGTAATTCAATCGCTTGTAATATCACTCAACTTGATAATTTTTGTTTCGAGATTATTATGGCATACCAAGGTGCCTAACTAGATTACCTATACACAGTCAAAGTATATGACTATTTGATTAGGTATATGAATGTCTTGTGTATGCCGCGTTGTGCGTAACGTTTTATCTATTGGCAGTTAAAACGAGATAACTATTTTACGGGCAATAATTACATACAATATATATAACTTTCCGTGTGGTGACGGAATAAAAATACAGTTCACCCACTACCTATTTTGCCCCTGGATGTCGTAAAAGGTGACTATGGGATGTGATATGTATTTAACATTTGTGCAAGAGAAGGAAAACTCGAAATAAAACCCTATAGGTACCAACCCGTCTGACCAGTGTGGTAGTATGTCAATTTCTCATGAATTATGCAGGAAACTCGAGCCCAGTAGTGGGACATATACGAGCTCTGATAATGATGATACCTATAACGTGACCATGTTGAGGATCTGATACAAAAAACTAAAATAACCGTTCATATATGTTAATTTGAGCATTTTTTTGCATTTGAAAAAAATAATTTGAGCGTATTGTTTATGTCAAAACGCTTATAGCGTTTTGACATAAACAATATGCTCAAATTAATTTTTTATACTTACATTCCTAGTATAAGTATATCAACGTCGATTAAGTGAAAAACAAAAACACGATGTAAATGATTTACATGCAAAGATAATTTTCTTACCTATATCTTTTATTATGTAGGCACAAAATAGATTGTCATTTCTGTTTTTGTAAATCATACTTTTTATCAAAGCGGTCCCAAAAGATGCCAACCACGCTGGTGCGCCATGCAGTGCTATGAAATCATCCCCGTGTACAGTTGCCGGCACGTAGCGCTGAGTCCGCTCCAGTGCAGCGTAAGTCGAGACCAGACGGACATAAAACCGTGAAATAAAATGACGGCAATGATCCCGGAATTAGCATAAATTATTATACCTACCGGCCTACTTCTAATTGGGCTTCGATTTTGAATGCCCTTAAACAATTATACCTATACGTGAACGTTATTTGAGTAATGGGTGAAATTTAAACATACCTAATTAACTCAGCATAGGTAACATACCTAATCCGGGTTGAAATTCAAGTAAATTGAATTGAACTCGTCGTACGTAGGTACCGTTTAATCCCTATGCAAAAATTTTATCACTATGCATAGGAATAAGACAGATTGGGAGCGTCAATTGCGTGCTTACTTCTTCATTTATTTACACCAAACCAATTCGAGTTAGGGAGAGGTTAATTCGAGTTTAGAGCAACTCGAGTTAGAAAATCGTTTTATACATTCCTATAGGTTTAGGATATAGGTAGGCAGCATAAAAAGTACGTACGCCTGCTCAAATACATACAAGTATATACCTAACTATCTGGATGGATGTCGAATAAAATTATATGTACCTATAACCATTTCTTTGATAGAGATTGAACAATTTTGATCTCAAAATTCACGATGAATCCTACAGTAAAATAATTTTAAGTAGGTACTGCTAAGCATATTTCATTCATGTGGTGACGGAGTAAGAATACAATTCACCATCTACTCTCTTGCCCGTGGGTGTCGTAAAAGACGACTAAGGGAAATGATATGCAGATATGTAATATTTATGCAAGAAAAGGCAAACTCGATACAAACCCTATATTCCAACACATCTGATCAGCGCGGTATAGTAGGTTAATTTCTCTCCCAATGTACAAGGTCACTGTACTGTACTGCACGTACGTACGCAACTCTTAAAAAAAATAGGTACCTAATTATGACGGTTTGTGTATCCAAATGGTGTCACAACACATTTGAAAAGCATAATAAGTGTATTAACATTACTTTTAAAAGTATTTCTACGATTTATGTTAATAAAAACAAATTTTGATTTCCTAATTTGTATACCTTTTTTTTTACGGTCGGCGCACTCCTCGCCCGGCTCCGTCCGCAGCGACAGAGGGGCGTAAGCACGCACACCCGTAACCCACCCGCCACACGTCGCCTTCGTCGTTGGGCCGACCACCGGAGCAGGGTGACTTATCGTCAGTGGTCGGCCTGACGGAATACCCTCTCCTCGACCGACGCCAACCCGTTCAGGGAGGACTTCGGTCTCTCTTCACGTGATCGGGCCTCTCGGCGGGTGACGGACTAACTCCACGATCCAGGCACCCGTGGCCTCGGCTAGGGCGGCATCAGCCACAGATACTCGCACCTGCGCCGCCCCAGTCGCCCGTGGCGGTTCGCGTCGCCGAGGAGACGTTCCTCGCGCATGCGCTGCGCCGCCTCCTTCCACGAGAGTACCTACTGCCTCGCAGAAGGCTGCGACCGTGTCCTAGTTCCTGACGCTGTCGAGCATCCAACAACATCAGGTCCATGTACCATGTTGGGCACACTGGTTAGCAAAGTGTTATGACTCATACCTATTCCTGCAGAAGTCTGTAATCTGAGTGCCTAATAGTAACGTATTATTAATATAACGTCCATATACATTACGGCCCGTAGTTAAAAATACTTCACGACATAACTACTGTAACACATTGTAGGTACCTCGGCAGAACTGAGTTTAAATAAAGACAGAACTATGAATCTATTTAGTTGATAGGTATCTAACCTAACTTAACAAGTAAGAACGTTTGTCCGTTAAGTCCTTTATACGCGCCAAATCGTTAAATATTTTAAAACAAAGCCCTCCGGTGGGTGTCTGTCTATTCGCGATAAACTCAAAAATACTACACAGATTTTATGATATTTTCACCAATAGCTAGAGTAATTCTTGACGAAAGTTTAGGTACCTATATCATTTGTTAGTTTGTATTTTATATTGTAGGAGTCATCGCAAAAATAATGGGAGCGACTGATGCGATCGCCGTGCCATCGGTGCCCCTGTCCCCCTTCCCTGCTCCCGTTCGTCATACCGTCTTGCCTATTTATAAATTATTTAACTATTAGCTATTAGACTTGAGTTATACTACGCAAAATAAGTTACTAGATATCATAGCGACAGTGATGTAAAAATACAATTTATTGTGATAAAATATTAGGTAGGCAGAGGTTTCACTGGTAAAAAACTTAATAAAGAATTTAGTACATTTTGCTAAGATTTATACTTTCTTACTACTGTTTCTCCAATATTCTCGAGAGGTTTTTTATAATAGTGCTATCTAGTAAATTGTACTAATATAACAACAAAAGTAAAACCGTAATCAATAGCAATATGGCATAAGTACCTACCTAAAAATTTTAGGTAGCGGTACAATGTACATATTTTGGAATACAATATTTTTTTATACAGAAAATATAAACAAAAATCGAATGATCTAAATTCAGTTTTTGGCACAACATAATAACTACACTTGTATTATTCCCAATCACATTACGCTTAACTTTCTAGTCTCATGAGTAAAATTTTCATAGTGTGTTTGCCAATTGACTTGCGTAACCTATAATAAGATGAATATTTTATCGGAAGAGTTGATTTGGAAGATCAACTGCTCAAATCCATGATTACAGCATTCATAATATTCCTTTTGACTTAATATCTACAATAGCGCCATCTAATGATTTTTGTAAAAACCTGTATCAAAGGGATCTTAAATTTAACGAAAAGTTAAGAATATAGTTCAATAAAGTAAAGTATTAACTATATATTTAAAAGATGGCGTTCTGTATCCTAAAAAGTATTCTTTAAGTTAAAATTCTTCCTTGTATTTTAAAATGCAAGGAAGAATTTTTACTTAAAGAATACTTTTATATGTATTGAATTAAAATTTAATATGTATTGAAAAAAAAAGAAATAGATGATTATGATAAATAACCATTTTTAGCTATCATACTCGTTTTTAATCGACTTCTAAAAAAGGAGGAGGTTCTCAATTCGAATGTTTGTGTTTTTTTTTTATGTTATTTCGTGCATAACTCCGTCGCTTTTTTATGGGTGGGCTATGGTAAGCGCACACGCGGTCCATTCCGTCCGGGGCGATGAAAGGACGGCGCGCGGGCCCATAACCCACCCGTACCCACGTCGCCTCGTTGTTGGGCCGACCACCGGAGCAGGGTTGTCGTCAGTGGTCAAATAACTCCGTCGCTTGCCAATCAAATTGAAAAAATCTTTTTTGTTGGAAAGAGGGAATGTTAAATGACATAAAATTTATTGTATCAACTGCCTTGTGTGGTGACGTCTTAAGAAAACAGGGTCGAAATTCCTTCCTTTGTCATAGGAGTAGTAACTGTCTAATGTAACACCAGGGGAATAGGAGAGTAATTTTCCCCAGTGGTAAGGGTTATGTTCAATAGTGGACTATAGGCTAGCAAATGGATAGATAGGATAGGATGATATTTGATTAATTTAGTTGGATTTTTCATTGTCATGATAAATGACTGTTACGTTATTCCAACTGCAAGACTTGCAAGACTTGCGAGACTCTTGCTGCAATACCAAGACCAAGACCAAGACTCGAGTGTGCAATATCAAGACCAAGACGAGACCAGGTGTGCTGTTGCAAGACCAAGACCAAGACTGGTCCAAGTCTCGTCTTGGTCTTGCATTTGGGCAACACTAGCTGGGAGTGACTGCAGAGATGACGTCGGATAGGACCGTATGGAAGAAGATGACATATTGCGTCGACTCCAAGTAATTGAGATAAGAGCAAGATGATGATGATGATAATATATAATATATTAATAAATCATAAAAAGCCATTAAGAGTCCAAGGCAATGCTTATAATTATAAAAGATTTTATTAGTAATATTATGAGCCATTTCCTTAATATCATGCAAGAAAGGAAGGGGTGATGACATGTTGTGTCCTTAGTCCATCACAACATAGATTTGGACCTTCCATCCATCCAACAGCCTACAGACGTCCACCGCTGGACATAGGCCTCCCCACGAGAATGCCACTGAAAACGGTCCTGCGCTACTTGCATCCAACGGTTCCCTGCGACTTTGAGAATATCAACAGTCCACCTAGTGGGGGGTCATCCTACGCTGCGCCGTCCGATTCGTGGTCACTATTCAAGAATCTTTCTTCCCCAATGGTTGTTAGTTCGACAATCGATGTGGCCTGCCCATTGCCATTTCAACGCGCTAATTCTGCGGGCTATGTCAGTTGCACCCGTTCTTCCACGGATTTCCGTGTTCTGGATTTTATCACGTAGAGAAATACCGAGCATGGCCCTCTCCATAGCACGTTGAGCGACTTTGAGCTTTTTTTGAGGCCAATTTAGACCTTAAATCTATGTAAAATAAGAAATTAACTAGTATGCAATTGTAGCCGGTACTGACTTTTTAGATAAAGCAGTCGAGTCAGTCCTTTGTAGTATTATAGAAAACGCAGTACCGTAATCAAGTTAGCCCTCACTTCAGCGTGGAGTGGCTTGATCATGAAAGCACTTTCAGTGTTTCACAGCCCTACATTTCACTATCTCAAAAATGCTTGGAAGGATTTTAAATTGCTTGTTATGGATTTTTACATTACGGCTTTTGGAACCTTTTTATATTCAGTCACTTTTTATATTCTTATTAAAAAGATATGTTATCGTAACCTCCCAAAATAAATCTAAAATGAAATATAATTTCTATTTAGTCCAACGACTCCTTTTTATCTTGAAGAGCGATTTAATTACCTCCATGACACTCACACAAGATCCTTGAGATCATCGGAGAATCTGAAATTAAAGATACCAACCCACTACACGGATTTCATGGGTAAATCTTTTACTGTAAAGGCTACTTTACTATGAAATGCATTGCCCGTAACAATTAGACAAAGCCAAACTTTATCTGCTTTTAAATAAAAGTTGACCGATCACTACTTGTCGCTGTAATATTTATTTATTGTTTCTTTTAGGTACCTATTATGCAAGTCCCTAATATATATATAGATGTGTACGTATATGTATGTGAATGTCTGCATATGTAGGTATTAGGTGTATATCTATGCGTGTAATGTGTATATGTATATATATTTATGTCTCTTATTATGTACTATTTATTGTTTTATAATGTTTTTATTTTACAGTAGGTTATACAATTTATTATATAGTCGTTATCTATGACTTATAAATATTATTTACACTGATCTCCATTACCACCAGCAGTAAACTACCTACCATCTCTCTGTTCTACCATTTCCATCCCAAGGTTGCCTGGAAGAGATCGCTTATAGCGATAAGGCCGCCCTTTGTACATTCTGTGTTATGTTAGTATTTAAGATTTTGTATTTTGTTTTGTAATCGGTGTACAAATAAAGAGTTATCTATCTATCTATAATTAGATGTCATTTAAAATGACTTCACATATTGGAAGTATGATCGAAAATAATTTCATAGCCGCTATCTCCATATATGTATATTGTTAGGTGTATCGCGAAATAACAATTACATATCGTACCTTTATACATATTCCAATATGACTTTAATTTAATTCTAATTCAGGAATAAAATCAATGTTAAAACTTTTTAATAAAAAATAACGACCAGGTTAATCGTACAGAACTGTAGCGGGAGCCCAATTACACTTAGCACAATTACACTGAACACAAATTGCAATAACAAATACACAATAACAACATAACAACACAATAGTAATCAGCCGCCATTAATACACCTTCGTTGACAACACAACAGACGCTACAACACAGACAACGAGCCGTACCATAAATCTTTCGGGCAATCCCATAGATTTATCAAGACTTATATTTTCATTATGGGTTTATATTAAAATTTAGTTTCGTAATTCCTAAAATTAACTTATTTTCTTTATGTATAAAATACTACTTAATTCTGTAATGATTTCTGTATTATAATCATGTAACTAAATTATTAACATAAACGAACATGTTGATCGCAAGGGACGAATCGCAACTACGTATTCACTCGTGAGAGTTCGTGACTGTTCGGAACCATATATATAATAAATTGATGAACGAATGCTCGCACGCTGTGCTGATAGGAACCTAAAGTGCACGCTGCACCACGGTCGACGAACCATTAAATGCGTGCCTTTTTTTTGTTCTGATTAGGAGCGTTAGCCTTAGATGGCTGTTACACCCTACGCGGCATAGTGGTGAGCGCAGCCTCTCCACCCAAATCATTTCAGCAACAGAGCTCAAGAGCACGAAGAGTGCTGTGGGTACGAGCCTCGACTTGGGGCGTTGCTGAGGGCAATGTGGGAGTTCCCACGTTAGAGTTGATAGTTTTTACGGGGCACCATTTCACACGGCGAGGATGGAAACGTGTTTTTTTTTATTTGATATGGCCTCGTGGGCCATGTATACAAATTTTTTTTTCCGAGCTATGGTGATCTCGTTGTCCGGCTCGTAGAGAAAGAGTCTCGGTCAAGGGTCCTTCGAGATGCGGGCAAGGATATAGTTGGTTGCAGCGACCACTAAGAGGTTAGGTGTGAAGGTCATGGGAAGATTCAATTCAGTACGTCTTCTGCGAAACAGGATCGCCTGAATCTTTTCTAGTTTGATAACGATTCTCTATTTTGTGGTTACGAATTAAGTAACGACGTTTGGGTTAAATGCAGACGCAAATATGACTATGGCATCGGTATAGAGGACCGACTGGTTGTACTCAGTTTTGGGGATGTCACTGGTGTATAGTGTGAATTAAAGGGGTGAGAGAACGAAGCCTTGCGATATGGCGGCTCGGAGCAAATGTGGGGAATGCGTGCCGGTTGTGATCGCACTTTTATACTGTTCAATTAATCAGTTCCTTCTCTATTCGGCCTCCCTGATAGAGGGTTTAGCTTCGGCTTCCAGGTTTATTTCGGCCACTAGCCCTGGTTCATCAGTAGAGTAATGGGTAGACCTTCAGTGAGTTTAGTTCATAAAGAATTAAAATTTCGTTAGTGATATACTTACTAAAGAATTTAAAATTTTTCCTATTTCATAATTTCATCATTACTACAAGGCCTTCTTACAATACACTCTGGCTTTATAGTTGCGTACACAAATCACAGATATCACACTTTCTTGAAATAAAATAGTCACAGTATTCAGTACATGGATTCATGTATGATTCACACAACACATAACTATGCCAAGCATTCCGTAGTCTAGGTTATTTTGTAACCCCTACTGTATTACCTAGAGACAATCCACCACGAATTAAAGTGCTTATCTTTTCTTTTTGATACAATTTATAGTTTAGTCACAAATATCTGTAATGTTACTGTGAATTATAAATTTTTTTCTTTGGAGTGAAATGTTTGCTATGAGTATAGCACATGTATAAATATAATTCTGGCTGAGCAATGGCTGAGAAAGTTCGAGATAATTTATAATAAATGAACTCTATATATATAAATTTACATTTATATAATAAATACAAAGTCATCATCATCATTTACCTGCCCTCATCCCACGTTAAGTGGGGTCGGCACAATATGTTTTTACCTTCCATAGCCTCCTATCAGCCGTCATATGGGCACTCACTGCTTCCATACGCATATCCTCATTCATGCAGTCCATCCATCTCTTCTTGGGTCTCCCAGGCTTCTTTCGTCCATCCACAATCATATTGACAACCCTCCTTGTCACATCCCTTTCATCCCTCCTCATCACATGTCCATACCATGACAATCTCGCGCTCCTAATCTTCTCTATCATTGGTGCCACTTTTCGGCTTCCCCTAATATACTCATTCCTTATTTTATCTAACCTTGTAACCCCACACATCCATCTTAGCATTCGCATCTCTGCGGCATGCACTCTTCTCTCACCTGTCTTTTTCAATGCCCAACATTCAGATCCATACATAGCAACAGGTCTGATGACACTCTTGTATATTTTCCCCTTAAGTTTGAGAGGCAATCGTGCATCACAAATTGTTCTCGAGACCTGCCGCCACTTTATCCATCCTGCATTCATTCTACTATTAACCTCTCGATCAATGTTGCCATCGTCTTGGAGAAGCGAGCCTAGATATTTGAAATCGGAGTAAACCAGTAGGGATACCCCATTTAGGGTAATGTGAGAGAATTTGGAAGAGCCACCCAAGTTACAAATTCAAATTCAAATCATTTATTATGCATAGACCCCGAGAGGGCACTTACATATTGTCAATTTTACAAAATAAAATTAAATTATCCAATAAAAATAAAATACCACCGGATCGGAACGCGACCTCTACTGAGAGGAAGAAAGCTTTTAAATTATTAGCCAGGTCATATTCTATCTTTTTCGGCCACAATGTTGTTTGTTCAGGACAAACGCAGATTAATATTGTTATGTATATTATATAGGATAGTCTGTATCTTGTATGTACGTGTGTGGGCTGCGTCCCACTAACAGTATACGTCTGTAATAAACAGTATGCCTATAACTGTCAGTTATTTCACGTGTCTCTTTAGCATACATAACAGATCTGTAGAGATTATAATGTTGACGTCACACTGCTTGTATTGCTTTCTCTCTCTAACGATTAAATTTGAATTGTGAGCATTAGTTTAACCCTTTTATTGTTCGTGGACATCGTAAAATTCGAATAACTGCTTTACTACGGCCTATATAAAGTGCATCTGATGCTGTCTGGTCAACGATTGGTCTAAGATCCCGCTATACAACGACCTTCACCGAGATGCTTATTTGATGAAACTTATTTTTTATGTAATTTAATGTGTCAATAAATATATTGCATATGGGTTGCCTAACAAATTTTAGTCCAGAATATAATTCATTATTTTTTTTTTTTTGTACATTGGCACCGGTTTGATTATTAGACAAATTCTATACCAATCGAAAGTATGAAGCCATATGAAGAATATGCAAACGTCGATCAGACCGGTGCAAAATGCTAGAGTATCGATTTATCTGTTTATACCTGGCTACCCGTGAGTTGTGATCGGAAAAGAATAGGCAATCTAACGTTTGCATATTCTATGGGCTTCATACTTTTCATTTGTATAGAATTTGTTTAATAATCAAGCCGGTGCAATGTACAAAAAAAATTTTTTTTTTTTTAATTATTAATGAATCTCTGGACTAAAATTTGTTAGGCAACCCATATGCAATATATTTATTGACATATTAAATTACATAAAAAATAAGTTTCATCAAATAAGCATCTCGGTGAAGGTCGTTGTATAGCGGGATCCTATACTAGATTACATTTTCAACGAGATTAGACGTCAAACAAGCTGTCTGTTAAAAATTATTGTAAATTTTTTTTCGATTACGTCAACCCCAAGTAACTATTTTTATTATTTTTTTAAACAGACAACACCTTGCACTAAGCAAATAATCTTTGTGTTGCGGGGCGGTTGTTGTAAAGTACAAACATATAATTCATCATCATCATCATCATTGCAACCCACATACGACCCACTGTTGGGTTTGGGCCTCCTCTACAATGGAGGGAATTTGACCAACTATACCATGCTGATCAGACATGTTGGTATAGAGTTTAATTTCGAGTATTCGTTCTCTTGGACAGATGTTATGTGCATATTAAATCCCTTAGTCGTCTTTTGGGATATCCACAGGTAAGACTGGAAGTGGTGAATTGTATTTTTAGTCCGTTTACCACACGGTAAACATATAATTAACAGACACAAATTACATCCTGACTCAGAACAACAATTTATGGATCGCACAAAGTGTTGTCCTGCGTGGGATTCGAACCCGCAACCCTGGCACAGTAGGTCGGTATCTTAATCACTTTAAAGTAATTGGAATAAGAACGGATTGCTGATGATAATAATAAATAATCAACATCACAATTCTAATGCGACAATCATATAAGAATCATTGTTATTGCATCACCGCCTTCCAATAATGTATTATTCGAGTCTATAATAATATTTATGATGATGTATCGGAAAACCGACATTTCCCCAATACTATAAACGATTTTTATCATCAAAGAGCGGATACGTGTTAAGAGGGGAAAATAAAATGGATCGAGGCGTATCCAACACAATTGAGCCAGGTAAACGAGCTATCTTGCGGGTGTCGTATACAACTTTTGGTGCAATTTAGACTTATATAGTTATTGACATTTTTTTTTTCACGCTGTGGAAATGCATTTACGCATCGTCTCCCGCCGGTGACAGACGGAGGAGTGTGTGGGGCTCGCCGGCCACCGTGTGACCGGAATACCCACTAAAACCACAGCGGCCCCTTCCGCGCTTTTACGGGGCGCCGGAGAGATCGTCTGGTGACATTCAATCCCCGACACCCTAACGCATGGCCATCTGGCCACGTCGTATCGTCATTTAAGGCGGTGGAAGGAGTTGCGCATATTGGCGCCTTCTCCTCCCGGGTCGCCGCCGGTGGAGCGAGTCAGCCGAGGCAAGCGCCTCGCGTTCTCGCTCCGCAGCCTCCTTCCTTGAAATGACGGCCTCACAAAATGAGGCCATCGACGACCAGCACCGGTTGCTGTCGAGCATCTGCGAGATGATGTTCGACAACGACAGGTCTATTCCAACTTCCATCGATAGGACGTGGCGTTGGGGGCCTCAGGCGGGGCAAACTTCCAATGTGTGGCGCGAATCGTCGATTGCTGCGCCACACTCATGGCATCCTGGGGCCCTTCTCTCCCAATCCCATGCAGGTATTTACCGAAGACCTCATGTCCGGTAAGCACCTGCACCATTCTAAAGGTTAAGTGCCTCCTCGTGAGCCAGCGGTGGAGATGCGGAGCAACCGCCTCCACAGTCCCCCGCCCTGCTGCGGGGGACTCCAGATCTTCCCTCCGGCTTAAAGATAAGTAAAGGATATAATATGCATATAATACCCATGCAAGAGAAGGGAAACTTGAAATAAAATCCTATATCAACCTGTTTGACAATTGCGGTGTAGTAGGTTAATTAGCTTTCTATTGTGAAATGTGCTGAGGCCCAACAAAAGGACGTATATGAGCTGAGATGATTATTAAGATGAGGGAAGAAGCCTAACTTTCATTATAATTCCTGTTCTTAGCCGTCAAGAGTTATTTAAAATACACTTTACTAATATCTATACCAATAAATAAAATTGGAATGTCTGTTTGTAATGTCAAAATAATAGGCTTTTTTCATGCTCACACGGTTATTTGCACGACACCTATGCCTAAAATACAGATTAAAAATTTTTGTCTGTCTGTCTGTTTGATCTGGGTAATCTGCAAAACGGCTGGACCGATTTCAAAAATTCGGGTAAAACTACTAAAACCGAAGCGAAGCGAGGGCGGGTTGCTAGTATAGAAATAAATACATATCATCATCGTCATTAGAACATATAGGTCTCACTGTTGGTCTCGGGCCTCCACCACTATGGGTCCGATATTAACCTACTATACCATTCTGGTCAGACGGGTTGTATACCAACCCGTCTGACCAGGATGGTATAGTTTTTATATCGAATTTTCCTTCCCTTACATAGGTGTTATATACACATTAGTTACATAGGTGTTATATAGATATTAGTCGTCTTTTACAACACCCTTTTAAGAGGGGGTGGTAAATTGTATCCTTACTCCGTCACCACACGGAAAATAAAAAAAAAAAAATGCATATATCAAATTTAAATTGTTTTTCACATATCAATTCATAAACAGTTTGAATTTCGTTGGGAAATTCTTGAGTGAACAAAATAAACATTACAATTCGAAACCGCAGGGACTCCACAATAAAACATATTAGATATTCTTGACACGTTTTTGCTGAATTTTCGTAAGTTGGGTTTTGGATCGAACATGACAAGTCTATTGTCGGCACGTCTCCCCAAATTGACAGGTGTTCGATTCAACTGTAGCTCCTAACCCCGATCCAGAGAAAATTTATACAGTAAATATAGAAAATAAAATATTCAAAAGAATTATGATTATAATATTATATGGATTAATTTACTATAATTTATTTTATAATTAGCCTTGCCACCCCAGAGGTTATGGGCGTCGAGAGGCAATAATAACCAAAGGGAATATAATTGAAATTCATATTCTCTTGGGTTATTACAGTATATTTTTCCGAGTGGTGACGGAGTAAGAATACAATTCACCACTCCCTATCTTGCCTGTAGATGTCGTAAAAGACGACTATGGGATATAATATGCACATAAGATCTGTGCAAGAGAAGTTAAACTCGAAATGAAACCCTATACCAACATGTCTGACCAGCATGGTATAGTAGGTCAAATTCCCTCCCATTGTGACGGAGGCCCGAGCCCAACAGTGGGACGTATGTGGGCTGCGATGATGATGATGATGATTAAAATATATGTACACTTATGCGGTGATTGAGCAAATGCAATGTGACCAACCTTTCCTGCGATTATTATATGAGATGATTTAGGCCTGAAGCAGCTTTATATCTACCTCCTCATTGATATCAGATCTCAGTAAAACAAAGCCTAAATATTGTTGACTTTAATAGATTACAAAATGCAGAAAATATTTTAGTGGGCTTAGACACTAGTATACACATGAAGACATAGATGATAAGAAACTGTTTTGTGTTTTATTAATCTTTTCTGAAAAATGATGACGTCATCACAGCTCATATACGTCCCACTACTGGGCTGGAGCCTCCTCCACAATAGGAGAAAAAATTGCTTATTATACCACGCTAGTCAGACGGGTTGGTATAGGGTTTTATTTCGAGTTTTCCTTCTCTTACTTAGATGTTATTTGCATGTTATAATCCCTGTAATGGTGACGGACTAAGAATACAATTCACCACCCCCTAACTTACCCGTGGGTGATCGTACGAGACGACTAAGGGATATAAAACGTATATAACATCTATGCGAGAGAAGGAAAACTCGAAATAAAACAATATACCAACACGTCTGACCAGCGTGGTATTGTGGGTCAATTACCCTTCCATTATGGAGGAGGCCCGAGCCCAACAGTGGGACGTATATGGGCTGAGATGATGAATCCCTGTAATCGCTTTTTACGACATACATGGGCAAGGTGGTGAATTGTATTCATACTCCGTCACAACCACTTCTGCACGTGGCTACTAGACATAAACATTATTATAAAATATAATTATATTATGCATATATTTTAATTTACGCGCACGTGTGAAACTTTGAAATGGTAATATTGAAATGCAGTTCAGTGCATATTCGTAGAACTAGCAATGGATTATGCAGTACGGGAGCTGTATATAAATAGCTTCTTTAAAAATGCATACTGTATGCGGCAATAAAATAATTGCTGACAAATTGGGTTTTTAAAACCTTCGCATATTTGAAAATAATATTTAACTTATATGTTCTTTTCCCGTGGTAATTATAACAACTGGTCTAGGATTGGTTAAAGAAATGTCATCAATAAGCTATTTTTTCCTTTAGTGTTTTTTTTTCATTAATTTGAAATAGCTGGTATTACATTATTATCTCATTATCTTTTATGATACACACGAATTATATCAGGGTTGATAGTATTCATAGCCATTATACAGCCCTCAACATCAGCATTCAGCAACAAATTTTCGTCTTCTAAATAAAAATATTAAAGTCTATAACAATAAAATGTTGCTTTTTACTCATTGTAAACTACAAAGAATTTAATGTAGTTTCAAATGTAGGCTAAAAGCAAATTACAATCTATCAAAATGAATGGAAAAATTCAAAGATAATGAGCAGTAAAAAAACAATTTTCTTTTCAACTAGCTTCGTAACTTTTGCCGTTACTTTTCTTGTTTCGAGAGTGGTATTATCAAGTTTCTTGTGGATTATGTAGATTTTAGAAGATCTTTACAAAGCTTTTTGAATCTTTTTAAAACGAAGAACGCAAAATATAGGGCCAAGCCGCACGAAAAGAGCGACAAGGGTTAGGTTTTATTTATAACTCACGGCCGGTAATGGCCACCGAGTGCTATTATCCCGAAAATAACTCGAGTATTCTGAATTACTTTCTACAAACTCTAACGTACTCGTAACGAAAAAATGTGCTTTTATATGTTTTCTATTTTATGATTATTTTATATTTCAAATAAATTTAAGTAGTGGCAAAAGTTGTCTGTCTTTTTGAGAATAAAAATATCAAACTATTGTTGTCGCTTCTGAAAAGTGGCAAAACAAATGCCCTATTCTGAACGCATTGATGCTGGTATAAGCGACTTTTAAGTGATTCCAAAATAATAGAACATTGTAAAAGATATTTTAACGTCATTTAGTGCTTGCATTTTTTTTTTGTATAAAGAGGGAATAAAATGCAAATTTCATGACTACTATCACAGTTAAGTTCTTTATCTGGATTTATAATTTAAAAATAATCTGTAACTGTGAAACTTGCCCGTGATGAGTCGGATTAAGAACACATTAGACTATTGTCCACGTCAACTAATTGGTAGCAATTAGTTGACGTGGGCTTCGTAAAAATTGATTGAGGGATCACCAGAACATTGGGTAGTAGAATTCTTCTAGAAATCTTTTAACTGCGATCATCAAATATTTAATTCGTTTACATCATCATCATCACGGCTCATATAGGTCCACTGCTGGGCTCAAGCCTCCAACAAAATTGACGGCACTTGACCTACTATACCACGTCGGTCAGATGGGTTGGTATAGGATGTTATTTTGAGCCTTGCTTCACTTCAGTAATGTTATCTGTATATCGTCTGGTCATACTGGTGGCATTATACGACAACCACGGACAAGACAGGGGTGGTGAATCGTATTCTTATCCCGTCACCCAACTTAAACGTACTGCTTTTATAATATTTGTAAATATAGGTATCACAAATGGTGATGTTCAGAAATAATAGTAGTACTGCACATGGGCAACTTACTCAAATGATGGTGGAATTGTCTCATAGGTCGTGGCTTAACTTTCACCCCAGTAAAGGGTAATTGGCTCATCATCATCGCCGTCATAATTCAAACTATTGCCGTCCACTGCTAGACGTAGGTCTCCCTCATGTTTCGCCACAAAGTGAAGTCCTATGCCGCTTGCATCCAAGGACATTCAGCAACTTTCACCAGGTTGTTGGTCCACATAATTCGTTGTTAATTGTAATATTATAACAATTTTCAAAGAAATAATAACTAAAAAGTTACACTGTAAATATCACAATTTCTAACCATCAAATTTTACATCAAAACCAGAGCGCTGTATACCTAATTTAACTTTGTTTACTGTCGTAAACAAACCCGCCTCTACAATAAAAGTGAGGTCATTCGGTGAGTATAACTCTCACCCGTAGATGAAATAAACCAACAGTGTAATTTCTTACCAGGCACTAATTTTATTGTAAACTTGAAGTACCCTCTGTACTTCAAGCGATAGTAAATTCAAACAATACAATCGCCTTATTAATGACGCCCTTCTAATAGCAAAAATAATATTTATTATATAAAATACAAAGTAATATTTTCAAACTTATTGTTGTACTAGTGGAGAGTTACAAGTTTTTCGTGTGGTGACGAATTAAGAATACAACTCGTCACCCTTTTTCTTGCCCCAGGGTGCCGTAAAGGACGACTGAGGGTTATAATATACATACGTATAACATGGAAATCTCTATATGATCTTATGCCAACAAGTCAGGCCAGCTTGATTTAGTAGGTTAAATACCTTTCCATAATGGAGGAAGCCCGAGCCCAACAGTGGAACGTAAATGGGCTAACATGACGATGATGAAGTATATGTAAAGCGGGATATGTGACGAGATACATAATTATGTCGTGAAGAATCGAGTCTCTAATTTTGTACGTACCTACTATAAAAATTTATATACTTATATATACATACATATATCCATAGATTCACCCCTCTTGCTCGTAGGGGTAGGCAGAGACTACGTCCTAAAAATCTTTCATCCATATCAACCCATAAACGTCCACTATTTCATATAGACTTCCCCACGAGATATCACTCATAATGTTCCCACGCAGTAGCGCGGGAACATTATGAGTATCCATCCAAGTATTCATCCATCAGATCTCTAGGACTTTTAAGACGCCATTATGGTGGGTAGAAAATATAAGTGAAAATAATTTATTTAACAGCCTGTTATCCTCAAAAATACTAACGAAGCTGCAGTCACTAGGAATTCTATACAGTTACTCTACTTATATTACGTACTATATATTACGTATAATATTTATATCAAGATTTAACAATAAAACACGTTTACTAAATTAAATCTATATACATATTTTGTCGTGGCCTTGTTTGATATGAATTTTCTGTTATGACAATTTGACTTTTCAAAACCAATATTATTAAAACTTATGCATATATAAAGTAATAAGATAGACAAATTGAAATGGAGGAGACTAATGAGTCTGTGTGTTTGTTCCGGATAATCTATAAGTAGTAAAACAATTATAATTCATACTAGCAACCCGCCCTTGCTTGCGCTTCGGTTTCAGTCGCCACACCCGCGCAGTTCCCGTTCCCGTGAGAACACCGGGATAAAATATAGCCTATGTTACTCCCTGATATTATAGCTTCCCATTGGTGGAAGAATTTTTGAAATCGGTCCAGCCGTTTTGAAGATTACCCTTATTAATATAGCCTATGTTACTCCCTGATATTATATCTTTCTATTGGTGAAAGAATTTTGAAATCGGATGGGTGGTTTAAGCCTGAAAGCGTAACAAGCAAACAAACAAATAAACAAACAAATTTACTTTCCCATTTATAATTTTAGTAAGGATTACATTTTTTGATGACAATCGACATCAACGTTTTATTCGTATGTATAAAATAAAATGCCGTGTAGCGATAAGATAATAATATAAGTCTCGCTACTCTTTAGTGTTTATTGAATGCAGGCGGCACAGGGCCATTCTTTGTGGCTAAACATGAGAGAGGCCTGTTCAGAGTGGCCGGAGGAAAGGCTGAATGAAGATGATGAGTCCTAAAATCGTGTAAGAGTCTGAAGAAACTAGAAAGTAGGCAGTAACTCTCTCTTAGGCAACCTATAACAACTCATTACGATCACCAATATGCCTGCCCAGCATGACGATATCGCCACTATTATTATTACACTACTACTACACTATTAGTATTAGTGGGCATGGTTAAAGTCTAATGATGTAATATAGATAATAGTACACAACTGATCAATAGCGTGAAAGGGCAAAGCGCTAATTTTCAGAAAAAGTAAATAGGTAATTTAATAAGAGTAAACTCCCTGTGTGGTGACGGAGTAAGCATATCACCACCTCCTTTCCGTAAAAGATGACGAAGAAGAAATTAAATACGCATTTAACATCTATGCAAGAGAAGGAAAACTCAAAATAAAACCCTATAGCAGCCCGTCTCTTCAGCAAGGTTTATTAATTCAATTTCCCTTCTATTATGGAGGTGGCTTGGGTCCAACATTGGGACGTATATGAACTAAGATGATGATGATGAAATTAATATTATTACATTCTATGACACTGTATCCTGTGCAATTACCCTGTCGTGATTGACTCCTGACTCGTTAAGTATATAAAAATAGTGTTTTGTAATTCAATTAATATAATTATTAAATGCATCATGTCAGCTCATATAATACGTCGCACTGCTGGGCTCGAGCCTCCTCCACAATAGGAGGAAAATTTACCTATTATTCCACTTTTATCTGGAGTTTTCCTTCTCTTGCATAGATGTTATATGCATATTGTATCTCTTAGCCGTCTTTTACAACACCCATGAGCAAGAGAGGGGGTGGTGAATTGTATTCTTACTCAGTCACCACACGGACAAATAGTTATTAAATTAGTGTTTCTTTAATATATTTCTGTTTTTATTTATGTGGTTATTTATCATATGTGTCCATTGGGATTTGGCTTATTCTACAAAAGGGAAACATTAACTTATTATATCCTGTGAAGCTGCTGTTTTTAACCTTTTCTCTTTTGAATTAGATGTCGCCATAATATATGGGTGATGTGGAGGTGATACATTTTAATCTAACTACCCATTCACACGAAATAACAATGTTTAAAGATTTCACATTTTTTTAAATTTATTGACCTTCTAAGTCTTCTAAAAAGTAGTACAATCAGTAGAATTAAAAATAAAATCCGCTATAAAGAATATCTGGAACAAAGGAATTGATGAAGAGCAATTATTGAAAAAGATTAACTCAAACGGCTACAGCAGTTATTTCAGGGAACGATTTAATTTTATACCCCCAGGCATCCGTCGCTTTACTGCTGTAGTCTTGTTAAACGATTAGTATAATTTTTTATTGTGATTTTAATGGGAAGTCAAAAATGTACAAGAATTAAGTATGAGACCATTTTATGTTTTAGAAGTTGATCTCGTGCTGGAATACTCATCATCATCTCATCACACATACGTCCTACGCTGGGCTAAAACCTTCTCCACAGTGGAAGGGAAATTTACCTACTACTTTACAATGGTCAAATCTATTGGTATACTTACATATACCATATAAATAAAACTATTTTACGGAATTTATTACGTTTGTATTTGATTGCGGGTAAACGCTGGGTATCGAACACTTTATAGTGTTAATTGTCACGTGCGGACTGTAAATACGCATAAACATCAAAAATCATTATGTTGTATAAGGTTGACCAATGGTGCAGAGTTCCTTGACTTTAGGTGGTCGGCCCAATGACGAAGACGACGTGCTTTATGGGTGGGTTACGGGGCCGCGCGCCGCCCCTCTGCCGCCCCAGACGGAGCCGGACCGTAACCCACCCAAAAAAAAAAAAGATGTTGTATAAGGTTTCATCTCGAGTTGCCCGGTTTTTGTATAGATCTTTTACGCATATTATATCCCTTAATCGTCTATGAATCGAACGGATAATATAAGTGAGGATGTATTGTATTCTTACTCCAACACCACGGGAAAATAATTCAGGTCTAGTTCAAAAAATAAATTTGGGCACAAAATCTAAAGTTAAGAAATTATTTAAAAAATTTATGTTGTAATTTACTATATTTATTTCTGTTTTGGGAAGGATTGGAAATGAAATGTGATACTATCGTACTTAATATTGGTAGTCATAAAAGCTAGCTGCAGGTTACCAGAACACTAGACCGCATTACTACCCTAGTACTGCGGCCTAGTGTTTTATTACACCGATTACCATTGTTGTAACTGCCAAGCTTGTCATTATCCCTCCTTGGACGTATTAAACTGTGGGCAGTGGTAGATTGGATGTATGGCTTATTAATATATTTTTTCTTTTGTATTAATTAAAAAAACCGATACCGACACATAAATTATAAATTATCGTAAAATGATTAAAATTAAGTGAAAGTAGCAATCACTTAGTAGGAAAACTACCACCAAGATATCTCTCTCCTCCATAAACATCTTTTTTGAAGCTATGGCCTATGAGTGAGAGAGTGTTGACTGTTGTGAATAAAAATTTCATACTTTTACAGCATTATAAAAATGTTTTCGCAAATGTAAGATATCCTTGCCTCGTTAACTATGTTAAGCCGGCTTAGCGTACTCTTTCACGAGTTTATAATAGTCATTATTATATCAATTACTACCCGCAAATATTCTGGTATCTAGTTTAATCCTAAAATATCATTATATCGAGACCAGATGGCGGTCGTTCTATTGTAAAATTATATTCTAAGGAATCTAGATACTCATATAAATCGTAGACAGTAAAAATATGACTTTATAAAATTAAATATGCTAGTGGTCGCCGAATGGTCGAAATTAGGTCATAATTCATTTAAATCAATTTTCTACTACACTATTTTCTTTTAATTATATTTGTGTATAATTTTATATTGAACAAACTGTTACAGTTATTAGTGAAATAACTAATATATAAGTACAAATGTCTATTAAAGTCGTTTGCAATAGAATCCAACAATCATGTAAACAAATATGGCGGACTGACATTGACAGCGTATTGTTTGTGCCCATAGTGATGTCATAGTGTTCTAATTTAATTTTAATTAAATTTATTTTTCTAATTATTTTAATTTTAAGCCATAGAGTATGGCCCATAGTAGTATAAGTACTAAAATAAAACTGACTAATAGATTAAATATATAAACCATAGACTATAAAATAAAACTGATTATATAGAAAAAAAGTGTTTATTAAAACAAATTTAAATCTTCGTCTTCGTCATCATCACTATCAGAAGTGTCGCCGGTGACCGTAATTATAAATGGAACCACTGTGTCATCGCTTGCCGTGTCTAAAATGCCGTCGAGCTTTTTCATTTCTTCCTCTTCCTTTAGGACGTGACTTACGCATTTCGACCATTGTTCGGCTCCGATTCTCGCCAACCCTTCGTTCAATAAAGTTTTTATTTCCGCCATTTTAAAAGATTTGTTATTTCTCCCAACATATGACTTTTAGTTACGAGGGCAATACAATATTAAAGTGCGTCTAATAGATTTGTGTTGTAGGTAATAGATCTAAATCATTCTTACCTCCTGATTACTCCTTGAGAAAAAATACCAATCGTATGCTATATCAAAGTCCGTGATTCCGTGCAAAGGTCGTCGTTCCAAGAAAAATATGTCCAGCCAAATCGTAAAGCAAAACAAAAGTCCAAAATGAGAATGCAAAGTCGTTGAAATCGAAAACAGAAAACGGAAACAGAAAACACTAATGCACAGCGAACCCACAGAACAGTGAATGACAATTCTATAAACAAAATGGCCACCTGTCAATTTTATAAAACTAACCATTATTTTTATGGCTTAGGATACAATCCGTTTTGGTATAATTATATGAAGCTCTTGAAAAAAAAATTTTATTGTATTCAAATAATATTAAATAAATTAATTAAATTAAAAATAAAAGTTAACTTCAGATTACGAACAACACTAACTTTTCAACGACTTATAGAGTTCGATGAGTAAAAAGCTAAGATGACGGCTTGTCAAATACTTCGAAATTTTTACGTTGCAAATGTTTTAATCAAATTTAACATATAAATACAGTTAAATCGTGTTGAAGATAATGTGAAAACAATGGTGCGTTCGTTGAAATCAGCCTATGTTCATAATTGATCGTCAAATGTATGTGATTACGGAGTAATCGTGACAAATTGGTTTGTTTACATGATTGTTGAATTCTATTGCAAACGACTGTAGACATTATCATCATAATTATGATTGTTTGACATTCAGTTCGACCAGAGATTTTAACCGTAAACAAAAGTGTATAAGCTCGTGCGTGTGTGTGTCGATTGTGTGGTATTGTGTGTAATGCCTTTTTTAATGAATTTACTGTATTTATAATGCATTATTATATAAAATTTCAGTTTTATGCACTTCTCATTATATACTTCAGCTGTGCCCAAATTCATACTTATCCATCCACGTAATATTTGTAAAAAGGGGTACAAAATTTTTCCTTTACGTATTAATATTATAGATATAGTAAGGTAGTAGTAGGTACTTTAAATGATAGCAATCAATTTTAGGTCGTATTTTCGAGGAAGACATTATTGGAAATATTTCAATGTTGTCGTTAACCTTTATTAAATTACGCGTAATGGAAGGTATAGAGTACTTATTTTACTGCGGTAATTTGGTTTTTAGACGATGCGTAAAAGTAAAAGTGTTTGTTCTTTTCGAAGCGTTTACAAAATTTGTTTTATACGAGTCTGTACGCTTCAAAGATAATAATGTTATACATTTTTGATGTTTCATTTTTAATGGAAAGCAAATTACTTTATTCATTAATTTTAAACTAAAACCGGTAGGTAATATTATATTAACGAGTATTTATCTGTCAAGATTCTATCTTTTATATTTTTTAATATAAAAGAAAATGGCGACGGTAATGTTATAATAAAATATGTATATAAACAAAATAATTCTCTACGATGTTGAATATTATATTTACTAAGTAAACTCGTGAAACCAGATCGTAAATAAGAAAGACGTTAAACTCTCCAAACTAACTTTTAACGAAAGGTCAGTATAAGTATTGATTGATGAAATATTCCGATGTCTGACAAGTCAATGTCAGACAATCTTGATTCTAACTTTTAATATTAAAATGTAAAATTGAAATGATTTAACGACTTTCTACTTAACAGATCGTCTTGAAATTTCTCATAAAAATTGTCAATGTATCTTCTTTTAGGCAGGAAAAAGTGGACGAGCGATTAATAAACTGACTGACAAGACCTATATTAGCGCAAGTTAAGCTGCGGCTACATCGTACAGGGCGAGTACTAAGTAATAGTATACTCATTACTCCGTCCGCTGGTGACCATGAACGGTGTAAAGTGTTCGTAACGTCGGGCAATCAAAAATCAAATACAAACGTGATCAAATCCGAAAATAGTTTCATTTACTTATTATTTTTAAGTAATGAGTTTAAAATTGTAGAAAAATTTTACATTATCACGGAGTAATAGATTTCGTTTAAAATATTTCACCTTTCGTTAACAGCGAGTACTCTAAAAGATGACTATATATACTTTAAAGTACCAATCCCATTCCAATTTACTTGGCTAGCGTTGTACTATAAGTTATTATTATTTTTTTAATAGTTTAAGATAACAAACACTCTGCACTAAGAAAATAACACTAGTATTGCGGGGGTGTAATACGCATATAACATCTATGCAAGAGAAGGAAAATTTGAAATAAAACCCTATACCAACCTGTCTCACCAGCATGGTATAGTAAGGTCAATTTACCTCCTATTATGGAGGAGGCTCGAGCCCAACAGTGGGACGTATATGAGCTGAAATGATGATGATGATGATTGCGAGGGACTTTACAAACAAATAACTAACGGACACAAATAACATCCCCACTCAGAACTCAGAACAACAATTTGTGGATTGTACAAAGCGTTGAACTGCGTGGGACTCAAACCCATAATATTGGCACGGTAGGTCGGTATTTTAACCACTACACCATTTGTGAAGTCACTTTTTCCTCCCAAATTACGCTCTTGCCTAAAACTATGACTAAAAAGGATCAAAGACAATAAAACAAACGTTTAAATATTAATGTCAAATATCTTTATTCAAATAACATTAAAGAATAACGTAAGGCCTACATGTCATCTTCAAAATAAATTTATCACTCATCTGTTAAAAGAAAAAAAGGTATGTAGCGTGATAAAATATTATTTTACAAAACAATTAATCATCGTCCTACATGTCCTCATAATACACTTACACGAATAAATCCCCATTTCTATATCTATACAAATAAATAAAATTTAAGTGTCTGTTTGTAATGGCGAAATAGTAGGTAGGTTTTCACGCTCACACGGTTAAAAACCAGTGCCTAAAAACCAGTTTAAAATCTACGTCTTTCTGTCTGTTTGTTCCGGATACTTTTCAAAACGACTGGATCGATACTGATAATATTTTACTATTAGGTAGCTGTCTATAAAAGGAATAATATTTTATTCCGATATTCTCACGGGAACAGAATCTACTCCGGTTAAATCGCAAGAATTTGCTAGTTTATATATAAAATTCTGCGTACCTACATAAGTATAGTAATGATTTCTGATGTTTACGCGAGTATTATACATTTTAAATAAAACTACTTTACGGATTTTATCGCGTTTGTATTTGATTTTTGATTACCCGACGTTTCGAACACTTTACAGCGTTCATGATCACGGGTGGACTAAGATGTCTCACGTCCAACAAGTCATCGTTACTGCAGAAAATTTTATAATTATCTACCCGATACAGAAATTAGTTATTAAATATTGACCCACATTTTGATACAAAATTTATTTTCAGTGTAAGAAGAAAATGATTCTATATGAAAAAATTATATTGTTTATGGTTAGTAATAATTAAACATTAAAATTAATAGTAATTATATTTAAAAAACTAACTAATAATCTAGTATACTACCACCGGATCGGAACACGGTTACACTGAGAAAGATCCGGCAAGAAAACTCAGGTAACACGATGCTAAATTAAAGTTAATTTTGAAGGCGGTTTACTTTATATCACTAAAAAGGTTTTAATTTATAAAATTATCTTTAGTTATTATTATTGTGGGTCAAATCTATACAATATGAGCTCACGGTGTCTTGCAGTCTTGTGGTGGTCTTTTTGGATTTCTTTTTAATAATGTTTATAACAGGATCCCAGCTTGATGGTAACACCCAGCCATCCTCTCTATTGAAATTCTTGTGTTTTTTAATCTCAATAGCCTCGCGTACCATTCTAGGCAGGTATCGGTGTTCTTTTGCGAGGATTTGTGGTTTATCAAACCTGATGTTATGGTGGGCGCGGTCCTGACTATGTTCACAGACTGTAGACCTAGTGTCCCGGCGGTGCTTCACATCGGCTATGTGTTCTTTGATCCGAGTTCTTATGGATCTCTTTGTTTGTCCAATGTAAGAGAGACCACACCAACTTGACTGTGACTGTGGTCTCGTGTTCGAAACGTCGGGTAATCAAAAATCAAATACAAACGCGATAAAATCCGTAAAGTAGTTTTATCTATACTAATATTATAAAGAGGTAAAATTTGTAAGTTTGTATGTAACGAATAAACTCAAAAAGTACTGGACCGATTTTAAAAATTCTTTCACCATTGGAAAGCTATAATATCAGGGAGTAACATAGGCTATATTTTATCCCGGTATTCCCACGGGAACGGGAACTACGCGCGTAAGGCGACTGAATCCGAAGCGAAGCGAGGGCGGATTGCTAGTTTAAAATAAGTATAGTACTTAAAATATAAATATGAACGGATTTCACGCCAATTTCATTTGTCTGATATTGATGGAACTTTTAGCATTTTTGCCCGACTTGGCGGTGTGTTGATTTTTTTTTTCACACTGCTCCCAGGTAATGTTTTTGTAACTACAATAGTGACAACCTACGTAATTGTGTTCTAAAATTTTTAACTTAATAAATTAATTGACGATAAAACTTGAATAGGACACTTAATGTGTTGATTTTTCTGTGTGGTGACGAGTTAAGAATATAACGTCTCAACACTCCATATTTTTCGTGGGAGTAAAAACCGTATAAATGATCCTCAAAAGACAATGGACAGCAGCGTTATACTAAGAAATTTTTAACACTAACTGCGAATTTCTACTTCAAATTCATCTTTGGCGATATAAAGCTCAACAGTGAACGTCGATAGGCCTAGCGTAGGATACATAAGGATCATGTGTTAATATGTACCACTCTGCATTATAACCATGTTAGTATTTGAAACGAATAAAACTATTTCAACATAATCCTGTTTATTTACTTAGGGTCACAGCGACATATATACTCCTCCTTCATCGTACACGTTGCAGAAGTATTGGCAATAGTTTCAAGACACAGCACCGGATAACACTATAACATACAAAAAAAAAATACAAAGTAATTATGAGGACTATTACAGAAGCAAAACCTATGAAAAACAGTTGTAATATTAGAATATCCAAATTAATTGTTTGATCTTAAATCAAAATTAGTAAATTAAAACTTTTATATGTATTTATCTGGGTTTTGACATCTATTGGCGCATATATACTGCCAAATTATAGATATAGTGTTAGCGCTAACATATCGCGGGTGATCGGACCGGGGACTTTAGTACGTCATCCGCAGAGAAGCTGGCCGCGCGACGGCGACCGACGTCCCGGGACAGGGACGTCGAGAAGTGAGGGTACCCGAAAGGGTATTTCGTCGGGCCGACCACTGAGGGATGGAACTCTGCACTGGTGGTCGCCCCATTGACGAAGGTAATGTGGATACGAATGGGTTATGAGCTCGCGCGCCGTCCTTTCGTCACCCCGGACGGAATGGACGGCGTGTGCGCTTACCATAGCCCAACCATAAAAATAACAAAAATGTCGCACTCGGGGACTGCCGCGGTAAAGCTATTGCATAGCATTTTTTATCAACTTATGCAATTATAATTATTTATTTATTTTTTATTTATGTAGTATTTTTTTTTCTTTGACATTAAATCTAGTTTTCTTCTTTGATATTAATTCAAGTTACACTTTTTGAGCGTGGTGACTGATAATAAAACAAATGTGCTATATGTATAACAATAAAGGCGGTTTGGATTACCACTGTCGTCCGCTGAAGATCGTTTGGACCGTTAGAAAACGCGCGAAAACACTTTTTGACGTAAGCTACGCAAAGCGGTGGCATGTGTGCGCACCGAGACGGACGAACGCAGAATGTCGACGACCGTCACACCGAACGTTCGGCCGAGCTACATGGTAGACGGGTGTTAGGTTTTATTATCGTTACGGCATTTCATGATTCGGTCGCCGCGCTCAAAGCTCGGCAATAGCTTAAAAGCTATGCAATAGCTTAAAAAAAGAAGAAAAAAACCGCTATCATATCACGTGACGATGTCAATGACGACTTTCATTGATTTACTCCTTATCCAAAATTGCCTATAGAAGTTTTCACTTCCAAATTATTCATATTTTCTATTGACTATTGAATGTGAAATTGCTGAAAGTCAATCGCGGGTGCTTTAAAGCAACATTCACAGAAATCCATAACAGAGCTGAACTTGGTTAAAAAATTTTCTTTCACAATTTTTTTTTTCTGAAGTTAAGATTTTTATTTTTATTAAAGCTATCAGAATTTTATATTATTAATATGTGTATGTATTTACGAGTAATATTAACGTTTCACCAATTCTAGGAAATAAACTAACATTTTTCTTAAATCAACGCCAAAGAAGCCGCGGGCAAGAGGTAATAGAAAATGATAACGTCTACGCCGTAGCATTAGTATGGTACTATAATTAACATACACTTGCGGGATCTCTCAAGGACAATTCATTTTCATATAGTGCAGTTCACTGTCGCTTATTTCAGTATAACATCCTTAGTAAAATTATAAATGCGAAAGTTTGTTTATTTGTTACGCTTTCACGCTTAAACCACCGAACCGATTTCATAAATTCTTTCAACAATAAAAAGCTATACTATCAGGGAGTAACATAGGCTATATTTTATACTGGGCTTTCCTCGGGAACGGGAACTACGCAGGTAAGGCGACTGAAACTGAAGCGAAGCCGAGGTCGGGTTGTTAGTAATTACATAAAATACACAATACTTCCTAATCCTACCCGACCTCAGTTTTTTAGCAATTGGATCTACAAATGAATATGGATAAAAAGAAAAACATGTATAATATCCATCATCATTATTTCAGCTCATATACGAACCACTGTTTAGCTTGAGCCTTCTCCACAATAGGAGGGAAATTGACCCACGCTGGTCAGACGTGTTGGTATAGGGTTTTATTTCGAAATTTCCTTCTCTTGCGAAAATGTGCATAATATATCCTTTAGTCATCTTTTAGGACACCCACGGGCAAGACATGGAGTGGTAAATTGTATTCATAGTCTGTTACCACACGGAATATCTATGCCATTCCAGTATTGGTTCTAATTAAGAAAGCGAATCTCGAAATTCAATCCTTAGATTTGCCTAAGATAACAACAATCGAGTTAGTTAGCTCTAATTTCAACAGAGAGGTTAGCTGAGTAATTCAAGTCGACTAGACAACGTTCGGTAAACTTAGGAGATTCTCCTCATCCCATATTTTGCAGTGTATACAATCAAACTCTTACTGGCGATAACTTATGGGACAGAAATGTAATCTCTTAATCTATAAGGCTACGCGGAAGCTATATAGTTATAAAAATATCTGTATTAGTGTATTTATTTTGATAATTTTGTTACACTTTAAAAAAGAACTATAAAAAAAATCGGCCAAGTGCGAGTCAGACTCGCGCACGAAGGGTTCCGTACCAAAGAGCAAAAACGGGGCAAATATCGTGTTTGTTGTATGGGAACAATTAAATATCTATTTTATTTAGTTTTTATTATTTGTTGTTATAGCGGCAATACATAATTTGTAAAAATATCAACTGTCTATCTGTCGTGGCTCTTAAGATACTGCCTGGTGACAGACAGACGGACGGACAGATGGACGGACAGACAGCGAAGTCTTAGTTATAAGGTCCCGTTTTTACCCTTTGGGTACGGCACCCTAAAAATCTTGATTGTTAATTTTTACTTTTCTTTACAGCGTCCCATTATTGATCAATCTTCATCATCATTTCAACTTATACATATATGTCCCACTACTGGGCTCGTGTCTCTTCTACAATAGCAGGCAAATTTGAACTACTATATCACACCTGTCAGACGTGTATAGGGTTTGATTTCAAGTTTTCCTCCTCTTGCATAGATGTTATATGCATATCAATACCTTAGTCATCTTTTACGACATCCACAAGCAAGAGAGATGGTAGATTGTGTTCTTACACCATCACCACTTAGAAAATTGATTATATATTCAAAACATAAATGAACTGACCTAGTACAGCACGTTAGTTGGATGGTTTAGTATAAGGTTTTTTTTGAAGATTTCCTTCCTTTAAGGTATTAATATTTTCTCATATCATTTAGTTGTTTTTTAAGACATCCGCAGAAAAGGTAGTAGGAGGTAGCGAATTATATTCGTAATACATCACTACATGGTTATATGCAATTCTACGATATACATATACTTAAACTTTACAATTCACAGAACAAGGTAAATCTTACAATGTTTATTTGATCCAGGTTTATGCTAATTTTGTACTAAACAAATTTCGGAAACGGCTCCAACGATTTTGATGAAATTTTTTGATGAAAGGTGTTTTTTTTTATAGAAAATGTCGTTTTGTCGGTATTTTTAGCTAATCAATACAATGACATAAAATGTTATTGACATTCTCTGAATAGGAATTCGAATTTCGCCGGCGCTGTCATGAGTGATAATAGCTCAGTTGGGATGTTGTCCAGTCGCATTCAAACAGAGAATAATAGAGAAAAGAATAATAATAACAACGAGATTCGATCTCACGGATCGGTGTTATTATTATTCTCCTTTTGTAGTTTGATATTTTATTCATTATTTCATCATTTTTATTTTTTATTAATATCTATATCTACTCATAAATAAATTCGTCAAAAATACAATTTACGAAAAGATAAATAATACCGAGCCAAGCTCGGTCAATCAGATATTGTACATATATTCAACACACTGCAAATACGATTGTTCAAACATCAATCTAATTGTGATTGCTATTAATAATTAATCATTAATAAATATGCAAATGTCATCAACGTGTTTAACACAAAAGGAAGATAGTTTGCACGTACAAGGGTTGCAATATATTTGATAAGATAAGCCAATATATTTGTCCATGTAGTAACGGAGTGAGAATAAAATTCACCACCTCCTTTCTAGCTCGTGGATGTTGTAAAAGACTACTAAGGGACTAAATAAGCATCTGTGCAAGAGAACAAAAACTTAAAATGAAATCTATAGCAATACGTCTGACCAGTGTGGTAGTGTAGGTCATTTTCCTTTCTATTTTGGAGCAGGCTCGAGCCCAGTAGTATAAAGATTATGAGTTGAAATGATGAATGAATATATGTACCTATATATGTATGTGTCAAATTATTATTTTAGTTTATGACTCTATTTAGGATAAAATAGTAATTGACGTTGTCTCATAAAAAATGCATCTTTAAAATATGATTGAGATATGTTTTTAAACTACCTTTCCACTATCTTTTTTACCGAAAATGCAAACTATATAGTACTAGCTAACCCGGCGAACTTCGTACCGCCGTAATTTTTGGGCCTGGTGCTCGACGGGCAATGGTGGTACCGGGAGCATTTCCGCAGGCTCGCTTCACGGCTCGTCGGCGCGGCGTCCACCCTATCGTGGTTTATGCCGAACGTGGGCGGACCGAGCGGTACGTGCCGACGGCTGTACGCGAGGGTCATCCGGTCGATGGCCCTGTACGGCGCACCGGTGTGGGCGGGGTCCCTGACCATCTGACTCAGGGCTCTTCTGTGGCGACCACAGAGGGCCATGGCGGTCAGGGCCATACGCGCATACCACACGGTGGCGACGGAGGCGGCGTGCCTATTGGCCGGGACTCCCCCGTGGGACCTGGAGGCGGAAATGCTCGCCGGATTGTATCGGCGGGTGACGGGGGTGCGTGCGGAGGGCGGTGTGATCTCGTTAAGGGAGCTCACCGCCTGGCGCGTCGACGCCCGCCGAGACATCATTGCCCGTTGGGCAGTCCGGCTGGAGAGGCCTCGGTTCGGGGTGCGAATCGTGGAGGCCTTCCGGCCGGTGCTGATGTAGTGGTTGGAAAGGCGGCACGGGGTACTCTCCTTCCGACTAGTGCAGGTGTTGACGGAGCATGGGTGCTTTGCCAAATACCTACACAAGTTCATTAGGGGGGAGAGTACACCGTCCTGCCACTACTGCGATTGCGACGAGGACACGGCGCAGCATACGCTCGAGGCCTGCGCCGCTTGGGCAGCGCAGCGCCGTGAACTCGTCGCAATCATCGGTGCCGACCTGGCGATAGTCGGCAGCGTCGGGAACTGGGACGCGGTCGCAGCCTTCTGCGGGGCAGTGATCTCGCAGAAGGAGGAGCCTGCGCGAGGAGCGCAGCCTCGATGAGGCGATCCGCCGCCGGCGACTGGGATGGCGTAGGCGCGAATACTTGCGCCTCATGCCGCGCTAGCCGAGGCCGCAGGTGACGTGACCGGGGATTAGGCCACCACTCGCCGAGGGGCCGAGCACATGAGAAAAGACCGACGTCCTCCCCGAGGGGGGGACGTCGGTCGATGGGAGGGTACCCCAAATAGGGGGTATTCCTTCGGGCCGACCACTGATGATAACTAACCCTGCTCCGGTGGTCGGCCCAACGACGAAGGCGACATGCACGTGGGTGGGTTGCGGGTGTGCGTGCTTACGCCCCTCTGTCGCCCCGGACGGAGTGGGGCATTCGGCGCGCGAATGAAGGATGCATGTTGCGTTTACAAAAATTGTAGTAGAATGTATATTTTTTTGAAGTTATACTCCTTTTGGCGAGTTAGGGAATAGGGATGAAAGTAAATTTTTACGATACACGCGCAAATCATAATAAACCGACATCCTGAATTTAGCTAGTCAAAAGTTTTTACGATGCGCACGCCCATTGTCACGAAAGTCAACTAAATAATGTGTTATAATTAAACTTTCAATGCGTAGTAGTATAGAACGTAGTGTACACACACACACACACACACACACACACACACACACTTTTTTGTATACCAACGTTCGACGGTATATTGTAGATATAAATAGTCATTATACTATATTACATTATTTAGTATATCACTATTTACGGCCATATCTTGAGTTCAAAATAAGAGGATTTAAAGCCACTTACGTCGTTGACCCAAATCGAGCGGGCAATTTTGATACGCCCACCATTCAGAAGATTTCTTAGGTAAGTAACGTTCATTTATTCGTGATATTCTCTTCAAATTTGCGATTTAAATTACTGCCAGTCGGAAGTCACGACGTTCTGATTTTCTAATAATAAAAACTAACTAAGCAGTTGAATACGTTAATAATATATGCCTTACCATATGGTGATGGAGTAAAAATACAATTCACCACCCACTTTCTGTTGATGTCGAAAAACACTACTAATCAAATCAAAGTCTAGCTAGTTTTCGTCAAAGAATTGTTCTAATACTATTATTCATATGCTTGCTTATTCAAGTTTATAAATATTCCATCAATCCATCAGCCTACAGACGTCCACTGCTGGACATAGGCCTCCCCACGAGAATGCCACTCGGAACGATCCTGCGCCACTTGTATTCAACGGCTCTCTGCGACTTTGAAAATGTCGTCAGTCCACCTAGTGGGGGGTCGTTCTACATTGCGCCGTCCGATCCGTGGTCGCCACTCAAGAACCTTTCTTTCCCAACGGTTGTCGGTTCGACGAGCGATGTGACCTGCCCATTGCCATTTCAACGTGATAATTTTATTGCTAATTATAAATATTACATTGGCATTACTGCTGCCGCTGCAATTTTACTGCTGATTATAAATATTACATTGGCATTATCATCGGTCCAGTTCTATTATACCAAATTGATCACACAAATTAAAATAGAATTTTGATTTGAGTTTTTATTTTATAATAAAGACGTATTCTGTTTAGGTTTTTTAATCGTTTTATACGTTACGTGTAAGAAAAGATGACATTTTAACTCATTGCATTCCTACTTCATCCTACTCTATTCTACTCTATCATGATATGATACTATTATAAATTGATCATCGTCATCTAAGCCCACATAAACCTCACTGTTAGGCTCAGTCCTCCTCCACAATAGTGGAAAAATTGACCTACTATACCATGATGGTTAGACGTGTTGGCATAGGGTTTTCTCTTGTAGATGTTATCTGTATAATAAATCCCTTAGTTGTCTTTTTCGACACTCAATTGTGTTCTTATTCCGTCCTAACATGGACTATATATACAATGATTTATCAATACAGAAAAAAATAAATTATGATAATTATTATTATGATTCCGATAATTATAGAACTGATGTGTCTGTAGTATATAAATTTAAATCTTGAAATTGTATATACCTCTTAATTTTCTTTATATTTTTACTTGGCTACATATTTTGACTATAATATTAATTTAAAAAAAAACGTAAAGGGGTTTTAACATGTACGTCGCGTGCGATAATAACAAAATATATGTACAAAAAAAAAGATTCTAATTATATCTCAATTTTTTATTATTTTTACTTAACTACTTATTTTGACTATAATATTAATTTAAAAAACACTTAAAAGATATTAACAGTTACGTTGCATGGCATAAAACCAAATTTATATAAAAATATGTTTCATGCTATTTCCCAACAAATACCATTCAATATAAAATTTGAATTATCTATTTATATTTCTAAATGCAATTAGTATATGTCTTTTGTGTGTACATTAATTATGTCATTCTCAGTGTGAAGGAAAACCCAAGAAAAGATAGATGGATTGTGTGAAACATGACTTATTTAGAAAGGGAACAAGCGACGAAATTAGACACGAACGTGTGCAAGAAGACATATTGCGTCGACCCCATGTAATTGGACTTAAAGCAGGCAGATGTCTTAACTATGTTTTTGTTAACGTCATTAACATTAAACATTTTATAAATACAAGAATTATTGATTATTTATTACCATCAACCACAAAACTGTGTGGTGACGGAATAAGAATACTTACAATTCACCATCCCCTCTCTTGCCCGTGGGTGTCGTAAAAGACGACTAGGGGATATTATATGCAGATAACATATATACAAAAGAAGAAAAACTGGACTTAAAATCCTATGCCAACAGGTCTCTCCAGCGCGGTATAGTAGATCAATTTCCCTGTCATTATGGAGCAGCCCCGAGCCCAACAGTGAGAGTTATATGGGCTTAGATTATGATGATGAACCACAAAATAACTTGAACCACTATTTGTATTTAATAGCTAACATAATATCCACAATACAACATATTAAATACTCGTAAAGCAAACTAATAAAATATTAATACCATCAAAACAAAACTTTTAAAAAACTGAGCCTCGCAACTGAGCTCATATACCATAAAAAGTTGTGAGATCCATGTTATACCAAGTCGGTTAACTGATTAGGTCCCTGCTTAAGGGACCTTTCTTCTTAAGTTATTACGTAATTAGCTAACCTAACAAATTCTTATAGTGACCATATCAATATTAAAAATCTTTTATGTTTTAAGTAAACAGTTTGATTTGGCAATCGCATGGAAACACAATATACCTCACAAATAATACATATTATATTAAAATAGATTGTTTAGTGCTTTGTAAACCTATATGGAATAGGACGGGATTACAAAATTATTTATGCACTTTGTGTATCTCGGAAACTGGACGAAAATTAAAATGTTTTATAATATTTCCTTCATTTATAAACTAAATACTAATTGTAGTCTAAATTTGAAGCTTCTATGTCTGCTAGAAGTGCCTCAATAATATTGATGATCGGTCAGTCAGTCAGTGAGTGACAAAATTACGAAATTTTGACTAGCTATTATTCTTAAACTATTGGTTCAAATTGAATGAAATTTAAAATATACCGTGTGTATACAATGCCTTCTGGGTTACTAAAAATTCAGGCTTATTCTAGCTTTATTCATAACGAAGTTATAGAGGGTCAAACAGGACCTGAATTGCTTCGAGAAAAGTATGTTACGGCAGGGTTGCGTTTTTGATCGACTAGGCGTGCGCACTGCCGTGCTCTCAGATTTCGTGTTTTTAAAATAATCCACATAAAACTTAAATTTTGCATTAACAAAAACCTTTTAAGGCCATAAATACAGGCAAATAAGTTTTCTTTTCCCTCCTCTTACAGTCATCTAATACACTAAAAGAAAATGCTAATATTAAACTAAAGAGCAGTTAGAGTAAATAACCTGCAAAAAATAATCTGCAAATTAGATTTTCACTATTGACCTTCTATGTATTGTAGATTTGATTTTCAATTGGTAAATGTTATAATTCTTCTCTATAGAATAGTTGTATAGTTAGAGTAAACGAGGAGTCCCTGCGTCTAGATATTGAGTTGCGAGTAATCGGTTTCTTGGTAATGAGAAATGATTAGATACCAACAAAGAGTACAAAAATAAGTCTTATGGCTAGTATGACCTTTTCAATATTTTATAGACAGCAAGACGAATACATAAGTTATGCCCAATAAGTAGCAAGGGATTTGTCTATAAATTGTAATAAAACGACGTACCTAAGCGTATTTAGTAAGTACATTACTCCCTGCGCGGAACCTGCCTCCGTTGACAAGGGTGGTTAACTATAAAAAATAAAAATACGTTTCCTATATAGATGTACGGCGGTTGCGTTAAAGTGAATGATTTTTAACTGATAGTATTAGTAGGGATGTTCTGATTTATTTTTCTTGTTGCAATATCTTTTAAAACACAGAGTTCCAAAATCCAACGAGATCCTTAATTAAAAGTTTCAATTAATATTTCGCGAATTAATTTAACCATTTCAGCTCATATATGTCTCTCTGCTGGGCTGGAGCGTCTTCCACAATACGAGGAGAATGGACCTACCATACTACGCTTTTTTTTTTTGGGGTGGGTCGCGGTCGGCGCACTCCTCGCACCACTCCGTCCGGGGCGACAGAGGGGCGTAAGCACGCACACCCACAACCCACCCGAATACCACGTCGCCTTCGTCGTTGGACCGACCACCGGAACAGGGTTACTTGTATGTACCATAATACGCTAGTGAGACGTGTTGCTGTAGGTATTTCTTTTGAGTTAACCTTCTCTTGCATAGATGTTATATGCATATTTAATCTCTTAGTCGTTTTTTACGATACCCATGGACAAGAGAGGTGGTGGAGAGTTGTACTACTTACGCCATCCCTACACGGAAAATGTATATTTAATATTTAGATGTATACTGTAGTGCAGTGAGTGCTATCTTTGAAGAACACAACAACAAAGTATTTTTAATATTACTAGAGACTATAAAAAAAGTGCCAATGGACATATTACTCTGTAAATCTTAGCAAATTATGTTAGATTTAAATTACTTATTAGCCTCATGGCGAGATTGTAATTATTATGAGACAACTGTTAAGTTATATAATATATAAAAAATAAAAGATGTATCTATACCAATAAATAAAATTGGAGTGTCTGTTTGTAATGTCAAAATAATAGGCTTTTTTCATGCTCACACGGTTATTTGCACGACACTTATGCCTAAAATAGCAATTAAAAAATTTTTGTCTGTCTGTCTGTCTGTTTGTTCCGGGTAATCTTCAAAACGGCTGGACCGATTTCAAAAATTCTTTCAACAATGGAAAGCTATAATATCAGGGCGTAAACTAGGCTATATTTTATCCCAGTATTCCCACGGGAACGGGAACTACGCGGGTAAAACGACTATAACCTATAACCGAAGCGAAGCGAGGGCGGATTGCTAGTATTGAATATTTGGACTAAAATAAATTCAATAGAATAGGTTACTTTCTTGGCGATTACTATTATATTAATACTAGCTGACTCAACAGACGTTGTTCTGTTCAAATAATGCGCCCCCTACCGTGTCCATTTGTGAATCTAATGTAAGGGATAACTTATATAATGTAATAATCTAAGGGATAACTTAAGAGCTGGCAACAACTTTCCCAGGCAAGTTGTAACACCAGATGCGATCGTTGACCCGCCAACCAAACATGACAAGTACGATATTAATTCCTCTTTATGGCGAGGCCCATGTTCAACGGTGGACATCGTTAAGTCGTCAACCTATCGATGGATTGTAAATTTTATTAAATAGTCACTTAGTAAATGTAAGCAGTATTAATTAATTATTTCTATATTAAAGCTTTGAAAATATCAATGAAGTATTCATTATCATAACGTACAATGAACGAGTCCCTAAAGAATCGTTGCCTTCCTTCGTAATTAAAGCGAATTTATTATAAGTAGCTAGAATTCAGCGTAGTTCAAAGCTCAATTGAAAAACGTAATTTAATTCATTATTCGTGAAAACCTTTTTCTTATTTTTTTGTTTACGTTGTGGAAAATGTATTTATGCATTCTCCCGCTTGGAGGTGAGACATTGATGAGAGTTATGAAGGAAATAACTCCTATGCCAGAACTCGCTAAAAGTTAACCATTATAGTTCTCTACAGTCTTCGCAAGTGAACGCTATTACTAGCGGTGAGGTATGTCCGTACAGTGCTATAGACCAAATTATATCCAAATACAACCGATAGCAAGACGATCCAGGTCTTCCGATGTTACCTAGTTGTCTTCCTAAGACCACGCCTGTATTAATGACGTTTGGGGCTGTATTAATGACGTTTGGAACCGAGAACTGTAAGGCCTAAAGTTTCATCTATCTCCAATCCCTTTGAGCAGCTTAGTATATTAGGTAAATTTTCCCCTCTATCACGGGGATGACTAGGATGTATATTCTCTGAGATTATATTGACGATGATAATGATTTCTCGCATATTCTATAACGCATAACGTATCATATTTAGAAATTCAAACTTCATTTTGTCATGGTATTCGTAAAATTCCGGCAATGTTTACTAATGGACGAGATTCAGACTGTGAATACGTTGCATAAAATAGTGGACTAACGAGCACGTTCTATATGCATATATTCAGTAAACATACATTACAAATAGGGTATTATAAGGATAATTTTGTATAAGAAAATTATAATTTCTGATCGATACTTGAAGAGTTTTATGCGTGTAATAGAATATATGACCACTATTTGTCATAAAGGCCCACATTTACTTATATATAAGGAATTATGAAATAAAATTTCAATAGATGCTACAGGCTTGCGTGTAGTGATGGAGTAAGAATATCACCACCGCTTTTCTTGGCCCTAGGTAAAGGACGACTAAGGGATTATAATATGTAGATAACATCTATGCAAGAGATAGATACCCTTAAAATATCCCCATTAAATGTTTTTCCCATTGTGAAGGAGGCTCAAGTCCAGTAGTGGAACAAATATGACCTGTGGCTATGATGACAATAGGCTTATCCTTTATTAAGTTGGTCTTATAGTTCAGTAGTGTAGAAGTCTAAAAATAAGCTATGTAATTACAAATTTATGGGCCTAAATTGATATTTAATCATCTTAAACCTATTATTAGACTGTAATTGATGAAATTAGGAGGTATATCGCTGCCATCTATTATTATTTTGAAATGAAGGACAGGAAGGGAGACCCACCACTACCCAATTTTTTTGTAGTTCCACAAATAAATCAAATTCGAAACGCCCCATCACATAAGAGTAAGAACACTTCCTTAAATCCTATTCAACATTGATCCTTTCTTTCTTGAGGTATGCAGTTTATTGACTTAAAGTGTCCGGTCTCCATTTCCATCCACGATTTCCAAATATTGTTAGACGTTATTTTATTTTTCTAACTAGACTCATTTATGAATAGCACAAATAATTATTCTGTGTGGGAACCGAACTGAAGCACTTGATATGAGAGGTCAAAATTTAAACTACTATAGCATCTAGGTAATCAATACTCCAATGATAATAAGGGCTTCAGTGTTGCGCTGCACAATATTCACTGGTTAGTTTGTGACCAATTAACAATAGCATAATAGAGATTGATAAACATGTGGCTTGCCAAATGCAGAACACCTGATACCGTTGTCTGTCACTCAAATATAACCGCGTTAATGTCAGGAAGAACAGCATTTAATATGTTAAGTAGCTAGTTAATGATAGTATAATGTAATAATAATTATATTCCATTATATTAGACAGATACTTTATTCTGATAGGTAAGTACTGGTCATAATGGATATTGGAATGAGTGCACAGATGGCGTAGTGGTAAAGATAAAAATCTTTTCTTTTTATCGCCGGTGGTGGCAAACGAGCAAGTAGCACATTTAATGGTAAGTGATACTACCGCATATGGATCTTTACAATACTAAGGGCACAGCTAAGCCGTTGCTTACCGTATGGAGAATGCTCTTCTTAGACCTTGTTTAAAAAAGTAAAAAAGCACCTGTCATAACGCTCGAGAAACACAGCAGCAGGGAGTTCATTCTAGAACCTGTACGTAAGTGGGAGAAATGACTACTACTTAATGCACAATTGAAGACCATAACATTTCCAGGTAAAATGGTTGAACCCGGCTATGTTGTCGTATGGTACGTTAGAAAAACGGTGATGGTGATACTAAGTTAAACAGCTCTTGCTGGTATTTGTAAAGTTGAACCAGCCCAATTAACAGTAAAATATCATACTGAAAACTTCTTTTAGAAAAGTTATTAGGGTATATGCAATCTTTGAATATTTTTCCTTTTTTGTCACTAAAGTCAAGATATCAGTGCCACTAAACCAATCTATAGGGAGAAAAGTATATAATGTTTTGGGCAACCTACCCGTCATCCTTGAATCACCTGGTTAGACCGAACCATAGCCGGCCCTAGAAAAGAGTTTTCTTACTTGTTTTCGTTATCCTCAAACTTAACGCTCTGCTTTAATTTTTTTTTGCGTTAAATTACCTTTTTATTGAGGATGATTATCCATAAACTACTTGTCAAGAATGCAGTATGATAATATAATGCAAGTAAAAACCACGATATAAGAGTGCGGCTACAATTTAAACGAGTATGTCGAGAGAGCGATACCATCTCTTTATTGTATGAATATTTCAACTTTTGAATTTTCTAGTCAGTCTAGAACTGTAATCTACATAGTTATTTACTCACGTATATGCAAATATTCCCAAGGGGATATTTTATCGTTGATGACTGTGCATATGCACATATAAATGCACTCACGAAAGTTATAATAATCTAAGTCCATATACAACTAGAGAATACTTCTGAGCTTACTTAAGGGGTGACATTATAAGTATCTAATGAGCAAGTGACTGCACAGATGGCGTAGTGGTTAAGAGAGCGACTTACAATACCAGTATCGGGGGTTCGAATCCCATGCGGGACAACACTTTGTGTGATCCACAACTTGTTGTTCTGAGTCTGGATGTAATTTGTGTCCGTTAATTATATGTTTGTAAAGTTCCCAGCAATACAAGGATTATTTCCTTAATGCATGGTGTTGTCTTTATTTATTAAAAAAAAAAAATTCGAATACTGTCATTTATTAATGCACTTAAAAACTAAATAGACAAATACGTTTTAGATTTTCTTCAGCATAAATAATTTGATTGAAATATGAAAACAGACTACATCACTGCATGCTCGCTTGGTATTGCACGAGTAACCAGCATGATATAGGGGGCCAATTTCTTTCCTAAATAATGAAGAATCCTCTTGCCCAATAAAGAACAAGGTGTTGCCTTTTAAATTTATATATGTTTCATACAATACCAGTATGGATTTAAAATTGATCAGTATTTGTTTTGCTTAGGTTTACTTTAACATCACATGATATATCTACCACGAAGATTTGATTAATTTGTTCTAAGTTTTGTATAATCTAATCTTTTCGACTGATATATTACAAGAATTTTTAATATGTGTCTCAGAACCGCATTATGACTGTTGAAATTAATTAATTGCAACACTGAACTTGTACGCCATCTATTTTTTTATATGTAAACACTTCCTTCCTTCTTCCGCTGATTGTCAAAGTGATTAAATGCTATTTGCTCAGTTCGCGTATTTTTGATTTCTGATGTTTACGCGAGTATTATACATTTTAAATAAAACTACTTTACGGATTTTATCGCGTTTCTATTTGATTTTTGATTACCCGACGTTTCGAACACTTTACAGCGTTCATGGTCACGGGTGGACTAAGATGTCTCACGTCCAACAAGTCATTGTTACTGCAGAAAATTTAATCTACCCGATACAGAAATTAGTTATTAAATATTGACCCACATTTTGATACAAAATTTATTGCCAGTGTAAGAAGAAAATGATTCTATATGAAAAATTATATTGTTTATGGTTAGTAATAATTAAACATTAAAATTAATAGTAATTATATTTAAAAACTAACTAATAATCTAGTATACTACCACCGGATCGGAACACGGTCACACTGAGAAAGATCCGGCAAGAAAACTCAGGTAACATGATGCTAAATTAAAGTTAATTTTGAAGGCGGCTTACTTTATGTTACTAATAGGTTTTAATTTAAAAAATTATCTTTAGTTATTAT
Source organism: Lymantria dispar (assembly GCA_032191425.1). Classification (NCBI taxonomy): domain Eukaryota; kingdom Metazoa; phylum Arthropoda; class Insecta; order Lepidoptera; family Erebidae; genus Lymantria; species Lymantria dispar. Next base: position 15,803,713 of record CM063458.1, read on the forward strand.
TATTGTGGGTCAAATCTACACAATATGAGCTCACGGTGTCTTTCAGTCTTGTGGTGGTCTTTTTGGATTTGTTTTTAATAATGATTATAACAGGATCCCAGCTGGATGGTAACACCCAGCCTATTGAAATTTTTGCCTCTCTATTGAAATTTTTGTGTTTTTCAATCTCAATAGCCTCGCGTACCATTCTAGGCAGGTATCGGTGTTCTTTTGCGAGCATTTGTGGTTTATCAAACCTGATGTTGTGGTGGGCGCGGTCCTGACTATGTTCACAGACTGCAGACCTAGTGTCACGGCGGTGCTTCACATCGGCTATGTGTTCTTTGATCCGAGTTCTTATGAATCTCTTTGTTTGTCCAATGTAAGAGAGACCACAGTCACAGTCAAGTTTATATACTCCTGCATCTTGTAAAGGGATCTGGCATTTGACAGGTGGTAAGAATTGGCTAATCCTCTTCAGTGGCTTAAAATAAGTTTTAATGGAAGAGCTTTTCAGGATGTAGCCAATCTTGTGAGTGACTCCTTTTACATAAGGTAATATTGCAGGAAGGCGCTCAACTGTGGGTGGTTTCACTCGGTCTCTGCGACGGGGGCGAGGAACTCGCAGCTTGTTTGCACGTAGCACCTGCTTGACATGCTGCAGCTCCCCAGCCAGGTGTTCATCGTCACAGATTCCTCGTGCTCTTTGCAACAAAGATTTACACACGGTAGCTAACTGTGAAGGGGAAATTTTCTGCAGTAACGATGACTTGTTGGACGTGAGACATCTTAGTCCACCCGTGACCATGAACGCTGTAAAGTTTTCGAAACGTCGGGTAATCAAAAATCAAATACAAACGCGATAAATATCGCGTATTTTTATTAATTAAATAGTTCTGGAATTACATAAATACTTTCGTAAACTATCAATGACGATTTTGAAGTACATTAAAGTCGTGCGATCCGGGTATACATCTGTAAATTGCTTTAATTTTCAATAATTTTCTCTGGCATCTCATAGCGGCAAGTTTTAAATTTGGAGCTATGGCCAATCAGCGGCGCTCATGGAGCTGGAGCAGGATTACATTCAAGTCAGCGACTCGACTACATGTGTCATCATCATCATCACTACAGCTCACATACGTCCCACTGCTGGGCTCGAGCGTCCTGCGCAATGGCAGGGAAATTGATTTACTATACCACACTGGTCAGATGGATTGGTATACGGTTTTATTTTGAGTTCTCTTTTATTACTATATCTATGTATAATATGTATATACTATATAAGTAGCGACATATCATGAAAAATTAGTCTTAAATATCATTTAAAGAGGGACATATAACGCTAAGGAACAGTAAGACGAAAAATTAACAAAATATAGATATGTGGTGTCACGCCTCTGCTTACTTGATCAGGGATAAAGCCGTGAACCTATAAATAAAATAAAAAGCTCCATATAAAATCAGAAACCACGAGAATTTTTTATAGCCAGCTTTAACTCAACTCAAGAAAAAGCTGTAGCGCAATTTTATGTTCAGGCTGACGTGAAATCGCGAACATTAAGTAAGGAATTTACCAAAAACAGTTATCTTGGGGATCCACGCAGCGTTTTCATCTTCCTTATAAAGTACTAGTGACACGGCCGGGATTTCGATGATTTTAAGAGTGTACTTCTGAATGATATCTTCACAAAATAAATCTTCTTTATGATCGTATTTCAAAATAATATAATTTTACAAGTAAAATACCACCTTATAATAATGGTTTCACTTGTGAGGATTATGAATAATCCACTTCTATTTTATTCGAAGATATTTAAAAAAATAAGAGATAAGAGAAATAAATAGATAACATTGTTGTTTGTTTTTCATTAGAGAAGGCGTTTTTAAATACATAACTTCATATCAAGTATAACACCTTTTTTTTTGGGGGTGGGCCATGGTCAGCGCACCCGCCGTCTGGCTCCGTCCGGGATGACAGAGGGGCGCCGCACGGCCCCATGACCCACCCGGAGCACATACCAACCAACCACCGGTGCCGAATTCCATGTCGTCAGTGGTCGGCCCGACGGAGTACCCCCGCGGGGTACTCTCTCCTCACGACGTCCCCCCCTCCAGGATGTCGGTTGCCGGCACGTGGTCAGCCTCTCTGCGGGTGAAGAACTAATTCCCGGTCCCATCACCCACGGTCGTCGCTAGGGCGGCATCAGGCGCAATCAAGTTAACACCTGACAGATTGCCTGGTCAGCGTGATCACATTTTATTCCATTGCGCAAGTGGCCGGTTTAAAAGTAAGGTGTATATTAAGCTAAAGAAGAATGAAAGTAATAACTATTTCTGAGAATACACACGTGAGTCTGCAAACTTATCGCATAAGACGATCAAAACGTCATCAAAACTTTTACGATCAATTTATATTTTACATAAAAAATTGTAGGTATATGAATGCCGTATATTATTATTATATTAGGTAGTGTGAGATAAGATGTTCATTTGTGTGTGGGCTGCATCCTGCCAAAAGTTATCGTTTTTAAACATTGTCAGTATTTTACTTGTCTTCTTAACATGTAAGTATGATCGCGCGAGGTCGACGCCCCGGCAGCAGATGATAATCGAAAGGGTATTCCACTTGGCCGGCTATATACCATATACCAACCTGTCTGAACAGCATGGTACAGTAGGTCAAATTCTCTCCTATTGCGGAGGAGGTTCGAGCCAAGCAGTGAGACGTGCATGAGTTCAAATGGAATATTGATTGTTTGCTAATAATTACCGTTACCGTAAGTAGTAGTATGAATTATATGCTATATGGGTGGGTTACGGGTGTGCATGCTTACGCCCCTCTGTCGCCCTGGATGGAGTGGAGAGAGGAATGCGCCGACCGTAACCCACCCCCAAAAAAACAAAAAACAAAGTATGAATTATTTGCGCTATTTTGTAGTCCATTCTAATCTCTGAATTGTCAAAGCAATCACTTTGGAATGTGATTTATCTAAATATGTCTGTACACTTAAATGAAAATTACTCAGAGTCCATTTGATTTTAATTTTATTTAGAATGCAGTAAAATGTTTTGCAGAAATATTCAAATGAGCGATTACTTAATTTATTTGGCTTCAAAGCTACGTCCATTGTACATAATTATAAACATCGCTTTAATTTTTTTTTAAATGTGAACTCAATAACATCCAAGAAATTAATTACTACATGTTATTGGTTTTCTAACAGCCTTAATTACAATAAGTTGATATGTTAATTTTAATTGCTCTCTCAATATTAAGTAAAATATTCAAACACATCTTGAGGGTACACGTTTTTTCTATTAATATATACTTTTACACATCATAAAAAAGTAATAAGTGCGACGATAAAACTTCCTAATCTCGTGGTCACGAGGGCCGTAATTTTGTGATATTAAAAGTTGTTTAATGCGTTTATTATGAAAATTAACACGTTAACGGCATATTAATAAGTAAATAGCTCTGATATATTAGGGTGTTCAATCAGTGTGGTCCTCAACCGACAGAAGAGGATAACAGACTTAAGGTGAATTAAAAAGTCAATTGGTATCCAGCTATTTGAGGAGTGAGCTAATTCCGGTCACAATATAAGACGCCAGCAAAAAACAATGTGTATTTAAGACATTCAGCTTTTTTTTGTTTTGTAGACTCATGCAGCTAATGTGAAGATCAAAAATTTTCTGGAAAACGTGACAAAAATACAATAATCTCAAGTAAGATATGCGACATTATTCAGTCATCATTATTCAGTCCATTGCGGTCCACTATTGCATGTAGGCCTGCCTCATGTCACCACAAAGTGCGGTCCTGTGCCTCCTGCATCCAACGACGCCAGCAACTTTCACCAGCTCATCGGTCTACTTAGTGGGTGGGCCCGCCTACACTGCGTCATCCGACACGTGGTCGCCACTCAAAAACCTTTCTTCCCCAGCGGTTGTCGATTTTTGAGCGATGTGTCTTGCCCATGAACTTACAGCTAATTCTTTTCGTATCAAGAGATTTTTATATTAGAGCAGTCGGTCTAGGATATTATTTCAAGTTTTTCTGTGATAACGTTAGCTGTTTACCTCTTTTACTCACAGGTGGTGTGTATTTTCCCTGCACCGATGGTCAGCCCGACGACGAAGGCGACGTGTCACGGGTGGGTTACGGGGCCGCGCGCCGCCCCTCTGTCGCCCCGAACGGAGCCGGGCGGTGCATTGACCGTAGCCCACCCTCAAATCAAAAAAGAAAGGTGATGTGTATTTTAAGTGACGTTTCATTCCTTATCCATTACTAGATGAATAACTAAAGATGAAGATTTTCGATAAGAAAACCTATTTTTTTTTTGAAAAATATCTAATTTGGTGAACTTTGGCGATTTTTGTTGAAAAATATTACGATATTAATAAATATACGTAATAATTCAAACAGTGCTGTATGTAAGCGTTCATAGTAGCTAACAGTTAAATATGGAAAACACTCTGTATAATAAGCAATCTGCAAAAGTACGGCAGTCCTCATGAATAATTGTCGTAAATTATTGTATATTCAAAGTCATTCCTCAACAATTCGTACTCGTATTAATTAAAACAATTAGATTGCATTAAATATATTAAATAAATGACTTAACTACGATGAGTACCACTCAAAACACTCTTATGTATAGTTAATAGTATAGTTATAATGAACGAGTTTCATCATAGTCAAAGTTTTTATTATAATGAAAAGTAATTGTCGGGGCGACAATTAGTGTGTAAGTTGATTTGGATAATGAGTTTTATGAAGTGAAAATTGTATAGCAGAGTAAATTCTTGAAATTCGTCATCCACATGGTCATGTGACGGATTAACGCTACTTCAATGTCACTATATTTGTGGCGATAGATGCTAAAACCAGATAGGTATGTAAATGTAAAAAGTTTTGATTTATAAATTATAATTTAAGACCAAGCAAATAATATGAATATCAAAACATAATAACTGAGTTTTAAGTTTTTACTTCTATCGGCAGTCCTCATGACTGCTTTGAGTCCATTTTTTCATTGAATACTTATAGGGTGTTTTGTGCAAAATGTGCTTGAAAGCGTGTTTATTTTTAATAAATATATAATACAAATAACATTGTAGGTACCGCAAGCAAACACTGTATAGGACTGATCCACTCCGGTCATTAGAGATTGAAAAAAAAAAGAAGAAAACATTTTTGTACCTCTCAGGTAAATAAGCTTGCGTTTATCCCATGAATTTACCTTATTTTTAGTACATTGCTTACTATCGCCCTAAAAATATGCACAGGTATTTATTTTATTTTAATCAGTTGGATTTTTTATGTATTTTATGATCCACAGTAAAAATTATATTTATTTTATGAAGAAGAAAACTTACTAGTTAATACTAAGCCTTATCGTTTTCGATATTCATAAATATTGTATTCCTGTACCGGTCGATCATTATGATGAAGTTGTCGATGATTTTGTTTACCTAGGACAAACAGTCCAGTTAGGTAGATCCAATTTCGAGAAAGAGATCAGCCGACGAATCCAACTTGGTTGGGCAGCGTTCGGGAAACTTAAGAGGATCTTCTCGTCCAACATACCTCAGTGTTTGAAAACACAGGTCCACGACCAGTGTGTGTTACCAATGATGACTTATGACATGGAAATGTGGTCCCTAAATGTAGGCCTCATAACAAGGCTCAAACTCGCTCAGCGTGCTATGGAGCGGACTATGCTCGGGATTTCTTTGCGAGATAGAATCCGGAATACGGAAATCCGCAGAAGAACGGGTGTAACCGACATAGCATGAAGAATTAGCACGCTGAAGTGGTAATGGGCAGGCCATATCGCTCGACGAACCGACAACCGCTGGGAAAGAAAGGTTCTCGAGTGGCGACCACGTATCGGACGACGCAGTGTAGGACGCCCCCCCATTAGGTGGACCGACGACCTGGTGAAAGTTGCTGGGCATCGTTGGATGCAGGCGGCACAGGACCGCACGTTGTGGCGTAACATGAGGGAGGCCTACGTCCAGCAGTGGACAGCGATAGGCTGAAATGATGATGATATATTCTAATTCATCATTGTACGCAATTGAAATATTTATCAAATTTTACCAATCTCACTAACAAATATTTTAAAGATTATAATACAATGTGTGAGAAATTGGAAAACGTTATCTTCAACATTCTACTGATGCCATTTTGGTATATATGTCTGTGAAGTTTGGGCAAATTAAATGAAATAAATTTCCGTGTGGTGACGTAGTAAGAATACAATGCACCACTCTCTATCTTGCCCGTGGATGTCCTAAAAGACGACTATGGGATATAATATGCACACAACATCTGTACAAGAGAAGAAAAACTCAAAATGAAACCCTATACCAACATGTCTAACCAGCATGGTATAGTAGGTCAAATTCCCTCCCATTGTGGAGCAGGCCTGAGCCCATCATGGGATGTATGTGGGCTGCTATGATCATGATGATATGAAATAAAATTATAGAATTTATCACATTTCAATTTTGTAGTTAGTATCGCGAGGTTTTGAATACTTTTTAGCATTACTGATCCCAGGGTATTTGTCCACTGAAGATCTGTACATCGGAAATTGATTCTTTACTTGAAAACAAAACTTAATCCGCCCTCGCTTCGCTTCGGTTTCAGTCACCTTATCCCTATAATTTATATCTGCAATCATCATCATCAACACCATCTCAGCTTAATTACGTTCTACTAGTGAGCTCGGGCCTCTTATACCACGTTCGGCAGACGTGTTGGCATAGGGTTTCATTTCGAGATTTCCTTCTCTTGCATCGGTGTTATCTGCGTATTCAATGCCTTAATCATTTTTTACGACATCCACGGGTAAGGAGAGTAAAAGAGGTGGCGAGTAAAAGAGGTGGCGAGTAAAAGAGGTGGGAAATTGTATTCTTACTCCGTCACCGCAATATCTTCTAAAATACATACTTGACTGGAGTCCACGAGGCCTCAGGTTTGATTCCCAGACCGGGCAAAATTTTGATGGAAATGGATTAAGATCGGTCCCGTTTCAATACAGACAAACATATTTAAAGTGGATTTAGGCATAGCTGTTGTGTAAATAACTGTGTGAGCATGACAAAAACCTACTATTTTTTTAATTTGTGTAGATAAAACTGTATACTGTTATGAGTACTTACATCAGTTATCTGATTTTATTTTTAGTTAAGAATGATAATGTTTAAACAATGAACTTAAAAGGTACCTTTTCCAAGCGTCGTAACGAAATTCTTAGTAACAGGAACTCTCTACTATGTGAGCAGTGAGATATGTATGTATCAAAGAGACTGATGATCGCTTTGATATATACATATAGGTCATGTAATTAAAATACTTGTCTTTTCACTAAAGTTGCGAATGTAATATACGAGTTTAACATTCATACTGAAATATATTTGCACCACAACAGAATATATTCATATTCTAATTTTCAACCAGGGGTTTTTGAATAATACACAATAAACTTTGTGATGTCGGGCAAATTTATATAAAATATTTTAGCTTTCACGTTCCAAACTTTACTTTTAAAAGAGCAAACACAAACTTTTATTTATGGTTCTTTAAGTTACTTAATTATATAGAAATATTTATCTATCTCAACAAAATTGAGTAAAAAGTTATGTGTAAATGTATCTATGAAAGAATTGGGTTGTATCCATCCCTACTTTGGTGCCGTTTGACGAGAAACATGACACATGTCTGTTACGTAAATGCGAGGGCTTACCAACTAAAACCCAAACTACCTAATCTCTGAGAATGTTCTCGTATTTTTTTTGATTGAACACTAAAAATACGAGGTTCAACGTCAAAAATGTCATGATTTGAGAACCTAAAGAAACCAGATGACGTTGATGTATGATACCTTAAAGCATATAAGCTTTTGAACGTTCTTTTCTTTATATTTGTCATTATTTTTCATTATAATAATATAATAGTTATAGAAGTAAAAATAATTACTTTATTAACGGTAAAAAGTTTATTAACGGTATTTGGGCGCCTGATGCCGCCCTAGCAGAGGCTGCGGGTGACCGGACCGGGGATTTAGTCCGGACATCCGCGGAGAGGTTAGCCTCGCGACGGCGACCGGCGTCCTGGTAGGGCACGTCGAAGGGAGAGGGTACTCCCTCGGGGTATTCCGTCGGCCCAACCACTGACGTCAAGTCACTCTGCTCCGGTGGTCGGTCCAAAGACGAAGGCGACGTATCGCAGGGGGGTGACGGGTGCATTAATCGCCATCGGGTGGAGTGCGGCGTTCCACAGGGCTCGGTGCTTGATCCAGTGCTGTGGAACGTTGAGTTCGACTGGATCCTGCGGGCCAACAGCGAGCAAGTCTCTGCGACTGGGTAGAGCACAAGAAGTGGCCCGGAGGGAGGTTATCCGACGGTGGAGGGAAGACCTGGAGTCCCCTGTAGCAGGGCGGGGGACTGGGGAGGCGGTTGCGCCGCATATCCACCGCTGGCTCACAAGGAAGCACGGCAACCTAACATTTAGAATGGTGCAGGTGCTTACCGGACACGGGGTCTTCGGTAAGTACCTGCTTATGATTAGGCGCGCCATCTGATGATGCGCGTCACACATTGGAGGTATGCCCCGCCTGGGGGTCTCAGTGCCACAACCTGTCGGCGGTACTTGGAGCGGACCTGTCGCTGCCGACCGTTATCACAAAGATGCTTGGCAGCGACAGGTGCTGGTCGTCGAGGGCCTCATTTTGCGAGACCGTCATATCAAGGAAGGAAACAGCGGAGCGGGAACGCGAGGCGCCTGCGTCTGCTGACTCGCTTCGTCGCCGGTGACCCGGGAGGAGGAGGCGACAATATGCCCACCTACTCCCATCGCCCTGAATAGTAATGACAGGACGCGGCCAGTCGGCCATGCGTTGGCGTGTCACGGATTGAATGTCAGCAGACGACCTCTCCGACACCCCGTAAAAGCGCGGCAGGGGCCGCTGTGGTTTGTGATTATTTGATGATTACTTGCTTTATTTCTTAGTAGTTTCTCAATGACATTATACTGTTTCTTTTTATAATATTATGCTAAAATTATATTACTTATACTACATATATTATAGTTAATAATATTGTAATGCTATAAAAAAGTGTGTGTACTTCCATAATTTAATTTGTTATAGGTAGGTATGCGTGCATACGCACGTAAGAAGTAACACTTCTTTGGCGTAACAAGATAGAAATCTTTCTAAAATTTTATCCTTCGCGTTATCTTACGTTTGTAAAAAACGTTACTAATAATAGAAAAAAGGTAGGTATTTAATATATAGAAAGTTTAATACATAGAAAAAACCACACTAACAATAGATTTTTTTTCTATTATTGCTATCGTATGTAATACTAACAATTGAAAGTTTTATTATAACGCATTACCTAGTTGGCGTTTGTGACGGTGTGCGCTTGCATCGTAAAAAATGTTGACTAGCTAACTTCAAGATGTCGGTTTTTCATGACGGTGTGCGCGCGCATCGTAAACAATTCATCATCATCGCAGCCCATATAAGTTCCACTGTTGGGCTTGGGCCTACTCCACAATGGGAGGGAATTTGACCTGCTATACCATGCTGGTCAGACATGTTGGTTTTATTTCGAGTTTTCCTTCTCTTTTTTATTTCGAGTTTTCCTTCATCTTCATAAAAAATTACTCTCATCTTTTTCCGTTATACGTCAAAAGAAGTATAACTTCAATATAACTTATAAGTATGTTATTTCTATCTAAATTTCCGCTTGACCTTTTCAATTTAAAGAACTTTTAGAGACGACTTGTAGAAAAAGTATTTATCAAACGTTAGTTCAACATTAATCTAATAATAAAATATTTATAATACGATGAATTCATATTCTCTTTGAGTAAAGTTGTTAGGTTTTTATTTTTAAAATAGTACAGTCCTTTATATCTTAACTATTATTATATTAAATTTATTGAAACTTGAAATGTTAAAGGTCAATTTGAAGATTCGCCGCAGATATTTACTTTAAAAAATTAAGTACTACATTATTAGGCAATTAAATTATTATTTATTGGTGTACACCAATTGTTTTATCAATAAAATATATTACACTGTACATTAGTCCCCCATATAGTCTCTTAAGCACGCAAACGAAGCGACGGATAAAATCTAAAGTTGTTTATTAGATGACTGCACAGATGGCATAGTGATTAAGATACCAAACTATAGTGCGGAACAATGTCCTGGGTTTTAATCTCACGCAGGATAACACTTTGTGCGATCCAATAATTGTTGTTCTGAGTCTGGATGTAATTTGTGTCCGTTAATTACATGTTTGTAATATAGTCCTCCGCAATACAAGGATTATTTCTTTAATGCAGGGTGTGTCTTTTTTTATAAAAAAGGAGGAGCGGACGTATTTAATTTAATTGGAAATACTTTATAATATTTGCAACAATGGATATTCGAATAAAAATTTAAAATCACTAATAATCATTATACATCACTAACTAATCATTACCGAGTAAAAAATGAAGTAGTTATTATATACGAAAATTTTAAATGTCATAATAACATTTAATGATCTACAATTTTATCCGAAAGATAAGGGGATGAACCCAAGGTTGTTTCATCGTATAGGTTTGCTGAAAACGTAGTGTGCAGCTACGGGTGCGGGCGAGCTGTGGGGGCGGCTAGCGTAGCCCGGGCTAGTACTGCTCTGGCCGTCGAGACGATCACAGCTTCCACGTTCGTAGCGTGATGCCATAACTTTCCGTACTTTTCCACGTACGCACTAGTGACTGTTACTGGTAACGTTACTTGTGTTCAATATACACCGAGTTTGTTTATGTGACGTTGTTATTTGTGAATGAGTGTGAAGTAGTGTTGCCCTTATTATACTGTTCCTGAAGTTTATAGCCGCGTAAATGCGACGATTAGTGAGTAATATTTTATTTTTTAATGTACTGTGTAATTATAATATAAACATATGACATTAAATTCTACTTAATTTTGTTATTATTGTGGCAGTATTTATTATTATGTTATTGTTATTATCACATTTTATTATTATATATATGAAAGGAGAGTACATATTGTGTTGTTTAATTAGGTTAAGAGCAGGTTGTTGATGATGATGATGAAGTATATATATATACGATAATATAGATCATAAAAACTCAATAGCCTTAAAATCGCAAATAGCAGAGGACCCAATTAATATACCAGCATTCACCAAGGAATCCTAAATTTTAGGTAACATTTACGGCAACATATATGATATGACACGAAAAATATGTGTATTTTGCCGTAGATAGTGTCTGGTGTTTAGGAATTTTAGCTGAAAACATTCGTGAGGTGACGAATACGATTCACTACACTTTTTATTGCCTGTGCATGTCGTAAACGACAACTAATATATTATAATGACATGTAGATAATATCTATGCAAAAGAAGAGCAACTCGAAATGAAAATCTATACCAACAGGTCTGACCAGTGCGGTATAGTAGGTCAATTTCCCTCCCATTATGTAAGAGACTCGAGCCCACTAGTGGGACGTATATGAGCTGTGATAATAATGATGAAAACGTTTCGTTATTATTTAGTCTTATAATTAGGTCTACATATTAGATTTCAATGACGAAAGATCTTATTATATAAGTATTTGACAACGCTCATTATAGAATATTACAATGAAAACCGCAACTAATTTGTTACATGCTCCAAGGTAAACTCTAAATTAATTATATGTCTTAAACGTATATATTAACAACTAGCAACCCGCCCTCGCTTCGCTTCAGTTATAGGTTATAGTCGTTTTACCCGTGTAGTTCCCGTTCCCGTGGGAATACCGGGATAAAATATAGCCTAGTTTACGCCCTGATATTATAGCTTTCCATTGGTGAAAGAAGTTTTGAAATCGGTCCAGCCGTTTTGAAGATTACCCGGAACAAACAGACAGACAGACAGAAAAAAATTTTTTAATTGCTAGTTTAGGCATAGGTGTCATGCAAATAACCGTGTGAGCATGAAAAAAGCCTATTATTTTGACATTACAAACAGACACTCCAATTATATTTATTGGTATAGATATAGAATAGATATAGATGACATATAATATAAATTTATACATTCATTTATAATAACTCAGTTCATAATAGGTACAAAATAATAGCTTAAATTAAATCTTTCTTTCAACTGAAATAACGAGCCGCTTCTCAAATACCCTTAGAGAAGTGAGAACAATTTTCACAAAAGATAATGAACCACTCTGTCAACACGACGCGACCGTCTTGAACAGCAAGCATTACTTAGTAGATGAATGAAATTGAACATACCACATAACCACTACCTTTCGTTACCCACCTTCACATCCTAAATCGACTCACGTTTACTTTACGTATAAATACAAGGTTATTTGAACCCGTGGTAACGCTTCATACAGTGGAAGTGTCGCTTTGTCGTGCAATATCCCTTTTTGCCATAAAAATTTCAGCGCGTTTTCTCGGAAGTTTTTATTGCTTCTCTCAATTATTATTAGGGTACAATTGAATATGGAATAGAAATATTCACTCCGCACTTCCTTTGTCGCCTCATCAGGTTTCAAGGGCTTATCTCTGTTGGAAAGGAAAATCATTGATTTGCGTATATTAAAGACACCTTTGTGTAAGCATCTTCACAATAGCATTGCCTAAAAGTTAGGCAGAGGCAGAAAAAATGTATATCATTTTTTCTGTCTCTTCAATCCTATGAATATAGGATTCCATGTCACAAGGTTTAAAATACGAATTTAAGATTAAGCAATATGAAGCGTTTTAAAACTGACGTAGATTTTCTTAGAAATAATCAACGTTACCATCGAAGCAATCCAAGCTCGAAATTATGGTTGTTCAATGGCAATGCCTTTTATTACGCGACATTCAAAATTATCTATGGTTATACCTTCGAAGGTAAAGATGAGCAGGTGATTACAGAATACGTTTTTTTATTTGGTCTTTCTCGTTTTTTTTTTTATTAACTTTACTCCCGCCGTTTTTCTATAGATGGTGTAAGCGACAAGTAAACGCTGAGTACAAATATTAGAGACTATTCATAATACACTGTAGTATCTTGTGAACATAACCTGATAGCACAAGTAATTGATTTGTGTTTACCTCATATAGTTATTGTCGAATAAAAATATCTACTTTCAGTCGAGTCCTCGTCATTTGCGGGAAGTGTTTTTTCATCATCATCATTGCAGCCCACATACGTACCACTGTTGGGCGCGAGCCTCTTCCACAGTAGGAGGGTATTTGACCTACTATACCATGCTGGTCAGATATGTTGGTATAGAGTTTCATTTCGAGTTTTTCTTCTCTTGCACAGATGTTATGTGCATATTATATCCCTTAGTCGTCTTTTATGATACCCATTATGGAGGAGGCTCGAGCCCAGCAGTGGGATGTATATGAGCTATGATGATGATGAAGAAGAAGATTAAATACTTCCTAAAGGTTGGGATTAGTTTTGGTGAAATTTTGCTATACGTTTGAGTGTAGATCTAAGGGATTGAAATTTGGATCAGATAGGTGATATGTTTCTTACATTATGATGAAATTGATTCCATTTTTTTTATTAATTTGGCTCTATATAATAACAAAATTTAAAGTCCAATATTTTGAAACATATTTTCATGACCATGTAGTAAATACTGATCCGGGTAAATAATAAAGTGTCGTTCCAATTTTTTAGATGCGCATTGTACTCGTACACATCGGTTAAGGAAGCACAAAGGTAGGAGGTCTGGAGTACTCTGCTCAAAAACTCATATCACCAAATCTAATCGCTAATAATTTGCCTGCAAAACGTAGTCTATTTACCCCCTCCACAGGAGGATCTATGTCCAACGATGGATATCCAAATAAATTTCTCCTTTTTTTATTATTTATAGTTGACCATGATGAAAGCTTTCGTAGCATACTATCAACCCTACATTGTTCTGTCGTAAAAGATAACTAAGTTTTAAATCGACCTGGTCCAACTCTATCTGATGCCATCTGGTCGTCAGGCAGTGATCGGTCCGATCGGTCATAAAATTATTGTAAAAACTTTTGCAATTTCATAGTGAAAAAAGAGACATATTGAGTCGACCCCAAGCAATTGGGATAAGATTCGGATGATAATGATGAGAAGTCTAGCCCGGGCGAGACAATGTCTATTAGGACCACTATTATTCTAAACATGTTTTATGTATAGATTATCCCGCACTGGTCTCAGTAAAACTCTAAAAGGACTCAACGGATTTGAATATTTCTGTTTATTTTATTCGCCTCAATACTGGAATGGTTTATAAAAGAAAACAGGTAAAACTCAAAGTATCAGCCGAAAAGGAAAGTTTTATTTTTCTGAAGCAACTCACACTTCGGATTCAAATGAAAAGTCACAATAAAATTACTTTTCGTTGGAAGAAAATTCATCAGGTTGTCCAGTAATGTTTTATACATCTTCTTTATATATAAATTTCTTGTGTCCGTGTGTATGTCACTGAACTCCTCCTAGACGGCTGGACCGATGTTGGTGAATTTTTTTGTGTGTATTCAAGAGGATTCGAGAATGGTTTAGATTCACAATTGGACCCGGTCAATAGCACTGCTGTCGATTTCAAGGAGAATTCCAATTCTAGTAGATTAGATAATTATAACCGTATTCCTCTATTTTCTCTAATTCTTTATTTCAATAGATTCCAGTCAGTTTTAACACAAATTAAATCATTAAGCTAAAACTTTTTCTGACTGTTCAATGACATAAAATTATCCTATATGTTAATACAGTTTATAAACTATCTTTGTTTCCTTTAATATTTAAATACTTTAAGTACTATTATTGAGCATAACCTCTTAATGGAAATCTATATCACTCTAGTTGATTCAGCATACAGTTTGTTGTAAATTTGCCTTCTCTTGCTACATTACCTGCTTTCTCTATTATAGTTTATCTATTTATATATAAAAGAAAAGACAGGTTGGTCATTCCCCTCTCACTTTTTCACCGCGTTGTAATTAACTGTCTGGCAAATTCCTTTCCGTTCTGCCGTTTCTATGTGTTTTAGAAAAACATTTAAATTTTATAATTTTTACATTAGAATGAATAATATTTTAAATGTTAATTCATTTCAGCAATTGAACAAACCTCTTCTGATGTCATTGAATTATGAATGTTTTACAAAGGCACGTAATATTATTACGTTTGCTTACAAAGGACCGAGTTTATTTAGTTATTTCATTAACTTTGGCCCGGTAATGATATTTTCTTATATAGCTTATTTTTGTTACGTCATTAGTGGTAAGATTTGGTATTCATTAAGGAAAGATATTACGTTTACTTCTGAACTCTTTTCGCGTTGTAACTGCCATGATAACCAATACAGTTATATTGAAAAAGAATGTGTTTCACTACACCTTTTGGTTTTTGAAGCGATATTTTTGGTAGTAAAAGTTTAAGAGCCTATTATATTTAAGCTAGCATAATACTTATCAAAATAGCCTTTGCTAAATTTTAGCTATTCACATATCGTATATCCATGTATTTCCCATACCCGTGGAAACAGGAAGCTATAATATCTATCCTATCTTCTTCATTTCAGCTTATACACGTCCCACTGTTGGGCTCGAGCCTCCTCCACAATAGGAGGGAAATTGACCTTACTATTTCATGCTGGTCAGACAGGTTGGTATAGGGTTTTATTTCGAGTTTTACTTCTCTTGCATAGGTATTATATCCTCTAGTCGTCTTTTACGATATCCACGGGCAAGATAGGGAGTGGTGAATTGTATTCTTACTCGCTGCTAATGAAGCTTTCTATTGGTGAAAGAATTTTTGGCCTTATTCTACAACGGATAAAAAATTATCTAGCATATCAAACTTGTTAGGCTCAATACCCGGCGTTTACCTTCATTGCAGAGATATAAACTATTTATATTGTATTTATCTTTAAAGGCAACTACGGCAAAGAAAGTGTGATAAATAATATTCTTAAATCCTTAATCACAGAAAACACGCAAAAGTACGCAAGTAATTTGCTTACATCATCATCTCAGTCCATATGCGTCCCATTGTTGGACTCGGGGAATTGCTCGAGCTCCACTATGGGAGGGTAATTGATCTACTATATCACGCTGGTCAGACGTGTTGATGTAGGATTTATTTTGAGTTTTCCTTCTCTTGCATGAATGTTGTATGCATATTATATCCATTAGTCTTCTTTTACGACAACCTCGGACAAAGAAGGTGGTGAATTGTTTTAGTGAATTGTATTCTTACTCCGTCGCCATACGGAACTTACAACACGAATCTTCACTTGCTAACAGACTTTAGATACTTAAATTCAAGAAGTTAAATGATTTTATGTAAACTAGAAACATTACATTTAATTACGCATTTGCGAACAACAGCTTATTTCAAAGCAAGCATCTTAAAAATACTCCTCTAATTTTATAATATATTGGTCATTTTAACACTTTCTCTCTGCAGTAACCGAGTTGTGAATTGTTACAGTTAATTTATGAAGACCTGCGGTTTCAATATCGTAAAGCTTACATCCAAAATATGCTATGAATCTGGCCATTTAAAGCAACGATGAAAACCCAACATTCGTTATACTAGAAGGTCCATGGTCGTGTACAATCTGACAGTTTTTGTCGGATAATAAATGGTCGTGAATAATTTTATTATCGCGATTGCTGACTAAATGCCTCGTAGCATAATGTATCTACCTTTTTCATTTTCAAAAAGGTTGCGTCTCTTTTGAATACAAACTTGTATGATATGATTGGTTACCGGTGAGCTACAAATATGACGTGTTCTGAAGTGAATTATTTATTATTTCTTATTGTGTAAACTAATTTGTTTTTTAAATGAGATTTATATACTATCTTTAGGCAAAAGCGTCTTTTAAAATAGAGCTAAAAGAGTATAATGGCCCTAATAGACTATGCTAACTAGAATAAATAAATTTATTTTAATTTATTTTTCTTCTTACAATGGTATTACTTGCTACTTAATAGTCTTCATAGCCATTTCACTGATTTCATCCTTTACACAATAGACACATTTTGCTTTTCTTCGGTATTTCTCTGGCTAACATATGTATGTGTTCTCATATCTTCGTGTTAATAAATAAGAATAATCAGTGCACATATGGCGTGGTAGTTAAGATATACCATACCACACAATGCCAAGTGCTACGGGTTCTATTCTTACATAGGATTTTTAAATGGTTGTTCTGAGTCTGGGTGTAATTTTTGTCCGTTAACTATATGTATGTTCATCATCATCATCGCAACCCACATACCTCCCACTGTTGGGCTCGGGCCTCCTCCACAATGGGAGGGAATTTGACCTACTATACCATGCTGGTCAGATCTGTTGGTATAGGGTTTTATCCCGAGTTTTCCTTCTCTTGCACAGATGTTATGTGCATATTATATCCCTTAGTCGTCTTTTACGACATCCACGGGCAAGATGTATGAAGCTGAGTTGTAGGTGTAGGAGGTGAATTGTATTCTTACTCCGTCACCACATAGAAAATATGTATGTTAATATTAATTATATGTAAGTAATACATGGATTATTGCCTTAGTGCCTGCATTATAGTTAAAAAAACATCGTGTGTCAGACATACGACGTGAAGTGAAACGTTTGCATAAAAGATTGCAATAATGTTTAGTCAAATATTAATTAACAATTTAATATTGATTTATGATGCATCAAATTGAACAACTTTACTATTAGAAACCACTGATATAATTGACAGTGCCACCATTTATTGAATGTATTTTATATACATTTTTAGAATAACCGCGCATATTTAAAATAGTCGCCATCAACTGCAATGAACTGTTTGAATGCGTGGAACACGTGTTCTTGATGGGCCGAGCCGAAAAGAGCTGTGCGATCTCGATGTGTCACCCGACCGTATCTCTCGGCCGTGTCACCCAACCGTATTACTCGACCATGTCACTCGAGCATTTTACTGTGACGCCACATCACTTTAATATGCTTAAAAAAGTTTAACTAAAAAAAGTGTGTGTAATGCACGTAAAAAGATTCTTTGGAAGATTTCTTTGGCGTTAAGAAAATATACTTATTTGGCGTAACAAGATGAAAATCTTTCTAAAAATGTTATCCTTCGCGTTATCCTACGTTTGTAGAAAAAACGACGCTAATAATAGAATAATATTTTTTTAGTATCGTATGTATACTGATACATTAAAAGTTTTATTATAATAGACTAAGAGCCTGTGAACCCCAGACCTTCGTTATTTTATTAAAGATGAAAGTTTGTCAGCGTATGCGCCCAACACAGGTAAGAACATGTTGTTGTATATTATGATTTTATGATTTGTTTTTAATACAAAATCACTTTTATTTAAAAAGTCACAAACAAATCCTTATATGCGCAGTAGAAATAACAACTGCGCAGTCAGGGATCGCAATCTATCGCAAATCTAACTCGCCATCTCACTCGCACCCACCCATTTATTTGCTGCCTCATGCTCGCTGCTACATATTTGTCTGGCAAGGGGTTGGAACTATGAAAAATGTCTGGCTACTGAGAAAACATCATCTACTCATTACCTAAGTATTATATATAAAAATCAGCTTATATACTATAACGTAAGTAGAATTATAATTTCATGAACATTAAGGGTGTCTGGCAAGGGGTTGCCACGATGTTAAGCGTCTGGCAATGAATAACGTGACTTTTAATAATATTCTGAAGGTAATATCAAAAAATCACGCTTAATAATTTGACGAAATTAGATCGGTGTTTTACACACTTTTAGTACCTTTTATCTGCCAAAGCCACTGTAACCCAAACTTCATAATGGGCCACCGTTCTCATCTGTGTTAGGAGCATGCGCTGCACTTTCAGCTTTAATAAAATAACGAAGGTCTGGGGTCCATAGGCTCTTGGGTTATAACATATTATTTAGTTGACATTTGTGACGGTGTGCGCGCGCATCATAAAAATGTTGACTGGCTAACTTTAAGGTATCGGGTTTGGGTAACGGTATGCGCGCGCATTGTAAAACTTAGTCTCATCATTTTTTTTTCTAACGCACCAAGATAAGTGTAACTTTAAAACATGCATATCCATTGTCAATATGCATGGTGCATTTTAAGTTTAACGGCCAACTCTGCGCCACGCTAGCCCAGTTTTCAATTTGGGAAATGTATGATGGCAATTTATTTATTTATAACTTTTGCACGAACAAAGCTACAAGGCGGACTTAATGCCTTAAGCATTCTCTACCAGTCTACCTAGGGTGGAGCAAAGATAATTCAAGGCAAGGTGTAGGACAAATAGTTGAAGTTATGGACTTGCTGTGTTAATAATTTTTCTTGGCAGTATTTGAAATCTACTACTAGCTACAATATTTTTTAAATTGAATGGAGAAATATATTTTGTAATAAAATTATTAAATAGTAATAAACTACACATTCGCATACATTCATATAATATAATAGATGTTTCAAGGTGTCTCGAATTTCACTTCAAAGAAAATGAGGAAAAACGGTAATAAAATCTGGCAGTCGGTCAAGGTAAGCCTAGCCCCGCCAAATCTACTGCACAAAGTCAACAACACCTTTTGTAAAAAGAGGGCAGATATTTCTTCTTATTTTTGTATATATTCTTTTACAATAAATAAAGATGCGTATATGTATGAGTAATGTAATTTGTATCTTAGGGTGGTCGTTAAAAATTAAATTTCTGCGATGCCCCCTAAAAAGCTTCCTTTTAATGAAAAACACTGGGAAAATTTTTTATAATTTTTTCGAGTCAAAACAACACGTGCCTCAAAACGATTCAAGTTAGTTTTTGGGTAATATCATGTTTCTTCAGGAAACTTCTTATTAAGTATGGGGTAATAATTATTTTAAGAAAATCTATTGTTATTTTGATTAACTATTGTATTATCATGAATTTTGGTTCTGCGGGTGTTTATATTTTGTATGAAATTATATTTATTATTAAAAATCTTCAAAAAACATGATTATACATAAAAATTAACTTAAATTATCTTGAGGCACGTGTTGTCTTGACTTAAAAAAATTATAAAAAAATTTCCCAGTGTTTTTTCATCAAAAGGAAGCTTTTTAGGGGGCGCCGCAAGAAATTTAATTTTTAACGACCACCCTAATGTATCTCTTCTTAACTCTTCTTTCATAACACTTATTGTAGAAGTGGTAGCAATTGTTTTATAATCGGCTGCCTGCCTGATATCAACCCTCCTCGAGAATGTTGACTTGACGGCATCAGATTGAGTTTGCCCAAATTGATGACTCTTATTCGTCTTTTACGTCACCCACGAGCAATATACCTAGTTCATGCGTGTTCACTCCTTTTAATGTGTATTTTTTTAGTAAAATATATCCCACGGTAACCATCGAAGTCACGTTATGTCGCGATGTTCAAGGCATCCAAGTGTCGGCAGAATTATCTCACTTCCTTCCAAATGGTACAATCCATGCTCATCTTCAGTCATCAGCTTGAAGAATTGTTCCGTGCATCATACCAGTACCATCATGTGTTCGTCTACTGGATCGCGATGCAATGCTTCTTGTTCCTCTTCCTATTGAGTGATTTCTACAAGAATAGATATTCACATTCTAAAGGGAAGACCATGAGGAATGGATTTTGTTTGACGGTGATGAGACCAATTCGGTGTTGAACGGTAAGAATAGGTACAAAAAAAAGGAATTCTGAAGTGCCTAATTCGTATGCTTCGTAAGGCACTGACGTGTGCGTGGTCACTTAATCTTATTGTGTGCCCCAACCATTGCGCAATAGGTACTATGCTATAAAATTTTGAAATACCATTTCGACATCTGCCTAATACATTTTGTTTGTTTTATAATTGTGCACTAGGCATTTCCCTACCGGATGGTACTCGAAAGGATATCCCGCCGGGCTGGCCACTGACATCAAGGAACTCTGTACTAGTGGTCGGCCCAGTGGTAAACGGGGGGGAATACGGTTAGTTATGGGACCATGCGCCGCCCTGTCGTCACCTCAGACGAAACGGACGTCATGCGTGCAGACCATAGCCCGACCAAAGAAAAAGGTTATTTCTTCAGAGGAATTATCTGAAAAAAATGTATTTAAGATCTATACTATAAACATGTGTTTCTATAAAAATTAACAGTTATCACTATGAAAGATATCAAACGACGGATGGTGAAGCTGTCTGATTATATATGTGTGTGTGAATGTAAACTTCAACAAATCTAGATAGCTTGGCATACTTCCCTGGTCGACACATTCCGTATTTTAATACAAAATTATATGATAACTTTATTATCTTTTGTTCGATGTATATGATATTTTTATACTAAATATTTTCTAACTTAGATATAAACATAAAATTTACTACAAAGATAAATTATCTATACTAATATTATATAGAGAAATTGTTTGTTTGTTTGTATTGAATAGGCTCCGAAACTACTAGAGCCTTTTCAAAAAATTTTTCACAAATGGAAAGCTATAATATCAGAGAGTAACATAGGCTATATTTTATCCCGATATTCTCATGGGATGACTGAAACTGAAGCGAAGCGAGGGCAGGTTGCTAGTAATAGATAAAGGAATAATTTTCCCTATGGTGACGGAGTAGGAATACAATTTACCATCCCCTCTCTTACCAGTGGGTGTCGTAAGAGACGACTAAGGGATTATATATGCTTATAAGGAATTTAATACGCAAAAGAAGAAAAATCTAAATAAAACATGCAACGTGACTGACCAGCGTGGTCAGGTCAATTTCTCTTCTATCGTGGAGGACGCTCGAACCCAATAGCGGAATGTATATGAGCTAAAATGATGGTGAATGATGAATCGTCAAAGCGTTCGCAATTACACGATCCGCTGCGGTGCGCTTAATTTGGCGCAGGTATAAATATCTGCGCTTGACGCCACCCTAACTGGCACCGATCAGATTGGCTATTAATCCTTCATTCGCAAAGAAATCGGGAGCATGGAGGCAATATCCCAACAACAAATGTTCATTGACGGAAAAAACAAAGTTAGGTACCAAGGATAACCTATCTAGTGGGCCATTAAAATCAAGGCATCAGTCTAGGTGGCCCGTTCCATAGGCAGCGAGATATAGAACAAAGATTATAGGGCCATATACTACTATTGCCTCTGCCCGGAACCTGATAAAAAAACATGGTATCACCATTTTGGAAGTTTATAAATATAGATACACACTTTACAAATACATCATATTGATTATTTGATTCGGGATTCAATATACTCGGTGGTATATTTTGTTTTATTGGGACTATTCCCACCACAAGCTCCTACCATTGCAGCTCCTGTAAGCCAGGGTACACAATAGTCTCCATAGATGACACCGAGGTTTGACCCTTATGCAGTCTCGGGAAACGCTTTTAATTATCTTGGGACCCGCAATATTTTAATTAGAAAAATTAAAGAGGGGAAGGAGAGAATTAAAGAGCTGCAAAGGAATGATTCCATTGCCCTTCTATGCAATGCGGGAGAGAGAAATAAATTGACTAATCAGCCAATAAGTAAAGGGATGTACAGCTACGATAAGCACAGCAATATAGCACAACGGATATGGAAGAGCTTAAAGGGGCCTTTATGAGTGAGCCTTAAGATTGATTGCAGTAGTAGGTATGGCAGAAACGTGTGAACGAACGGTAATTTTCTCGAGTTGCTACAAGATCCATATAATAAACTACTCCAGATGTGACTTACAAACTGTATAACATAAAGTCGCACTCGTTTTGCCAGAGATCGTAATCTCAGAAAATGTGATGTGCTGATTGTTCATATTCGTGGTTAGATGTGAAACATTGACATAATAGTGAGGATACGAGTTTTAAAAAAATACTTTCAAAATTACTCGTGTAGTACTTGACCTATGCGGCAGTAGTTTTTTTTTAATTACCGCCACTTCACTGCCTACTTGAAACCGGCGTGAGTGTTTCACAAAGACTAGAAGTGGCCGTCTTAAGTCAAAGGCAATGGGTTTGAATTTTATTGTAGAGTTTAGATAGAGCTGTTTATAATTGCTTAAATAATAAATTGGATGACTAAACTGGTGTATATTCAAGAATCTATACCAATAAATAAAATTGGAGTGTCTGTTTGTAATGTCAAAATAATAGACTTTTTTCATGCTTACACGGTTATTTGCACGACACCTATGCCTAAAATAGCAATTAAAAAATTTTTGTCTGTCTGTCTGTTTGTCTGTCTGTCTGTCTGTCTGTTTGTTCTGGGTAATCTTCAAAACGGCTGGACCGATTTCAAAAATTCTTTCACTAATGGAAAGCTATAATATCAGGGCGTAAACTAGGCTATATTTTATCCTGCTATTCCCACGGGAACGGGAACTACGCGGGTAAAACGACTATAACCTATAACCGAAGCGAAGCGAGGGCGGGTTGCTAGTTTACAATATAATTGTAAATTCTTGAATATACACCAGTTTAGTATTCTACAGTATTATGTATAATAATTCTCATTGTATTTTTTTTGACAATGGTTTCGCAAAAGCTTCTGATGTGAGCCAATTTTATTTATGTTTTCGTTTTCCACCAACATATTTGGAAGATAACAGTATGTCCATGAAACTATTGGAGGCGCCGATTTGTCTTACATACAAGTAATCACTTTAAATTAAGTAATATCTAATAAATGAATATTGAGCATGAAGATTTAACTGTACTACTAATATTTGTTTAAAACTAGTTATATTACTTAATAAGATTCCAAATCTGTCCATTCTATGGATCTATACTTTTGGATATAGGCGAGGATTATGCCATAAGCGTCTCGCTTGACAAGCGAAGGCTGGCTTTTATCATGCTAACGGAAAAGTACAGTATGGTGACGTATTGCGATATAGTTCAGCTATATAAGTGAATAAAATGTTAAACTTGTTCTATAACTCTATTGCTAAAATTCTTGTGGCTAATTTGCCTAAATTTGTGGAAAAATTTAACGCGCGAAAAGATTCTGACAAAAGGATAATGAATTAGTCCACTCGACGAGGAGGAAAAAGCCGGTCGCACGTACCCCAGCTATGCATGCGGTGAATTGAAGGTCGACCGTGATTTAAATATGCTATTAAAGTTATCTATTGCCGCTTAGAATACACGCACATCGAATGAAAATTCCACCCTTCTGGTAAATTTGGTTGCGAAGGGTGCATGTCCGAAGGGAATTTAAGTAATAGATTATGCCGCCGCTGACATTTTGAACTATCTAACTGAATATTTTTAAACGTAAGGAAATAATTTATTTACTTACCGCGAGTAAATGGTATTAGTTTAAATCGTTTTTTATCCGTGTTCAATTGAAATTAACATAAATTTGAATTTATTAGATAATTGCATCAAAGTGGGGGTGACGGCTACGAATACTATCAACGTTTAGATTGCTCGTGGGTGTCGTATAAGAAGACTAAGATGGTTACCTAGACTTGGGCCAACTCCAAGCAATGCATAACATTCCCAGGATAGGTTGAAGTGAGGTAGGCACACGGTCATAAAAGTATTGGCGATAACTTTTTCAACATATACTAAGAAAAATGTAGTACATATTGAGTCGGACCCGAAGTAATTAGGGTAAGAGCAGGGTGATGGTAATGATGTATCAATATGGTAGTATACATAGATATCTTCCGTGTGGTGAGAGAATAATAATACCATTCACCACTCCCTATCTTGCCCGTGGATATCGTAAAAGACGACTAAGAGATATAATATGAATATGACATCTATGCAAGAGAAGGAAAAGTCGAAACAAAACCTTTTATCAACCCGTCTGACCAACATGGTATAGTGAGGTCAGTTGCCCTCCTATTATGTCGGAGGTTCGAGCCCAGCAGTAGTACTTGTACAAGGCGAAATGATGATGACATAGATATGAGCATTTTTAACTTTATTTATGTTACTTATTTTATTATACAACTAGCAACCCGCCCTCGCTTCGCTTCGGTTTTAGTCGCTTGAACCCGCGTAGTGCCCGTTCCTGTGGGAATACCGAGATAAAATATAGCCTATGTTACTCCCTGATATTATAGCTTTCCATTGGTAAAAGAATTTTTGAAATCGGTTCGGTGGTTTAAGCGTGAAAGCGTTACAAACAAACAAACAAACATCCTTACTTTCACAGTTTTGAACATTACCCGGCACAAACAGACAGACAGACAGTCAAAATTTTTTAATCTGTATTTTAGGCATAGGTGTCGTGAAAATAACCGTGTATGCATGAAAAAAGCCCATTATTTTGACCTTACAAACAGACACTCCAATTTTATTTATTGGTATAGAAGATACAGCCATGGTCCCCTTTAACGTACTTACTGTATTTTCAACAAGACAAAGGAAACTAGACTAAATTTTGAATCATATTATTTTTTAATTATTTTTATAAGCATCTCTTTTTGGTAATGAACTATTTGAATTTCTATAATGTGAGTACTGTACATGACTTTACTCTACACAGTAAGTAAATGAGAAAATTACTGGCTAATCAAAATAATAGTTGTCTTGCTACTTTTATAAAGTACTAGCAATCCGCCCTCGCTTCGCTTCAGTTATAGGTTATAGTCGTTTTACCCGCGTAGTTTCCGTTCCCGTGGGAATACCGGGATAAAATATAGCCTAATTTACGCCCTGGTATTATAGCTTTCCATTGGTGAAAGAATTTTTGAAATCGGTCCAGCCGTTTTGAAGATTACCCGGAACAAACAGACAGACAGACAAAAATTTTTTAATTGCTATTTTAGGCATAGGTGTCGTGCAAATAACCGTGTGAGCATGAAAAAAGCCTATTATTTTGACATTACAAACATACACTCCAATTTTATTTATTGGTATAGATTAAAATAGCTTTATTCTAAATTAGTTTTTTAATTATTTTGACAAATACTAAACATGTTAAAGTGGAATAGTGTTTCAATATGTTAAGTATTGAGAATTGCTTTTTTAAAACTATAGCTGTAATTATTAAAACTTGTAAATATTAATTATTAAAAATTAAAAATAGATATATGAGACCTGTTTAACAATAATTAAAATAAAATGATAATCCGAAATTATCCGCAATAAGGTATATTTTAAATTTTATGTATTGGATTCACTTTAAATCGTAACTTTGTTATCTTGATAATTGTGTGCGCAAAATTAATTTCAAAATTATTATACTTAATGCAAGTTTTACTCAAACATAAATATCTTTTTAATTACATTAAATTCTTGATATTATTGGATTTCTTACAATTTATTTTAATTTCCTGATAAGTCGGCAACATTCAGGTAATTATGCAAATCACTATAAACTTAAAACATAATTTTATAATTAAATTTTGATGGGTAACAATTTCTTTGAACAGGTTTGTTCCGTCAATTACCAGTTGAATTTTAAAAAGTCCTTTTATGTTTTTGAGAGATGATGTGCATAATAAATATAACCCACGAAGCACATCGTTGGCCATAAATGTTACTAATATATACGCCGGTAGAACCACGTGGCTTTTTTAAAATTACACACAAAAACTGTTAAATTGATATTTAATTATTAGCTGCCCAACAAACGTCGTTCTATACAAATAAAAAAGAATAAAAGGAATTCTCCTTGAAATCGATCGTAGCGCCACTTACCATATCCAATTATTAGTGAAAACTATTCTCTAATTCACTGGAACACACAGAAAACTCATCGGTCAAAATCGGTCCAGCCGTTTCGGAGGAGTTTAGTCAGCAAGCTCACAAGGACAGAAGAATTATATATATAATCGACCACTCTTAGATATCGGCATTCTTAAAAAATATATAAGTTACACAGAGTGCTGCTGCCTATTATCTTAACAATTATTTAGTCAGATCTACAACTCCTACAAGTAAGGGGTAGTCACCACCATTTTTAATCCCACGGTAATTTTAATCAGCGATGACCTTCAGCACTGAAACGTAGTCTCTAAATGTCGGCCTCATAAAAAAGTTCAACGTCGCTCAACGTGCTATGAAGAGGGCTATGCTCGGTATTTCTCTACCTGATAAAAACCGGCACACGGAAATCCGTAGAAGAACGGGTGTAACCGACATAGCCCGCAAAATTAGCGCGTTGAAATGGCAACAGGCAGACCACATCGCTCGTCGAACCGACAACCGTTGAGGAAGAAAGATTCTTGAGTGGCAACCACGAATCGCACGACGCAGCGTAGGATGACCCTCCACTAGGTGGACTGACGACATTCTGAAAGTCGCAGGGAATCGTTGGATGCAAGTGGCGCAGGACCGTCCTGAGTGACAATCTCGTGGGGAGGCCTATGTCCAGCCGTGGACGTCTGTAGGCTGATGGATGGATGGATGGAATTTTAATACGTTACTATAAGAGGAAGCAACTTTTTCATGGTTCCAGCTCTAATCTCAGAATAAGGAGTTTAAAAGCCATTTAAAGCCAATTCAAATGATTTTTAGAATATCGCTCAAAAATACACATTTAACCCTTAATTGTTTTTTATTTCGGAAGAAACAGTCCTGATTTCTTATGTTTACTATTATTCATAACTAATTACTACTTATTAATATTATAAATGCGAAAGTAAGTATCTTTGCTTATTTGATACGCTTTCACGCTTTTTTTTTTTTGGGGTGGAATGCGGTCGGCGCGCCTCCGCACCACTCCGTCCGGGGCGACAGAGGGGCTTAAGCACGCAACACCCGCAACCCACCCGAACACCATGTCGCCTTCGTCGTTGGGCCAACCACTGGAGCAGGGTTACTTGTCATCAGTGGTCGGCCCGACGGAATACCCCCTACCCAGGGCACCCTCCCATCGACCGACGTCCCCCCCTCGGGGAGGACGTCGGTCTTTCCTCACGCGGTCGGCCTCTCGGCGGGTGACGGACTAATCCCCGGTCTCGTCACCCGCGGCCGCGGCTAGGGCGGCATGGCACGCAGGTAATCCCGCCTGCGCCGCCCCAGTCGCCGGCGGCGGGTCGCATCATCGAGGCTGTGCTCCTCGCGCTCGCGACCCGCCGCCTCCTTCTGCGAGATAACTGCCTCGCAGAAGACTGCGACCGCGTCCCAATTCCTGATGCGGCAATTCCAGCGTCAGGTCTGCACCGATGATTGCGACGAGTTCACGACGCGGCTCTGCCCAAGCGGCACAGACCTAGAGCGTATGCTGCGCCGTGTCTTCGTCGCAATCGCAGTGGTGGCAGGACGGAGTTCTCTCCCTCCTAGCGACCCTATACAGGTACTTGCCGAAGCATCCATGCCCCGTCAAGACCTGTACGAGTCGGAAGGAGAGCACCCCGTGCCGCCTTTCCAACCACTGCATCAGCACCGGCCGGAAGGCCTCCACGGTCCAAACACCGTATCGAGGCCTCTCCAGCCGGTCTGCCCTACGGGCGATGACGTCTCGGCGGGCGTCGACGCGCCAGGCGGTGAGCTCCCTCAGGGAAACAAATCCCTCCAACCACCCATGGCCTTTTCGACATCTTGGTCATACAGGCCGAATCATCGAGATACATGTGCACACCATGCTCTTTGCGTAAGTATGCACATGCTTCTTGAATCTCTACAAGTTATTTAACTTTCTTCATCCTTTGCCCTGTGTCCTTCTCCCTGTATAACTAGGGCGGACAGCACACGGTACGAACTTCGTCGTCCGCGGTATTCCTGCTAGCTAGCCACATTTACCCGCTACTCTGGCTGCCATCTTGGCTTATCCTGCCAACCTGGTCTTCAAGCCGGCGGGCCTTGTACCAGGCGTGCGCGAATTCCCGTAACTGCCGGTAGTTCGCCTCCGAAGCCACGAGATCCATGTAGTATACCGGACCTTCTCCGTCGCGATGTATCCCCGAGAGCATTCCCGACCTAATCTCATCATAGAGGGGACATGCCCACAGAACGTGGTGCATGTCCTCATCCCCTTCGCCGCAGCTACATTCCGCGTGAGCTCCTAGCCCTAAATCGTACAGCCGCCTGCGAAAGCACCCATGACCCCCCAGTAATTGGGAGGTTTCATAGTCCGGCTCGACCCAAGTCGCCTTGAGGCGAGCCGCCACGTCCGGAAAAAACCGATACGTCTCCCTCCCCTTGTCCTCGCGATCCCACCGCGCCTGCCACTGAGCAACAACATCCGTCCATATAGCCCTCCGCCTATCCCGATATTCCTGCCTAGTCGCGTCCTGGCGCGCCGCCGCTGCTCTCCCAGCACGGATGACCTCCAGGTCGGCCGGCAGTACCCCACCTATGACCGGCAGGGCAGCCGTACTGGTCGTGCGATATGCCTTGGTGAGCAGAACGAGCGCAGCCCTCTGCGAGCGTAACAACGCGCTCTTAACCGCGTAGAGACCGGCTCTATGGAACCATACATCCGCAGCATACGCAATCGTCGCCACATATGTCCCGTGGTACAGGGTCTTAAGGGCCCTGTAGCGAACGCCCCACGAAGACGCCGAAATACGGGCCACCTTACCAAAGCACTTGGCCGCTCGCTCGCCAATCGAGTGCGCATGCTGCGTGAAAGACAGACCCGCGTCCAGCACCACCCTCAGAACAGTAGTCCACTTGACGTCCCTGACAGAGCTCCCCCCAAGACGTATTGTGGGAGGCCTCTGGAAACGCCCCTCAGCGTCATACTCGCTGACTTACCCGGGGAGAAGTCCAGCCTATTCCGGGCCCCCCACTCTCCAACAGCCTGTAAAACGGCCGCCGCGTTGGCCTCAATGCCCGCCCTGGAGTTTGCCCCAATCAGGACCGTCAGGTCGTCGGCGTATGTTACCATTCTGGTCCCCCCCGGAAGCGGTAGCCGAAGCAGGTCATCCATGAGCAGGTTCCACAGAGCCGGCCCCAAGACCGAGCCCTGCGGACATCCCATAGTAGAGGTCTTCCACACCACCTGGTCGCCCGCACCCATACCCACGCGCCGACCAGCGAAGTACCCAGACAACATCCGATAGATATTGCCCGGGCATCCCCTGGCCTTCGCTTTCAGCAAGATCATGGGCCACCAGGCGTTATCGAATGCCCCCGAGATGTCCAGGAAGATAGCCTGCAGGTATTTAGTATCTGCAGAGTTAACTGCGCCCGTAATGCTCAGCACAGCCGAAGACGTAGATCTCCCCAGCGTAAAACCATGCTGTGAGGTCGAGATTCCCCTAGTAATCCC
The DNA here is from genome assembly GCA_032191425.1 of Lymantria dispar. Lineage (NCBI taxonomy): Eukaryota > Metazoa > Arthropoda > Insecta > Lepidoptera > Erebidae > Lymantria > Lymantria dispar. Next base: position 15,833,895 of record CM063458.1, read on the forward strand.
CGGTGCACACTTTAACATTACGCGTTCCAACAATTTACCCAGCACAGGTAACATCGTAATAGGGCGGTAAGCCTTAGGATCGGATAGAGGCCTGCCATTGCCCTTAGGCAGTACGAGTAACCTACCAATCTTCCAGACGGCTGGGAAGGTACCTTCGCATACGCATTTACCCATTACCAACGTCAACTCGGACGACGCTGCGCACTAAATGTGACGCAGCATGCGTGCGGTGATCCCATCAGCACCCGGTGCAGTGTTGGGCAGCGCTCTAACTATTCCTCCCAATGCAGCCTCCGCAGGCGGCAGTGCATCCCTCCCGGACGGCATACATATAGCCGCAACCCTGACCTGCCGGTGGTACGCAGTGTCCCGTGACAGTATGTCGTCAGGACACAGAGCCATCTTCAGGTCTTTGATGGCACCCCGTAGGTCACCCTGTTGACGACCCGCATACGCGATCCCATGAACCACATTGGGAGGCGGCCTTGTTCGGCCAGTAGCTTCACGATAGGCCGCGCCCTAAGGGTTCTCATTCGCGGAGTCCGCAAGGCTCCTGAAATGTTCGATTTCCGCACGCTTTATCGCAATCCTGTAGCTGCGGCGGGCCCTACACATATCAGCTCTGGCTGATATCGCGGCAAAGCCATCGGTGGCTCCGCAACCCCTATACCGGCGGCGGCTGCGAGAGTAGGCCTTCCTGAGCCTGTCCAGCTCTGGGGTCCACCATTCATAGCCCCGATCCTGGGTGTTACCCGCAATACCCAGGGTAGACTTCGCCACCCGTAAAACCATAGCCTGGAAGGACGCGCAAAGGGCATCCGCGGGTTCCCCAAATTTAAGCCCCCCCACACTCTCGTGGATACCCGCGCGAAACCTGGCCCAACCCACCCCACGGTCCCGGAACCTCGTTGGCTCCACCGACAGTCCCGCGTACGAGATAGGCGGGCTCCCCCGTCCTCCTCCCACTGTGAAGGCGATCAGACGATGGTCACTGACGCTAACGTCCTCCAGGACGCGCCAGTCCGAGACGGATACGCTACGGGTGGATAGCGTGATGTCCACATTTGACTCCCCGTTCGAAGTGGAAAAGGTCCACGGCTGGCCCTCTCGATTGTGGATCACGAGGTTGCGTGCCAGGATGAAATCTTCCATTTGGTGGCGCTTGCGGGCGATCTCGTGACCACGGCCGACGTAATGGCGCTCCTCACAAAACCACAACGGGGAGTGCGCGTTGCTATCCACCCCAATCAGTACTTTCCTCCCCAGGAGCGCCTCCAGAACGTTCTCCAGTCGTCGTAGGTGCTGCTCGATGTCGTCGCTATACTGGAAGTACGCGGAGACCAGGTACAGGTCCCACGTTGGGAGGTGGACCACCACCAGGTGAGTGCTGCTTAAATGGGCCAGAAAAAGGCACCCGATGTCGCGACGTGGCAGATATATTGCCGCCTTCGAGTTGGGCCCAGCTTGGACTGTGCCTGGCGGTACGCCCTTATGCTGTTCCTGCAGTAATATTGCGTCCAGTTGCAATTCTTTGGCTATCCTCCTTAATTCAGTGGTGGCCACCTCTGAACCAGCCAGGTTCAACTGTCCCAACCTCAGGCGTACCTCACGACGTGTTCCTTCCTCTAGATTTTGGGCGTGGCTAGCCATAGTTTATCATGCTGATCGCCTTGTTCTCTGCGTATCGTCGGGCTGGGCATTCCAAGGCCATGGTACGGTGCCCTTGGTATGGCTTCCCGGCAGCCCTGCAAGTAGCACATCTCGCCTGCTCTAGTACCTGTTGTGGGCAATCACGGGCACGGTGGCCCGTCTCAGTGCACCGTCCGCATACGTCTGCCGAGCTCTTGCAATACTTTGCAGGGTGGCCGTACCCGTGACATTTTAGGCAACATATCACGTCGACGTAATCTCTCACCAGGTAGCGCTCCCAATCAATGAAGACCCGCTCAGCGTCCTCAGGGAAACAATACCGCCCCCCCCCCCCCGCGCACCCCCGATACCCGCCGATACAAGTCGCGAGCATTTCCGCCTCCAGGTCCCACGGGGGAGTCCCGGCCAACAGGCACGCCGCCTCCGTCGCCACCGTGCGGTACCCGCGGATGACCCTGACCGCCATGACCTTCTGTGGACGCCACAGAAGGGCCCTAAGTCGGGCGGTCATGGATCCCGCCCACACCGGTGCGCCGTAGAGGGCCATCGACCGGATGACCCCCGCGTACAGCTGTGGACATGCCGCGCTCGGTCCGCCCACATTCGGCATCAGCCATTGTAGGGCGGACGCCACGCCGACGAGCCGCGGGACGAGCCTGCGGAAATGCTCCCGAAACCACCATCGCCCATCGAGCACCAGGCCCAACTACTTCATATGGGCCTGGATGCTGATCCCAACCGAGTTGACGGTGATCGAGACGCCGATGGGAGGGTCCATACGGGGCCCATGGAACAAGAGGGCCTCCGTCTTGTCCAAGGCCACCCTCAACCCCAGCGCCTCGATCCGCCTGACGACCTCTTCGGTGCCTGAGGTCGCCAGGCTTACCGCCTCTTGTAGCGTCTCACCGCGGGCTGTGACGAGCGTGTCGTCGGCGTAACAAATTACGCCCAGCCCGGGTGGGAGGCTCCCCCGCAACGCCCAGTCGTAGCCGATGTTCCACAGGGTGGGTCCGAGGACCGACCCCTGTGGAACACCGCACGTCATGGGCGTTCCCACAACGTCCCCTACTCGGTTGGCGTAGAGGGCGCTGCGCCCCTCCAAATAGTCTGCCACCAGCCGCCTCAGGTAAGCTGCCTCCCTGACACAGCTGAATGGCAGACTATTGAATGCGTTGGCGATGTCTAGGGACACCACCAACAGCACGCCCTCGCCGGTGACGGCCTCAGTCGGCACGGCCCTCAGACGCAACAGGGCCTCGATCGTCGAACGACCCCTCCTAAACCCAAACTGGGCGTCCGACAGATCGGGCCCCGTGCCGATGAGGTGCCGCTCGATGCGGGCAACTACCACCCTCTCCAGTAGCTTGCCCATATCATCGAGCAGCACGATAGGCCTGTAGGCCGATGGCGACGCCGGAGGCAGTCCCGGTTTCGGCAGGAGAACCAGCCTCCCCTCCTTCCAGCACCCAGGGAACCGCCTAGACGCTAAACACGCGTCGAACAGCTCCCTGAGGCGGGGACCCAGATGTTTGAGGACCAGGGCCAGCACACGGTTTGGAATACCGTCGGGCCCGGGGGCGGTGGATTTGCCGCGCATGCGCGCCACCGCCGCCCTCATCTCCGGTTCCTTGATGGGCGGAACACTGCCACCATCGCCCTCCCGGTCATTGTCTGGCGGCGCCATGACTGGGGGCGTGTGTTCCGCCCGTCGTGGGAACAGGTCCTCGATGACCCGGGTGAGGAAGCTGGGCTGGAGAGTCTCGGTGAGGGGCGGGCCCCGTGCGCGGAGCTTACTCAGCGCCGCGCCATAGGGGCGACCCCAGGGGTCACGGTCGAGACTTTCCAGCATCTCCCGCCGACTGGCGTCCTTGGCGGAACGGACGGCCAGCCTTAAGACCGACCGCGCATTGCGGTAGCCCTCCAGTTCCGCGCTGCGATGGCGCCACCGGCTGCGGGTGTAGGCCCTCCGGGCGCGAATACACACGGCCCGGAGATCCGCCAGCTCCCGGGACCACCAGTGGACAGCCCTCCTCGGGGGCAGACGCCGTACCCGGGGCATGGCCGCATCGCAGATCTGCGTCAACGCACTGCGGATGCGGCCAGCCTCGGCGTCCACCCCGTCCAACTGGTTGGCAGAGGATAGCCACAAGTGAACGATGGCTGCCTCCACCAGCAGGTCCCGGTCTAAGCGACCCACAGCCTATCGCGGGAACGCAGGACGCCCAACCGCCCCGTGACCCCTGCCGGGCGCCGGGATTGTCAGGGAGACCTCCATCCGGATATACCGGTGGTCCGACAAGGTCTCAACCTCCTCCTCGACGCACCAGCTCCCCACGCGTGCAGCGACATCAGGGCTAGCGAACGAAAGGTCCACTATCGACCCACCCTGATGTCGCACGCACGTATGCACCGAGCCTCTGTTCAGCAAACAGAGGCCCAGTGCCGCCGCCCAGTCCTCGACCGCCCGTCCTCGGTCGTCCGTATAGGAGGACCCCCACGCCACGGACTTGGCGTTGAAGTCCCCCAGTACGAACACCTGGCGCGGTGCCAATCGCCGTAACGAGGCTCCCAAGATGGTAAAGGAGACCCCGAAATCAGCCGCTCTCCAGGCAGGGGAGAGATATACTCCAAGGAGCGTAATCTCTCCCCAGTCCGCCGCGACGTATCCGACGCCCTTGTCCCTAAGGATCAAAGACCACGAAGGCCACGACGTGGAGGTGACGATTGCCACGGTGCCGTCGGTGCTGCCCAGCCAATTTGGCCGGTCGGGCACCGCGTACGGCTCCGCGGCTACGGCTACTCCTATCAACCACTCCGCCATGGCTTGCAGGAAAACGTCCTGCGCACCGGCGGAGTGGTTGAGATTGGCTTGGAGGAGACGGATGGATACGGGGTCCATTAACGGTCCGTATCTATCGTCACCTCCACCGCGCTAACGGGCGATCGGGTCGCGCTCGGAGCGGGGACTGGCCCGGTCGATGGGCCGCCCCGCCCCTTTGGGGCCGATGCCGGGGGTCTGCAGTCCCCAGAGCCCATGCGGTGTTTGGCAGGCCTATTGCCTGCCGCACACGCAGGGCAGTGGGGCACCGCAGAGCACGATGCCGCCTGGTGTCCAGTTTGACCGCAACGGAAACATAGCCCGCTGCAGTCAAAGCAGTTTTTGCATGTCGGTCGGGTATGCCCGACCGCCATGCATTTGTAACACCTCGCGGGCCGGGGCTCCAGCACGGTTACCCGCGCTGAACTCCAGCCCACGAGGAGCCTGCCTGAGTCGGCCAATTGTTTGACCGACTCCACTGGGCACTGCACCCAGACAGCACCGACGCCGCCCGGACCAGGGCGGATGGTTCCAATCCAGACGGCGTCCGAGGAACATCCGGTACGCGCCATAATGGCCTCCCGGACGTCCTCCACCGTCACGGAATCGTCCAAGCCCGTCAGGCGCATCTCTGCGCACTTGACAGGCCTGGCGATTCGGAATACGCTTTCACGCTTAAACTATTGAACCGATTTAAAAAATTCTTTCACCAATGGAAAGTTATAATATCAGGGAGTAGGCTATATTTTATCCCAGTTCCACGGGCACAGGAACTACACAAGTAAGGCGACTAAAACCGAAGCGAAGCGAGGGCGGGTTGCTAGTTATAAATAAAACCATTTTTACGGGTTTAATCGCGTTTGTATTTGATTTTTGATTGCCCGATGTTTTGAATAATTTTCAGCGTTCATAGTTACGGGTGGATGAAAAGTCTCACGTCCAACAAGTCGTCGTAATTAGAGAGATTTATAACTACCCGCTATAGAATTAGTTACTAAATTTTGACCCACATTGTGATACAAAATTTCCTTTCTCTTGCATAGATATTATGTGTTTATTATGTCTCTTACGACAGCCACAGGTAAGATAGAAGGTGGTGAAATAAATTGTTACCCCGTCACTACACTACAAATTAAATGTTTAATAATTACTGACCGAAAACAATATATATTTTTATATAGAATCATTTTTTTTTTGTATTGGCAATAAATCTTTGATGTAGATTTATTGCCAATACAAAAAAAAAAATGTGGGACAAATTTCTAAAAAAAAAATATTAAAATGCCACATATCTTCGAAAAATTAGTGGAGCTGGACCTGGATAGGAACTAAAGACTTATTACTCTATTTTACTTACTTATTACTTATTATTCTATTTTACTAATACTCTACTAGGAACCCCGTAGGCGTACAATAAATCCTGCGCCTGATGCCACCCTAGCCGAGGTCGCGAGTGGGTGAACCGGTGATTAGTCTGCCACCCACAGAGAAGCCGACCGCGTGACGGTAACGCCCCGGCCGGCAGCATTACAATGTTGCCAGGGCGTCAAGAGAGACGGTACCCGAAAGGGTGATCCACCGAGCCGGCCACGGATGTCAATGAATCGGTACCAGTAGTCGACCTACGACGGGGAGGGACGGGGTGTCGGGGAGGGAATAGGGTAGGTTTTGGGGTCGCACGCCGCTCATCCGTGGCCCCGAACATATTGGGCGGAATGTGTCCGGACCATCTACAAAAAAAAACCGTACAATAAAATAATATCTTAAATCTGAAACAAGTGATTGACTAAATGTACTAATTTAAAATGGACTGTAAGGATTAGAAACTTATTTAGCGTACAGTAAGAAAGGATTTTAAGACGTTATTGTACTAAATTGAAGTAAAGGATTGAAATTCCTTACGCTCAGCAGAAATGTTCCAATATGACCCAAAATAGTCACTTGAGTAAGCACATTGAACGTCTAATCGTATCTTCCGTCATCTAATATTCAGATAACAAGCCATTTGCTATACACATAAAGTGAATTATATTGCGTGTACCGTTATGGTCCTGACATAATGGTATCTGACGTCACCACCCAAAAGCTCTCAAATACTATACGGTGAAATTAACAGGATCCTTAGAAATGCCATTAAATACGAATATCTGTTATCGACATACGTATTACCGCAACTCAATGGGATTGTTAATGTTTTATAGCAGTTTCTACCATCAACAACAATTTCATTTGTATTTTTTGTCGCAAAATATATAGTGAATTATTCTAATATTCCGCTTATCGGTGCAAGCGACGTTTTATATCTCTACGATAGCTTCAGCTTCATTATTGTAATTTATTTACTACTAGCAACCCGCCCTCGCTTCGCTTCGGTTATAGGTTACAGTCGTTTTACCCGCGTAGTTCCTGTTCCCGTGGGAATACCGGGATAAAATATAGCCTAGTTTATGCCCTGATATTATAGCTTTCCATTGGTGAAAGAATTTTTGAAATCGGTCCAGCCGTTTTGAAGATTACCCGGAACAAACAGACAGACAGTCAGACAGACAGACAAAAATTTTTTAATTGCTATTTTAGGCTTAGGTGTCGTGCAAATAACCGTGTGAGCATGAAAAAAGCCTATTATTTTGACATTACAAACAGACACTCCAATTTTATATATTGGTATAGACTAGCAATCCGCCCTCGCTTCGCTTCGGTTATAGGTTATAGTCGTTTTACCCGCGTAGTTCCCGTTCCCGGGGGAATACCGGGATAAAATATAGCCTAGTTTACGCCCTGATATTATAGCTTTCCATTGGTGAAAGAATTTTTGAAATCCGTCCAGCCGTTTTGAAGATTACCCGGAACAAACAGACAGACAGACAAAAAATTTTTAATTGCTATTTTAGGCATAGGTGTCGTGCAAATAACCGTGTGAGCTTGAAAAAAGCCTATTATTTTGACATTACAAACAGACACTCCAATTTTATTTATTGGTATAGATAGCAACCTGCCCTCGCTTCGCTTTGGTTTCAGTCGTCTTTCCTGCGTAGTTCCCGTTCCCGTGGGAATACCGGGATAAAATGTAGTCTAGTTTACTCCCTGATATTATAGCTTTCCATTGGTGAAAGAATTTTTTAAATCAGTCCAGCCGTTTTGAAGATTACCCGGAACAAACAGACAGACAGACAGAAAAATATAAAGTGATTTGTAGGCATATGTATAGTACAAATAACCATGTGAGCATGAAAAAGGTCTATTATTTTGACGTTACAAACAGACACTCCAATTTTATTTATTGGTATAGATTTATTATTCTGATTTAGAAAAATAAATAATAACTTATTATTATAATTTCCGTGTTGTGACGGAGTAAGCATACAGTTCAGCACTCTCTCTTTTGTCCATGGGTGTGGTAAAAGACGACTAAGGGATTTAATAAGAATATATGCAAGAGAAGGAAAACTTGAAGTGAAACCCTATACCAACACGTCTGACCATGGTGGTATAGTAGGTCAATTTCGCTCCTATTATGGCGGGAATTGAGTCCAACAGTACATGAATTGTAATGAATGAATAATGTTTCGAAACACATCGACACAACACATTTTTTAAAAGTCAGTTCTAACTAGCCCTGTACAAGAATCTTGAAACGACATGTTATTTTGGGTAAAGTAGTTACATCGATTTTAAAAAATATAGAGTTTTCAATATCTCGATTATCTTGGTAAGCAAAATTTCTTAGTATTTATATCGGCATTTATATCGATAATATATCATAATTTCAAGGCTATAATAGTTCCCGAGGGGGGGACGTCGGTCGAGGGTACTCCTCAGGGGGTATTGCGTCGGACCGACAACTGACAACAAGTCATCCTGCTCCGGTGGTCGGTCCAACGACGAAGGCGACGGCGACGTGTCGCGGGTGGATTACGGGTGTGCGTGCTTACGCCCCTCTGTCGCCCCGGACAGAGTGGAGCGAGGAGCGCGCCGACCGTAACCAACCCCCCAAAAAAAAGGCTATGATAGTTATAAATAATAATTATTATTTTTATTTATGAAATATATATCAATAGCTATATGTCTGATGTTATTATTCCTTAAAAGTGTTTAATTAAATCTAGGTGGATCTGAAAATAGGCCTAACGAAGTCAAGTCCTGCTGGCCCGCTTAGTCGACAGTGTGAAGTAATACGACAAACTATGCGGTTGCACGCCGTCTATTTGATATTCCTGACAGTTTGGGTGAGCTATCACCGGATGAATAATTAAACAAATAAGATAAAACACAAGAGCTTAGTCCGCTCTAACGACACTCAAGTGCTATGCACTATGCAACGGCTTCAGCTTGCTAGTATTGACCACTAACATATATCAACAAGATATACATATATATCAATATCTTTACATTTTTTTATGAAGAAATAGAAAGAAATTCGTAAGAAAGTGAAATATATAAAAACTATTTGTTATTCAAGCCTAGGTCGTCGAAACAAATTTCTCGTAAAATCTCAGGTGATTCGATCTGGGGTTTGGTTTCAAGCGATAAAATGGCGGTCATAAATATAAGTTATTACCGCATCACCAGCACGCGCAGAGGTAAGAAAAGTGTGAATGGGAAAAATATATTTTAGTATCACAGATACCGACAGCTATCTTTATCATGACCATTGGTCATGATAAAGATTTTCCTTTTTGAAACCAGATTTAATTGTTGTATTCATTATTTACTAGACTTACCTAATTGTTTGTATTTTTACGGATTTTATCGCATTTGTATTTTAGCGTTCATGGACATGGGTGGATAAAATCTGTCTTTTATCAAAAAAAATGTTTTATTTAAAATGTTATAATCATTATTTTAATTAATTATTTGATTTAACGCACGGGGAACGATTATGCATAAGATTCCTTCATAAAATAATTTAACAGATTTTTTATAAGAATCTGGTCTTCGATCTTCAAAATTGTAATTGTTTCTGCTTAGTTACATTTTGACGATGTATGAATATTAATAAATCTGCATATTAATGAAATAAGAATTCTTTTGAAAAATGTTATTTTTCCATAAATGCCGTTATAGAGGAAGAAAGGATGTAAGTAATTAACGTCAGCAGCAAGAAAAGGAAAAAATCTAAATAAAACCGTACGCAAACCTGGCTGTCTGTAGGTTTTGAAGGTCATCTCTCTTGGAGGATTGTATGACGTAAATGAACTGAAGAAGAAATTTAGTATCGATTAGTCTTTAGATTTCTACTAAAAATAAAATAGAAAAAAGACATAAATGCTTCTCGTTTTGTGCCAAAATATAGACTTTACTATTTCTACTTAGTCGCATTTTGCTTATCTGCAGTGTTCAAGTCTTACGATACATTACGTTATAATCCATTGTATATAAGACTGGGTTAAAAATATCGATTTTTTTAAAGCTTTTATTAACTTGCCTTGTTAGTATGTTAGTATGGGACAAACCTTGTGAGTTAAATTAGAACCACTTCCTGTTAGGTTAAAACTTAGGTTAGGTTAAAATTTGGTTTACTTACGTAACTTCGGTGACAATGCAATAATATGGTACCATGAAGCTGGTCTCAAGATGGCGTCGGAAGGTGGCCATAGGAACTCATAAATTAAACGAGATAAAACCGTCGAGTTTGGACTTGTTTGAATAGTGTCTTGATAAGCAACATTTAAATAAAAGATTTTTTTTAAGTTTTAATTAATATTTTTTTTTAAAGTATTTCAAATTTTTTATTTAAGGTGATAAATAAACATTGGGTTAATTTGGGTCCTTAATATTAATATTATAAAGCGTAAGAGATCTACCATCGCAATTTTTATTAATTATTTTTAAGCAGGTGTTTGGCTCTTAACTCTCTAAATAAACCATATCATCACGGCATATATACGTTTTACTGCTGGGCTTGAACCTCTACTGCAATGGGAGAGAAATTGACCTACTATACCTCACTGGTCAGACGTGTTAGTATACGTAATAGTACGGAAGTAAATTGCCTACATCATCTAGATACATCCCACTGTTGAGCTCGGGCCTTCTCCTCTATGGGAAGGAAATTGACCTACTATATGACGCTGGTCGCGTAGAAATAGGGTTTAATTTTAAATTTTCCTTCTTTTGCAGGGATGTTACATACATGTTAATAATAATAATTCACGCCATTCAGTGAGTTGGCGAGTCACCGTCTGCCAAAGTTCAAGACAATAAAGGTATTGCAGGCAGACGACAGTTTTAAATACATAGTTTTCAGTTAATCCAGTCCATCAAACCTTAACCCATAATCAGGTTTTAGATATCATAATTGCACAATAGTTTTACACCTACCACCAGTGGCAGTCCACGAGTGTTATGTGCAAACGTGGAGTGTCATTGGTAGATGTCCCATCCCATTTTAACATTAAATTTCTCCAAAGGCCTTTGCGTGTTGGATCCATATCCCCATGTAAGTCTTTCAAAGGACTGGGTATCTTCTCTAGAGAAGATCCTGTGAATCTAAAGTATATATAATAATAGTATATTTTATTTCACAAAAAGTAGTACACATGACATACATACAAATTTGAAATATAAATGTGTTGAATCCAAAGTAAGATTTAACTTGTGGAGATAAAGATGTTATATCACTTAGTCATCTTTTAGGACATCCATGGGCAAGTAAGGAGGCTGTGAATTATATTCTTACTCCGTCAATACACGAAGTTTCAATGTAATATAGATACGAAAGTGTTAAATAATATGTGGAGCATAATTCATATAACACACATACAACTCAAAATATAAATTACGAATATTATTGGCATGGGAGGTTCTATGTCGGAAGCTACGCACAGGTACCACAATGTCCGGTGCCAAGCAAGTGTATCTCGCTTCACAAACTCGGGTCTACAGCGAGAACGACCTAAATCATACACTGCTGTTTTGAGTCACTGTAACCTTTTACATCAAACACATCAACGGCCGTACATGTAAACAATTTAATCTCATTTCTATTAATTTTCTTATTGTCGATCAATAGACATATATTAAAAAATACTAAATTTTCTATGACCTGTTACAAGCCTTATAACCACTGCGTGTAAGTGTTAAAATTTATAAAAATAACTAGCTGACCTACCTGAAGTTGTTCTGTTCAAATAAAATCAAAAGCAGCGCCACCTACCGGATCCAAATCTAAACCATCCTCGAATCCTCCCCTTAAACATACACAATAAATTTCGTCAACATCGGTCCAGCCGTTTAGGAGGAGTTCAGTGATATACACACGTACACATAAATATATATGTAAAGACTAGCTGACCCAACAGACGTTGTGTTTAAATCTAAAAAAATAGTAAAAGGAATTCTCCTTGAAATTGACAGCAGCGCCACATACCGGATCCAATTGTCAATCTAAACCATTCTCGAATCCCTTGGAACACACACAAAAATTTCATTGACATCGGTCCAGCCGTTTAGGAGGAATTCAATGAGTATGTCACACGTACAGAAGAAATATAGAAATATATATATATATATATATGTATATAAAGATAATATTGCTATCAATATAAAAACATTTTTTATAATATTAGTGAATTTTATACTGATTTCTTGAATGAAATTTAAAAAAGATCATTAAAAATATTTGTCATCGTCATCATCATGATCTCAGCGTATATAAATTGCACTGTTTGGATGATGCCATTTCCACAGTGGGACGGAAATTGGCCAACTATCCCACACTGGTCAGTTTTTAGGGTTTTATATAGAGTTTTACTTCTCTTGTATACGTGTAATCTGCATATTATAATGTCTTAGTCGTATTTTACGATATCCACGGGTAAGAAGGGGGAGGTAAATTGTATTCTTACTGCGTAACCACGCGGATAAATTATTTGATTAAATCAATGAATTTACCCTTTTTTGGGGCAAGGTTATGGTCGGTCGCGGTCCTTCCCAAAGCGTTATTAAATCCTTGTCTTCGGTGTGAATTTGTTCTAAGTATTACCAAGATTGTTTTAATATTTTTTCTCGTATCCATAATAAGATACGCCTCTTACGGTATTTTCTATCTACATGTTTGATAAAAACGATTTTTCAAAAAAGAAATAAGTATACGTATATTGTATTTTTCAAATGTTTGTACTTATAGCCTTTTATTTAGTAGGGTATGGTTTGGACACATCTCGTCCATTCGGGGCGATATATGGGCAGTGTGCGGCCGTATAACTTACCGTATTCCCTCCCCATCGGCATTGGGCCGACCACTAGTTATTATTTCCTTGTCATCCTTGACCAGCCCGTTGGATTATCCTTTCGGGTACCTTTCGTCTCCCCGGTCACACGCCCTCGTCCTCATGCGGTCGGCATCCCTGCGGGTGGCGGACTAATCCCCAGTCCATCCACCCACGACCACGGCTAGGGCAGAACTAGGCGCAATTACTTACGCCTGATTCACACAACGCGCCGGCGGCGGAGCGCGTGATGGTAGAGAAATTCCTCCCGGACTTGCTCCGCCGCCTACTTCTGCGAGGCAGTCATTTCCAAGGCAGTGATGGCGTCCTAGTTACTAATTGCGATGAGTTCACGGCGCTGCTCTGCCCAGGCAACGCAGACCTGAAGCATGTGCTGCAGCGTGTCCTCCTTAATAAACTTGACTACCTAACCTACCTTACTTATTCAACCAGATAGCTTCAGCATTTTTTTTCTGAATGTACCATTTATCACTAGCCTATAAGCTTCCCCAAAAAAAAAAGCCTACTATAAGCTTCAATAAAACTTAATATAAATGTAAACATTCTTAATTGCTATTGCTACATAGATAATCTAATAGAAATTGAAAGCACGTGTCAACTAACTCGTATATTAAATTATTAGATATGAGAGTACAAAAAATGAACACGTCCTCTCTTTAATGTTTCACATAAAAAGGTTGCAAGTGTTTTCCGCCTCATTATCCACAGGAAATTCAAATGTATATGACAACCTTTTACGTATATAGAAATTTACATTTAAATTTATGTAACTTTAGTATGTTATTAATTATCGCGGCAACTTATATCGATCTATTAAAAGCACGTCATAAATTAAAATGTGTGGTGACGGAATAAAAATAAAATTCACCACTCCTTATCTTGCCCCTGCATGTCTTAAAAGGCGACTAAGGGATATAATATGCAGACAACATCCATGCAAGAGAAGGCAAACTCGAAATGAACTCTATGCCAACATGTCTGACCAGCATGGTATTGTAGGTCAAATTCCCTCCTATAACGGAGGAGGCCAGAACTCAATAGTGTGACGTATGAGGGCTAAGATCATAAATTAAAATATATATAGCTATCCTCTACGAATATCTAAAATTGCTCTTATTTATATTATTAATGTTAAAACATTGGCATTTATATTATATCGTTTGATTCTAGCATCTGGTTTCACGAAAGCCAAAAACGAATGTTAAAAATAATGTGATTTTATTTATGATCGAATAATTCTCCCCGTGTTGATGGGATACGAATACGATGTCCCACAGGAGTCATACTGCAAGCAATTAATCACCATCAACACATCGCGATTATGGCATTATCCCCTTTGGGAAGCTTAAGTTTAACAGTATACCTCAAGAGGCTGATGGATGGATGGTTGATTAACAAGTTTTTTTTTACGATACTGTGTTTGTGCTAGCGATGTTTTAATGAGACACTGTCAATATAAAACCTATAATTCTTACAACGTTTAATTATGTTTAAAGTTTATGACGTGCGAAGAGCTTCGTAAAACTGAATACAGCATAATTTCACAAATAAACAAGAATATATATTACGTTAAAGTATGTATTATATCTCTCTTGAGCTCTGACCGGGTTCTGTGAATAATGCGGCAAAAAGGCAGGCATGTAAATGCCTCAGTTATACAGATTTTATAGACACAAACTAAAACGAGAAGTCTTGAAGAACTATATTAACATGATCTGTCTTTTTGTAAGTTGCCACAAAATACAAACTCCCGCGCGCAGTTTGGTCGGCTTGAATTAAAATTTAGGTAATTTGGAGTTACAGGTCGGTCCATTTGTGATAGTAACACACATTCTTTCTTTTTTTTGGGGTGGGCTATTGTGGCGCAGCCGCCACCCGGCTCCGTCTGGAGCGACAGAGGGGCGGCGCGCGGCCCTATAACCCACCGTAGCTTGTCGCTTTCGTCGTTGGTAATTATAGGTTTTTATATAATTAATTACCAGCGTGGTATAGTAGGTCAATTACCCTTCCATTATGGAGGAGGCCCGAGCCCAACAGTGGGACTTATATGGGCTGAAATGATGATGATGATGATGAATTACCATTAATGATTTTCCTTTTACTTCTTAACTCGTAAGTTTCTTGGTGCTGGGCTCGATACTCGTTCACAATAAGGAGGCAATCGACCTACCCACGCTAGTCAGACTAGTTGGTATAGAGTGTTATTTCAAGTTATCCTTCTCTTACATAGACGTTTTTTGCATGTCATATGCCTTTGTCGTCTTTTACGATACCCAAGGACTGGTGATGGAGTGGTGAAATGTATTCTAACTCCGTAACCATGCGAAAATTTTAATCAATTTATTAGTTTCTTCCTTACTAATATTATAAATGCGAAAGTAAGTTTGTTTGTTTGTTACGCTTTCACGCTTAAACCACCAAACCGATTTTAAAAATTCTTTCACCAATGGAAAACTATAATATCAGGGAGTAACATAGGCTATATTTTATCCCGATATTCCCACGGGAACAGAACCTAAGCTGGTAAGGGGACTGGTACGGAAGTGAAGTGAGGGTGGGTTACTAGTTAATAATATGTGTCATATCAGCGGTATAACTAAATATTGCCGCGTGTAAAAAGGGAAGCAATGAATGATTGAGTTTATATGTTATACAAGTTGTTGAAAAGACAAATAAAGTTTTCAAATATTTGCAAAATATGTATAGAAGGTACACTGATTTTTGAAGATGAAATTGTATTTTAACAGACAGTGTTAAAATCAAATAAATATTCGACATTGATCTTTATTTCTAGACAAAAGAAGATTACAAAGGGAGACTCGAAATTATCTCGAGAGAAAACCATTGTACTATTATTTCAAGGACCTTTTGAGCTACTTACGTTATTGGTAGATCAGGTCCTGGCAATTTAGATTATGAAACACTATTAAAACCAAGATATCAATAATGTTGTAATCTCGTTTATTACATACACTAAACGGCGGCCATGTAAGCCACTCAAGCGAAATTTACATTTTGTTAGATTATCATTAACTTAGCCTTACACACACGCACGCACTATAGGAATAGTCAGGTACACAAGCCCTTAACGGGAGCCGATGTTATATACACGTGGAAAACTCACTAAATTCATTACGGGAATATCAAGACACTGTGTTCACTATGAAAATATGGAAAGAACAGTGCGCAGCAGGGAAATAATAAATATGTTCACCATCATAAAAGATTAAAAGTAAAAAAAAGAGACAAAGTGGCGGCAAAAAAGACCGATAAGTGAGCCTTACTCCACACAGTCGCTCACAGGAAAGTAACCAGCGATTCGGCATCTTTAGTTCTTTGAGCTGTCGTGTCCACAAGTTTCAGAAGTTCTTCAGACTACCGGCATCTTCCCATGTATTAGGAACCAGTCCGAACCCACCGCTTTCAAATGAGTGGCATGATCGTCGAAGCCAGCCAGTACAATGAACCAACGATACGCCGGATGGGTAAAATGGAATTGGAGAAACGGAGACACGCGTTGTGTCGTAAATGTTAAGGGCGGATGGATCTCGTTCATTCAAGTTTAAGAACATTCCAATCGTGGACAATGAGACTGGGCTTTTTTATGACATGTGTGATGTTCTTAGTATTATTTAATATCGACCATAGGGTTTAGTAATAAATATAAGAATATCACATGCAGAAAGCACCGCTGTAGTACGCTTATTGTTTATAATAGTGTTGTAAATATAACCTCGTATCGCTAGTGTTGCTAAGGACCCGCGAGGTTTGAATTTAGTAGCGCCAAGGGTGAATTAAGTGTGGAAGTAAATACATTTTGTACAATAGATTAAAATATACCATTGTGAGTTTTATTGCGTAAAAGTTTAACAAGGACCGAAATACGCGTCTATACATCTACGTATATTTCGGTGAATATCTTGACGAGCATTGTCATTCTAAATTAATATTTTTATCTTAGATTTTTATTTATAGTTTCACGAGGTTATCTATGAATTGGTAGGCGGATGTTTGGAACAGATTACTCCATTGCCAGACATATAAACTCCAGATAAAGACATAAAGTTGCAAATAAATAATAAAACATACACATTCAAACTGAAAATAAATAAAGCATGAAAGCTTTTAGTGATTAAGAAGAACATGTAAAATGCTCAATAAAATAAATGGCCAAGGCATTTAACAAATTCATTCCGTGAGCAAATTCTGTTTAGGTAGCCAACTGGAAATGCGCGATAAGGTAATGCACACGCATTTGTTAAATAGATGTATGAGATATAATTTTTGTTTGGGTAAATGGATGAATTATACTTTACATACAACGCTTTTATTCAAGTACAACGAACTATGATTGTTCATCTTAATATTATTGAAGATATAATTCTTTTGGCCCGTTAGGGAAAATTATGAGAGCAAATTTTTACGATACGCACTCACACCGACACATGAAACCGATGTTAGCTAGTCACACTGATGTTAGCTAGTCAATTTTTTTTTCAATGCACGCGCACACCGTCACCTATGTCAACTAGATAGTATTAAATACATTTTTTATATATTATTAGTGTCTTTTTATTTTCTACAAACGCAGAATAACGCGAAAGATAAAATTTTTAGAAAGATTTTATCTTTTTAAGCCAAAGAAGTATAATTTCTTACATGCGTACATAAGTGCACACACACTTTTTTAATCTGGTCTGCTACTTCTTTGTAATGAGGCATAAATATAATATAACTGGTCTTGTATTTATTCGTAATTTATAGCAGAAACGAGCCAGCAGTGTAGTTGATAACAAATGATTCATACTGTTCATAAAAGGAAAACACGCGACGTATTTAAGGTAATCAAAATTTAAGAATTATTGCTAAGGCTATATAACCTCCACCGGGCTGGCCACGAAAGACAAGGAACCCGCTACCGGTGGTCAGTCCAAAGTTGAAAGAGAGAAGATACGGTGGGTTATGGGGCCGCGCGCCGCCCCTTCGTCGCCCCGGATGGAGCGAACGGCATGTGCGCTGACCATACCCACCAAAAAAAACTAAAAAATACCCACCCTAAAAAAAGAAAGATTTTAACCTGAGAAATCTAAAGGTGAAGTATATTATGCGATCAATTATATACTAAAGCTTTCGTATTTTTTCAAATAGCTTTTTAAGTCCTACGCAATCGTGATATTATGCTGCTAAATAATTAGAATCTTTTTACAAAAACCTTCAACATCGAAATCTAAACTTAGTAGGTATCACTGATCAAGGTGATGACAGTAATATGAGATCAACATTGTCAACATCGGAATCCTCCTTTAAAAATCTGTCAAAGTCGATATCTGAATTTTATGTAATATTGGGCTCTTAAATTTAGTAATTCTTTACTCCAAGGTGAGAGCAAAAGCACGCAAAGAGAAAAGTTCTTCAGAATCTCATTACAGAATCGATTTTAATTCTGTATACAAAGTACAAGTTCAATCGTGTTTAGAATACTGTTACATTTTGGATGATACTGAAAAATTGTATGTCATCTTTGTATTTTAGATTCAAATAAGAAGCATATTACAGGTTTAAACTATGAGGTCAATTGGATTCAGTTGAATGGCTAGCAGTTATCACCGTACAATCTACAAAAAGAATTTTTGTCCAACAAGAACTTAATCGTTTCTTTTTGCATGAATGATCTTTAATTTAATGGTTTTGATTTTTCAAGCGTCTACGCGCCATTTTGAATGAATACAAGGCAGATTAACTATTGTATGTATCTGCCATGTGGTGACGGAGTAAAAATACAATTCCTTCCTCCCTCGATCTTGTCCATGGGTGTTATAAAAGCGTACCAAGAGATATAATATGCTAATAACATCTTTTTTATGCTGTTGGTGGTAAACGAGCTTGAGTAAGTGGTACTGCCGCTTATAGACCACTGCTAAACCGCCGTGAAGAAATTGAATACATGCAATGAGGTTCGGTCATACTAAAAGTATGACCGAACCTCACCAGAAAAGCCACAAAAAGCTGGGCTTCAGGCACTCTCGCTCACTGAACGAGAGGCAGACAAATTCCTACCACTTATAAATCGATTTTCTGCGAATATAGTACTGCGAATATAGTACTAGCCCAGACGGATCGACCCACGGTTGTAGACAGAAGACTGTTGATAGTATGTGTCTACCACATAAGGACATTTATGGAAGAGAAAGGAAACTTGAAATACAACTCCATACCAACCCGTCTAATCAGCGTGGTATAGTGGGTCAATTATCCTCCTATTGTGGAGGAACCTCAAGTCCAATAGTGGACCATATATGAGCTGAGATTTATGAGCTTTCTTACCCGTGGGTGTCATAAAAGACGACGAAGGAATATTATATGCATATAACATCTATGCTAGAAAAGGAAAACTCGAAATAAAACCCTATACCAACACGTTTGACCGGTCTGGTAGGTCAATTTCCTCCCCATTGTGGAAGAGTCTCGAGCCCATTGTGGAAGAGACTAGAGCCCAACAGTGGAACGTATATGATCTGTGTTGATGAAAGATTAACTTTCCATCATTTGGTAGTGGTCCATAGTGGTAGGACCACACTGTTGATAGTTGTCTGTCTACAGCCGCGGGCCGGTCTGCCGTCCAGCCGTCCAGGCTTGTACCACACTCTTGTCGAAAACCAACTTTGGTGGTGGGCTATGGTAAGCGCCGCGCGGTCCTGTCCGTCCGGGGCGATGAAAGAACGGCGCGCGGGCCCATAACCTACCCGTACTCACGTCACCTCGTTGTTGGGCCGACCTCCGGAGCAGATGTGACTTGTCATCACTGGTTGGCCCGACGGAATACCCTTTCGGGTAACCTCTCACCTCTCGACGTACTGGGACGTCGGTCGCCGTCGCGCGGTCAGCCTCTTTGCGGGTGACGGACAATTCCCCGGTCCGATCACCCGCGGCCTCGGCTAGGGCGGCATTAGGCGCAGATACTCGCGCCTGCGCCGCCCGAGTCGCCGGCGGCGGAACGTGTCGCCGAATAGGGGCTCTACTCGCACACGATCCGCCGCCTCCTTCCGTGAGATTACGGCCTCACAGAAGGCGGCGACCGCGTCCCAGTTCCTGACGCTGACGAGCATCTCCCTGACGATGGTCGGCAGCGCCAGGTCGGCACCGATAATTGCGACGAGTTCACGGCGATCCCCCTCCCATGCAGCACATTCCTCGAGCGTGTGCTGCGCCGTGTTGAGGGTGATTGCCTGTGGTGGGTTTTAGTGATGCCTTTAATTTCACCAAACCTTACCGCACGCATTCACATTTCCTTTACGGTAGGCAGCGGCAGCAACACTTCCCATCAGGTGTACTGTTTGCTCGTTTAGCAATAAAAAAAAATAACTTTGCCACTTAGAATAATAACGAAGGTAAGTTTGCGCACAAAAAGTGATGCATTTCAATTGGAGCTAATGAAGCTTACGCCAAAACCATTTCGTAATGTACAAGGTCACTGTACTGCACGTACGTACGCAACTCTTAAAAAATAAGTAGGTAATTATGACGGTTTTTGTATTCAAATGGTGTCACAACACATTTGAAAAATAAAAAGGTTTATAACATTATTTTTAAAAGTATATCGACGATTTATGTTAATAAAATCAAAGTTTGATTTCATAATTTATATAGTGGTGTGCGTGTGTACGTGTGTAATCATCTGCGCGCATGTAGTATTTTTAGATTCATGTTTCGAACGTTCGAAGTACCGACACTATCCTTCTATACGTTATTATTCTAAGCTTTGCTATTAATTTTATTTATTTACTGTTTCGTAATTATGTTACATCGATTCCTCTATAAGATCTCATTTATGTATTTACTTAACATTTGATAAGTAAGGTCGTGAGAATACTACTGCTCAAGAGTATCACTTGAACACGTATCTATTTCCAAATTGCGCACGTAAAGTAAATATTTTATAGTTTAACTTTTTGTCCATTACACCATGTATAAAATAAGACCAAATGTCAACCTCAAATGTGTGGTTCTTTTTTACTATAATTTTTATCTTTTCCATTACAGTATTAATTATACTTTTGCTCCTACAATATTTAATTATTAAGAAAATTTACTATGTTATTGGTTTAATACTTAATGGAGTTCTCTGCTTAGCATTGGATTTCATTAATAAGAAGGATGGACGATATCACAATCGTCATCATCTCAGCATATATCCGTCTAATCGCTGAGCTGAAGCCTCCTCCACAATAGGAAAGGAATTAACCTACTATACTTTGCTACCTTCTATACTCCTTGTGGTGACAGAGTAAGAATACAATTCATCACCCCTTCTCTTTCCCGTGGGTATCGTAAGAGACGAGGAAGAGATATGATATGCAGATAATATCTAAGCAAGAGAAGGAACATTCGACATAAAACACAATGTTCACACGTCTGACCTGCGCGCTATCGTAGGTGAATTTCTCTCCCATTGTGGTGGAGGCTCGAGGCCAACAGTGAAACTTATATGGCCTGAGGTGATGAGATAATGATTCCTCGCTAGTCAAACGGTAGGTACAGGATGTTATTAGGAGTTTTCTTTATCTTGCATAAATATTATATCCCAATCTTACGAACGGATTGGAGTCGCTGGAGCGGCGAGAGACTTTGGATCACTCTGTGTACTCTACCGACTCTTTCACGGAGAGTGCTCCGAGGAACTGTTTGACTTGGTACCACCGTCACCATTCTACAAACGTACCACTCGACATCATAGCAGGGTTCATCCATTTCACCTGGAAACGTTATGGTCTTCAACTGTACGTTTCCAACGATCATTTCTTCCACGTACGTGTAAGCTCTGGAATGAACTACCTGCTGCTGTTTTCCGAGCGCTATGACATGTCCTTATTTAAACGAGGTTTAAGAAGAGTATTTTCTTTAAGATAGGTAACGGCCTGGCTGTGGCCCTGGTATTGCAATGGCTATGTGCGGCAGTATCACTTGCCATCAGGTGTACTGTTTGTTCGTTTGCCACAGTTGGGAATAAAAAAATGCATATTGGATCGCTTAGTCATCTCTTATGACTCCCAAGACCAAAGTAGGGGTAACGAACGGTATTCTTATCCTGTCACCACAGGGAAAGATTTGGTGATAACACTACTCGCATTTTTAATTTTCTTTAACTCGTACCTAGCTTCCGCTTGCAAAATTATATTCAACGCATAAACGTATTGCACTATTTATCGGAATCAGTGAGCGGCATTCTCTTTAGATACCATAACTTATTAAATAATATTAACTAGCTCATGTTTACATTGCTCATAGGTAGAGTAGAAGAGCCATCACTTACACGATTTTTCATTAACCAAAAGCTAAGAAGATTGTATGGTAGTATGAAGCTTCATATTCGACCGAGCGCAAATGAACAGATCTTAATAGATCTGTTAATATGCTTAAAAAAGGCTTAAATTGGCAGCAGTGTTGGTGTGCCCTTGGATTATTGAGTACCCGAATAGTAATTAACACTTGCCAGTAAATGGACTTATGACAGAGACGTCCTCTATCGTTCATTGTAATAAAACATAATATTACAAACGCCTTAAAAGTTCTTTAATGCGTTAGCAATATTTTGAGAGCATCAACTCTCAAAAATAATTAATTGCTTCTGTATTACAACTACAAAACAACGTAAATTAATCTGTGAAAACAATACAATTTTAATAATTTTATAGACCATACAAATAATAACATTTTATTTTAAATTACACAATTATGTTGATGAAATTGGGTAGCCGCTACCGCAATATGAACAAGAAGAATTCCTCTTATTTAATTAGAATATTTATGAGAGAAGAAAGCTTTTACTGAAGTTGCTTTCGATATTAGACAATGTCGACACCTGTTGAACTAAGCTTTTAGGCCTTAATTACTTGTTACGAGATTGTAAGATGTACAATGTAAATCTATAGTTGCGCTGTCCATCTTAAATCTTATATATTAATACTTTTTTTTATGATAGACTGTGGTGCAATCACACCTTGTTCGTCCATTCAGGACGCCGGAGGGGATAGTGGGTGATCTTATAATCGGCCATGCACATACCATTCTCTAGCGTCATATGGGCGGGTTACTGGTATCCGATCCTTGTCATGGGTGGCCCATCTAGGCGGGTTGCGCGTTCGGGTACTCCTGGACCCTCACTTGATCGGCCTCTCTGCGGTTGATGGATTAATGCTCGGTCCGATCACTCTCACATTTTAATACGCTTAGCTAAAATATAGGATAAGTTTTTAAGAATTTTATACACGCAAAAAAATGGAGAATTTGAGATATTTAAGGTTCACATGGAAAAAGAAGTAGGGCAAACCTAAAATTTAAATAGAAAGTAAACAGCGGAAATGTGGCCTTTAAATGTAGGCCATAGCACGCTGAGCGACTAAGCTCAAAGTCACTCAGCCCGCTATAGAGGGGGGCTATGCTCTGATTTCTGCGAGATAGAATTCAGAATAAGAAAATCCGCAGAAGAACGGGGTGGTTGTAGGTTTAGTCGGGGTACAGTTGCTTCAACAAGTACTTGTTGTCGTGAGGAGAAAAATATCTCCATGTTACCACTGTAATTACAATAAGGATATAGCATAGTATACGCTCAACGTTTGCATGGCATGGACAAAGCAGTGCCGTCAACTCGCGGCAAATCTCGGTGCCGATCTGTCGTTGCTGACTACTGTTGGAACGATGGTTGACGCACGCCGTTTTCACGTCACCTCTGATAGACTGGGCAAGTTGTGACTAAAATGTAGCATTCCAAATAGAAAAAAGGAAAATAAATTGTGCCGCTATAAAATATTTTATTGATGTTAATATTCCGAAAACGTTTACTTCCACATTGTTCATCGTTTCCCTTTGAAGATTAGTAACAAATAGATAAAAGTAGTAGGCCACCTTATTAATTAAAATTGAACGTGCAGAACGTATAGGCACGTCCAAAATTAATATTATAAATGTGAGGTTTTTGTTATGCTTTCCCATTTAAACCACTAAATCAGTTTTAATTTGATTTTAATTATTTTCATGAATGGAAAGCTATAATATCAGCGAGTATCATAGACCATATTTTATCACCGTATTTCCACGAGAACGGAACTTACGTGACTTAAACTACGGAAATTTGATAGTACTTATATATCTTATGGCGTGCAGTGATGGAGAAAAAATCCGATTCTTCTTAACTGATACACTCTTTTCGGTCGTGATTATCCAATGGTATCGGATTGGCAGATGTTATGCACTTAAACATATCTCGCCATCTTTTCCTGTTCTTGCCCATCTATACTCGTTTAAAGGATAATCACAGTAAATCTAATTAGGCCGGGCCATCGCATAGGTGACCTCACGGGCTTTCTTTCCTCTTCGAGTAACATCTACGTTTTTACAATTCATTACATATGTTATCCGTGGATATTGTAAAAACGACAAAGGGATGTTATATGTAATAACATTTATTCAAAGGAAGGAAAATTCGATTTAAACAATAAACTAACTCGTCTGACCAGCGCAGTTTAGTATACAAAGAAATAAAATTAAAGTGTTTGTTTGTAATGTCAAAATAATAGATTTTTTCATGCTCACAAGGTTATTTGCACGATATCTATGGTTATTAAGCGTTGGCTCTCTATCGGTGTGTTTTGGGTAATCTTCAAAACGGCTAGGCCGATTTTATTAAATTTTACTACCACGTAGCTGTCTATACATGGAGTAATTTAGACAAACTTTTCCTCTCAGAAAAACCCTATAAAATTTTACCCAGTCCGGGTATCAAATCCGAGACCTTGTTGCAGTCGCGTACCGTAATATCTTAGAAGATATTGGTGGGTTAAAATGTGAAAATAAAGCGACTAATACCGAGGTTGGATCGCTAGTTTGTGAATAAAATTGTACTGCTATTATAATATAATGACTAACATTGCAAACACGATTTGCTTCTAACGATAACAAAGAACTAAAAACTACACATATTAATATTCCTAATTTCATTAGATAAACCCCTACTACAAAGGGTTTATAACCATCAAGAGATATTAAATGCGAAACAGTTTACAAGACATGATAATGTGGATATATTTAGAAACAATAGCTTGTTAAGCACGTGTAGAATCATTTGGTCTGGTACTAACATTGTGTGTCATATTATGGTAATGACATAGCAGAAAGGTTGGAGTTATATTGTAATAATGAGACTACATTAGATTACAGATGAGGATTATTTATAAAGGTCTAAAGTTTAAACAAAGACACAGTTATGCTTCGAAAAGGATTGACTATTGTAAAGCAGAATTTAGTAACGGTTTTGCATTGTTTGACCCGGATAAATAACTGATGAAGAAAGGCAGTGTTAGCAGATTTACGATATAATCGAAATTATAGAAGACAGATTTATATGGTGATAATTTATTAATACTATTTATACTAACTGATGCTGATCTATATGAATGTAAAAAAAAAATCTTTTGTCTCTTCTTGAAATCGACCGCAGCGCCACCTGCCCAGTCTATGTGCAGTAACTAATATTAATAATAACGTTAAATACGTTATTATTATTATTAATTGCGAGTTTCTTTCCTAAAATCACTAAATCGATTAATTAGCGTATTATATGCTATACTTATGCAACCACGTGGACAAAACTGCGTGAATCAGCAAATACTCACAGTGTATATGTATGACCGGCCTGAAGTCAAATTTCCTTGGATGTGTAATTGTTGATCAGACGACATCAAACAGAATGGACTCCGGTTGATGTAAAGGACTTGGTCATCTTTTACAATATTCACGAGAGTATATCTCTCTCGGGGTTGGTAGTATTCGTAGCCACTACCATACAGCATGAAGATAAAGAGCTCCAGAGGTAATCCATAGCTCTTATTTCTGCCATATGGGCGAGCATTTTTCCGTTATTAACGCTAACGTAACAAAAGAGAAATAAAAATAAATAACGAACTTGCGACTTAATATAAATAAAACTGTTTATGTATTAATACAACGTGAAAACACTCGGGAATTAGGACCCTTTATCTACTACATTATTCTGTATAACTTCCATATAGCAATTCTTTGTCTTTGTTGGCTCGTCTGACGAATTTTCGGATGCCATATTTTGTAAGCTGCCGTGGCATCGCCTCTACGCTCTTAGGCTCTCTATTGGTGAACTAATCTCTGCTCCAGCCACAGGCGGTGCACCCTAGCCCTACCACAAAAATGTTTGCCTTTTATTGATATTTTTAATAATGCTGTCCTTTATAGGTTTTTTTTATTATTAAACGCAAATGATATTTAACTTTCCATTCCAACTGCCTGATATATTAAACATAATTGATAAGACACTTGGAACAGATTTCTAATAGATATGGCTTCAAGTCCCACTTGTGATAACTATTTTTTGATCGCAAATACTTTTACATAAATAGCCGAACATGTTAATAATCAAATCTCAATGGTAATTTCAATGACAAATTTTATAAATAATTTAAAAGTTATTAATTGTAACTCTATTGCAATCCTCCACTAGTCTATATTTCTACATTATTATTTTTATATTATACAGTTGAATAATTTGGTTGCTTTTTATTTTTATTTAAGTTTTATCCGCGAAGGCGATAAGCTCGCATGTACCATACTCACATTTCAAGCAACTTTGTTCCGTCCAACGAATATGTGGTTAGGGTCGTCTAAGATATACAGCTCCAAATACTATATCTGTTATGAAATATCTCTTAACAGAAAATATCTAATATTAATGATTTCTGATGTTTACGCAAGTATTACACATCCTTACTTCCTTACTAATATTATAAATGCGAAAGTAAGGATGTTTGTTTGTTTGTTACGCTTTCACGTTTAAACCACTGAACCGATTTCAAAAATTCTTTCACCAATGGAAAGCTATAATATCAGGGAGTAACATAGGCTATATTTTATCCCGGTATCTCCACGGGAACGGGAACTACACCGCGGCTAAGGCGGCTGAAACCGAAGCGAAGCGAGGGCGGTTGCTAATTGTAAATAAAACTGCTTTACGGATTTTATCGCATTTGTATTTAATTGCCCCGTGACCATGAAAGGTGCAAAATGTTCGAAAAGTTGGGCTGATCTGTAAAGTAGTTTTAATTACAATATCTAATATTACTTTTTACCCGAGATAGTATAGTATCAAAAAAGCCCTACGGTCATATTTTGATCTAAATTTTATGTCTATTTTACGTTTGGTTTGGTTCACATGCAACATACCTTTGGCATAAATAGAGTTTGTTAAGATGAAATTATCAAGATTAGCCCGTCAATGATATGAAAAGCGATAATATTAATGTAGTTTGTGTAGACATGGCTATTTGCCCAGCAAATAACCATGCCTCTTCACTGTTCATATACGTCTCACTATTTAACTGCAGCCTCTGCCACAATGGAAGAGAAATTGACCTACTTTACGACATTGGTCAAAAGGGTTGGTAAAGGGTTTTATTTCGAGTTTTCCTTCTCTTGCATAGATGTTATTTGCAGTCCCATAGACATCCTTTACGACACCCACGGGCAGGAAAGGGGTTGATGAATTGTATTATTTACTGCGTCATCATAAGAAAATAACAATATCTAATAGATATACATCTAGACCATTGACTGCAAAGGGTACAAAATTTCTTAACAGCCTCCCCAACACCCGAAATCGCGGACTCAATTCTCATATAGGACAATTTCATTGTGAGGTCCATAGATCATTGGTTTTGAATTTAGGTATAATTTAAGTACGTTAATATTATAGTTTCAAGGCTTCCAGAGCCAAGGATGCCTTAATAAGAGAACAATGTTTATATCGTATATTTTATATACGATAGCGACAAAAGTTTTTTCACGCTTTTTTGGCTTTATTGAGCGCAGTATGTCCGCTTTGTGATGCTTTCAAAAAATCGTACGCTCGGAACCGGATATTACGGAACTCGTATACATCTCTTAATTTGGTTTATGTTTTGGTCGATTTTTAAAGATACAAAGACTGACAAAATATTTCCATGTTTATATATATTTATTCCGAGTGTTCACAAATCAATATCTTTTTTAATTGCCATTTTCAGTGGGGTCCAAATACAAGATTACAGGTTTTTTCAGGTGTGTAAATAAGTCAAAGTGTATAAATCAAAATAATGAATAACCTAAATTATCAAATTTAATATGTTTTCTAGAGAAGTCTAGAGAAGTCTCTAAGAAGAAGTGGATTTCGAACGATCTATCGACAGCAATGAAAGTACGCCGATTTAAGCAAAGATAGTGACTTAATAGCTATTTAGGTACAATTGTAATATTTAGTAACAACTATTTGCATGTTGAAACTTCGGTTACGAACTTAAGTTACAGATAAAACACTTTTATTTTTCACTATCTTATATATAATCAACAATAAAAAATGCTGTTAATGTCGAATAACTTCATTTATTAAGTTTATTTTATTAGTGATGTCTAAAGTCAACCTTTGCTAAATCTTCATACGGTTTTTAGCCATATTAAACAATAAACATATTTCATGGAATGGTCGCCATCTTCAATCCATAATTTAAAATAAAAAATAATCAACCTCGTACAGTAATGCCAACTTTCAACACAAATTATTCCAAGTTAGCAAAAATAAATGATGAGACAAACATCGCCCCAAGTTGTTAAGTCGTCAAAAATTCCCCGCCTGAATTAAAAAAATAATAATATGCCATTTTTTTATCTCGCTCAGCGCTAATAAAGAGTTTCTTAGATGAACTTCTTTCCAGAATAAGTACTTTGGACATTTTAACGCAAGCTCTTCTGCAGTCACATTTTGAATGAAGACTCATTGCAAAAAATTGGGAGTGAACTCTAGATTCAACTTTTCCAGAAATTACTTCATCAACTATTTTAAATAGAATTTAAATATTTAAAATGAAGCTAAGCATGCAGATTTTATCTCGTAATATATTGCTTTTTTTTAATATTAGCATCACTGCAAAAGAAGGACATCTCAATATTATGTTAATTCATCTGCTGTGCTTGGTGACATTTAGTTACTCGTATTACATTTAACTGGTCCACACAAAGGCAGCTAAATAGACAAATCTCAAAGCCCGTGCGACGCGACGTTCGCCGATTCAATACGCAGCGCATTGAAGAGGCAATAGAGCGCAACCGTAGCTCTAAAGTGTACGCACGTGATTTGTCTATCGGGCACAGCCAAATGACCAAGCTGAAGACCGATGACGGCACTATTATTTAATCCCAGGGTGAGATCTTGGGAGAGGTCGAAAGGTTCTATGGGCGGTTGTATAGATCATCCCAGAACCCTGTTGCCTGCTTGGTCCAAGATCCCAGATCCAAGCTAACTCGGCACTACACCGAGGAAATCCCGGACGTCAGCTTATACGAGATCAGAATGGCTCTGAAACAATTAAAAAACGGGAAGGCACCGGGAAATGACGGAATTACCACAGAACTCCTGAAGGCAGGCGGTAGACCAGTTCTAAAAGTCCTACAGAGGTTGTTTAATTCTGTCGTTCTCGGGGGCGACGTTCCAGAGTCGTGGACCAGGAGTGTGGTGGTACTGTTTTTCAAGAAGGGCGATAAAAAGCTCTTAAGGAACTACAGACCCATCTCACTCTTGAGCCACGTCTACAAGTTGTTCTCAAGAGTCATTACGAACCGACTCGCGTGCAAGCTCGACGACTTCCAACCGCCCGAACAAGCCGGCTTCCGAAGAGGTTATAGTACCATAGACCACATCCACACGCTACGCCAGATTATACCAAAGACCGAGGAGTATTATCGGCCTCTGTGTCTAGCGTTTGTGGACTATGAGAAAGCCTTTGATTCTGTCGAAACTTGGGCAGTGCTGCAGTCCCTTCAGCGGTGCCAAATTGACTATCGATATATCGAAGTGTTGAAATGTTTGTATAGAAACGCCACTATGTCAGTCCGCATCCAGAATAAGAGTACGAAACCGATCCAGTTGCAGAGAGGTGTGAGACAGGGAGACGTCATCTCTCCGAAACTGTTCACCACTGCGCTGGAAGATGTCTTCAAGCTCTTAGACTGGACCGGACTCGGCATCAACATCAACGGTGAATACATCACTCACCTTCGATTTGCTGACGATATCGTGGTCATGGCAGAATCCATGGAGGACCTTGGCACTATGCTCAATGATGTCAGCAGGGTATCCCAACTAGTGGGTCTACAAATAAACATGGACAAGACGAAAGTCATGTCTAACGCCCATGTCATGCCTGTACCGGTGCTAGTTGGGAATCTGATTCTCAAAGTTGTGGATCATTATGTTTACCTAGGACAAGCAATCCAGTTAGGTAGATCCAATTTCGAGAAAGAGGTCAGCCGACGAATCCAACTCGGCTGGGCAGC
The DNA here is from genome assembly GCA_032191425.1 of Lymantria dispar. NCBI lineage: Eukaryota > Metazoa > Arthropoda > Insecta > Lepidoptera > Erebidae > Lymantria > Lymantria dispar. Next base: position 15,863,979 of record CM063458.1, read on the forward strand.
GTTCGGGAAACTTAAGAGGATCTTCTCGTCCAATATTCCGCAGTGTCTGAAAACAAAGGTTTATAACCAGTGTGTGTTATCAGCGATGACTTACGGCACTGAAACGTGATCTCTAAATGTCGGCCTCATAAAAAAGCTCAAAGTCGATCATTGTGCTATGGAGAGGGCTATGCTCGGTATTTCTCTACGTGATAAAATCCGGAACACGGCAATCCGTAGAAGAATGGGTGTAACCGACATAGCCCGCAGAATTAGCACGTTGAAATGGCAATGGGCAGGCCACATCGCTCGTCGAACCGACAACCGTTGGGAAAGAAAGGTTCTTGAGTGGCGACCACGAATCGGACGGCGCAGCGTAGGACGACCCTCCACCAGGTGGACTGATGACATTCTCAAAGTCGCAGGGAACCGTTGGATGCAAGTGGCGCAGGACCGTTCCGAGTGGCATTCTCGTGGGGAGGCCTATGTCCAGCAGTGGACGTCTGTAGGCTGATGGATGGATGGATGGATTACATTTAAATGTTTATATAACAAACAAATATTCGTGTAGGGATGGAGAAGTATATAAAATCACTACACTTTCCTATCCAATGGGTAATTTTATAGAGGACTAAGAGACAAGAAATGTTCCTTCTACTATAGAAGAAAGGGAAGATGATGGATAACAAAATGCAGTGGATATTATAAGGCACTAACAGCATATATCGCATGAAAATAAAATCTACAACATATGGCATAGGAGGTTGGTTACCTAGATTGAAATAACGAGCTTAATGACTTGCGTCATAGAAAGGAAAAGAAATCTTAACTATCTAATTAATAATTTCAAAGCTTAAAGCCAGCATGATACAATTTGCCTAGTCTTCCATAATTAGCTGACTCAAGCAAAATGTTAAATCGTATACAAGCACTTGTCACTGTCAAAGCATAACTTTAGAAGTGATTAGTCATTACTGTTGACCATCAATTTGGGAGAGCCATTAATTATGACTGTACAGTTTCTACAGTGATTTAACATTTCGTTGATAAATCTACCATTCAAAAGCTATGGTTTGATTTGTATAGAGTCCATGTAATAATGCTAGTCTCGCCAAGTTAATCTATTTTGAAACGCTTTTTAACGATGGTATAATTGAAGTGTTCAGTAATGGGTTTATTATTCACCAAATCTTTTTAAATAAAGAATTATACATCTTACATTTATTTAACTTTAATCTTAATGTTACAATATACATTTTTTTCTAGTAAGCATAAGTTTATAAGTTGATTATGTTCAGGCGAGCGACGGCGTTAAATTTTAAATATGGCCAACTTGCCCACGCATTTTTATTTTAGGTTTAAAACTAAATAAAACGATTATCGTATTAAAATACATTTATTTAAAAATGATTGTAGTACGATAATAATTCTATTTAGTTTCAATCCCTAAAAACAAAAATCTATGGAGATAGCTATGTTTGAAGTTTAACGACTCAATTGCTATCTAACCAAGGACACAAAGCTAAACAATTTTTTTTTTAATCCTATTTATATAAATCCTATTTTCTATCTTATAAATCTTTTTTATTAATATAAATCTCCAGTGTGTTAACGGAACAAGATTTCACCACTCCTTATCTTACTCGTAAATATCGTAAAAGACGACTAAGGTATAGAATATGCATATACCATATGTACAAGAGAAGGAAAACTCGAAACGAAACCCTATACCAACATGTCTAATCAGCATGGTATCGTAGGTTAAACTCTGCCCCATTGTGGAAGAGACCCGAGCCCAACAGTGGGATGTATGTGGACTGCGATGGTGATGATGATGAAGAAGAGAAGGAAGACTCGAAATAAAATCCTATGCCAACCTGTCTAACCAGCATCGTTACAGTAAGGTCAATTTCCCTCCTATTGTGGAGAAGGCTCGAGCCCCAGTGGGACGTATATGTCGGCGTTGCGCTAGGAATTTGGACGATGATAGTAAAATACCGAGTATGTAATCACTGTATTTATTACAAGTTATTGCCGGAGAAGTGAGTGAAGTAAAACTGTCCTTTATTCTAATCTTACAATGTTTTTATAACCTCCGCTTTACAATGAAACGGTCTAGTCTTAGTAACTATAATTACTTTTTATAACAAACCAATAAAACAATATTGTTAACTATCTGAATATAGCTAAATAATAATGATAAATATTCTAATGCATTTAACATAATTCCAAATAGTCAATTTTACACAATTTACATTAATGTAATTAAAGGAAATATTGTTCTCATATATTGTTCAACAGACGGCGCTCTTACTAGAAATAAATTATAATCTTTTTTGTGTAAAAACAACTAAATATGGTTACAAATAATTACATTAATTCTAATCGATTTTAATTTGATCAATTATATAAATTTAAACAATTAAATCAAAGATTTCTAGAAATATATTCAAAAAGTGTCTTAAATATCATAGCATGGTAAATAGCAGTGTTGTTACTACAAATAATTATTTAAATATTAGTTGCAAATATTTCAAACATGTTTATAACTATAATTGATAACACCAATTTACAAATATTGCCGATAGAGGGCGATATGCGCCCATACGGCCATACTGACTCCAGCGCGTCCCTTGCGCTGTTAAGGCGTCACCCACCAAGGGATCTAGCCAACCACAAGGCATCACCCACCACGGGATCTAGCCAACAAGACCAGGTTTAAGGATACGCATGATGGCCAGCCAGCGCTTTAGGAAGGATGTTTTGGATAGAAAAAGCATTTGCAAGGCATCACCCACCAAGGGATCTAGCCAACCACAAGGCATCACCCACCAAGGGATCTAGCCAACCACAAGGCATCACCCATCCTGGGATCTAGCCAACACAAGACCAGGTTTAAGGATACGCATAGTGGCCAGTCAGCGCTTTAGGAAGGATGTTTCGGATAGGAAAAATAAAAAGCATGTTTCCAAATTAGTATTCACCCGCCCATACGGCATTACTTTGATAAAAAAAAAAAAACAGTTTTTGCAACAGGCGCTTGTCATAAAAAGTCATGGCTAGCGATACTTACACCACATCCGCGGAGATAATTATGCTTCAATATATATCGGTCATTAGGCAATACCTCCTAAAGTACCATGGGACCCTCGAAGAGAGTGTGTCGATCATGACGATGCACGAAAACAAAATTGCCAAAAAATACATTTATTTTGGCTTTACCTTTGTCAAATCAATTAACTCTAGAAAAGATCGCTCGTCCATCCTTTTCTTACAGACGCTTAATCTTTTGTCCGTTCGTCGTCCTCTACCTGCAACATCTCGATAAAACAGCGGTTAATATTTTTGCTGAACAATACTCCCAGTAATATTGCATAGTTTATAGCCAACTGGAAATCGTGAATAGCACTGTGGCATGGTTTATCAAGCTCAACTACAGACATTAATATCTTTGATAATTTTCACAACTAGTCCCACTTAACCATTTGCTCTACTAGTTTCCTTAGCCACAAGGTATATTCAATACCGTATTTATTCATTATTATAAGAAAAGACGAGTTCCAAATATAGTTACTTCACGAAAAGACCTCATAGCCGATTGTGACGTGCGATCGTTAGTGTTAAAGTACTATAAAGACGCCATGAATGCAGCCTGTAATGTCAGCGCACACAGTATGAAAATTATATTGCAATTTTATAGATTGGGTGTAAAGTCAATTGTTTTACGCCCGATTTCGGCTTTACGAATCTTAGCCAACACAATTTTTCACAAATTTTCGAACATATTCGGGTACCAATATTGTTCGCCGATTTTAGCCAGTACTTTTCGCAACAAAAGTTGTGGTAGTCTCGCAATAGTCCTTACTATTGCGGTCGAGGTAATAAACACATATTAATGGAAACAAATTAGATCCAAATTCAGAACAAAAATTTATGGATCGCACAGAGCTGTCCTGCGCGGGATTCGAACCCGCGACACTGGCACGATATCTTAACCACTACGTCATCTGTGCAGTGCAGTGTGATCGTAACACGAGTTTCTAACGGTAGTTACGTGAAACGATACTATTTAAACATTATAGCTCAGCAATATCTTGTTAAATGACATAAAGTATAGACTACTGTCAGAGTCTATCTCCTTTATTGAAGGATCACTCTTCTACCCTACATGAAGCCAAGTATGGTCAAGAGTGGATGAATTTACGACGAGATAAACAATTACTTCGTTTTAGAGCATATGGTTTACTTAACACAGATTAAGACTATAATCTGTATTAATTAAGCAGTCACCCTTTCGATATTCTACTTTAAACTAAAAATTTTAAAGAAATGCTACCAGTTATGCACTCCTGGAGTGTGCTCTTTCTGCCTTGCCTTGAAACCTTAAGTGAATTTCAGTTATAACATAATTAGTTACCACTTTAAATAATTGACCACCTAAGAAGTGACAGAAATGCTTAATAGCTTTATACGAAGTCTAGCGTCTTCAGCTCACGAGCGGTATTTATTTCAACGCACATGGTTCGCATACTGAACTACGCGAGGACTTTTGAGCATTTAGTGATATTTAAAGTGATGGCAGCTTATCTCATTTTCATAGCGTTATAGAGGTGATAATCTATAGGGTCTGCGTTGAACTATTTAATCAGCCATTTAGTTTTATTGTTAACGCACTGGCCTTTATTTGCGATACACAGTTGCAGAGTATGAAACTAGATTTTAAGCTCGAGACCATCATGTAACTTAAAACAATATTGAGTCGTTTAGATTGAAGTTAAAATCAAAGTTATAGATAGCATGGAGGGTTCATTTATCAGCAGTTACAGTTTTCTATATATACCCTCTTTAAGACTTACGGTAATACCAAACAGCACTAATAATGTCATAACCAATTCTACCTCGACACATGGAAACTAACTTTGGTTGTAATACAAGCAACATCAACGATCTGGCGTTTGCCCGGAATCGAACCAGTAAACTTATTTCGGATCGGAGAACAATCAACACCAGTATGGAATAAGCTATTGAAAACTTTACCTTGTGATAATGCGATCTCTAGAAGTAAAAAATAATAGTCCGATTGTTAGTTAACCATAAATTTTATCGATTTAAATCGATATTATCAAAATTATATATTTATCGAAATAATTATTTTCACTATGGTATTTTCTATAACAAAAACTGTACTAAAAACTTCGTCGTATTAAAGGGGTTATGAAAGTTATAATCAAGGACTCTGCAAGCGTGATAAGTAGACGCTTCTATTTGCATCACAAAAAGGTCCTAGGTTATTACAGTTAACACAATTACTAGACAGTGTAAGCGCCGCAAATTATTCAAAATTTTAATAATTGTAAATATGTAGTAGTAAATATGTAGGCATTCTATTGTTGCTATGCAAGTGCGCGCGGGGTAATTGGTCGCGCGGGGAGAGGTTCTCGCGCGCTCCCGCGCTCATGTCACCAGGACTTCTACGACACCAATAGGTGTCAAATACGAGCCTTATCATTTTTATATGTCCTGTGCTGTTTACTATTATTATTATTAGTCAATATTATCTAAATAAACCAGTTTCTCTTAACACATCAGTACTTTTTGGCGTCAATAGTCATTACATAACTCTTCACCGCCTGCACACCGGTGAAACCCCGGCGTCGCCTTCATACAGTTACAATTACTGTTAGACGGTAGTTTTCGTCTAACGAAAAGTTAACAAAACAAACACGAGCCTAGACAAAATCTAGGCGTGTTTCGCAATAGCTCAGATCTTATTAATTCAAGATAAATACCTGTCATTACGGCGTCGATCACCTCAGAGTCCGTAGCCTCACGTCTCAAACGTTTGAGCAGAACTCGGCCCGTTGTAGCGTAGTCTGCGTAACTGTCAGCTTGTTCAGAGGTGCAGCTGCGCCACCACTGGACGTAGCCAGCATACCGGAACTCCTTGCCGAAGGTTGTAACGATGTCATCTTCCACTTGTTGCCATGTAATTGATTGAAGCGCCCATGTGTCTGCCATACCGTCGAGTTCAAGAATAGCTTCCATTCTTGCTTCTTGTGGCTTATATGTTGAAAGCCATGATCGTCTCGTTAACATTTGCCCACCAGTCCGCGATGTCGATGATTATCGATGCGATCTCTCGTCGGGGTTGAACGGCGGTAGATAAAAATTTTGGTGCCGCCGTTACATTGTAGCCTCCGTAGAAAATGCGGCTCTCGCAGCTGTTGTTGCAGCAGTATTTTGTAATGGAGGTCAGGAGATCCATCATTTGCTCCATAGTGAAGGTCATCCATAGATCTTGAAGAGTTTTGGGGCTATGATCCCACCGCTGCTGTCGGCGTTGCGCCATTAATTTGGACGATGATAGTAAAATACTGAGTATGTACCTAATCACTGTATTTATTAGGAGTTCTTGCCGGAGAAGTGAGTGAAGTAAAACTGTCCTCAATTCTAATCTTACAATGTTTTTATAACCCCCGCTTTACAATGAAACGGTCTAGTCTTAGTAACTACAATTACTTTTTATAACAAACAAATAAAACAACTACTTTTACTATCGGAATATAGCTAAATAATAATGATAAATATTCTAATGCATTTAACATAATTCCAAATAGTCAATTTTACACAATTTACATTAATGTAATTAAAGGAAATATTGTTCTAATATATTGTTCAACAGACGGCGCTGTAAGTAGAAATAAATTGCAATCTTTATTGTGTAAAAACAACTAAATATGGTTATAAATAATTACACTAATTCTAATCGATTTTAATTTAATCAACTATACAAATATTTAAACAACGAAATCAAATATATCTAGAAATACATTCAAAAAGTGTCTTTTAAATATCATAGCATGATAAATAGCAGTGTTGTTACTACAAATAATTATTTAAATATTAGTTGCAAATATTTCAAACACGTTTATAACTATAATTGATAACACACACATCAACAATTTACAAATATTGCCGATAGAGGGCGATATGCGCCCATATATATGAGCCGAGATGATGATGATTTATATAAATTAGAATATTCCCTATTCCATTCATTGCCATAAATTATCCAATTTAGACATTTAAAGATACCTCTTTCATCATTTTAAAATTTGATTTTAAAATATATACCTCTTCAATTAACGTGTCTTTTCCTAGCAATTAAATTAATTCATTAAAATTTTGTCTTCATGGATGGCGTAAAGAACTATGTAACCTTACACGCTCGGTATTGTTGGTTCGTGCTCACAAAAGGATGTGATCCATATATAATATAATCCAAAATTAATATAATTTCATCACTTTCATTTTCAAAAACATCTCATTTAGCGCTCTTTTTTTCATAATTGGAATTATAATATTGGAATAAAACATATATGTGTACTTTGTGCGTAGTCATATTATCATACTCGTATCTTACTTAAAGGTGGACCAATATGTTTTCTTCTTTCATAGTACATATTACAAAAGTTTTGGCAACAGTTTTATAACTATTTTATCTTTGAGAATAGAATAACTCAAGTTGATATAAAGCTCTTAGTCGTCTTTTAGGACACCCATGATCTACGTAAGAGTTGGCAGTATTCGTAGCCGCCACCATACAACAAATTGTTCTACTTGTATATATTATGATAAATATATCTCATTATTAAACACATACCCTCATAGTATATGTAGATATATACACAAAGTTTTGCAGCTGTTGATTACAATCTTTCCCAAAGGAAATTCAACCTACACTGAATCGACTTGATTAGATATTCCGCGTGATAACTAAAATCCTCCCTTTCTATTTGATCGTATCCGAATTTGTATCGAATTTTATAGCTTAGTAGGAACTAAAACTTTTAGTACGAACCAAAAGTTTTTTAGTAACCTATTTTATTTTCTTGATAAATTTTCTTCTAATGATAAGCCTTAAATGTGGTATCTGGTATTATAATACAAGTGTCGTATTTGATATATTGGCTTAGATGATGATGATGATTCGACTAAAAGACGAATAACATTATTTGATGGAATAATAAGAATCTCGAACCGACATAGAGTAGCCAAATTATTTGAATATGCTTATTGGATTCACGAATCCATACGCGTAGTTTCACCCTTACTAAATTAGACATTTACCAGGGATAGGCATAAGGGTTATGTTTAAAATATAGGTTATAATACCTAGTGATAATAATAAATGATAGTGATAGTAATAAATCTATGAAAGAACATTTTGAAGTCAGATGAGTAATTCCAGAGCTTCTTTACACTCGTCTATATTCCTACTTGCAAACTTTACGCCCTTATAGTATTAGGATGTTTCCTGTGATACAAAAATGATTAATGCGAAACCTTGTCTTTAAAGAAAACAAATATGTGACCTATAGCCAAGGTTTATCTGGAGTATTATAGATATGCATGAGAAAAGGACGTTACCTTATTTGCTTTGTACGATTCACGCGGGAACCATTATCCCAATGGTGATATATCGTATTCTTATTCCGTCATGGAGCTTTAAGTTTTGTAAAGACTATTTATATTTTCAATATTGCTTTAATCCCTAAGATACAGACTAAAAACATTACACCATTTAAGTCTTTGGTTATTGATAATCAAAAGAAAACTACTCATCTACAGATTATTCTAGGCTTCTCTTACTGAATTTTATTCCTAACGGTGATCTTCCGTGTGGTGATGGAGTAATACCACCACCTATCACCACTACCTATCTTGCTCGTGAATGTCGTAAAAGATGACTATGGGATATAATAGGAACATAACATCTAAGCAAGAGAAGGAAAACACGAAATGAAACCCTATACCAAAATGTCTGATCAGCATGGTGCAGTAGGTCAAATTTCCTCCCATTGTGGAGGAGGCCCAAGCCCAACAGTGGGACGTGTGTGGGCTGCGATGATGATGATGATTATTCCTAACGCCAAATTCCATGTTTGTCTAACCAAAGAAACGAACATGAATCTTCACTGTCAGCATGCCTCTAGAACACTATTATTTCCCTAGCCGAGGCCGCGGGTGACGTGACCGGGGATCAGTCCGTCACCCGCCGAGAGGCCGACCGCGTGAGGAAAGACCGACGTCCTCCCCGTGGGGGGGACGTCGGTCGATGGGAGGGTACCCCAATTAGGGGTATTCCGTCGGGCCGACCACTGACGACAAGTTAACGCTGCTCCAGCGGTCGGCCCAACGACGAAGGCGACGTGGTTTTTGGGTGGGTCGCGGGAATTGCGTGCTTAAGCCCCTCTGTCGCCCCGGACGGAGTGGTGCGGAGGCGCGCCGACCGCGACCCACCCACAAAAAAAAAAAAAAAAAAAAGAACACTATTATTTCTAAGTACTGCCTAGAAAGAAATTAAGTGAATAATTTAATTTTACGTTTGGTGATAGAATAGAATTACAATTCAACACCTCATTTCTTAACCGTGGTCTTAAAAGATAACGAATGGATATTATATGCAAATAGCATCTATGATAGAGCCAGCCACATATGTCATTGCTGGGCATGAGTCTTCGCCACTATAGGAGGAATATTTACTTACATCTATCACGCTGGTCAGATGTACTGGTATAGGGTTCTGCTTTAAGTTTTCTCTCTCTTGCAGTGATTATCTATATGATATGCCTTAGTGGGTTTTTACGATACCCACAGATAAAAGAATGGATGGCGAATTGTATCCTTACTCCGCCACCACAAGAAAAATAATTTAACAAAATGAGCTTAAATACCTAATTGGCCATAAAAATAATTTTAACTTTCATATCAGTATACATTACTTATCAAAGATGTATGTAATTATCAAACGCCACGACGACAGAGGGGCGTAAGCACGCACAGAAGTCAATATCAGCTAGACCCACTTGACTCCCTGAAAAAGCGTGCTGTTCGTATCGTAGAGGATCCCAATTTTACGGACGGATTGTAGTCACTGGAGCGGTGAAGAGACTTTGGGTCACTCTGTGTACTCTACCCACTCTTTCACGGGAGCACACCACTTGGTACTACCGTCGCCATTTTACCAACACACCACTCGTCATCGTAGCATGGTTCATCCATTTCACCTTATTCCAACAGTATTTTTTTAGTGTCAGTAATATAAATAATCACCAATCTATTATTTTCAACCGGCTGCAGCTTTCTTCTTGGAATGCTAGTGTTAAGCAAAGTGCGAGTGAAACGACACGTGATCCTCACAGATTTCCTCAGAGTATTTTAATTTACATTTTATGTAGGTACATCACTTAGAAAGGTCAGAAATCCGTGACTTGCTTAATAATCGATGACTATCCCTTGCATACGAATCGAGATAGATATCAATGTTTTCAGTCCTCAGCGCTACCGATATAATATAACTATCAACATACGAGTGTAGGTATAATGTACGGGAGGAAGCATCCTAATTTTATAAAATAAAACATGAGTAACTTTTAGTCTTATTCAAATACTAGCAACCCGCCCACGCTTCGCTTCGGTTATAGATTATAGTCGTTTTACCCGCGTAGTTCCCGTTCCCGTGGGAATACAGGGATAAAATATAGCATAGTTTATGCCCTGATATTATAGCTTTCCATTGGTGAAAGAATTATCGAAATCGGTCCAGCCGTTTTGAAGATTACCCGGAACAAACAGACAGACAGACAGGCAAAAATTTTTTAATTGCTATTTTAGGCATAGGTGTCGTGCAAATAACCGTGTGACCATGAAAAAAGCCTATTATTTTGACATTACAAACAGACACTCCAATTTTATTTATTGGTATAGATTAGCGAATACCGTTTCGTCACTTAGTCACAAAGTTTATTTGAATATTTGAGGTAAATGAACTATTTGTAGTACGATGTTAGGTTAGATAGGTATAGTTTTATTTCGTGGTAGTCTTTATTATTTGGTCTTACCTTTTTTTTTTTGGTTAGTCTTCTCTTTATTTTTTTAACCGACCCCCCACAACCCCGACGCAAAAAGAAGGGTGTTATAAGTTTGATAAATTTGACGTCGATGTGTGTGTGTGTGTGTGTGTGTCTGTGGGATCGTAGCTCTAAAACGGATGAACCGATTTCGATGGCAACTTTTTCATTCGAAAGCCAGTTTCTTGCAGTAGTTCTTAGTTATGTTTGATAAATATCAGTCCAGCAGTGTAAGAGTATCGACTCTTTTCCAAAATGATGTATTGGCGTACTTGTTATGTTTCTTAATTATCTTAAGATTCCTACAGAAAAGAAAATATTGGTAATATATTGCAAATTAAATTTAATTTCATTACTAATATATATTTTCCGTGCGGTGACGGAGTAAGAATACAATCCACTACCCCCTCTCTTACTCGTGGGTGTCGTAAGAGACGACTAAGGGATATATTACACATATGACATCTATGGAAGAGATGGAAAACTGGAAACAAAACCCTATACCAATCTGTCTGACCAGCATGGTATAGTAAGGTCAATTTACCTCTTATTATGGAGGAGGCTTGAGCCTAGCAGTGGGACATATATGAGCCGAAATGAATGAATGAAAGAACTGTATATAATATGTACATGTATACTTTAAATATACATAATTTAAAGTAAACATATTTAGAGTAATAATTTGCCTCAACTCGAGGTCACTGACATATTAAAATCCATGTTTGGTAATAATAAAGTTAGACTTACGTAAGCTGAGAAGCTACGAGTCGAATATTTTTTGATTCGTCGCAAATTCTGCATAGAATACAAATGAAGTTTATAATTTGTACCCGAGGTGTATTATATTTGTGCTACTCGTGTAGCAGTAGTTAACTATTGGCTGATGTATGAAATACAATTACGTGCAATATTTGTTCAAACAGCTTTAGCCAGTTGCGTAAAGCTGTTTGTAAATTAGACAGATAAGTAATTTTATACATGTATTACAAATACACATCGTGTTATGGCGATAGATATACAGTTTAGAATTTGCTTTTGTATGTAAAGTAATTATTTCTAAATGAAAAGTAACTTAGACCCTTCTTGCGTTCCCGATAACAACTATGCACAATTTCATTATACTCAGTAGAGTAGTTAAGAGGTGTGAGTTATAAGCAAACAAACATACGAAACTCAGATTCGCGTTTTTAATGTTATTAAGATATTATAATGAAAATAATTATTTATCAAGATATTATAATGATTGAACGCAAGAGCTGCAGTAAAGTATGTTGTTGTCCCTCTATTTTACAACAAGGGGTTTATAGGGAGTTTTATTATATATCAGCACTAGATGTAGCAATACTTTTATATTTCTATATATTTAAAACTTCAGTACTACTACAAATATTTCTATGAAAATTACTTTGCAGGTTTCGGGGGCGATAAATCGATCAACCTAGATTTTATCTGTGCAAAATTTCATTGTGTTTTCATTCAATAAAAAATATAATTAAAATGTAAATATAAACTTAGCAACTGCCACCAAAAATAAAAATAGCACTGAAAAATCGAACAATCACTTAATCCAGACAGCTCCGGTTGATTTTCGGTTGTAACTTTTTTATTTTCCCCCTTTTTTTTAATATTTCAAAAATTATTATTTATAACATACCAAAATAACTGTCCCAAGCTCGGTCATCCAGGTACTTATAATTATATATAATAAAAAATTTAAAACAGTCCTCCTGATGCTAGGATAAGGCAATCTGGTGTTACCTCCTGGTGATTCTCTTCTATCGAATGTTGTACTCACGCATGACAAATCTTTGTTGAATTCGTCAAGGGCTTTTAGTCATCCGCAGAGAGGCCGATCGACGCCGGCTGATAGATGACTTTACTATCGGAGCATCGACAGGATAAAATAACTGAAAGGTGACCATCGATGTCAAGGATTAGGTACCGGCAATTAGTCCAAATAGCTACGGGAAAGATACGTGGATATGGCAAGTTATGGGTTTTTTGTGTCTATAGCTGTTAGCCGCAGATGACTTTACCAGCTTAACCCAGCCTGTGGGTGAGCGCTGAGGGCTCTCAACCCTTCCGGGTTGTCTTGTCTTCACAAGTCACGGGATCGCATGCCGCACTTTTTCATCCCGGAATAAACGGGCAGGGTGGGCTCAGAGTGTAGTCAATGGAGAATTAAAATAAATAAGATTCAAATGATTGTAAGATATTGGAGCTATAACGAATTTACTGCAGGGGTTATATTATAGCATAGTATTTAAATAGTAATAATCAATATTGAGGACAAAGAAGACTAAATACAAAGAAATCTAAGCCAAAGCAAAGAAAGAAAAAAATAAAACAGAACATAATATAAAACAAGATCTTAAAACACGTGCTATGTACATGTCAACCCGTGTCATTCACGCACGTACGTATGTTCATAAATAACATACCAAAAGTTAATCCAAGGTATCCGTAATGTATAATTCAGACATGGAAATAATATGTTCCCTATATTTGTAATTCTTTTACTCACGGTTCCTTAATTATCACATGTAACAATGATTACTGACCACACGATGTATGAATCGCCTGTGATTGGTTACGTAATAATAAGGGGCAAAAAAGAAAATAAATATAGTAAATCAACAATTTGTGCTCACAGCTTTACTACACATAATAATATTATGACACTATATCTCTCGTATTACAGAAACTCATTTGCGAAACGAAAAATTCCTTTCTCGTAATAATCACATTGTACTCCAATACGCTACAAGATTATTAACTCCTGTGAATCTTATATTTATTCCTGTGACGGCTGGACTGTCAGCTGTAATTAACTTAATGTGCTATATATATATATATATATTTGATTTGTATGAACTAAAAATAAAATATCTTACTTGTCGAATCACTTCGGCGAATATAACACTCGGCAATTAGGGGAACTCTTGTACACGAATATTTCATCTTCATTATTTCAGCTCATATAGGTTCCACTGCTGTGCCCGAGTCTCCTGTGAAATAAGAGGGAAATTGACCTACTATACCTTATTCGTGTGGTGACGGAGTAAGAATACAATTCACCACCCCTTCTCATACCCGTGGGTGTCGTAAAAGACTACTAAGGGATATATTACGCATATAACATCTATGCAAGAGATGGAAAACTCGAAACAAAACCCTATACCAATCTGTCTGACCAGCATGGTCTCTTGATGAAAACGTTCTCCTTGTCCTTCTGAATACGTCCCCATGTTGTTTTTAAATTTATCTAAATGAGCATGCAGTATATGTACTTTTAAAGATACTCTGCAGCCCATAGTTTTAAAATCTTCTAACAAGTTATCAACTAACTTTCGGTAATTTTCAATTTTTTTATGCCCTATAAATTCAAAAGCTACTCCTATAAAACTGTTCCAACTCCTTAGTTGAGCACTGGTAAGTAATTTTGGATATTCTTCACTAGCAAAAAGTTTTTTTTTTATTTGTGGACCAACAAAAACTTCAGCTTTAACCTTTGCTTCTGACAACTATGAAAGTTTTTTAAAAATGTAAAAGCTTCTTTCGTCTAGCTTTTTTACGAATTGTTTCATAAGGCCTAACTTGATGTGTAAAGGCGGCATTAATACATTTTCAGGTTCAGCAATAGGTTTACACTTAACGTTTTGTTTCCCGATACAAAATTCAGTTCTTAGTGGCCATGATCATTGAATATAGCGTGGAGCGTCCGTTCTACTATCCCACAAATGGAAATAACATGGATATTTTGTATATCTACCCTGTAGTCCCATCAAAAATTCTACCATATTAAAATCTCCAATGAACTACCACTTAAACTCTTTATATTTCAAAGCTTCTTGAAAAACCTTTACATTTTCAAAGTTTTCTTTCATATGTAATATGGTAATTTATTTCCGTTATGTCATAAAACGGCTTTCAAGCTTTTGGTCGAGCTGTTAATAAATAAACGCCACTCAGTGGCTGACTGGACCGGGGAATTAGTCCGTCACCCGCAGAGAGGTTGACCGCGCAACGGCAACCGACGTCCCCGAGGAGGAACGTCGAGAGGGGAGGGTACCCCGCGACCGGGGTATTCCGTCAGGCCGACCACTGAAGACAAGTTACCCTGCACTGGTGGTCGACCCAAGAACGAAGGCGACATGTCACGGGTGGGTCGCCGCCCCTCAGTCGCCCCGGACGGATCCGGGTGGCATGTACTGTGTGCACATGCCACCCGGCCCCATGGCCCACCACTAAAAAAAAAAACAAAAAGGACCACACTGTTGATAGTTGTCTGTCTCCAGCCGCGGGCTGGTCCATCCAGGGTAGTACCACACACTCGCAAAAAATCGACGTACGAGTAATAGCAATTTGTTACTACGCTTCATTTAATGAGCGAGATAGCCGGAAGCTCAACTTTCTGAGGATGTTTGCACGTGGTGGGTTTTGGTGATGCCTTTACTATTACCGAACCTCATTGCACGCATTCACACTCCCTTCACTTTCTTGGTTTTGGTTGGGAGCGGCCTTGCAAAGGTCCATGAGCGGCAGCAACATTTACCAAAAAACGCGATAAATAAAAACGTGATAAAATCCGTAAAATAGTACGTTACTGCAGCGGTCAGTAAAAGAGGCATTGATGGACGAATGTGTGAATGTGGGCCGAGGTGAAGCCGAGGCACATATACGTAAGTCCATCAATACCTAGTTGTGGCCAAGGCTCATATAGTACTTTTCTCAAACAATGCGCAGCAATTAAAACTAAGTAGTGCTAAGTAGAACTTTTTATTTGAAAATAAGTAGATAGGACTTACATTTACGAGTATTCTATTATAGATCTTACCGCCTCTTGAATTTCTGGTGACGTTAAAGTAAATTCATAACACTCACTGTCTTCACTTGAACTCATTTTAATATCAATAAAAAATGCACAAAATAATGCTCAAATTTCCAAGCATGTTTGAGAAAAAATAGTTTTATTTTAAATATGTAATAGTCGCATAACATAAAACTACAGACATGATTATAGAAGACAGATATAAAAATGCTAATTAAAGGATATTCACGTTGATGTTCTGTACAGTTATAAAAACTACCATTGAAATTATTAAATATCTAAAATGCCTCTCATTGGTTTAGATGCTTAAGCTGCCTACTTAAAATGAAACGCGGAATTAATCAAAATGGGGGATTGATGTTGAGCAAAAACCATTATTGAGTTTTACAGACAAGAATTTCTCAATAGGAAACACGTAATCTGGTAAATTGTATTTTTGAAGATTGATGTCAGTTCTCTCGCTACATATTATGTTATATCTATATATTAATACGTGAAGGAAAAACTTTGTACCCCTTTTTACGAAAATCCCGGCGATGGACCAGTCCTGAAATTTATCACAGTGGAAGAATATATTGTGGAAAAGTGCATAAAACTAAAATTTGATATAATAATGGATTAGAAATACATTAAATTCATTAAAAAAAGCATCACGCACACTACGATGAAATCGACACACACTATGCACACTATGCACTTTACGGTTAAAATCTCTGGTCGAACTGAATGTAAACAATCATAATTATAATGATAATGAATGATAATCTAATAGATATTTGTACTTATATATTAGTTATTAGTGAAATACAGCTTGCTCAATATACAATTATACATAAATAAAATTTAAAAAAAAAATGTGCAGCAGAATAATTAATTTAAATGAACAAATGGTCGAATTTCGACCACTCGGCGACCGCTAGTTGAAATAAATACGATAAACGGTTGATTTGGTATAACTATATTAATCCTCCGAGGACAAGAGGCGCTAAGATCTTCATTATCAACTAGCAACCAGCCCTCGCTTCGCCTCGGTTTCAGCCGTCTTATCCGCGTAGTACCCGTTCCCGTGGGAATACCAGGAGAAATTATAGCCTATATTACTCTCTGATATTATAGCTTTCCATTGGTGTAAGAATTTGCGAAATCGGTCGAGTAGTTTCGGCGCCTATTCAATACAAACGAAAAACAAATCTTTCCTCTTTATAATATTAGTATAGATAATCGCATTAAAGTCGACTTTCTATTCAAATAATCAGCTCCAGTATGATATTATTTTTACAGCATTTGGCCTTTTAAAGCTAAAAGCATAACAATATTCTAGCATTAGACTAGATGTACCTACGTACAATTGGTTAATAATGCCAGTATACATTTTCTTTAAATATTTTTATTTTTAAAAGCCTTTATTTAACTTACCATGTTAGTATATTAGTATGGGATAAATCTTGTGAGTTAAATTAGAATCACTTCCTGTCCATAGATTAGGTTGAAATTTGGTTTACTTACGTAACCTCTGTGACAATGCAATAATATGGGGTACCATCATGGTAATGAAGCTGGTCGATGGCGTCGGAAGGTGGCCATGGGAACTCCTAAACTTAACAAGATAAAACCGTCGAGTTTGGACTCGTTTAAATAGTCTTCACAAGAACTTTTTCTTCGTTTTAGAGCATTTAAATAATAGCTTGTTTTTAATTTTTTTTTTAAATTAATATCTTTCTTAGTCTCCGTTTGGTGGTGAAGTTAGAATACAATTCAACTCCCTTATGCCACAGTCTGCTATGGTGTCGTTAAAGACATGCATATATCATTTATATAAGAGAAGGAAATTCGAAACAAAACCCTATAGGTGTAGGTCAATTTCCCTCCCATAATGGAGGAGGCCTAAACCCAATAGTGGGATGGGATGTACGGCTGAGATGATGATGATATACACCATCACAATCCCTAATATTATACATATTCTTTCCTTTATCTATCCTATATCTATCTTTTCTTTATATGTATATAAATTTCTTGTGTACGTGTGTATATTACTGGACTACTCCTAAACGGTTGGACCGAAGTTGATGACATTTTTTGTGTGTATTCAAGGGGATTCGAGAAGTTTAGATTCACAATTGGAGCGGGTAGGTGGCGCTGCTGTCGATTTCAAGGAGAATTCCTTTTATTTTATTTGGACAGAATAACGTCCGTTGGGTCAGTTAGTATATGTATAATATTCATTAAATCATCCATCATGAGTTATGTATGAGTTTGCCATGAGAACACTAATGTCTTATATTCTAGTAATGTCTAAGCCAGTTTTTAGGAATCGAAGGAAAATCTCAGTGCTATGTGTTACTATACTCTGAATTTGTCAGCATGGGACGGCTGACTGGGCTAATGTTTTCATATGTTTGCGCCTAACGATCAATTTAAGGCAAGTCTTTGTTAATTATTGATATTACAAAAACCAGTGATATCTTAGAAGCAATTAAGGTACAGAGTCAATGGTTTCGGTACATTAGGATACAGCTTTAAGCTGTAAATATATTAGAAGGTATCGGTTTCGGCATTAAGCTTTGAACATGTAAAGTAAATAAATGGAGTACTGAGAATTAGAAATGTTTTTTACATTCCTGCAATATTTTTTTTTACTAATCTCACCACTGATTCCCACTGTTAGAGCTACTGTAAGCCAAGACCCGTAATGATTTCCATATATAATACCATGGTTTGATCTTCACGGAGGCTCGAAACTAACAATTGAATAAAATCAAATTCACTCCTGTGCAATGCGGCCGTAAATAGAATAAAATAAAACCACTCAGCCTATAAATATGAGAATGTACAGCTATATTAAACGTGGCGGTATAAATTGCATGTACCCATTTGTATGACAATATTTAACGCAGCTAAAGCCTTACGATCCAATAGTAAGCATAACCAAAAGAACAGAATGGCTTTTTCTTCAAATTGCTATAAAGTCCGTGTAGTGTATTATCCGAGACGTGTACCTACTTATAACAAACTATCTAACATAAGGTCGTCACTTTACGCCAGAGACTAATGTAGTCTCTAAAGAATAATAAAAAGAAAGAATAATCCATGCGATATGTCACTCTCAGATAAATAATTTAGCCCGGAACATGGACCGAACAATTATCTAGCCCGCAGCACACGGAACATCATAAAATTCTTCTTTTTCTCAACTTATCTTCCAACCACTATCGAGACCGAACCTACAGAGAAAAATAAATTATCTTTTATTGTACTTGCATGAAAGAAGAAGGTGGTGAGCGTATCCTATTCTTCACCCGCATGGACCCTGACAGATTATAAAAAAGAAAAATATATTTAATAACATTATAAGCTTAGTTAACAACAGTTGTTGTTGTTCTCATAGGTATTTGGACAAGAGTTTACTAAGTACTATACAATTCTTAACTAGTACCTATATCAAATTAAATTTCGTCTCTTTGTGTTTCGTTCTTTAATCATTGTTAAATTCAAAATCATTTTCTTTAGAGATATATTAGCGACTCGCCGTCGCTTCGCTTGGTGTTAGTCAGCTTTTTTATTATTTTTAAAGTTTTGTTGAAAAATAATATATATCTTGGCATTATTAATAAGATTTAATGATAATACTTATAGAATGCCTTCAAATTGTTAGAAATGCGAAAATAAAATGTAGCGTTTGATATAAAATTGAGTTAAATTAAATTTTTTTTTTGATGTATTCATCTCAGCCTACATGAACCTTCCTCCATAATGGGAGAGCAATTGACTTACCATGCTGGTGAGACATATGTATTAGTACAGGGTTTTATATCGACTATACCGTCTCTTGCATAAATGTTATCTGCATAATATATCCCTTAGTTGTCTTTTACGATATCGCTCCTTGTAAATAAATAAATATGATTGAAGATTGTTGTATTACGTATGTGTAATAAAATTGATGGTATTTTATTTAATGTAATGGCGAGGAGTTGATAAAGTATAGTCCATGTGGCATTATAATAGTTTTTATTTTAACACACATGTTAATATTAGGTTTAAACTGGCAAAAAAGATCCTTAGGTATCATCATCATCGCAGCCCACATACGTCCCACTGTTGGGCTCGGGCCCCCTCCACAATGGGAGGGAATTTGAGCTACTATACCATGCTGGTCAGACATGTTGATATAGGGCTTCATTTCGAGTTTTCCTTCTCTTGCACAGATCTTATGTGCATACTACATCCTTTAGTCGTCTTTTACGACATCCACGGGCAAGACAGGAAGTGGTGAATTGTATTCTTACTCCGTCACCATACGGACAGGACAATTCTTAGGTATACTAGCCACCAATCTAATAAAGATTATTAATTTGACGTACTGATTGATCCTGATGATTAGTGTACTAGAATAATTTAAAATACTAATTAATTTTACTTTAGCAATACTGGCTAACTAGTATATAATTGTCAAAATTAAAACAGAAACAGAATAGTACAGACGTTAACTTAAACAATTAATTACCTTTGAATTGTTTAAAAACAAAGTTATATTTGTCGTAGGTCGAATACTTTCAATAAATATAATTGGCACTTAACTAAGTAAACAAAAGCGTTCATTCGAGTTGGCCTTTGCATAACTTGATTTAAGAACTTCCGCTTTTAGTCAATTGTGATAAATATTGCTCAAATTGCTTTTTTGTATTATATTGCTTTCGTTATTTATCATGGAAAAGTGTATCAAATTATCAATTTAAATCAAATCCCGCGGCGGTATGGGCAGTTAAAAATACTATCAATAGTTTTTTATCACTCTGCTTAAAATATCCAATTGTGCGGGCCTATCGCATACAATTACTAGACTTCAGTGGCCCGTTTGGTGGCCTATCCTTTCTAGTAGCAATAACTGCACAGATGGCGTAGTGGTTAAGATAGCGACTTAGAACGCCAGTGTCAGGGGTTCGAATCCCACGCGGGACAACACTTTGTGTGATTCACAACTTGTTGTTCTGAGTCTGGATGTAATTTGTGTCCGTTAATTATATGTTTGTAAAGTTCCCAGCAATACAAGGATTATTTCCTTAGTGCATGGTGTTGTCTTAAAATTATTATAATTATAAATTAATAAACTATCGACGTCTAGGCAGCTAAACGCTGTAAGTCACTCTACAGCCTACCTGCGGATAGCGGACTAATTTCCAGTCCGACGACCACCGGCTTCGGTGAATAATTAATTAATTAATAATTTTTCAGTGAAAAATAGACTAAACGATCTACATGTAAAACAACTCTGACCAATTTCATCTACGGCCGTCTGTTAAATAACTTACGAAGGCCGAAGAATCAGTGACGTGAGACTGGCATAAAATCTCCAAGATCCAAGATAAAAATCTCCAAGATAAACAGTTTGCTTTGCTTTTCTTCCACTTAAGTTTGAGATAGAAAAAATATGATTTTGACAATCTATAAATTGGGATGATATGATTTTTAGTTGAATTTTTTTTTATATAGCGACAAAGTATATAATTATTCAGTCTCTTTTTTACCTGTGGGTATGGTAAAAGATGACTAAGGGATGTAATATGATAACAATATATCTTCAAAAAAAGAAAACTGCAACCAAAAGCCTGTTACGACACGTCTGAGCAGTGTGGTAAGTCAAATCCCTTCGTAACGCGGACGAGACTCGAACCCAGGAGTACAATTTTGTTGTGCATGCTAAGGAGATAAGTGAAATAACTGACAGTTATAGCACAGTATAGTCATCTATCCAGTAATGTATCTCGGCCGTAACCTTGAATTAAATGCCTAAACGTAAACACGTGATAGGGCTGCCCGCCTCCAGCATTTTA
Source organism: Lymantria dispar (assembly GCA_032191425.1). Taxonomy (NCBI): domain Eukaryota; kingdom Metazoa; phylum Arthropoda; class Insecta; order Lepidoptera; family Erebidae; genus Lymantria; species Lymantria dispar. Next base: position 15,885,536 of record CM063458.1, read on the forward strand.
ATTGCATTTGTCTACTTTGTGTTTCCATTTAGTTTTGTATATACTTGTCTTATATAAACAAATAAAATACTTTGTGAATTGAATAGGAAGTGTTCAATAAGAATGCGTGTTGATTTTTGATTGGTAGTTTTAATTAAAAAAAAAAACATGTTTATGTTTAAATAACAAATCGGTCTATAAATTTAAATTATCTAGTGACAGACAGACGGTCAAATTATTTTTTTCTAGTACTATTCATACACACAGTACAATAAACATCTATTATTATTAATAATAAAATACCACGTCTTTACTTTGAATTATATAAACTAACAAAACAAAACACATTATGAGTTTTAACACAAGCGTACCTACCGTAACATGATTCATGAACCGCCTAAACTACCTATTTCACTCGTGTCAATCACTTTATTCACTTTATTTATTAATCCAGACAACTTTTTTCCGGGAGATAAAAGGAAATTAAAACGACACACATTATGTACCTACCTACTAGTAAGTAAAATTATTTTATAATCTTACCTTTCAGAGTTTCCAGGTAATCTAAAAAAAGTTATCTCTGGATTCGTTATTGACGAATTCATGCAACCAAAAACAGCACAATATAGGGTATATTTGTCATACTTGTCATATTAAATATGTGTATAATTATGTATTTTAGTGAAAAATTCGCGCAGTTATTGTTAAAAAAACAACACACCGTTCGTTCGTCACTGCAGCACAGTCGCGACTGTCTACATGCCGAACGCATGCCGAGATCGAGGCGCGTAGGTATAGCTCGCGTTTCGTCCGTTTGTATGAAGTTGGATTACTGGTAGATTATATTATCGTGGTTATAGGCACACTGATTATTGTAGATGTCATTTGACGGGATGCATGCCACATACACACATGTATCCTTACATAGAATATTTAGTATAATACTAGTGGTCGCCGTGTGGTCGAAATTCGGCCATAATTCATTTTAATTAATTTTGCTGCTACACAATTTTCTTTTAATTCTATTTATATATAAGTAATACCATCAAAAACAAGACTTGTAAAAAAAAAGCCAAGCCTCGCAACTGAGTTGTTCCACCATAAAAATTTGTGAGATCCATGTTATACCAAGTCGGTTAACTCATTCAGTCCCTGCTTAAGGGACCTTTCTTCTTAAGTTATTACGTAAATAGCTAACCTAACAACTTCTTATAGTGACTATATCAATATTAAAGATCTTTTATGTTTTAAATAAACAGAATGACGTGGCAATCGCATGAAAACACACCTCACAAGTAATACACATTATATTAAATTGTACTAAACATAGTGCGATTGCGACGCTCAAGGGTAACAGAGTTGCCATGACTAGAGCTCATTTTTCTTCGCCAAGGAATAATGACGTAGTCACCACGTTTGGAAGGCGGGTTGGTTTCGCAGTGAGATATCACACATTTCCCCGACGAGAGCTGCTGCCCACTCTCCTTCCTGTTGAATCTTTTTTGACAATGACAACGTCTTGCACTAAGGGAATAATAATCCTTATTTTGTGGGGGACTTTACAAACATATAATTTAACATCGCATCATCATCGCAGCCCGCATATGTCCCACTGTTGGGCTCGGGCCTCCTCCACAATGGGAGGGAAGTTAACCCACTATACCATGCTGGTCAGACATGTTGATATAGGGTTTCATTTCGAGTTTTCCTTCTCTTGCACAGATGGTATGTGCATATTACATCACATAGTCGTCTTATACGATATCCACGGGCAAGATAGAGAGTGGTGAATTGCATTCTTAATTCGTCACCACACGGAAATAACATATAATTAACCGACACAAATTACATTCAGACTCAGAACAACAATTTGCTTGACAACAAGCTGTTGTCTTGTATGGGATTCGAACCCGCGACACTAGCACGGTACGTTGATATCTTAACCACTACGTCATCTGCGCAGTCTTACGCCGGTTGTTACGATTCCCATAGAGAAATAATGATGGCGACAAATGTATTCTTATTTTTTACAAAGTTACATTTCATTAACTGCAAATGTAACTTTGTAATCCTATATATTTATATGAGTTTACAAAATTATTTATGCAGTTAGTGTATCTCGGAAACTGGATGAAAATTATAATGTTTCATAATTTTTCCTTTATTTATACACTAAAGACTAATTGTATTCTAAATTTTAATCTTCTATGTCTGCTAGAAGTGCCACTTTAATATTGATGATCGGTCAGTCAGTCAGTGAGTGACAAAATTACGAAATTTTGACTAGTTATAATTCTTAAACTATTAGTTCAAATTGAATGAAATTTAAAATACACAATGTGTATGCAATGCCTGCTAGGTTACTAAAAAATCAAGTTTCTAGCTTTATTAACAACGAAGTTATAGGGGGTCGAAAATGGCCTGAATGGCTTCGAGAAAAGTATGTTACGGCAGTTTTGCGTTTTGCCCGACTTTTTTTTTTTTTGCTCGACTTGGCGGGGGCACTGCCGTGCCCCCAGAAATTGAGCAAGCTGTACTTCACTAATATTTAACTAATATATAAAGTACAAATGCCTATTAGACATTGTCATCATAATTATGATTATTTGACATTCGATTTGACCAGAGATTTTAACCGTAAATATTTATTTAGTAATCAGTGCCGTCAACAAAAGTGTATAGCGCGTGCATGTGTGCGTGTGTGTGTGTAGCGATTGCGTTGTAGTGTGCGTAATGACTTTTTATTAATTTGTTGCGGGGGCTTAAACAATAAAATACATATAAAGGAACAGGGTGAGTCGAAGCTACTGAAACTAGAAAAATGAAATTTCGACCGTAGTTTCATTTTGTGACGTACGCATCCACTAAGAAAAGATTTTTTCAAATTCCACCCCTAAGGGGGTGAAACGCAACGGTAAAATCTGTATGGAAAGAAAAAAAATCTATAGCTACTGTCTTCAAATTAAGCACAAATACTCTTTAATAAAAATAAACTACCGAGGAATAAAGCTCATGTCACATAGCATGAAGATTTGGGAGAAAGTGATAGAGAAAAGAATGAGAGAGGAAAGTGAAATAACCCAGAACCAGTTTGGCTTTAGGCCAGGACTGGGAACCACGGATGCAATTTTTGCTTTACGCCAACTCATGGAGAAATACCAAAGTGCGCGTAAAAACCTGCACATGGTATTTATTGACCTAGAGAAGGCGTACGATCGAGTTCCCAGGGAAGTTCTGTGGTGGGCTTTGAAAGAACGAAGAGTGCCGGGGAAGTATGTGAGATTAGTGAAAGCTATGTATGCAGAAGCACGTACGAATGTCCGGTCCGAAGCTGGTGTCACTGATGAGTTCAGTGTCACTGTAGGCTTGCACCAGGGTTCGGCCATAAGCCCTTATTTGTTCCTCCTGGTGATGGATGCTCTGACATCAGACCTACAGGAGGAAGCACCGTGGTGTATGCTGTTTGCAGATGACATTGTCCTCGTTGGAGAGGAGGCAGCTGGAGTACAGAGTAGACTGGAGAAATGGCGAGAGAGGTTGGAGAGAGTAGGCCTTAGGATCAGCCGCACCAAGACTGAACATCTGTTCTGCAGCTTTGGTGACTCTTCCCAATTCTTTCACATTGGCCTAGATGGGATACCCCTACCGGTTTGCTCCGACTTTAAGTACTTAGGCTCCCTTCTCCAAGACGACGGCAACATCGACCGGGAGGTAAATCGTAGAATGAATGCAGGATGGATGAAGTGGCGACAGGTCTCGGGAACAATTTGCGATGCACGGATGCCCCTTAAACTTAAGGGGAAAATATACAAGAGTGTCATCAGACCTGTTGCTATGTATGGATCTGAATGTTGGGCATTGAAAAAGACGGATGAGAGAAGATTACATGCCACAGAGATGCGTATGCTAAGATGGATGTGTGGGGTCACAAGGTTAGATAAGATAAGAAATGAGTATATTAGGGGAAGCCTGAAAGTAGCACCAGTGATAGAGAAGATTAGGAGCGCGAGGTTGTCTTGGTATGGACATGTGATGAGGAGGGATGAAAGGCATGTGATAAGGCGGGTTATCGACATGAATGTGGATGGACGAAAGAAGCGTGGGCGACCCAAAAAGAGATGGATAGACTGTGTGAATGAGGACATGCGTATGAAAAGGGTGAGTACAGATATGACGGCCGATAGGAGGTTATGGAAGGTAAGTACATGTTGTGCCGACCCCACTTAGCGTGAGATAAGGGCAGGAAAATGATGACTCTTTAATAAAAATAAATAAACACGTGTTTCAGCGTTTGTCCATTTTCAACCTCGAAGGGTGTAAAATAGGTAGAAAGGTGTCAGTTTACTGACTTATCACAGAAACTGACTCATCATCGATTTTCTTTACTTTTTGCTTAAATACTCTTCGTTCATCATTTCAACCCTTATACATCCCACTGATCGGCTCGAGCCTCCTCTATTATGAGAGCGAAAATGACCTACTATACCACGCTGGTCAGACGTGTGGCCATAGGTTTTAGTTTCGAATTTTTCTTCTCTTGCATAGATGTAGTATGTATATTATAATTCCTTAGTCGTCTCCTACGACAACCACGGGTAGGAGAAGGGGTGGTGAATTGTATTCTTATTACGTCATCACACGTAAAATACTCTTCAGCAAAAATGAATAAAGAGCATTTGTCAATTTTTACCTTCTAAGAGAACTGGGCGGGTTAGGTGACCGAAGCGAAGCGAGGGCGGGTTGCTAGTTATTATATGAAATTTCAGTTTTATGCACTTCTCCTCATTATATACTTCAACTGTTCCAAATTTCATACTTGTCTATCCACGTAATTTTCGTAAAAAGGGGTACAAGGTTTTGCTTCACTTATTTATTTACAGATATACATCAATTTTTTATGAATATAACTTTATATATATACTAGCTGACCCAACAGACGTTGTTCTGTTCAAATAAAATGAAAGGAACTCTCTTGACATCGATTGCAGCGCTACCTACCGGGTCCTATCAAAATCTAAACCATTCTCGAATCACCTTGAACACACACAAAAATTTTCATCAACATCGGTCCAGTCGTTTAGGAGGAGTTCAGTGACATACACCCGTACACAAGAAATATGTATATAAGGATAATAATATATCGTCCCTAATTATGATGGAATATAGCATCATCAGCCCTACGTCTCACTATTGGGCTCAGACCGATGGGAGGGAAATTGACCTACCACCTATACAAACCAAGTCGTATCTTGGTTATACTGCTGGTATTACTGAGATCAATGAACAACCATTTTCTTCATCATATGGGCCGCTTACTTGCCTGCCACTAAGAGGCATTAAAAAAAGGAAGCAGGTCAATTGGCGATCGCAGTGAGATGTAATACCTTTGCCAACGGAGAATTCTCCTGGTGAGACTTTATTTTTCCGACTGCCATTGACAAGGAGGTGACAATCATATTTTTATCTTGTAGGCAATCGGAAATACATTTTATAAGACGAATATTAATGAAGCTTAAAATATATCCAGTATTTTCTTTTATGTTAGATAAGGAAAAAAATAATAAGGAAATAGACGAGGTCATGCAAAGCCTTATGCAAAGTCGGTTTTGCTGTTTACACAGGTGGGGAGGAGTGTTATGTTATTTAATCTAAAGATAACATGAACTTTGCGTTCTTATATTTCTTATTATTCTTGCGTTTCTTAAAGTATTTCTGTAAGCTTGTTAATAGTTCGTGGTGAGCTTTAATTATTTTCTTTGGTCTTTAGACATTTTAATTAAACATAATAGAGAATTTTTACTTTTAATTTCACTACACAATTTCAGGTTTTATGTTAATATTGTTCTTGATCATTTCAGCTCATAATATATCTCACTGTTGAGCTCAAGCCTTCTCCACAATGGGAGGGTAATTTACCCATTATACCACGCTGGTCAAGCGTGTTGGTATAGGGTTTTATTTCGAGTGTTCCTTCTCTTGATGACATATTTCGATTCTACATAGACGTTTCCTATCCTGGCTTCCCGTGTAGATTCAAAAATAGAATGTATCATAAATCATATTCGTGGCTATACTGTTGCGCTTATCGGTACACCCGCTCATTTATTGACTTATCACCCAATTTTACTTCATGTCATGCTTGCTCTGCATGCAGACAAGTGGATTTTTTTTCTATTTCTGCTGTTTTTCTTTTCTATTGTATATAAAACTATTTTACAGATTTTATCGGGATTGTATTTGATTTTTGATTACCTGACGTTTCGAACACTTTACTGCGTTCATGGCCACGGGTGGACTCTTTCCTTTCTAATTAAATTTGTTGTGGGTCCTAAAATAATTAAAAACATTTCCTGGTACTTTCAAAAGTCAAATTTCAGAAAATGCACATTCTGTACCTATTACAGAAGTTACAGATATGGGAGTGGGTGGGGGCGTTTGTTTTGTACAAAGAAATCGTTCCATCAGATCTATGTCCAGCAGCGGATAGGCTAAAGGTCGTGTGAATCTATAGATTATAGCAGTAGGTGATCAACAGTTAATCGCATTAACTATTTTAGTCATAATTTTAGCTTATATATGTGCCATTGCAGAACTTGCTTTCTCCAAAATGGAAGTGAAATTGTCCTAATACACCACGCTGCCCAAACGGATTGGTATAAGGCTTCGTTTTAAGTATTCCTTCTCTTGCATAAATGTTATATACATATAATATCCCTTAGTCATCTTTTACAATAGCCGGGGACAAGATAAGAAATGGTGAATTGGATTTTTAGATGACGACCACACGAAAATGTGACAACAAACAAAAAACAATTTAGTATATAATTAATTTCCGTGTGGTGACGGAGTAAGAATACAATTCACCCCCTATCTTACCCGTGGCTGATCGTACGAGACGACTAAGGGATATAAAACGCATATAACATCTATGCGAGAGAAGGAAAACTCGAAATAAAACCCTATACCAACACGTCTGACCAGCATGGTATAGTAGGTCAATTACCCTTCCATTATGGAGGAGGCCCAAGCCCGACAGTATGACGTATATGGGTTGAGATGTTGATGATGTTATAATTAATTTAAAGCCTGCATTACTCACTATCATATATTCATTGGATAAGTTTTTAGGAGGAAATGATATTTGTGAATAATCTTTTAATAAAATTATACTGAGACACTAACGGTAAAAAAAACTAGTTTTTATTTATTTCGAATGATCAAACCGTTTATGAATGGGCATCAAGAACCATGTTCTTATTATGAATCCACAGTATGTTAGGCACTCTAGTATACATAATGGTCATTTAAAGACTATATCCACCGCTGGATTTAGATTTTCTTATAAATGGCGTAACCACCACGCTTGGCGGGTCGGAATGAGGTGTTATAGATTTCCCAGGAGAGAGCTGCTACCTACTCTTTTAGTAAGATCTTTAGGCAATTTTTACGACTACCACGGGGAAGTAAGGGTTAGCAACAATTGTATTCTTGCCCCTTCGCCAATTGGATAGTGTTATCATTATTTAAATATTTTTTTTTTATATTTAAAGACAATGTTCTGCATTAAGGAACTAATCTTTATATTGTGGGTAAAGTTACAACAATTAGTGAATCATATGAAGTATTTGGTTGGAGATTGAACCCGCGATACTTGGTACTATATTTTAATCATTACGCAATCTGTAGAATTGTTTCTGAAATTGATAACAGCCATTTAACCGTCTCATTGATCGAGATAAAGGGGTACTCTATGTTTAATTCCGCTTATAAACAGTGTTCATCAAACTTCATTCAGCTGTGATTTAGCCTGAAAGGGCAGAGGCTAACTGCATGAGGGCGAACGACGTCCAGGCAGGGGCGTTGGGGAGAGATTTTATCCGAAAGGGTATCCCGCCGGATGGTCACAGACGTCAAGGATTCGGTACCTAGTGGTCGGCCAAATAGCGAATTATTGGATCGCGCGCCACCCTCTGGTCACCCCGGACGGGATCGACATATTTTGTTAAAAAAAGCTTTAGCTTCAGTTACAAATTAGATTTTCACATTAATAATGTTAGTAGGGATACATCGCAAATATACAATTCATTATCATCATCCCAATCATTTAGGGTCGGTTTAATATGTACTCTTCTTCTACATATAGAAAAAGTTTTGATGATAGTTTTATGACCGACCGCCTATTTGATCTCAATCCTCCTTTGCAATGTAATTGTTGACCAGACGGTATCAACAGAAGCTGGTACGGGTTAATGTAAAGCTTTTAATCGTCTTTTACGATATACATAAACAATGTAACAGATATTAGCACAAAACAACAATGCCAATATATAAATAACTACTTAATCAAATGAATGAAGTCTGTATTTATTGAGGAATTAGATGTAAACTTGTGTCATGTATTTTTATTAGAATGATTTGCACTGTGACGCTTTTTTTTTTTTTTTTTTTTTTGTGTGGGCTGCGGTCGGCGCGCCTACGCACCACTCCGTCCGGGGCGACAGAGGGGCTCAAGCCCGCAACTCCCGCAACCCACCCGAACACCACGTCGCCCTCGTCGCTGGGCCGACCACTGGAGCAGGGTTACTTGTCATCAGTGGTCAGCCCGACGAAATACCCTCTACCCGGGGTACCCTCCCATCGACCGACGTCCCCCCCTCGGGGAGGACGTCGGTCTTTCCTCACGCGGTCGACCTCTCGGCGGGTGACGGACTAATCCCCGGTCACGTCACCCGCGGCCTCGGCTAGGGCGGCATTGCACGCAGGTACTCCCGCCTGCGCCGCCCCAGTCGCCGACGGCGGGTCGCGTCATCGAGGCTGTGCTCCTCGCGCTCGCGACCCGCCGCCTCCTTCTGCGAGATAACTGCCTCGCAGAAGGCTGCGACCGCGTCCCAATTCCTGATGCTGCCGAGCATCTCCCTAGCGATGGTCGGCAGCGTCAGGTCTGCACCGATGATTGCGACGAGTTCACGACGCGGCTCTGCCCAAGCGGCACAGACCTCGAGCGTGTGCTGCGCCGTGTCCTCGTCGCAATCGCAGTGGTGGCAGGACGGAGTTCTCTCCCTCCTAGCGACCCTGTACAGGTACTTGCCGAAGCATCCATGCCCCGTCAAGACCTGCACGAGTCGGAAGGAGAGCACCCCGTGCCGCCTTTCTAACCACTGCATCAGCACCGGCCGGAAGGCCTCCACGGTCCAAACACCGTATCGAGGCCTCTCCAGCCGGTCTGCCCAACGGGCGATGACGTCCCGGCGGGCGTCGACGCGCCAGGCGGTGAGCTCCTTCAAGGAAACAACACCACCCCCCCCGCGCACCCCCGACACCCGCCGATACAAGTCGGCGAGCATTTCCGCCTCCAGGTCCCACGGGGGAGTCCCGGCCAATAGGCACGCCGCCTCCGTCGCCACCGTGCGGTACCCGCGGATGATCCTGACCGCCATGACCTTCTGTGGACGCCACAGAAGGGCCCTAAGTCGGGCGGTCATGGATCCCGCCCACACCGGTGCGCCGTACAGGGCCATCGACCGGATGACCCCCGCGTACAGTTGTCGACATGCCGCGCTCGGTCCGCCCACATTCGGCATCAGCCATTGTAGGGCGGACGCCACGCCGACGAGCCGCGGGACGAGCCTGCGGAAATGCTCCCGAAACCACCATCGCCCGTCGAGCACCAGGCCCAAGTACTTCATATGGGCCTGGATGCTGATCCCAACCGAATTGACGGTGATCGAGACGCCGATGGGAGGGTCCATACGGGGCCCATGGAACAAGAGGGCCTCCGTCTTGTCCAGGGCCACCCTCAACCCCAGCGCCTCGATCCGCCTGACGACCTCTTCGGTGCCTGAGGTCGCCAGGCTAACCGCCTCTTGTAGCGTCCCACCGCGGGCTGTGACGAGCGTGTCGTCGGCGTAACAAATCACGCCCAGCCCGGGTGGGAGGTTCCCCCGCAACGCCCAGTCGTAGCCGATGTTCCACAGGGTGGGTCCGAGGACCGACCCCTGTGGAACACCGCACGTCATGGGCGTTCGCACAACGTCCCCTACTCGGTTGGCGTAGAGGACGCTGCGCTCCTCTAAATAGTCTGCCACCAGCCTCAGGTAAGCTGGCACTCCGTGGTAACGGAGCGCCTCCCTGACGCAGCTGAATGGCAGACTATTGAATGCGTTGGCGATGTCTACGGACACCACCAACAGCACTCCCCCGCCGGTGACGGCCTCAGTCGCCACGGCCCTCAGGCGCAACAGGGCCTCGATCGTCGAACGACCTCTCCTAAACCCAAACTGGGCGTCCGACAGATCGGGCCCCGTGCCGACAAGGTGCCGCTCGATGCGGGCAGCTACTATCCTCTCCAGTAGCTTGCCCATATCATCGAGCAGCACGATAGGCCTGTAGGCCGATGGCGACTCCGGAGGCCGTCCCGGCTTCGGCAGGAGAACCAGCCTCCCCTCCTTCCAGCACCCAGGGAACCGCCCGGACGCTAAACACGCGTCGAACAGCTCCCTGAGGCGGGGACCCAGATGGTCGAGGACCAGGGCCAACACACGGTTTGGAATACCGTCGGGCCCGGGGGCGGTGGATTTACCGCGCATGCGCGCCACCGACGCCCTCATCTCCGGTTCCGTGATGAGCGGAACACTGCCACCATCGCCCTCCCGGTCATTGTCTGGCGGCGCCATGACCGGGGGCGTGTGTTCCGCCCGTCGTGGGAACAGCCGTGCGCGGAGCTTACTCAGCGCCGCACCATAGAGGCGACCCCAGGGGTCACGGTCGAGACTCTCCAGCATCTCCCGCCGACTGGCGTCCTTGGCGGAACGGACGGCCAGCCTGAAGGCCGACCGCGCATTGCGGTAGCCCTCGTAAAGCTGGCCCTCCAGTTCCGCGCTGCGATTGCGCCGCCGGCTGCGGGTGTAAGCCCTCCGGGCGCGAATACACGCGGCCCGGAGATCTGCCAGCTCCCGGGACCACCAGTGGACAGCCCTCCTCGGGGGCAGACGCCGTACCCGGGGCATGGCCGCATCGCAGATCTGCGTCAACGCACTGCGGATGCGGCCAGCCTCGGCGTCCACCCCGTCCAACTGGTTGGCAGAGGACAGCCACGAATGAACGATGGCTGCCTCCGCCAGCAGGTCCCGGTCTAGGCGACCCACAGCCCATCGCGGGAACGCAGGACGCCCTACCGCCCCCCTGTGACCCCTGCCGGGCGCCGGGATTGTCAGGGAGACCTCCATCCGGATATACCGGTGGTCCGACAAGGTCTCAACATCCTCCTCGACGCACCAGCTCCCCACGCGTGCAGCGACCTCAGGGCTAGCGAACGAAAGGTCCACTATCGACCTGCCCTGAGGTCGCACGCACGTATGCACCGAGCCTCTGTTCAGCAAACAGAGGCCCAGAGCCGCCGCCCAATCCTCGACCGCCCGTCCTCGGTCGTCCGTACGGGAGGACCCCCACGCCACGGACTTGGCGTTGAAGTCCCCCAATACGATCACCTGGCGCGGTGCCAATCGCCGTAACGAGGCTCCCAAGATGGTAAGGGAGACCCCGAAATCAGCCGCTCTCCAGGCAGGGGAGAGATATACTCCGAGGAGCGTAATCTCTCCCCAGTCCGCCGCGACGTATCCGACGCCCCTGTCCCTAAGGATCAGAGGCGACGAAGGCCACGACGTGGAGGCGATGATTGCCACGGTACCGTCGGTGCTGCCCAGCCAATTTGGCCGGTCGGGCACCGCGTACGGCTCCGCGGCTACGGCTACTCCTATCAACCACTCCGCCATGGCTTGCAGGAAAACGTCCTGCGCACCGGCGGAGTGATTGAGATTGGCTTGGAGGAGACGGATGGATACGGGGTCCATTAACGGTCCGTATCCATCGCCACCTCCTCCGCGCTAACGGGCGATCGGGTCGCGCTCGGAGCGGGGGTTGGCCCGGTCGATAGGCCGCCCCGCCCCTTTGGGGCCGATGCCGGGGGTCTGCAGTCCTCAGAGCCCATGCGATGTTTGGCAGGCCTATTGCCTGCCGCACACGCGGGGCAGTGGGGCACCGCAGAGCACGATGCCGCCTGGTGTCCGGTCAGACCGCAACGGAAACATAGCCCGCTGCAGTCAAAGCAGTTTTTGCATGTCGGTCGGGTATGCCCGACCGCCATGCATTTATAACACCTCGCGGGCCGGGGCTCTAGCACGGTTACCCGCGCCGAGCTCCAGCCCACGAGGAGTCTGCCTGAGTCGGCCAATTGCTTGACCGACTCCACCGGACACTGCACCCAGGCAGCACCGACGCCGCCTGGACCAGGGCGGATGGTGCCAATCCGGACGGTGTCCGAGGCACATCCGGTACGCGCCATAATGGCCTCTCGGACGTCCTCCACCGTCACGGAATCGTCCAAGCCCGTCAGGCGCATCTCTGCGCACTTGACAGGCCTGGCGATTCGGACACCATCCTCTGGCCCGAACAGCCCCCGCAGCTTCGAAGCCACACTATCGGCCGTCTTCGCGCCCTCGGCCCCAGGGAACTCGAGAATTCGAGCCCCTGTCCGGGCCTTGCGGGTCCTAGCCTCGACGCCTCCGATGTCGGAGACGTCCAGCTCCCGCCGGGCGCGTTTTAGGACGGCCTCAAAGTTGAGGCCCCTCTCAGCCGCCTCAGGCAGCACGGTGATGACCACCGCGGCCGTCTTCAGCGACTTGAGGCCCCTGCGCGACCTTTTCCCCTTTCTGCCGACTCCCGCCTGGGGAGCGGCGGCCACGGCGGCACCCTTGGCCGCCGCTCTCCGCTTCTGGCCGCGTGCCTTCCTGCTCCGCTCAGCCACCTGCCAGCCCTGTTCGAGCCTGGCAGCAGCGCTGAGCGCAGCAGGAGCGGCCTTGGCGGGAGCCGGCACCTTGCCGGCCTTCTTGGCCCCCTTGGGCCCAGCGGCGGCCGCAGCGTAGCTCACCACGCGGCCACCCTGACAGGGCAGCGGGGTGGGAGCCAACGCTTGCGGCCGCCTCGCTCTATCCGTGGCGAGCGGCGGCCGGAGGGGTGGCTCGGGCGGAAGGTGATCCACCAAGGCCTTGATGCGCGCATCCAGCATAAGCTCAAGCTTAGCAAAGATGACGCGCATCGACCCCTCCGGCACGCCGTGCACCACGGGCAGCGGCTCTGCCTCCTTTCGGGGCCCGCCGCGCTTCTTGGCGGCGCCAACGGCCGGCGCGGTGGGCGCAACCGGCGCGGCAGGCACCACAGGCGCAGGCGGCGCCACGGGCGCAGTCGACGGGCCCGCCCTCTCCGGCGCAGCCCGTTTCGGCGGCAAGGCCGGCGTCGGCGGTGCGGCTGGCACTAAGAGTGCGACTTGAGACCGCAGGTCAGCCACGTCTTTGGCCAACCCGCGGTTCTCCTTCCGCACCGCCGACAGCTCCGACTCGAGCTTCCGGTTGCGCTCCCGCAGGCCGGAAACCTCCTTACTGAGGCGGGCATTCGCGGCCTGCAGGGCCGCAACCTCCCCGCTCTGGCAGGCCGGACCTGGGGTCCCCGGCCTCGCCGCCACCGCCGATCCCCTACCCCTGCGCCCACGGCGCATGGTCGAGACCTTGGGAGGAGGCACGATGAAACTCCCCTCCGAGTCGGAGCTTGAGCCACCACCCTTTTGCAGGGGGCGCTTCCGGACGCTCGGGGGGAGGGCCTCCTCCCTCTCCTTCACAATTGGGGCTGCCGTTAGAGCCTCCTCGGCAGCCCCCCTACCCGTCTCCTTCTCTTTCCTACCTCCTAACTCCTTCTCCTTCCTCTGGGATGACGGCCTACCTATACCCTCCTCAATTGACGGCCTGCCTTCCCTACTCCTACCACCTTTGGACGGACCCGCGCATCCACCGCCCTTGTCCCTCCTCTGGACGACCTGCAGCTGATGGCTGATGTTTTCGTCGGCGGACGGCTCTGTGGTATTGCCGCCCTCGTCCGCCGACATCTCAGAGACAGACGGCCCTGCGGCACTGCCGCCCTCGTCTGTCGACAGCGCGTACGCCACATCGCTCCCGGAGCTGTCCGATAGCCCCGTCGAGCAGCTTCTTCGGCGGCCCTGCAGCACCACCGCCCTCGTCCTGCGACGGCTCTGCGGCGGTGCCGCCCTCGTCGCTCGACAGCCCCGTCGAGCTGTCGCTTCCTCCGCGCCTTTTTGGGGATGGCTCTGCGGCTTTCCCGCCCTCGTCCCGCGACGGTCCTGCGGCTGATCCGCCCTCGTCGCTCTCCTCTCCGCCTGACAGCCGGGCAGTACCGGCGTCCACTTTCTGCGACGGCTCTGCGGTGGCTGCGGTCACACCGCCCTCGTCGCTCGCGGCCACGGCGGCAGCTAGTTGCGCCTGCCGCGCCGCCTCCTTTTTTGCTGCCTCCTTTCGCGCACGCACCCTATTGGAGTGTACGGTGGTGGCGATCAGCTTCCTCCTCTTCCTCTTCTTCCTCGTCTTTGGAGCCTCCGGATGTTTTGCCAGGCTCTCGGCAACTACAACAGCGATTGTCTCCCTCCCATACGATCGGAGACTGACCGTGCCGGTGTTTGTGCGCATCTCGCGCTCAGACACCGGCACAGTGAGGGATTCCCCGGCGTGGCCGGGACCCTCTGGAGTAGCTACGCTCGTTTTAATCTCTGCCATTTTTGGAACATTTTTAAGTCTTGCCTTGACTACCACTCTAACGGCTGGACGCTTGCGCGCTTTTTAACCCACCAACCATTCATCCCCTCGCCGAGTGGCCAAACTTAGGATTAGGGGTAATTTTTTATAGGGGTTTTCTTCCCCACGGTCCGAAGACCCCCGGCCCTGAGCTTCAGCCGCAGTCACACTCAGGGTTACGGTTTGGGCCTTCCGGGTCTGGCCGCTCGCGAGCGACCGACCCGTCACGCCCCCGGGCCGTGACGCCACCGTCTCTGGCGACAGAGTGCCATGAGGCACATCCGCCCCATTGGCCCCGGGTCAGATCCGCCGTGCGCTCTGCCATCAGAGCCGCACGCGGAGACCCCCTCCTGCCGGAATCTTGGCCGTCCAAATGGACGCGTGACGTCCAAATGGACATTTACAGGGAGCACCACGTGGAGGTGCTCCGGCCCCGCCCCCCTGCACTGTGACGCTAGACTTTATACAATTCCAATTAAAACTTTCGCTGTCCATTGCTGGAAGTAGGTCTCCCTCATAGAAAACTATATCCAGGGGTGAAAGGCTATTTGATTTAAGCGACATCTAGGATGATATTGAGTTATATACATATTCGGAATCTGCGAATTTTTCTCCGTCGAATGATATAGAATTTATTAAAATCAGAGCACTTTTTTGGCGTTTTAAATCTTTTTCCCATATGCTGAAAAACGAGAGCTTAAGGCAATTTGTATTAAGCGAAATTTATCTTTGTGACTAAAGTTACGTTTATTTAGTATTAGTATCAAGAATTCGATATTTTTAAATGAATTTTAATTAAATTTACCCCATTCAAATAGCTCAAGAAGTTTTTTTGTTATAATTTTTTTTATAAAATTTTAAACTTTAATGGCTCTCCTGTAAAGTTACAAAAATGTCGCTTAAACCAAATAGCCTTTTACTCCTCGATATGGAATAGCCATTCCTTGTGGAGGGGTTGGGGTTCCGTGGAGGGGTTGTTATGACAACCCCTCCACCAACAACCAAAGATAATATAATGCTTAGCAGGTTGGCGATCGCTTTAAGGTATTTATACGTGTCTGAGAAGACAAACATTCTGAACATTACATCGGATTGTACGTAAACACATTCTGAACTCTCATCGGACTTTTAAGACTCTCAATGAGTCACTAAGCCTTGCGAACACACAATAGCCTTCTTTTGCATGAGAATAGAAGGCAGTTCACTAAATATGAACGATTGCTAGTTAGCTCACTACAATATCTGTACCGCTAAATATATATTAGAAAATAACCCAGCGCCTACTATAAAACGATTCGTCATCATCAACCTATATTTTAAACGGGATACAGCGAGTTTGTGCGATGCACGTAGGGACGGATGCGTGCGTCACCATAAACTCTGTGAATTAATTCACCCACTCTTAGTGAATAAATCGTAACAATTAGCTCCCAATAAGCAATGTACCTATTATTTAGAAGAATAACTTCTGCTCGCGGCATTAACCACGTTGAAGTACTTTGTCCAAGATGAAATTTTGTGTTGAAATCATAAGTAACTCAACCATAGCGCGATCTAAATCGACGCTATCTAGTAAGAAAGTTAGAGCTAAACTTATAATAATCCTGCCAAATTAAAACTCAAGTAAAAAAAAAATAAAATTAGCTATTATTGAATGAAATTAGCTATGAGCTTTTATCCCACAGGGATACTATGCCAGGATTACAGTGCATTCACAAAGCATCGTTAAAGCAGTACCATTTAATGACAAAGTTCAAAACTAAAGTTTTGTTAAGATAACATTAAAATAGTACTTTTATCCTAAGGGACTACGTGTTAACCCGGGAAATGGTTTACTATCTATTATCTATTTATAAAAGACAACTAAGGGATATAATACGCAAATAAGATCTATGCAAAAGTAGGAAAACTCGAAATAAAACCCTATTCCTACTCCTATCCTACCTATTCTAGTCCTTAATGTCAGATAGAAATGCATCCCTAGTCTAAAGTAAAATAACACATTTATTATTACTAGTAATTTACTTCATAAATAAAAACGATACTTAAGGCAACGTTTAATTTAAAAAAAAAATGGACATTCATCGCGCCTAAAATTGTAATGGCCGCACACACTGTCGTGGTGAAGTTTATAAAAGAACTTCAGATATTTGAAGCAACCATTTGTCGACAGCTTTTCATGAAAATCATAAATCATCATCGTGATTAAAAAGAAACATGCCGCTGCTGGGCACGAACTTCTTCCACAATAGGAGGGAAATTTATCTACTATACCATGCTGGTCAGACAGGTTGATATAGAGTTTCATTTCAAGTTTTCCTTCTCTTACATAGATGTTATATGATGTTATATCCCTTAGTCGTCTTTTGCGACACCCATGGATAAGGAGGGTGGTAAATTGTATACTTACTCCATCACCACACGGAAAGAAGTAAAAGTAGATTTGAATACTTTATATTATTATTATTGACTTGATGATATTTTAATTCATAAGCCCCATATAATTCATACTACTACTTATCAGATGCCATAAATTACATCTAACTGTTTCTACCTATTCACTTTGAATGCAAATTTGCCCTAACAGCCTCACTAATGCCTCAGTCGAGTACTAACGTGCGGTGGACCATTATATACATTTAATTAAAAATTTTAACACATGTGCCAGTGAATATATATCACATATTATCACACAAACCGACTGATATAGCTAAATGCCTTTATTTCTAACATGTTTATTTATCATTAGTCACAAATAACAAATAGAAGTATTCATATTCATTTTCAACGATATTTCCTTATATATTATGTATAAACATGACTTTTTATTTTAACCCTTGGTATGTCTACTAAGTGGAAAATACATCATAGTGTCTAACGGACCCAATATAGAAGTACATATTTTTTTAAATAAAATATTCATCGATTCATTTTCATCGCAGCTCATATATGTCCCGCTGCGCGCTGGTGGACTCGAGCTATCTCGTCAATGGGAGGAAAGATGACCTACTATATCACGCTGGTCAGACGTATTGGTATAGGGTTTAAGTTCAAGTTTTCCATCTCGTGTTATTTGCATATTAATCCCTTGTCGTCTTTTACGACATCCACGAGATAAGAGCCAGTGGGTGGTGAATTGTTTGCTTACTCCGACACCACACGGATAATAAATTATTATTCTTCCAAAATCAACCTGTAATAAATCAATCTCCCAATTATATTTATTATTATTTATATGATAAATACTATAATATTCTTTACGGTGGTGACTAGGAATACTATCAATTTACAACAATTACATTCCTTTTTTTTTTTTTTTTTGGGGTGGGTCGCGGTCGGCGCGCCTCCGCACCACTCCGTCCGGGGCGACAGAGGGGCTTGAGCACGCAACTCCCGCGACCCACCCGAAAACCACGTCGCCTTCGTCGTTGGGCCGACCACTGGAGCAGCGTTAACTTGTCGTCAGTGGTCGGCCCGACGGAATACCCCCTATTGGGGTACCCTCCCATCGACCGACGTCCCCCCCCTCGGGGAGGACGTCGGTCTTTCCTCACGCGGTCGGCCTCTCGGCGGGTGACGGACTAATCCCCGGTCACGTCACCCGCGGCCTCGGCTAGGGCGGCATGAGGCGCAGATAGTTGCGCCTGCGCCGCCCCAGTCGCCGGCGGCGGATCTCCTCATCGAGGCTGCGCTCCTCGCGCAGGCGATCCGCCGCCTCCTTCCGCAAGATCACTGTCTCGCAGAAGGCTGCGACCGCGTCCCAACAATTACATTCCTAAGGAGCTTTAACGTCAGGCAGGCGACCGGTCATAAAACTGTTTTCAATAACTTTTTCTATATGTATTATAAAAAACAGTTCATATCGACTCGACCTTAAGTAATTGGTATAAGGGTGATAAAGATTTATTACATTTGAAGGACGTAAATAAAAGTGCAATTTTATGTTTTTACATTATTCATTATTGTGAGCTTATTTTTTTAATGTAGTAATAGACTTTTTTAAATATTTTACGATAAGAATATTAAATAATAATACATAATAATTGTACACTCACGGAAAAGAGTCACTACTATTGCCTGGTAAGGATACTTTAGATTCACGAGCACTTTAGACACGCGTTACCCAGACACATGCACACAGTTTACTCCGGGAGGAATGACAATATTACTTCTAGTTTACTTTGGAAATCTCTGAAAAGGTGCAATAGTTGAAATTAAGAAAATAATTTACGTTTTTTAAGTAATGGATCCGTCAGACGGTATGCGATGGGTTAGGTAAAAGGCACGCGCTGAGAAGACTCTACATATTATACAAATGTTTTACTTAAAAGGTGGAGAAGCCACATAATTATGAATGATGGCTTATATTGAACAAGATCTACTGTCACCTTGGAAGGTTGGATAGGCGCAAAGAAATCGATAACAGCACTTTGAAGGAATTTTCTTAAGAGCCTATAACATATTCTTCTATATTTTATTATATGACGATACTATTGCTTATATTGTAATACAATATTTCCTGAGATAATCTGCTAAAAGGAATACTTATTTATATTTTCGTTTACAGGTAACATGATGTCGTAGAACAAACGTAACGTCGAAATGTTAGCGAAGTTCACGAAGAATATACAAAATGGCGCAACGAACACAATACATTAGAATAAGCCTTCAGTGAATATAAAAGCATGCGTCAGACAGAAAACCGAACTGTTATGAATACAAAGTGAAAATATCAGGTGTTATATAGACAAAGTATGCAAAAGTCAAACGTTTAGTGTGTACGGAAAATAGGGGATGCGGGAATACGGCGTGTGACAGGGCAGCCATTAGCAGCGAATGCGGCGTGCCAGTGTATACAGTGTGAGTGAGGGTCTGGAGCGGTGCGCCTGCGCAAGGTATAACTAACTTTTTCTATTAATATTCCATCCAACCTTTATTCCATACTATTGGATATAGAACTCGCCACTAACGGAGGAAAATACCATAATTGCCGCAGTTAGCAGACGACTTTGTGGTCGCAATTGATGTTATGAGTTTAGCCGTGTAGTTCGGCTGCCCAATCTCTTGGTGCTTCATTAGTATATTTTTTTTGACTATGCTATGGGATGGAAAGGAAAATAGGGTTATTGTTTTATAAAAACACAATACAAACAAGGAAATAATCCTTGTATTGCGGGTGACATATTACAACTAAATATCTGGTTGAGCGAGCTTCGCTCGGAATATTTTTGTTGTATTTTTGTCGAATTTATTTAGATATATATTAATGAAAAATAAAAATTAAATAATGAAAAAAATTTAAAAAATTACAAAAAGAGAATAATAATAACACCGAGATTCGATCCGACGCTGTTTGAATGCCAAAACAAAAAGTGACAACTTCCCAACTGAGCTATCGTAACTCATGACGTTGACAACGAAATTTGAATTCATAGTCTTTTAAAATTTAATGTCATTGTATTGTGTTGCTAAAAACACCGAAAAAACAACATTTTATATAAATAAAACCTAGCCAGATCGATTTTTTGGACCCGAAACCTCTATTATTAATCGTTGGAGCCGTTTCCGAGATCCTGAATATATAGGTATATATATATATATATATATATATATATATACAAGAATTGCTCGTTTAAAGATATAAGATGAAATGAGCTACAACGTCCTATATTTTTATACTAAACCAAATTACATTCGTTAATAGATTAAAACATAAAGTGATAATAAACATGGTTGTTTAATTTATTAATCAAGAACTACTCTTCAATCAATTGTGTAAATTGACAAACTTACAACGCCCTGCACTAAGGAAATAATCCTTGTCTTAAGAAAGATCTCACAAACATATAATTAATGGACACAAATTACATTCAGACTTAGAACAACCATTTGTGGATTGCACAAAGTTATAGTCCTGAGTGGGATTCGAACCTGCGACACTGGCACGGTACTACGCCATCTGTGCAGGGTTGAAGACATATTGCGTTTAAAATCCCTCACCACACGGTAACTAGTAGGTACCTTTATGTAGTAGGCTATCTTAATATATTGATATGTTAGGATGTGTAGCAGTTAATGGTCAGATGTGTATAGGTAGCGCGGGCGTGGGTGCGGGTGCGGTTGCAGCCATGGCCGGCTGATGGAAGCAGGCTGGTGGTCACCGTCGCCGTCGGCCTCACCGCCGCCGCCGCCCCGCGCCCCGCCGCCACGCTGCCGGTGCCGACAACCTTTCTCCACTAGCTACACATGCTTACCGCACTATGGTTAGTATATCTTTCTTTATCTGCTGGATATAAAGTACCTAATCACATATTTCATGGTCATGAGGAATTAAGAATACTTTTAACCGTCACTGTCGTTCTGGTTGGTCTCATAAAAAATCATCAAGGTATCATAAACTTCAAATTAAGTCCTAAACGTTTTACTTCAAGTTTTATTTCTAAAACAGAAAACCTTGTTACAGGAAAAAGAAACCTCTAAATATAAGTCTATACAAAAATAAATATCGCTCTTATTTTGAAGAAAGCTCGTGTTCAATATGGGGTGAAAACTGCAGAAGAATCAGAGATAAATGATGTATTGATGTTCTGTTCCGCTAAGCCGTGAGAGCCTTAACTATTTTCTACAATCACTTCCAAATGAAAATAAGCATAAAACGTCAAGCTTTTTCCATAACTTCACATTACAATTCATATAACGACGTATTACTACTGAGTAGATTATTACTCGTTGTATTGACGGCCTCCAGCTTTTTTTTTTCACGCTGTGGAAATACATTTACGCACTATCCCCCGCCGGTTACAGACAGGGGAGTGTGTGTGGGACTCGCGGGCCACAGAAGTGACCGAAATACGCACTAAAACCACAGCGGCCCCTTCCGCGCTTTTACGAGGTGCCGGCGAGATCGTCTGATGGCATTCTATCCCCGACACTCCAACGCTTGGCCGTCTGGCCACGTCCTGTCATCATTCAGGGCGGTGGGAGGAGGAGCGCATAGCGGTGTCTCCTCCTCCCTTGTCGCCGCCGGCGGAGCGAGTCTGCGAACGCAAGTGCGTCGCGTGCCCGCCCCGCGGCCTCCTTCCTTGTAATGACAGCCTCACAGAAGGAGGCCATCGACGACCAACAGCTGTCGCTGCCGAGCATCTTGGAGATGATGGTCGACAACGATAGGTCGGCTGTTCCCATGTCCGTTGACAAGGCGTGGCGCTGAGGCCCCCAAGCGGGGGCTTTTAGTGTGTGGCGCGCATCGTCGATTAGCGCGCCACACTTATGGCATCCTGGGGCCTCTTCTCTTCCAATTGTGTGCAGGTACTTACCGAAGACCCCATGTCCAGTAAGCACCTTTGACGGCCTCCCGCTGCCCGATTGTATCTTAGCGGTTGATGTCTCTGTCGAACAAAAATGCGCACCATGCTACTATTCAACGACAAGTCGCGCTAAAATCTTTTTGAAAACATTCTTTGCCTATCAACGCCGGCATCCTCCGCGAAAAAACAGAGTATGCGTAATAAAAGTAGATCATTGCCTTATTTTGTCCTTATACAATGTGCTTCTATAGTGGAAAATTGTATCATAATTAACACGCTTGGCAGGTGTGATAGCAATTGCAATTGGTATTATGAGTTGCCAAACGAAATGCTGCCATCGTTCTTCTGATTAATCAATCGATTTATGACTCACGGTTATCCGTGGAAGCCATAAAATCGATTGATTATGAATTAGGAATACAATATTTACTTATGTACACATTGTATTTCTAATTCGTAACTAGCCATGGAAGTCTCTTTTATGGTGACAATACAAATCCACAATAATACACGAATCTTTATTGCGTTATTGTCTTAAACTAGTTTTGCGTTTGCTACTTTATAATTCAGCAGCCAGTATATAACACACCGCACACTTTATTTATTTCAAGTGTGCGGTATTCTGTGTGCTCTCTAAAAACGAGAGATAATGTGATGGAATATTAACGACATAGTGAAGTATTAACTCCAAGCATTTTTACTTATCAAGTTTGCTGATAATCATCAATCGAAAAATTATTCATCATCGTGATGTGAGCTTATGACCCACAACTAGACTCAGGAATCCTTCACAATAAGAGTGAAATTAATACGCTATACCACGCCAGTCAAAGAGATGGTATAGGATGTCATTGCGAGTTTTCCTTCTCTTGCATAGATGATGTATGCTTATTATATCCCTTAGTCTCTCTCAGGATAGAGCGTGGTGAATTGTATTCTTACTCCGTTACCACGCAGTAAGAAATAATATTACCACAATGCTACTCAGAGAAAAAATGAGAAAGCAAATGTTGTAACATAACTGAAATTTCTTATATTTTAAGTAGCAACCCGCCCTCGTTTCACTTCGGTCTCAGTCGCTTTACCCGCGTAGTTCCCGTTCCCGTAGGAATATCGGGATAAAATATAGCCTATGTAACTCCCTGATATTATAGCTTTCCATTGGTGAAAGAATTTTTGAAATCGGTTCAGTGGTCGAAGCGTGAAAGCGTAACAAACAAATAAACAAACTAACAAACAAACTTACTTTCGCATTTATAATATTAGTAAGGATGTCTAATCTTTATTTTCATATCATATCAATGACCTCTAGTCCAATAGTAAATGCTAAATGCCTCTTAATATAAGTCCTAATTCTATATAATGGTGGCTTTTATTTAAGAATTTTTATCCCATCCTATCCTATTTTTTATATTCATGTTATTAAATATTGTTCTAACAACCAAAAATGACGATGAATATCTCGTTTTTATAGCTTATAAGAGATGCGAGGGTGGTCCCCTTCTAGTAGTCGTCAATAAAGGCATAAAATTGTTACTTGTTGCTGGTCGATACATCGAATATTATACACCCATCTCATAAATCTGTATTTATAGAGTTCTTTTGATAGGTAAGTATATTTTATGGTTATTTCTAAATAATAATAATGTATGAAATGGATATGTTATATATTTACCGTCGTATTCTTACTCTGGATGTATTTTATAAGGAAAATACTTTAATTAAATAAATTCAAGGTTAATTTTTTTAGAAAAAAGCTCAAACCGGCTAAGTATTAATATATAACTTCTTGTTTCGCATATTAAAATTTTAAGATGAAGAGCTCAAGGGTAACGCCCTTTACCGAACATAAGTTCAAATTTGATTCAAAACTAAAACCTTAGCACTTAAGAAAATCAAATAATAGTTTTTAATTTAAATTTAGGACCTGCCGATTAACAATAATATATGCATAATACTGTATCAATAAGGAGTAACTTATCTGTTTAGTGTTATAAATTTAATATGAATAGCTAAATAATATAAGATTGCTTTAGATTGATATAGATAGAATTTTAATAAAATACGAGTATTAATAAAGATTCGATTACGTGAACTTCGCTTTTAAGGTTGTTGAATATTTCGGATTGCTTACCAAGGGTTTCGTAAGCCAAATAACGGCTCCGATAGCCTCGGAAAATTCGGCACGAATTTACCTAATTTCGTCAAGGATTCTATGAGCTTAAATTAGTATCTAGCAAAAATATAAAGACGGCTTTTGTTTTCATTATAATACAATGTTGATGAAACTCTCCACAATCCAATCTTTTTTTCTCTTTTCTTTATTTTTACTTAGAGTTAATCTATCAAAAGGGAGATTATTCAAAAGATATTTGGATGGATATCATTTGTCAGTGTTTTGTCTTCAGAACTCCAACCAGTTTCTATTGTTTCAAGCACTATATAAGTAAGCTTTATATAAGTATCAACAGTTGTATTCCTCCTTTGGACTGAATTATTTAACTATTATTGTCCTTCGGGAATATGAAATATTGTGGAAAGAAAATATAGACTGTATTCATTCAGTGAATAATCTTTATTCTGCATTTCATTCAAAGCCACCGAGACGTTACAATGTAAAAATTTAACAAATACTCAGGCCGTATAAGGCAGTAATTGATTGTATCAGGCGATACATGTCAGAAATCCATTATTATTTTAAAATGAAAGGTAAGAAGGGACACCCGCTGCTTTCCACAATAGAGTAGAAGGAATGCAGGATAGGATCAAGGTGGAATATATCCTATAAGGAAATCTTATTCTCACGTGATGAGCGCCTTTCAGAACATCAATTTGCAATTTTCCTCTGAACTTTAACTAAACTTAACTAAACAAGGCATCTTCAGGATGGTTCAGCTTTAAACGTAATCAAACCGTCTTGAGGATTGAAATATACACATTTTATGCTTCTACTTCGCCCTCTTTGATATAATTGTGATAGCTTAAAATATTCACAGACGATCGAACTTGGTTCGGAACGGACCACGAACATGGTGCGATAGCAACGATAGTTGCCGCAACTAATGCAATTTTGGCCCGTTTTGATAGAATAGGCGACATGTCGAGGAGACGTGTTCACGCAATGCTAGCACAATACGACTGGACGATTCGGAGTGCGGTGCGCTAGTCTCTTGTGTAGACTGCACCGTACAGTTCGTGGTTCGTTTCGAACCAAGTTTGATCGTCTGTGAATACTTTTAAAGGCGTTATCCACTACTAAATAGAATTATAAAAAGCAGTAGTAAAAATTCAATTTTTTTCAACCTATATGCGTTTAACAATTGATCATACCTCCTCTACAATTTTTTCCACAATGAGAGAAAACTTGACATTAGGGATTACTTTACTTAAAAAAAATTTTTTTTTTTTATGCAACCAGTGGCAAACGAGCAAAAAGTACACCTGATGGTAAGTGTTGCTGCCGCTCATGGACCTTTACAAGGCCGCTGCCTACCGTGAAGAAAACGAAGGGAGTGTGAATGCGTGCATTGAGGCTCGGTGATACCAAAGGCACTACCATAACCTTCCACGCGCATACACCCTCAGAAAGTTGGGCTTCCGGCTCTCTCGCTCACCGAACGAAGCGCAGTAACAAATTGCTACTACTCAGACGTCGATTTTCTGCGAGAGCGTGGTACTACCCCGGACGGACCGGCCCGCGGCTGTAGATAGATAACTGTCGACAGTGTGGTCCTACCACTACGCAAATATTATACCCTATATTAATAGGGTTTATCCGTGTGGTGACGGAATAAGAATACAATTCACCACCCCCTCTCATGCCCGCGGATGTCATAAAAGACGACTAAGCGATATGCAAATAATATTTATGCAAGAGAAGGAAAATTCAAAACAAATCTCTATACTAACATATCTGATCAGCGTAGTACAGTAGGTCAATTGCTCCCATAGTTTAAGAGGCTCGAGCCCAACAGCGATACATGTATGGCCTAAGATGATGATGAAGATGATTTAGAGCTGTTCCTCTCTTGCAATGGGGTGAGCTGCGGTCGGCACGCTCCTCGCACCACTCCGTCCGAGTTGACAGAGGGGCGTAAGCACGCAACACCCGCAACCCACCCGAACACCACATCACCTTCGTCGTTGGGCCGACCACCGGAGCAGGGTTACTTGTCATCAGTGGTCGGCCCGACGGAATACCCCCTACTTGGGGTACCCTCCCATCGACCGAGGGGGGGACGTCGGTCTTTCCTCACGCGGTCGGCCTCTCGGCGGGTGACGGACTAATCCCCGGTCACGTCACCTGCGGCCTCGGCTAGGGCGGCATGGCACGCAGGTAGTCACGCCTGCATGTTCTACTACCTAATAAGTAAGCGATAGTAAATCGTTTTCTATGTCTACCACCATCAATAATAATTAAGATGTTGTTACATATGATTTCCCTGTTAGTAAAAAATTATCAAATTATTCTTACTTTGTAAACAGATGGATGGCCAGATGGTGAAGAGGAATCTTCAGCGGGCGCGCTGCGCGAACGGGAGCTACGTTCGCTACATCGCACTGTCCCTGCTCTACGTCGCCGTGAACTTGATACGAGAGCCATTAAGCATCATTTCTATCCTGAGGGTGGATGGGGGTTCGTTTTTCGTATAATAGCTATTGTATGATACTCTAAGGGATACAAACGCTGCATATTTTGCGAGAATAATGCAAAATACTTTGTTTTTTTTTTATATTATAGGAGGCGCAATAAGAATTTTGTAAAGTTAAAATAGAAAGATAAATTGCAGTAACAATTCATGCTAAAATGACGCGTTATGTGCTAATATGAAATATAGTTAAACGTTTATCACCAAAATTGTAATCGAAGATATAAAACGCTTACGTTTCATCCCAAGCAATTATAGCGGTCTGACTGCGTTTCATATTGCAGCTTATTATCGATAGGTTTGCCGACAAAGTCCTCGAAAATTAAATAATATACAGAAAATGCCAGTAACATGTTTTTTATGCATAAGGCTCAAACCCAGGGCTCGCACCGCACTATGACAAAAATACATGTATTCTATTTACTATATTTTTTATAATAAAATATATATTTCATTAAAAATAATAATGGTCACTTTTTGATCGCCAGTACAGGCAAATTTCCTCAATTATGTAATAAATATCTTTTTTAGTCGGCTCTTACACCAATAGGAAAACCAAAAATTGCCAATTGGTGACACTACTGAGTTACGGCTACACCCTTACATTACAATTCAAATGTGATTTATGTATATATTTTATTAATAAAATAAAAAAATTTGAATACGTATTCTCACACTGTTTGCTATTGGCAAACTCAATATGCGTATATTAACTTCCTTCGTGCCGTCTGCTCACTGTACCACAGGTCGGATGACGGGTGCGCTGACTATGGCCCACCCCCTAAAAAAAAGTTAGGAACGTTCATTAGACAACATACATCTTTACCATAATGATTTTACAAAAAAAAAAAAAAACCATAATGATTTTGCGTAAATATTAAACATTTGAAAGAAAACTATTTTATGGATTTTATCGCGTGTGTATTTGATTTTTGATAACCCGACATTTCGAAAATTTTTCCATGTCTATGGTCATGGAAGAATTATATTATACGTGGCTTTAAAGCCACGTCTCATAAGCGATCGTTATTGCAGAGACACATGTCTACCCGCTACAGAATTAGTTATAAATTTTAACCTACATTCTGATATAAAATGAAAAGTTTACCCTGAGTTCGTGACCCTGTTAATTTTTTTTTGTAGATGGATCGTATGTGGTGCTGCATTCCTTGCCCATCTTCTATCGACCGGATTGCAGCTAGCCTATGGTGCGCTGCATGTGTATGCTTTAAAACACCTTGGACCTCATGCAGATCATGTTGGTATGTTATATCTTAATGAAATTGTCGTATTGTCTGATTCATTAGACCTAAAACAATTGCTGTTTGGTAGCGGCTACGAATACTATCATACACCAACCCCCATTACTTATGAATATCGTGAAATATGACTGAAAGCTTTAAATCGACCTAAGCAGATAGAATTCTATCTGATAGCATTTGATCAATAATTGTGTAATTGTTGGTTGATGTCAAGTAGGCAACCGGCCATATTACTATTGCTAGAACCTTTATAATATGTATGATGGACGCAGAGTACATATTACGGCGTCCCCACGTAGTTAAGCTAAGAACAGGATAATGATTATACCAGCCTCTATTAAAATCATTTTAGTCAAATAACTTTAAACTCAATCTAGAAGCTGTCTTCTTCTCCATCAATAATTTTAGACCTTGTGTTAATGCTATTACGGATATCTGATCGACAGAATCTACTTCGCCTGTCGTGACAGGTTGAAAATACAATTTGCCGCCACCTCTTATAGTCCCATCGTATTCGTAATAATCAGCTAATGGGTCATCATAAGAATGGGCGCGAGCCTACAAAACTTATAACATCAGTTATGATCGCAAACCTGCCTATCAAGCATTTATGCCTTTTTTCTTTGAGGAGGACTATATCCAATAGTGTACGTCAAGCTGATATATGGAAGTACCAATAACACTTTATGCCTGCGTGACTTGGGTTCCAAAGGCACCTTAGGATCAATAGTTGTAAGCTCATGCCACTAAACCTAAACACAAAAATAAATGATTTTAAATGCTCAAATGGAACATAAGATTGAAGGAAATATAATTTTGAAAGCGCGGTCGGAGCGACAAGGGACCGACGTGTAGGAAAGTAATCTATCAACGGCAATCCTCTGGATTTAATACTTAAGAAAACAGACAACGGTGAAAATATATTTACGAATCAAAACGGGAGCTTTTATCTAAAATAAGCTAAATTCATCTTCGTGAGTTATATTTACAGAGATTTTCATTTCTGCTCTAAATTTATAATACAAATTCTAAATCCTACTCATTTTAACTTATATATATATAACTTATTATTGTCATATTGTTGATTATGAGTCATTTTCACAATATATTTATTGCTTAATGGGCTTAGTGGTTAATTTTTATCTGGCGAGTGCCGTGAGTTGTATTCCTACGTAGCGCAATTATGTGTAATTAGCGTCGATTAATCTTTCGATTAATCTGTGTGGTGACGGAATAAGAATACAATTCACCACTCTTTATCTTGCCCGTGGATATCATAAAAGACAACTAAGGAATTAATTACGCATATAACATCTATGCAAGAGAAGAAAACTAGAAATAAAATTCTATACCAACCTGTCTGACCAGCATGGTATAGTAAGGTCAATTTCCCTTCTGTTACGTAGGAGGCTCGAGCCCAGCAATAGGTCGTATATGAGCCGATATGAATGAAATGAATCGAAAGATTCAATGATTAATCCTGTGATTTCAGGATTTATTTTTGAATGTGCGTTGTTATTTAAAATAATAAGTAGGTATATTGGCAAAGTCAAGGAAGACTTTAAAGTTGGCATAACATTTTGATTATCAATGTTCCTTTTCTTGCAGTAAAGTTGTCTGCTTATATTTTTATTTAATTCAAACTTTAAACCAAATCATACGGCAAATTACAGGGTACATTAGTATAATGGAATATGAATAACATAAAATATTATCTTAACATTTGCAATATTGAAAACAACATACTTATAATATATACGCTCATAATAAATCTTACATCTTACATAATAATTATGACAATAGTCTAATCCTGTATGTCTATTAAATTTATTTTTACATTGATTATTCTCAATTCATAAATGTCCTACTATTGTACTCTACTACCTACTAAAACGATCGGTACAAGGTTTTATTCCGAAATTTCCTTCTCTTGTATATGTAAATGTTAACTGCATATCCTTTAGTCGTTTTTTGGGACACTCTTAGGCAGGATATGAAGCAGTGAACTGTATTCTCCGTTACTACAAGGTTGTTTTTACATTAAACATTAAAAAAAAATCTGTGTGGTGACGGTATAAGAATACAATTCACCACTCCTTATCCTCTTATTATTATCCCTTATCTTACCCGTGGATGTCATAAAAGATGACTAAGGGATATAATACGCATATAACATCAATGCAAGAGAAGAAAACCTCGAAACTAAACCCTATACTAACCTGTGTGACCAGTATGGTATAGTAAGTTAAATTTCCAGCCCATTGTGGAGAAGGCTCGACCCCAGCAGTGGGACGTATATGAGCCGCAATAATGACGAATGATTAAAAAAAAAATATGAATTTTAAATACATTTAATACGTTTGTAATATTTATAATTTCACCTGTTCATTGTCTGAAAGAGTATTTCGAAAAAGACCTGTCACTACTTATTTTATTATGAAATTAAAAATCGGGGCTAAGAATATTATACACCAGTCTTTATTTTACCCGTAGTGTCGCACAAATCGACTGGGAGTCGCCGAGTGGTAAGCTTACGCTCCCCATTTAGTAGTCAAATGATCATGCCGCCCTAGCGAGGCCGACCGCGCGAGGAAAGACCGACGTCTTCCTTGAGGGGGGGACGTTGGTCGATGGGAGGATACCCCACTAGGGGGTATTCCGTCGGTTCGACCACTGATGACAAGTAGCCCTGCATCGGTGGTCGGCCCAACGACGAAGGCGACGTGGTGTTCGGGTGGGTTGCAGGTATGCGTGCTTACGCCCCTCTGTCGCCCCAGACGGAGTGGTGCGAGGAGTGCGCCGACCGCGATCTCGAAGCTTTGTTCCCTTCCCTATGGTATAATGTACAAAAACACTTAAACAAGAGATAATCACACACATAAAAAGCAGATATAAATGAAATCTATACTAAGAAATAAATCTAATACGCAAATTTCAAAATTAAATAATATTAAAATAATAAGTAGATAAAGATTTCAAAATTGAATAATATTAAAATAATAAGTAGATAAAGGTTTCGAAGTTAAATAATATTAAAATAATAAGCAGATAAAGATGTCTTGTATGACGTAATAATCATTTCTCTGTGTCTGTCTCGTTTTTCCATCTATCGTAAAATGCGATTCATGTCGGGACGAAGTTCTACCATTAATATAATCACATGACCAAATCCAAAAGGAAGGAAGAGCTCAAGGAGGACAATTTCATTGTAATAAAATAAAGGAAATGTATAAATGTATTCTTAGGGTGGCCCTTTTTCTCGATTATAAAAAGATTCATGTCATATGAAGTATGACAGATTGTCCTGAAACTACATCAGGAAATAATAGAATAACAGTAATGTACGAATAAGCATATTTAATTGAATAAATAGTGGTCTAAGTAAGAAATCTGGACCAGACTAATTCTGCTAAGTGAGGTGGATTCGAGATCTAACAATTTTTATCCATTAGTCTGTCCAAATATACATCATCATCATCGTAGCCCACATACGTCCCACTGTTGGGCTCGGGCCTCCTCCACAATAAGAGGGCATTTGACCTACTATACAATGTTGGTCAGATATGTTGGTATAGGATTTCATTTCAAGTTTTCCTTCTCTTGCACAGATGTTATGTGCATATTATATTCCTTAGTCGTCTTTTACGACATCCACGGTCAAGATAGGGAGTGGTGAATTGTATTCTTATTCCGTCACCACACCGATAAGATATTGGATATATATATATATACATAGTGGGGAATAATAATAAGATTGGTAGACGGTTTGATGATCGTATTTGTGTTGTAATTATTACAATAAAGTACTGCTAACCAGCCTCTCAGCCGTCTGCCAAAGAGAAATGTAGACAAACATTTCTCTTTGGTAACAGATTAACGTTTCCCCATATATTTCTTCGCTGCGGCTCTTATAGATGAATAAGATATGAGACTGGATAAATGCTATATGTTATGGGTTGTAGATTACGCTTGGTGTTTTAAGTTTCTCATGAAAGTGTTGCTGTCCATGCTTCTGGTTGCCTTAGCTGGTTATTATGACTCTCAAAGGAGCTTTGAGAGTTTCGGTCCGTCCGGGGTAGTACCACACTCTCGTAGAAAATCGACGTCTGAGTAGTAGCAATTAGTTACTGCATTTCGTTCGGTGAGCGAGAGAGCCCAACTTTCTGAGGGTGTTCGCGTGTGGAGGGTTTTGGTGCTGCCCTTGGTATCACCGAGCCTCAATTCACGCACACACTCCCTTCACTTTTTCGCGGTAGGCTGCGGCCTTGTAAAGGTCCTTGAGCGGCAGCAACACTTACCATCAGGTGTACTGTTTGCTCGTTTGCCACCGTTGGCAATAAAAAAAAAAAAAAGAAAAAAGCTTTCCGCGAGGTGATGAAATAAAAATACAATTCACCCCCGATTCATCCGTCAGTGGGTTATATCCTTAAATAAAATAAGCGGAACGTTGAAATCTTCATAGTGTATATTTCTATCGACGATACGATTATAACAACGAATAAAACAAAGTTAATAATTTCTATCTAAAAATGTATTAAATATTGCACGGTACTTGTATGGTACGGAACTCTTAGTGCGCCTGTCTCATAATTAAATAGTCTTTTTTAATCCCATCCATTAGCCTATAAGTGTCCACTGTTGTACGTCCACGTGGACGAAAATGTTACTCAGAACGGTCCTGTGTCACTTGCATCCAAGGCGTGCGTCTTTGAGCTTTTTATGAGGCCTGACATTTAGAGACCATGTTTCAGTGCCGTATGTCATCTCTGGTAACACGCTGTGTTTCTATTTGTTTAATTCAAACACTGAAAGTTCTGTTGCATTATAGTAAACACCACAGCTGAATTCACCATAATAAAAAAATAAAATAAAATAGCTCTTTCAATCAAATATATCTCACATAGCAAAAACTTTTATGATGAAAGTTGTTTTTTAAAAGGTTTTATTTAGCTTACTCCGTTTGTTCTATCTTTTTTGGGTCGAATTTAGTAATTGAAATTTCACCCTCTTCCTGAGAATCGATTGATCTGAAATTTGGTATACGCCTTTGGTTCTGGTGACAATACAATTATGTATGCTAAAATTTATTGTAAATTCAAGATGGCCGCTGCTATAAAATGGAGGATAACCTATTTTTTCTTCAATCCCATCAATGCGGGTATCAAATGAAAGGGTTTGACAAGTAGAATACAGTGCACTATACAAATTCAAAATCTAAGATGAGCGCCGCTACAAAATGGCGGATAACCTATTTGTTTTTAAATCCCATTAATATGGGTATTAAATGAAAGGCCTTGACAAGTAGAATACAGTGCTCTATACAAAATCAATATAAAAAAAATGGGTATATATATATATATATATTTATTAAAAACAAAATTTAGAGAATAATAAATATATAAGACATAATTTGTACTAAATATTATAAGATTCTTAATTTTAAATGTTTATTATTGATTATTTAATATTTTAAAAATAAATTTAATAATAAATTCAAAAATTGAATTTAAGGTTAAGCAGACAGCTTCATACTGTTAATTTTGTGTCACAGATGCGCGCGCATCTTAAAATTTCGCTCAATGAGCGGTTAAGCAGACAACTTCATACTGTTAATTTTGTGTCACAGATGCGCGCGCATCTTAAAATTTCACTCTCATCATTTTTTCATAACGCACCTAAAGAAGTATAACTTCAAAAACTAAAAACTTGAAAATAAAAAACGAAAAAAAAATTAAGGTTAAACGGTTTTATTGTAATCAAACAGTAAAAATAAAATCGTGCGGCACGTAAAATATCTACAATCGTCGATTAGAATGTTCATTTTGTGTGTGTGTGTGTATTTATTTTTCCTTCATTTTGAAATAAAATATGCTAATGACTATCACGTCTGAATGTTAAGCAAAGCTATATATTAAAGTAAACGAGTCTGTTATTCAGTGCATACTAATATATTAATGTACCTTCATACTAAGAATATAAATCTGTCATCCGTGGATTACTAATGTTACACATTTTAATACATAGATGTCACTAGTGGTATATTTTGATACACTTATAACATATATTTCAAATTTGCAACTAACCACTCCATACAGGTTTAAATAAAACTTTTTTTTCAGATTTTATCACGTTTGTATTTGATTTTTAATTTCTCGAGATGAGACTGAATAACTTATCAGACTTGGGTACCTTAGTAGTGACGTAACCGTAACGCTGAAAAGTGTTCCAAACGTGATGAGGGAGTAAAAATACAATTCATCACTCCGTGTCATAAAAGATGACTAACAGATATAATATGCATAGGTATAGCATACAAGAGAAGTCAGACTCGAAATAAATCTCTATGTCAACACGTCTGATGAGCCTGGTCAATTTTCCACCCGCATTGAAGGAGGCCAGAGCCTAACATTGGGACGTATATGGGCTGAGGTGATGATGCTGATGATGATACGAGGAATACAATATAAAGAATAAATAAGATATCTCAATCCTGTTACATACAGGTTAAGATAATATAATCTGACGTTTTCGGTGCAATAACATTGATATAACTAACTCAGTAATCCTATTTCTCTCTTAATATGTATTACAATTGAATGTAGTACACTCGCTTTGAATTAAGGTTTTGGTCAGAGGTTATATAAAGTTTTTAAATTTTTATCTAAATTAAGAAAGTTTTGTGTGGTCTGAGCAAGAATACAATTCACCACAACTTCTCTTGTCCCATGGATGTCGTAAAAGTCTACTAAAGGATATAACATACATTTAGGTAACATCTATGCAAGAGAAAGAAA
Source organism: Lymantria dispar (assembly GCA_032191425.1). Taxonomy (NCBI): domain Eukaryota; kingdom Metazoa; phylum Arthropoda; class Insecta; order Lepidoptera; family Erebidae; genus Lymantria; species Lymantria dispar. Next base: position 15,920,160 of record CM063458.1, read on the forward strand.
ACTCGAAATAAAACCCTATACCAACATGTCTGTCAAGCTTAATATTATACGTTAATTTTAAATAAAACTAATTTACGGATTTATTTGATTTTTGATTGCCCGACGTTTCGAACACTTTGCAGCATTCATGGTCACGGGTGGACTAAGATGTCTTACATCCAACAAGTCATCGTTATTACAGACATATATACTTATCTACCCGAAACAGAAAATTTGTTATTAAATTTATTAAATTTTGACCCAAATTTTAGTACAGATTTATTGCCAGTATAAGAAAATAATTCTATATTAAAAAAATATATTGTTTATGGTTAATAATTATTAAACTTGTAGCAATAATTATGACAATTTATTAATTTCAAAAAATCAAAAATCAAATAGAAACGCGATAAAATCCGTAAAGTAGTTTTATTTAAAATGTGTAATACTCGCGTAAACATCAGAAGTCATTATTATACGTTAATTTCGCTCCTATCGGGGCTCAAGCCCAGCAGTAGGAACTAATGTATGAGCTGAGATTATGACGATGATCTAAATAAATTGTCAATCAAACTTTAAAATCTGTTACTATGACCTTTACACGACGATAACCTTGCCTTTTATTACGTGAGATTAAAGAAATGACGGCATTATGACTAATTCTAGACACGCTTTACGTTCATTCACGCTTTAAGCCCAAGAAAAATGAACTAATTTTACTCTTTTGGCTTTTGAAAGTCTTAAGTATAAGTTCTAGGTTCCTATTACACCACTACGTTCACGGAGAGACATACAGGGGGCAGCAAAAATTATAGATTGATAATTCTTTATTTTTACACCAATTACAAAAACAAAATACAAAAACTTAAATACTAACATAACCCAGAATGTACAAAGGGTGGCCTTATCGCTATAAGCCATCTCATCCAGGCAACCTTAGGATGGAATGGCAGAACAGAGAGATGGTAGGTAGTTTACTGCTGGTGGTAATGCCAATCAGTGTAAATAATAGTATGACTATTATTTACGATATTTATGATAAAGACTATATATTAAATTGTATAAGCTACTGTAAAATAAAAACAATATAAAACAATAAATAGTAAATAATAAGATATATAAATATATATACATATATACACATTACACACATAGATATACACATAATACACACATATGCAGACATTCACATACATATAAATAGTACAGCGACAAGTAGTGATTGGTCAACTTTTATTTAAAAGCAGATAAAGTCTGGCTTTGTATAATTGTTACGGGCAATGCATTCCATAGCATAAGTAGCCTTTACATTAAAAGATTTACCCATGAAATCAGTGTACCTATTATATCGAAATAGTAAAATTAACCGTATCATTAATAATAGAAATACTATGTCAAATACCAAAATAGATTAGTGACTGCCGTTCATGAACTTAACGAGAATAATATTAATGTACCTATATATTTTTCACGGGACTAAGGTCACCGCTGACATGTATATATTACTATAAAAAAGTTGTTGATATATTTAAAAGCATTAATCTTGTAATTTATCAGTCTGAATTAAAAATATATTTTAAATTAGTTAACTTGATTATTATGAAAGGCGTATATCTATACTAATATTATAAAGCTGAAGAGTTTGTTTATTTGTTTGTTTGTTTGTTTGAACGCGCTAATCTCAGGAACCACTGGTCCGATTTGAAAAATTCTTTCAGCATTGGATAGCCCATTTATCAAGGAAGGCTATAGGCTATATTATATTTTCAAAAAACTAGGGATCCGTACTAAAAGTCCAATAATGTAACCAAAGGTGTAAAAAAATTACTTGAAAAAATCTTTATATCGCGTTTGCTGCAAAAACTATTGATTATAGAACAAAATAATGTACCACAACTTTGCAGAGTATATAATTTTCTACAAAAAATGTCGCAACACTATATGTCTAACTATTGTAGTTATTGCACAATAAGTGTTTTTCTTTTATTTGTTTAAATAATTAAATTGCCGTCGCTTAAAAACTCTTTATTTTGTATCTTCGTTTTAATCCTTATCAAAATAAATTCCTTCGTATTCAAGATGGATTCAATACCTTTTTAGAACTTTTTGAATGATTAAATTCGGACATTTCATTCAAAAGATATCGCGATATTAAAAATGTAAGCATTAGTGATGTAGCCATGTAATTATTAAGTACTAGCTGACCCGGCGAACTTCGTACCGCCTTTTCTTCGTAATTATTTTGTTTTAGTATTTATCAGTTTAGTTTTAGTATTGTCCGTGCGGTGACGGAGTAAGAATACAATTCACCACCCGTGTGTGTCGTAAAAGACGACTAAGTGATATAGTATGCATATAATATCTATGCAAGAGAAGGAAAACGCGGAACAAAACCCTATACCAACACGTCTGACCAGCGAGGTATAGTAGGTCGATTTCCCTCCTATACTGGAGGAGGCCCGAGCCCAACAGTGGGACGTGTATGGGTTGAGACTATGATGATGATTTATCAGCCTCCTACAAATGGCGTAAAGTTGCAGATTAAGGCAATATAACAATTACCGTAAATTCAATCCAGTTAAATTATCAATAATACCATTATATCGACATGTTTGTAGCCGAGGCTGGCGCCCACCTTCGGCACCAGCCTCTCCTCCTTCCAACATCCAGGGAACTGGCCAAACGCTATTCAAGCGTTGTATAGACCCGTGAGATGTGGTACCAGGTGCTCAAGGACCAGTACCAGCACCCATTAGGGTTGACCGTTTGGCCGGAGAGTGATAGATTTAACACGTATATGCGCCACTGGCGCCCCATCTCCGGTTTCCGGTTACTGTCCAGCAAAGTAATGATTACGGGGGGCTGTCCGCGGTGGGATAAGGTCCTCGACAACCCTGATGGGGAGGTCGGGGAGGCAAATTTCGGCGAGGGGAGGACGGCGTAGCTTACTCAGCACTACGATACAGGCGACCCCAGGGGTCACATTCAAGACTGTCCAAAATTTTCTACTGATTGATCTGAAGAAAAAGTGAAATCTCTACTTAGTGCCGTTCAATAAGGACGACCCCAGGGTTCACGTTCGACACTCTCCAGTCTCTTTTGATGGGTGCTGGCGCTGGTCTTTAAGCACCTGGTACCTTGACTGTACTACGCTTGAATAGCATTTGGCCAGTTCCCTGGATGTTAAAAGAAGGGGAAGCTGGTGATCCTGCTAAAGCTGAGGCGGTCTCCGGACTTGGCCTCAAACGTATCAATATAATGGTATTATTGATAATCCAACTGAATTCAATTTACGGCAAGTGTTATATTTCCTTAATCTGCAACTTTACGCCATTTGTAGGAGGCTGATAAATCATCATCATAGTCTCAACCCATACACGTCTCACTGTTGGGCTCGGGTCTCCTCAACTATGGGAGGAAAATTGACCTAATATACCACGCTGGTCAGACGTGTTGGTATAGGGTTTTGTTCCGAGTTTTCCTTCTCTTCATTTCTGCTCATATACGTCCCACTATTGGGCTCCAGCCTCCTCTACAATAGGAGGGAAATTGACCTCACTATACCATGCTGGTCAGACAGGTTGGCATAGTTCCTTCTCTTACATAGATATTATATCACTTAGTCGTCTTTTACGACAGACACAGGTGGTGAATTGTATTCTTACTTCGTCACCGCACGGATAATACCACGCTGGTCAGACGTGTCAATATAGGGTTTTGTTTCAAGTTTTCTTTCTCTTGCATAGATATTATATGCATATTATATCCCTTAGTTGTCTTTTACAACACTCTCAAGTTGTAAATTATATTCTAGCTATTTAATATACCGCCTTTTCTTATCGATTCCAAAACCTTTTTTAATCTAGATCTACATGTAATTATGCCAAAAATGCCGAACCGACGGGACGAACATCAAATTCTTGACAGGTAAAAACAGTTTGTATGGAAAAAAAATTGTTTTTTTTAGTATTTTACTCGCAATTTTGCCATATTTTCTCACCGTATAAACCTTCCCTGGACTTCCACAAATAATTCAAGACCAAAATTGGTAAAATCGGTCCAGCCGTTCTCGAGTTTTAGCGAGACTAACGAACAGCAATTCATTTTTATAGATAGAATGCGCGCGCATGTATGATGTGGCGGGCGGTCATGAGAGACGAGGGGGCGGTAGCCTCTACGAAATGCCTAGAAAAAGACCTCAACTTCCTCGACAGTCTGCCACTGCAAAACGACTGCGACTTATGCGCAGCAATGAAGGAGTTTTAAAATAAATAAATAAATCCTGATAGTCACTATGCCCTCCAAAGTCACTATTCCACGCGGACGAAGTCGCGGGCACTGCTAGTGTAATATAAAATACAGTGCAGCAGTGACCATAATTGTATACAAATTTGATAAAATTTTGCATAACAACGAGATGAGATTATTTCGATCTTAAACTAATCTTTGCATTGTCGAGAACTTTACAAACATATAATTACAGGACACATATTACAGACTCAGAATGGCTTTGTCCATCCCACAAAGTATTGTCCTACGGAGTAACTCGCTGTTTTAACCACTACGCCATCTAGGCATGGAAATTACTCATTAAAAGTTATTTGAATAGGAAATTTGTGACGAATGATATTGCCTATAGTTTCAGAACTTACTGCGCTATAATGATTTTCTATGTTAACCCAATATACGCTTTATAACTTCAGAAAAACATAAAAAAACAAAGATTTCTTCCAATGGACGTGCATTGAAAGCACCAAACTGGTGGTCAAACAAAAACATACCAAATTACAAGATCTAAGAATATAGACGAAATCTACACGTAAAAAATATAAACGAAATGAGCACCTTTTTTGGAATCTATTAGGGAATACAATTGCGAAAATACATTTTACGTTTTTATTTCAATTTTTTTAAAACAATTAATAAAGAGTGATCCTGTTGCTATCTATCAAAAACATATACAGAATGATGTCTACATCATTCTTCTTTGCTATTAAGATTTCAATCAAAAAATGTTACAAAATAATTAATATTTTATCTTAATCACTTCGAATTTAAGGAATTGGGTTGGATATTCAAAATCGTCGCACTATAATATACATATGACATAAATATATGTATTTATTTATACTATAAATCAGTTTAAATATATATTGGTGTGATTTTTATTAGTGTGGGCCGGCGCAATGTGCGTAGGAGTGTCACGTGCTGCCGGTGCCCTTGTATCGGGACGGAAAAGGTCGCCACGTCTAATAGCTCTACTTGGTGGTCTACTGTTACCACTAGCTTGTCTATTCACATCATTCGCCACTCAGCTGCATCAAGCTTTACTCAGCTATGGTAAGTCTCCTATATCTATACATATAATACTATTCAATTTATACATATAATAAACGATTATAAGCGATAACAAACGGGTAACAGAATCCAAAAACATGTTTTTCTTTTATGTATTTTATTTGATTGAATTAGGCGATACATGATGGCAATCCATTACTATTTTAAAATAGAAGGAAGGAAGGGAGACCCACCATTTTCTCACTGTTAATTAATATACCGCACACCACAATGAAATGGAAGGAATACGGGATGGGATCAAGGTGGAATAGGATATAAAGGAATCTTACTTCCAGGACGTCATTTTGCGACTGGACCGGGAAATTAGTCCATCACCCGCCGAGAGGCCAACCGCGCGAGGAAAGACCAACGCCCTCCCCGAGGAGGGACGTTGGTCGATGAGAGGGTACTCCTTAGAAGGTTTTCCGTCAGGCCGACTACTGACGATATATTTTTCTTTTGTTCACGCTGTGGAAATGCATTTACGCTCTATTCCCCCGCCGGTTACAGACGGGAAATTGGGTGTGGGACTCGCCGGCCACAAATGTGACCGGAATACCCACTAAAACCACAGCAGCCCCTCCCGCGCTTTTATGGGGTGCCAGAGAGATCATCTGATGATATTCTATCCCCGACACCCCAACACTTGGCCGCCTGGCCACGTCCTGTCATTACTCAGGGCGGTGGGACAAGAAGCACATAACGGCGTCTCCTCCTCCTTGGCGGCCGCTGGCGGAGCAAGTCGACGGACGCAAACGCCTCGCGGGCATGCTTCGCGGCCTTCTTCCTTGTCATGACAGCCTCACAGAAGGAGGCCATCGACGACCAACAGCTGTCGCTGCCGAGCATCTTGGAGATGATGGTCGGCAATGACAGGTCCCTTGTTCCTATTTCCGTTGACAGGACGTGGCGCTGAGGTCCGCAGGCAGGGCATACTTCCAGAGTGAAGTAATGAATGGAAGCAGAATAATGATGACTAAGTATAGATTCTAACGTTAATCACAGCTCCTTCTAGATTAGCCTCATATAATTACCCAGACGACAATTCATACAAATCATCATCATCATCATCATTTCGGCTCATATACATCCCACTGCTGGAATCGAGCTTCCTCCCTAATAGGAGGGCTATTGACCTACTATACCACAAGAATATAATTCACCACTCCCTATCTTGCCCGTGAATGTTGTAAAAGACTATACTACCAGCCTGTCTGACCAACATGGTATACTAAGGTCAATTTCTCTTCTATTGTAGAGGAAGCTCGAGCCTAACAGTGCGACGTATATGAGTTGAAATGATGATGATGATACCACGCTTGTCAGACGGGTTGGTATAGGGTTTTATTTCGAGTTTTCCTTCTCTTGCATAGATGTTATATGCATATTATATCCCTTAGTCGTATTTTACGACATCCACGGGTAAGATAGGGAATGGTGAATTGTATTCTTACACCGTCACCACACGGTAAATTAAAAAAATGGGACGTAAAAAGCGATATAGATTATATATAATTAATCTATAGGCATCTTGAATACCCTTTCTCTATTTGTCTTTGCCTTGATTTCTATGCAGACAAATTTGCAGGCAAAACCTAGTCTCTTTATATAGTATAGATGCTGTATCATTGCATAATGTGGTTTCACACTAGGTGTGGTTCTTGGCGTCGGTTGCGGTTTAGTTCGGGAGGCTGCAGGATTAGTTTTGGGCGCTTATTTTAGAAGACGGCGGCAATTCGTCGAATTGGTGGCGCACGCCGGCGGTGGTGTCGGCATCGCTCTCTTCAGTGTTGCATATAAAGAAGCTGTTGGGTAATAATGAATTTGGTAACTAGTGATTTAAATATCAGGCTTTATTGTAATGCGTAATATTAGATATAATTAAATAATCGCCAGTAATACAAACGTAATTCACGTAAAATGTACCTAGTTCATCACTTAAAGATTAATGGCCCCTTGCAATATGCATAGATAATGAAGTGCTTTCAGTACCAACCTCTGGATGCCGAGTATCATGAATTCAATTTCTATTAAAGAAAATACCTAATGCAATTCACTAAAAATTTCTCTGAATATGCGTGTAATTTGTGTCAATTATTTATGTTTGTGAAGAGTCGCACAATTCAAGACTTTATTCCTTAATATGGCTATATGAACAAAATAAAAAAAAACAATAAACGATCCTCAAAATATTTATTTTTAAAATATTTCTTTTCTCCTCTTGTTGTATACATATTTAATACCTTAAACGTGTTTTATGACACCCACGAGCAAAATAGGGGGTGTTGAATTGTACTCTTACGTCCTCGCCACACGGACAAAAATAGTTATAATATTGCAATACTTATCTGTGTAATGATGAAGTAATAATATAGATAACTACCTCTTTTTTGCCCTTGAATGTTAGAAAAGACGTATACGATATAACATTAAACAGAGAGTACCACTGCAATGGAAGGTAAACTCGAAATAAAATACTATGATAGTCCTAATTTGCGTGGTATATAGTAGGATTAACTTCATTCCATTACGTTCAAAAGGTTCATTCCTAACAATAGTACAATTGTATAAGCCAAGAAATAAAAGAAAAACACTTTATATAATGGTTAAGTTATTGAAAAAACGAAGTAGACATTACCTACACACTAGTAAATAGAATGATATTTATTGTATGAAAGTAAGTAATAAATAGCGCTCACAATATTGCCATATAAAGTAACTATGTAAAGAAACTCTTTATATGTGAATTTCGTAATAATAAATATTCTGTTACCAAACTCTCACTTAACTGATGTGTCAGTGTAGTAAAAGTTTTGTACTAGAACGCTGCAAAAAATATTATCAAATGTGTATCAGTTGGCATTCTATAAGAAGTTGGCATTCTAAAAGACACAGGACTTGACAATCAAGAAAATCTAGGAAACGCTTTCAATTGTCTTAAGACCCGAAACAAATATAATTAGAAAACAAAAGTAAAAATAGTTGGAAAGAATCACTTTTCTTCTCTGCAAAGCGGGAGACATGAAACAAAATTATCTAATAAGGCAATGGATAAAAGGATGTACAGCTACACAAAACGAAACAGTACTGCACCAGGGATATTATAAAACTTATAGAGCCAGGGCTCATATGTAAACATTAAGATTAATTATAAGAGCAGATATAACAGTAACGCCTGAACACAGAAAATTTTTCTAAAGTTGTTACTAGGTCCGTAAAGTGTACTCACCCAGACGTAACTTACAGAATATTAACATAAAATTTAATGTCTAACATAAGATTTTGTTTGTATTGTAAACTATCTTATAGAGATTTCTGATGGTAAACATCGCGTAAAGCGAGTATTACACATTTTAAATAAAACTACTTTACGGATTTTATCGCGTTTTTATTTGATTTTTGTCACCTCAGTTTTCTTGCCGGATCTTTCTCAGTGTGGCCGTGTTCCCATCCGGTGGTTGTATACTAGATTGTTAAGTTTTTTAAATGTAATTACTATTAATTTTAATATTAAATAGTTACTAACCATAAACAATATAATTTTTTCATATAGAATCATTTTTTTTTACACTGAAAATAAATTTGTATCAAAATGTTAATTATTAATTTCTGTATCGGGTAGATAATTATACATTTTCTGCAGTAACGATGACTTGTTGGACGTGAGACACCTTAGTCCGCCCGTGACCATGAACGCTGCAAAGTGTTCGAAACGTCGGGTAATCAAAAATCAAATACAAACGCGATAAAATCCGTAAAGTAGTTTTATTATCTTGTAAAGTTGTTACGTTCATTATCGAGAAAGGAATAGTCTATAACGCGAACAAAACAGAGCAGTGACAATAGATTGCGATACATACCTCATCAATTATATTAGAAGGTTCAGAAAGAAAATGAGACGGGTGTATTCTATGCGATGGTCAAATAAAAATAAAGCATTTTCATAATTTAGCTATTAAACAATAGCTAAATTATATAGTATAATTTAATATAATTATGGTTATGTACCTGTACTTTATTATATACTTCCATATTTGACGCTACTAAAAATTACGTTTACAGTGCTTTATTGTATTATATTTTCTCAGGAAATTAGGTTGGCGTCTGGGCCTGCAAGCAGTTACTGGAGTACTCGTTTTGGCTTTCTTTCTCAGCGCAGTGTACCGAAGTGCATCTCTTTACCACCCGCAGCGGCGCGCAATTTTGCACCTCAAAAATCAAAGGCGGAAGGTAAGACCGGTAAGATATCTTTTGTATGTTTTTGTTTAACATTTCTCATTTCCTGTCCTACCAACTTTTTCAAAGTTTTATATCATTTTATTTTACTTCGCATTTTTAATTAATAAGAATATACCCATTATTTGCGATGCAATATTTAAATTCTATAGTTTTCATTATATATCGGTACATTTATTTTATTAACCTTGTCGTTTTAGGTTAAAGAAAAAAAAGGCCTAAAACGACCACCGCTTATCGACTTAAGTCCTCTTCAATCTCGACCTGCAAAAGTTTTGTTGCTTGCGGCTGGATTAGCTGCCTTTGGACTCTATACCCCGGTTTTCTTTTTGGTAAGCCTAATTGACAAAGTTTTATGCAATATTTTCAACAAATTGTGAATCGCTAACTATTATATAACTTTTATAGGCATTGCAAGGTTTTCAAGAAGGATTAGAAGAAAGTGCTTTGGTGCTATTACAAACATTTTTGGGGTTCGCTGCGGTGCTTGGATGCGCTGGATTTGGATTAGTACTAGTGCGACCATCGGCACAATGCCTGGTTTCCAAGCAATATTTGTGCCAAACTGCAATGTTAGGAATAGGTAAATTAAAAATAATTTGTCGTTCTTAAATTAATATTTTGATAAATATTTTTAAAGTAAATATAAAAACCATTTGCAGGAATTTCCATGCTAGCTCTAAGCAGCGTAGAAGGATACCACGGTTATGTGCTATTTGCATGGATGTATGGACTCTGTTTAGGTGGCTTTTTATATTCCATCAAAATGTTAACAATGGAACGAGTTCGAGGCCGACACTTCACAAAAGTTTGGGGTGAGTGTGAAAAATACGACTTCCTGATATATTACCGACCTAAAAATATGAAATGTTAACTATAAATCTTTTTCTTTGAATAGGTTTCGTGCAAGGAGCGGAAGCTATTCCCGTGATGGTTGGTGTACCGGTCACCGGTTACATCAATCAACAGTTACCAAGGGCAGGATTTTATTTTTCTACAGCGGCTACATTAGCTGGTGCTTTGCTATTGTTCTTTGTTGGATATTCTAAACGAGAACCGGAACCGCCTCCTCCCGCCCCAGCTCCTACTGTAACTGAGGCATGTCCATGTGTTACACCACCAGCGAGGTGTGAACCAGCATGGTGTGCATGCAGTGCTGGTGGGGCAACTGCATACTGTGCCTGGCCGGGACCAACCTGCGGTAGCTCTCGGCTACCGAAGTCACTTTCATACGCTGCTCCACTTGATCGAACGTGCTGTTCTTTTGCGCGTTGTCCTGACTGCTACCATCGTGCTCCACCTCTACGATCATCACGCAGCGTGCCAGAAGGTCTGGCCACACGGAGCAGCATGTGGTCTCGCAGTGGCTCATGCCGAGCTACCTGCCGCCGACGAGAACATCACCTTATCGAACAAATCACAACATCTGTATGATATTTAACATTTTTATTTTAGCTAATGAGTAATATTTCACGATCAGAGACTTTAATAGGATTGTGTAAATATTGTTTCCGTAGTAAATGTGTCTGATATAGAAATTGAAAGAATAGGATAATTTATAAAGCAATAAAAAGAAAATAAAACAATATGTTTTTCGTCAACATGGAATGCAAACAAAAGTTAAACGAGAGAAAGTTTTCTTCAAATTTCTTTGTGAATATAATGTGTATGAAAAATAGAAGAAAGAATAAACAGTCGAAGTAAATATTAATATAAGATTATATAACTCATTTCCTTACTTCTTAACCTACTCATGGGACCTTTGTCGTAGATAAATTTATATTACATAATGTAGAACCATCACTTTTAAATCATTAATTCTCCAATATTTGTGACATTTTGTCTTACCTGTGAATATACTAAATAGTAAATACTTACCTTTGAAATTTTTAATAATAAACCGTATATTTAAAACAGAGAGACATAAAAACTAAATAAAAAGGTGTGTGTATACTTATCTATACACGTAAGGAGCTATACTTCTTTGGCGTAACAAAATAAATATCTTTCTAAAATTTTATCCTTCGCGTTATCCTACGTTTGTAGAAAAACGACACTAATAATATTAAAAATAGTATTTAATACATTGAAAGTTTTATTATAACGCCTTATCTAGTTGACATCTGCAACGATGTGTAAACGCATCGTAAAAATGTTGACTAGCCACTTTCAAGATGTCGATTTTTCGTGACAATGTGTGCGCGTATCGTAAAAATTTACTGTCATCATTTCTGCCTATCACGCCGAAGGAACTATATCTTCAATATTATTGAAAGAACTGTTGACGAATATTTTTAAATCGAAGTTTGCTGAAAACAAAGTCAATTTTAGTGAACATATATATTAAGTGTATTTATTATTTCAAATTCTTATTTTTAATGTTGAAAGTATTGTTTAGATGTGATTTTATTTTAACGTTGTGATGTATTCTTTATGCCAAAGTGTAATTTACAGTTTTGGTGAGAATAAAAGTTAAGAGTTTAGAATTTCTCATTGTTTTTTTTTTTATATTAAAGACAAAATAATGTTCGTATCTTTCAAAAGTATCTAATCTAGATACACGGGAGATAAGAGCGAATTCAAAAAGATTTTATGCGGGTCATAACCCCTCCGGGTCCATACAAACATGGAGGTTCTTGCTTAATTTATCTTATCTTCACGGAATACTGTAAACGGAATATATACCTAGTTTTATACTGCCTATTTATAATGAAACTGGTTACATTTTCTTCAATTAATATTACAAAATATCTATTTAAAGCTAATCTAATTGCCGATTACCCCTTCCGATGAATCCCTCAAACGACGAATTCCTTAATCGTCTTTTACGACATCGGGCAAGAGACGGGGTGGAGAAATTTATTCTTACTACGTCATCACACGGAAAGAGAAACTTTATACACTTTATAGAGCATATATGAAGTTTTATAAAATATTAAAGTAAACGGGCCGAACCAGAACAAACTACGGCGAACTACATGCAAAAGTTTTAATTGAGGAGGTAATTGTAAAAGGAACCAATAAAGATACGGTATATAATAAGCGGGGTTTCAAATAAATTGTGGATTGTATGCGATGAATTATGCTATTGAATGATTTCTGAGAAACTGATGTCCATCTACAAGGCCTTGGAGGCTGTTGCGCAAAAATCTTAAACTAATTGGATTAACACTAAAATAGTATTAAAAGCTTAGAATCTAGACTCATAGAAGGTAACTCTGCCCCCAAAATTCGAAGCATTTAAATTGGAGTCAGATGGCTCCTTACGCTGGACCGTTTCTTAGTGTACAAGGTCGGTGAACTGCGTATAAGGCAACTCTATAGTGTGCGTGTATAGTATAGTGGTGTGCGTGTGTAATCGCTGGCACGCATGTAGTATTTTTGGCTTCACGTTTTTGATCGCTTAAGTACCGACACTAGCCTTCTATACAGGGCCGTATTATTCATAAGGTAGACTAGGCAACTGCTTAGGGGCCCCGCACCAACTAGCAGCCCCGAGCATGCACTAAGAAAAAAAAAACAATTCATCGTACGACTTTATTTGAAAATTTGTATACGCCCTCGATATTAGTCCATTTTTATTGCTGTTAGTGACAAAAGAGAAAATACCATACTTTTTTTTTGGGGGTGGGGTTTCTCTGGGAGGACGTCGGTCTTTCCTCACGCGGTCGGCCTCGCGGTGGGTGACGGACTAATTCCCCGCTCCAGTCACTCGCGGCCTCGGCTAGGGTGGCATCAGGCGCAGGTACGTGCGCCTGCGCTGCCCGAAAATAACATATCTGATGGTAAGCGCTACTCGTGAACCTTAGACCATGAACTCGAAAATTGCATTGCCTAGGGGCCCTGATAGGGGTAATCCGGCCCTGCTCCTATACGTTATTATTCTAAGATTAGAAGTTTAAACGTTCTTATATTGAAATATAAGGTCATCGTGACTATTTATATAAATAGTCAGTCATATAGATAACTGTTCCAACATGTTTGTCATCTAATATTAAATGAGAAATTTAATAATTCAGTAATTAGACATTGGCCTCGCGGTTAGAGATAAGCGCCATAAATTAACGGTGCGAACATAATTATGGAGAGAACAAGGGCTCACTAACATTTAACGAAAATAAATTATCAATCAAAAAATAATTCAATTGTACCACTCCCTATCTTGCCCATGGATGTCGTAAAAGACGACTAAGGGATATAAAATGCGTACAACATTTGTGCAAGAGAAGGAAAACTGGAAATGAAACCCTATACCAACATGTCTGATCAGCATGATATAGTAGGTCAATTTCCCTTCAATTGAGAAAGAGGCCAGCAGTAGGACGTGTATGAGTTGAGACGAAGACGATGACGACGATGCCGAGAAGTTGATGAAATTATGCTGCCTAACTTCTAACCAAACAAAACATATATACAAATATTGCAAGTTAAATAAAAGCTTGTAAAAAGCACATCAGCTTAGACACGTACCTATCAAAATAGCATAACTTAACCCACCAACATATGCCTCGATACCTATATTCATATGTATATTGTATTGTATCAATGATGCTATATTCATCTGTGATTTTTGAGTTGACTGTGCAGTAACTTGGACAAAGAAACATCAACATAAAGCTTTTTATCATAGTGGCTCAGTTGTAAAATTGTGCCGAGGGAAAAGGGTTGAAGGTTAATAAAGAAACATGTTGGGGCTACGATATTTTTTGTAGATTCTTGTAAGTAGATTATATTTAGATTGTAGATTTTCCATGTGGTGACGGAGTAAGAATATAATTCAGCATCTCCTTTCTTGCACGTGGGTATCGTAAAAGACAACTAAGGGATTATAATATGCATACAACATGAGCTATGTAAGAGAAAAAATGCTCGAAATAAAACCCTTCACCCAACCCGTCTGACCAACGTGGTCAATATCCCTCCCACCGTAGAGGAGGCTCAAGACCGTAGTGCTCACGTCCCACTGCTGAGTTCGAGCCTCCTACTTAAAGGGAAGGAAATTAACCTACCATACCTATGCTGGTCCGATGGTTTGGTATTGGATTGGAAGTGAAACGCTATTGGAATCCTTCTGACCGGAGAGGTATCGTATATCAATTTCCCTCCCATTATAGAGGCCAGAAGTGGGACGTATATGAGCCAAGATGATGTCAGCTTCATTATAAACACAAACGGCATTTCCCCTCGATGTAAGCCTCGCATTTTCAATTAAGTTAGCTTGCGTATCTTTGTCTAAATTGACCAATATTTGTTTATTTTTAATTAAGATGTACTTAGTAATTCAATATAGTCTCAAATGTACTCTACCATTTCATGCAGAGAGTGTCTTATGCACGTATACCCAAGACTTGAGGTGGGGTACCCGAAAAGGTAATCCGCCTGAACGGGTCACCGATAGCAAAGACTAAGTACCGGTGGCCCACACATATGGCGCCAGAATGGACGTGTATGATATAGAGTCTCTTCCTGTCTCGCTCCCGAACGGATCTGTAATTGACAGCATCATACCCTATTGTAAAATAAAAATGCATGTAGCTCCCAACCACCAGTACTAAACTACCAAAAGCGTCATAGACTGGTTTAATTCCTAGTTATTTTCTTATAAGATAAATAAAAAATAAATGCTGATTTGCTGAGAGATTTCATATTAGAAACCATAAAGAGGATAAAGCGCTATTATCAGCAACATTTCACTCTTAATATTCTTAATGTGTGCATTAGTGATACTAACAATTTATTAACTCTGCTAGAGTATTAAGGAATACCATCACGTAACATTTCGAAGCTCGAGTTGGTCTTTTGTTTTGATGGTTCGAAAAATTCGCATCACGTAGATTGAACATAGATACTCAAGAAAACGTGCCTATTTTTTTCTAATTTATAATATTTCGATCTGACCAAATTCTGACAAGGAATTTTGACTAATTAATTCTTTGTTGTGTGTTGTATTAATCGTAAAAGATACCTACGTAATATTATATTATATCATATCATAAACATGAGCACATTCGTATTTTGATGTTAAAATCGACTAAGGGTTTACCAGGAGAGGTATTCCAACTAGTGCGTTTACGAATAAAAATGGACAAGATAAAAGTCATGTCAAATTACCATGTCATTCCAGTACCTGTCTTAGTTGGCAATGCGATTTTTGAGGTTTTCGACTATTATGTTTACCTTGGATAAACAGTCCTGTGAGGAAAATCAAATTTCGAGCAAGAGGGCAGCTGATTAATTAAGGCGGCTACGCTCAAGACGTACCACCAAGAATTAGCACACTGAGGTGGCAATGGACGGGTATATTGCTCGACAGACCGACAATCGATGGGGAAGAAACGTTCTCGAGTGGCGACTACGCAATAGACAATGCTCGAGCGACACAGCAACGTGTGAAAATTTATGGAAGTCATTGAATGAAGGTGACACAGGATCGCACTTTGTGGCGAAATATGAAGGAGGCCTCCGTTCAGCAGTGGACAGCAAAAGGCTGAATGATAGTGATGATGGTTATATAAAAAGCAAAAAAGATATTTCTCTCCTTATAAAAGTTTGAAATCATCCATCTGATGTGCCCCGAAAGAATTGCACTAGAAAGCATTATATGCGAAATATGGTTTTGAACACAAAAAATGCTTTAGAACTTGGTAGATAGTGCTGCGATTTCAAGAAATTCAATTTTTATATTAGTACAGAAACGCGTATGTAGGGTCAGCCTGTAAATATATAAATTCATGTATGCTAAATAGCGTAGTTGATCTTTGATGATATGTCACTGTTTCTGCAATGCTAACATATTATAGCTGCGATTATTTATTTTATGACCAGCAAATTATTGTCCTAGATTCAGTGGACAGTATTCAGTATCTTGGCTTTTCGATTGTATAAACATATGCAAATAAACATACATATACCAATACTCATCTAAATGCGCTCTTACGTATATATATTCGATGCTTTGTTTTAACAAATCTTTTGCCTTTTGTGTTTGTATCTATAGTAGTAATAAAGATTTTCTTCTTTAATATCTTAAGAAATCTTAATATAATATTTTGTATATATTATTTCTCACAGGTGTTTTTGAGTCTATGAAATTTCTATAATACTTAGTGATTCTGTAACTAAATGAAAATTCGCAGAACATGTGAAGTTTTGCGAATTTTAAGTATTTGAAATAAAACCGGTCAACATTTAATAACTAATTCAGTAGCTTTCAGATATAAATTCCTGCAATTTTTTTTTTGGGGGTGGGTTGCAGTCGGCGTGCTCCTCGCACCACTCCGTCCGGGGCGACAGAGGAGCGTAAGCACGCACACCCGCCCACGATGCACGTCGCCTTCGTCGTTGGGCCGACCACCGGAGCAGGGTTACTTGACATCAGTGATCGGCCCGACGGAATACCCCCTATTTGGGGTACCCTCCTCGACCTCGACCGACGTCCCCCCCTCGAGGAGGATGTCGGTCTTTCCTCACGTGGTCGGCCTCTCAGCGGGTGACGGACTAATTCCCCGGTCACGTCACCCGCGGCCTCGGCTAGGTCGGCATGAGGCGCAGATATTCGCGCCTACACCGCCCCAGTTGCCAGCGGCAGATCGCCCCATCGAGGCTGCGCTCCTCGCACAGGCGATCCGCCGCCTCCTTCTGCGAGATCACTGTCTCGCAGAAGGCTGCGACCGCGTCCCAATTTCTGACACTGCCGACCATCGCCCTGACGATAGTCGGCAGCGTCAGGACAGCACCGATGATTGCGATGAGGTCACGACGCTGCTCTGCCCAAGCGGCACAGGCCTCCAGCGTATGCTGCGCCGTGTCCTCGTCGCAATCGCAGTGGTGGCAGGTCGGTGTACTCTCCCTCCTAACGACCTTGTGCAGGTATTTGGCGAAGCACCCATGCCCGTCAACACCTGCACTAGTCGGAATGAGAGCACCCCGTGTCGCCTTTCCAACCACTGCATCAGCACCGGCCGGAAAGCCTCCACAATTCGCACCCCGAACCGAGGCCTTTCCAGCCGGACTGCCCAACGGGCAATGACGTCTCGGCGGGCGTTGACGCGCCAGGCGGTGAGCTCCCTCAACGAGACCACACCGCCCTCGCTCGCACCCCCGTCACCCGCTTATACAATCCGGCCAGCATTTCCGCCTCCATAAATTTCTGCAATAACGATAACTTGTTGGACATGAGGTACTTTGAACTTACCGTGACCACTAACGTTGAAAAGTGTTCGAAATGTCAGGTAATCAAAAAGCAAATAGCAATAAAATCCGTAAAAATCGTTCTAGAATACTGTACATATGTACATAGATTTATGATTCCTATTTTTTAAAATCACTTTTCTTTAATGGTGAACCTTAACAAATATGTACATCACAATAAAAATTTTAATTAAAAATTGCGTACAAATCTTATATTTAATTATCTATATTGTAATTGTGATTAATTTTTTTTTGCGGCTTTGGTGCCAATTGACTTCCTAGTGAATCCCAATATTTAACATCAGTGTATAAAAATACAGTTGCTAGGTTGTTATTGGCGTAATAAATCCTCTACAAACGGTGGTAAATATCAAGTATAACGTTGCGAAATATTCAAGTTAGATTCATTAAAATTTAATTTCATAATAATTTGGAATGTTTTCTTTTGTCTTAAACAATTTCTATTTTAACAAAATTTGGTTTAAAAAACAACAAATAAAAACTATAGTGGTTACATAAAGGCTACAGTTGACATCAACGTCAAAAACTTCTGTAACCATAGACACTTTAGAAACATCTGAAACACCGGGATTTGTACGCATAAATCTCGGTGAATCTACTACTTACTGTTGTGTTTCTATTACACAAAATAAACGTGATAACATTTCCAAAATTCGTTTATTTACACAAATATATTTTGCAAACAACGTTATGCAGTACAGAGTGTTTACCACAAAGTTTACGCTAATGCAAGCAGCATAATAAAACATTTGTAGCGTTATCAGCACAGTTTACGAGCGTTGCGAGCTGTGTACATCCCGTCCGCCGGTTGTCTTCCTACAGAAATATTAGAACTAAAAGTTACATTACGAAAAATCTTTTCTCTCTTCCATATTTATGTTTTCCCGTGTAGAGATCGAGTAAAAATATATTTCACCATCCCTCTTACCCGTGGGTGCCGTAAAAGATGATTAAGGGATTAAAATGCATACAACATGCAGTAAGATAAAGAAAACTCGAAATAAAACCCTATACTAACCCGTGTAACCAGCGTGGTATAGTTATAGTTGGTCAATTTCTCTCCTATTGTGAAGGAGGCTAGAGCCTAGAAGTGGGACAGATAAGCTGTGATGATAATACATGATAAAATATTTTATTACACAAACTATTGCGAGGCTCTCGTCAAATAAACATTTCGTTATTCATCATTTCAGCTCATATAAGTCTCACTGTTGGGCTCAAGTCTCCTTCACAATAGACGCAAAATTAACCTTCTATACCACGCTGGTCAGATGTGTTAGTTTAGCGTTTCTATTAAAGTTTTCCTTCTCTTGCATAGATGTTATCCATCCATCCATCCATCCATCAGCCTACAGACGTCCACTGCTGGACATAGGCCTCCCCACAAGAGTGCCACTCGGAACGGTCCTGCGCCACTTGCATCCAACGGTTCCCTGCGACTTTGAGAATGTCGTCAGTCCACCTAGTGGAGGGTTTTCCTACGCTGCGCCGTCCGATTCATGGTCGCCACTCAAGAACCTTTCTTCCCCAACGTTTGTCGGTTCGACGAGCGATGTGACCTGCCCATTGCCATTTCAACGTGCTAATTCTGCGGGCTATGTCGGTTACACCCGTTTTTCTACGGATTTCCGTGTTCCGCATTTTATTACGTAGAGAAATACCGAGCATAGCCCTCTCCATAGCACGCTGAGCGACTTTGAGCTTTTTTATGAGGCCGACATTTAGAGACCACGTTTCAGTGCCGTAAGTCATCGCTGGTAACACACACTGGTTATAAACCTTTGTTTTCAGACACTGCGGAATATTGGACGAGAAGATCCTCTTAAGTTTCCCAAACGCTGCCCAGCCGAGTTGGATTCGTCGGCTGACCTCTTTCTCGAAATTGGATCTACCTAACTGGACTGCTTGTCCTAGGTAAACATAATGATCCACAACTTCGAGAATCGCATTCCCAACTAGGACCGGTACAGGAATGTCATGGGCATTAGACATTACTTTCGTCTTGTCCATGTTCATTTGTAGACCCACTAGTTGAGATACCCTGCTGAGGTCATTGAGCATAGTGCCAAGGTCCTCCATGGATTCTGCCATGACTACGATGTCGTCAGCAAATCGAAGGTGAGTGATGTATTCGCCGTTGATGTTGATGCCGAGTCCGGTTCAGTCTAAGAGCTTGAAGACATCCTCCAGCGCAGTGGTGAACAGTTTCGGAGAGATGACGTCTCCCTGTCTCACACCTCTCTACAACTGGATCGGTTTCGTACTCTTATTCTGAATGCGGACTGACATTATGGCGTTTCTATACAAACACTTCAGCACTTCGATGTATCGATAGTCAATTTGGCACCGCTGAAGGGACTGCAGCACTGCCCAAGTTTCGACAAAATCAAAGGCTTTCTCATAGTCCACAAACGCTAGACACAGAGGCCGATTATACTCCTCGGTCTTCTGTATAATCTGGCGTAGCGTGTGGATGTGGTTTATGGTACTATAACCTCTTCGGGAGCCGGCTTGTTCGGGCGCCTGGAAGTCGTCGAGCTTGCACGCGAGTCGGTTCGTAATGACTCTTGAGAACAATTTGTAGACGTGGCTCAAGAGTGAGATAGGTCTGTAATTCCTTAAGAGCGTTTTATCGCCTTTCTTGAAAAACAGCACCACCACACTCCTGGTCCACGACTCTGCAACGTCGCCCCCGAGAATGACAGAATTAAACAACTTCTGTATAGATGTTATACACATACGTAATACCTTCGTCGTCTTTTACGTAACCCATAGGCACGATAGGGAATAATAAAATCAATTCTTATTCCGTCACCACATGTAAATAGTATTTATAAAGAATAAATTACTTTAAATCTTTTGGTGCCATGCAGCAATAAAAACCACAAAGGTAACGAGTTATTGAGTTAATACATAAACATGTGTGAAAACTCAAAACAATTATACGTGAAAATAAAAATTATAAAGATTATTATGTGATTACTATCTGTATCTCCACCTTATATAATATGCGAGGTCTATGCAGCATAATTCTTTATCTAGGCTTATTAAAACGATCAAAATATATTATACTTTTCAAATTTTACCTCACCACTAGGTGGACTGACAACCTGGCGAAGGTTGCTAGGCGCAACATGACCTACGGCCTACCTAGGCCGGCCGACCTAGGCCTACGACCAGCAGTGGATGGCGACAGGCTGAAATGATAATCCATATCTCTATCATCACATCAACAACTCGGTTCATATATGTCCCACTGCGGGGATGGAGCCTTGTCTACAATAGGAGGAAAATCGATCAAACGAGTTGGTATAGGGTTTTAATTCGAATTTTTCTTCTCTTGCCATACGCATTCTTATTATACGCATCCCTTAGGCATTGTTTACGACACTTATGGGAAAGAGAGGGGGGTGCTGAATTGTATTCTTACTCCGACACCAGACGGAAAATTTTCTCTATAATTTGAAATAAACCATGACCTATCCCACTATCACTAGACGAATAGGGTTTGGATATTATAAAATAATTTAATATTTGAAATAACAGACTGACAGAACTGACAATAGTTACTGTAGGATATCTACAAGTTAAAAAGCTCTCTCTAAGAAGACTCCTCGTACTAAAAAATATTATTGTTTGAATTAATCTAACAAAAAAGACGTAGGTACTAAATTAGAATAGTAGCACAATTGATGTCAGCTGTTTTAGATACCATGAACAATAATGTACGTAGTTTATTACAGATTGTCGTCATTAGTGTTAAATTTGTTATCTAGTGAACCCACTTAATTTACTTCTACAGACATCAACAAGACATTAAGTATTACAAATTACATTATTAGCATCTATTTCGGATTAAGCATTATAATTTTAGTATTTTATTAACACATTAATTCTCTGTCGTCTTATATTATGGGCCGTGTTGTAGCGGCTACGAATACTATTAAAGTGGTAGGACCACACTGTTGACAGTTTTCTACAGCCGCGGTCCAGTCCGTCCGGGGTAGTACCACACTCTCGCAGAAAATCGACGTCTGAGTAGTAGCTATTTGTTACTGCGCTTCATTCGGTGAGCGAGAGAGCCGGCAGCCCAACTTTCTGAGGGTATTTGCGTGTGGTGGGTTTTAATGATGCCTTTAGTGACACCGAATCTCATTGCGCGCATTCACACTCCCTTCACTTTCTTCGCGGCAGGCAGTGGTCTAGCTGTGCCCCTGGTATTGTAGAGGTCCATGAGCGGCAGCAACACTCACCCTCATGTGTACTGCTTGCTCGTTTGTCACCGTTTGCAATAAAAAAAATAAACCCTTACATTACTCGTGAGAGTGGTAAAAGACCACTAAGAGCTTTAAACCAACCTAAGCGAATTGACTCTGATGACATCTAGTCAACAATTATATTCACAAGATAGTTAATCAATTATCAGGCAGGTGGACGGTCACAAAATTATTGCCAATAACCTTTTGCTATATGTACGATGGAAACAGAACACATAGGTAAAAGTATGATGATAATGAAAGGTAACTAGTTAAATTTATACACACGAAAAAAATTATTAGATCCCCAAACATTTGAGTTTTATAAAAATAAATGGGGAATATTTGAAACGAGAAGGAAAACTCGAAATAAAACCCTATACCAACATGTCTGACCAGCATGGTATAGTAGGTGAAGTTCCCTCCTATTGTGGAGGAGGCCCGAGCCCAACAGTGGGACGTATGTGGGCTGTGATGATGATGATTTAAAACGCTTTTTCCTTATCTACAAAAATGTGGATTCCATGACTTTTGATTGAATTAAGATCTAAACTTTTATTGAAACACTGCACACATGAAAATTCGACAGTTAACTTGCGAATACAAATCACAACTGCTGTATTTCTTTCAGTAAAATTTTTCACTGAATACATAGAGCGGCACACATTTTTTCCGTTATTTATTTAAAAAAAAATCAATAGGACAATTCTTTCACAAATGACCGAACTATAACGTAACTGCTACGTAACTATAACGTAATTGTTAGTTCATCATCATCATCAGAGTTGATATACATTTCACTGCTGGGCTCGAGCCTCTTCCGCAATAGGAGAGAAATTGACCGACATATACCCTGGTCTTTTTATTTAGAGATATTTTATTAAGAGTTTTCCTTCTCTTACACAGATCTTACATGCATATTATTCTCTTAGTCACTTTTACGACAGCCACCGGTATGACAGGGGTAATTGTGTTGTTACTCTATCACCACGCGGAAAGTTAGTTACGTTAGCTGTTAGTTACGACTAGGCAATATACACTCATTTGCAAAAAAAACGGGCACCTAAGCAATGAACCATTTCAAATGTTAATATTTCTTTGTTTGATAATTATAGGTAGTTTTATCCACACAATTTGCTAAATTAATAAGAAAATAATCGTTTTCATCAGTATTTCATAAAATTTAGATACAATTTATGGGAAATAATGCTAAACCTCGCTAGTAGTGTATATTCGCTAGTAGTGCATATGCTCATGAAGTAAAAATAAAAAAGTTTTTTTGTTTGTTTTTCTTTAATAAAGTAAAAGCAGATAAATGTTTAGTATCGAGTGTGACCCCCTCTAGCTAAAATCATAGCTTGAATTCGTCTGGGCATGCTAGCGAGTATATCCCGGATACTTGCTTGCGGAATACGTTCCCACTCCGCAGTAATCACATTCTTCAGCTCTCTGATGGTCTGCGGAGCCGGGTGTACTGATCTCACACGCCGTTTCAGAACGTCCCAGACATGCTCTATGGGATTGAGGTCGGGACTTCGAGCTGGCCAATCCAAACGACGAATGCCGACCTCTTGCACATACGCATTAACATCGCGGGATCGGTGGGCGCGAGCATTGTCGTCCATAAAAATCGAGTCTTCACCTAGAGCGGCCAATGCGGGTTGTGCATGAGAAATTAGAACTTCCGTTATGTATCGATGCCCAGTCAGTGAGCCGTTTTCAATGAAGACTAACTCTGTACGATCCATTGAATTTATTCCTGCCCAAAACATAACAGAGCCCCCACCATAAGGTGTGATTTCTTCGAAACATGCCTCTGCAAAGCGTTCTCCTTGTCTTCTTAGCACTCGCCGACGTCGATCTTCACCGAACAGAGATATCCTGGCTTCATCAGAGAACAAAACCCTATTCCAATCGTCTTGAGTCCATGATTCACAATTTCTAGCGAACCTAAGCCTGTGAACTCTGTGCTCACGGAGTAATTTGGGGCCGCGGGCCGGGCGGTGACTGCGTATATTGGCAGCGAGAAGCCTCCTCCTGACCGTCCATAGACTAATATGCACATTTCTTACTTCTTGGAGGTTGTTCTTAAGATCCACATACGAAGATTTGCGATTTCTCAATGCGCGACTCACAAGAAAACGATCATCCCGTGGTTGGGTACATGGTTTTCTTCTAGAACCAGGCCTTCTCTCGACGGAACCAGTCTCCTGATATCGCTGCCAGGTCCTTTGGACTGTCGAGCGACTAACATTTAGCCTCCTAGCCACGAAACATTGGCTGCAACCCTCTTCAAGCAGCGCGATAATTTTGGTAGCTTTTACCACTTTATCTACCATTTTTGATACAGCCAAACAGCATTAAATAAAGCTTTGACAGTCAAGGATATGAAATTAATCGATAAAAATTGAATAAAAGCTATGAAAGTCGATGTTAACTTCTGGAACTTCGTGCCAAAAATGTAGGATAAAAAGGGGTTTTCTGTAAAAATGAACATCAAATGAAAAATTGAATTTAGAACGTACTTTTTTAAATACCACAGCATTTTTAAAACCGGCCAGTAACGTGTACAAACGATTGAAACCTTTTTGGTATTGTATCTTTTTAAATATGAATGAAAATCAAAACCGCCCGTTTTTTTTGCAAATGAGTTTATATGTATGTAACCATATAAAGAGTCTAGATGTTTTCATGCCTGTGAAGTTTTTGATTGTAGCTGATTCTTTGTTGCGTATGTTTATGCAGACTATTGTGTTGATTACAAATGTAGTAACTGTATTCTGTAGATTTCACAACAGCAACGACAGTGAAACGATGTTAAAAAGACTAATCCGAAATTCGAAAAGTTGTATAGGTAGATATATTTTAATCATACCAGAATGGTTGAATGAATCTTGGCACAGAGATAATATAGTAAGCTTTTCATCCCAGCAAAATTTACTGGGTCCGTGAAATGGATTTGATTGATAAAATCTCCAATAACACGAACGTAACCGTGGTTATAAGTTAGTAGTTATATTTGAAAAAATAATACTTGAACGTTTATATTGAATTATGCAGTATTGCTTAAGATTATTTTTGTACTAAATCTAATCTAACTGCATTGCGGCATATCAATTTTAATTATATTTAAAGATTTCAATACACAATAAGTTTTCGCGAAAATAAATAGACAATCAGTGTTTGGCAAAACAAATTTTACACATCAACAAGTACACAGCTCTTTAGACGTTTCAAGAGATAGGAAATACTCTCAAGTCTAGATACAAAAATGAGATTGTTGGAAACTTGCAACCTGTAGACGACATTCGATTATCTGCATAGTAAGTGACGTGTACATATTGAATGCTGTTATCAATGCATTGATCATAGATTCATCTTTATTAAATCAGTAATTCGTGACATAATACATAGGTATGTCACTAGCTGATCCAACAGACGTTGTTCAGTTCAAATAAAATAAAAGTATTTTAACACCACTTACTGGGTCCAATTATGAATCTAAACCATTCTTGAATCTCCTTGAACACACACACAACATTTCGTCAACATCGGTCCAGTCGTTTAGGAGGAGTTCAGTGACATACACATGTACACACATGACACACACATGCAAGAAATTTATATATAATTTTTTTTTTAAATTTATCTAATTAATTATTTATATACTTAAAGTTTTTATATATATTTCATTATCATAATAACAGCTCATATATGTCTTTCCACTTGGCTGGAGCCTCCTTCATTTTGGGAGGGAAATTGATCCACGCCACGCTGTTCAGGCGAGTTGATATATAGTTTTTTTTTTCTTCTCTTGTATAGTCGCTATATGCACAAGATATCCCTTAGTCGTGTTTTTTTTTTTACAACACCGAGCATGAGAGGTAGTTGTCGCGTCATGCCACCCTAGCCGAGGCCGCGGGTGACGTGACCGGGAAGTTAGCCTGTCACCCGCCGAGAGGCCGACCGCGTGGACTGACGTCCTCCACGAGGGGGGGACGTCGGTCGATCGGACGTCGTCGGAGGGTACCCCAAATAGAGGGTATTCCGTAGGGCCGACCACTGGTGTTCGGGTGGGCTGCGGGTGTGCGTGCTTACGCCCCTCTGTCGCCCCGGACGGACTGCTGCGAGGAGTGCGCCGACCGTAACCCAACCCAAAAAAAAAAATAAAAAGGCACATTGTATTTGTAATTCATCACTACACGAAAATTATGCTATTCTTCAACATTTATTTATAAATACTAAATAGATATTCCCGAAAATATTTCATTAAGATTTTTTTAATACCAAACAATTGTTATATGTATTTTTATCTTTATCAGGGATCTCTGATGAGCCATTTAGACGTGCCTTTTTCAAGAACAAGCTCTTAAATGTTGGCTTCAAGTAGCTTTTGTAAGGCCTTGAAACCTCACTTGTTACAAAAACTTGGCAACGGATTGCGTTCTTTTCTTCATATATATGTTTCATGATTTCTGATGTTTACGCGAGTATTTTTTTTTTTTTTTTTTTTTTTTTTTACGAGTGGGCTATGGTAAGCGCACGCGCGGTCCAGTCCGTCCGGGGCGATGAAAGGACGGCGCGCGGGCCCATAACCCACCCGTACCCACGTCACCTCGTTGTTGGGCCGACCACCGGAGCAGATGTGACTTGTCGTCAGTGGTCGGCCTGACGGAATACCCTTTCGGGTAACCTCACCTCTCGACGTCTTGGGACGTCGGTCGCCGTCGCGCGGTCAGCCTCTCTGCGGGTGACGGACAATTCCCCGGTACAATCACCCGCGGCCTCGGCTAGGGCGGCATTAGGCGCAGATACTCGCGCCTGCGCCGCCCGAGTCGCCGGCGGCGGAACGTGTCGCCGAATAGGAGCTCTACTCGCACACGATCCGCCGCCTCCTTCCGTGAGATTACGGCCTCACAGAAGGCGGCGACCGCGTCCCAGTTCCTGACGCTGTCGAGCATCTCCCTGGCGATGGTCGGCAGCGCCAGGTCGGCACCGATAATTGCGACGAGTTCACGGCGATCCCCCTCCCATGCAGCACACTCCTCGAGCGTGTGCTGCGCCGTGTCCTCTTACGCGAGTATTATACATTTTAAATAAAACTACTTTACGGATTTTATCGCGTTTGTATTTGATTTTTGATTACCCGACGTTTCGAACACTTTACAGCGTTCATTGATCACGGGTGGACTAAGATGTCTCACGTCCAACAAGTCATCGTTACTGCAGAAAATTTTATAATTATTTACCCGATACAGAAATTAGTTATTAAATATTGACCCACATTTTGATACAAAATTTATTGCCAGTGTAAGAAGAAAATGATTCTATATGAAAAAATTATATTGTTTATGGTTAGTAATAATTAAACATTAAAATTAATAGTAATTATATTTAAAAACTAACTAATAATCTAGTATACTACCACCGGATCGGAACACGGTTACACTGAGAAAGATCCGGCAAGAAAACTCAGGTAACATGATGCTAAATTAAAGTTAATTTTGAAGGCGGCTTACTTTATGTTACTAAAAAGGTTTTAATTTATAAAATTATCTTTAGTTATTATTATTGTGGGTCAAATCTATACAATATGAGCTGACGGTGTCTTGCAGTCTTGTGGTGGTCTTTTTGGATTTGTTTTTAATAATGTTTATAACAGGATCCCAGCTTGATGGTAACACCCAGCCATCCTCTCTATTGAAATTTTTGTGTTTTATAATCTCAATAGCCTCGCGTACCATTCTAGGCAGGTATCGGTGTTCTTTTGCGAGGATTTGTGGTTTATCAAACCTGATGTTATGGTGGGCACGGTCCTGACTATGTTCACAGACTGCAGACCTAGTGTCCCGGCGGTGCTTCACATCGGCTATGTGTTCTTTGATCCGAGTTCTTATGGATCTCTTTGTTTGTCCAATGTAAGAGAGACCACAGTCACAGTCCAGTTTATATACTCCTGCATCTTGTAAAGGGATCTGGCACTTGACAGGTGGTAAGAATTGGCTAATCCTCTTCAGTGGCTTAAAATAAGTTTTAATGGAAGAGCGTTTCAGGATGTAGCCAATCTTGTCAGTGACTCCTTTGACATAAGGTAGTATTGCAGGAAGGCGCTCAACTGTGGGTGGTTTCACTCGGTCTCTGCGACGGGGGCGAGGAACTGGCAGCTTGTTTGCACGTAGCACCTGCTTGACATGCTGCAGCTCCCCAGCCAGGTGTTCATCGTCACAGATTCCTCGTGCTCTCTGCAACAAAGATTTACACACGGTAGCTAACTGTGAAGGGGGATGATGAGAATCACCGTTCAAGTATCTGTCTGTATGTGTTGCTTTACGATACACTGTATGACTCAAGGTGTTATTAGGGTTACGTATAACCAAAATGTCTAAGAAGGCTAAAGAGTTATTTGACTCCAGTTCCATAGTGAATTGAATTTTTGGATTAATGGAGTTAAGATGGTTTAGGAATATGGTTATTTTGTCTGTGGGTAATATTGTGAAAGTGTCATCTACGTACCGCTTGTAGAACCTAGGTGTGACAGGTGAGCTTGATAAGGCCGTCTCCTCGAAGTCCTCCATGAATATATCGGCAACGACAGGGGAGACCGGCGAGCCCATAGCCACTCCATCTACTTGCTTGTAGAAGTCATCATTCCACATTAAATAGCCAGTTGTTAGGCATTGACGTAACAGTTCCGCATATCCCAATAGCATATTATTGTCAGATAGCTTCTTAGATATGGTTTTGATGCAATCCTCCACATGTAGAGAGGTGAAGAGTGATGTGACATCAAAACTGACCATAGTTTCATTGTCAGCGAGATGTAGATCTTTAATTTTGAACGCTGTAAAGTGTTCGAAACGTCGGGTAATCAAAAATCAAATACAAACGCGATAAAATCCGTAAAGTAGTTTTATTTAAAATATATATGTTTAAATTTGGCTGTTCTTTAACAACAACAAAATAAAAACAGAAATTTAGCCTCATGAATAGAAAAAAATAAAAGGCTTGAGTTAGACAGCGTTTTTCCGGACGGCGCACTCCTGTGCGCCGACCGCAGCCCACTCAAAAAAAAAATACAAGAGAGGTAGTTGTGACTTGTATTTTTACACCATCACCACACAGAAAATATATATATTTGGTATTAGACAATTAATTAACACCGCAAGGTGACGAAGTAAAAATACATCCAACCAACTCTACAGATCTAATCAAATGGCATTACTGTAAGAAAACTAAATTAAACCTCAAACCAAAGCGTCTAATCAGCTTAACTTAGTGAGTCGATTTCCTTCCCATTGTGAGAATCGTGTCAAATATAGGCACATTAACAGACTGAAGAAAAAGTTAATTAAGACTTATCACGCATTGCATCTATGTTTTTATGTTTTACGTAATTATAATCTATACCAATAAATAAAATTGGAGTGTCTGTTTGTAACTGACTGCACAGATGGCGTAGTGGTTAAGATAGTGACCTACAGCGCCAGCGCCCCAGCGTCGGGGGTTCGAATCCCACGCGGGACAACACTTTGCGCGAACCACAAATTGTTGTTCTGAGTCTGGATGTAATTTGTGTCCGTTAATTATATGTTTGTAAAGTCCCCCGCAATACAAGGATTATTTCCTTAGTGCAGGGTCTTGTCTTAAATAAATAAATAAATGTCAAAATAATAGGCTTTTTTCATGCTCACATGGTTATTTGGACGATACCTATGCCTAAAAATCACTTTATATTTTTTTTTATCTGTCTATCTGTTTGTTACGGGTAATCTTCAAAACGGCTGGACCGATTAAAAAATTCTTTCACCAATGGAAAGCTATAATATCAGGGAGTAAACTAGGCTATATTTTATCCCAGTATACCCACGGGAACGGGAACTACGGGGATAAGGCGACAGAAACCGAAGCGAAGCGAGGGCGGGTTGCTAGTTATTACAATACATTCCGTGTGGTACCGGAGTAAGAATACAATTTATCACCCCTTCCCTTACCCGTGGGTGTCGTAAAAGACGGCTAACGGATATAATAGGCAAATAACATCTATGCACTAGAAAACTCCACATGTCAATCCATTTGACCGTCGTGGTTTAGTAGGTCAATCTTTCTCCCATATTGGAGGACCTCCGAGCCTAACAGTGGGGGACAACGAAACAATATACCGGCCTATTTAATTGTACTAGTGGTCGCCGTGTGGTCGAAATTCGGGCATAATTCATTTACATAAATTTTTCTGCTTCACAATTTTCTTTAATTTTATTTACGTATAATTGTAAATTGAGCAAGCTGTATTTCACCAATCTGGGGGCACGGCAATGCCCCCGCCAAGTCAAGCAAAAAAAAAAGTTGGGCAAAACGCAAAACTGCCGTAACATACTTTTCGAAGCCATTCAGGCTTTCTTTCGAAGCCATTCAGGCCATTTTCGACCCCCTATAACTTCGTTGTTAATAAAATTAGAAACCTGAATTTTTAGTAACCTAGCAGGCCTTGTATACACATTGTGTATTTCAAATTTCATTCAATTTGAACCAATAGTTTAAGAATTATAACTAGTCAAAATTTCGTAATTTTGTCACTCACTGACTGACTGACCGATCATCAATATTAAAGTGGCACTTCTAGCCAACATAGAAGCTTCCAATTTAGAATACAATTAGTGTTTAGTATATAAATGAAGGAAAAATTATGAAACATTATAATTATCATCCAGTATCCGAGATACACTAACTACATAAATAATTTTGTAAACTCATATACATATATAGGATTGCAAAGTTACATTTGCAGTTAATGAAATGTAACTTTGTAAAAAATAATAATACATTTGTCGCCATCATTGCTTCTCTATAGGAATCGTAACAAGCGGCTAAAGACTGCGCAGATAACGCAGTGGTTAAGACACCAAAGTACCGCGCTAGTGTCGCGGGTTCGACTCCCATGCAAGACAACACCTTGTACGATCCACAAATTGTTGTCCTGAGTCTGAATGTAATTTGTGTCGTTTAATTATATGTTCTTTCCGCAATTCACTTCTCTCTATCTTGCCCGTGGATATCGTATAAGACGACTATGTGATGTAATATGCACATACCATCTGTGCAAGAGAAGGCAAACTCGAAATGAAACCCTATATCAACATGTCTGACCAGCATGGTGTAGTGGGTTAAACTCCCTCCTATTGTGGAGGAGGCCCGAACCCAACAGTGGGACATATGAGGGCTGCGATGATGATGCGATGTTGAATTATATGTTTGTAAAGTCCCCCACAATATAAGGATTATTATTCCCTTAGTGCAAGTTGTGGTCATTTAAAAAAAAAGATTCAACAGGAAGAAGAGTGGGCAGCAGCTCTCGCCGGGGAAATGTATATCTCACTGCGAAACCAACCCGCCTACTAAACGTGGCGACTACCTCATTATTCCTCATAAAGCGAAGAAAAATGAGCTCTAGTCATGGCAACCCTTTAGCGTCGTTGGACGTAGGTGCCACAGTACCGCACTTTATGGTGAAGCATGAGGGGGGTCTATGTTCCACAGTGGACGGCGATAGGCTGAATGATGATTGGCATAATAGGTGTAGACAGATACCTAGATATAATTATGTTCAAAGATAACTTGTAAAATGGTCAAACAACTTAATGAAAAAGCAACAGTGGGATGTGTCTTATGAAATTGTACCAAAATCTCCCAAAGTATTAAGCAAACTAAATTGCCTGAAATTTATCTGAAAGAAAGAAGGCCATCATTAGTCTCGATTGCCATGAAAGCGGAGAGGAGACTAGAGGAGATGTGTTTCGAAAAACCAATCAAATTTCTTTATTTCCACATCTCTCCGCTTAGTTTATATAGAATTGACTCAAGCGGAAAGGAGAGATGTCTCATTTTTCAGAGAGTGTGCTCTAGGAAAATCCTTTGTTGGTATTCAAGAAGTAGAAGGTACCGAAAAGGCAAATAAGTAGGACTATCTACAAAAAGAAATGAGATACCATCAAAAACAAGACTTTTAAAAAAAAGCCAAGCCTCGCAACTGAATTCTTCTACCATAAAAATTTGTGAGATCCATGTTATATCAAGTCGGTTAACTCATTTAGTCCCTGCTTAAGGCACCTTTCTTCTTAACTTATTACGTAAATAGCTAACCTTTTTTTTTGTTTTTTTGTGGGTGGGCTGCGGTCGGCGCGCCTCCGCACCACTCCGTCCGGGGCGACAGAGGGGCTTAAGCACGCAACTCCCGCAACCCACCCGAAAACCACCTCGCCTTCGTCGTTGGGCCGACCATCGGAGCAGGTTTACTTGTCGTCAGTGGTCGGCCCGACGGAATACCCCCTACGCGGGGTACCCTCCCATCGACCGACGTCCCCCCCTCGGGGAGGACGTCGGTCTTTCCTCACGCGGTCGGCCTCTCGGCGGGTGACGGGCTAATCCCTGGTCACGTCACCCGCGGCCTCGGCTAGGGCGGTATGAGGCGCAGATAGTTGCGCCTACGCCGCCCCAGTCGCCGGCGGCGGATCTCCTCATCGAAGCTGCGCTCCACGCGCAGACGATCCGCCGCCTCCTTCTGCGAGATCACTGTCTCGCAGAAGGCTGCGACCGCGTCCCAATTCCTGACGCTGTCGACCATCGCCTTAGCGATGGCCGGCAGCGTCAGGTCGGCACCGATGATTGCGACGAGTTCATGGTGCTGCACTGCCCAAGCCGCGCAGGCCTCGAGCGTGTGGCGCGCCGTGTCCTCGTCGCAATCGCAGTGGTGGCAGGACGGTGTACTCTCCCTCCTTACGACCCTGTGCAGGTATTTGGCGAAGCTCCCGTGCCCCGTCAACACTTGCACTAGTCGAAAGGAGAGCACCCTGTGCCGCCTTTCCAACCACTGCATCAGCACCGGCCGGAAGGCCTCCACGGTTCGCACCCCGAACCGAGGCCTCTCCAGCCGGACTGCCCAACGGGCAATGACGTCTCGGCGGGCGTCGACGCGCCAGGCGGTGAGCTCCCTTAACGAGATCTCATCGCCCTCCGCTCGCACCCCCGTCACCCGCCGATACAATCCGGCGAGCAACTCCGCCTCCAGGTCCCACGGGGGAGTCCCGGCCAATAGGCACGCTGCCTCCGTCGCCACCGTGCGGTATCCGCGGATGGCCCTGACCGCCATGACCCTCTGTGGTCGCCACAGAAGGGCCCTAAGTCGGACGGTCAAGGACCCCGCCCACACCGGTGCGCCGTACAGGGCCATCGACCGGATGACCCCCGTGTACAGCCGTCGGCACGTAACGCTCGGTCCGCCCACGTTCGGCATAAGCCACGATAGGGCGGACGCCGCGCCGACGAGCAGCGGAGCGAGCCTGCGGAAATGCTCCCGGAACCACCATTGCCCGTCGAGCACCAGGCCCAAGTACCTCATATGGGCCCGGATGCTGATGTCAACCGATCGGACGGTGAACGAGACGCCGATGGGAGGGCTCATAAGGCGCCCATGGAACAAGAGGGCCTCCGTCTTGTCCAGGGCGACCCTCAACCCCAGCGCTTCGATCCGCCTGACGACCTCTTCGGTGCCATAGGTCGCCAGGCTTACCGCCTCTTCTAGCGTCCCTCCGCGGGCTGTGACGAGCGTGTCGTCGGCGTAACAAATCACGCCCAGCCCGGGCGGGAGGCTCCCCCGCAACGCCCAGTCGTAGCCGATGTTCCACAGGGTGGGTACGAGGACCGACCCCTGTGGGACACCGCACGTCATGGGCGTTCGCACAACGTTCCCTGCTCGGTTGGTACAGAGGACGCTGCCGCCCACCAAATAGTCTGCCACTAGCCGCCTCAGGAAAGCTGGCACTCGGTGATACCGGAGCGCCTCCCTGATGCAGCTGAATGGCAGACTATTGAATGCGTTGGCGATGTCTAGGGACACCGCCAACAGCACTCCCCCACCGGTGACGGCCTCAGTCGCCACGGCCCTCAGGCGCAACAGAGCCGCGATCGTCGAACGACCCCTCCTAAACCCAAACTGGGCGTCCGACAGATCGGGCCCCGTGCCGACGAGGTGCCGCTCGATGCGGGCAGCTACCACCCTCTCCAGTAGCTTGCCCGTGTCATCGAGCAGCACGATAGGCCTGTAGGCCGAAGGCGACCCCGGAGACCGTCCCGGCTTCGGCAGGAGCACCAGCCTTCCCTCCTTCCAGCACCCAGG
The DNA here is from genome assembly GCA_032191425.1 of Lymantria dispar. Classification (NCBI taxonomy): domain Eukaryota; kingdom Metazoa; phylum Arthropoda; class Insecta; order Lepidoptera; family Erebidae; genus Lymantria; species Lymantria dispar. Next base: position 15,954,348 of record CM063458.1, read on the forward strand.
GAACCGTCCGGACGCTAAACACGCGTCGAACAGCTCCCTGAGGCGGGGACCCAGGTGGTCGAGGACCAGGCCCAACACGCGGTTAGGAACACCGTCGGGCCCGGGGGCGGTGGACTTTGCGCACATGCGCGCCACCGCCACTCCCATCTCGGGTTCCGTGATGGGCGGAACACTGTCGTCGTCGGCCTCCCGGTCAGTGTCTGGCGGAGCCATGACCGGGGGCGTGTGTTCCGCCCGCCGCGGGAACAGGTCCTTGATGACCCGGGTGAGAAGGCTGGGCTGGAGAGTCTCGGTGAGGGGAAGGCCCCGCGCGCGGAGCTTATTCAGCACCGCGCGATAGGGGCGTCCCCAGGGGTCACGGTCGAGACCGTCCAGCATCTCCTGCCGACTGACGTCTTTGGCGGAGCGGACGGCCAGCCTGAAGGCCGACCGCGCATTGCGGTAGCCCTCATACAGCAAGGCCTCCCGCTCCGCGTCGCGTTGGCGCCGCCGGCTGCGGGTGTAGGCCCTCCGGGCGCGAATGCACGCGGCCCGGAGATCCGCCAGCTTCCGGGACCACCAGTGGACCGCCCTCCTCGGGGGCGGACGCCGTACCCGGGGCATGGCCGCATCGCAGATCTGCGTCAACGCACTGCGGATGCGGCCAGCCTCGGCGTCCACCCCATCCGACTGGTTGACAGAGGACAGCCACGAGTAAACGATGGCTGTCTCCGCCAGCTGGTCCCGGTCTAAGCGACCCACAGCCCATCGCGGGCACGCAGGACGTCCATCCGCCCCGTGACCCCTGCTGGGCGTCGGGATTGCCCGGGAGACCTCCATCCGGATATACCGGTGGTCCGACAACGTCTCCACCTCCTCCACGACGCGCCAGCTCCCCACGCGTGCGGCGACCTCGGGGCTAGCGAACGAAAGGTCCACTATCGACCCGCCCCGTTGTCGCACGCACGTATGCACCGAGCCCCAGTTCAGCAAACAGAGGCCCAGTGCCGCCGCCCACTCCTCGATCGCCCGTCCTCGGTCGTTCGTCCGGGGAGACCCCCACGCCACGGACTTGGCGTTGAAGTCCCCCAAGACGAAGACCTGGCGCGAAGCCATTCGCCGTAACGAGGCCTCCATGATGGTGAGGGAGGCCTCGAAATCGGTCACACTCCAGTTAGGGGAGAGATAGACTCCGAGGAGCGTAATCTCCCCCCAGTCCACCGCGACGTATCCGACGCCCCTGTCCCTAAGGGTCAGAGGTGACGAAGGCCACGACGTGGAGGCGACGATTGCCACGGTGCCATCGGTGCTACCCAACCAGTTAGGCCGGTCGGGCACCACGTACGGCTCCGCGGCTACGGCTACTCCTATCATCCACTCCGCCATGGCTTGCAGGAACACGTCCTGCGCACCGGCGGTGTGGTTGAGGTTGGCCTGGAGGAGACGAATGGATACGGGGTCCATTAACGGTCCGTATCCATCGTCACCTCCTCCGCGCTGACGGGCGATCGGGCCGCGCTCGGAGCGGGGACTGGTCCGGTCGATGGGCCGTCCCGCCCCTTCCGGGCCGATGCCGGGGGTCTGCAGTCCCCAGAGCCCATGCGGTGTTTGGCAGGCCTATTGCCTGCCGCACACGCGGGGCAGTGGGGCACCGCAGAGCACGATGCCGCCTGATGTCCGGTCTGACCGCAACGGAAACATAGCCCGCTGCAGTCAAAGCAGTTTTTTCATGTCGGTCGGGTATGCCCGACCGCCATGCATTTGTAACACCTCGCGGGCCGGGGCTCTAGCACGGTTACCCGCGCCGAGCTCCAGCCCACGAGAAGCCTGCCTGAGTCGGCCTATTGCTTGATCGACTCCACCGGACACTGCACCCAGACAGCACCGACGCCGCCCGGACCAGTGCGGATGGTGCCAATCCGGACGGTGTCCGAGGCACATCCGGTACGCGCCATAATGGCCTCCCGGACGTCCTCCACCGTCACGGAATCGTCCAAGCCCGTCAGGCGCATCTCTGCGCACTTGACAGGCCTGGCGATTCGGACACCATTCTCCGGCCCGAACAGCCCCCTCAGCATCGTGGCCAAACTATCGGCCGTCTTCGCGCCCTCGGCCCCAGGGAACTCGAGTATTCGAGCCCCTGTCCGGGCCTTGCGGGTCCTCGCCTCGACGCCCCCGATGTCGGAGACGTCCAGCTCCCGCCGGGCGCGTTTTAGGACGGCCTCATAGTTGAGGCCCCTCTCAGCCGCCTCAAGCAGCACGGTGATGACCACCGCGGCCGTCTTCGGCGACTTGAGGCCCCTGCGCGACCTTTTCCCCTTTCTGCCGGCTCCCGCCTGGGGAGCGGCGGCCACGGCGGCACTCTTGGCCGCCGCTCTCCACTTCTGGCCGCGTGCCTTCCTGCTCCGCTCAGCCACCTGCCAGCCCTGTTCGAGCCTGGCAGCAGCGCTGAGCGCAGCAGGAGCGGTCGCGGGTGCGCTGGCCGGCGCCTGCGGTGCAGCCGCCGGCGCCGGCCGCGGCCCGGCCTTGGCGGGAGCCGGCACCTTGCCGGCCTTCTTGGCCTCCTTGGGCCCGGCCGCGGCCGCAGCGTAGCTCACCACGCGGCCACCCTGACAGGGCAGCGGGGTGGGAGCTGACGCTTGCGGCCGCCTCGCCCCGTCCGCGGCGAGCGGCGGCCGGAGGGGCGGCCCAGGCGGGAGCCTGGCTGCAACGGCGGCGATACGCGCATCCACCATCACCCCTACTCGGGCTAGGATGACGCGTACCACCGACTCCGACACGCCGGGCGGCGGCTCCTCCCCCTTCCGAGGTCTCCCGCGGCCACGAGCCGGCGGAGGGACCACGACGAGGGGAGGAAGCGCCGAGGCCGCGACGGGCGCAGCCGGCGCAGCAGCCGCTACGGGCGCAGCCGGCGCAGCAGCCGCGACGGGCGCAGCCAGCGCCACGGACGCCGACGACGGGCCCGCCCTCCCCAGCGCAGCCCGTTTCGGTGGCGAGGCCGGCACTGGCGGCGTGGCCGGCGCCAGGCGCGCGATCTGGGCTTGCAGGTTGGCCATCTCCTTGGCCAACCCACGGTTCTCCCGTCGCACCGCCGATAGCTCCGTCTCCAGCTTGCGGTTGCGTTCCAGCAAGCCGTAGACCTCCTCACTAAGGCGGGCGTTCGCGGCCTGTAGGGCCGCCACCTCGCCACCGTGGCCAGCCGGACCGAGGGTCCCCGATCTCGCTACCACCGCCGATCCGCGACCTCTACGCCCCCTGCGCGTGGTCGGGACCTTGGGAGGAGGCATGACGACGGAACTCCCCTCTGAGTCAGTGTTGGAGCAGCCATCCTCTCGCAGGGGGCGCTTCCAGGGTCTCGGGGGGAGGGCCTCCTCCCTCTTCCTTGCACATGGGGCTGGCGCCTTTGCCGCCTCCCCATCCCTCTCCTTCTCCTTCCTTGGCGACGACGACGGCCTACGTGAACTCTCAACCGACGGCCCGCCCATTACCTCCCTATCCACGGCGAATTCACCGCCCTTGCCCTTTCTCCGATCGACCTGTATCCAGGAGGTGGTGCTGCTCTCGTCGGCGGACTGCTCTGCGGCGCTTCCGCCCACGTCCGTTAGCACCATCTCAGAGGCCGTGTCGGTCTCCAGACCTTTGGATGGCCCTGCGGCAGTGCCGCCCTCATCGCTTGACAGCCTCGTTTCTGAGCTGCCGCCTGCTAATCTTGTGCACGGCTCTGCGGCAATGCCGCCCTCGTGCTGGGACTCGCTGCTGCCGTTCTCCTCGCGCGGCGGCCCTGCAGAGGTCTCCATCCTTTCTTCATCCGACGGCTGGGCAGCAACGCTACTCCCGTCGCGCAACGGCGCTGCAGCAGCAATGCTGCCGCCCTCGTCACGTGCGGCAAATAGCTAACCTAACAACTTCTTATAATAACTATATCAATAATAAAGATCTTTTATATTTTAAATAAATAGATTGACTTGGCAATCGCACTATGTTTAGTACAATTTAATATAATAGGTATTACTTGTGAGGTGTGTTTTCATGCGATTGCCAAGTCAATCTATTTATTTAAAATATAAAAGATCTTTAATATTGATATAGTTATTATAAGAAGTTGTTAGGTTAGCTATTTACGTAATAAGTTAAGAAGAAAGGTGCCTTAAGCAGGGACTGAATGAGTTAACCGACTTGGTATAACATGTATCTCACAAATTTTTATGGTAGAAGAATTCAGTTGCGAGGCTTGGATTTTTTTACAAGTCTTGTTTTTGATGGTATAACTAATATATAAGCACAAATCTCTATTAGACATTATCATCATAATTATGATTGTTTGACATTCAGTTCGACTAGAGATTCTAACCGTAAACAAAAGTGTATAAACGTTGCTGCGCAACACACTCACACAAAGGTGTGTGTGTGTAGCGATAGCATTGTAGTGTGCGTAATGCCTTTTTTAATGATTTTAATGCATTTATAATCCATTATTATATGAAATTTTAGTTGTATGCACTTCTCCTTATTATATACATCAACTGTGCCAAATTTCATACTTGTCCACCCATGTAATTTTCGTAAAAAGGGGTACAAAGTTTTTGCTTCACGTATTTATATATAGATTACAATACAAAAATATACTTGCCTATTTAATTTATCAACATTTCAGCCCACTATTGTGCTCTGGCCTCCTTCACTATAGGAGGGAAATTGACCCACTATACCACGCTGGTCAGACATATTGGCATAGAGTTTTGTTTCGAGTTTTCCTTCTCTTACCTATTTACTATTAAAAATGAATCTCTTGCCTATCTATTATTTTTATAATTGCCTATTGAATTGTATACAATTAAATAATGATACAAATAAGTGAAAATCCGATACTTGAATACAATGAATTTTTATGATGATATTTATAATTTTTTTAATGGAATTTTTAATACAAGTATTTTAACTGATAACAAAATAATTGAAAATCATTCAGTACCTATATTTTATTAAACTTCAAAACAGATTATTGAAATTAAAAAAAAAATGTTGCAGATAATATAGATTATATGATTATATTCCTATATAAACTGGCTAGAAACCTATGTAGTTTAGCAATGATATTGATACGTAATATAATCCTAATGTAATATGGGGCAAGGCTATCTCCATTTACGGCATCCATTGCCTCGTAGATCTCATTTGTTTTAGATTTGGCACGTGATCTAAGGATATCCATATGTACTTTAAGCTTGTTATGATTTCAAATAAAAATATAAATAAAATCCCACATTGCAAAACAAAAATTCTTGCTTTGACTATCTTATTAAGCCTGTAATTACGTAACTATCATTATCATTTCAGCTCATATACGTCCCACTGTTGGGCTTCAGCCTCCTTCATAATGGTAGGAAAATTGACTTGCTTTTCTTTTTTTTATGGGGGTGGGTTGCGGTCGGCGCGCTCCTCGCACCACTCCGTCCGGGGCGACAGAGGGGCGTAAGCACGCACACCCACAACCCACCTACGATGCACGTCGCCTTCGTCGTTGGGCCGACCACCGGAGCAGGGTGACTTGACGTCAGTGGTCAGCCTGACGAAATACCCCCCAAGTATTTGAGGTACCCTCCCATCGACCGACGTCCCCCCCCTCGGGGAGGACGTCGGTCTTTCCTCACACGGTTGGCCCCTCGGTGGGTGACGGACTAATTCCCCGGTCACGTCACCCGTAGCCTCGGCTAGGGCGGCATGAGGCGCAGGTATTCGTGCCTACGCCGCCCCAGTTGCCGGCGGCGGATCGCCTCATCGAGGCTGCGCTCCTCGCGCAGGTGATCCGCTGCCTCCTTCCGTGAGACTACTGCCTCGCAGAAGGCTGCGACCGCGTCCCAGTTCCTGACACTGCGAGAACGAAAAGAGACATCACAAGGAGTCGACATCGTTATTAGAAAAGAAAAAGCAGAAGAATTATAATATATCCAAAAAAAAAATTACCTGCTATACCACGCAGGTCAGACGGGTTGGTATAGGGTTTTATTTCGGTTTTTCTTCTCTTGCTTAAATGTTAGCTTCAATAATTCCTTATTCATCTTTTACGACGCCTACGGGAATGAAAAGAAAGAGTGAATTGTATTCTTACTCCGTCACCACAAAGAAAATTAATACTTACATCTTATTAATTACTACACAAAATATTAGTAGCTGTTTTCTGTTATATGGCAAGTTGATGAGTCATTGTATAACTGGTCACCACATGGGGTGGTTTATGGTGATGTACTATTATTCCCGATAGAGCATGGAGATGTAAGAATAATCTAATTTTGCTGCATATTATTCAGTTACACGTAATATGGGACAAGGTTATTATACCATTAAACGGGCACAATTCTAAACAACGAGTTTTCTAATCCGAATTATCCGTGTGGTGACGGAGTAAGAATACAATTCACCACTCCCGTGGATGTCGTAAAAGACGACTAAGGGATATAATACGCATATAACATCTGTGCAAGAGAGAAAACTTGAAACGAAACCCTTTACCAACCTGTCTGACCAGCATAGTATAGTATGGTTAAATTCCCTCCTATTGTGGCGTAGGCTCGAGCCCAACAGTGGGACGTTTATGGGCTGAAATGAGTCCCCCTAATGTGTCCAGGGTGACGGGTAGGCGGCGCGCGGCCCCATAAGCTACCGTGCTCCCTCTCCATCGCCATTACGCTGACCACTGGTACCGATTTCTTGACACCCGTGGCTAACCCGGCGGATTACCCTTGTGGAGACTGTCACCTTTCACCATCATTCTACCCTTATCAGCATTACTTGGCTTTGGCATAATATATACTCTGTTTCTTTCATACATATTACATAAGGTTTTGGCAATGCTGACCAGTGGTATGGATTCTTTGACTTCCGTGATCGACCCGGCGGATTACCCTTTCAGATACCGTCTCCTTCGATGCCCCGGTAACACAATAGAATAGCCGGCGCATCACCCTCACGAGATCGGCCTCTCTTTTTACGTAACTAATTATTTAAACTAAGGAGCTCGCTATCAGTATTGGAGCACTAACAAATTTATATGAAAATTAAACATTTCTATCTATTCATCCATCAGTCTATGAATATCCACTGTTTGACATACGCATCCCTACGAAGATTCCACCCGAAACGGTCCTGTGCCACTTGCATCCAACAGTTCCCTGCCACTTTCAAGATGTCGGCAGTCGGTATAATTAAACACTTAAACGCTTTTCAAATAAATACAATAATAGATATCTATTACTTTGGAACCGTTTGCGACTAAAGTTAATTTGACAACAATAGCAGTGTTGATTAACGAAAATAGTGATTAGTATTGTTATGTTTGCGTCGAGCTCACGCTCACGGTCTCCACAATACTTCAGTAGTAGCTAGAGGTTTGTAATGAATATATTTATGTATATAATTGTAGCGTACGTTTTTGGATATTATAGAACGTATTATTAAATCTTGGCGTTACAACTTACTGTCCTGCACATAGGTAATTGACCAAAACGAACATAAACATGAAAAGTTAATACATTTCTATAAAAATAAAATGTTAATCATTTATTATAAAAATAAACATAGACTTGATTTTTGGTATAATTTCTGCCATGCACGTGCAGGTTTTGAAATAAACGGCCCGTATTTCCCAAACGCTATGATATGTCCGTCTTCAAACAAGGTCCTAAAAGTGGTCTTCTGTCCCCACAAGCAAAGAATTAGATATATTCCTAGTATTGCTAAGGTCCATGGCCATCAGTCATCACTTACCATCAAATGGGCTGATTGCTCGTATGCCGCATACTGGAAATAGAAAAGAAACCAATCCATGGATTCATTTTAAAAACATTAACATATGAAACGTTGTGGAAAAGTATGTTACGTTGATTCGCAATGCTTATGTCATATATTAAACATAGAAAAAATATGAGCTCACATTTGCTTTTAGCTTAAAGCAAGTCTAATTTTCTTTTAAAAACAAAGTTGCCATTTACCACTTCATATTCGTGTGACGTATTTATGTAACTATACGCTAAGTAACTTCTTACATTACATCCATACACTACATTGTAATAACACGTTTATAAGCCATTTAGAGAACGTAAGAACATACAATGTTCCCGGTGGATGAGGAAATTTACTTACTGCACGAGCGTGAGCCGCGGCAAACGCAAAAACGAAATATAGATATTGTAACAAGAGAAATAACGATAACTTAACTTCATAGAAAGACTTATAAGTGATGTAGTGTAAATATGTATAAATGCTACATCAATAAATATGAAATATTCGTGTAATAATGGAATAAGATTACAATATATGAAAGCCCATTTCTTTCTCGCGAATGTCGTATCAGACGTCTAACGAACGTAAGTAGATAACGAAATTTTTGTGTCATTATTCTATATTACTACACAGCCTCATGTAATTTGATCAAAGGCATATAGATTTATTTATGCTATTTATTGAGGATATTTTCTTATGCCATTTATAAGGTCTTAAGGATACTTATACCATTTTTTCATTCATCAGTCTATCCTCGTCTAATATTATCCCTTCATGAAAGGACATTGTCCCTTCATGAAAGGGAGATAATGATAACGCTGATGACTTTCTTAGTGTTCCCTTAGTGGACACATATTGAGCCGACCACTGATGTCAAGTCACCCTGCTCCGGTGGTCGGCCCAACGACGAAGGCGACGTGTCGTGGATGGGTTACGGGTGTGCGTGCTTACGCCTCTCTGTCGCCCCGGACGGACTGCTGCGAGGAGTGCGCCGACCGTAACCCAACCCAAAAAAAAAGCCGGCACATTTTATTTGTAATTCATCACTACACGGAAATTATGCTATTTGTCAACATTTATTTTAAATACTAAATAGATATTCCCGAAAATATTTCATTAAGTTTTTTTTAATACCAAACAATTGTTATATGTATTTATATTTATCAGGGATCTCTGATGAGCCATTTAGACGTGCCTTTTTCAAGAACAAGCTCTTAAATGTTGGCTTCAAGTAGCTTTTGTATGAGCAAGGCCTTGAAACCTCACTTGTTACAAAAACTTGGCAACGGATTGTGTTCTTTTCTTCATATATATATTTAAATTTGGCTGTCCTTTAACAACAATAAAATAAAAACAGAAATTTAGACTCATGAATAGAAATACAGAAAAAAATAAAAGCTTGAGTTAGACAGCGTTTTTCTTTATATCTGAAAAGGTATTTGGAATGTTGGTAAAGCCTAGAACTATATAAAAAGTATAAAAGATGCGGCGAAGGAACGGCGAAGGAAAACAAAACTTTGAAACGTCACAAATTTGTAAATATGGTATGTTTCATTGTTATCACCGTGAAGAAGCATGGGAGAATTTTAGCTAAGTTTTACCATTATATATATATATGCCTTATATCAACACTTCTTGGGTATAGTATAGTTAATAATTCCTTATTCTATAAATTCCATTAATCTCAAACGAAAATATTAGTCAGAATCGGATTTCAATATACCTATTGTAAATAGCCGTTACCGAGCTATTGAAGGCCAACAATTTGAGCTTAAAAGGAGTACGCTAGTGGATGCAACAATAGAAAAAGGTTAGCTTACAAATAACCTTTCATGTATCACCTGACCTCAAGCTAGTGACAAACAGCATACACGAACACTTGTCATTGTCAAGGCGAAACTTTGAAAGTGATTAATCAGCCAATACCTTGTGACCATAAATTTGGAAGAACCATTAATTATATCGGTACATTTCCACAGTAAAATTTCTATAGAGATTTAGCGCTTTGTTGATAAATGAACCTATTGAAATCAATGGTTTGCTTTGTTTAGTCACCATGAAATTAAATTTATTATTCAGTAGTTATATTGTGCTTTATTCAAATTTTTTTTAAAGTTTAATGGCTTGATTCATACTGACCATCAGTAAATGTTTATAGGTTTAGTAGAAGTGCGATTATAAATTAAAATAAATATTTCTCCGATCAGATAATTTGAAAAGTATTCTTCTGTTTTAAATGATTTTTTATAGTTCACTGGAACATCAACCGACCGATTTGTAAAAGTTCTATTATGATTTAAAGCAAAGCTTTCAGCATTGTAATAAAGATTGTGATTGTTTAGTATATTAGGACGTATTTAATAAAGCTGGCTCACCTGACTGACCTCGACTCGGGGGGACTCGAAGACTCGGTTCGGTGTTCAGATCATTATGGCCTTAGCTGATGAAGTGGTTGGGTCGATGATACGATGTCTCTTTCCAGCTGATTGACAAACGGTCGCGAGGTGGAAGAGGGCACCGTCCTGCCACCGCTGCAATTGCGAGGAGGACACGGCGTAGCACACCCAGTGAACGCTATTTCGAATAAACTGAAAAAGAAAATAGAACTTGAAATCCATCGTGGTACTTGTACCATAACCTAATTCAATTTGGTCTAGAACCATCTTCGTACAATAAACCATCTCCTGCCTAATAGTTGCTGCCTGCCTGCTACTTTGGAGACTAGTTTGGAGAACATAGATTGCTCGATTGAATGGTTTCGAGGTCTATAACAGATATAAAAACATTTTGTTTGTGATATATACAGAGTGTATCAGGTTATGGGCAACTGGTCAAGCAGGAGTTAGGCAAAGGTTGTAGGAACCCATGAAAAAAATTTAAGGAAAAATATCGATTCGTTAATGAGTTAGAGAAGTGTAAAGTTTTCTATTTTATTATCGCTTTTTCGTGTAAATCTGATTGAAATGTATAAAGTTAGTGATACTTAATCTGCAACATATACGTACTTTGTTAAATATTCATTAGCAATTGAATAAATCAATGATTACGTTCGCATAAGCAAGACAAACTTCGCTTTAAATCAGTTGATCGGCTGATTGCCCGATGACCGTTTACGAGCCGTCTTTGTACATACGTTACCATTGAAACGTATGCGTAATTCATACCTATTAGTACTGTCGGCATGTAAATGCCTATATGTATCCTGTCTGCCTACATAATACGTAACATTTAAGGCATAGACTCTTAGTCACATATTTTTGAAATCACTATGACTTTTATGTTTTATATACTTATATATACTTATGTTTTATATACTTATATATTTTATATACATTCTAATTATGATCTTTAACCGTTGATCTACAACATACTGGAACAGTTGCCCCATAACCTGATATATACAGAATATACTAGCTGACCCAAGAGACGCTGTTCTGTTCAAATAAGAAAAAAAAGAATTCTCTTTGAAATCGATCACAGCGCTACCTACCGGGTCCAAATATTAATCTAAACCATTCTCGAGAATGGTTGACCCACTTGAATATACACAAAAATAATCATCAAATTCGGTCCAGCCGTTTAGAAGAGGTTCAATTACAATCACACGAACAAGATATTTATCTTATATCTTTAAAGGAGCAATTCTTGTATATTTCTTGTGTATATATATATATATATATATATATATATATATATATATATATATATATATATTATTATTATATTGTATCTCTCAATTTCACGGCTATCTTCCAAGGGAAGATACCCGGTCCTTTGAAAGGCTTACATGGGGATATGGATCCAACACGCAGAGGCCTTTGGAGAAATTTAATCTAAAATGGGATGGGACGTCTACCGATGACACTCCACGTCTGCACATAACACACGTGGACTGGCAACGGGAGGTGTAAAACTATTGTGTGGTGATGTTATAATATAATACATGATTATGGGGTTGACGGTTAGATGGACTGGATTAATGGTAAACTATTGATTTAAAACTGTCGTCTGATTTCAATACCTTTATCGTCTTGAACTTTGGCAGACGGCGACTCGCCAACTCACTGAATGGGCCCCCCCAAACGGTCGCCACAGACACGCAGGCCATAAGGGCAACATTGGTGCAAGTGGCTTGGGGTGTCGAGCGGTGCAGCGCCGGTTTCACCATCGCAGTGGTTTCCCCGTAGTTATGCCCTTGAAAATGACACTTCCACCCCCGAGCATATAGCTCTGACGACCCCTCTCTGACCAGCCGTTTAAGGCAAGCCAGAGTTGAGAATCCTGCGGGCACTCTTCGGTCTCCACTCCAGCCAACCAATAAAGGCGAGCTGGATACGAGGCCCTGGTCGACTCTCTGGGGCACTCAGGACCGCAGTGTCGCCACTCACATTCAGCACGCCACAAGCTGCCCTGCAGTTTATTGGCTTTTCTATAAATCCTGTGATACATTTTTTCTTTTATATCAAAAGAACTTAGAGAGCCATATAATATTCCTCCGAGGTTTGCGTTAGTCTCATGGTGAGATAACGACTGGCCGAGAGGGTTTTATTTTATTATTATTATTATTTATTAAGGCTCGACCGAGATGGGTTTTTCGTTCACGGCCGAGACCGAAACCGAGAATAAAATAATATCTCGGCCGAGACCGAGAGCCGAGACCGAGAATAGACAAAGCGTGAAAAAATAAATTTTAATACTGTAAACTTTTTAATACACTACTAATTGTTTAACAAAATTAACTGTTTTAATAATCAAAGTTAAATCTATATAATTATATATAGGAGAGGCGGGTTTTGCGAGCGATATATTGACTCATCACCATATCTCTGGAACCATAAGGCGTACAGACTTGAAATTTGGCAGAAATATTCCTTTCGTCGAGTAGAGGTCAGCTAAGAACGGATTTTACGAAGTTCCACCTGCAAGGGGTGTTGCGGGGGCTTTAACAATAATATACATATAAAGGAACAGGGTAAGCCGAAGCTACTGAAGCTAGAGAAATGAAATTTGGACCGTAGTTTCATTTTGTGACATAGGCACCCATTTAGAAAGGATTTTTTGAAATTTCACCCCTAAGGGGGTGAAACGCAACGGTAAAGTTCCGTATGGAAAGAAAAAAAATCTTTAGCTACTGTCCTCAAATTAAGCACAAATACTCTTTAATAAAAATAAATAAACACGTGTTTCAGCGTTTGTCCATTTTCATCCTCGAAGGGTGTAAAATAGGTAGCAAAATGTCAGTTTACTGACTTACCATAGAGCCGAAACTACTGAAGCCAGAAACATGAACTTTTGACATTAGTTTCTTTGCGTGACGTAGAAATCCATTAAAAAAGGATTTTTTTGAACTTCAACCCCTAGGGGTTACCCCCTACCGCAGTAACAAAGTTTGTATAGGGAGAAAAAAAATCTACATCGATTTTCTTCAAATTCTCTACAATTATTATTTAATAAATATAAACACGAGTTTCAGCATTTCTTAATTTTCACCCTCTAAGGGTGTAAATATTGGGGGGCGCGGCCGGAGCACCTCCTCGGGGTGCTCCCTGGTAACGTCCATTTGGACGTCATGCGTCCATTTGGACGGCCAAGATTCCGGCAGGTGGGGGTCTCCGCGTGCGGCTCTGGTGGCAGAGCGCACGGAGGATCTGACCCGGGGCCAATGGGGCGGATGTGCCTCATGGCACTCCGTCGCCAGGGACGGTTGCGTCACGGCCCGGGGGCGTGACGCAACCGTCATTATTATAATTCATCATCATTTCATCAGTCATTATTATAATTGATATTCAAGTCAATTGGTTGCCTTCTATAGTTTTGAAATTGTATAATGTGAGTTTTGCTTACATTGACTTTTAAATTATTATTAGTTAGCCAGTTGATCGTTTTATGAATCGTTAGGTTAATATCATTTTCAAATGTTGTTTTATTTTCACATCTAACAATTAGTGTAGTGTCATCCGCAAATAAAATAGTTTTATGGTGAGTTATATTTGGGAGGTCGTTGATATACATCAAGAACAAAAATGGCCCCAGCACACTGGGCCCCAGCACCCTGTGGAACGCCAAATCTATTGATTTTGAACTCCGACCTACTTATAAGTTTTACGTTATTTTGTATCTTGGATATTTCAACGCACTGGTAACGATCCTTTAAATAACTTTTTATCCATTCATTAGCCACTCCTCGAATACCGTACTTTTCTAATTTAAACAGAAGTAAATTGTGATCTACGAAGTCGAAGGCTTTGCTCATATCGAGAAATACAGCGGTTACTGGTATTCGGTCATTAATAGCTTCAGTAATTTGCTTAATTAAATTAAAACACGCTAAAGAGGTATTGCTGTTTTTTTGAAAACCAAACTGTTCTTGTTTGAGTATACCTTTATTCGAAACAAAATTATACAGTCTGTTCAAGGCCACCTTTTCGAAGATTTTTGATAGAACCGGTAGCATAGTAACTGGACGATAATTGGTCATTTCTGTGGCATCTCCCTTTTTATGTAAAGGTCTTACTATGGAATATTTAAGAGTCTTTGGAAATGTACCTTCTTGGAGTGACATATTAATTATGTAACTCAACGGTCCACATATAAATTTGGCGCAGAGTTTAATAAACTTAGTGCCAATCTCGTCTATACCAACGGAATTAGTATTCTTAAGATTATTAATTAATTTGTATATTTCCATAGGATCCGTTGGAGTTAAAAATATGGTGCTTGAATTATATATATTTAAACTTTTGTTAATGTCATCAGTATTAAATTTAAAATCATTGTCATTTGTTAAATTAATAAAAAAATCATTAAAAATATTACATATGTCATTGGCTGAGGTATACAGTTCATTATTATATTGAATTTTTTCTATTTCACTTTTATTTTTTACATCTTCAATGTTCTCACTTATAATTTGCCATACTGCTTTACATTTGTTTTTTTCTTTATAAATATATTTGTGATTCTCTAACTGTTTCGACTTATGTAAACATTTTTTAAGTATTTTAGAATATTTTTTATACAATTTAATATTATACTTTTTATTAGCACCGATCTGTTTACCTTTTAAGTAGAGTATCCTTTTTTTTACACAACATTTTTTTAGACCTTTTGTCAACCATGTATTTTTATTTACCATATTATTTCTTTTTATAGTGAGTTTGGGAAAGCACAGCCCAAAAAATAATGAGATAATATTATGAAATTCTTGAAAACCATCATCTAAATTTGTTTTTTCATAGACATCTGAGAAAGATAATGAAGATACACAATTATAAAATATGTTTAAATTATGTTTACTAAAGTCTCTAATAGTTTCATACCATGTATGTCTTAGACGTTTAGCATCTGTCTTTATTGTTAATGTTTGCCCTGTCTCATGATCTGAGAGTCCTAAGTAGTGAATATTAGCTTGTACTTGTTGTATATTACTAGCAAACTGGTCAATACATGATTGTTGTCTTGTAGGTAACTTAAGGTGCATATTTAGATTAAAATTTTTTAAAAGAGTTATAAGTTTTAAACAATTTTTATTTGGCTTTATTGTGTCAAAATTCCAATCACCGCATAAAATTATTATTTTTTTTCTATTTGTAGTTCTTAATAGTAACTGTTCAATTTTTGCAATGAAAAAATGAGGATTACTACTAGGGGTTCTATAGATACATATAATTATAAGATTTTGCATCGTTAACTCAATGCCACAGTATTCAAAATCAAAATTAGAGACTAAATTAGGTATACATGTTAGTTTTCTATAATATAAGTCACCTTTTATCAAAATACAACAGCCTCCTCTTTTAGAATTACGGGAGAATGCTGCAACCAGTTTATAACCTGGTATTTTCAGTAGATGCTCGGTACCTTTTTTTATAAATGTCTCTGTTAGGCATATTACATCAATAGCCAACGCATTTTGAGAAAATTCGGATAAACAAATAATTATTTCCTCAATTTTATTTATTGCACCTGCTATATTTTGGTGAAATATTGTTAGATTAGATGTGTTTTTAGGAACGAAAAAAATCCTGGTTATTTAAACTGTTTCGTGGTAGTTGGTCATATATCGAAGGACCTTTATTGACAGTGAAGTAATATGGTATGGTGCCCTTTTTAGGGATATTTATGTGCCCATATTTAGAAGGACTTTTCATAGTGTAAGTCTGGTTTAGATGTTCTTGAAGTTGTTTACTTTCAGAATAATATGGTAGAATACCTTCTTTATTTTTTATTGAATTATTATTCCTGTCGTCTGGTCTACATTTACATGAATAAATTGTGTCACTAGTAATGTTAGAAGAAGATTTTTTGTTAAATTTTTTATTTAAGTATTCTAAATATGTTAGTTCTACAAGAAATCTAAAGCTCAGCATTTTTGTTATTTTCCACGTACTAATTTCCAATATTTTTTTATAATTCATTTCAATAAATTTACAATTAGAATAGTTTTTTATTAATAATTTCATATTTTTATTCAATAGTTGCTCATTTAAATATGGATTATATCCTACCTCGATTATAAAAACTTTATGGTGTCGCAATATATATAATGTGTTACTCAAAGTTGATAGTATTTCATATGGGTTTTTATCGTTCGAACCCATGGACAAGATAACTACATCATCACTACTGAGAGATTTGCTAATGTTCTCGCATGATTTTAATATTTCACAACTCTTTGCCCCTGGTTTTACAACACCAAAAAAGTTATATCCACGCTCAGAGTTGAAGATCCTGTTTTCATAGTCATAAGTTAATTGCGAAGCTAAATTACGAATTTGTTGATCTCCTATAATAAACATTGTATTTTTTTTACCAGCAGCGCCATCTATGCAGCGGTGATGCCTGAAAGTTGTCGGATCCGTTGTAGTGTTCGCTGGAATAATTCTATCTGGTTTTATCGATTTATTTTGCTGTGCCGTGACCACCTGGTTACGTGAAGGACTTGTTTGTAGAGTTGAGATCAGATGATTCGGTGACAATTGTGAAAGGCATTTTGGTGTATCATCCACACAGATATTTTTATAATTATTTAGGGCTGAGAAACGTGATATTGACATCCTCATTTGTGTGAGTTTTTTCATATATGGTGTTGCAGGCCTACTATTGGGGGTTGTAGTTGTATGACTGGTAGAAATTTGTTTCAGAAATTGGATTTGTTTGTGTTTTGACAACAATTCCTTCTTAAGATTAGTACATTCGTAGTTAAGATTTAAAATCTCTTCATTAGCACTGGCATTTTCAGTCTCAAGAGTTCTGAGTTGTTGTTGTAACTGCTCGAGTTCCGTTGAGTCCATCCCCGTACATATAGGAACACTTTTCGTGGACAAGTCCAGTACATCCAAAAGAGTAGAATTATGAAATGTGTCCTCCAATCTTGGATCCGAAACATCCATAACAGACTTGTTTTTTCGTTGTGGTTTCCTTAAGGTTATATTATCATTTTCTATGTCTGAACCAAAAATTCGTAACAACGCCATCTATTGAACTGTACTTCAAAAGCTGAGTGATTAATAGTCTCAATAAGTGGTGCTTATAGATGCAAATTAATAATGTACACTAAACTAGATGGCGATAATTATCCTGAGTATTTAAAAGTGTAACGGTTTTAATTTTATTGTTCTTATACTGTCCTATCAACAATTCAAATCATTCACTGCTACAATGTGGTTTAGTTTTCACAATGAGAATCACTGCTTACAGTTTGTTTAGTGCACGGAAATGTTTATATCACAACGGTTAGCTTTTGTCAAGTCACTGCATTTCAATGATGGGTAAATCAAAATTCACAGAAAATTGAGGTGAAACAACATTTGCACCGCTTATTTAGATAGTTATTGACACATTAATGTCTATTTCACGCTTCATTTAACACTATTTCACTATTTAAAATTTATTTTTTAGGAGCACTGTAGAATCTTTGTTTACTGGGTGAGCGCCACCTTTAAACTCAAGTCAAGTCAAGTCAAGACTTAAAAACGTCCAACAATATGGCAGAAGTGAATACAAGTAAGACTTCACCAGAGGGTCCCGGCCAAGCCGGGGAATCCCTTGCTGTGCCGGTGCTTGCGCGTGACGTCCATTTGGAGTCGCGCCCAAGTTCCGGCACAGTCAGTCCCCAGTCGTATGGGTGGGGGACAACTACTGCCCTTACTGCCGAGAGCCCGGCACAACATCCTGAGGCTCACCAGGGGGAGGGGAAAGAGGAGGTGAAAGGGAGAGAGGAGGTGGAGAAGAAAAAGGTAAAGCAGAAGAAGGGGAAGAGGAAGCAGAAGCGTACCATCCAGGCACGAGCCCGCATTGTGGCTGCAAGGTCGAAGGCGTGGCGGGAGCGGCAGAAGGCGGCCGGTATGGCTGAGTGCGACGAGGGTGGCAGCACTGCTGCTGCAGAGCCGTCGCAGGACGAGGGCGGCGAGGCCGCAGGACCGTCCACGATGAGACAAGGCGGAGGGAGTGACTCCGAAGAGTGGAGCGACTCCGACCGGTACAGCTCGGAGTTGAAGCTGTTGAGCGAAGAGGGTAGCACTGCTGCAGAGCCGTGGCGAGACGAGGGCGGCAGTGCCGCAGGGCCGTCGGAGGAGGAGGCGTTCATGGCCTCGGAGATATCGGCGGACGAGAGCGGCAGTGCCACAGAGCCGTCCGCCGACGAAAGTTGCACCGACCGGATGCAGGTCGGCCAGAGCAGGGACGAGGGCGGGGGATGCGCCGCAGGTCCGTCCGCTAGGAGTAGGATAGGGACGATAGGCGGGCCGTCAGTTGAGGAGCTCGCGGGTAGGCCGTCGTTGTCGAGGAAGGTGATGCAGGCTGCCAAGAGGACCACCACACCGATGGGTGCCAGGAAGGAGAGGGAGGAGGCCCTCCCCCCGAGCGTCCGGAAGCGCCCCCTCAAGGGGGGCAGCTCGAACACCGACTCGGAGGGGAGTACCACCATGCCTCCTCCCAAGGTCCCGACCATGCTCCGTGGGCGCAGAGGTCGTGGATCGGCGAGGCCGGGGACCCCGGTTCCGGCTGACTACAGTGGCGGGGTGGCGGCCCTACAGGCTGCGAACGCCCGCCTTAGTGAGGAGGTCTCCGGCTTGCGGGAACGCAACCGCAAGCTGGAGACGGAGCTATCGGCGGTGCGACGAGAGAAATGGCCGACCTGCGGGCCCAGTTCGCGCGCCTGGCGCCGGCCGCACCGCCGGTGCCGGCCTCGCCATCGAAACGGGCTGCGCCGGGGAGGGCGGGCCCGACGTCTACGTCCGTGGCGCCGGCTGCGCCCGTCGCGGCTGCTGCGCCGGCTGCGCCCGTCGCGGCTGCTGCGCCGGCTGCGCCCGTCGCGGCCTCGGCACTTCCTCCCCTCGTCGTGGTCCCTCCGCCGCCTCGTCGCCGCGGAAGACCGTGGAAGGGGGAGAAGCCGCTGCCCGACGAGGTGCACGGCGTGTCGGAGTCGGCGGTACGCGTCATCTTCGCCCGAGTAGGGGTGATGGTGGATGCGCGTATCGCCGCCGTAGCGGCCAGGCTCCCGCCTGAGCCGCCCCTCCGACCGCCGCTCGCCGCGGACGGGGCGAGGCAGCCGCAAGCGTCAGCTCCCACTCCGCTGCCCTGTCAGGGTGGCCGCGTGGTGAGCTACGCAGCGGCCGCGGCTGGGCCCAAGGGGGCCAAGAAGGCCGGCAAGGTGCCGGCACCCGCCAAGGTCAGGTCGCGGCCGGCGCCAGCGGCTACACCGCAGGCATCGGCCAGCGTACCCGCGACCGCTCCTGCTGCGCTCAGCGCTGCTGCCAGGCTCGAACAGGGCTGGCAGGTGGCTGAGCGGAGCAGGAAGGCACGCGGCCAGAAGCGGAGAGCGGAAGGCAAGAGTGCCGCCGTGGCCGCCGCTCCCCAGGTGGGAGCCGGCAGAAAGGGGAAAAAGTCGCGCAGGGGCCTCAAGTCGCCGAAGACGGCCGCGGTGGTCATCACCGTGCTGCCTGAGGCGGCTGAGAGAGGCCTCAACTATGAGGCCGTCCTAAAACGCGTCCGGCGGGAGCTGGACGTCTCCGACATCGGGGGCGTCGAGGCGAGGACCCGCAAGGCCCGGACAGGGGCTCGAATACTCGAGTTCCCTGGGGCCGAGGGCGCGAAGACGGCCGATAGTTTGGCCACAATGTTGAGGGGGCTGTTCGGGCCGGAGGATGGTAACCGAATCGCCAGGCCTGTCAAGTGCGCAGAGATGCGCCTGACGGTTTTGGACGATTCCGTGACGGTGGAGGACGTCCGGGAGGCCATTATGGCGCGTACCGGATGTGCCTCGGACACCGTCCGGATTGGCACCATCCGCACTGGTCCGGGCGGCGTCGGTGCTGCCTGGGTGCAGTGTCCGGTGGAGTCGGTCAAGCGATTGGCCGACTCAGGCAGGCTCCTCGTGGGTTGGAGCTCGGCGCGGGTAACCGTGCTAGAGCCCCGGCCCGCGAGGTGTTACAAATGCATGGCGGTCGGGCATACCCGACCGACATGCAAAAACTGCTTTGACTGCAGCGGGCTATGTTTCCGTTACGGTCAGACCGGACACCAGGCAGCATCGTGCTCTGCGGTGCCCCACTGCCCCGCGTGTGCGGCAGGCAATAGGCCTGCCAAACACCGCATGGGCTCTGGGGACTGCAGACCCCCGGCATCGGCCCCGAAGGGGCGGGACGGCCCATCGACCGGGCCAGTCCCCGCTCCGAGCGCGGCCCGATCGCCCGTCAGCGCGGAGGAGGTGACGATGGATACGGACCGTTAATGGACCCCGTATCCATTCGTCTCCTCCAGGCCAACCTCAACCACACCGCCGGTGCGCAGGACATGTTCCTGCAAGCCATGGCGGAGTGGCTGATAGGAGTAGCCGTAGCCGCGGAGCCGTACGTGGTGCCCGACCGGCCTAACTGGTCGGGTAGCACCGATGGCACCGTGGCAATCGTCGCCTCCACGTCGTGGCCTTCGTCGCCTCTGATCCTTAGGGACAGGGGCGTCGGATACGTCGCGGCGGACTGGGGGGAGATTACGCTCCTCGGAGTCTATCTCTCCCCTAACTGGAGTGTGAACGATTTCGAGGCCTCCCTCACCATCATGGAGGCCTCGTTACGGCGAATGGCTTCGCGCCAGGTCTTCGTCTTGGGGGACTTAAACGCCAAGTCCATGGCGTGGGGGTCTCCCCGGACGAACGGCCGAGGACGGGCGATCGAGGAGTGGGCGGCGGCACTGGGCCTCTGTTTGCTGAACAGGGGCTCGGTGCATACGTGCGTGCGACAACGGGGCGGGTCGATAGTGGACCTTCCGTTCGCTAGCCCCAAGGTCGCCGCACGCGTGGGGAGCTGGCGCGTCGTGGAGGAGGTGGAGACGTTGTCGGACCACCGGTATATCCGGATGGAGGTCTCCCGGGCAATCCCGACGCCCAGCAGGGGTCACGGGGCGGATGGACGTCCTGCGTGCCCGCGATGGGCTGTGGGTCGCTTAGACCGGGACCAGCTGGCGGAGACAGCCATCGTTTACTCGTGGCTGTCCTCTGCCAACCAGTCGGACGGGGTGGACGCTGAGGCTGGCCGCATCCGCAGTGCGTTGACGCAGATCTGCGATGCGGCCATGCCCCGGGTACGGCGTCCGCCCCCGAGGAGGGCGGTCCACTGGTGGTCCCGGGAGCTGGCGGATCTCCGAGCCGCGTGCATTCGCGCCCGGAGGGCCTACACCCGCAGCCGGCGGCGCTAACGCGACACGGAGCGGGAGGCCTTGCTGTATGAGGGCTACCGCAATGCGCGGTCGGCCTTCAGGCATGCCGTCCGCTCCGCCAAGGACGTCAGTCGGCAGGAGATGCTGGACGGTCTCGACCGTGACCCCTGGGGACGCCCCTATCGCGCGGTGCTGAATAAGCTCCGCGCGCGGGGCCTTCCCCTCACCGAGACTCTCCAGCCCAGCCTTCTCACCCGGGTCGTCGAGGACCTGTTCCCGCGGCGGGCGGAACACACGCCCCCGGTCATGGCTCCGCCAGACACTGACCGGGAGGCCGACGACGACTGTCGGCGGATGGGCGGAAGCCCATCACGGAACCCGAGATGGGAGAGGCGGTGGCGCGCATGTGCGCAAAGTCCACCGCCCCCGGGCCCGACGGTGTTCCAAACCGCGTGTTGGGCCTGGTCCTCGACCACCTGGGTCCCCGCCTCAGGGAGCTGTTCGACGCGTGTTTAGCGTCCGGACGGTTCCCTGGGTGCTGGAAGGAGGGAAGGCTGGTGCTCCTGCCGAAGCCGGGACGGTCTCCGGGGTCGCCTTCGGCCTACAGGCCTATCGTGCTGCTCGATGACACGGGCAAGCTACTGGAGAAGGTGGTAGCTGCCCGCATCGAGCGGCACCTCGTCGGCACGGGGCCCGATCTGTCGGACGCCCAGTTTGGGTTTAGGAGGGGTCGTTCGACGATCGCGGCTCTGTTGCGCCTGAGGGCCGTGGCGACTGAGGCCGTCACCGGTGGGGGAGTGCTGTTGGCGGTGTCCCTAGACATCGCCAACGCATTCAATAGTCTGCCATTCAGCTGCATCAGGGAGGCGCTCCGGTATCACGGAGTGCCAGCTTACCTGAGGCGGCTAGTGGCAGACTATTTGGTGGGGCGCAGCGTCCTCTGTACCAACCGAGCAGGGGACGTTGTGCGAACGCCCATGACGTGCGGTGTCCCACAGGGGTCGGTCCTCGGACCCACCCTGTGGAACATCGGCTACGACTGGGCGTTGCGGGGGAGCCTCCCGCCCGGGCTGGGCGTGATTTGTTACGCCGACGACACGCTCGTCACAGCCCGCGGTGGGACGCTAGAAGAGGCGGTAAGCCTGGCGACCTATGGCATCGAAGAGGTCGTCAGGCGGATCGAGGCGCTGGGGTTGAGGGTCGCCCTGGACAAGACGGAGGCCCTCTTGTTCCATGGGCGCCTTATGAGCCCTCCCATCGGCGTCTCGATCACCGTCCGATCGGTTGACATCAGCATCCGGGCCCATATGAGGTACTTGGGCCTGGTGCTCGACGGGCAATGGTGGTTCCGGGAGCATTTCCGCAGGCTCGCTCCGCGGCTCGTCGGCGCGGCGTCTGCCCTATCGTGGCTTATGCCGAACGTGGGCGGACCGAGCGCTACGTGCCGACGGCTGTACACGGGGGTCATCCGGTCGATGGCCCTGTACGGCGCACCGGTGTGGGCGGGGTCCTTGACCGTCCGACTTAGGGCCCTACTGTGGCGACCACAGAGGGTCATGGCGGTCAGGGCCATCCGCGGATACCGCACGGTGGCGACGGAGGCAGCGTGCCTATTGGCCGGGACTCTCCCGTGGGACCTGGAGGCGGAGATGCTCGCCGGATTGTATCGGCGGGTGACGGGGGTGCGAGCGGAGGGCGGTGAGATCTCGTTAAGGGAGGTCACCGCCTGGCGCGTCGACGCCCGCCGAGACGTCATTGCCCGTTGGGCAGTCCGGCTGGAGGGGCCTCGGTTCGGGGTGCGAACCGTGGAGGCCTTCCGGCCGGTGCTGATGCAGTGGTTGGAAAGGCGGCACGGGGTGCTCTCCTTCCGACTAGTGCAGGTGTTGACGGGGCACGGGAGCTTCGCCAAATACCTGCACAGGGTCGTAAGGAGGGAGAGTACACCGTCCCGCCACCACTGCGATTGCGACGAGGACACGGCGCGCCACACGCTCGAGGCCTGCGCGGCTTGGGCAGTGCAGCGCCGTGAACTCGTCGCAATCATCGGTGCCGACCTGACGCTGCCGGCCATCGCTAAGGCGATGGTCGACAGCGTCGGGAATTGGGACGCGGTCGCAGCCTTCTGCGAGACAGTGATCTCGCAGAAGGAGGCGGCGGATCGTCTGCGCGTGGAGCGCAGCCTCGATGAGGAGATCCGCCGCCGGCGACTGGGGCGGCGCAGGCGCAACTACCTGCGCCTCATGCCGCCCTAGCCGAGGCCGCGGGTGACGTGACCGGGGATTAGTCCGTCACCCGCCGAGAGGCCGACCGCGTGAGGAAAGACCGACGTCCTCCACGAGGGGGGGACGTCGGTCGATGGGAGGGTACCCCGCGTAGGGGGTACTCCGTCGGGCCGACCACTGACGACAAGTAAACCTGCTCCGGTGGTCAGCCCAACGACGAAGGCGAGGTGGTTTTCGGGTGGGTTGCGGGAGTTGCGTGCTTAAGCCCCTCTGTCACCCCGGACGGAGTGGTGCGGAGGCGCGCCGACCGCAGCCCACCCACAAAAAAAAAAAGAAAAAAAAAAAAAGGGTGTAAATAGGTATGAAAAAGTTGGTCGACTAACTCATTAAGGCCGAGCTGAAACTACTGAAGCTGGAAACATGCAATTTTGACTGTATTTTTATTTTGTGACGTAGGGACCCATTAAGAAAGGATATTTTGGAATTCAACCCCTAAGAGGTGAACCGCAGTAGCAAAGTCTGTATGAGGCGACAAAATTCGTCATCGATTTTCTTCAATTTTTGCTTAAATACTCTTCATTCTTCATTTGTTTCATCATTAAAACTCTTATACATCCCACTGTTCGGCTCGAGCCTCTTCCATTATGAGAGCGAAAATGACCTACTATACCACGCTGGTCAGACGTGTTGCCATGGGTTTTAGTTTCGAACTTTTCTTATCTTGCATAGATGTAGTATGCATATTATAATCCCTTAGTCGTCTCCTACGACAGCCACGGGTAGGAGAAGGGGTGGTGAATTCTATTCTTATTCCGTCATCACACGGCAAATACTCTTCAGTAAAAATGAATAAAGAGCATTTGTCAATTTTTACCTTCTAAGGGAACTAGGCGGGTAAGGTGATTGAAACTGAAGCGAAGCGAGGGCGGGTTGCTAGTAACATTATATTATAACACATAAAAAGCAATTTTTCAGCATTTTCGCCCTTCAAAGAATGTCGCCTCTCGTCATACAATTGTCCAGCGTTGCTAAACAGTTGTTCACTTACTACGCTAGTAGGCGGCGCAGATTAATACTTATTTGCTGCAGGATTAAGCACCTCAGAAGGTGACGAACACCAGTATTCATAAATATTAGCATTTCTTTGCAGTCTTGGCTCTCTAAGGAAGCTTTCTAACGCTATTTCGATCACAGAGCTTGAACTGTATTCGTCATTGGGCATTGACTCGTCTTCCAACTCTATCGAATCATGAGCTGCCCATAAGTTGGATTGATTTGTAGCAGCCATGTTTGACGAGTTAGTTGAAGATGCCCATGTCGTCTCACGAGAATTCTACATTTTAATTGAGAGTGAGAGGCTCGATAATATGAAGCTTGGCTGAGTTAACTTCGCTTTCATTTACAAATACTGCTCGAACGGAGCGAAGACGGCCGGCCGCAGTTCGCCAGCCAGGACTTCAACCAATCACAATTCAGCTCTCTCACGCACTCACCAATCGACTTTGTACTGCGGCGCGTGGTCACGCGCAGTAAAATTTGAATGGCGATTCAAACAAAGTTCCAATCTCGGTCATGACCGAGAATCTTGGCTATATTTAGCCGAGATCTGAGACAAATTTCTCGGTTGGATTTGTAGCCGAGAATGCCGAGACCGAGACCGAGATTCTCGGTCGAGCCTTATTATTTATTATTAATATATATCTAAATAAATTCGACAAAAATACAAGAAAAATATTCAGAGCGAAGCTCGGTCAACCAGATATTATATAATTATAAAGACTAGTAACCCGCCCTCGCTTCGCTTCGGTTTCAGTCGCCTTACCCGCGGAGTTCCCATTTCCGTGGGAATACTGGGATAAAATATAGCCTATGTTACTCCCTGATATTATAACTTTCCATTGGTGAAAGAATTTTTTGAAATCGGTTCGGTGGTTTAAGCGTGAAAGCGTAACAAACAAACAAACTTACTTTCGCATTTATGTTATTAGTAGTGTGTATTCGTTAATTACCGATACGCATAAAATAAATAAATTGATATAATTTTATTAATCATAGGGAATGAGATCATGGACAGCGGATTCTACGCGGGGGGTACATATTTATATCTGTACTAAAATTCTGCGACCATGACACGTGCGTCCGCTTGTTTACGTCCTTCCACGTCCGTTATAGATAGGGGATAAATGGCTATATACACTATAATAATTTTTATCATTATTTTATCTATAATTTTTTTTAAACTTATCATCTTAGCCCATATACAGCCCACTATTGGGCTCAGGGCTCCTTCTTTACGACAGGGAATCTGATCTATACTACGCTGTGTTGGCATAAAGTTTTATTTCAAGTTTTCCTTCTCTTGTATTAATATCATTGTATATTATATCCCTTAGTCATCTTTTACGACATCCACGGGCAAGAGAGGCAGTAGTGAATTCATGAATTGTAGGTATTCTTACTCCGTCACCACGCGAAAAAAAAATTATAGTTATTAGTTTTGAAATTAAATTAAATAAAATGTTTTAAAACTTTATACTAAAACTCACTAATAAACTATTTCCCTAATAAAAACTTGAGATTGCAAAATAGAATAAAAAAACCCAGCTATGTGACCCAGCGGATTGACGACGTCGTACAAAATTTAAACTGGGCCATAAGTGAAACGGTATTTATAATTTCAGTTAATCAAACACGCCAAACATCGTGTAACGGTAAAATATACCATTGTATACAACATTGACAACAGTCAAATTTACATAGGTACCATTCTTATAGGTTATCGCGTCCTTATATAGTACCTACAAAGGATTTAAGAATACAGAACAATCACGCTATTTCCTTTGTATGATGAATACTGTCTAGTAACACCGTTTACTGAACGACTTTTGATAATACAATTGTGAGAAATAATTACTAGTTGAGTATCCTTACTAATATTATAAATGCGAAAGTAAGTTTGTTTGTTTGTTACGCTTTCACGCTTAAACCACTGAACTGATTTCAAAAATTCTTTCACTAATGAAAAGTTGTAATATCAGGGATTAACGTAGGCTATATTTTATTCCGGTATTCAGAAACAGGAACTACGCGGGAAAGGCGACTGAAACCGAAGCGAATCGAGAGCGGGTTGCTAGTCTTTATGTATATATAAAAGGAGCAGCTGACTGACATATCAACGCAGGGCCTATACTATAGGAGTTAGAAACTTGAAATTTTGCACAGGGTTTTCCTTTATAAAGTAGCGGAGCACTAAGAAAGGGTTTTGGAAAATTCTCCCCCTAAGAGGGTCAAACGGGGGTACAAAATTAGTATGAAACTTTGCCCTTTTTGAAGTTATTCAAATGAAATTCAGTACGAAAGTACTTCATTGAAAATCATGAAATAGGTGTAAAATATTTTGTCGAAAATCATCCCTTAAGGGATTAAAAGGGAGGTCCAAAGTTAGTATGAAAGTTCTCTGATTTTTAAAGATATTTCAATAAAATGTTGTAGTTGGGTTACAAGTTTGTAATAATAATTATTGCCAATATCCCTTTTTGTGAATTCAATCCCCAAAGGGGTAAAAGAGGGGTGCAAATTTAGTAGGTTTAAGTTTTTCGTATTTACCTACATTATATATTTCAATGAAATTTTGTATTTATGTTATTAGTGCCATAAAATTATTATTGGTGATACCCTCACTCATACATACATACATACTCAGAGTTTGAAGTAGGGGGGCGGGACGTACGTAGTTCACATGTGGGCAACCCGAAAACAGGCAGACGTCGTTTTCATTATTTAAAATTTCGCTACAATTATCGAATAGATTTTTTTTATTCTTCCATGTGTTTAGATACCACCCTTAATATTTTAATTTTTTTATTTCGCTGACTGTTTCTGTTCGTACGGGCTAATTAAACGGGTTTCAAAGCTATTCGACCGATTTAAATGAAACATTGCATGGTGGTCCTTACATCCCCGGTCAGCATGTAGGATACTTTTAATCACAGAAAATTAAAGATAGATAGTTAAAAAACTATAGTAACTTACAACACAGCTTAGAGTACTTACTTCAATAAAAATCCATACAAAATAACTCATTATAAAAGAAAATTATTCTGAAAATCAACCTCCGAGGATATATTCTTTTCTATGTGTGTAAGGGAATGAATTCTGTTTTGATATTTTTCACTTTAATACACAAGTAATAAATTTTTTCTGACCAGCGTGGTATAGTAGGTCAATTACCCTTCCATTATGGAGGAGGCCCGAGCCCAACAGTGGGACATATATGGGCTGAGATGATGATGATGATGAAATTTTTTCATTATCCGGCGGTGGAGGGAAGACCTGGAGTCCCCCGTAGCAGGGCGGGGGACTGTGGAGGCGGTTGCGGCGCATCTCCACCGCTGGCTCACAAGGAAGCACGGCAACCTAACATTTAGGATGGTGCAGGTGCTTACCGGACACGGAGTCTTCGGTAAGTACCTGCATATGATTAGAAGAGAAGAGGCCTCCGGGTGCCATGAGTGTGGCGCGCCAACTGATGATGCGCGTCTCACATTGGCGGTATGCCCCGCCTGGGGGTCTCAGCGCCACGACCTGTCGGCGGTACTTGGAGCGGACCTTTCGCTGCCGACCGTTATCACAAAGATGCTTGGCAGCGACAGCTGCTGGGCGTCGATGGCCTCATTTTGCGAGGCCGTCATATCAAGGAAGGAAGCGGCGGAGCGGGAACGCGAGGCGCTTGCGTCTGCTGACTCGCTTCGTCGCCGGCGACCCTGGAGGAGGAGGAAACAATATGCCCACCTACTCCCACCGCCCTCAATAGTAAAGACAGGACGTGGCCAGACGGCCATGCGTTGGGGTGTCGGAGATTGAATGTCATCAGAAGACCTCTCCGGCACCCCGTAAAAGCGCGGAAGGGGCCGCTGTGGTATTAGCGGGTATTCCGGCCGCGGATGTGGTCGGCGAGTCCCACACGCCCTCGCCCGTCTGTCACTGGCGGGGGACAGTGCGTAAATGCATTTCCACGGCGTGAACAAAAAAAAAATTAATAAACTCATACAACGCCAATGATTAATTAACTGCACTGATAACATAATGGTTAAGATACCAACCTACCATGCCAGTGTCACGGGTTCAATTCCAACGCCGGTCAATCTTTTGTGTGATCGACAAATTGTTGCTCTGAGACTGGGTGTTATTTGTGTCCGTCACTGATATGTTTGTGAAGTTTCTTAGAAAAGGGTGTAGCGCAAAATTTATAGTTTGTAGAATGAATAGACAAAGAAGGTCTTGCAGGGTCACTCGAACACCCCTTTTTGATCCCAGATAGCAAACTATATTGTTGTGGTATTGACCTCGCGCGTTCAGTCTCTCTCCGGGTGAAGGACTACTCCCCGTTTCAGCCATTCGTGTCTTTGACTAGGTTGGTTTTTTATTTGCTGTTGTTGGTAACGAGCAAATAGCACACCTCATGGTAAGTGATACTACTCATGGTTTTTTGCCAGGTTGCTACCTACCGTAAAGAAAATGAAGGGAGTATGAATGCGTGCTATGAGATTTGGTTATACTAAAGGCATAACCCAAAACCCACTAGAGGCAAACACCCTCAGCAAGTTGGGCTTCCCGCTTTCTCGCTTTGGATGGACGCGACATTAGATGGACGATTGTCGAAAGTATGATTCTATCACGTAAAGATAGTAAAGCGCAAGCACTCGGGCTAGCCACCGTCCAACGCCACAGCGGTGGAACGAGTCAGCTTGGAAAACTTTTGCCTGACTCCGCTCCGCCGAGTTCTTACGCAAGATTCTTCTGCCAAGCAGAAGTTGACGACCTCATACCAGCTCTTGACCTGTCGACTATGATCTAAGTGATGGTCGGTAGCTTGCGAAGAATTCACAGCGCTGCTCTAAGTAGGCAACATAGACCTCATAAAGCGGCCGACGTCACAGGAAGTCGAGAGGTGAGGTTACCCGAAAGGGTATTCCGTCAGGCCGGCCACTGACGACAAGTCACATCTTCTCCGGTGATCGGCCCAACAACTAGGTGACGTGGATACGGGTGGGTTATGGGCCCGCGCGCCGTCCTTTCATCGCCCCGGACGGACTGGACCGCGCGTGAGCTACCATAGCCCAGCCATAAAAAAACCTTCCTTTCCAATAAAATCTCATTAAAACACTTAAGAATAAGGTAATTATAATCTTGTTATTAACACTTTTCCAGTCAGCCTGAAAGAAAATTATAGAATTATAAATTTACCGAAGCGTTTAAGCGACTATATTCCACCAACAACATTTATTTTTGTTAATATCCTTTTTGTAAAGTAAGTTAATCTTTTCTGTTACATATTGAATGACAGAACATTAATCAATCATTTACGTTACGTGTTATATGGGTATATTATATAACCTTAGTTCTTATCTAAAATTTAGTTGCCATTGCTGAACATGAGTGTAAGGTCTACAAAGCGATTGGATCGCTATCTCGCCGGGAGGTATAAATTCTGGTCACTCGCCAAGACTGCCCAAGGTAACTTCTGCCAGTCCAATTTTCCAGTACTATAGAAACAGGAGGGTAGTCTACCCCAAATTGCAATGGGGAATCTCCATAGATCACACCGAGGTTTGACCCTCAAACAGTCCTAGGAAATGATTTTAATTGTCTTGGGACCCGCAACAGATTTAATTAGAAAAGTTAAACAAGAGGAGTTGGAAGAGAATGATTCCACTTCTCTCCTATGCAATGCGAAAGACATAAAACAAAATTGTCTAGTTAATCAATAAATAAAAAATGTGCAGTTACGATCAGCGCAGCCGCACAGCTTCACAGCACCAGGGATATGAGAGAGCTTGATTGGACCTATATGTGAGCCTTAAGATTGATTGTTATAATAGGTATTGCAGAAGCGCCTGAACGCACGGAAATTTTCTCGAGTTGCTAGTGCTACAAGGTTCGTACATACTACTTCAGGGGTGATATGCAAACTGATTGACATATGGTCGCGCTCGATACGCCCATAGATCGTACTCCCAAAGAATGTTGTTGCCTGATTGTTCATACTGATGGTCAAATGTGGAATATTAACGTAATAGTGAGAATACAAGATTACAAGAGAATAATTTTACTTTTGAAATTGCCATGGCCAGTTTGGAATTGGGCTACTCAATGGTCAACCTCAAGCCACACTTTCGCCATGCACTTGCGTATACATGGAACTATTAGGTAGAGATGACGGCCTTTTGATGATGATGCCATCTCTTCTCCCATTCTTGCGACGATCTAGAAATAATTCGTTGCTCAAACTGCCAGGTTCACGGACTTGTCGCAAAATACTATACCGAAAAAACACCCTCTTGTTATCACTGTACCAAAAGCCATACGACTAACTCGTGCTCAAAAATAGACAAACCGGCTTTAAAACTGAAATGTGTATCTTGTAAACGTTTTAAAAAACTGTTCATACTCGCGGCGTATCAGACTGCCTTGCTTATACGCTGAAGTTAGAACAACTAGTATTAAATACTATCTATTAAAAATGGATAGTTCACATATTGGGCAATTAAACCTCCATAATGATAGGGTAGCGACATCAGAGTTAGATCATCCGAAATCTACTATCAGTAGTATATCAAATGTATACAGAGTATTCTAAATGGCCGTGCTTTTACATTTCTTTAAAAAAATTCATATATTTAGATTCCCCAATGATTCCCTTCACGGTTATAATAAATGCGAATCAAATTTATTATCCAATCCATACATTATTTCTAAGGTTAACCCTCCACACTAAAGATAGAATGAGTTGGTATTTTTTGTCTAGTCTATTTCAGCCGGGGCCATAGTTACAAAAATATTCTGACCTATTTATAAATACGTAAAATCACTCAAATCTATTTTCATAAATCGTTTAAATACCAGTGACGCATTATTAGTTTTAGTTTTCATTATTGTTGATGTTTAATAGTTGCAATGTTATTTTCCGACTAAGTGATAATAGTAGATAATATCACTGCTGTACAAGAAAGAACGTTGGCAACCTGGTCAACACGAGATAGTAGACCACTTGTTTTTCTGTTGTGAAGGATATTCGGCCTTAAGACCTAGCTCCGTATGTTTCACAATCACATGGCGCTCAGGCTGAAGGAGAAATAAAAAACATACAATAGCATTTTTATAACTTCAAAAATTTAATTAAGATACATTCTGTAGTTAGCATTTCTTTTTCCGTAAACTGACAAAGAAACATTTATATAATAAGATTTTGTTAAATTTTATTGTATACAATGTTCCCATAATTTGTTAATTAAAACTGTTAGCAAACTTTTAGATGAAATTTCAATTAATTAATTCAATTAATCATTAGATTACTTAGACATTCTGCCCACAGAGAGTCCGTAAGTGTGTACTTGTCATTTCAATATTAATTTATCCAATACTAAAGCACCATAGAATACCCTTATTAGAGATGCAAATATCGAAATCAAGAACATGTGTCGATGCATAGATGCTTTAAAACAAACATCGATGTACAAAAAACATCGTAACATCGATGTTTTTTTTTAATAGATTATAGCTAAATAGTGCAAACATTCCTAAATTTAATTTAAAATGCAAGCTATATTTATTATTTATAATAATATTATCTGTAATAATATTATTTATTGGATAAGCTTGCCTATCTTGCGGATAAAGAAGGAGTAGAGGAAATAAAAATTACGTGTTAAACGTAATCTGTAGCAAGATATTTAGAAACAGAGTTTAAAAATAATAGTTTTGACAGACAGGTATTGATGTCCATAGTATTACGCAGGTTCTGCTAAAATTACCAAATACTTCTAATAGATGGTAGGCAAAACATCGATGTTAAAACATCCAACGTCGATACATCGATGTTTTGCAATAGTGAACATCGAT
Organism: Lymantria dispar; assembly: GCA_032191425.1. NCBI lineage: Eukaryota > Metazoa > Arthropoda > Insecta > Lepidoptera > Erebidae > Lymantria > Lymantria dispar. The sequence goes on from CM063458.1 coordinate 15,986,885, forward strand.
GTTTTTTACTAAAACTTCGATGCATCGTTTGCATCCCTAGCCCTTATCCAATCGACCACTGATAACAAGTAACCCTGCTCCGGTGGTCGGTCTAACGACGAAGGCGACGTGGTGTTCGGGTGGGTTGCGGGTGTGCGTGCTTACGCCCCTCTGTCGCCCCGGACGGATTGGTGCGAGGAGTGTGGCGACCGCAACCCACCCTAAAAAAAGCCCTTATTCAATAACTTTCTCTGTTAATACAGAGTAATTTCGAAGTTAAGTAGAGAATGACTCATGGCATAATAAAACTGCATCACTATGTTCAGAATTTCTGCATAAACTTGAATTAAATATGAAGCTAGTTTTCTTGACATTAAGTTTTCTACAAGAAAATATAAACACATAATTTTGTACAGGTGATCTCACTGTCGTTATTTAATTTAATTTTCCATCTATTATACTAGCAAGACGTATGGATGAATTCTATGATTGCTTCGCTTATTTGTATATTATTGTAATTCTGAATTATATTGGCGTTTGAAATTAATTCATTTGAGGAGTGACCTGTAAAATATAAACTTTGTCTAAAAATAACTTCAATAGATGCGGCGACCTTTTGCGTCTTCATACAAGGGCACATATAAAATACAATACTCCCACGTACATTGTGGCGGCCCAAACTATTAAAAATGTCACATCTGTGTATATATATTAAAATTTATATATTGTAAGATAAAATACACATTCAATTCGGTTCATACACGTCACTGTTGAGCTCGAGCCCCCTCCACAATAGGAGGTAAATTGACCTACTATACCACGCTGTTCAGACGTATTGGTATAGGGTTTTGTTTCGAGTTTTCCGTATCTTGCATAGATATTATATGCATATTTTATCCCTTAGTTGACTTTTACGACACCCAAGAGCTATAGAGGAGGTGGTGAATTGTGTTCTTACTGCGTCACCACACGGAAGTCATATTAAATAAAAAGCCTTTACTAGTATCAAAAATTATAAATATTTTTTGTGATATTTTATACCCTTCAAGCGTGTTATAGTTCTTTGTCAGTACAGTATGACGGTCTTATGACAAACTTTTTGACGTACGATCAGTCAGTACAGTATGACGGTCTTATGACAAACTTTTTGACGTACGATTCACAATAATAAAACGCGAGTACTTGAGATAAACTTCTTCTACAAAAAGCGTTTTTAAATATCACACTTTTATCGTGACGAGTAATACCTATTTCATTAAGACGTGATGTCTTAGTAGTCTTAGTATCAGTATTTATTCTTGTCTCTACGTAATTAATCTTTCTATCATTTTCTTACTTTGTTCGATTTTTTGTGGAGATATTTCTTTAGGCGTAAAAGTAAATTAACCTTCATTGTAATTGCTGTATTTAGATTTGGATTGCTGATAAATATATTTAGGATATTTTTTTTTCAGAAAATAATACAGTTTACCGTGCGATGACGGAGTAAAAATACAATTCACCACACTTTATCTTGCCCGTGGATGTCGTAAAAAATAACTAAGGGTTGTATTGTTCATATAATAATAATGCAAGAGCCGGCAACCCAAGTTTCTGAGTGTATTTGCGTGTGGTAAATTTTGCTGATGCCTTTAGTATCACTGAATCTCATTGCACGCATTCACACTCCCTTCACTTTCATCAGGTCAGGCAGCGGCCTGCAAAGATCCATGAGCGGCAGCGCCACTTACTCAAAATTAAATGCTATACCAACCCGTTTAACTTGTACATTATATTAGGTCAATTTCCCTCCCGTTGCAAAGAAGGCTCGAGTACAACAGTGGGACCTATATGAACGGTGATTATGATGATAAAGGAAATTTTTTTGAAATTTAATTACGAAGAACTATCTTTTCTTACACTTTAAATTATAGAAGAACTGATCAGTTGCAGTGGATGTTATCTGCTTGCATCTCTTAGTAGTCTTTATGTGCGGCTATATTACCAACCAATATTGCTCATAGATATCACAAAAAGGAAGCCGTCACTCGGGACACCTGACAGATGTGAAACATTGAAATTATTTTGTACAAGTATATATGCATAAAAGAACAAATTACCACAGGAACAAATATGGCATAAAGATAATACGATTTTTCGAGAAAATGATTTTTATTCAATAAATATTTACTTTCATTAGTATACACTATAACCTAAGCACATACCGTGTTTAGGTTAATAATTTATTTTGAGCTCACTAAATGGCGTTATACAAAATTCTAAAACAGGTTATGGTTTCGTTACACAAATGTACATATCCAAGCGTGGCGTTAACGCCACGCCAGCGATCAGCTTCACCCTTGCCTATAAATATTACACATCAAAAAACGACTAAGAGTATTACATTGTCCCGGGCCAACTCCATCCGATGCTGAATATTCAACAATTGTATTCCTAAGAAGAATTAACCTCCGGAAGGCCGCCAGTCATAAAACGATTGCCAAAACTTTTTACAATAGGTATGCTGGTAGAAAAATATATATTATGTCGATCCCTAGTAATTGTTATAAGAGCCAGAAAATAATGATTCCTTTTAAGATCACTCATGAGTAATAAAAGGTAGAACTTTGTATTCTTACACCACACGGAGACTAGAGAAATAATGTTATATTACTTGGTCTTAGTTGGTCGCAAAAAGAATAACTGATTTCGAAGTATATATGTATCATCATCGTCATCATCGTTTCAGCCTATCGTCGTCCACTACTGGGTGTAGGCCTTCCACATGTTACGTCACAAAGCGCGGTCCTATGCCGCTTGCATCCAACGGCTCCAACTTTCACCAAGTCGTCGGTAGTCCTACAGATCCGACACTGCGTCGTCCGATACGTGGTCGCTACTCGAGAACCTTTGGTGCCCAGCGGTTGTCGGTTCGTCGAGCGATGCGGCCTGCCCATTGTCACTTCAGCGTGCTAATGCTTCGTGCTATGTCAGTTATACCCGTTCTTCTGCGGATTTCCGTATTTCAGATTCTATCTCGTAGAGAAATGCTGAGCATTGCCCGCTCCATAGCACGCTGAGCGACTTTGAGCTTGGTTATGAGGCCTACATTTAGGGGCCACATTTCCGTGCCGTAAGTCATTACTGGTAACACACACTATATATTTAGTTCAAATTGAATTTAAATATTATCATTAGCATACGTACAAATTTTAACTGGTTTTCTACGTGGGATGATTATAAGACACAGTGAGGATAACTTGTGTATAGGTAAACAATTGGTGTTGTTTGAATGAGAGGCGGGTCTGACCACGCCTCAACATATAACAGTTAGTGAATCCCACGCACCTAGTTTGATACGTGGTATAATTATGTATGTGAACTGGTTTCTTTTAAAGCATAATTATATTTTTTAGTTCCACACTAGTTATATCCGCGGTTCCACGTGCATTAAATTACGATTTGGGCACTCTTAATCCCTCTCCTTGGGCATTGGGCTGACCACCAGTACCAAGTTCCTTGTCGTCCATGGCCAGCGCTTTCGAGTACCCTTCCTTTCTAACCCCCTCCCGAGATGTCGGTCGTCCTTATGCGGTCAGCCTCTGCGCGTGATGGACTATTCCGTGGTACATTCATCCGCGGCCTCAGCTAGGGTGATCAGGCGCAGGCACTTGCACCTGCACCGCCCAAGTCGCCAGCAGCAGACCCTGTAGCGGATAGAGGAGTTCCTCTCACGCACGCTCCGCCGCCTCCTTCCGTGAGATGACTGCCTCATAGAAAGCGGCGACCGCGTCCCAGTTCCTAACGCTGTCGAGAATCTCCCTAGCGATTGTCAGCAGCGTCAGATCGGCACTAACGCTTAAAGTCTGCGAAAATGACAAAACAAATTCGAAATGGTTATGTTATCTAAATTTTTAATAATAACGCTATTGCATACCTATCATGTTTCTATATATTAAAAATATGATATAGTGGCCTAAAGAGCGACTTTTATGCTTAATCGAATTTACATTTGGAGAGTCCAAAACTATTTGTTGTTTATATTCTCTCCTTAATTAAATATGTTTGTAAAGTCACTTGCAACACAAGGAGTTATTACAAAAAATATATAACATGTGAATTATCACAAGGGTTTTTAAATTCGGGTAATCGGACCGAGGAGTTTAGTCCATCACCCGCGGAGAGGCTGACCTCGCGATGGCGACCGACGTCCCGGGAAGATGTCGTCGATGGGAGAGGTACCCGCTTAGAGTATTCCGTCGGCCCGACCACTGAAGACAAGGAACTCTGCGCCGGTGGTCGGCCTAACGACGAAGGCGACGTGCTATCGAGTGGGTTATGGAGCCGCGCGCCGCCCCTCTGTCGCCCCGGACGGAGCTGGGCGCTAGGTGCGCTGACCGTAGCCCACCCCAAAAAAAGGGTTGTTAATTTCATATCTTCCCTTTTAATTTAAATGAGACAACTTCGTAATGTTAAGTATTATTTACCTTGACACGATGGACCCGAATTAGAATATGGATAACAATGAGCACCATGCTTAGCGTTTCTCAGGTCAGTTGTTAGGTGTAACTATTTAATAAGTTAATCTCACATTTACTTATATTTTCATATACATAATATGTATAATAGATAAAATGAGAATAAAATTAGTTCCATTATCTATAATAACATTAATTTATCTAATATATTTAAGGGGCTGAGAGTCGTTGAGGATTTGACCGATTTTATATAATAATATCGGATGACTGCGCTTAGCTTGGTATTTTTTTAGTACACTATGATGTTTTTTAAAACTATATAAAGATCTAAAAAAAATAAAAGAAATATAATAATAAAGATAAGAATATACTGAAAAATAGTGAATACAATAACCAAGCACCGAATTGGCGCTGTCTGGATTCGGGATTGCTCGATTTCCAAACTTAATCACATTTATTCTTAAGCTAAGTGGTTAAATTTACATTTCTAATTTAATTATATTTTTTTCATTCCCTAAAGCACTAATAAAATAAGTCTTATATGTTCTATAAATAAAACTTAATAATAATAAAGCCTTATAAGCTAAATTTATATTATTTACCTATTTGATTTAATTTAATATAATTTGATTTAATTTGATTTTAGTTTTATTTTCTAAATAAAACTACGGAATAAAATTAGTATTTGATTTATTTATAAATTATTTTTTATAAATTAATTTAATTTAATATAATTTAATAAAATTTGATTTAATTTGTTTTAATTTGACTTAATTTAGCATATTAATGTTACTAACGCTAGTTCTTAAGTTTTTATTGATAATCACAACATATGGAGTTAAATAATTCTAAAATAAATAATAATTATTATTATAAATTGATTTATTGATAAATCGATATATCCAAAATCGTCTGCATACTAAATTTCATGCAAATGTTTGAAACCGTTGCCGATATTTTAACTACATAGAAATAATTGCTCATTTAAATGTATTATTTTACGAATACCTTATTAAGACTAAAGTTATTACATCGAATATTTCAGCAGCGGTAGTTATCACCTATCATTAGGTGGGTTGTTCACTCGCTTGCCGCTAATAAACAAAAAAAATATTACTATTGTTTAATAATTTTGTTAGCTGGTCTAGGTGTTAAACAAGGGGCCGGTAGTAAAACTTAGTAAAACTGTCACGTTACTCTAATATCTTTCACTTTTATAATATTTTTATAACTTTATAACTACGATTATGAAATATTTAAAATAAACACAGAAAACTAAAATAAACACAGAATATATATTCTGTATCGACTTCTGTATCTACACAACACGCTAATATATGGTGCAAGTCTTAAAATAGTACGGCCAAATTTAAAAAAATATCTTACAATTTAATATGAGCATCTCTCGATTTTCATTGAAAATATTCTTAAAAGCAAAATCAAGCGTATTTATCACATTTTACTGGAAACGGATACACGTAAACCTAATCAAGTAAAGACACGTTCTAATGAATATATTTTGAAAGGTTCCAATTAAATTTATCTAAAGCATTAATTAGACCAAAGAAGGCTTTCTTTTATAACAATTTAGACCAATAACGAAAAGTTTCGAAATCGCTTTTCGACAGATAGAATTTAATTCTATCTGTCGAAAAGCGATGAATTCTATTAAGCTTGTAAAGTGCTGATAAACTTTGAATCATTATTTATAAGATAAATAATTATTTTGAAATAACAATGATAATATTAAGATAACATTAGGTAACTATAATTACCTACATTAGTTGTAATATATATTTCATAGGATATTATAACTTTGGCTAAAAGTTGCATTCCAATTACCACTAGTCTGCTTAAGATAGAAAAAACGAACGGCGCAGCGTAGGAAGGCCTCCAACTAGGTGGACTGACTACCTCTTGAAAGTTGCAGGGAACCGTTGGATGCCAGCGGCATAGGGCCGTTCCGACTGGCATTTCACCAATGTAGAGCAGTAGAACTCTATGAGCCGATGGATCAAAACTGAATCAAAACTAAGTAACCCTTTCTTTCATATCTGTGTGTCACTTATCAGATTTTTATAAAGATTTTCAAATATTTATAGGAGTTCAGTTAAAAACCAACGGTATTTAGTAATTATAACAAATGAGTATACTTTTTCAGCTCAATGCATTGAGGTTTACCATTTTATGTAACATGCCTCCTGATGAATCTATATTGGGTACTCTAATAGTTTTTATCATTATAATTATCATCCTGCTATTAACCCAATTAATTGAGGTTGACGCAATATGTACTCTATCATACAACACAATATTTACTAATAAAAATAAGTAAGGTAAGTAATATCTTTCCGTGTGGTGTGAAAATTGACCTACTATACCACGCTGGTCAGACGTGTTGGCATAGGGCTTTGTTTCGAGTTTTCCTTCTCTTACATAAATGTTGTGTGCATATTATCCCTTAGTTACGACATCGACGGGCAAGAGAGGGGGTGATGAATTGTATTCTTCCTCCGTCACCACACTATTGTGTTTTCCATTTAAGTACTATTTAATGTTATGAATTTATAATTTATGTTGTTTCATAAAAATTTCATCTTTTTTTTTCATCTCAGCTCATATATATCCCACTGTTGGGCTCGAGCCTCCTCCACAATAGAAGAGAAATTGTCCTTACCATGCTGGTCAAACAAGTTAGTATAGGGTTTTATTTCGAGTTTTTCTTCTTTTGCATAGATGTTATATGCATATTATTCATAAAAATAATCTATTCTACTACGATTATTATCTGTTACATGAATTATCAACTCAATTCTAGATATGTGGAGTCCAAAATTCTGAGTCCATATTTGACCTACTTTTCCGTACGTGCGTCCTCCACAATGCAAAGTAAATTGGCCTATTATACGGCGCGGATCAGGTAAGTGGCTATAGGGTTGTAATTCGGTTTAGCTATTCTTAAGAAAAATTATATAAACATGCACGTTTCACGTTATATTGAAGACGTTTCAGCAAAATAAACAGGATTAGATTAAATTTGAACTCATGAATGTATAAGCGAAATATAAATATTTATCTAGTTACGTAGTTTTATATATACGGTGATTATAACTCGTTCGATCACGGAAACGGATGTGTCAGACTGACGAATGATGGCTACATGTGCCAATTGAAGCCGATGCTACCCAACACTAGCCTGAAATCATTTATTTCAGAAAACATTATTGAATTTTGTAAAATAATGAACCATGGATTCTCAGATTATCAACCGTGTTTGTCTGATTAAGTTGGAAACTAAATTAATGACGAATCAATTGTTCTCTTCTTGTACTGTTCTCATATTAAAGCTCATTGAATAACTTTAAACATTATTTTACTTTGCATTTATTTTATTAGTTACTAGCAACTCGCCCTCGCTTCGCTTCGGTTTCAGTCGCTTTACCCGCATAGTTCCCTTGGGAATACCGGTACAAAATATAGCCTATATTACTCAAGGATAACGTGGCATTCTAATAGTGAAAGAATTATCGAAATCCGTCCAGTTTTTGAGTTTATTCATTACAAACATACGAACACACAAAAATATATTTTTTTTCTCTTTATAATATAAATGTAGATATAAATTAATGATTCTTGCCTCGATTTCGGTTGGAAAATCGTAATATATCGATGGAGACATAACTTTAGTAGACGAAGAAAATCAAACTTAAAAAGCATTAAACCATACCCGATCGTCGATATACGTCAAGAGGAAAAAAGCCTTACCAATGTCGACAAATATTAAATGTTTGCCGTTCTCGACGCCTTCAAGCGTTCACTGTAATCTTTCGCTACATAAATGGTCAAATATAATATCGAAGTCTGATGCCCCATGCCCCGCCATCGAATTTCTACTTGAGTTGAATTTTTATTGCAAGACTTGGATTGAAGGTTTTTAATTGTAATACTTGTAATTGCTCAGGTTAAATTATCAAACAATCATGTTGATTGTAGCTTACTTTTATTTGTAAAGACATCACTAAATATATTTCATTCTATCGACATTATTAGACATAGACCTACGAAGAAACAGGCAAACAAAAAAATGTTATTACACTTTACAATGTTTACTATTTTTATTATTATTATTTTAACAACACTCCACATTAAGGTCTTCTCTCTAAATCTTTTTTCGCGAGAACTTTAGAATTTTACAATAAACGAACGCAAATAATTCGACTCGTAACAATATAGTCGCACAAAGAATTATGCTTTATGACGAATGACACATGGTATGGAAGTTTCTGTATAGCGGTGAATTAAGAATATAATTCACCACCCTTTTCCTTGTCCGCGGATGTCGTAAGAGACAACTAAAAGAACAATATGTATAACGATTATGTAAGAACAGAAAACTCAAAATTAAATTCGAACCCAATCCTCTGACCCGTGTAATGTAGTAAGGCAATTTCGCTCCTATTATAGAGAAGGCTCGAGCCCAGCAGTAGAACGCATATGAACAAAGATGGTCGATGGATGGGAGGTACCTACCAAGACCACCTAGCATCATCGCAGACTTTCTAATATCTTATATCTTTAAACGAGCAATTCTTGTAAATACATATATTTTCAGGATCTCGGAAACGGCTCCAACGATTTCGTTGAAACTTGACATACTAGAGGATCGATCTAGCTAGGTTTTATGTATAGAAAATGTTGTTTTGTCAGTGTTTTTGGCAGACAATATAATGACATTAAATTTTAAAAGAATATGAATTCAAATTTTGCCATGTCATGAGTTACGATAGCTCAGTGGTGAAGTAGTCAGGTTTCGTTTTATTTTTGACATCGGCGACAAACGGCGTCGGATCGAATCTCGGTGTTATTATTATTCTCTTTTTGTAATTTTTTATACAGGTGGAAGGGGACCGCTCCCGAAAACAAAGACAGGTGATAGTACTAGTCCTACTTATGATGATAGGCTAGAAAAAAAATCGACTTGGACGATTTTTTTTTTTTGTCACAAAGGTTTTTTTGTTTTTTTCACACTCCATCGTATTAGGACACTCCCATGTAACGATAATTTCATAAAAAATAGGTCACTTTACTCAGATGAGAAAAAAGGGCAATCTATACAAAACTTAATATCATATGGTCTAGAGGTCAGTCGCCGTGCGCCCTACGTCACTGTGTAGGCACTTAACGCTCGCGATTTTGTGACACTGTAACTATAGGTGTAGGTATAGTCAATTACATGTCCTTGATTAAGTGCTAACTTGCCTTTACATTTCTGCTTGCATTTAATTTTAACGACAATAATAGATAATACATAATAATACATTTGAAAAGTAATAGAATAAAACGCGTTTGCAAGAGCGTGTACAACCCTCTTGCAAACTTGCTTCCATGTTTGTAAATCAATAGTGATTAATGTAATCAGTTCTAATAACAATAAAATTTACTATTTATTAAAAAATACCTAACGCTTAATCAAGGACATGTAACTATGTTATTAATGAATAATACTACTATGACTATACATACACCTTAGGTACCTACAGTGTCACAAAATCGCGGGCGTTTCAGTGACGTAGGGCGCACGGTGACTGACCTCTAGACCATATGATATTATGTTTTGTATACATTACGTTTTTTCTCATCTCAGTAAAGTGACGTATTTTTTATGAAATTATCGTTACATGGGAGTGTCCTAATACGATGTAGTGTGAAAAATACTAAAAAACATTTGTGACAAAACAAAAATTTTTTCGTCCAAATCGATTTTTTTTCTAGCCTATCACCACAAGTAGGACTAGTACTATCACCTGTCTTTGTTTTCGGGAGCGGTCCCCTTACACCCTGTATAATTTTCATTATTTATTTTTTTATTTTTTATTAATATATATCTAAATAAATGGTACAAAAATACTCCGAGCGAAGCTCGGTCAACCTGATATTATAAATTAAAACTTCATAGCCACAATATTTCTATCACAATTTATGCATCACGAAAATATGCAGTTGCTACTATTTGCTGTGGCCTAAATTAACCGTATATTCACACGTCGTTGCATTCCTTGCATTAGTTCTCGCACATAACATGTTGCCGTTAAATTACAACAGTGCGAACTTATTTATGCATAGAATATTTCGTCTCGTCTAAGGAAACGTACAAATTTTTGTTCATTTCTATCAGCTATTTGAATGTAGAATTCAGAATATAATTCATCACCCTCTTTCTTACCTGTGAGTGATCGTAAGAGGCGACTAAGAGACGGAAGCAGATAACATCGCTTCAGGCGAAGCAAAACTAGAAACCTGTTTGACAGCCATGGTAAAGTATGTTAACTGTCTTCTTTACTGTGAAGTATGCTCCAGTCCAACAGTGGGACGTATATGAGCTGAAATGATATAGTTCAGTAATATCTATTGCATATCATCAAAGTCCATAAACGTCCCACTGCTAGATTCAAATCTTCTTCATAATGGAAGGGAAATCGACCTACTAAACCACGCCGGTGAGACGTGTTGGTACAAGGTTTTATTTCAATTATTTTTATTTTATTTACGGTGGCGACGGAGGTAGCGTGCCTGTTGGCCGGGACTCCTCCGTGGGATCTGGAGGCGGAAATGCTCGCCGGTTTGTATCGGCGGGTGTCGGGGGTCCGAGCGAAGGGCGGTGTGGTCTCTTTAAGGCAGCTCACCGTCTGGCGCGTCGACGCCCGCCGAGACGTCATTGCCCGTTGGGCAATCCGGCTGGAGAGGCCTCGGTTCGGGGTGCGAGTCGTGGAGGCCTTCCGGCTGGTGCTGATGCAGTGGTTGGAATGGCGGCATGGAGTGCTCTCCTTCCGACTGGTGCAGGTGTTGACAGGGCATAGATGCTTCGCCAAATACCTGCACAAGGTCGTTAGGAGGGAGAGTACACCGTCCTGCCACCACTGCTATTGCGACAAGGACACGGCGCAGCATACGCTCGAGGTCTGTGATGCTTGGGCAGAGCAGCGCCGTTAACTCGTCGCAATCATCGGTGCCGACCTGACGCTGCCGACTGTCGCCAGGGCGATGGTCGGCAGCGTCCGGAACTGGGACGCGATCGCAGCCTTCTGCGAGGCAGTGATCTCGCAAAAGGAGGCGGCGGATCGCCTGCGCGAGGAGCGCAGCCTCGATGAGGCGACCCGCCACCGGCGACTGGGGCGGCGTAGGCGCGAGTCTTTGCGCCTCATGCCGCCCTAGCCGAGGGGGGGCGTCGGTCGATGGGAGAGTACCCCAAATAGGGGGTATTCCGTCGGGCCGACCACTGACATAAAGTCACCCTGCTCCGGTGGTCGGCCCAACGACGAAGGCGACGTGCATCGTGGGTTGTGGGTGTGCGTGCTTACGCCCCTCTGTCGCCCCGGACGGAATGGTGCGAGGAGCGCGCCGACCGCAACACACACCCAAAAAAAAGGGTTTTATTTCAAGGTTTTCATCTATTGCATAGACGTTATCTGAGTATTTATCCTTCACTCGTGGATTACGCCACCCAGGTAAAAGAAAGGGGTGGTAATTTATATGCGCTGGTATCATACGAAAATAGCATATAATGAATTTAAAGAAAATCAAGTCATCTTCCCCCCATAATGGGCTATTCTATTATTTTTTCAATAACGAAAGAGGTAAGGTTTTGTTTTTACTAGATTTCAAGTAGTAACTAGAGTTGTTATTGATACAGATTGTGGTGCTGAATGCAGATATTTGCTATCAGCTGAGTACGCAAGAAGCCGCTATCGTGATTTTCGTCGATGTTTCTTTTTAGCCAGCCTTTAATGCATTATCAAAAAGATTTATTATAGTAAAGATATCTTACGATTTTACAAAGCTGGAGCTTTGGAGATTTATAAGCTTATCTGATTTAATTATACGTTACGTGATTTTTCCTCCTCTTTTTAAAAGCTTTTATTTAACTTGTCCTGTTAGTATGTTAGTATGGGACAAATCTTGCGAGTTAAATTAGAACCACTTCCTGTACGTACCACTTCCGTTACGTAACTTCGGTGACAATGCAATAATATGGTACCATGAAGCTGGTCGCAAGATGGCGTCGGAAGGAGGCCATAGGAACTCCTAAATTAAACAAGATAAAACCGGCATTTGCTGTTAATAAATTAAGATTCAAATAATTTACAATGCATATTAATTATATCAACATTTCACCTAATAAACATCCCACTGTTCGACTCGAACCTGCTCCATAATAGGAGGGAAATTGAACTACTATATCACGTTGGTTAAACGGGTTGGTATAGGGTTTTATTTCGAGTTTTCCTTGTCTTATTAATTAAATTTGATGAACAAAAGTAAAATTATGATGAATGAATGGAAGATTGGGGTAAAGGTTATGTCAATTTTGTAATACGAGCGCATACCGGCAATTAACTGAATGGCGTACCGCAAAACTTTAGGTGTCCCTTGTGTATAGTAGCAAAAGTTAGTTATGGAATAGAGGACATAAAAGCCAGAATAAATATGTGTAGAATCTCTAGAAATGTTTAAAATCGAAAATAATGATAAAAAATTAATGATATAAATATATATAAAGCATAATGATTTCTGATGTTTACGCGAGTATTACACATTTTAAATAAAACTACTTTACGGATTCACTCGGTCTCTGCGACGGGGACGAGGAACTTGCAGCTTGATTGCACGTAGAATACGCTTGACATGCCGCAGCTCTCTAGCTAGGTGTTCATTGTCACAGATTCCTCGTGCTCTCTGCAACAAAGATTCCTCTCCAAGATGCAGGAGTATATTAACTCGACTGTGACTATGGTCTCTCTTATATTGGTCAAACAAAGAGACCCATAAGAACTCGGATCAAAGAACACATAGCCGATGTGGAGCACCGCTGTCACACTAAGTCTGCAGTCTGTGAACATAGTCAGGACCGCACCCGCCATAACATCAGGTTTGATAAACCACAAATCCTTGCAAAAGAACACCGATAACTGCCTAGAATGGTACACGAGGCTATTGAAATTAAAAAAACACAAAAATTTCAATAGAGAGGATGGCTGGGTGTTACCATCAAGTTGGGATCCTGTTATTAACATTATCAAAAATAAATCCAAAAAGACCACTACAAGACTGCAAGACACACTGTCTTGCAGAGCACATATTGTATAGATTTAACCCACAATAATAATAGCTAAAGATAATTTTTATAAATTAAAGTCTCTTAATAACATAAAGTAAGCCGCCTTCAAAATTAATATCAATTTAGCATTATGTCACCTGAGTTTTCTTCCCAGATCTTTCTCAGTGTGACCGTGTTCCGATCCGGTGGTAGTATACTAGATTGTTAGGTTTATTAAATATAATTGCTATTAATTTCAATGTTAAATAATTACTAACCATAAACAATTTAATTTTTTCGTATAGAATCATTTTCTTCTTACACTGGCAATAAATTTGTATCAAATGTGGCTCAATATTTAATAACTTTTTTCTGTATCGGGTAGATAATTATAGAATTTTCTGCAATAATGATGACTTGTTGGACGTGAAATATCTTAGTCCACCCGTGACCGTGAACGCTGCAAAGTGTGCGAAACGAGGGGCAATCCAAAATCAAATACAAACGCGATAAAATCCGTAAAGTAGTTTTATTTAAAATATATAAAGCAATTGGGAATACAATAAGATAGCAAAGATCATGTCTTATTGTATTTGAGTAAAACAGATGACGTCCTAATAGAAAAAGTATCCATAAGTAGTATAATAGAAAATTTTAGTTTAATAAACTAAACAACACGCTTACAAGCTGACAGCCCGAATCATAGATGTTTCGAATTTCGCGCATGCGTAGTTCGCACACAAGCTCTATCTCTCTTGCTCTTATGCAAAGGATATGATTAGAAATTTCTAAATCCTGGCGAATCTGATAAGGATATTCACATATTTTGATCGAATTATTGCATTGTCATAGGCCTTTAACAAGAGTGCAAATTTTAAATGAAATCTGTTCATTCTAAGTGGGACAAAATGACATTCAAAGATTCCGTTACATACATAAATATGTACATACATACAGGTGAAACTAATAAAAGCGTGTTAATAAATAATAATTCGTATCTCAGGGTTATACCAAGTGGAAATCCAATGACAGTATCTACAAACTTTTAGAAAAATAAACATGAGTAAATAAACAGACTTCATACATTCAATATTGTAACAATGTTTGTTATTTTTAACATAAGCTAAGCTTAAAATAATAAAACATATTAAATAGGAGGCAAATAAAATTCACAAATATATATGAAAACAAACTTTAATTACAATGGATGTTTGGATACATAACATATTTAGTTGAAATATTGATAGCAGTTAGAATGTTTACATTATATAATTAAATTGTTCATACATCATACTTCATAGATAACTGTTAAATTATTACTCAAATACTAAAAGATTGGAGAATATAAAACGTAAAAAATTCAAAGCTTAGGCCATCGCAATACATTTCACAAATTCATTTTCAACTATTTTCAACTTTTTTTTATTGACGATGGTGGCAAACGAGCAAGCAGCACGTCTCGGTGTGAAGTACCGCCTGGCTCCGTTCAGTATGCCCAACGTTATGCTTGCCAATTTGGCTTTGTCCTCCAAATGACTCTCAAACTGGACTTTGCTCGATATTTCGATGCCGAGGAGCCTAATACTGTTGAAAATCTGGAGAGGTACTCCTTGGAACTGAGGCCCCATGGCAAACGGGTCCTTCTTTGCAATGAGCGTGCAAACTTGTATCTTATACTTACAAGCCGGCAAAACGAAAGAGAAAGTTATACTCGTGTATATATATAGGTTCGCTTCTACCAGAAGATTATACGGTCAGTATTAGGTACTTATTTTGATGTGGGTAATGTGAAAATTACTTTGTATACAAATTATTCACATTTGAAACCGAACTATCTTGAGGATGTCTCGTTTAGAGGTGAAACACGTATGGAATCTATATTCGAAATATTGTGAATTTTATTCTGCGGAATTACGAGTTAAAGTTCTGGAGGCCACTCTTCACATTAAAGGAAGAAGACTTTGTTAATTCTATTTCACCTTGATTCTATCCCACATTCCGTCCTTTCTTGTGGTATACAATATATTGATTCACTGTCAGAAAATGGCGGATGTTCCTTCCCTTCCTCCATTTTAAAATAAAGGAAATATTATGATTACAAATTACTCTTTTAACACCAAATCCTGAATAAATGGGTTTACTAATTATAAGCTTCAACTATTCAGAATTTATCTTAATCTCATAAAACAGTTTATCATGATGAATGTCTTCAAAACACAAATTTTCACATTCCTTAAACTAGTAACGTTATTTAACATCAAAAAACTAACTCAACAACAAAATATGACTACGGCAATCCATTAGTCTAATGTAATGCATCATTGTATGTCGGCAGACAACAGTGTCGTCGTATTTTGTCGCTAACTTTAGCCCACTGCGCGCCATCATAATATCGTGAGTAGATTTCCGCATTCACCATTCCTATTGTTCACAAAATAGCGTCTATACACTCCGTGAATAGAAAATAATGTAACTATTTACTTTATGTATTTCTTTCATATCAAAAGCTTAGTGAAAAATTTAAAATTATGGCTTTTTGTTGACTTATTTTCTTCATATCTGTTGAGCTTGAACTTATTTTTAAACACTTGATTGCATCTATTTGAACTTAAAGATAATAAGTAGGTACCTACATATATTTTTGGGATTGATATCAATTTTCACTGCTGTCATTTTAAATTCCATAAGACTGTCCCGTATGGTGATAGCGTAAGAATACAGTGTATCACCGCCCTTTGCTCTCTTAGAGCTCGTAATAAATGATTCTGAACAAAAAAAAAACGACTCCAACAGTTTTCTCATGGATGTTATTTGTCTGAACTGGACCAAATTGAAATAGGACCTCACGGGAAGCACCAGCTTTCCAATAAAAAAGAATCATCAAAACTCGGTTCACCCAGTCGAAAGTAAACATACGTAAGAAAACAGTTGAATTGAGAAACACCTCCATTTTTTAAAGCGGCTAAAAATTAAGGGGCTCTAGCGGAGTGCACAGTGGCACTCTCTTGGGCAGTTGCAAGTTTTACAAGTTATGAGTTCAAAACGCCAACCGCGATGGCCAAACATAGCGTTATAATATACCCCTCCTTGACCTTATGTTAATATAATAATAGGGCTTAGCTAGTTTAGTTAATCCATTCTTAATTCCTCCAATATAATAGTTACAATATTCAAAACTTGGAATCACTTTATTTATATCCTCAAGTACTCTGTGATATATTTTATTTTGTATAAGATTCAGTTATTTATATTTTTATGTGAAATGTTGTAACACAAAACAAAATAAAAAAAATATAAGACTACGCTTTAGTCCTACGTAATAGAAACAAAACGCGAAGTACCTCCAGGACAAATTCATCACACGCACCTTATTATATTTAATATTTAATATTTTTTTTACGTTAAAATTACGTCGTTCTAATACAACTAGTTTTAAGAATTTAATTGCAATTTATTTATATATTATGTTTTATTTTTACTATTCTTTCCCATAAAAAATGTTTCATTCCACACAATACTTACTCATGTAAACGTTATACATTTTTATTATACCAACCAGTATTCTTAGATACGTCACTAAAATATTTTTCGATCTGAAAATGGTTGAAGAAAAACTGAACATCTCAATTATTACTTTAGCAATAAATCAAAATAAATTTGCGGAGAAACGGTTTATAGTTTAAGTCACTTGATCGTAAGTATTCAAGGTGTATTAGCATTTCCTACATATAAAATCCAGTTGAGTACAATAAAATACCAGTTCCATTCTTTAGTTTTACGATTTATTTATCTGAATAAGGGCGTAACTTTTCAAATTGCATTCCACTGTACGATCATCGGTCTCCGTTTGGTGATGAAGTAAGAATATAATTCACTACCCTTCCTTTACTGAGAATCGTAAAATACGACAAGGAATGCAAGCAGATAACATTAAAGGATAATAGTGTGACTACCTATATAGGCCTAGAAATTATGATCACGTGACAAATTATCACCTAACCGATTTAATAATTCATAGTTAATGGTAATATAATATGTACGTATATTTTGCCAAATTTCGACTAATCTTATAAAATTAATTCTACTATTTGTAATATACAAAAGTCATGGTGCAATATTTTCTCACTCCTATGATTAAATATTTTTATATAAATTTTTTATATAAAATTGTGCACAGTATCGTTGACTCTCCGTATCTTCTTGGCCAGATAGATTTCAGATGCCCAAGATTTATTGCTCGCTCTAATTCATTATTTTCAGCACCTACATGTAAAACTAATTATTCATGTAACCGATTCTTGGTAAGAGCTTGTAGAACTTAAAATGCCAACTATAGTGAAATTGATATATTCCATAAGGAACTTCCTCGATATGTTTCATTAATAAAAACGATAAGAACTGATGCTTAATTCATGACTATAATATACTCTATAATATTAATAATATTTGTCTACTGTTTTTGTTCTTAATTCTTTCCTCTATAATCTATAATTTAGTTTCTATAGTTTTGCCACAGTTATGATTTTTTTTTATTTGTCTTCACATTATGTTATACACAAGTGGAAATTGTTTAGCTATTGTTACGTGCATTTGTTTTTATTTTACCTGTATTTTTGAAAGCTGTATGTTTTCCTTAATAAATAAATAAAAATAAAAAAATAAATAAATTATTCTTCAGATTATTGCAAGAAAAGGATTATGCCAAT
Source organism: Lymantria dispar (assembly GCA_032191425.1). Taxonomy (NCBI): domain Eukaryota; kingdom Metazoa; phylum Arthropoda; class Insecta; order Lepidoptera; family Erebidae; genus Lymantria; species Lymantria dispar. The sequence continues at coordinate 16,005,121 of CM063458.1, forward strand.
CCATCTGATCATAGTAATTTAGTAGGTCATTTTTTTTCTTTCCATTGCTAATATCTGCTTATGATCTGAAGTCATTTATTACGATGACAACTTGACCAGACGGATAACTTCAAACTAATTACAAGCTGATTTTTATATGTCATCACGGAATGATGCTAGTAGAGAGAAGTGACTAAACAATATATCACCCTCTTAGTAAATTTATATCGATGATGGAAAGCCAAAATGAATGATAAATAATGATAATATGAAGTATTATCTGCCATTCAGTAAAATGATCTGGAGAGCCAGTAATAATTCACAAATGATTCACATAAATTTAATAGAGATATTTTCAACACTTAAAAAGTTATGACGTTTTTGAAACTTTAATCGGCTCTCCTGATTATTTTATTGAATGGTGGATTTTACTTTTCTATGATCGGTATATGCGCTAATCGTAATATTACACGTTTTAATGTATAGTTAAGACTGCTTAGTTGTCATTGTTTTTAATATATTATTATATATTTAAATTCTTCTATATTGGTTCTCAATGTTGGTCACAACCTTCCTAGATAATGAAAGAATAATATGCATACGTTTCTGTTCTTTATTCGTCCCTGTATAAAATAAGAAGTGGTGACACGTATATATATATTCTTAATCCATTATCGCACGAAATAATATATTTAAAATTATGTATCCGTTAAAATACATGAGTATACATGTTTTCTTTTCATATTAAAATGTACATGACGTGCGATATATTATATTTACTCACTCCTGTAAATAAATTATATGTATTTAAATTTGTGTCAAGTACAATACATTCACGTGTTCCGTTCATTTTCATTTTATAATATTCATTCTATATTCATATAATCGTAAATCGGTGTATTAAATACATGAATAAATTGCTATTTTAGTATTTTATATCTTTCAGTTTGTAGTTTTTCTTGAATCTTTCTTTTTAGGGTTCCGTACTCAAAGAGTAAAAACGGGACTCTATTACTAAGACTTCGTTGTCTGTCCGTTCATCTGTCTGTCACCAAGCTGTATCTCAAGAACCGCGATAGCTAGACAGTTGAAATTTTTACAAATTATGTATTTCTGTTGCCGTTATAACAACAAATACTAAAAACAAAATAAATTAAATATTTAAGGGCTCCCATAAAACAAACGCGATATTTTTGGCCTTTTTTTCTAGATAATGGTACGGAACCCTTCGTGCGCGACTCCGACTCGCACTTAGCCAGGATTTTTAACCGACTTAAAAAAAAGGAGGAGGTTCTCAATTCGTCGGAATATTTTTTTTTTTATGTATGTTCACCGATTACTCAAAGACTCCTGGACCGATTTGCAAAATTCTTTTTTTGTTTGATAGAGTATACTTTCCAGGTAGTCCCATAGTTATCACGTCATGATCTGATGATGGTATCCTTGAGAAATTGGTGAAATTCTTAAAATTTTATAGGCAATTTTAAAGCTTTTCTTATACTTCGTAAAGTGTTTTGCTTTTTAATTTACTGTTTGAACTCGTTTTTTTTGTTAAAAATTATTCCAATTTGCTGCGTATCGTTGGATGCAGTCGGCACAGGACCGCACTTTGGTTTAATTTCGAGTTTTCCTTCTCCTGCATAGATGTTATGTGCATATTGTATCCCTTAGTCCTCTGTTACGACATCCACGAGCAAGATATCGAGTAGTGAATTGTATTGTTACTCCGTCACCATACGGAACACTACTTAAAGCGTGTAATATTACGATTAGAGAGTCTGAAATATATTGTGGAACAATTTTCCTCCCACTCTAGAAAAGATGCCCTATGGAGTTATAATAAAAACAATAAAGCTACAAAAAGATTTAAGTTTCCTTAATACAGTGATGACGGAGTAAGAATACAATTCACCACCCACTCTCTTGCCCGTGGGTATCGTAAAAGGCGACTAAGGGATATTTTCCGGCGACTGGGGCGGCGTAGGCGCGAATACCTGCGCCTCATGCCGCCCTAGACGAGGCCGCGGGTGACGTGACCGGGGATTAGTCCGTCACCCGCCGAGAGGCCGACCACGTCCTCCCCGAGGGCGGGACGTCAGTCAATGGGAGGGTACCCCATGTAGGGGGTATTCCGTCGGGCCGACCACTGATGACAAGTAACCCTACTCCGGTGGTCGGCCCAACGACGAAGGCGACGTGGTGTCTGGGTGGGTTGCGGGTGTTGCGTGCTATACGCCCCTCTGTCGCCCCGGACAGAGTGGTGCGAGGAGCGCGCCGACCGCAACCCACTCCAAAAAAAGGGATATTTTGCACATAAAATAACTACGCAAGAAAAAGAAAATTCTATATAATACTGACCAGTATAATATACTAGGTCAATTTTCTTCCCGATGTGAAGGAGACTCGAGCCCAATAGTGGGTTATGTATGAGGTGTGAAATACATGTTTAGTATACGCTACTCACGATTCACGTTTCACAAACTCACTTAAACCACTGAACCGATTTCAAAAATTCTTTCACCAATGGAAAGCTATAATATCAGGGAGTAACATAGGCCGATATTCCCACAGGAACGGCAACTATGCGGGTAAGGCGACTAAAACCGAAGCGAAGCGAGGGCGGGTTGCTATCCTTACTAATATTATAAATGTGAAAGTAATTTTGTTTGTTTGTTTGTTTATTTATTTGTTTGTTACGCATTCACGCTTAAACCACCGAACCGATTTCAAAAATTCTTTCACCAATTGAAAGCCTTAATATCAGAGAGTAACATAGGCTATATTTTGTCTCGATATTCCTACGGGAACTACGCGGGTAAGGTGACTCAAACCGAAGCAAAGCGAGGCGGGTTACTAGTAATAGATAATTATAGTTTAAAAACTAAAAAACACGCTTATAAGCTGACAGTCCGAATCATAGAAGTTTCAAATTGCCCACATGCATAGTTCGCATACTAGCTCTATCTCTCTTGCTTTTATGCAAAGAATACGATTAGAAATTTTTAAATCCTGGCGAATCTAATTAAGATATCCGCATATTTATAACAAATTATTGCATTGTCATGGGCCTTTGACGAATGTGCAAAGTTTAAATAAAATGTGTCGTTCAAAGAAGGGGAAAATGACGTTCAAAGATTCCGTTACATACATAGATATATACATACAGGTGAAACCAATAAAAGTGTGTTAAAAAGCTAGAAAGAAATATAACATTAATATCTTTAGCAACACGTGTTGTAATTAATTGTACCACGTTTATGTTTTTGTTAATGTTATTCTTATGATCTAATAACATACAATCAGGTATTATGCGAAAATGAGTATCTTTAGCCAATTCAAGATGACCTTAATTAGATATCCGTGTGGCGACGGAGTAAGAATACAATTCACCACCCCCTTTCTTATCCGTGAATGTTGTAAAAGACAACTAAGTGATTAATTCTGCATACATCTATGCAAGAGGATAATCTATACCAATAAATAAAATTGGAGTGTCTGTTTGTAATGTCAAAATAATAGGCTTTTTTCATGCTCACACGTTTATTTGCACGACACCTATGCCTAAAATAGCAATTAAAAAATTTTTGTCTGTCTGTCTGTCTATCTGTTTGTTCCGGGTAATCTTCAAAACGGCTGGACCGATTTCAAAAATTCTTTCACCAATGGAAAGCTATAATATCAGGGCGTAAACTAGGCTATATTTTATCCCGGTATTCCCACGGGAACGGGAACTACGCGGGTAAAACGACTATAACCTATAACCGAAGCGAAGCGAGGGCGGGTTGCTAGTTCAAAATAAAACTCTGTAGCAACCCATCTGAACAGCGTGATATAGTAGGTCAAATTCCATCTTATTTTTAGGAGTTTAAGAGACTCGAGCCCAGCAGTGGGACGTAAATGAGCTTCATCAAAGGGGTATAATTCTACAGTAAATCTTCTACGCCCATTTCAGATTTTTTTGAGAAATATATGAGCCTTTTGCACATGTCATTTAGGGCAGTTTGCCTTAAATGATGATATATTTGGTTTCGTGATTTTCTTTGTTCTCTCTTCTCTTCAATTTGACCGTATTTCCTTTTATGTGTGTTACCTTAGAACTTTCGACTAGATGAACCTATTTTGATGATTCTTTTTTTTTTTGAAAGCTGGTGCTTAACAAATGGTTCCATTCTAATTCGATCCAATTCTGTCAATAGTTTCCATGAGAAATCGGTCGTAGTCGGTCTTATTTTTTTAAATTTTAAATTAGCTAACCCAACAGACGTTGTTCTGTTTAAATCTAAAAAAATAGTAAAATAAATTCTTCTTGAAGTAGATTGTAGCGCCACTTACCGGGTCCAATTGTGAATCTAAACCATACTCGAATCCCCTTGAATAGACACAAAAAATTTCTTCGACATCGGTCCAGCCGTTTAGGAGGAGTTCAGTGACATACACACACGTACACAAAAAATCCTTACTAATATTATAAATGCGAAAGTAAGTTTGTTTGTTTGTTTGTTTATTTGTTTGTTACGCTTTCACGCTTAAACCACCGAACTGATTTCAAACATTCTTTCACCAATGGAAAGCCTTAATATCAGGGAGTAACATAGGCTATATTTTATCCCGGTTTACCCACGAGGACGGGAACTACGTCGGTAAAGCGACTGAAACCGAAGCGAGGCGAGGGCGGGTTGCTAGTATATATATAAAGATAAAGATAGTGATGAATGTTCTTCAGTGTTAAGTTTCTTTGTCATTTATTATGATACTCGTGGAGAACATATGTATTTACAGTCTCTTACTAACTACTTTCCGCGTGGTGACAGAGTAGGAATACAATTCACCATTCCTCCCTTTTTTTAGCCCCTTGTCGTAAAAGACAACTGAGATATATTGTGTGCAGATAACATTGAAGCAAAGAAATGAGAAGTAAAAAAAATAACACTATAGCAACATGTCTGACTAGTGTGGTACCTACATAGATCGAATTCCTTCCCACAATGGAGGAGGCCCCAGCCTAAAAGTGGAAAGTATATGGGCTGTGATGATGAAGATGAGTCTTTTACTACACGGAATCTACGGCAAAGACATTAAGTTATTGATTGAACTTGCATTCCTCCAATTTCATTTATCGTTTCGGCTTATATACGTCTCACTGTTGGGCTCGGACCTCCACAACGAGAGGAAAATTAATCTACCACGCTGGTCAGGATAGTATAGCGTTTTGTTTTTCCTTCTCTTGCACAAACATTATCTGCATATCATAGTCGTCGCCCTTAGTCGTCTTTTACGATACCCAGGGGGTGCGAATTGGTAATGTTAAAAAGGTGGGGTTGGTGACTTCGTAAATTTTATTTATCTCTATCTATTTACTCCGTCATCACACGAAAATTCATTGCATTTCTTATAATATATCTTGCAGTAAGTAATTTATAAATCAATATATTCCAAAGCCACTATTTTCCAAATAAAACTACGTACAATATATTTTACTAAAACATTTCGTTTTGGTTTCGTTTCGCTGTGTGATTACATATTGCCGAAACCACCAATGAAACGAGTTGAAACTGTGTTCTCAAATTCTGTATCTTGAAATTATAGCACCGTTAAACCAAATTGCCCTTGATAGTAACAAAGTGGATATTACAACATAACAGCAAACATTTGTTAAAACAGTAAACAAAACCGTAATCACGAAAGTTAACACTGAATATATCTAAATGTGAAATTTTTATAAGCCTTATTTTATACTACACTAGCTTCTACCCGCGACTTCGTCCGCGTGGAATAGTTACTTTGCGCTAACACTGACTTTATCCGCGATATTGTTTACATAGAAGGTGAAAATATTTTTCAATAACACAATTTAATCACACATGATTTTGACTGTTTACTCAGCGCACGGAATAGACGCTCACAAAAGAAAAAATTACACCGATTCAGCATCTTCATTGGTGATCTGCTCCTATTAGTCTTGGCGTGATGATATATAGCATATCGCCTTTTTCGTTAAATGGGCTACCTAACACTGAAAGAATTTTTCAAATCATGCACGCACGCACGCACGCACACACACACACACACACACACACACACACACACACACACACACACTTTTGTTTACACTTAAAATGTCTGGTCGAACAAAATGTCAAACAATCATTATTATGATGACAATGTTTAATAAACATGTACTTATATATTAGTTATTAGTGAAGTACAGCTTGCCCAATATATAATTATACATAATTTAGAAAATGTGTAGCAGAAAAATAATTTAAAGCAATTATGGCCGAATTTCGACCACTCGGCGACCACTAGTAATAATAATTCAGTGATTATCATTATTTGCCCTCATCCCACGCTAAGTGGGGTGCGCACAACATGTTTTTACCCTTCATAGCTTCTTATCAGCCGTCATATCTACACTCACTGCTTTCACACGTGTAGGACGGCGTGTGGAGATTAGCCACCCTACAATTGTGTTGTAGTCGGCACAGGTAGATGTGAAGAGACGGTGAAGAAGAACGAAGAGAGTTATTTCTAAGACTGACGATTTATTTACATTTCATAAATTATGTACAATAAATTGATAATAGAACTAGTGACGACCGTACAAGTGTGCGAGCTGATATCGTATGTCGACTGAATGAATAGACAGCAAAAGGCGGTGTATATATACTAGCATTCAGTCTGCGTGTGGTCCGAATGTGCACGTGTTCCAACAGGTGCGCATTCGATGATATCACCGCAGGTGCGAATGCAGGTGTCAAGTGTGTCGCACATCTGTCAGCTGTGCACGCCAGCTGCCTCGCACCTGCGTCTTCTTGTATGGGCCAATCTTCATTAGCGAAGCGGATTGCTTCGCATTGTTGGGTTGCGGTCCAAGTTATCTTAGTGGCGGATAGTCGCCACAGTACTCCCCTCTGAAGACCGTGGCTACGGGCGATAAAAGTCTGGTAGGCGTACTTTTCTTCCACTGGAAGTCCGTTTGATGTCATCTGGGACTTTTTGGACCGGAACCTCAGCTTCTCTTGCCATATATGATGGTTTGAGCCTGTCAATCGACACGTTAGTGGTTTTGGAGTTTACAACTAATGTGAAGTATTTAGATTGCCGGCTGACGACCTTGTAGGGGCCGGTATATGGTGGCTCTAAGGCACCTCTCAGGCGATCTTGACGGACGAAGACGTGTGATGCTGTTTGGAGATCGCGTGGGACGTAAAATGGTGATGTAGTGTGCCAAGACGAAGGACGAGGAGACAGCTTCGCCATGTACGCGCTAAGACGTGTCGCGTACTGGGTGACGTCAGCAGTCGAGTAGTCATCTTTGGGGCACATGAATTGACCAGGTAAGCTTAGGGTTGCGCCATACACTAGCTCGGCGGGAGATGTTTGAAGGTCCTCCTTCCAGGCACTGCGCATGCCGAGGAGCACCAGTGGAAGTGCGTCGGTCCACTGAGAAGCAGGAGCGTGACACATCAGCGCTGCCTTAAGCTATCGATGAAGCCTTTCAATTATGCCGTTGCTGGAAGGGTGATAACTGGTGGTACGCAAGTGGCGCGCACCAAGCAAGGCGGTGAGTGCCTTGAAAAGATGGCACTCGAATTGGCGACCACGTTCCGTAGTCACACGCTCAGGACAGCCGAATCTGGCAATCCAACCAGACACGAGGGCAGTAGCGCAGCTCTCCGCAGCAATATCCCGAAGAGGGTATGCTTCAGGCCATCGGGTGAACCTATCAATGACTGTGAGGCAATACCTGTAATCATGAGACGGAGGTAATGGTCCTATTATGTCGAGATGTATATGAGAGAATCTCGAGGAAGGTGGAAGGAAAGAGGAGAGGGGACTGGAGGTGTGACGGGTAACTTTACTGGTTTGGCATTTCACGCATTGCCTAGCCCACTCTCTACAGTTTTTACGAATCCCTGGCCAAACAAATCTTTGTGTCACCAGCCGCACTGTAGCTGCGCTTCCTGGGTGATGTAAGTTATGTATCGTTTCAAAGACTTGTTTACGGAATTCCGGTGTGATGTACGGACGAAGTATAGACTGCGAGGTGTCGCAATAAATAGGTATATTAGTAATTTCGGTACTAATCTTCTGTAACCTCAATGATGTACCGCACTTCTGAAGTTCTTGCAGCTCCGAATCTGATTCTTGAGATCGTGCAAGAGATTGGTAATCAATAGCGCTAGTTACTTCTTCAATTCTCGATAAGGCGTCAGCGACGACGTTATCCCGTCCGGGTATAAACTTTATGTCGGTTGTAAATTGGGAAATAAAATCCAGGTAGCGATACTGTCGAGGCGAACATTTGTCTCTGTTGAGTGAGAAGGCAAATGATAATGGCTTGTGATCTGTGAAGATGGTGAAGGTTCTAGCTTCGACCATATGTCGGAAATATTTTACCGCCTCGTACGCCGCAAGTAGCTCTCGATCATACGGGCTATACTTCTTTTGAGCCACGCTCAGTTTGTGTGAGTAGAAGGCTAAGGGTTGCCAGTCTCCCTTCTTCTTCTGCTGCAGCACGGCTCCTATAGCTACATCTGAAGCATCCGTGACTATAGCTAGTTCAGCGGTAGGATCCGGGTGTGATAATAACGTAGCCTGTGACAGGGAAGTCTTACATTCCTCAAAAGCCTTTAGTGTGTCTGTAGTGAGTGAGATTGGCTGTGAGCCTTTGACGTGTGGGCCCGCAAAAATATTTGTAAGTGGTGCTTGAATTTGAGCAGCATTTGGAATGAAACGACGGTAGAAATTGAGCATACCAAGAAAGCGCTGAAGTTCCTTGACTGTTTTCGGAGCTGGAAGGTTCTGGATAGCGTCGACCTTAGTCTTCAAAGGCCTGGTACCAGCTGCAGAGACTTGATAGCCGAGGAACTTTACGCTCGATTGCCCAAAATTGCACTTCGATGTGTTTATAAGGATCCCATATTGCTTTAAGCGCTCGAAGAGTTGCCGTAGGTGGTTCTGGTGGGCTTCTGGAGTACCTGAGAACACCAAAATATCATCCAAATAACCGTAACAGAATTCGAGGCGTAGGAGAACTTCATCGACGAACCTTTGGAATGTTTGTGCAGCATTTCGTAAGCCAAATGTCATATACGGGAATTCATAGAGACCAAAGGGCGTTGTGATGGCAGTCTTGGGAATATCCGCTGGATTTACTAACAGCTGATTATAGGCTTTAACCAGGTCAATGGTGGAGAAGACAGTACATCCTTAAAGCTGGTGCGAGAAATCGTGAATGTGACGTATAGGATAGCGATCAGGAATAGTTCTGGCATTGAGTGCACGATAATCCCCACATGGTCTCCATTCGTCATCCTTCTTCTTCACCATATGTAGGGCAGAAGACCATGGACTCTCTGAGCGTCGGGCTGTACCACAAGCTAGCATATCCTCAAACTCCTTTTTTGCTGCCTTTAAACGTATTGGATCGAGGCGACGCGGTTTGCAGGAGACAGGTGGTCCAGGAGTTGTCCTTATAAAGTGCATGGTGTTATGCTTAGGTGGGGAGTGTATCCCTGCAGGTCTGGTTATTTCTGGGAACTCGCGCAATAATGAGTGAAAAATAGTATCACCGGTGACAGTTTTTATAGAAGAAATGTAGTCTGAGGTGTCAGTGCGAATAGCTGCTACTGACAAAGTTGTAGTGCCATCGAGCAAACGTTGATTTTTGCAGTCTACCATCAGGTTGTAATAGCTTAAAAAATCTACACCTATGATGGGTTTTGACACATCGGCAATTATGAAATTCCATGTAAAATTTCGCCTGAGTCCTAAGTTTAAACTTAAAAGTATCGGTCCATATGTGTGGATAATAGTATTGTTAGCTGCGATGAGATCAAACTTAGACTTCGTGTAGGTTTGACAGGCCCTAGCAGATCGTGGGAAAACACACAAGTCTGAACCTGTGTCCACGAGGAATTGCATTTTTGAAACACGATCAGTAACAAATAGACGGCCTGTTGCTGTGGGGCAGTCGTGGGCCGCTACTTCCGACTGCCCTTCGAGTTTTCCGCCTGGAAGGTACATGGCTGCCGGCACTTATAAGCCTTCGCACCATAAGTGTAGTGATAATAACAGTGAGGATGGTCAGCCGGTGGTTGTCGTGCTCTAGAACGAGTGCGTGAGCGATTGTTCTTTTCGAAACGAGATCTTGAGCGTGATCTTCTTGAGTTATCTAGTCTATCGAATAAAGAGGCTACTTGCTTGGTTAATTCGGTGATTTGTTGTGCTATATCGCTGTAGGGTGACGATTGCGCAGAAGTGCTCGCTACCTGAGATGCTAATGGCGCTATCTCGTAGACTTTGTCGGCCAGTTCCCCCAGCTTACTCATGTCGAGGTCCATCTGCGTAGCTATAACTGTTTGGATGTTTTGAGGCAACCTGCTAGACCATAAGGTTAATAAAAAATCAGCGGGAATAGACGGCCCGGCCAGACCCGTTAGGTAGCGTAAAAATTGTGACGGCTTTTTATCGCCTAACTCTTCATGCATTAGCAGCTGCTTAACTCGCTTTTCCTGGGAAGCTGAGAGTCTTTTGATTAGCTCTGCTTTTAATTTAATATATTTATTGGTAGCGGGCGGTTGGGTTATTATGTCCTTCACCTCAATAGCATATTGGTGGTCTAACTGTGAAACTAAGTAGTAAAATTTAGTCTCGTCCGAAGTTATTCCGGACAAGGCGAATTGAGACTCCACCTGCGCAAACCATAATTCGGGTTCTTCCGGCCAAAAAGGAGGTACTTTCACGCTAACTCGCAATACTTCGTCATTGCTTTTCACACTCATTCTTTTAGTAAGTAAAAAATCGCTCACCGGAATTACTCAACCCACAGCAAAACTAGCTCCAATACTTATCTTCCACGCTAATGGTTGCGTGTTCAGACGTCGGGGTCACCAGATGTAGGACGGCGTGTGGAGATTAGCCACCCTACAATTGTGTTGTAGTCGGCGCAGGTAGATGTGAAGAGACGGTGAAGAAGAACGAAGAGAGTTATTTCTAAGACTGACGATTTATTTACATTTCATAAATTATGTACAATAAATTGATAATAGAACTAGTGACGACCGTACAAGTGTGCGAGCTGATATCGTATGTCGACTGAATGAATAGACAGCAAAAGGCGGTGTATATATACTAGCATTCAGTCTGCGTGTGGTCCGAATGTGCACGTGTTCCAACAGGTGCGCATTCGATGATATCACCGCAGGTGCCAATGCAGGTGTCAGGTGTGTCGCACATCTGTCAGCTGTGCACGCCAGCTGCCTCGCACCTGCGTCTTCTTGTATGGGCCAATCTTCATTAGCGAAGCGGATTGCTTCGCATTGTTGGGTTGCGGTCCAAGTTATCTTAGTGGCGGATAGTCGCCACACACGCATATTATTCCTCATTCACACAATTCATCCATCTCTTTTGGGTCTCCCATGCTTCATACGTCCATCTACAACATGGATGCACAGACCGCGGCCCGCCGGTCGAATACTGGTGGCCCGCCGACAGCAAAAATAATACTCTCGTACATTCGAAAAATATTGAATTCTATTCCAGATTATCAATTCTTTATTGTCATTAATTAGCTATACTTCTGGCGGCCCGCCATCAGTTCATGATTTGCCCGAGTGGCCCTAGTCTTAATAAGTCTGTGCATCCCTGATCTACAATCATATTGATAACCCATGGTCACATGGCTTATCACTGAATAATAATTCAGTAATAATAATTCAATTCAATTTATAAAAGTATACAATTCATCATCAATGTTTTGTTATAACGTTATCAAGTAAAATGTTTGTTTGTAAAGTCCGTAAACCGACTTTACAAACAAACTTTTCTTTTGGTTCACGATTTCAAATCGTAACAGAGTTTTATTTCGATATTTTCTTCGTTTGCATAGATGTTGTCTACTTATTATATCCCTTTTTTGGGTTGGGCTACGGTCAGCACACTCGCCGCCCGGCTCTGTCCGGGGCGACAGAGGGGCGACGCGCGTAACCCACCCAGTAGCATGTCGCCTTCGTCGTTGGGCCGACTATCGATACAGAGTTCCTTGAGTTCAATATCGGCCCGACGGAATACTCCGAGGGAGTATCCTCTCCCATCGACGTCCCCTTCCCGGGACGCCGATCGCCGTTGCGAGGCTAGCTTCTCCGCGGGTGCCGGACTAAATCTCCGGTCCGGTAACCCGGTGCCTCTGCTAGGGCGGCATCAGGCGCAACTTATTACATCCCTTAGTGGCCTTTTACCGTAATTCACTTTAAGTGTCTTACAGACAAAAAAAACGGAGGTGGTGATTTTAATTCTTACTTCGACACCACAGGGATAATTATATAAATATTAAACATAAAATTTCTGTAAATTCGTAATATCTATAACAATTGATTTTATATTGATCGTTGCTTAAACATTAATAAATATATTGCAGAAGAATCATAATATACTTAAATTATATTGTACGCATGAGCAGACACTGAACGTAATATGGCAAACATAAATAAGAACAATGGTTCTCACAATTTCTCGCAAAGAACGTGATAAATTCATCGCATTGTAAGTAAAGACGCTTTTTGGCATCTGTGAAAATTTATGCTACAGAAAATCAACTTGATTTTGTATTATCACATACGAAATAGGCGATTTTAAACGGTCTTATTTAGGTTGAGATTTTGTTAAGCAGTCACTTTTTTACTATTTTACAAGCTTTTATTTAGTTTCACCTGTCCCGTGGTCTGTAATCAAATCTTGCAAGTTAAATTTGATCCACTTCGCGGTTTCTGATTGAGCTGAAATTTTGCATGCATGTATAAAGCAGATGACTATGCAATAGTATTGTGACACGGAGTTGATCTGATGATGGACCTGGAAGCTGGCCACAGGAACTCCGTAATTAAACGACGCAACCCCATCGAGATCCGACGCAACCTCATTTGAATCGTCTAGACGAGTACTTTGATGTTATATTAACCAGGGTCAGATGATGCACCTGGATTTTAACTTTTTAGTTCATTTTATTAACAAATAATAAGAGCTTGTTTTAAAAAGGTTTTTCTTTAATTTATTAGTGTTGGATTAAGATTTCCTCTTCCATAATAATTACGTTATCATTACACTCATTTACGTCCCACTGCTGGGGTCGAACCTTTTTCACAATAGGAAGAAAATTGATCTTACTATACCATGCTGGTCAGACAGGTTGGTATTACAATCTCTTGCATAGGTGATGTGCCTATTATATCCCGTAGTCGTTTTTTACAACATCCACGGGCAAGATAGGGAGTGGTGAATTGTATTCTTACTCCATCACCACACTCTACTGTCGTACTATACGTTGTTTCTTTTTTAAATACAGTCAAAGTATCAGTCAATCGAATCAAAATCATTTAATACACATAATCCCTATAGGAATATTTACATATTGTCAATTTTACATTTCCTCGGCAATTTATTTAATATATAATCTACTACCGACTCAGCAAGCGACTGCAAGCCAAACAAATCTGATAGTCAATTTATTTAGTCTTCTGTTAAAAAAATTGCATTAAACATATTTAGTAAGTATTTGGACCGATGTTATGCTCTTCGAACCAGGAAATACTCCTTTTTTTCAAAAGAAACATGGCTTTTTACAAAAAAAAAAATGGCTGGAGCAATTCCCACAAGCAGCATCCGATTACGTGTAAGTAAAGCAGCCATCTCTTTTCAAAACACCTTCAATATTCTGAACATCTTGATAATGTTATACTAGCCGTATCAAACACCTAGCCGAGGCCGCGGGTGACGTGACCGGGGAGTTAGGCCGTCACCCGCCGAGAGGCCGACCACGTGAGGAAAGACCGACGTCCTCCCCGAGGGAGGGACGTCAGTCGATGGGAGGATACCCCAAATAGGGGGTATTCCATCGGGCCAACCACTGATGACAAGTAACCCTGCTCCGGTGGTCTGCCGAACGACGAAGGCGACGTGGTGGTCGGGTGGGTTGCGGGTGTGCATGCTTACGCCCCACTGTCGCCCAGGACGGAGTGGTGCGAGGAATGCGCCGACCGCAGCCCACCCCAAAAAAATAAAAAAAAAAGCCGTATCAGACAGCGAGTAACATATGCTCTTATAGAACGTAGGACTGAGTTCTTATATCATATAGGACTAGAACGCCACGGTTAGATAAAGAAATGAAACGTTCAAGTAAATGTCAGCTAAAAGAAAGGGAATAGTTTCACGCCTCTTTAGAGCCGTAGTAGCGTCAAATGGTTAGACGATAAGGAAAATTGAAAAAAATTATATAAATTAATTGAAATATATTTTTGTTTTTTCATACTTCCAAAATAATAAATATAATTTCCTGGTCTAATTTCAGCTAAAGTATTGTTTAATTTTGTTTGTTTTATAAGTAAAATACTTGAACAAATTATTTGCTCCATTGTCTTTTAGATTATTCTCGTTTTACTTTAATTTTTTTTTGCTTTTTCAATAAGTAAACTTTGACCTTTATTTATAAAGCAGTGTTAATAATGTGGAACTATAGTATCCTTTATATGTGAAAGATTAAATTTTGGAGAAATCTTCGCTACTTATACGTTGCTTATGAAATGAACTTGTCTTCACATTAAATAAAATGGCCATACGAAGTAGCCATTGGATTTGGTTTCGATTTTTCTTATCACGTAGTGATGTTTTCTTATAACTCTTGCTTCCCTATATCATTTTAATGACAGCAATGAAAAAGACAAGAGTGCTTAATTTTATCATTAAGAATTCACACCAAAGTCAACGTCACTATATCGTCACGCCACTACGTGGGACATATATTTATCATTGTGGATTATGTAAAATTATTACAAACTGCGGTGTAGTGACGGAGTAAGAATACAATTCACCACTCCCTATCTTTCTCATGGATGTCGTGAAATACGACTAAAAGAACTATTTTACGGATTTTATCGCGTTTGTATTTGATTTTTGATTGCCCGACGTTTCGAACACTTTGCAGCATTCATAGTCACGGGCGGACTAAGGTGTCACGCAGAAAAAAACTCTGTATCGGGTAGATAATTATAAATGTCTGTAATAATGATGACTTGTTGGACGTGAGACATCTTAGTACGCCCGTGACTATGAATGCTGCAAAGTGTTTGAAACGTCAGGCATTCAAAAATCAAATACAGACGCGATAAAATTTGTAAAGTAGTTTTATTTAAAATGTGTACTCGAGTAAACATCGAAATCAATACGATTAAGGGATTTAATATGCATATAACATCTATGTGCGAGAAGAAAACCTTGAAAGAAAACCCTATACCAACCTGTCTGACCAGCATAGTATAGTAAGGTAAATTTCTCTCCTATTGTGGAGGAGGCTCGAGCCCAACAGTGGGATGTATATGAGCTGAAATTATGATGAATATAAAATCGCATGCTTAAAATACCTTCATTATCACAGCTCATATTCATCCCACTGCTAGGTTCGAAACTTCTCCAAAAAGGACGGGAAATTCACCTACAATACCACGCTAGTCAAACAAGTTGGTATAGGATTTTATTTTGAGTTTTCGTTTTCTTGCATAGATATTATCTGTATTCTATAATCTCTTTCGTATGTTGATGGTGTGAATTTCAATTTTTTTTATATATGTAATTATTTACTTTTTGTACTGGCAATAAAGTTGTATCAAAATGTGGGTCAAAACTAATAATAACTAATTCTGTAGCAGGTAGATATCAATATCTGTAGTAACGATGATTGACTGACTGACGACTGAACTGACGACAAATCATCCTGCTCCGGTGGTCGGCCCAACGACGAAGGTGACGTGGGTATGGGTGGGTTATGGGCCCGCGCGCCGTCCTTTCGTCGCCCCGGACGGAATGGACCGCGTGCGCGCTAACCATAGCCCACACATAAAAAAAAGTACCATGAGCCTGAGACCTCTTAGTCCACCCGTGATCATGAACGCTGTAATGTGTTCGAAACGTCAATCTAATTCAAATATTCGATAAAATCCGTAAAAATAGTTTTATTTAAATAATTAATACTCGCGTAAACGTCATAATATTCTTACGCCGTCATCACATAGAAAAACAAAACACCTTAATAGCTATTTCTCAAATATTTCTCAAATATTTCTTTATCAATATGTCCATTATCAAGAGCATAAATTTTTAAAAGCACACCCACGTACAAGGATATATCGTTGACCTATTAAAGTTACAGAAAATAAACACATTTTAATGTATTCAAATATACTCGTAATTCATTCATTTAACGCTACGATAAAACATTTATTTGACACGTCTATAAACCGTCTGTCGAGTTATTTAGTCGTACCAATCAAATCTATTTTCGGCTCTAGATAAATGTTTTGATACGCCATGTGGTTCTGTCGTCTTAACCTCGAATTTCTCATCAAATAATACCTTTGAGTTAAAACGTGACACTGTACAAGATAAAGACATAATATTACCGTCATCACTCATGCTCTCATCTAAGTACAAGATAAAAACGACGCGAACATTAACAGGAAATTATATTATCTGTCAGGACATTACACGACGATCCCATCGCGACATAAACGAATACGTAGATGTCTGGTATTGACTGCGTGCCTCAATTATTAATGGCACTCGCGTATTTGTCGACATTACGTTTTAGATATGTTGATTTAAATTACCGTATTAATCATACGTTATGAATATGAATGTTTAATGTTTTGTAATAATTTGTAAATTTGAGATGACTCTTTGAAGTAAAGGTATCTGTAATCTATTTATGTCAACACGCTATGGAAGTAAGGTGAGTTTATTTAAACCTACTAAAAACTAAATTGTATTCATAAGCGAACGATAAATGCCAAAAAAATAATTAATTTCGGTTTCTAATATGTTCTCTCCACGTGGGGACAGTAAGAATACAATTCACCACTCAGGGGGTGTCGTAAAAGACGACTAAGGGTTATATCTCTTAGTAGTCTTGCAAATAACATCTATACAAGAGAAAGAAAACATGAAACAAACCCTATGCCAACACGTCTGACCAGCGTGGTATATGGTACGTCAATTATCCTTCTATAGTGGATGAGGTCCGAGCCCAACAGTGGGACGTATATTGGGCTGAGATGGTGGTAGTGGTTTTCCATGTTGTGCTTTGATTTCATTGAGTCTGCTTTTTATTTATTTTTCATTCAATTTCTTGTCCTTTATCTATACATCTATCTATACCAATAAATAAAATTGCAGTGTCTGTTTGTAATGTCAAAATACTGGGCTTTGGCTGGCTCACATGGTTATTTGCACGACACCTATGCCTAAAACCAGTTTATTTTTTTTGTCTGCCTGTCTGTCTGTTTGTTTGAGGTAATCTTCAAAACGGTTGAACCAATTTTGATAATATTTTACTACCATGTAGCAGTCTATTTAAGGAGTAACGTAGGCTATATATTATCCCGGTTCTCCCATGGATAAATGCGGGTAAACGACTGAAACCGGAGCGAAGCGAGGGAGGGCTATTCTAATGTACTTAGTCTGGTCATGAATACTGTTACAATTAAAAATAAACAAAATATTACATTTCAATTTGGAATCTGTCATCTTTATATTTATATATCTTTTTCATTATGTTATCTCATTTTGGTGCCAATATATTGTACAATATTATGCGATATTAAAATGGAGTGGGGTGATAAGGTGAACCGAATCGCTGTGATAACATTACACAAAGTAGGTATGGAGCCAAATACAATTTTTAAAACTCTCCATATGCTTGGTATATTAGTAAAATGTTTGTGTACCGAGCTACTAATAGATACATTGAGACCACCTCTGCTTGTTACAGAAAGTGTGAATATGGTCTACGTAGTGTTCGTACGAAAAAGGTGGTCAAAACAGTATGGGAAAGAATTCGAAGAAATCCTGTCCGTAAGCAAAAGATTTTATCTCGAGAGATGAAGATAGCCCCTAGAACCATGTCGCGTATTTGAAAAGATGACTTAGAACTTGCATCCTATAAGAGATATACTGGTCATTTCTTAATTGATAATTTAAAAAAGAATAGGGTGGTAAAATCGAAATAACTACTGGAGCGGTACGCAAAGGGAGATCACAGAAAAATTGTTTACGGATGAGAAAATGTTTACAGTTGAGCAATATTTTAACAAACAAAATAACATAATTTACACCAAGGAAGCTTCCCAATTAGATGATAGAGTGCAACGTGGGTATAAACCGACTTCAGTGATAGTTTGGTGGGGTATAAGCTATGAAGGAGTGCCTGAGCCATACTTTTGTGAAAGAGGTATCAAAACATCGGCACAACTGTATCAAGATACCATTCTTGAGAAGGTAATGAAGCTTAACAGCAAGACTGCGCCGGGTCATAAAGCTCAGTCTACGCAGTCTTGGTTGGAAACGAATGTTTCGGACTTCATCTGAGCTGAAGACTGGCCGTCGTCTAGTCCCGATTTTAATCCGCTGGATTATGATTTATGGTCAGTTTTAGAGAATAATGCTTGCACTAAACGCCATGAGAGCCCCTAAAACAATCAAAACGATTGGCAGTGAAGAATTTTCCCATAGAAAAAGTGCGTGCTTCTCTTGACAACTGGCCTCAACGTTTAGGACTGTATTTCATGCAGCCAAAGGAAAACACTTCGAATAAGCTTTTTATATATTAATAATAATAATAATAATATTGTTTATTCGAGTAACCAAGACTCAAAAAAGTTAGTAAAACTTAAATCTATGTTAGTATGAAACCTTAACATTAAAACTATTAAATTGTTTTATATTTATGTATTAAAATAACACACTGTAAAAGTAATAAATGTTATTTACAATAGAAAAAAAATTCTTTGTTACAGTATTTATGGCAAAACTAGGTATAAATAAGTTAAATATAAGAAATGTATTAAAATGCAGCACTTGTTATGACAATTTTTCATGTTATTTCATAAAAAGCTACCATAAATAGGCATAAATGACATCATTACCAAACTCTACTTAATCCCTCCCCGCAGTGACTAATGATCACAATAAATTAAGCTTGAAATCGGGTGTTTAGGCCTAAATTAATTGTAAAGACATCCTATAAAAATACATTATATTTTACCCTGTATTGCGGTGATGTCTTTGCTCATTTATTTTTCCTATCTCATATTTAAGTCTCGAAAGTTCACGTTCCACGAAAATAGGAAAAATAGGAAATCCTTTGGAGGATTGGTTAGTAGGTTTCCTTCTCTATAAAATATGTATCATTGAATTTTGTGCTATTTTACTTATAAAAGAATGAGTAAGTTTAGATCAATAATATTATCATATAGAATATCTCTCTACATGTGGGTAATGCTGAAGCAGAATCCAATATGACTTAATGCATGATGATAATATGTGATAATGGCAGCACAGGTGGCGTGGTTTTTAAGACGCCGACCGACTGTGCCTGTCCTTAATGTGATCCAAAAATTGATGTTCTGACCCTGGATATAATTCGTGTCCGTTAATTATATGTATGGAACATACATAACATAGGATTATACCCCTTTCACGATTGCTGTCATCTTCTACAGTAAAAAAAAACATATCAGCACTCTTTTCTTAGAAGGCCACACGCTGCTCAGCCGATGACGAAGGTCAACTGAGTCTCTGTCACTGAAAAAAACTTCCATGGACCACTCACCCACAAAATATTCTTAACTCTGTTCTTACACTGATTTATTCGTATTACCAATATTATAATATCATGGCAAATTCAGACAAGCTCGGCAATTTATCTCATTCGTCAGAAGAATTGGTAACATATTGTCAATTATCATATCAATCATATGTCAATATTTTGTTTAAAGTTGATCCAATAATCTACCGCCGAATTGGCAAACGGCCACAAGCTGAGAAGATCCGGTAAGAAATTCACCAAGCTCGTCACCTTTTTTTAGAAGAAGCAATTTCATACAACTTACAATGTTTAGCAAGTATTAACTCTAGTGCCATGCCCTTTGATACAGGATGTTTATTTATTTATATTGTTATATTCAAAATATTATGTCTATAAAAAAGAAAATGGCTGGAACAGATCCCACAAGCAGCACCTGAACATGAATTAATTATTGGAGTAGCCATCACCTCTTCAGCCACAAGGTATATAGAAAACACCATTTTAAGAGGAGGAAAACCTAAAATAAAAACTCAATACCAACTTGTCCATATTTTCCTAGTCCAGAGGCGGATCAAGCCCATTAGTTGGATTTATGGACTAAAAAGATTACATTATTTTAATTTTGATTACATACGAAAAAGGAAATATCGAAACAGAATTATCTCCATAAATTATAAGGAATTTTCTATCCTGTTTTATCAAGAAAACTCCGATTTTTAATAACATTTAAATATTTTACAATAGGTTATTAAACGAGTATAGCTTAACCATGACAAAAAAAATAATTGCTGCTCAATTAAGGAAAACATGTAGGTACAAGTTCGCATAATAAAATATCCAACACATTTTCTCAGAAAGACTACCCAATTTCCTCCATCATATTATGAAGTACTTGTTTTTTTTTCCCTTCTATCTTTTTGTGCTCTTTCTATTCAAATGACACGCTTTGTTTGAGACAAAGATTTATGCGGTTTCAATTTAAAAATAATTTTTACTGTCGTCCTATTCGTGGTCGCTACTTAAGAAACCTGTTTTTGCAATTAATGAATAAAGGAAGAAAAATACAATCAAGAAAGAAAAATACCTCTTAAAATACGTCCGTCGATGACCAGCCAAGACTATTATAATCTTCACAATTTTGGCCTTGGAGTCATATGAATCAATAAAGGGTGTAATTACGCCGAAACGAAACCGTAGGGTTTCCCGTTATGCCAGCATCATGGAAGCCTAATTTGGTAGAATCGACGAAGAAGAAATTAAAAGAAAAACTGCTAATGACAAAAACTACAACCTACGCATAAAGTATAATGAATTAGAACTATTTGTTAGATAGAAAGACAAATGTGTTCCGACCATCAAAGATATAGACGTGGAAACAGTTATGCCGATAATTCATTCCAAGACCATTATCCCTGAGTCCGAAGAGAAGCTTTGTTCAAGTGCTGACTCTGGTCTTCTACTACATAAAACCGTGGCTCAGAGGACTTTTTAACATCTGGTTAAAAGGCTGGTTCTTGCCTGCTAGAGTAAATCCTGGTTACCCCCATCACGGAAACCGGATATATGTTAAATACTCATTTCTTGGAGGGATGCGGTGTCCTTTACATGGATTGAGAACTTCTATCCTGAAGATACGATCGTCACAAACATTTAAAAGTAACATACGTAACCACCTCCAATGGCATGGAACTGATGCTGCGGATCAAACCGCTGGGGCTTACCTTGACCCTAAATAATGTCGTCTTGTTCCATCGCCATAAAATCCACCTTGTCAGTGCTAATAGCATAGCGGAGCGTAACCAGGATTACATGCCGACAACTGTTTCTTTGGCTGGTTAGCCTAATGTGCAATCATATAAGCAGCGACCCTGACCGCTCGTAATTTGACTTTCTTGTAAAGATTAAAATAGGTTTCTCACAATACCGCGGTACTTCAACATGGTGCGAGTTGACACGAACTTCTCCTCCAAACTTGCAAACTTAGGCACTCACCGAATTATTTCAGCAGATGCTGGCGACAGAAACATTTGATGTCCTGATCACGCCTTAGATTGGGAGGCCTTATGACTTTTGCTAGTCGAGTAAATTAAATGGCAATAATTATTTACGATTGGTTACAAATTTTATAATTCAACGGATTATAGGTTATTTAGTAAGTAACTATATATAATCGCGAGGAAGGGATCAACAGTACAAAACCGCAAAAATGCGAATGTACAAACTTATATTAGTGCTGACCCAATATTGTTGTTCAAATAATATAAAAGGAATTCTTGTTGAAATCGATAACAGCGCCACCGGGTCCAATTGTGATTTTAAACCGTTCTTGAATGCCCTTGAACAGATACAAAAAAATTCATCAACACTGGTCCTGCCGTTTAGGAGAAGTTCAGTGACATACACACGTACACTAGAAATATATATATATATATATATATAAAGATATATTTATTTATTTTCTTGTAAGATTTCTAATAGGAATTTATGAATGCTATTTAGGAATTGGTACATCTGTGACGACCGACCCCAATGAAAGCGTGTGTCCTAATTTAAAATATGTCAAACTATTTCTAGTTCTAGTGCATTAACTACTTGATAGTTATATTGCGTAATTTCCTCTACAATACATACATTAATATTCATAGCTCCATAAAAATATAGTATTTACCCCGCATTTTAAGCACTAAATCATCCGTCTGTACTTACCCCAATTTCATCAGGTAGCATTGGCTAGGTATAAAGTCGTTAGTGGCTTTTGCTTTACCCATAAAAAAAGTAAGTTTTATAGTATTCGTATTTCCATTACCAGGCAAATATACATTGCATGGACACCATATTACTTAAATACTAAATATATAAAAGATCTGTCTTCATTGACGAGACACATAAACAAGATATTTTTTATTTTTCTTATTAAAAGCACATAATGAGACCCAATTTCAAAATGATAAATTTAAAAGAGATAAAATTTCAGTTCCGTGTGCAGACAAGGGACAAATACAATTACCTCCCTCCGTCACTTTAGGCGGCTATCGTAAGGTACAACTTTTATATATAAGGCAATTACATTACTGTTAGAGAAGGAAATCTCGAAAGAGAACGTTACCAGTTACGCGTACGTTGCCAGTTCGAACAGTGCGATATTCTAGCTAATATTAGGTATATGTAAATATGAGTTTATTTACTTCTTATATATTTACCCCTTAACTACTCAACACTTAATTACTCAATCGATTATCTTGAAATTTCAAGCGTACCTTCTTAGCTATACATAAAATAAAAAGGGATATAGTGTATCTGAAGGATAGAATTTAATTAACAAAAGTTATAGGCATAGCTAATTAACAAATATGACTTACTCAAAACATTTTATCTGTAAGTCACAAAACTTTGCTATAGGGACGTGAGAATGGAAAGCGTAAAATTCGATATGGACAGTCCCATAGAGATATCAATTTTCTAAATTTTTTTTTGCTTGAAATAACTTGAAAAACTTATCGTCAAATAAATTAAGGATATAATATAAACTCATTTGCAAAAAAAACGGGCGGTTTTGATTTTCATTCATATTTAAAAAGATACAATACCAAAAAGGTTTCAATCGTTTGTACACGTTACTGGCCGGTTTTAAAAATGCTGTGGTATTTAAAAAAGTACGTTCTAAATTCAATTTTTCATTTGATGTTCATTTTTACAGAAAACCCCTTTTTATCCTACATTTTTGGCGCGAAGTTCCAGAAGTTAACATCGACTTTCATAACTTTTATTCAATTTTTATCGATTAATTTCATATCCTTGACTGTCAAAGCTTTATTTAATGCTGTTTGGCTGTATCAAAAATGGTAGATAAAGTGGTAAAAGCTACCAAAATTATCGCGCTGCTTGAAGAGGGTTGCAGCCAATGTTTCGTGGCTAGGAGGCTAAGTGTTAGTCGCTCGACAGTCCAAAGGACCTGGCAGCGATATCAGGAGACTGGTTCCGTCGAGAGAAGGCCTGGTTCTGGAAGAAAACCATGTACCCAACCACGGGATGATCATTTTCTTGTGAGTCGCGCATTGAGAAATCGCAAATCTTCGTATGTGGATCTTAAGAACAACCTCCAAGAAGTAAGAAATGTGCATATTAGTCTATGGACGGTCAGGAGGAGGCTTCTCGCTGCCAATATACGCAGTCACCGCCCGGCCCGCGGCCCCAAATTACTCCGTGAGCACAGAGTTCACAGGCTTAGGTTCGCTAGAAATTGTGAATCATGGACTCAAGACGATTGGAATAGGGTTTTGTTCTCTGATGAAGCCAGGATATCTCTGTTCGGTGAAGATCGACGTCGGCGAGTGCTAAGAAGACAAGGAGAACGCTTTGCAGAGGCATGTTTCGAAGAAATCACACCTTATGGTGGGGGCTCTGTTATGTTTTGGGCAGGAATAAATTCAATGGATCGTACAGAGTTAGTCTTCATTGAAAACGGCTCACTGACTGGGCATCGATACATAACGGAAGTTCTAATTTCTCATGCACAACCCGCATTGGCCGCTCTAGGTGAAGACTCGATTTTTATGGACGACAATGCTCGCGCCCACCGATCCCGCGATGTTAATGCGTATGTGCAAGAGGTCGGCATTCGTCGTTTGGATTGGCCAGCTCGAAGTCCCGACCTCAATCCCATAGAGCATGTCTGGGACGTTCTGAAACGGCGTGTGAGATCAGTACACCCGGCTCCGCAGACCATCAGAGAGCTGAAGAATGTGATTACTGCGGAGTGGGAACGTATTCCGCAAGCAAGTATCCGGGATATACTCGCTAGCATGCCCAGACGAATTCAAGCTGTGATTTTAGCTAGAGGGGGTCACACTCAATACTAAACATTTATCTGCTTTTACTTTATTAAAGAAAAACAAACAAAAAAACTTTTTTATTTTTACTTCATGAGCATATGCACTACTAGCGAATATACACTACTAGCGAGGTTTAGCATTATTTCCCATAAATTGTATCTAAATTTTATGAAATACTGATGAAAACGATTATTTTCTTATTAATTTAGCAAATTGTGTGGATAAAACTACCTATAATTATCAAACAAAGAAATATTAACATTTGAAATGGTTCATTGCTTAGGTGCCCGTTTTTTTTGCAAATGAGTGTATTTGTGCCAGAAAAGGCGGTGAAGGAAAACCGTAGGCGCTTTTGTGCATTAAATAATCGTTAAATTTTGTTATTTTCACGTGATGAACTATTTAAATTGAAAAAATTAAAGCAACAGATGAGAGACCTTCGCGTTTATTATTTTACAAAGTTACACTAGCTACGTAATACTAACACTTTATTTAGCAACCAACCATTTTCATTAGTTCTCAGGGTCCAAAGGCCAGCAAACTATTACAACTAAGCGTTTCAACTTCAACTGAACTTGCAGAGGACTGACAGGGTAAACCAAGATTATAAATGTTAAAGCTAGTCCAACTTTAACAAGAAATTGGTAAAATTGCTTTCCGCAATGAACAGTGGCTAGACATCAAAATAATTTTGCGGCAATATAATCCCAGCAATTTAATTAAATCGGAAGCTTACGATGTTTTATGTTGATAATTTGTAATATGAATTAAGGGTTAACTGACATACGTGATACAGCAATTAATATCATTATATATTGTAAATAAAACTACTTTTACGGATTATATCGCGTTTGTATTTGATTTATGATTGTCCGACGTTTCGAACACTTTGCAGCATTCATGGTCACGGGCGGACTAAGGTGTCTCACGTCCAACAAGTAATCGTTATTTCAGACATTTATAATTATCTACCGAAACGTCGGGCAATCATAAATCAAATACAAACGCGATATAATCCGTAAAATTAGTTTTATTTACAATGTGTAGTGCTCGCGTAAACATCAGATATCATTATCATTATATATTTTTAACGTTTCCCAATAAAGCAATTAATGTATAGCTCGCGTAATAACCGAGTAAGAATACAATCACAGAGTAAAATTACCAACCCTTACTTCCTTGTATCATAAATAATCTATTAAAAAATTTAACATATTACACAGTGATGCTGTTCTTCGTTCCCGAACGAAAATCCATATAAAATAGTAGTACTACTACCAGTATCTACTACATATATACATATATGTGTACCATACATTATGTATAAGTATATGGACTATACGTACAAGTATAGCTACCTACCGAAAATTATTAATTAAAGAGGTCAAATTATTAATCTAAAACATTCTCGAACACCCTAGCACACATACTAAAAAATCACCAAAATCGGTACAGCCGTTTGGGAGTTCTATCACATACACAGAAGACATACATAACAGAAGAATTATCTATACCAATAAATAAAATTGGAGTGTCTGTTTGTAATGTCAAAATAATAGGCTTTTTTCATGCTCACACGGTTATTTGCATGACACCTATGCCTAAAATAGCAATTAAAAAATTTTTGTCTGTCTGTCTGTCTGTCTGTTTGTTCCGGGTAATCTTCAAAACGGCTGGACCGATTTCAAAAATTCTTTCACCAATGGAAAGCTATAATATCAGGGCGTAATCTAGGCTATATTTTATCCCGATATTCCCACGGGAACGGGAACTACGCGGGTAAAACGACTATAACCTATAACCGAAGCGAAGCGAGGACGGGTTGCTAGTATATAATAAGTATACCAGTTCTAAGTATATCAGAAAATTTTCACCTATTCTATTGTCCAATTAATTTCACTTTGAAATAGATCGTCTAAAGTAACGTAGAGCATCTTTTGGCAGTCACGAATCCCCTGTATATTGAACTGATTTATCGAATTAATTTTCAAAGATTCTCGACTGGAGCTGAATATTAAGAGCCAGTAATAATTTCAGTTCAGAAACACAGTCTTTATGCCACCACTCTTGTAGGCGGGGTGGTTGCTCATAATTCTATCGTGTTCGACATTCCCGACCGGTTTTAAGTTTCCTGATTGGAATTTACAAAAGTTTACATGTTAAGTCGTCTTTGAAAGGAGTGGTATAACTTTCAATACACAATTTCAAGGTACAAAACCTTTACTATTCTTAAAATCCATTTAATAACAAGCTTCTTCATTACTAAAATAGTCGCGTATATGTCAGTACAAATATTCACCTTAGCCAGTTCCAGTAAGTATATTTAGCTTAGTTTTCTCTACATCTTTGTGTATTTCATAATGTACGCTATTTAATACACGATACCTTTTCTTTATTTTGGACAGAAAACATAATTTCGGAGTATTATTTTGCGTTAATGACGAAATGATAATTCAATGCCTTGAAATAAGTTCCGAATAATTATTTTCACACGTGCAAATAATGTTGGTTTCATAATACGTAACCTATAGGTATAACCTATATTACTGTTGTATCAATCTAGGCAGATGAGTTGGTATAGACTTATTTGAAGGGAAACTTATTTTTAACCGACTTCAAAAAGGAGGAGGTTCCCAATTCGTCTGTATTTTTTTTTTTTATGTTTGTTACCATAGAACTTTCGATTGGGTAAACCGATTATGATAATTCTTTTTTTGTTTGAAAGCTGGTGCTTCCCATGTAGTCCCATTTCAATTTCATCCAGTTTGGACAATGGCATCCATGGGAAAACCACATAAGTCTTTAATTTGCATTAAGTATGTGCGCGATAAATGGACGAAAACTCAATAACAACGCCAACCGAAGCCGATGATTCTTTTTTAACCGACTTTAAAAAAGGAGAAGGTTGAGAACCTTCTCTTTTTTAAAGTAAATTCGACTTTAATTTTTTTTTATGTTCGTTACCTCAGATCTTTCGACTGCGTGAACCGATTTTGATGATTCTTTTTTATTTATTTGAAAGCTGGTGCTTTTCGTGTGGTTCCGTTTCAATTTAGTCCAGTTTTGAACGTGGTATCCATGAGAAAACTATTTAAGTCTTAAATTTGCATAAAGTAAATAGTACACATGGACGAAAACTCAATATAACACCAACCGATTTCGATGATTCTTTTTATTGGATAGGATGTACTTCAAGGCTAGTTTGATTAGTTTCTGATTATAGGATCCATGCTAAAGTAACGGTACTCTTCAATTCTTAGGAGCAAATTATCGACACTCGGCTGAATCTCTTATAGTATCCGAATATTTGAGTCACCTACCGTAATGTTGAACGGCACTGTCTCAAACGAGCAGCACTATTAGTAGGTTGACTCGAAGGTAGAAAACAAAATGTGTACTTCACATTCACTAAAAATCAAACAATAAAAATAATTTTTAATAAAAAAAAAACTGACTTCGAACAAAAAACAATTCCCAAACAAATTAATATGCACTAAAAAGCAAAAAATAATTCTTGTACGATGTAGTGCACGCCCAACCTTACAACAACTTGATGAAAAAAAAATTGAGTATTTAAAAGTCAATCAAATTATTACGACAATATAACAATTTTTTACAATTATTATTATTTTTGGAGTCGGTGTCAGTCAACAAAACTAGGACACCGACAAACATACCAACATAGACATAGACACCGACTCCAAAAATGACAATAATTGTAACTATTGTTGATTGACTTTTAAATACTCTATTTTTTTTTTCATCAAGTTGTTTTAAGGTTGGGCGAGCACTACATCGTACAAGAATTATTTTTTGCTTTTTAGTGCATATTAATTTGTTTGGGAATTGTTTTTTGTTTGAAGTCGGTTTTTTTTGTTAAAAATTATTTTTATGTAGTACCCAATTATTTCTTACACAAATAGAAGTATCAAAGTTGTAAATATCCATATTTTTCTGCTAGTACTACATTATATTATGCTTTTTTATGTTAGCGATTACATCAAATTAGATTAGGGTAAAGGTAATCTTCATCATTACGTATTATTTATGGCGACGGCGTAAGAATACAATTCATCACCGAGAGGGTGATGAATTGTATTCTGTGATGAATTCTTTTCATTTGAATTGATATTGATATGAAATGAATAACGAGGTCAAAGACTGTTCATAGCTTAAAGGCATAGAAATTTAATAATAAATATTTCCAAATGGTGTAATACTAGAACAAACTATTTGCATAGTAAATTGTTTTTGAAATAAATATACATATTTCTTGCCATTTACTAAAAAATTTAAATTTATTTTTGTTCACGTAGAAAACTAGAAGTAAACATTTTGAATCAGATTTTACTTAACTTAGGTATTTTTAATATACTTTTACTTTTATTATAAAATATAGCTAATAATTAATAAATATTTGCTTGCAAAGTTTTAGAATGGGATCTGCAATCGTTTTTTATTTATACGCATTTTAAGGGGGTATTCTGGTCTAGAAAGCCTAAATTTTTGGCATTTTTTCAAACTAAGATAAAAAAAAATAAAAGACATTTTTATCATCGGATCTGGAATCGCCGATTAATCCAAAGTGAGTAAATGTTATTATCTGAGTTATTCTACAGAAATCTTTTCTTAAACTTTAAACGCGTTTTTTCAAAACTACTTTTTTCGAGGTGGTTGACATGATATCTCAAGTTCTACATGGCTGATTCCTTTGAAATTTTAAATATATCTTCTTTATATATATCTGTCTAAAATTGATTAAAATAAAATTGATTTTAAGTAATTTAAAAAAATCAATAAGGTCGAAAAAAGGGGTAATTTTTTTTTTTTTATGACGACGCCCTTTTTTGTATTTTTCCCTTTGGTAGCGACATCTTGACTAATGAAGAATTTTCTTAACTTGTTTGATTTGGATCACTACAAAGGGTGACATCATGACAACCAGGAAGTACCGTTTCTTTTTGCAGCCGCCACTTCACCGACCTGTAATTAAACGAGTTTTTGATTTTTTTTTTGTATTTTAATTTTTTTTTTATATTCTTAAAATGTCAATAAAAATCATATAAAAAAAATTTATAATTTATAATCTGCAGTAACGATGACTTGTTGGACGTGAGACATCTTAGTCCACCCGTGATCATGAACGCTGTAAAGTGTTCGAAACGTCGGGTAATCAAAAATCAAATACAAACGCGATAAAATCCGTAAAGTAGTTTTATTTAAAATGTATAATACTCGCGTAAACATCAGAAATCATCATGGTAAAAATGTTTTTCATTTTTTTTTTCTAGTTTGAAAAATGCCAATGATTTAGGCTTCTAGACCAGAATACCTCCTTAATGCAAGGCGCTGCATACTGCGTAATGGCGATAAGTGAGGTTGGCCCTTTTTCGAACGAGAAAAATATTTTTCGATGTAAAGTAAAAAAAAACTGGTATTTTTATTTTAAATCAACGCCCTGCACTAAGGAAATAATCCTAGTGTTGCGGGGGACTTTACAAACATATAATTAACGGACACAAATTACACCCAGACTCAGAATAACAATTTGTTGATCTTGAATTTAACGTTGAATTTGTTGATGTTATTTGAGCTAATCTTATTACAAATTTATTAATAATATAAAATAAGAATTATATTACGCACTAATTACTGCGTAATATAATATTTTGCAGATAATCTTAATAAAGATTTATACAACATTCATATTTTTAATTCAATTATTATATCTACGCTCCTCTTTATAGAATTAAAAGCATTTAGCATAACTTCTGTGAAATTCAATGATCTCCTATCTTACTATAGGAGCATATTACGTGAAGCAGGCAGCAAAATACATGTCACATTTTAGATCTTGTTCATATCTGAATTAAAGATGTAGTATTAAACCTGAATATACCTAGTCTTGCCATAAATACTGTAATAAAGATTTTTTTTTCTATTGCCAATAACATTTATTACTTTTATAGTGTTAGTTAGATATATAAATATAAAACAATTTAAAATATTAAAAGCTTATTCGAAGTGGTCTCCATTGGCTGCAATATAGCCCTTTAAACGTTGAGGCTAGTTGTCAATAGAAGCACGCACTCTTTCCATGGGAAAATTCTTCATTGCCAATCGTATGGATTGTTTTAGGGACTCCAAATTATCATGGCATTTAATGGAAGCCATACTCTCTAAAATTAACCATAAATCGTAATTCAGCGGATTAAGATCGAGACTAGACGATGTTTCGGACTTCATCAGAGCTGAAGACTGGTTTCAGCTCTAATGAAGTCCGAAACGTTCGTTTCCAACCAAGACTGCGTAGACCGAGCTTTATGACCCGGCGCCGAGTCTTGCTGAAAGGACCATTCTTATTTATTGAATATGGTGTTGTTAATGGGCTTCACTACCTTCTAAAGCCTTGTATCTTGATACACTTGTTTTGATACCTAGTGCACAAAAGTATGGCTCAGTCACTCCTTCATAGTTAATACCCCACCAAATCATCACTGAAGTCGGATAATGCCTAGTTGCATTCTTTCGACTAAGTGAGAAACTTCCTTAGAGTTTTGGGCATAAATACGGTCATTTTGTTTTTTTTTTATTGCAAACGGTGGCAAACGAGCAAACAGTACACCTGATGGTAAGTGGTGCTGCCGCTCATGGACCTTTACAAGGCCGTTGCCTATCACGAAGAAAGCGAAGGGAGTGTGAATGCGTGCATTGAGGCTCGATGATACCAAGGCCACCACCAAAACCCTCCACACGCAATCACCCTCAGAAAGTTGGACTTCCGGCTCTCTCGCTCACCGAACGAAGCGCAGTAACAAATTGCTACTACTCAGACGTCGATTTTCTGCGAGAGCATGGTACTGCCCCGGACGGACCGGCCCGCGGCTGTAGACAGATAACTGTCGACAGTGTGGTCCTACCACTCCTGTTTGTTAAAATGTTGCTCAAATGTAAAAATTTATTCATCCGTAAACAAAATTTTCCTGTGACTTCTCTTTGCGTACCGCTTCAGTAATTGTTTTATTTTACCACCCTATTCTTTTTTAAATTATCAGTTAAGAAACGAGCAGTACGTCTCTTATATACTGCAAGTCCTATGTCATCTTTTAAAATACGCGACAAGGTTCTAGGTGGTATATAGGTGAGATAAAATCTTTTGCTTTCGGACAGCATTTCATCGAATTTTTTACCTACTGCTTTGACCACCTTTTTAGAGGAGGTCTCATTGTACTTATTAATAGCCCGGTACACAAACATTTTACTAATACCAAGCGCGTGAGTTTTAAAAATTGCATTTAGCTGCATACCTACTTTGTGTAATGCAATCACAGCGATTCGGTTCTCTTTATCAGCCCACCCCATTTTAATATCACAAAATATTGTACATTGTATTGGCGCCAAAATGAGAAAACACAATGAACAATCATATAATAATTTATGATTTTTGTAAAAAATAAACTGACTTCAAAACGCAATGCAGAGTAATCGAAAATATCGTTAATGCAGACAATTTAGATAAAATTTTAGATTGATTGATGATTTTTCAAAAACCACTTGTCCGATTTCGATAAAATTTGCATGGGATCGTTTAGGCACCTTTGCAACAAAAAAAGATTTAACAAATCGCTTAGCAAGCTACGGTCTATGGACGAACAAATATAAAAAAAAAATACAAACATCCGAACTGAGGACTTCCTCCTTTTTTAGAAGTCTGTTAAAAATGACAGATTCCAAATTCAAATGTAATATTTTGTTTATTTTTAATTGTAACAGTATTTATGGCCAGACTAAGTATATAAAGATAAAGATATGGTGCTTAACCCGTTTGTATTTATTTCTTCATCATCGCCATCATTTCAGCTTATATACGTACTACTGTTAGGCTCGAGCCACCTCCATAATAGGAGGGAAATTGTTCTGCTATACCCCGCTGGTCAGACTTGTTGGAATACTGTTTCATTTCAAATTATTCTTCTCTTGCATAGATTTTATATTCATATTTAGTCCCTTAGTCGTTTTTTACGACACCTATATATGTATGAATTATATTAAATATTTCTAAAGGTGGATTAATTAAGGAAGTAAGTAAAGATTCATCACCAAAACAAAGCTAATAAACAACGCACAATACGTAACAGAACAACAATAAATAATATAAAGCGGTAATCTTTCATAAGACAATATTAATTATATTATTCAGCGGGTGTCAGAAACAACATGAATTTCGTAATATTGGGAGAAGATGACTTGTCAACGTCCAATGCCAATATAATAAAGCTCTTCTGAAGAAATTCTCCAAATCCAAAGCGAGCATTATTCCTTTCATACGATTTAAAAAATGTTATTGTCACATTCTTTTACGTTAAACACTTGTTCAAATTTTTAACAGTCACCTTTGATTTAATTCCCTTTGATGTTAATGTGATATTGATTTAAATTGTTAAATGAAAGCACGCTTCTAAAATTTGTACAAATTAATTGAGGAAAATATATTTGCTTCTTTTTGGTCTCATTTTCCATTCTGTTTAATTTGTGTTATTCTTTCTTTCCGTGTGGTAATGGAGTAAAAATAAAATTCACCACCCCCTCTCTTCCCCGTGGATGTCGTAAATAATGACTAAGGAATTAAAAATCCATATAAAATCTATACAATTCGAAATAAAACCGTATAGTAACACGTCTGACTAGCGTGGTATAGTAGGTCAATTTCCTTCTTATTGTGTAGGAGGCCCGAGTCCAATAGTGGGACGTATATGAGCTGAAGGGTTGATGATGATATTCTTTACGTAATACTTTTATATATAATGTACTAGTTTAAACGTGGGTGTCGTAAAAGATGACTAAGAGCTATAATTTGCAAATCTATGCAACATCTGTGAAAAGGAGGGAAATGTGAAATAAAATCCTATACCAACTCGTTCAGCCATCTGACTAGCGTGGTAAGATGATGATGATGAAATATTTTTAATAGCATATTTCTGAACTCTAAATTAGGAAGTATATTGAGGTTACTATCTTCATATATATATATATATATATATTTCCTGTCTGTGTATGTCACTGAACTCCTCCTACACGGCTGGACCGATGTTGATGAAATTCTTTGTGTGTGTTCAAGGGGATTCGAGAATGGTTTAGATTCACAATTGGACCCGGTAAGTGGCGCTACGATCGATTTCAAGGAGAATTCCTTTTACTATTTTTTTATATTTAAACAGAACAAGGTCTGTTATAACCTTATAAAATGTTAATATCTGGTTGACCGAGCTTCGCTCGACATATTTTTATCGAATTTATTTAGATATATATTACTAAAAAATAAAAAAATAAATAATGGAAAATATATAAAAAATTACAAAAAGAGAATAATAATAACACCGAGATTCAAACCGACGCTGTTTGATTGAAAAAATACCAAAATTAAAACCTGTCACCTTCCCATCTGAGCTATCGTAACTCATGACGTTGCCATCGAAATTTGAATTCATATTCTTTTAAAATTTAATGTCATTGTTTATTTTGCTAAAAACACGGACAAAACAACATTTTCTATAAATAAAACCTAGCTAGATCGATTTTTTGGACCCGAATCCTCTAGTATGCCAAGTTTCAACAAAATCGTTGGAGCCGTTTCCGAGATCCTGAATATATATATATATATATATATATATATATATATACAAGAATTGCTCGTTTAAAGATATAAGACTGTGGTATGATTATTATATAGTTCAGCGTTAGCGTTAGCATAAATATGTTTAATTAATGAATCATATTTCGTTATTCCATGAAACTTTACTATCCTGTAGTACAATAAATTTTGGGTCATTCTGTGTACTCTACCGGATCTTTCATGGGGAGTGCTATCAGGAACTGAAACGTTATGATTTTCAATTGTACGTTTTCAGCGATCATTTCTTCCATGTACTAAGACTGTATGCTTTGGAATTCACTACCTGCTGTGTTTCCCGTGCCATATGACATGTCCTAAGTTAAACAAGGTTTAAAAGAGGACTGTTTTAATGGTAGGCAGCGCTCTAGCTGTGCCATTGATATTGCAGAGGTTCATGTGCGGCGAATATCACTTACCATCAGGCGCAGTGCTTGCTCGTTTGCCTCTATCTATACCAATAAATAAAATTGAAGTGTCTGTTTGTAATGTAAAAATAATAGGTTTTTTTCATGCTCACGCGGATATTTGCACTATACACATGCCTAAAAATCACTTTATATTTTTTTGTCTGTCTGTCTGTTTGTTCCGGGTAATCTTCAAAACGGCTGAACCGATTTCAAAAATTCTTTCACCAATGGAAAGCTATAATATCGGGGAGTAGCCTAGGCTATATTTTATCTCGGTATTCCCACAGGAACGGGCACTACGCGGGTAAAACAACTAATACCGAAACGAAGCGAGGGCGGATTGCTAGTCTATACCAATAAATAAAATTGGAATGTCTGTTTGTAATGTGAAAATAATAGGCTTTTTTCATGCTCACACGGTCTGTCTATCTGTTTGTTCCGGGTAATCTTCAAAACGGCTGAACCGATTTCAAAAATTCTTTCACCAATAGAAATCTATAATATCAGAGAGTAAACTAGACTATATTTTATTCCGGTATTCCCACGAGAACGGGAACTACGGGGATAAAGCGACAGAAACCGAAGTGAAGCGAGGGCGGGTTGCTAGTCAGCAATAAAAAAAATCCATGATGTTTAAATTGCCTTAAGTTAAAAGGGCACGATACTCCATAATAAAGATATTAATGTGATTATTACATTACCTTCAGAATATTAAATATTTCAAAAGTTGGAGAAAGTTGAAAGTATAGGGTAATGAAGTTGATTTCAGATGAACAACCAACCAGTTGTGGTGGATCTGTAAACTTTGACGCAACCTCAAAGACCCTAAACAATTAAATTATAAGATATCGCTTTGATCTAAGCAAATGAGTAAGGTGTGTGCAAAAGAGTATACACTTTTTGATGGGCGTCCTTTTACCAAATTTAGAGGGTTGCTTTTCAAGCAGGTAAGCAACAAAATATATTACCAATTTCAATGCATTTATTTGCAAATTAAACAGATTTAACGATAACGATTAAGAAGTAAGTATATAGGGCTGTCGATGAATAACTGAAACACCAATTTTATACGTGTATTTATAAGAAATAAGGTAATAAGGTGGTAAATTCTGTGTAATCAGATAAATATTTGTGAGATACACTGCTAAATATAAATATATTTAATTAAACTCTTGAAGATATCAATTTAAAGTTGAAAAGCAATTGGATGGACCTTTGGCATTAAAGAATTAAATCGGCGTCCCTATAGGCGACGTCAATAGGAGAGGGTACTCCCTCGGGGTATTCCGTCGGGTCGACCACTGAAGCCAAGGAACTCTGCACCGGTGGTCGGCCCAACGACGAGGGCGACGTGCTATATGGGTGGGTGACGAGGCCGCGCGCCGCCTCTCTGTCGCCCCAACGGAGATGACAGGTGCGTTGATCGTAGTCCAGCCCCAAAAAAAGAGGCTTATTATTATTTAACCGCGGTTTGTATTTGATTTTTGATTGCCCCACGTTTTGAAAACCTTTCAGCGTTCGTGATTACAGAAAGAGAAGGGTGTTTCGCCTCCCACAAGTCATCGTTATTTCAGAAATATGTGTGAAATATGTGCATTGTTATTCGTTAGTTTTCTTATTATTAATTTACATCTCTGTATCGAATAAATATTTATAGTCAATATATTCGTAATAAGATTAACTGAAATAACGGTTTGTTTTTACTTTATATCTAAAAACATTTTACTTGTTCGCAAAGGAGTCAAACGTTTGTCATTAAGGCGCACTATACGGTGCCTCGCACTAAAGTGCGTATAAATAAAAATCGAATGCAGAACCCATTCTAAAACTTTAGATATATTTATAAACTACTAGCTACATATTGTAATAAAATTAAAAAGTATTAAAAATATCGAAGTTAAGTACAATCTGATGATTACTTCCGATTTTCTAAGTAAAAAATAGAAATTTCAAATTTGTAGTAAATGGCAAGAAATATGTATATTTATTAACAAACATGGAATACTTAGTTCATCTTTTATAAAATCTAATATTAGCAAAAAAAACTTTCAAAAAATCCGTTTTTCTAATTTCGTCGATTCTTTTAAAGTCAAACTAGAAACTAAGTGTCATAAAAAAAATTATAATGTATGTATGTACTTATATATTATTCTTATGTACTTGATTACTTTTTTAAACCATTTACTGGCATATCATGGATATTATTAGGTATTGTCAGCCCATATATATCCTAATCCTGGGCTTTGGCCTCCTCCGAATAAACAAAATTAAACTACTACACCATGAGAAGAGACAAGAAAAAGTTGGGGAATATTGTATTCTTAATGGATCACCACTCAGGGAAATAAGGCATTTTTTGTTTTATAACAACATAGGAGAATACCGAAATGACGAATGCAAACGAAATTCTGAATTGTATAATATTTTGTTTTCGCGTAATAATTTCAAAAAAGATTTAGGGCGCCGCGCCATAATACAAAAGTCATAAATTTGGAAACAAATCCTATTTCAATGATACAAATTCAATTAAATTATTATTCTTACATTTTAACGTATAAAGTTGGATTCATCACTCTTAATGCGCGTGAAACTGGCATCAGAACGCTAGTAAAATTAGATTTACGGATTTTATCATGTTTCAATTTGATTGTGTTCTCCAGAAATGTTTAATACTTTACAGTAATCACAATTACGGTAGAACTAAGGTGTTTAATGTCTATAGTATTAAAGGTCTATAGTATGGAACTTTTATGTACCCACTACAGTACCAATTTTAGACCCATATTTTTATTCAATATCAATTGGCAATTAATTAAATATCAATTTAGCAGAAAGAATAAATTAGAATTAATAATAAAATAAAACAATTTTAGTGACTTTTTAATAATGTTAAAATAAAATTTTATAATAATTAATATTGAATAAATATTTTTCCGTGTAGTGACGGAGTAAGAATAGAATTCACCCCTCCTTTCTTACCAGGAGTGTCGTAAAAGATGACCAAAGGATATGCCAACACGTCTGACTAATGCAGTATAGTAGGTCAATTGCCCGCCTAGCTGAGATGACGATGATCAAATATTATTATCGAATACACAAGAATGTGTAAACTGTTCTGGTATTTCACGATGAAAATAAATTATAAAAAATATCCTTGTCTTTTTTTACATCAATTACATGTCCGCCTTTGTGTAATATAAATAAAAACTATAATAAGTGAGCAGTCATGTAGGAAAATCACTCATATTATTTTCTGAAATGTTTGATAACATTCCACCGACGCGGCTACTTTGTACCAAAATGACGCATGAATAACTAAAAGAAATTCTTTAAATTAAGCTCGACTATTTCGTGTCATAGTAGCTACTTTAAGAATGAAATAAACAAAAAACCACTCCGGCGAAAATTCTTATTAATATTATAAATGCGAAAGTAAGTTTGTTTGTTTATTTGTTTGTGTGTTACGCATTCATGCTTAAACCACCAAACCCATTTCAAAAATTCTTCCACCAATGGAAAGCTATAATATCAGGGAGTAAGATAGGCTATATTTTATCCCAGTATTCCCACGGGAACGGGAACTACGCGGGTTAGGCGACTGAAACCGAAACGAAGCGAGGGCGGGCTGCTGGTATCAAAAAAATGTTAAGATGGAATATGAAATAAAAGAATCTATATATAAAAAAATGAATGTTTGTCTGTATGTCTTTCATAGAATCATAAACTATGTATTTGATCATGTGATGATCTTCAGCAAATATTGTGCAGGAGCCCACGAAAGTTTCTGAGTTGGTACGACCCGAGCTGGTAAAACCGGTCGGTGGTGTGGTGATCGATTTCAAGGAGAATTCCTTTTACTATTTTTTTAGATTTGAACAGAATATCGTCTGTTGGGTCAGCAAGTATTAAATAAATATTAAATATTTTCTACCGAAATCATTAGTCGCCTCATACTAGTAAAACTAAGTAATCTTACCTCGAA
Source organism: Lymantria dispar (assembly GCA_032191425.1). NCBI lineage: Eukaryota > Metazoa > Arthropoda > Insecta > Lepidoptera > Erebidae > Lymantria > Lymantria dispar. The sequence goes on from CM063458.1 coordinate 16,043,627, forward strand.
AGTTTATAAAGAATTCAATATAACGCCAACTTATTTACTTGCAACCACTTGGTTCATCGAGTAACATATGTTCCTATCATCAGCACCCCGCTCTTATCCCAATTATTTGAGGTTGACTCTAAATGTACTCTTCTTTCATATTGCAATAGTTTTGGCAATAGTTTTATGACTGGTCGCCTGCCTGGCGTCAACTCTCCTTGGGAACGTAATTATTGACTTAACGGTATCACGTGAAGTTAGCAGAAGTCGATATAAAGCTCGTAATCGTCTTTCAGGACGCTCACGAGCAATGGAAGGTAGTGTTAGTAGCCGCCACCAGACAGGTTACAAGTGCTACTAATCGTAGTAGTATCATCATCATCATCATCGCAGCCCACAGACGTTCCAATTTTGGGCTCGGGCCTCCTCCACAGTGGGAGGGCATTTGACCATGCTGGTCAGACATGTTGATATAGGGTTTGATTTCGAGTTTTCTGCAAATTTTCTCGAACCTATTTAAGAAATTCTTGGAAACTGCAGTCGGTTCTCGTCCTGTGTGTCCTTGTGTCATGAAATATTTTTACATCTTTATACGTATTCTGAGCCTGACCATAAGCTTTGCACCGGATGTCGGCCGAGACCACTTTTTTTTCTTTTTTGGGGTGGGCTGTGGTCGGCGCACTCCTCGCACCACTGCGTCCGGGGCGACAGAGGGGTGTAAGCACGCACACCCGCAACCCACCCGAATACCACGTTGCCTTCGTCGTTGGGCCGACCACCGGAGCAGGGTTACTTGTCATCAGTGGTCGGCCCGACGGAATACCCCCTATTTGGGTTACCCTCTCATCGACCGACGTCCCCCCCTCGGGGAGGACGTCGGTCTTTCCTCACGCGGTCGGCGCGGCCTCTCGGCGGGTGACGGCCTAACTCCCCGGTCACGCCACCCGCGGCGGCCTCGGCTAGGGCGGCATGACGCGCAGGTAGTCGCGCCTGCGCCGCCCCAGTCGCCGGCGGCGGGTTGCTTCGTCGAGGCTACGCTCCTCGCGCGCACGACCCGCCACTTCCTTCTGCGAGATCATTGCCTCGCAGAAGGCTGTGACCGCGTCCCAGTTCCTGACGCTGTCGAGCATCGCTCTAGCCATGGTCGGTCAGGTCAGCACCGATGATTATGACGAGTTCACGACGCTGCTCTGCCCAGGCGGCACAAACCTCAAGCGTATACTGCACCGTGTCCTTGTCGCAATCGTAGTGGTGGCAGGACGGTGTGCTCTCCTTCCTAGCGACCATGTACAGGTACTTGCCGAAGCATCCATGCCCCGTCAAGACCTGCACCAGTCGGAAGGAAAGCACCTCGCGCCACCGTTTTAGCCACTGCATCAGCACCGGCCGGAAGGCAGGTCGACAATTAATCCGCCATCCGTAGAGAATTTTACCGCGTGCAATCAATGTTGCCGTGATGTTGACAGGTGATTGAAAAAATAACTCCGATGCCCGCATCGAAACTAAAAACTTCGTACGGATGATTAGCGTAGATGGCGACGGAGAGGTACATTAGAGCAGATTATGGAACTTGACGACCTTCCTTTCTCGTTCCGAACCATTTGGGTGGATCTCAATGAAGCACAGCCCATCAAAAAAAATCATAAGTGAGAGACTTGAATATATAAAAATATTTACGCTTAAATAATACTTTAAATTAAAAACTTAAGTCACAATTTGTTTTGAACAATCCACGACTTTACCGAAACGCTATTACGGTTAGAGGTCAAGGTTTTTTAGATTCTTTTTATTTGATTAGGTGGTAAAATTCACGCGGCGTAGATCGTAGCAAGAGAACGTGCTTTGTTTTTTTATACATAATATTCTAATCTGGTCGTCAATAATATGTTTTTAGAGAGTTATTTATTAACTGAAGCTCCACTGTGAACATTCCTGTAATTAAAATTAGTTATTAAACTTCGACCCACATTTTGATACAAATTTATTGCCAGTACAAAAAAAAAACGATTCTATATGAAAAAATCTTTGTAATAACGATAACTACGTGGAACAACGTGAGACATCTGAGTCCGCTCGTGATTATAAATGCTGAAAAGTATTCGAAATGTTGGGCAATCAAAAATAAAATACAATTGCGATAAAATCTTTAAAAATAGTTTTAATTACATAATAGTGAATAATTATTAAGAGAAGGTAAATTCGAAATGAAATAGAGTTTACCTCGTTTGCACAGCGTGACAGAGTTAACCATTTATTCTTCCACTTGCAACCCGTCCTCGCTTCGCTTCGGTTTCAGTCATCTTACCCGCGTAGTTCCCGTTCCCGTGGGAATACCGGGATGAAATATAGCCTATGTTACTCCTGATAGCTTTCCATAGGTGAAAGAATTTTTGAAATCGGTTTATTAGTTTAATCATGTAAGCGTAACAAACAAACAAACAAACTTACTTTCGCATTTATAATATTAGTAAGGATTATAGTGTAAACTAATGACCAAAAATAACGTGTTAATAAGATAAAAAAAAAATGTAAAGTATAACTTCAAACTGTGCTATAAAAATCGTCTTCTAAATAAATAAAATCACCTTTTTTTGGGGGTGGGTTGCGGTCGGCGCGCTCCTCGCACCACTCCGTCCGGGAGTGGCGTAAGCACGCACACCCACAACTCACCCACGATGCACGTCGCCTTCGTCGTTGGGCCGACCACCGGAGCAGGGTGACTTGACGTCAGTGGTCGGCCCGAGGGAATACCCCTATTTGGGGTACCCTCCCATCTTTCCTCGGGGAGGACGTCGGTCTTTCCTCACGCGGTCGGCCTCTCGGCGGGTGACGGACTATGTCCCCGGTTACGTCACCCGCGGTCTCGGCTAGGGCGGCATGAGGCGCAGGTATTCGCGCCTACGCCGCCCCAGTCGCCGGCGGCGGATCGCCTCGTCGAGGATGCGCTCCTCGCGCAGGCGATCCGCCGCCTCCTTCCGGGAGACTACTGCCTCGCAGAAGGCTGCGATCACGTCCCAGTTTCTGACGCTGCCGACCATTGCCCTGGCGATAGTCAGCAGCGTCAGGTCGGCACCGATTATTGCGACGAGTTCACGGCGCTGCTATGCCCAAGCGTTATAATAAATCTCATGAGTAATAATAAACATCAATATTAATACTACAAATTCACAACAGAACACAAACAGCAATAGTTTAATAAGGGAATCAACAGATTGCTATACAAATGTTTTGGGTTCTATTCATGGTCCATGTTTAACATTTTACCGCTATATTGAAGTAAGATTTCATAAAAGAAGGTTTAATCGAATTAAAGCCCTATAATTTAGGTTATTATGCTAATTGTCCTTCTATTTTGAAGGATGCGTAATATATTAGACTCTGTATGTTTTACCACTAGACCATTCAGGATAAAGAATAAATAGGGATTTAGATTATCGATTCCATCAATCAACCGACCCGCATTGCTGTCAAAAATAGGCCTCACCAATGTTGAGGATGTCATGAACGCCACGCTTGAAAATCAAGTTGGCGATCGCAGTTGATGTTATTCAATTGGCCAGTAGAGTGCTGTCGGTTTGTAAAACTTTTACGGGAGTATAGGAAGGTTTATTTAAAGATTATCATTTGCGAAAATTATTGATTGTACTATCATACTTTTATGTAATGTATAACATTTCTGCTTAATCAATACACTACCTCTCTATCGTCATTTGGGCAAACCATCGGTACCGAATCCTTAACCCCGGTATCCAAGTCAGCAATTCCTAAAACAATGTTCATACTCAAATATTGGAAATAGATATTTTAATACATCAACGAGCAACTATCATAATTTGATCCTTATTTCTGAGTAAGCTTTCCTGGTTATAGTAATAACTTCGAAAAATAATTGAACTATTTATACACGTTATTTACCAGACAGAAAAAATAAATATGTTACACAAATCATAAAAACGAAATAATAAATTTAGGATGGCATGCAAGTTTCATAGAAATACACAAGATTCATCTTAATATCAAATATGTCAAGCCAAAATATTGCCAATTTGCCTTTTATCTAGATGGATATATAAATAGCATTCTCATCATAAAATGTTATCTAAAGAAAGGTTTAGTATCTAACGTACATGCTCACACAATAATATTATATTTTCAGCGTAGTTTATTAACATAATTGAGATGACGATTAACCGTGCCAGGAAATGTAAAATTTTATAGAAAATAAACTGTATCTGCAAATGTTTTAATATTGTTTTAGATGATCTTGATCCATCGAAACCAAGTAGAATAATGGGCAGGAGGCGCGAGGCCCTATTCTTTAAGAGGGACGATAACGTCTATAAAGACCTGCATGCGCATTTTACTCTCGAATCGTCAACGAGTTAAATTGGAGAAATACACCTACACAAGAAATTTATATATATATATTTTTTTTTTTTTTTTTGGGTGGGCTATGGTAAGCGCAGGCGCGGTCCTGCCCGTCCGGGACGATGACAGGACGGCGCACGGGCCCATAACCCACCCGTACCCACGTCACCTCGTTGTTTGTTGGGCCGACCACCGGAGCAGATGTGACTTGTCATCAGTGGTCGGCCCGACGGAATACCCTTTCGGGTAACCTCACGTCTCGACGTACTGGGACGTCGGTCGCCATCGCGTGGTCACCCTCTCTGCGGGTGACGGACAATTCCCCGGTCCGATCACCCGCGGCCTCGGCTAGGGCGGCATTAGGCGCAGATACTCGCGCCTGCGCCGCCCCAGTCGCTGGCGGCGGAACGTGTCGCCGAATAAGAGCTCTACTCGCACACGATCCGCCGCCTCCTTCCGTGAGATTACAGACTCACAGAAGGCGGCGACCGCGTCCCAGTTCCTGACGCTGTCGAGCATCTCCCTGGCGATGATCGCCAGCGCCAGGTCGGCGCTCCCTTTCCCACGCAGCACACTCCTGGAGCGTGTGCTGCGCCGTGTCCTCGTCGCAACTGTAGTGGTGGCAGGACGGTGTGCTCTCCCTCCTGACAATTTTGTGCAGGTACTTCCCAAAACACCCGTGCCCCGTCAGCACCTGCACAAGTCGGAAGGAAAGCACCCCGTGCGTCCGTTCCAACCACTCCATCAGCACCGGCCGGAAGGCCTCCATGGTCCTGACACCGTACCGAGGACTCTCCAGCCGGACTGCGCAACGGGCAATGACTCCTCGGCGGGCGTCGACCCGCCAGGCGGTGATCTCCTGCAAGGAGACCATACCGCTGCGGGCGCGCGTCCGTCTCCGACACCCGCCGATAAATGTCGGCGAGCATCTCCGCCTCCAGGTCCCACGGGGGAGTTCCGGCCAGGAGGCATGCTGCCTCCGTCGCCACGGTGCGGTAACCCCGTATGGCCCTGATCGCCATCATCCTCTGTGGTCGCCACAGGAGGGCCCTAAGACGGACGGTCAGGGATCCCGCCCACACCGGTGCGCCATACAGGGCCATCGACCGGATCACCCCCGTGTACAGCTGTCGCCACGTAGCACTGGGTCCACCCACATTCGGCATTAGCTGCGAAAGGGCGGACGCCGCGCCGACAAGCCTGGGAACAAGTCGATGGAGATGCTCCCGGAACCAAAAATGCCCGTCGAGCACCAGGCCCAAGTACTTCATGTGGGCTTGGATGCTGATGGTGACCGACTTCACGGTGATCGAAGCGCCGGCGGGAGGCCCGGCGGTACGGAGGCCATGGAACAAATGGGCCTCCGTCTTTTCCAGAGCTACCCTCAACCCCAGCGCTTCGATCCGCCTGACAATCTCCTCGGTGCCGAGAGTTGCCAGGCGTGCCGCCTCCTCTAGCGTCCCACCCCGGGCTGTGACAAGTGTATCGTCGGCGTAGCAAATTACGCCCAGCCCGGGTGGGAGGCTTCCTCTCAACGCCCAGTCGTAGCCGATGTTCCACAGGGTCGGGCCCAAAACTGACCCCTGCGGGACACCGCACGTCATGGGCGTTCGCACAACGTCCCCTACTCGGTCAACGTAGAGGACGCTGCGCCCCTCCAAGTAGTCTGCACCCAGCCGCCTGAGGTACACGGGCACCCCGTGATACTTCAGTCCCTCCCTGATGCAGCTGAATGGCAGACTGTTGAAGGCGTTGGCGATGTCCAGGGACACCGCTAACCGGACTCCTCCGCCGGTGACGGCCTCCGCTACCACGGCCTTCAGGCGCAGCAGGGCCGCGATCGTCCAACGCCCTCTCCGAAAACCAAACTGGGCGTCCGACAGATCGGGCCCGACCCCGATGAGGTGCCGCTCGATGCGGGCAGCCAACACCCTCTCTAGCAGTTTACCCGCATCATCGAGCAGCACGATGGGCCTGTAGGCCGAGGTCGACTCTGGAGACCGTCCCGGCTTCGGCAGGAAAACCAGCCTCCCCTCTTTCCAGCACCCAGGGAACTGCCCGGACGTCAAACAAGCATCGAACAGTCCCTTGAGGCGTGGTCCCAGGTGCTCGAGGACCAGGGCCAGCACACGGTTCGGAATACCGTCGGGCCCGGGGGCGGTGGATTTGACTCGCATACGCGCCACCGCCGCTCCCATTTCCGGCTCCATGATGGGCGGAGCACTTTCATCTTCGGCCTCCCGGTCGCTATTCAGCGAAGCCATGACCGGGGGCGTGTGCTCCGCCCGCCGTGGAAAGAGGTCCTCGACAACTCTGGTGAGGAGGCTGGGCTGTAGAGTCTCGGTGAGGGGGGGGCCCCGCTTGCGGAGCTTGTTCAGCGCCGCGAGGTAGGGGCGACCCCAGAGGTCATGCTCGAGACTGTCCAGCATCTCCCGCCGACTAACGTCCTTGGCGGTACGGACGGCCAGCCTGAAGGCAGACCGCGCACTGCGGTAAGCCTCGTACAGCTGGCCCTCCCGCTCAGCGTCGCGGTGACGCGCTCGGCTGCGGGTGTAGGCCCTCCGGGCATGTATGCACGCGGCCCGAAGGTCCGCCAATTCTCGGAACCACCAGGGGACCGCACTCTTCGGGGGCAGGCGCCGCACACGGGGCATGGCCGCATCGCAGATCTGCGTTAATGCGCAGCGGATGCGGCCAGCCTCGGCATCCACCCCGTCCGCCCGGGGCGGTGAAGACAGCCACGACTTAACGATGGCTGCCTCCGCCAACAGGTCCCGATCCAATCGACCCACAGCCCACCGCGGAAACGCGGGAGCTCCGTCCGCCGTGTGACCCCTGCTGGGCTGTAGGAGGGTCCGGGAGACCTCTATCCGGATGTATCGATGGTCGGATAGGGTCTCAACCTCTTCCTGGACGCACGAGCACCTCACACATGCTGCAACATTAGGGCTAGCAAATGACAAGTCCACTATCGACCCGCCCTGCTGTCGCACGCACGTTTGCACCGAGCCCCTGTTCAGCAAACAGAGGCCCAGTGCCGCCGCCCACTCTTCGACCGCCCGCCCACGGTCATTCGTCCTGGGGGACCCCCACGCCGTGGACTTGGCGTTGTAGTCCCCCAGAACGAAGATTTGGCGCGGTGCCAGTCGCCGTATCGAGGCCCCCAGGATGGTGAGGAAGGCCCCGAAATCTGTCGCGCTCCTGTTAGGGGAGAAGTAAATACCAAATAGCGTAACCTCTCCCCATTCCGCCGCGACATACCCATCGCCCCTGTCCTTGAGCAACAAAGGCGGGGAATGCCACGACGTGGAGGCGACGATTGCCACAGAGCCGTCACTGCTGCCCAGCCAATTGGGCCGGTCAGGCACCACGTACGGCTCCGCGGCTACGGTTGCACCGATCAACCATTCCGCCATGGCTTGCAGGAAAACGTCCTGTGCCTCGGCGACGTGGTTGAGGTTGGCCTGCAGGAGGTGGTAGGATTCGGTCGCCATTACTGGGCCCTCTCCATCACCTCCTCCACGGTGGCGGGCGATCGGATCGCGCTAGGGGCGGGAGCGGCCGGGGTCGTCGGGCCGCTCCGCCCCTTTGGGGCCGAAGCCGGGGGTCTGCACTCCCTGCCCCCCATGCGGTGCTTGGCGGGCCTATTGCCCGCCGCACACGCGGGGCAGTGGGGAGTGGCGGCGCAGGATGCCGCCTTGTGCCCGGGTTGACCGCAGCGGAAGCAGAAATCGCTGCAGTCAAAGCAATTGGTGCATGTCAGCCGAGTGTGTCCGACCGCCATGCTTGTAGCACCTCGCAGGCCGGGACTCCAGCACGGTCACCCGCGCCAAGTTCCAGCCCACGAAGAGCCTGCCTGAGTCGGCCAATTGCTTGGCCGACTCCACCGGGCACTGCACCCAGGCAGCACCAACGCCGCCTGAACCAGGGCGGATGGCGCCAATTCGGACGGTGTCCACGGGATACCCGGTTTTCGAGACGATGGCCTCCCGGATGTCATCCACCGTCACGGAGTCGTCCAGACCCGCGACGCGTAGTTCTGCGCACTTTACGGGTCTGGCGATTTTGACGCCACCCTCCTCTGCGAACAGACCCCTCAACTTAGCCGCCATGCTATCGGCCGTCTTGGCGCCCTCGGCCCCAGGGAACTCTAGAATCCGTGCCCCTGTCCGGGCCTTGCGGGTCCTGGCTTCGACGCCTCCTAAATCGGAGACGTCAAGCTCCCGCCGGGCGTGACGCAAGATGGCCTCATAGCTGAGGCCGTTTTCGGCCGCCTCAGGCAGCACAGTGATCACCACCGCGGCTGACTTTGGCGGCCGGAGCCTCCTGCGCGACCTCTTATTTGCGGCTCCTGCTTTGGGAGCGGAGGCTTTGGCGGCACTTTTGGCCTCCACTCTCCTCTTCTGGCCGCGACTTTTTCGGCTGCGCTCGGCTGTCTGCCAACCTTCTTCAGGTGCAGCAGAGGGGCCGGGCACAGCAGTCACGGCCGCGGCTGCGTTGGCTGCTACCGGCGGTGCATTTGCCGGCAGCGGCTGAGGTCCGGCCTGAGCAGGAGCCGGTGCCACCTTCTTCCTCGCGGCGGGCCCTTTGGACTTCGGTCCAGCAACGGCCGCAGCGTAGCTCCCTACGCGCCCGCCCTGGCAGGGTAGTGCGGCAGGGGCTGACGCCACGGCCTTCGGCCTGTCCGCAGCCAGTGGCGGCCGAAGACGGGGCTCCGGAGGCAGTCTTGACTCCAGAGCCGCAATGGGGACGGCGGGGGCGGCGGTAGGGCCGGCGCTTGTCGGCGGCGCGGTCCTCGTCAGTTGCGCGACCTGGCGCCGCAAGTCGGCCATTTGCTTGGCCAACTCGCGGTTCGCCTTCTGCAACGCCGACAGCTCCTTTTGTAGGGCCTAATTCTTCTCCTGCAGGCCTGAGACCTCATCACTAAGGCGGGCATTTTCGGCCTGCAGGGTTGCCACATCGGTAGGTGGGGGTTCAACACCTACAGCGGGCTCTGCAGCTGCCGCGCTGGTGGGAGGGATGTCCGCTAACACCCTCATCATCCTCGCGGCAGCCGCCTCATTCGCCCCCTTTTGGGCATCGGTCCCCCGCACATAACCAATCGACGCTGGAGCCGTCGACCTCGCCGCCACCACTGCAGCCCCTCGTCCTCTACGAGAGGCTGGAACCTTGGGAGGAGGCATGATAGCGCCACTCCCCTCGGAGGCGGACTCTGAACTGCCACCCATATCTAGGGGGCGCTTCCGCACCATCGAGGGGAGGGCCTCCTCCCCAACCTCTAGTGCTGCCGCCAGGGCCGATGCCGGCGACCGGAATAACCCACCGACGGTCTCAACTGCCGACATGTCGGTGTCCGACGGCTCTGCGACAGTACTGCCGCCCTCGTCAGCAGTTGGAGCGGCTGCCGCGGCCTCTCTAGCCAGCCGCTCCTGCTTGGCCAACTCTCGCCTTTTGACGCTCGTGGCCTTCCCTGTCCCCATGTGCTTTCTCTTTTTTCTCTTCTTAGGGGCCACTATTTTCGCCGGGCCCTCGGCTGACCTTGGAGCCTCAAGTGCCAGACTAGCAGCAGAGCTGCAGTCGGACGAGGCCTCTCCTTCCTCTGTGCCAGTTTTCCTGTAGCTAGGCAGGGCTTTTGGGTGGGAACTAATTAGATCCTCTGTGGTGGTAATTTTGGGCGTCTCACCCCTCCTATCTACATCAGGTGTGTGTGAACAATGATCCATCGAGTTCCCACGAGTATGAGAGAAATAAATGTCGACCCAGGCAGAGATCCCGATACCCGGGCAAGCGTACATTTGTTTCCCAACACAGGGGGTCCGCAGGTACCCTGGCTGGAGGCGCGCTAACGACTGAACAACCCATCAGCCATGCATCCTCTCGCCGCGCGCCAGAACTTAGGATTCTGGGTGATTGTTTTATAGAGGTTTTCTTCCTCGCGGTCCAGGCGGTTAAGCCAAGACCCTCGCTCCTAAATCTAGGCCTCAAGACAAATGTCTCGAAGCAAGAATCAGGTCTACGATTTGTCGCGGTTGGCAAATGCCTGCCCAGTCCTCAAACGAATGAGTGACTGGGCCCGTCGAATTTTCGCGTCCAATACCCTCTACAATTAGAGGGCATGGAGCGAATTTGGGGCATCCCACAAATTGGGCCCCCCCTCGGGCCAGATAGTTGCCACGAGCGAGAATTCCAGAGAGCAGTCCAAGGAATTATCGCTCGTGCCCAGGGTACACCACGCGGAAGTTTCTGGCGTAGCACCCCAAGAAATTTATATATAAAGATATATCATTCCCTACACTGAATTTACACTTTACGTCACGTTATATCCACGACCACTAATGTCGCCATTTGTCCTTTAATTAATCTTTTTTTACCTTGCTGGAAGGACCATTCTTGGTTATTGAACATGGGTTTATTAAGCGGCTTTGCTACCTTCTCAAGAATGATATCTTGATACACTTGTGCCGATGTTTGGATACCTTTTTCACAAAAGTATGATTCAGTCACTCCTTCATAGCTATTACCCCACCAAACGATCACCATCATCACCAAGTCGGATAATGCCCACGTTGCACTCTGTCGACTAATGGGGAAGCTTTCTTAGAGCTTTGGGCATAAATACGGTCATTTTATTTGTTAAAATGTTTCTCACTTGTAAAAATTTACTCATCCGTAAACAAAATTTTCAGTCACCTCCCATTGCGTACCGCTTCAGTAGTTGTTTCGATTTTACCACTCTATTCTTTTTTAAACTATCAGTTAAGAAATGACCAGTATATCTCTTATAGACTGCAAGTCCTAAGTCATCTTTTAAAATACGCGACATGGTTCTAGGTGATATCTTCATCTCCCAAGATAAAATCTTTTGCTTTTGGGCAGGATTTCTTCGAATTAATTCCGTTATTGCATTAACCACCTTTTTCGTACGAACACTACGTGGACGGTCAAATCTTTTTCTGTCACAAACAGAGGTCTTATTGTATGTATTAATAACCCGGTACACAAACATTTTACTACTACATACCACGCGTATGAGGAGTTTTAAAATTGCATTTGGATCCATATCTACTTTGTGAAAGACAATCATAGCGATTCGGTTCTCTTTATCATCCCGCTCCATTTTAATATCGCAAAATATTGTACTATGTATTGGCGCCAAAATGAGAAAACACAATGAACAATCATATAAAAATGACAGATTCCCAATTCGTATATATTTTGTTTATTTTTAATTGTAACAGTATTTATGGCCAGACTAAGTTCGTTTTCGTAGTCTAAATATAAAAAAAATGTATCTTTGAAGTATAATAATGCTGATTTATAAAATCGCCATGCTTAACTTTGTATTAGTATTACCCATTTATTATCACTTCCGTGTGCTGACGGTGTAAGAATACAATTCCTCAGCCCCCTTTCTTGTCCGTGGGTGTCATAAGAGACGACTAAGAGATGATAAATATAATACGTCTATGCGAGAAAAGGAAAACTCAAAATGAAACTATATTAAAACGTTTCACCAGTGTGGTATAATAGGTCAATTTCTCTTCTATTGTGGAGGAGGCTCGAGCCCAGCATTCGGACATATATGATCTAAAATGATTATGATGCCGATATATTTTTAATAGCATATTTCTAAAATCTAAGAGAATCTTAGAAAATATACCGAAGTATAGTATGGTCTTATAAAATGTTATTGTGGTATGATTGTTATCTAGTTCAGCGTTAGCATAAATATGTATATAGTTTTAATAGATTTGGATTCTTATAAATAAAGTATATTTATACGAATCTTCTGATTTCGACTCTTCAATTTAGGTACAAACTAGTAGAAGTAATTTTAATTAATTGTTTATATTTCACTGTCCCATGAAAGTTTATTTACTATAATATAGTATAGTAAATTTTAATACAAAGATTGTTCCATGGGTTTTAGGTAACACCATCACTGTTTAATTTATATTATGCGTCATTCAAAATCTAACATTAATATTTCAGTTACCTGAAATTGAAGTATCCTTGATAAAACAGGTACGAGACTACATTACATTACCTTGAGAAAATTAAATATTTCAAAATTTGGAGATAGTGGAGAAACTGTAGGGTAATGAAGTTGATTTCAGACATACAACCAACCAGTTGTGGTGGAGCCGTAAACTTTGAAGCAACCGCAAAGACCCTAAACAATTAAATTATAAGATATCGCTTTAATCTAAGCAAATGAGTAGGTGTATACACTTTTTGATAGCCGTCCTTTAACAAAATTTAGAAGGTTGCCTTTCAAGCAGGTAAACAACAAAATAAATTACCAAGTTCATTGTATTGATTTGCAAATTAAACAGAATTAATGTTAAAAATTAAGAAGTAATATATAAGTATATTCCTGACGATGGATAATAGAAAGGAACAGCATATTATATCTTCGAGAAATAAGGTCAGATGTCAGATAATCAGATGCAAAATTCTGTGTAATCAGATAGAAAATCAACTAAACATATAGACAAACTGCTATAAATAAATTTATTTGAACTTTAAATACTCGCACAGCCGGCACACGCCATGCTCTTTTAACAAGTGGCGTTGTGCGCTAAATCTCTTTCACTTTATCTCGAATACCTCGAATGTTTAACAGCTAGCAGCCCTAATTTGCGGCCATTTATTTACAGGCAGCGATATATCACCATATTAAAAAAAATAGCTTTAATTTGATAGAAGAACCAAGTGTGTACGTCATGAACATATAAATACACCAAAATTATTACCTGTTTACACCTGGCTGCGAAGTAGTTGCGGCCGAGTGTGCAACGGCACCCATCGATTTTCGAATTCTTTACATACATTTCTATGGTGTGGATGATATTTTATTTAATAAACAAGTGAACAAAATTTTTTTCGAATAATTTATTAATATTAATTTAATTAAAATTACTTGCCACCATTACATTACCACTTATTGACTGGCACCCTGTTATCAATGTTTATTTTTGTTAAAACTACGACAATGGTTAATCAGCTACAATTTCTATAATTTATCCGAATTTAAGACATATAAAAATTAATAATAATCACTTAACATTTAAATAAATTGTAATTTGAGATTTTATATATTATGATATTATGTAATTACACATCTTAAACTATAGTTATGATTATATTAATTAATTAATAATTGAAAATGTGTCAATATTTGCATGTCTTAAAGGAATACCATAATACAATAAAGAATATGGCATTAAAATCTACCGTTTTTTTGTTATCTGGTTACACCTGTATTCTTTGCAAATAAAAATGATTTGATTTGATTCTCCTAATCATAAGTGTATGTAAGAATCTGAGTTCGATTAACTACGCGATGAACGTAGTTATTTTGCAGCCGGATTTTAGTCTATCAGAAGATATAGAATAACATCTATGCAACATAAGGGAAACTTGAATTAACGTTAGACCAACCCGTCTGATCAGCGTGGTGTAGTAGGTCAATTTCCCTTCTATTTCGTAGAAGGCTCGAGACCAGCAGTGGGACGTGTATAATCTGTGATGATGATGATTATTTATCATCACTAAAATATTGAATCAAATTTAACTTACACTAGCGGCAAATATTATCCAACAACATGATCGAAACATCTTAGTTACGATATCGTTTTTATCACTTCTAACAAACTAAGATAACTATTGATGAGAAAGAGACCCTATATGTTAAATTGATTAAATTTAATAAATCTTAATGCAAACATAAGAATTATAATGAGCAAACTGAAATGCGTATCTATATATATATATAAATACGTGAAGCAAAAACTTTGTACCCCTTTTTACGAAAATTACGTGGATGTACAGGTATGAAATTTGGCACAGTTGAAGTATGTAATGAGGAGAAGTGCATAAAACTGAAATTTCATATAATAATGGATTAGAAATACATTAAATTCATTAAAAAAGGCATTACGCACACTACAATGCAATCGCTACACACACACACACACACACACGTTTGTGTGAGTGTGTTGCGTAGCAACGCTTACACACTTTTGTTTACGGTTAAAATCTCTGGTCAAACTGAATGTCAAACAATCATAATTATAATGACAATGTCTAATAGAGATTTGTGGTTATATATACATATATATATTAGTTATTAGTGAAATACAGCTTGCTCAATTTACAATTATACATACATAAAATTAAAGAAAATTGTGTAGCAGAAAAATAATGTAAATTAATTAAGGCCGGATTTCGACCACACAGCGACCACTAGTATCATTAATTTTATCAATTTCGCTTTTCACCCTACTCAAATTTCATACATAAACTGCGTTCACTCTTCTCGCAGCTTCTTCGCAACTCCAAACTTTCATCGATAATGCAACTATAAAAACTTTAAATTACTATAAAATTTACCTCTACGAACTCTTAGTTCAGAATTTATTAAAGAGCAAATTTACCTTATAGTTGAATTATTGAAATTGGTACATGAGATTTAAGATATTTCAAGTTAAAAATAAAACACAACACTGAAATACCCTACCCTAGTAGATAACTTATTTTAAACGATAAGTAATGACCCAATTACGTACTCGCGTAAGCGTATTAAAAATACTTAGAAATAAATACTTCTCTAAAAATTAATTGAAAATTTAATAATCACACAATTTTCTTTTAAAATAATATTATTATGTTCGTATTAAAGTTTATATTAATTAATGATTTCTGATGTTTGTGCGAGCATTACACATTATAAATAAAACTATTTTATTAACAATGTATAACTTTATTAACTACAGAAATCTGTTTGTTAAATTTTGACCAACATTTTTCATATAGAATCATTTCCTTCTTATATTGGCAATAAATGTGTACCAAAATTTAATAACTAATTTCTATAGCGGGTAGATGGTTATAAATCTTTGTAATAACGATGACTTGTTGGATGTGAGACTTAGTCTGCCCGTAACCATAAACTCTGCAGTGTTCGAAACGTTGGGCAATCAAAAATCAAATACAACGCCATAAAATCCGTAAAATAGTTTCGTCTAAACTTTTAACTTCATCCATCTGGCTGTTGTGCTTTTCATAAAATACGTATATTTAAGAAATATATAGTAATACGGTGCCCATATTGTGTGATACAATAATATCATATGTGTGTCAGCCAAGTTCGCAAAGTTTTTGACCATACTTTTTGGTAAGTTTTTATCCCCGAACGTTTATCTTTGAGTATAAGTAAAATATAGTCTAGTATGCCATTGGCAAATATCTTATCAAATATTCATATAAGTGTGTCGAAGATAAATTAACGAAATGATCAACTTTACGTTCTCATTGATCAAATAAAGGAATTTGAAATTATCATCATCATCGTTTAGCCTATCACCGTCCACTCCTGGACATAGGCTTCCCACACGTTTCGCTAAAATGTGGGTTTCTGTGCCGCCAGCATCCAAAGGGATGCTGGCGGCGCTCAGCAACCTTCACAAGGTCGTAGGTCCACTTAGTCCTAGAGTGTATTGAGCAATACGTGGTCGCCACTCAAGAACCTTTCTTCCTCAGCGATTGTCGATTCATCGAGGAATGTGACCTGCCCATTGCCACTTTAGCGTGCTAATTATTCATGCTATGTCAGTTAGATTCATTTTTCTATCAATTTCCGTAATTGGTATTCTATCTCGCAGAGAAATCCTGAGCATAGCCCGCTGCAGAGCACGCTGAAGGACTTTCAGCCCGGTAATGAGACCCACATTTAAGGACCACGTTTCCGTGCCGTAAGTTATCACTGGTATCACATAGGTTATCACTGGTAACACATACTGTTCGTAAACCTGTTTTCAGATCCTGAGGGATGTTGGGTGAAAAGATCTTCGGCTGCCCACCCGAATTGGGTTCATGCGTTGACCTATTTCTCAAAATTCGATCTACCTAACTGGAGTGTTTGTTACCATTTGTTCCAGGTAGGTAAACATCACAAATACAAATCACCACCCCTTAACTTACTTATGCATGTCGGAGAAGATGACTAAGCGATATAATATGCATAGAATATCTATGCGAGAGATGAAAAACTCGAACTTAAACCGTATACCAACACGCCTGAGCAACGCGGTATAGTAGGTCAATTTTCCTTCTATTGTGGAGGAGACTGAAGACCAACAATGGAACGTATATGAGCTATGGTGATGATGAACTTATATTAATTGTCAAAAATATATAAATTGTTTTAATTATTCCAGAATATGAACATGACGCTACGCCATTTTAAATACTGCCGTATCACTTTATTTTCTTACTTATCACTACGGGATTCTCTAGACGAGACATTACTACACCGAGTGAATATGTAGACGTAATCACTGTAAGATTTTAGTTTGGCATTGTTTCTTCATTAACCACAAAGGGTTTCGTAAAAAAAGAACTAATGAAATTATTTTAAGTGTACTTGCCACCGTCATTACCTGTATGTATTCTAGTAATACATATTAAATACTAGTCATGCGCATAAATTCATCAGGGCTTCAGAAAATCAGCAAGTTTTTTTAAGAAACTATTTCCTTCACCAAAGTTTTTATTTTATTATTTAAACTCTTATTCAAAAGAAATTACGGCAACACAAAATTATATTGCGAAACATGAAAATAATATCAATAAAACTATATCCCCTTCAGTGAAGCAAAGCACAAGATAATTACAAGACAAACATTTCGTTCAACAATTTTTGTTATATCGGCAATGCTAAATAGGAATACAATATTTGTAAAACGATATCCATTTCGGGTCGTGATTGGGTAGAGCTATAAAAGTGCCTATCATTTTGATTATTTCGCTTTATGTATCATTGTAATATTTACAGTGATTCCTTTTTAGTATTTATATCTTTATTTATACATTAAAAAATAAAGAATCTCTGCAATTCCTTTTTTTATATAAATCATATATCTAATATTAAAGTGTATTGTTACTGCTTATGATTTTTTGATAACTACGCAATAGCGTATATAAAAAAAAATCTGAAACAGTAAGCTTTTTATGTGAGACTATAGATGTTAGCATTAGAAGACTATTTCAGTTTTAATCATGCTAGCAGTGTGCGTAGAGAGCTCTCAACCCAAGAAACAAGAATGGTGTAAAAGCCTCTCTCATTCCATGGGAACGAGCCACTCTCACGTCTTGATGAAGACGAAAATCAACGAATCTTCAACGTAAATATGCTCTAAATCTATAAATAAATAATACAAAAAAATATATCGGTTATTGCCTTAAAAAACCATTCAACTGATGTACCCACACTGGTTTCATTAGAAAGGCAATAATGCGAAGATAATTTTAGACTACACCAATGCATTAAAATCCAGTACATCATTTGTACAGAATAGCGTCTATTCATTATAAATAAAACTATTTTTACGAATTTTATTAAGTTTGTATTTGATTTTTGATTTTCCTATGATTCGAACATTTTTCAGAATTCATGATCACAGGAGGAGTGTACAAAACGTCGAGAAATCAAAAATTAAATACGACCGCAATAAAATTCGTAAAAATAGTTTTATTTAAAATCTATAATAGTCGCATAAACATCAAAAAGCAGATGCTGTTTTTTTTTTCAATCAACTAGTTATATATAAAAACGCTATGATACGCTATATACAATACCTACATAACTATAAATAGTAGAGTGAGTAGCTGTCAATAAAAGAAATAAATTATCACTCACTTTCTTGTCCATGGGTGCCATAAAAGACGCCAGAGGGAGATAATTGCAAGTAACATCGATGTAAGAGAAGACTCGAAAGTAAACTCGAAAGTAAACTCAATGCCAATACGTCTGACCTGCGTGGTATAGTTGGTCAAATTCCCTACCACAAGGGAGGAGGTCCAACGGCTACAGTGGAACTTATATGGGCTGAGATGATGATGATGATTATTTGAGATGTAATAAAATTGTTAATTGCGCTATTAATGCATCAATTAGGATAAAACCGGAATAGATGCCGCAGCGGGATAGACGCCTCATTTTCAAAAAACCTACCTTCCCAAACTCGCGACTAAGAATTAATGGTATAAGTAGAAGCCATAGTGTCCCCCCTCCCCCACACATTATTTTTGCACGGGCTGTTATCATTCTTTCCGTGTGGTGACGGAGTAAGAATACAAATCACCACTCCCTATCTTGCCCGTGGATGTCGTAAAAGACGACTAAGGTCTATAGTAAGGTCTATTTCTTTCCTATTGTGGAGGAGGCTTGAGCCCAACAGCGGGACGTATATGAGCTGAAATGATGATGATGTCATCATTGAGGCCATATTTTGCTCGTGTGTGTAGTTTTCTCCGCGACGAACTCCAAAAACACGTCAAAACTTTGAAGGGTAGTATTTTATCGTTGTATAACTTTATAAGTAGTAATAAATTCTAATATATATTTTATTACGTCAATATACTGATTCATTAAGTGTGCATCTAGATGTAAATAGATGCTACTTTATTTTTAATTTATTAAAAAAATACTTAGGCATCGATCCATTTCAAAACGTATAGTTGCCCTGATTTTTCGAGGTATAGATGCCCTTAGGAGCATCTATCCCTCCATACACCATATATACCCATATGTGGGGCCAGTGTATATTTTTGAAACATTTTAGTGTCCTGTTATATCTTTTATGTATTTTCGTATATGTATAAATGATCTGGACAAGACGAAAGTCATGTCAAAGGCCCATGCCATTCCTGTACCGGTCCTAGTTGGCGATGCGAATCCCAATCTCAATACCTAGGTCAAACAGTCCAGTTAGGTAGATCCAATTACGAGAAAGAGATCAGCCGACGAATCCAACTTGGTTAGGTAGCGTTCAGGAAACTTAAAAGGATCTTCTCGTCCAACATACCTCAGTGTGTGAAAACACAGGTCAACGACCAGTGTGTGTTACCAGTGATGACTTACAGCACGGAAACGTGGTCCCTAAATGCAGGCCTCATAACAAGGCTTAAAGTAGCTCAGCGTGCTATGGAGCGGGCTATGCTTGGGATTTCTCTGTGAGATAGAATCCGGAATACGAAAATCCGCAGAAGAACGGATGTGACCGACATAGCACGAAGAATTAGCATGCTGAAGTGAAGGGAAGAAAGTTTCTCGAGTGGCGACCACGTATCGGACGACATAGTGTAGGATGCCCCCCCACTAGGTGAACCGACGACCTGGTGAAAGTTGCTGGGCGTCGTTGGATGCAGGCGGCACTGGACTGCAGCTTGTGGCGTAACATGAGGGAGGCCTATGTCCAGCAGAGGACGGCGATAGGCTGAAATGATGATGATGATGATAATTGAACTTTTTACTAATTGTAGCAGAACTATGCCACGAAAATACAAAAGAAAGAAAGGAGTGCGAGCTGACGCAGTCGCCACCTTCTGTGAGGCTGTTATCTCTCGGAAAGAAGCGGCGGGGCGCGCGCGGGAGGAACGCCTTCACGACGACGCAGTCCAACGCCGGCGACTCGAGCGGCGCAGGCGCGAATACCTGCGCCTGATACCGCCCTAGCCGAAGTCGCGGGTGACCGGACCGAGGATTTTTAAGCCGTTACCCACAGAGAGGCTGACCGCGCGACGGCAATCGATGTCCCGGGTCAAGGACGTCGAGAAGTGTGGGTATCCGAAAGAGTATTCCGTCGGGCCTACCATTGAAGACAAGGAACTCGGCACTGGTGGTCAGCCTAATAGCGTGGTGGCTACGGGTGGGTTATGGGCCCGCGCGCCGTCCTTTCGTCCCCCCAGACAGAATGGATGGCGTGTGTGCTTACCAAAGCCCACAAAAAAGGAGTGCGAGCTCGAGTATGTTCTTGGACTACAGAACAACTACAGTCAGCTTTCGATGAAATGGATAAAAAAGCGTAGGAATAACCGAATTTTAATTATGGTTACTACGAAACGAAATTTCATTATGGTCATTTGTGTCATATTAGTATTATTTTATAATGCTAACAATTAAAAGATTTAAGAAAAGTGCATCATATTTTTCGTAGAACCATATTTCTTGGAGAAAATTACTGTTTTACACATGAAGGGCATGTATCCCGCACTGCAGGCACCTATCCTCCTCAATATTTCCACGGTGCGGCAGCTATCCATACTAGTAGGCATCTATCCTCAAAAAAAGGGGTCCACAAAAAGCTACATTTTGAAAAATCTATAATTGATAGGTCAGAAGAAACAAATAACATTTTAAAACAAATGATTAAACTATCTACATGCATAGAAATTATTCATATAAAGTTAATGTTTTTAAAATTAGGAAGCTTTTTCAAAAAGTGGGGCATCCATCCCGGTTTTACCCTATCTGCTCCATGTGTCCCATGGATTTTATTTTATTTTTATTTTTCATAAGGATCAAAGTAATCTATATATATATAAAATGAAATCTCTATTCCTCTTGGTCGCACGCATCATGCGTGAACGGATGGAACAGTTTTGTTAATTCTTTTTTCATTGTGTTAATTATATTGTCAGGAGAAGGTTCTTATGAAAGAAAAAAATTTGAATGATGAACAAAACGTTAAAAATTTTAAGAAAACTTAACAACTATATTAATTTTACATGATTATCAGTTGTTTCACATAACGACCAGTCCTTTGAAATAAATGACAGCTAATCAATTATTGAGCAAGTTTTTGAAAAGTGTTTAGTCGTCACGCTTATATTTAAAGTTTACATTAATATAGAGATTTTGGTAGCTTTTAATAGACAGTTTTCATTGATTTGATACAAAAAAGAATATTATATAATATATATTTTTTTTTAATTTTAGTAGATTGTTTTTAAGAATGCCAGCAATCAAATGTATAAACATAACTGGCAGAACTTGAAATGCTTTTTTTTGGAACGAAGTTCCTTATCGCGCGTTGTGAAAGGGGGCTAGACGGAAAAAATTCTTACGAAAAGTTGTCACGACACTTTTTGCTATAGTAAGCTATTGTAAGCTGTGCGGCGTCGCATGTTTCTCTGTCTGTCTCTCTCTCTCTTATAGAAAGCAAGCCAGATATTTTCATTTCTATTTCGCATTGAACAGTGTGGTGTCGCGACGATTATTTTTGTTGAGTGTATACAGGTTTTTTGTAAATAATAAATAATAAAAAATAATAATAATAATGAATCCTGACAGTGTTTCTGCACAAGTTCCGGATATTGCTGATGGAATTAGGTAAGTAGAGATTATATACAGATAATAATATGTTATTTTAATATTATTATAACTTAAAAAAAATAAAATTTTATTACAATTCCTTCACTAATTAATCGAAAGGAACTTCGTTCCATCCGGGTGTCCCTCGACATCTCTCAAGTTTTTATTTATTTTTTTTTTTTATGGGTGGGCTACGGTAAGCGCACGCGCGGTCCAGTCCGTCCGGGGCGATGAAAGGACGGCGCGCGGGCCCATAACCCACCCGTACCCACGTCACCTCGTTGTTGGGCCGACCACCGGAGCAGATGTGACTTGTCGTCAGTGGCCGGCCGACAGAATACCCTTTCGGGTACCCTCACCTCTCGACGTCCTGGGACGTCAGTCGCCATCGCGCGGTCAGCCTCTCTGCGGGTGACGGACAATTCCCCGGTCCAATCACCCGCGGCCTCGGCTAGGGCGGCATTAGGCGCAAATACTCGCGCCTGCGCTGCCCGAGTCGCCGGCGGCGGAACGTGTCGCCGAATAGGAGCTCTACTCGCACACGATCCGCCGCCTCCTTCCGTGAGATTACGGCCTCACAGAAGGCGGCAACCGCGTCCCAGTTCCTGACGCTGACGAGCATCTCCCTGGCGATAGTCGGCAGCACCAGGTCGGCACCGATAATTGCGACGAGTTCACGGCGATCCCCCTCCCATGCAGCACACTCCTCGAGCGTGTGCTGCGCCGTGTCCTCGTCGCAACTGCAGTGGTGGCAGGACGGTGTGCTCTCCCTCCTGACAATCGTGTGCAGGTACTTCCCGAAGCAACCGTGCCCCGTCAGCACCTGCACCAGTCGGAAGGAAAGCACCCCGTGCGTCCGCTCCAACCACTCCATCAGCACCGGCCGGAAGGCCTCGACGGTCCTGACACCGTACCGAGGACTCTCCAGCCGGACTGCCCAACGGGCAATGACTTCTCGGCGGGCGTCGACCCGCCAGGCGGTGATCTCTTTGATGGAGACCATGCCGCCGCGGGCGCGCGTCTCCGACACCCGCCGATAAATTTCGGCGAGCATCTCCGCCTCCAGGTCCCACGGGGGAGTTCCGGCCAGGAGGCACGCTGCCTCCGTCGCCACCGTGCGGTAACCCCGTATGGCCCTGATCGCCATGACCCTCTGTGGTCGCCACAGGAGGGCCCTAAGACGAACGGTCAGGGACCCCGCCCACACCGGTGCGCCGTACAGGGCCATCGACCGGATCACCCCCACGTACAGCTGTCGGCACGTAGCGCTGGGTCCGCCCACATTCGGTATCAGCCGCGAAAGGGCGGACGCCGCGCCGACAAGCCGGGGAACAAGTCGATGGAGATGCTCCCGGAATCAAAAATGCCCGTCGAGCACCAGGCCCAAGTACTTCATGTGGGCCTGGATGCTGATGGTGACCGACTTCACGGTGATCGAAGCGCCGGCGGGAGGCCCGGCGGTACGGAGGCCATGGAACAAAAGGGCCTCCGTCTTTTCCAGGGCTACCCTCAACCCCAGCGCTTCGATCCGCCTGACAATCTCCTCGGTGCCGAGAGTTGCCAGGCGTGCCGCCTCCTCTAGCGTCCCACCGCGGGCTGTGACGAGTGTATCGTCGGCGTAGCAAATTACGCCCAGCCCGGGTGGGTGGCTTCCTCTCAACGCCCAGTCGTAGCCGATGTTCCACAGGGTCGGACCCAGAACCGACCCCTGTGGGACACCGCATGTCATGGGCGTTCGCACAACGTCCCCTACTCGGTCAACGTAAAGGACGCTGCGCCCCTCCAAGTAGTCTGCCACCAGCCGCCTGAGGTACACGGGCACCCCGTGATATCTCAGCCCCTCCCTGATGCAGCTGAATGGCAGACTGTTGAAGGCGTTCGCGATGTCCAGGGACACCGCCGCAGAACTTGAAATGCTGCAAATTAAAGAGATACAAGAACATGTCAAACGCGGAATGAAGTTAAAAGGAATTGATCGAATTGTAATCATGCATGGAAATGTTGCTTAAACTCTTATCGAGCTGCATTTAATTATAACGTGGAAATCTATTATATTTGACATCAAATTGTTGCTATTGATAATTCTTTTTATTAATTTTATCAATTCGTATTCATAGTTAATACATAACAACGTCTGTCAGGTCAGTTATTATATATATTTTTAGGCCTTTATAAATACATGCTTATTTTTTGAAGTGAAAACTTCTTTAGAGGCGTTATGCATTTTTTGGGATGGGTAAATAATATTAAAAACGCGTTGAGACACGTGGCCGGATTGAAAATACGTAAGACGGCACAGGGCGCGCGTGCTCTTTGCTTTCAATTCCACAAACACCAAGAGCTAAATTGCAAATGTTGTTTAACTTTTGTCGAAAATAATGCACTACATATTTCCTAATAAACATTAGCCTATAAATTATATTATAACCTATTAATTCAGATTATTATTTTCCATTTATTTTTGGTTTATAAAGAAGTATTAAGATCAAGGATTAAATTTTGAATTAGTCATTAACAGAATTAATTTAAAAATAATAATCTAATAGCTCGACGACAGAGCTACTTAGTTTTCACTTTTAGTCCCCAATTTATTTTTAATTTTATTTTACTAGTCACATACATGTACATAATACGCATCTATCATTGCAATAATAACCAGAGTTCATATTATGAGCAACAGAATACATATTATCATCTTATTGGCATCACTAACACGCGTAATGAAACGACCATAATGACATAAGGTACTTAAGTAAATAAGTTAATATTGCTCTCATAAAATGTTTAAGGGATACCGTTAACTTCTGAACTAATATTATTTTTATATAATATATAATCTATGTCAATTATCATCATCATATTAGCTCGTATACGTCCCACTGCTGGGATCAAGCGTCCTCTACAATAGAAGGGAAAGTTTCTTACTATACTCGTACCACGCCCGTCAGACGTACAACGGCTTATTTCAAGTTTTCCTTCTCTTGCTTAGATGTTGTATGCATTAATCCCTTAGTCATCTTTTACGATACCTACGGATTAAGTACCTAATATGGTGAATTATATTCTTACTTCGTCACCGCACGAAAAATATATTGACAAAATAAAATAATTTAATACAAGGATCGTTTGTATGGCTGAACGTGAATGTAACAGTTAACCCTCATAATATTGTACTATTATTTCTAACGATTTATTAAAACATTTCAAATATAAAATGTTTGAACTTAAGGTCAGGCAGGCGGCCGGTCATATTTATAACTATTGCTAATAACATTATCAAGATCACATATTGAGTCAACCCCGAATAATTGAGACAAGTGCAGGATAATAACGACTTTACTTATATTTAATAGATATAATACAACTTAATAGATATTTCCGTGTGGTGACGGAATAAATAAACAATTCACCACCCCCTCTCTTGCCCGTGGGTGTCGTAAAAGATGACTTAAGGATATCTTGTGCATATAACAACGCAAAAAAATGAAAACTGAAATTAAATCCTATATCAACCCGCCTGACCGTCCGTCTCAATATGGAGGAGGCTCGAGCGCAGTAGTGGAGTGGTCGGCCTAACGACGAAGGCGACCTGGTGTTCGGGTGGGTTGCGGGTGTGCGTGCTTACGCCCCTCTGTCGCCCCGGATGGAGTGGTGCGAGGAGTGCGCCGACCGCAGCCCAACCCGAAAAAAAAGGCGCAGTAGTGGAACATATATGAGCTCTAATGAATAAATGAATTATAAAATTTCCAGAGAATATTTTACACAGTCATCATAATTTCAGCTCATATACGTCCCACTGCTGGGCTCGAGCCTCCTCCGTAATAGGAGGGACATTGACCTATTATATCACACTGGTCAGATGAATTTTCCTTCTCTTGCATAGACGTTACATGCATATTATATCCCTTAGTCGTCTTTTACGACATCCACGAGTAAGAAAGGAGTGGTGAATTGTATTCTTACTCCGTTACTACACGGAAATTAGAGATTTTACTAAAGATTCTAAAATAATATCATAATATCCATACGTAGAACTTCTACGACATTTTCAAACGACTTGTTTGTGACAGTCAGTTCGGTAATCTAGGAACAATATCAGATCGTTAGTAGCCAGATCGCTAGGACTAAGAGTTTTGACGGTGTATCCATAGAAAACATACTGTATATTAGAAATACTTCTTATTATCGTTATATTTGGAGCAAGTTTCACATATTGGAGTGATCCAAACTTTTTCTGCACAGATTATGTTTTGGTTAAGAAGTTGGACTATTGTGCCAGTGTTGTGAGTTTCATTCCGACGTAAGAAAACATTTTGTACAATCCACAGATTGTTATTTCGAGACTGGGTGTAATTTGTGTCCATTAAACATGCATATATTTTTTTTTTGTAGAAATCCCTGCAATACAAGAATTGTTTCCTTAGTACTTATCGTTACCGTTACTTAAAAAAAGAAGGACCCCGCATATCAAATATCATGAATATTATGCTTAAATATAAATAGCCTACGTAAGAACCAAAGAAACATTTTGATTAATAGATATGACCGTCATCGAAGACATGATTATAGGTATATTATGCACTAATATTTCACCATGTAATTTAAGTCTTAGTAATATGGGCGAAACTAGTGTTCTCATTTTGAAAATTCGGTCAAAAAGACATTATTTCTCAAACTACTATCTATCATGTAAAAATAGTTCTCGCAATAATAAACCATTCACAGATAACCGCTTTTTACCTGTGCCAATTTTATTTTACCAAAAAGTATTATTTAGAAATCTCGGAACGGAGAAGAGCTTCCCGCCTTTCACATTCCTGCTTTGCTTGCTTTAACCATCACATTACTACCATACCTTATATAGGTATACATATCTCACACTAGTGACAGAAATTGAAGAATTAATAGACATTTCTTTCAAAATTTTCTATTCAAAGTATGGGCTTTACAAAAACTTATTTAAAATTTTACCTTGGTTGCCATAAGTCGATCGTAAGATATAATTTATTATATGTTTGTAATGAACATTTTGCATTAAATTAAGTGTTTAAATATGTAGATATTTGATGTTAGGGCATTTACCCATATTGGACTCACTTCCTATTGATCCATACATATGACTAAGAACTACCTCCAGATACATTTGAAGAGATTTACTCTTGATCTTTTAAATCGATCAAGCAGTTCGGCCGCACTAAGTGAACACTGAGATATGAGTCGCAATAAAATAACAGCAATTGCAAACAAAGCAATTAAACCGATTTCAAATATAAAAAAACAAAAATAACCAAATAACATTTATGTAAATTGCGTTCCGCTTTTACAATCAATATATTGTTGAATTCACACCTCAAATATATAAATGTACAAAAAAATTTCAATTACGCACTGTATTGAACTGAATTCGAAAAAGATCAATATTGGCCTCCTACACATTTCATTTCATATAATTGTATGACTTCTTTTCACCTTAACTTTAGAAAGACCGCATTAAATTCCAGCTTATACCTACATGTAAATATTGTCTCCTGAATAAGAAGTGCTTTTTCATTGGGTATTTAATTGTAATTATAATTCTTATGAAACGCTAAGTTTTAGTTGTGGTGACGGAGTAATAATATAATTCACCAAACATTTCTTCTACGTAGGTATCGTAAAAGACGATTAAAACATATGATATGCAGATACTATTGATACGCGATAAGGAAAACTTGATACAAAAATCTATGCCTAGACGGCAGGACGTCCTGCAGAAATCCGTAAAAGCACGGGTGTAGCCGGTATATGCCAAAGAATTAGCAAATTGAAATTGCATGGGATAGACCACAACAACCGTTGGGCAAGAAAGGTTCTCGAGTGGCGACCACGAATCGGACAATACAGCGTAGGACCGACCCCTTATCAGGTGGAATGACGACATCTTGAAAGTCACAGGGAATCGTTGGATGCAAGTGGCACAGGATCGTTTTATGAGCTCTTCTTTATGATTAAGTGACACGTATCAAAATAGGGATAATCAGGGAACGTTGTGGTATGAATGTTGATGTAGTGACAAGGATTGAGAAAGGTATATTAAGTTGGTTTGGACATGTAGAGAGAATGAATGAAAGGAGATTAACAAGAAGAATTTATAAGGCGAATCTGAGCGGAAGTGTTGGAAGGGGAAGACCAAGGCGGACGTTCCACGATCAAATCGGGGACGTTCTTAAGAAAGGCCAGGTTAGAAGTACCCTAAACCGAAGAATAGGTATGAAGAGATTAATGAATGTAGAGGAGGCGAAAGTAGTATGTAAAGATCGTAGCAAGTGGAGGGAAGTGGTCTCTGCCTACCCCTATGGGAAAAAGGCGTGAATATATGTATGTATGTATCAAAATAGGTAATATGAAGTCTAAGCTCTAATGTGGCTTTTCTTTGTTATATTCGCATCTTTTACTTATCTTCGAAAACTAAGGACGTTATTAATTTTGAAGCTAGGAAACAGCAGAAATTATCAAAATCAATGTCTTCAGATCATCATCATAATCATCACCCTGGTCTTATACCAATTACTTGGGGTCAACACAATATGTACTACTCTTCCATCGTACATATTCAAAGGTGGCTCCTTCTGTGAGGTACTTGTCTAGTTGAAGGTGGCGACCACGTCCTAATTCCTAACGATGGCCAACATCGTTCTAGCGATGATCGACAGCGTTAAGTCGGCATCGATGATTGCAACAAGTTCCTCGTGCCCCACTAACTAGGCCACGCGGTCCCTCTCAAGAGTGTCCTGCGCCGTGTCCTCGTTATAATGACAGTGGTGACAGGACACCACGTGACTAAATCACCCTATCAGCACCAGCTGGGAGGCTTCAACAGTGTGAACACCGGATTCGGTAATCGAGGCCTTTCTAGCCGGATTGCCTAATGGGCAAAAAATTACTCGCGGGACAAAACATAACTGCCTCTCGTCAGCGCCGCCAACACCCGCTGGTAAAGACTAATGAGCATTGCCGCCTCCAAGTCCCATAAGAAAGTTTCGGCCAATAGGCACGCTGCCTCTACCGCCATCGGGCGGCGTCCGCATATGACCCTGATCGCCACGGTCCTCTGTGGTCGCCACTAGCCCTGAGTCAAACGGTCAGTGACTCTGCAAACACGGGTGTGGACCATTATGAGACCCATGAAATAACAGTTTAGTCTAAGATCATAATGCGAGTCGTTTTTAGTTGAAAACCGCCCGAATGCAGGTTCACGTTGATAAACGAGTATATAATAGATTCCACCTGCACATTTTATGACACGTATTCAAAACGTGAGGAGATGATACTACGGAATATTTCATTAAAATTTGTATATAACCGTAAAACAGCAAACCCCAAGATGCACTAAAGGAACAAAGTAGTTAAATTTACGTTCTCTTGTTAATAAAATTTTGAAATATTTTTATAATTTATATACTATTCCGGTTGAACGCCTTCATAGTCTTCTTTACAGCTCATATACTTCTCAGAGCTCGTTTCTCCTACTCAATCAAACAAAAATTAACCTGGAATACCGCACTAGTCAGAGAGTTAGGTTTGATTTCACTTTCTTTCGCGGTTATGTTATCTATTTGCGGTTTTTAGTACTCTCACACAACACCCATGGAGAATAGAGGATAATATATTATGCTTCTTTCGTGCGATGACGGAGTAATAATACAATTCACCACCATAGGTGTCGTAAAAAACGAGTAATAGATATCATCATTTCGGCTCATATACTTCCCACTGCTGGGCTCGAGCCTCCTCTATAATTGGAGGTAAATTGACCATGTTAGTCAGGCAGGATGGTATAGGATTTTGTTTCGAGTTTTCCATCTCTTGCATAGATGTCATATAATATATCCTTTTGTCGACTGTTACGACACCGGGTATGAGAGGGGTGGTAAATTGTATTCTTAATCCGTCAGCACAAGGAAAAAGGGATATGAAATGCATATAATATCTATGCAAGAGAAGGAGAACTTGACGGATAACCCTATGCTAACACGTCTAACCAGCAAGGTTTAGTAGGTCAATTGGTCTCCCGTCATAGAGGCGCTTTTTTTGTGTGTTTATAGCTGTTAGCTGCAGATAGCTTACAGCTTAGCCCGGACTGTGGGTGAGCGCTGATGGCTCTCAACCCGGTAAGAAAGTTAAGCGAACGTCGTCCGTGGGCGCAACGCGTCCGCAGGGGGACCTGCGGGAACGGACCTCGGCTCGGGCCGTCGCTGACAGCAAAGTGGCCGTGGCCACGTTTAGGGTAATAACTTTTACGCGGCGCAGTTGCCGACCTTGACGGCGAGGCCGGTACCGCGGAGTTTTACAAAGAGGAGGCGCGAGCGAATTATGATATTTATGTGGGCTGATATGATGATGATGACGTTATGCTTGCATTCCATCATTACTTAAACAGTATACGAGTATATCTCATCATCATCATCAGCCCATATACGTTCCACTGCTAAGCTTGAGCCGCCTCCACAATGGGAGGGAAAATAACCTACTATACCACGCTGATCGAACAGTTTAGTAAAGGGTTTTATTTTGAGTTTTCCTTCTCTTGCACATCATACAACATCTATATGTGGTAAACATTTTATAAACCCTTAATCGTTTTTTTACGACACCCACTCGTATGATGGTGGTGAATCGTATTCTTAAAATCCATCTATCCATCCATCCATCAGCCTACAGACGTCCAATGCTGGACACGGACCTCCCCACGAGAATGCCACTCGGAACGTTCCTGCGCCACTTGCATCCAACGGTTTCCTGCGACTTTGAGAATGTCGTCAGTCCACCTAGTGGGGGTCGTCCTACACTACGTCGTTCGATTCGTGGTCGCCACTCACTTTCTTCCCCCAACGGTTGTCAGTTCGACAAGCGATGTGGCCTGCCCATTGCCATTTCAACGTGCTAATTTTACGGACTTTGTCGCTTACACCCGTTCTTCTACGGATTTCCGTGTTCCATATTTTATCACGTAGAGAAATACCAAGCATAGCCCTCTCCATAGCACGTTGAGCTACTTTGAGCTTTTTTATGAGGCCAACATTTAGAGACCACTTACAGTGCCATAAGTCATCGCTGGTAACACACATTGGTTATAAACCTCTGTTTTCTTAGAATATTCAATTAAAATTCTTGTTCTCAAGAATGCATTCAATAAATGAAATACATTTTATTTAATTCAAAAACTGGTATCCTTCGATATTTACTCGTAACTCTTATATTTAAAAATGTATATCTTATATCTTTAAACGAGCAATTCTTGTATATATATATATTGAGGATCTCGGAAACGGCTCCAACGATTTTGTTGAAACTTGGCATACTAGGGGATTCGGGTCCAAAAATCGATCTAGCTAGGTTTTATGTATAGAAAATGTTGTTTTGTCAGTGTTTTTGGCAGACAATATAATGACATTAAATTTTAAAGAATATGAATTCAAATTTTGCCATCAATGTCATGAGTTGCGATAGCTCAGTGGCGAAGTAGTCAGGTTTCATTTTATTTTTGACATCGGCGACAAACGGCGTCGGATCGAATCTCGGTGTTATTATTATTCTCTTTTTGTAATTTTTTATATAAATTTCATTATTTATTTTTTTATTTTTTATTAATATATATCTAAATAGATGCTACAAAAATACTCCGAGCGAAGCTCGGTCAACCTGATATTAGATAATATAATCAAATAGATCGTTTTAAATAGAGCATTTCCAACTTAAATTCTATAACTTCTAGTTTAACTTTTGCCTATGTTTCTCTTTACTCAATGTGAATGTCAAGTAGAATAAACTTTCAGGTACAAGTATTAATTGAAGTGAGAATAATTTAATTAATTTTAGCCCTTTAATACTTAGTCTATTAATGATTTTATTTTTCTTATGTCTTTCCATTTTTATAGCATGATATTGTAATAGAATTACAAATATTATAATAATACTAGCTGACTCAACAAACGTTGTTCTCTTCAAATAAAATAAAAGGAATTCTCCTTGAAATCGATGGCAGCGCCACCTACCGGGTTCAATTATTAATCTATACCATTCTCGAATCCCCTTGAACACACACGAAAAAATTTATAGGCGTTTAGTAGTTCAATGACATACACGCGTATACAATAAATATATACAAATATAAAGATAATAGTATAAATATAATATTACATATATCTACATTATGAGCGTATCATTCGTTTACTATTAGACTTGGCCTTCACTATCAAGGGGATTATGCCAAAACCATCACGTTTAGTAGGTGAATTATCGATTACAATTAGTGTTACAAATTTCCCAGGATGGTATTTCTTTGACCAATGAAGTCAAGGAACTCTTCGACCCAACGACGAAGGCGCCGCCCCTCTGTCGCCCCGGACGGAGCCGGGCGGCGGGTGCGTTGACCGTAGCCCACGCAAAAAAAAAAAAAAGAACGGTATTTCTTTCCACCTCAATTATTTTTAAGGCTCTCCCATAAAAGAAAGGATTTTTAACATAAGGTATTCTTAACCATCCAACTTCTGTGTATTAACGATGTAAGAAGACAATTTACCACTCCCTATCTTGCCAGTGGGTGTCATGAAAAAACGACGAAAGGATTAAATATGCATATTGCATCTATGCAAGAGAAGGAAAATTTGAACTCTATACATCTGATCAGCGTTATATAGTAGGTCAATTTTCGTCTTATTGAGGCTCGAGGCCAGCAGAGGTCCATAAAGTTATATAAAAATACTTAAGCCATTGACAAGTGTATTAAAGGTATAATAATAAAGGTAAAAATTTGCGATGCCAATACTGTCATTTACTTCCTTTTCTTCTATTCTGCGTTGCTAATTAGAGATTGTTATTTACTTCCACTACTATCGGATATTCTTCTATTCGAATATTAATTCTACTACCAGAATGTTGAACTGTATGCTATAAACACTACCAAACTCCTGCCTTGGTCTTGAATATCGTAAAATAAGATTAAGAGTCTTACATCGATCTGGGCCAAGTGCTTATGCCGTTTGATTGACAATTACATTTTCAAGGAGGATTGGTCAGATACCTGCCTAATAATAAAAACATTGCCAAAACATATGCAACATTTATAATAGAAAAAGAGTAGATTTGCATCAACCCGAGGAGTTGGAATAAGAGTAGTAGATGATGATACCAAATGAATATATTTATTACAAAACTTGTAAAAAATATTAATAGATATATAGTCAGTCTGGCCATAAATATTGTTACAATCAAAAATAAGCAAAATATATATATACCTTTGAATTTGGAATCTGACATTTTTATATGAGTGTTCATTGTGTTTTCTCATTTCGGCGCTAATACATTGTACAATATTTTGCGATATTAAAATGGTGATAAAGAGAAACAAATCGCTGTGATTGCATTAAACAAATTAGGTATGAAGCCAAATGCAATTTTTAAAACTTTTCGTACGCTTGGTATTAGTAAAATGTTGGTGTACTGAGCTATTAATACGTACAATTTGACCTCCTCTATTTGTGACAGAAAAAGATCTGGCCGTCCACATAGTGTTCGTACGAAAAAGGTAGTCAAAGCAAGGAAAGGAAAGGGAAAGAATTCGAAGGAATCATGTCCGAAAGCAAAAGATTTTATCTCGGTAAATGAAGATAACACCTAGAACCATGTCGCGTATTTCAAAAGATGATTTATGACTTGCAGCCTATAAGAGATGTAGTGGTCATTTCTTAACTGATAATTTAAAAAAGAATAGGGTGGTAAAATCGAAACAATTACTGAAGCGGAACGTCAAGGGAGGACACTATTTTAGCGCTGTATACTGAAGTGTATACAGCTGAAATTATAAACAACTAGCCGACCCAACAGACGTTGGTCTGTTCAAATAAAATAAAAGTAATTCTTCTTGAAATCAACAGCAGTGCCACCTACCGGGTCCAATTGTGAATCTAAACCATTCTCGAATCCCCTTGAACACACACAAAAAATTTCATCAACATCAGTCCAGCCGATTAGGAGTTCAGTGACATACACACGTACACAAGAAATATATATATAAAGATAAAGATACTACTTCTGCTCGCGACTTCTTCCGCGTGGTATAGTAACTTTGGGCTAATGCTAACTTTAACCTAAGACTTTGTTTACGTAGAAGTTGAAAATATTCTTTTATGCAGCGAAAGCTCTCAAAAGGAAAGAAAACCTTTTGAGATTTTGAAACATTCTTGATTGGTGCTCCGCTCCTGTTTATCTTAGTGTGATGATATATAGCTTATAGCCTTCCTCGATAAATGGGCTATTAACACTGAAAGAATTTTTCAAATCGGACCAGTAGTGTCTAAGATTAGCGCGTTTAAACAAACTCTTTAGCTTTATATATTAGTATAGATATATATTGTAGGCAAATTCTTCACGATTTGTGTCCTATTAGTAATTTAAAACATCGTGCCATTACTAATCAGCCTAATAATATAACTCAAATAAGCTTTTATATATAATTAAATCATCATCAAATAACGCGATAGAATCCGTAGTTTTATGTACAATGTGTAATGTGTAATACTCGCGTAAACATCCGAAATTATTATATAACTAGTAACCCGCCCTCGCTTCGCTTCGGTTTCAGTCGCTTTACCCGCGGCGTAGTTCCCGTTCCTGTGGGAATACCGGGATAAAATATAGCCTATGTTACTCCCTGATATTATAGCTTTCCATTGGTGAAAGAATTTTTGAAATCGGTTGGGTGGTTTAAGCGTGAAAGCGTTACAAACAAACAAACAAACATCCTTACTTTCGCATTTATAATATTAGTATGGATTAAGTAACATCTGAAACAGTAAATAATAAACATGCCAACAATGTATGTGCTCAACCCAATACATATTTATTCTAAGCCAAATACATTAGATAAATTGCTAAATCATATCGAGCCACCAGCAAATATTGATTTATAAACTAACTAGCAATCCACCCTCGTTTCGGTTTCAGTCGCCTTACCCGCGTAGTTTCCGTTCCCGTTGGAATATCGGGATAAAATATAGCCTATGATGATACTCCCTGAACCGGCTTTCCATTGATGAAGGATTTTTTGAAATCGGTTCAATGGTTTAAGTGTGAAAGCGTAACAAACAAAGAAATAAACTTACTTTCGCATTTATAATATTAGTGAGGATAATCTAATCTCTGCCTATGTGTCCTTATAAACCAAAGTTACCTTTGCAACCGTACATTCATTAATTTAATTTTTCTTTTATGTTATACACGTCCCACTGTTGGGATGGAGCCTTCTCCACAATAGGAGAGAAATTGAACTTTTTTTTGGGGTGTGCTACGGTCAGCGCACATACCACCCGGCTCCGTCCGGGGACACAGAGGGGCGGCGCGCGGCCCCGTAACCCACCCATGTAGTACGTCGCCTTCGTCGTTGGACCGACCAACGGTGCAGAGTTCCTTGACTTCAGTAGTCGGCCCGACGGAATACCCCGAGGGAGTACTTTCTCTTATCGACGTACCCCCGGCACCACGATCGCCGTCACGAGGCTAACCTCTCTGCGGATGCCGGACTAAATCAAAGAAATTAACCTAATATGTTAAGATGGTCAGATGTGTTGGTATAGGGTTTCATTTTAAATTTTCCTTCTCTTACATTTATGTTATATGAATATTTAATCCCTAAAGCGGGTTTCAGACTACGCTATAATATAATAGCATATAGTATATAGCTCATAGTGCAATAATATCGCGCACCATACATAAAATATAGTACAGTACAGTGTGAACGTGTCCTTAACGATCTATGGTGCGCGATATTGTTACGCTATGAGCTATATGCTATTATATTATAGCGTAGTTTAAAATCGGCTTTTTAGTCGTCTTTTGCGACACAGGCAAGAGCGCATTCTCACTCCTTCATTACATGGAAATTGCTACAATTAATATCTTCTAAATCAAAAAGTAGACCGTAGCCAATTAAATGTTAGAGGAATGGTAATATAGCTTATCACCACGTCTGTCTTTCCCACTGGTGTCGTGAAAGATAATCAAGAGATGTAAGGAGGTAACATATAAATTCTTTTAAATAAATAAATAACATCATATATTGATCGGGAAAGTAATTTGAATAAAAAATAGCTGCAGTTGGCTGGCGTACCGATTTCTTTAAAGTAAAAAGGTTTCCATGGTAGAGATGGCATATCAGGCAATAGGAGAAAAAATAGAACAAGGTCATAAATGGCCATAGTCACTGTGTTTAATTGAAACGATGAAATGATCACTATTTGTAATTTTCTGAATCCTTAATATAAAATATCTGGTTGACCGAGTTTTTGTCGAATTTATTTATATATATATTAATAAAAAATAAAAATTAAATAATGAAAAAATATAAAAAATACAAAAAGAGAATAATAATAATACTGAGATTCGATCCGACGCTGTTTGAATGCCAAAACAAAACAAAAAGAGAACTGGGCACCTTTCCAACTGAGCTATCGCAACTCTTGACGTTGACAACGAAATTTGAATTCATATTATTTTAAAATTTAATGTCATTGTATTGTTTTGCTAAAAACACTGACAAAACAACATTTTCTATAAATAAAAACTAGCTAGTTCGATTTTTTGGACCCAAAACCTCTAGTATACCAAGTTTCATCAAAATCGTTGGAGCCGTGTCCGAGATCCTGAAATATCATATATATATATATATATATATATGAATGAAATGTTTTGGAGTCTTCAGAAATTAATATATATGTATATATTTTCTTCGAACGCCCATATCTCCTGCGAATGGAAGTAATAATATCTTGCTAACCGCCAAATATTATTGCTAATCGCCTTCGTCGTTGGGCCGACCACTGGAGCAGGGTGACTTGGCGTCAGTGGTCATTAATAATATGATGACCATAAGATTCAACGTTGAAGGACGATTGATGCTCGAAGTCCCATTATTTCTAATTTATACTCGATTAGCTAGCATGTGTGATCCGTATACTATTCCTATTTCTATAACCTACCTATAACAGAATATTTAACGCAAGAGCACAATCTTTCTTAGACCTATATTTTTTTTTTGGAATCTCTTCATATTTTCTGTGATTCAAGTAATTCAAAAGAGTTTTAATAACCTCTTCACATATATAATACGTAGTAACATGACAACAACAAATCTTACCCAAAAAACCGTTGCAATGAAGTCAAGAAAAATATCGTCATCGTCTATGTCTAGACTTAGTTGTCCTAATTGGTGATTTCCTTTTCGCTAATATTGTTTTTTTCTTTATTAATATATCTCCGTACGAGATCTTCATAGGTAAGTACCCGGTCTTTGAAAGGCTTAAATGGCGATAAGGATCCAACACGCAGAGGCCTTTGGAGAAATTCAATTTAAAAATGATATGAGACGTCTATCGATGACACTACATGCATGCATATAACACTTGTGGACTGCCAACGGTAGGTGTAAAACTATAGCGTGAAAACGGTATCTAATATATGGGGATGGAGGTGCGATGAACTGATTTAACTAAAAACTATTGATTTAAAAACTGTCGTCTTTTTTTTCATTATTGCTCATCCTTATTGTTATTGTTCTCAAATACATTCAATTGTATATGTACGAATCAACCACTGATATACAACTGCATCACGATATTTTAATATTAGACAAATAATATTCATTTTCAGTACTCGTCATAAATGCTACATTTTGACGGTTCTACCTTTCCTCTTTATGATGGAGTGTAATTTCAATTAGCGGTAAAGAGTAACACCAGGCACGCTGCCCCTTGGCTTCCCATGATGAGACGAGATAGTGACAGAGCCAGGGACAGCCCTGGTATGACTGAAAATGTAAAGAACGTTTTCTATTTACCATTAAATAAACCATTGATTCGTCTACCGCGATTTTCTTAATATAAAATCATTTTTATTGTCTGTTTTTGAAACAGTGTGATTCAATTTATGAAATTCTATAAAAGAAAGAACTTCAAAACATTTTCCATTATAATGTTTACGAATAAAATATTGTTAAGATTTTATCATAAAAGAAATTTCCCAAAGGAGTGACGTCCAAGTATGATTGAACACATATTCCCTGTGACAGTATACATGTATTTACTTATAACTTTTTTCCGACATTTCGTTTCCAGTAATATCGATTTATTAGTCAATGCAAGCCATGGCGGTAAAATATGTTAATTAAATAAAAGAGCTAATTCACTATGGTTTGAAAATCGGATTATATAATCAGATGGAAATCCATTGATTGCAAATTAATACGTGTGTTATGGACACAAAACGTATAATTCAATCAAAAATAATTTTCAATGAGCTCAACAAAATATGGCACCATTAAATTGTGCAATTTCTTATTTGACAAACTCTTTTTTTTTATCAGCTCTTATGCGTGCTGATATTGTACACGGATACACTGAGATGAGAGAAATCAAATGATTTTCTATAATGACTAGACAATTTTTTTAGCTCACAACGTTTAATGAAGTCTTAGAATATCTACAAGAATGGTGACTATTTTATTATTATCCGTTACTACACATAAGACATGGAATAATAAATTATTATTATTAGCCAATTAGGTAACTACATTGTATTAAGTACCTACATGTACTGTAGACTTAGCACGAATATTTGCGTCAAAGTATTCCCGTTATCGAGACTTATTTGTATGGATTTTTGAGTACTGCCCCTATTCTCTGATAGACGCGCTTAATCTTCATTTACTATGGTATTAGTTAAAAAACTAGCAATTTTATAATCTTGTAATTCGCGTTATTTGTAATGTTAATTCTTCTTTTTATTTATTTAGCATAATTATTGCGTGGAATACTGATATTCCGTCAATTTAAAAAAAAATTAAAGCTTGATGATAATACAAATAAAAAATAAATAAATGTTTGGGTATTATTTATTATGTTACTTTATTTGTTGTAGTAAATTAGAAAGTAAAAAACATTCTTTGCTGTAAATATGACAACTTATTGAGAATGACATATTGGACGTATTTTTGTGACTAACATCATTACAGTTCATAGACATACATCCCACTGCTGGGCTCGAGCCTCCTCCAGAATGGAGCCAAATCGACCAGAGCTAAATCGACCTAACCCTCGTTGGTCAGACGAGTTGGTATAGAGTTTTATTTCGAGTTTTTCTTCTCTTGCATAGATGATTTCTACGTATTTATAATACGTAAAAATCATCTATTCTTCTTAGTCGTCTTTAAGACAAACACAGCCAAAAAAGGGATAAGGCAAGTGTATTTTTAATCCGTCACAGTACGAAAATTTATGATCACGGAGGCTAAAAGTATAAACTGTATTAACTGTAAGTTATATGAAACGGGAAGTTAGTAAAAAAAGTTAATGACAATTATAAAACCAGAAATACTATTTTTATATTACATGTGTAATACTCGCAATGTGAAAAATCCTTATCTCACACGTAATTTTATATATACAAAAAATTTGCAAAATTTGCAGAAAAAACGAGTGTTTTTGATTTTTCTACATTTTTGGTAATAATTTAATTTTAAAGAGGTTTGGCTATTAAAGCCAAATTGTGTTACTGGCACTTAATAAAAAGTCCGGTTATGAAAAAAGTTGATTCTAAATTTAAAAGTCTCACTTTTAAAAATAATAATCCCTTTTTTCAGTTTGTAACTTTTTACTTACTTTTGGCGGAATTGTAGTTAAAAGGTTATCAGGCAACTAAACCTAACTTCGCTTTAGTTTCAGTAGAATAATTTATGTTTGTCATATAATCCTACCTTATTGTGACATAAAACAGATATATTTGTGTATATTATAATCACAGAAAAAGCAATAAGAGCTGGTAAAAGTCTTAATTTCATAATACCCATAAAAAAAATCAATTTTAACATGGCTCCTTGTTTACAATA
Source organism: Lymantria dispar (assembly GCA_032191425.1). Lineage (NCBI taxonomy): Eukaryota > Metazoa > Arthropoda > Insecta > Lepidoptera > Erebidae > Lymantria > Lymantria dispar. The sequence continues at coordinate 16,083,049 of CM063458.1, forward strand.
ACTTAAACATTAATTCTAGGATTGAAGTGCTTAAAACTATATTTTCATAGATAATAAGAAATTTCTGGTCATATTAACTAATGACATACTAAAAATATTGATATAATATTATCCACAGAAAAGCCAAGGAATGTAAGCTACCCGTTTTTTTTTTTGCAGAGGTGGTGGTGGTGGGGTATAATATATATAATATCAGGTTCGGAGTATTTTTGTAGCATTTATTCAGATACAATATATGTTAATAAAAAAAAAATAATGAAAATTATATAAAAAATTACAAAAAGAGAATAGTAATAACACCGAGATTCGATCCGACGCCGTTTGTCGCCGATGTCAAAAATAAAATGAAACCTGACTACTTCGCCACTGAGCTATCGTAACTCATGACATTGATGGCAAAATTTGAATTCATATTCTTTTAAAATTTAATGCCATTATATTGTCTGCCAAAAACACTGACAAAATAATATTTTCTATACATAAAACCTAGCTAGATCGATTTTTTGGGCCTCTAGTATGCCAAGTTTCAACAAAATCGTTGGAGCCGTTTCTGAGATCCTGAATATATATATATTTACAAGAATTGCTCGTTTAAAAATATAAGATATATATATATATATATATATATATATATATATATATATATATATATATATATATATATATATATATATATATATATATATATATATATATATATATATATATCTTGATGATGATCTATAGTACAAACTTCATAGTGCTCATTAGCACTCTTTAGCAATTAATAAAATAGAAATAACAAAATAATACTAATAAAATATCTATCTTTGGGACCAATCACCAAATACATATATATATATATATATAATAACATCATTAATAACAACATAATATCCTTAATCATCCATAACATCCTTATAGATAAATTGAAGAAGCTATATTAAATACCTCTAAAAACTTTGAGAATAAGTTCAAACTTCAAAGTTCTGCTTTAATTTTAGATGCAAACATTTTATGAATGTGAACACCAAGTATCGCAAACATTTTCATCAAGTTGTTGTTATCATACTTTTGATATATTAAACAGGTATTTCGACCTAATTAGTCATACACATTCATATATTTTGAGCAGAACCCTTTTGTCTCCATATTAAACAGATGTTATAAAAATTAACCAACGTGATCGGCGTTCATAATTATTTTACGCAAGGAAGTCAAATAAGGACTTATTCTTTCTCTATATGTAGTATAGTAACATGTATAGTAAGTGTTTGATCGAGTTTGATTCAAATGGCGGGCAATGCTATTGAAGACAGGGATCAACCCAAATGGTGATAGATACGGCAGGTTATGGATGTGCATGCTGTCCTTGCCGTGGCACTAAACGGATTGGTCGGGGTCTAATCAGGCCAACTCAGTATATCTTATCCCCACAAAGATAAGCGCAATTCGAATCACATGAATACTCCGCCTAAGAAAAAATGAGTTAATGAATAATATTAATAATCATCACCATCGTCACCATGTTTCACTTTTTAACTTAAGGCGAAGGTCACTTTTGGATGTAAGCCTTCTCCATATTTCGCCACAAATTATAATCCCGTGGGACCCATATCCAACTACTTACAGCACCTTTACCCAGATCGTCGATCCACCTGGTGAAGACCACCTACACTGCGTCGTCTGATACACAGTCGCCACTCGAGAACCTTTCTTCCCCTACGATTATCGGTTCGGCAAGCGATATGGCCTGCCCATTGCCACTTCAGCAGGTTAATTCTTCGTGCACTCTCGTTTACCTTCTACGGATCTCCTTATTTTGGATTCTTCTCGTAGAGAAATTGCGAGCATAGTTCGCTCCCTAGAATACCCCTCACTTGGTAGACCGATGACTCGGTGAAAGTTGTTGGGCACAGTTGACAGAGGTCTGCTCCTTTTGATGAAGCATGAGGGAGGTCTAAGTCCAGCATTGAACGGTGTAAGACTGAATGATGATAATGGAACTAAGATTAAACCAAAGACTGTTTTGTTTAATTCTAAATACTGTATTTTGAATACCGAAACTCTCTATTATTATATCCTCGATGATTGTCGGATGGATCGGACTTGACGAACGGCTTAGGTCCCAGCGCCCCAATCTGCCTGACAATCTCTTCGGTGCCGAGAGTTACCAGGCATGTTGCCTCTTCTAGCGTCCCACCCTGAGTTGTAACGAACGTGTCATTGGCATAGCAAATTACGCCCAGCCCGGAAAGGAGACAACTTTGCAACGCCCAGTCGTGGCCGATATAAAACTTCAAGTATTGAAACACCCCGTAATACTGGATCACCGTCCTGTCCGCAGACTGTAATGTTGGCGATGTTCCAAGACACCGCCAACAGTACTCCGCCACCAGTGACTGCCACCACGACCCTCAGGCCGCGCAAGGCCGTGATCGTCGACCGCCCCTTCCGGAAACTGAATTGAGTCTCTGAAAGATGGGGACCGACACCGCCTAGGTGCTAGCTAATTCGGACAACCAGAATTCTCTTCAAAAACTCTCCCGCTTTTTCCAGCAGTACGATCGGGTTGTAGGCTGCGGTCGAGTCCGGAGGCCCAGCTAGGCAACCCAGGGAGCCCAAACATTATACAAGCGTTATGTCACAGGTATTTGAGGACCAGCGCCATCACTCAGTCGGGTACCCGGGCCGACCCGGGAACGTTGGTTTTGGTACGCATTTGCCCCACCGCCATCCCTGTCTTAATCTCTGTGATGAGCGAAACACTTTTGTCAACCTCTTAGTCATTATGATGATTTCTGATGTTTACGCGAGTATTATACATTTTAAATAAAACTACTTTACGGATTTTATCGCGTTTGTATTTGATTTTAGATTACTCGACGTTTCGAACACTTTACAGCGTTCATGGTCACGGGTGGACTAAGATGTCTCACGTCCAACAAGTCATCGTTACTGCAGAAATTTTATAATTATCTACCCGATACAGAAATTAGTTATTAAATATTGACCCACATTTTGATACAAAATTTTATTGCCAGTGTAAGAAGAAAATGATTCTATATGAAAAAATTATATTGTTTATGGTTAGTAATAATTAAACATTAAAATTAATAGTAATTATATTTAAAAAACTAACTAATAATCTAGTATCCGATAGTAGTACCGGATCGGAAAACGGTCACACTGAGAAAGATCCGGCAAGAAAACTCAGGTGACATGATGCTAAATTAATATTAATTTTGAAGGCGGCTTACTTTATGTTACTAAAAGGTTTTAATTTATAAAAATTATCTTTAGTTATTATTGTGGGTCAAATTTATACAATATGAGCTCACAGTGTCTTGCAGTCTTGTGGTGGTATTTTTGGATTTGTTTTTAATAATGTTTATAACAGGGTCCCAGCTTGATGGTAGCACCCAGCCATCCTCTCTATTGAAATTTTTGTGTTTTTAATCTCAATAGCCTCACGTACCATTCTAGGCAGGTATCGGTGTTCTTTTGCGAGGATTTGTGGTTTATCAAACCTGATGTTATGGCGGGTGCGGTCCTGACTATGTTCACAGACTACATACCTAGTGTCATGGCGGTGCTTCACATCGGCTATGTGTTCTTTGATCCGAGTTCTTATGGATCTCTTTGTTTGCCCAATATTGTCTAGCAAAATTGTCTAGCAATGTCTTAGTCATTGTCTAGCAAAGCCATAACAGAACGTGTGTTCCACCCGCCGTCGAAGCATGTCTTAAATCACCCTGGTGAGGAGGCCGCACTGGAGAGTGTCGATGGGGGGAAGCCCTGCGCACAAAAATTAATCAGCGCCGTATGTTAATAATTCTACCACCGCCACCAACGCATTTCAAAATTTCCTACTTTGTTGAGTTTTTATGTACATATTATCTCCCGTATTTATTTTCTAAGTTACCTAAGTTACACGTGGAAAAGAATTGAGTAAGGATATATATTGCTCATATATTATCTACTACTGTGGGCGATTTTATGTGAATGTTTAACCTTCATTCAAAATTTCATTGCACGGCAGTACAGTAATAATTGAAATTGAATTACTATGCTCTAAGAGCTATGTATATATAAATTCCTATTTGTTTTTAAAAGCATCTTTCTTTGTAAATAGGATAATTGGAGGATTTTTTTATTGCTGTTGGTCGCAAACGAGCAAACAGTACACCTAATGGTATGGTGATACTGCTGCTCCTGCATGGATTTCGCAGGGACTTTTGTAAGGCCGCTACCTACCGCGAAGAACGTGAAAGGAGTGTGAATACGTGCCTTGAGGTCCGGTGACACTAAAGGCATCAAAAAACCCATCACACGCAAAACCGCTTATAAAGTTGGGCTCCAGCTCTCTCGCTCACCAGTGCAGTAACAAATTGCTACTACTCAGATATCGACTTTCTGCGAGAGTAGTGTGGCCCGGAGGGACCGACCCGCGGCTGTAGACAAGACTGTCGACAGTGTAATTCTACCACATAAACGATAAGATATTCAATCTAAAAGAATGTTTTTCATCATTATTACTTACACTTAATCTTGTTCTGATGTATATATTATAATCCCAAGAGAACACAGCACCGGGATAAAGTTTTGTGGTAATCAAGAATAACATTTAGCTCCATGCCAAATATTATAAAAAATGATCTAGCCCTTAGAGCGTGAAAAGTAACAAATTACGTACACAACCACAATCTTTCGCCATTATAATATTAGTGTGATGTAATATATCTCGCGCGCCTTTGTAGTGTCCGATGTAGTTGACCGTCACAGGCAAAATGCTGTCAGAAGGAAACCATTTTAAACCTTTAAGTACACACGTTCTTTAAGCTAAAAAAAAAAAAAAAAAAAAAAAAAGCTAACGTTTAACGTCACGCGTTAGGTCCAGAAGTATCCCCCATACATATTTAATCTGTACTTGTAATATTGTTGAATATTATTTAAAAATCAATTCGTATTACAAGAAAAGACATATAATATTAATGAAAAAACTTTATTATAACTAAATTAGTTAATCATTTGATTGTAGGAAACATTTTACAAAAGAAAATCACGTAGTTATATAAACTCATTTGCAAAAAAAACGGGCGGTTTTGATTTTCATTCATATTTAAAAAGATACAATACCAAAAAGGTTTCAATCGTTTGTACACGTTACTGGCCGGTTTTAAAAATGCTGTGGTATTTAAAAAAGTACGTTCTAAATTCAATTTTTCATTTGATGTTCATTTTTACAGAAAACCCCTTTTTATCCTACATTTTTGGCGCGAAGTTCCAGAAGTTAACATCGACTTTCATAACTTTTATTCAATTTTTATCGATTAATTTCATATCCTTGACTGTCAAAGCTTTATTTAATGCTGTTTGGCTGTATCAAAAATGGTAGATAAAGTGGTAAAAGCTACCAAAATTATCGCGCTGCTTGAAGAGGGTTGCAGCCAATGTTTCGTGGCTAGGAGGCTAAATGTTAGTCGCTCGACAGTTTAAAGGACCTGGCAGCGATATCAGGAGACTGGTTCCGTCGAGAGAAGGCCTGGTTCTGGAAGAAAACCATGTACCCAACCACGGGATGATCGTTTTCTTGTGAGTCGCGCATTGAGAAATCGCAAATCTTCGTATGTGGATCTTAAGAACAACCTCCAAGAAGTAAGAAATGTGCATATTAGTCTATGGACGGTCAGGAGGAGGCTTCTCGCTGCCAATATACGCAGTCACCGCCCGGCCCGCGGCCCCAAATTACTCCGTGAGCACAGAGTTCACAGGCTTAGGTTCGCTAGAAATTGTGAATCATGGACTCAAGACGATTGGAATAGGGTTTTGTTCTCTGATGAAGCCAGGATATCTCTGTTCGGTGAAGATCGACGTCGGCGAGTGCTAAGAAGACAAGGAGAACGCTTTGCAGAGGCATGTTTCGAAGAAATCACACCTTATGGTGGGGGCTCTGTTATGTTTTGGGCAGGAATAAATTCAATGGATCGTACAGAGTTAGTCTTCATTGAAAACGGCTCACTGACTGGGCATCGATACATAACGGAAGTTCTAATTTCTCATGCACAACCCGCATTGGCCGCTCTAGGTGAAGACTCGATTTTTATGGACGACAATGCTCGCGCCCACCGATCCCGCGATGTTAATGCGTATGTGCAAGAGGTCGGCATTCGTCGTTTGGATTGGCCAGCTCGAAGTCCCGACCTCAATCCCATAGAGCATGTCTGGGACGTTCTGAAACGGCGTGTGAGATCAGTACACCCGGCTCCGCAGACCATCAGAGAGCTGAAGAATGTGATTACTGCGGAGTGGGAACGTATTCCGCAAGCAAGTATCCGGGATATACTCGCTAGCATGCCCAGACGAATTCAAGCTGTGATTTTAGCTAGAGGGGGTCACACTCGATACTAAACATTTATCTGCTTTTACTTTATTAAAGAAAAACAAACAAAAAAACTTTTTTATTTTTACTTCATGAGCATATGCACTACTAGCGAATATACACTACTAGCGAGGTTTAGCATTATTTCCCATAAATTGTATCTAAATTTTATGAAATACTGATGAAAACGATTATTTTCTTATTAATTTAGCAAATTGTGTGGATAAAACTACCTATAATTATCAAACAAAGAAATATTAACATTTGAAATGGTTCATTGCTTAGGTGCCCGTTTTTTTTGCAAATGAGTGTATATTTTTAAGACACTTAACTTATGTCCTAACATTTACCAATATAATTAACTTCTGAATAAATTGTAATAATTTTCGTATAAAATAAGAACCAAAAATATGTAATTAGAAGAAAAATAACAATTAATTATGACATTTTAAGAAATGCCAACATCTCAATCTAACTATCCTGCAATAACGTTAAGAATTATTCTTTGAGTTGACATGGTAAACAATGGGTAGTGGCTATAGAATGTGGCTTGCAAATAGTTTTCTTGTGAGATATACACATAGTACTGCTCTTTTTTTCCTTAATTCTTGGACAAATATAGCATCTTTGCTTAATTTTTGTGGCACTAGGACCAATTTCATCGGAATGAGCTGAAGGCTCCTCTTTTTCAATCAACGTGCACATTATGAATCTTATATCCTTGGTCAAGTTAGGATTATTTGCCAATCTTAGACAAATATCTGGTGTTATAAGACATTGCAATTAATTTTATATATATTCGTCTCTTCATTTTTTATTTGGAATAGATAAAACTCAAAGAATGTAGCCATTTGCGATTGAAATGTTTCAAACTAGCACGCTCTTCAACAATGTTGTGCTATCGAATACGAGATGGATGTGGAGGTGTCTTACTCCATTTGTATCTGTTTTTACCGTAAAAATAGTTGCTTGTTACTTCCTCTTCTGTTTCCTCAGCGGTGGAGTCATCACTTACTTCTAGTTCAGACGCAGTAATATGTTTACTGCGTATCGTTTCTTGCTCGCTTCACCTAAATCTTCTATAATTTGGATCGTATCTTAAAAATATTCACTATTGGATTCACTAAAATCGTGCAGAGTTTGAGCCATGGCGTTTTCTGAGAGTTGGAGACTCATTTTTATCGATATAATACCGTAATTCTGAAAAAAAGCAAAAAGTAAGTAAAATACATACTTACATTAGCAACAGCGCGATGTACGTCCACCCGTCGAAAGGATCTGCAGTTCACTGAGATTAGCTGAGAACACGCGACCGTACCTTGCTAATTTTTAAAAATGCAGTTACAAAATAGCGCGTGGGGTCTAGGTAGACACCGCCCGTGATGTTAAAGGTTAATGGGCCTTTACGCTAAACACGAAGCGTTTTTAGACTTAGTCACTTAATCCATAAACTAAAAGCCCGAGTGGCCGTACCGAGGTAATTTTATGAAATGTATAACTTACAAAAGTTAAAGATGAGAATGATAATTAAATATTTATGTAAATTTATGAGGAAGTTAAAGAGTGTTAAAAGTTTTTTCAGTTAGTCCAAGATTGACTTAAAAAAAATTGCTTGGTAAAATGATCCACGAAACAGAAATTAAGTAAAACCGTCGTGGGATTTCTCAATGAATAAATTAACAGATATTATTGAAATCGTCGAATAATTTATAGTTACTACTAGCTGACCCGACAGACTTTGTCATGTCTTAACTATGAATATCGAATTCGAATTGAATTAAAAAAAATGTTTATTATTCTAATTCCTATATACAACATACTTATTTTTTTTCCTTATGCGTATGAAACCAATGAATGTAATGGCTCTGACGGCGGTACCAATAGCGTCAATTGCGCTCGCGCAACACAATCCAGGACCTTAATTTTTAAACTTAAATGCCTTGCAATATTGGCATACAACGTTCATTGACCCAATACTTACAACTTAAGTTTGTACGTCTAATCTAATTTCTCTATTGCAGCACAATGCTGAGCATTCCCCTATTGTCAAAATAAATTAAAAACATGTATTATAATTATTAGTTATTATGTGACAAAAATGCTATTCTATTCTATTCTGTTCTGTTCTGTTCGGTTCTGCTCTGTTCTGTTCTATTCTATTCTAATTGCTGGCATTTTCAAAAACGAAAATTCAACTGCAAATTAAAGAAAACTATTGTATTCTTCTTAATAACTAAGTATATCACTTGTTATATTAGTAACATGTATCTTAATTACCAAAACTTTTTTTTTATTATTGCCAACGGTGGCAAACGAGCAAGCAGCACACCTGATGGTAAATGATGCTGCCGCACATGGACCTTTGCAATACCAGGGGCACAGCCATACCGTGAAGGAAATACTCTTCTTAAACCTCGTTTAAAGAAGGACATTTCATAGCGCTCGGGAAACACAGCAGCAGGTAGTTCATTCCAGAGCTTGAACGTACGTGGGAGAAATGATCGCTGGAAACGTACAGTTGAAGACCATATCGTCTCCAGGTGAAATGGATGAACCCTGCTACTATGTCGAGTGGTACGTTGGTAGAATGGTGACGGTGGTACCAATTCAGTTTCTCGGAGCACTCCCCGTGAAAGAGTCGGTAGAGTACACAGAGTGACCCAAAGTCTCTCCGCTACTCTAGCGACTCCAATCTGTCCGTAAGATTGGGATCCCCGACGATTCGAACAGCCCGTCTTTGCAGGGAGTCAGTGGGTCTAGCTGATATTTGGGCGCACCTGCCCAGAGATACGAGCAGTACTCCACATGAGGACGAACTTGTGCTCCATATTAAATTGACTTTTTATATTAGGCGTGATGGCTCTGAACTTACCTACCCTGATGTGCACTAAGAAATTCAGTTTTCTTACATCATTTCTGTAAGAAATAATGAATTAATTGTTTTACATGTATTTTATTAATAAAATAACTCCAACCCAAGCATCTGTTTTAAACAATTTTCAGTTTTTTTACATCCTCTTTGACGATATTTAAACGTCATAAGGTTACATTAAAAAATTTTATATTGTCCAAAGCGGTTAGATTAGAAATAATTTTATATGTTGGTTAAGTATTCTTAAATTTTCTAATTATCTGGGCAATATTCTAATTTTTCTTTCATAAGAACCTTCTCCTGACAATAACAAATACAACAAAAAAAGAATTAATGAAATTGGTCCAGCCGTTCACGCGTGATGGCGTGACCAAGGAAAACAGGGATTCATTTTTATATATATATATATATATATATATATATATATATATATATATATATATATATATATATATATATATATATAATATATAGATGGATAGATTAAAATCTTCGAATACCTAATATTTAATTTTACAATTATCATTATAAGTTCGAACCAAGATATCTTTGACTTTTACTTTATCTAGGTTATTTAAGGATAGAGTTGCCTCTATAAAAACTTCATTTTCTGGACTAAAATTTAGTGCCATAAATTTTAGTTGTTTTTGAAGTTTAATAGATCGTAAAGTATAATAAAACCGAGTTTTTACGGTTACAAGACTCCCGTGACCAAAGATGTCGTGAAGTTATTTAATATTTGCACATAATAGAAGTCAAATATCACCAATACCGTAAAATTTGTATATCATATACCTAAGGACGTGACTGTATAATTTTATAAGGGTGACTGGTTTTGAAAAAAAGAAAGAAAGAAAGAAAGAAAAAGCTTTTATTTTCACGGTCTCGACACAACAACAATAGCAACACTCCTAAACACAGATTATGCTTAAATAAAAAAAAAAAAAAAAAATTGGCAATTGCATGTGTCGTGAGCGTGTCAACGAGGCGTACACTCAGCATGATGCTGCGTTGTGAGGGCACAACACGGCGCTGATTTTCAGTGTCAACCTCAATTGACTGGCGTGGTACAATTACATAACTAATTCAACCTAACCAACAACATAAAACAATAACCTATATAAAAGCAAAACATTAATAAAAGCGAAGAGTGAATAGCAATAGAATTACAATACTATTCAATGAAATTATAGTAAGTGAATTACATATATACACACTAAATAAATACGTTATATTCAGTGTATACAAATATATAATACACTAGCAAGCCGCCCTCGCTTCGCTTCGGTTATAGGTTATAGTCGTTTTACCCGCGTAGTTCCCGTTCCCGTGGGAATACCGGGATAAAATATAGCCTAGTTTACGCCCTGATATTATAGATTTCCATTGGTGAAAGAATTTTTGAAATCGGTCCAGCCGTTTTGAAGATTACCCGGAACAAACAGACAGACAGAAAAATTTTTTAATTGCTATTTTAGGCATAAGTGTCGTGCAAATAACCGTGTGAGCATGAAAAAAGCCTATTATTTTGACATTACAAACAGACACTCCAATTTTATTTATTGGTATAGATTACAATATGATACATACCAATAATCTAAACATATATACTTCTGTACATCATACGTAAATAATAAAGGTGTGATGTTATTCATTTCAGAAAACATGTACATAGGTAGGTATTTATGTATATAGGTATATGTATATAGGTAGTATATAATTTTCTATTAAATTGCTAAGAAACCTAATAATTTATGTTGCTAAATAGACTTTTGAAGTTAATTGGGCACTTTTTGGTAGGTGAAAATGGGTTAGTGTTTCCGACATGCTCTTAACTGGCGCACGCGCAGTGTGCTGTGCGCCTTAGACACTTCTTCTATGGGTGAAATCTCGTACGTTCGCGTCACCGACATACTTATAGCAGTATATCTGTAGCAGCTGATGTATGTATGTGCATGTGCTGTGTATGTCTTATAAGTGAAATTGAATAAATTTATTGAAAAGTTCAATGTGTATTTACTGCATTGTTGAAGTATTGTTTTGTTTGATTACGTTTTAATTAGTTTTATTAGTGCTTTTATTTGAATCGTTAATTTGAAGAAACATTGTGCAGTACAGTAGTGTGTCATCATCACCATCGCAGCCTACATACGTCCCACTGTTGGGCTCTTGCACAATGGGTGGGAATTTGACCTACTATACCATGCTGGTCAGACATGTTGGTATAGATAGGGTTTTATTTCGAGTTCTCTGTTTCTTGCACAGATGTTGTGTGCATATTATATCCCATAATCCTCTTTTAAGACATCCCCGGGCAAGAAGATAGGGAGTGGTAAATGATATTCTTACTCGGGCACCACACCGAACAGTAATGTGTACTAAATAAATATACTAATATTTTTAAGATAAAAAAATAACAAAAAAACTATTTTAAATACTCGTATTTATTTTCACGTTTGAAAATCTTATATCATTTAAAATTAATAGATGTGATGTGTTGATAATTTTAATTCAATCATTATGATATCTCAAATTTTAATACTAAAAGTTTTCACTTCTATCGCCAGTATCTATAACTACCATTTTTTTAGTCAGTAATAAGTAATAATAACAATGTAATATAATTTATCCATAAAATTGACATGAAAATTGGTTTTACGAAATAAATGTATGAGTAATAGAATAAATAAGAAGCAACGAAATGGTTTGCTATTCACGCTAGGCTTCATCCATATAGAGCCGTCAGAATTCAAACAAGTAACGTAGAATCCACCTTTAGTGTATATATTTACACAGGATTATGGTAATATATCGTCCGGTGCCATCCCAGCGTTTTCTAGGCTTTTGTATATTTGTAAAGTAAATAGACCTATCGCACTTTACTAAATGCTTATTCAAAGAAGTTTTTAATTACGACTAGGTATACGCAGGTCAAATGAAAAATGTTGTGTATTTTAAGCTTTAGCGTTCTTTTATTTTTAAACTAGCTTTTACACCCGACTTCATTCGCGTAGTAATCGTGTACGATAGAGGTTAACACAGATAGCTCTGCGTGATATTCAAGGTTCTATAGGCCTATAATGTTGCTGGATGGTGTGGGTAAGCTATTATAGGGAATCCTGACTGCCGTATGGGTAGTGCGGCAGTCAGGATTCTCGGCGGGGCGGCGCAGGCGCTACTATCTACGTGCCATGCCGCCCTAGCAAAGGCCGCGGGTGACGTGACCGGGCAGCTAGACCGTCACCCGCCGAGAGGCCGACCGCGTGAGGAAAGACTGACGTCCTCCCCGAGGGGGGGACGTCGGTCGATCTTTGGGTACCCCAAGTACGGGGTATTCCGTCGGGCCGACCACTGATGACAAGTAACCCTGCTCCGGTGGTCGGCCCAACGACGAAGGCGACGTGGTGTTCGGGTGGGTTGCGGGTGTGCGTGCTTACGCCCCTCTGTCGCCCCGGACGGAGTGGCGCGCCGACCGCAGCCCACCACAAAAAAAAAGCCCTTGTTGTTTCGGCTGTGCGTTGATACGTCAGTCAGTCAGCCTTATCTTTTATATATAGCAGATTATATTCAATGAATAAAAAATCATCACTCTGCTCTTATTCCAATTACTTGGGGTTGACGTAATACATATGTACTGGAGGACCTCCAGCGTACATATTGCAAACTTCACTAAACAAATAAACATCACGAAAATATAAGAAACGAACACAAATTATACCCAGACTCAACAATTTGTTGATCGCACAACATACTGTCGACCCTGGATTAGTAGAGCGGTATCTCAACGCGGTATACTGTGCACTCAATTCATTACGGATGTTGTATCAATTTATTACTTGTGTTGTACGGTGAAAAATATCAAACCAGAATTCATCCCCTAGGTGGGATCTTGTGAGGTGTTGATTTTCAGAATAATTACATTTATAGTCAGTCTAACCAAATGACTAAGCTGAAGACCGATGACGGCACTGTCATTTCATCCCAAAGTGAGATCTTAGGAGAGGTCGAAAGGTTCTATGAACAGTTATATAAATCATCCCAAAATCCTGTTGTCGGCTTGGTCCAAGATCCCAGATCCAAGCTAACTCGGCACTATTCCGAAGAAATCCCGGACATCAGCTTGTACGAGATCAAAATGGCTCTCAAACAACTACGTAACGGTAAGGCACCAGGAGATGACGGAATTACGGCAGACCTTCTGAAGGCAGGCGGCAAGCCAGTTAGCCGGTTCCGTTATCCTCGGGGGCAACGTTCCAGAGTCATGGACCATCAGTGTGGTGGTGCTGTTCTTCAAGAAAGGTGACAAAGCTCTTTTAAAGAACTACAGACCCATTTCACTTCTGAGCCACGTTTATAAGTTGTTTTCGAGGGTCATTACCAATCGACTCACGCGCAAGCTCGATGACTTCCAGCCGTCCAAACAAGCCGGCTTCCGAAAAGGCTATAGCATCATAGACCATATCCTCACGCTTCGGCAGATGATACAAAAGACCGAGGAGTATAATCGGTCCCTATGTTTAGCATTTGTAGACTATGAGAAAGCCTTTGATTCAGTCGAAACTTGGGCGGTGCCGCCGTCTCTTCAGCGGTGCCAAATCGACCATCGCTATATCGAAGGGCTAAAGTGTTTGTATAGGAATGCCACAATGTCAGTCCGTATCTGGGATAAGAGTACGAAACCGATCCAGTTGCAGAAAGGTGTGAGACAGGGAGATGTCATCTCTTCGAAACTGTTCACCATTGCACTGGAAAATGTCTTCAAGCTCTTAGACTGGACTGGACTCGGCACCAATATTTACGGCGAATACATCACTCACCTTCGATTTGCAAACGATATCGTCGTTATGGCAGAATCCATGGAGGACCTTGGCACAATGCTCAATGATCTCAGCAGGGTATCTCAACTAGTGGGCTTACGAATGAACATGGACAAGACGAAAGTCATGTCAAATGCCCATGTCATTCCTATACCGGTCCTAGTTGGCAATGCGATTCTCGAAGTTATCGATCATTATGTTTACCTAGGACAAACAGTCCAGTTAGGTAGATCCAATTTCGAGAAAGAAATCAGCCGAAGAATCCAATTCGGTTGGGCAACGTTCAGGAAACTCAAGAGGATCTTCTCATTCAACATACCTCAGTGTCTAAAAACACAGGTCTACGACCAGTGTGTGTTACCAGTGATGACTTACGACACGGAAACGTGGTCCCTAAATGTAGGCCTCATAACAAGGCTCAAAGTCGCTCACCGTGCTATGGAGCGGGCTATTCTCGGGATTTCTCTGCGAGATAGAATCCGGAATACGGAAATCCGCAGAAGAACAGGTGTAACCGACATAGCACGAAGAATCAGCACGCTGAAGTGGTAATGGGCAGGCCACATCGCTCGACGAACCGATAACCGCTGGGGAAGAAAGGTTCTCGAGTGATGACCACGTATCTGACGACGCAGTGTAGGACGCCCCCCCACTAGGTGGACCGATGACCTAGTGAAAGTTACTGGGCATCGTTGGATGCAGGCGGCACAGAACCGCACATTGTGGCGTAACATGAGGGAGGCCTACGTCCAGTAGTGGACGGCAATAGGCTGAAATGATGATGAAATGATGATAGTCAAGTAAAAAATCTGGCTAAAAAGCCATCAAGTTTCTTTTGCACAAGACGCGATCCAAGTCTGTGATCGTTCCTCATTAAAAATATTAATTATTTTTTCGTTATGCTTAACAATCATACTTTTAGGACGAACTTCATCAATAATGAAAAGGAATTTTACATTTCATTTCCTATATATCATAAATCAGACAAATTAATACAAAAAAAATATTTTAGTCCGGGCATCCGCGGAGAGGTTAGCCTCGCGACGGCAATTGGCGTCCCGGTAGGGACGTCGACGGGAGAGGGTTCTCCCTCGGGGTATTCCGTCGGATCGTCCACTGAAGTCAAGGAACTCTGCCCAACGACGAAGGCAACGTGGTTACGGGTATGCGTGCTTACGCCCCTCTATCGCCCCGGACGAAGTCACACGACGGGTATGCCGACCGTAACCCACACCAAAAAAATGGCATTTATTTGCAAAAAATGGCATTCTTAGTCTTCTTCTAAGATCCCCCAAGAAATATAAGACTCACAAGAGGAATACCAACATAATTTCAAGCAACTACCTTTATTCCTATATTATCCGTAGCTTCACGCGCATTAAAATAGACATAGGCAACAGTTGTTAGCGATAGAGTATAAGAAAATAACTATATCGCGTTACTAAAAATTGTCACGACATATACAGGTGTTTTGAATGTTTATTATGCGAATAACCAATCTTTCTTCAAGACACGATTTAATTTAAATTTTGCCAAGCTTGAGGCGTTTTCATAAGTTTTAAGAAATGATGAACTGAATTTCTTTCATCAAAGTGATTAACTGGCTAAGGCTAGCTTTGGTTAGAATTACTTTTGAATTTTTAATGAGGGTTTACAAGAAAATAAATAAAAAAAAATTAAATTATACGTTATATATCAAATATTACTATTATTAAAGTAATGTATTTGTTTGTGGAGCAGCGTATTATCGCCAGAGTACAAGCACTAATAATAAATATGATTAAATAGCGACTATTAGAAAATCCTTTGTAAGTTTAAGTATTCGTTATTATTAATTTAATAAAGGCTCATTTTTCAGAACTGACTGCATAGGACGTAGTGGTTAAGATACCAATTCGTCATTTAGTGTCATGGGTTCGAATCCCACAGAGCAAATTGTTGTTCTGTGTCCGTTAATTATATGTTTGTTAAATCCCCCGCAACACAAGGATTATTTCCTTAGTGCACCCTGCACCACGTTGTCTTTTCTTTTCTAAAAAAAAGAATGAATAAATGATTTGGGTTCGATCTAGAATAAACAAATCATTTAAACATTAAAAATTCTTATCTTTTACTATTTCGATGACATACACTAAATAAGTTAGAGACACTTTTGAGAGTCAATGACAATGTTATTCATATTTAACTACACTAGGCATATCTTTCCAGTTGTGTTCAAATTATTGTAAAGTTCTCTAAAGGGTAGTTTCAAGAGCTGAGCAATTATGAGCACCCATTTAAATGCTTGTTTTCAAAAGAAAGTCGTTATATGATTTCATTAATCAGGTTTATTATTGATGTGAAACATCTATATGCAAAGGTAAACCTGATCGTTGGCGTGGCGTAAATAGGCTAGTGACGTAACGCCACGCTATATGATGGTATATGCACTATACGTAGTCTATACGTAGTAGTGTGTGAGTGAGATGGAGCGACGCAATGTAGTGCAATAACTTGGCGGTAAATTAATTATGATTGTTGTGTAATAATTTATATAATGATATAAATCAGATTATTTTATTTAAACACTAGCAACCCGCCCTCGCTTCGCTTCGGTTTTAGTCGTTTTACCCGCGTAGTTTCCGTACCCGTGGGAATACCGGGATAAAATATAGCCTAGTTTACGCCCTGATATTATAGTTTTCCATTGGTGAAATTGGTCCAGCCATTTTGAAGATTACCCGGAACAAACAGACAGACAAAAATTTTTTAATCTGTATTTTAGGCATAGGTGTCGTGCAAATCACCGTGTGAGCACGAAAAAAGCCTATTATTTTGACATTACAAACAGACACTCCAATTTTATTTATTGGTATAAATTATGCCATATTTGTTCCTGTCGTAATTTGTTCTTTTATGCATATATACTTGTACAAAATAATTTCGATGTTTCATATCTACCTTATCACTTTTTTATATATAACAACATTTGTCTTATTATATCAGATCGTGAATGTCAGTTTCAAAAATAATAATTAAGCATAGTTATGCTGGAACACTTATATTTTAAGACCAACTAAAGTCTTTTGCAGTGTTGTCTGCTTATTTTTCCTCGTCTTTTACGACACTCGTGAAAAGGGTAATAAAAAGGATATTTACTCCGTTACCACATGAATTATTTAGCTAACATGAATTATCTATTAACCCTTCGGACTTACGTGGTAACTAACTAACGTCTTTCTATCGTATTAGAGCCCTACAGTAGGATATAAGTGAATAAATACATCAAAATATTTTTATATTTTGCCCTAGTCGATTTTAAATGTGGAAGGTTTTTAATTTGCGAGATGAATTCATCGATCCTAAGTACTCTACTCCGTATGGTGACGGAGTAAGAATACAATGACCAGCCCCTTTCTTGCGCATAGGTCTCATAAAATGACTAAAGGATTATAACATGCAAGAAAAAGAAAACTCGAAATAAAACCCTGTATTAACCCGTCTAACCAGCGTGGTATAGTAGGTCAAGCATGTAAATATAAAAAAGTGATAAGGTAGATATGAAACATCGAAATTATTTTGTACAAGTATATATGCATAAAAGAACAAATTACGGCAGGAACAAACATAGCATAATTTATACCAATAAATAAAATTGGAGTGTCTGTTTGTAATGTCAAAATAATAGGCTTTTTTTCGTGCTCACGCGGTTATTTGCACCTATGCCTAAAATACAGATTAAAAAATTTTTGTCTGTCTGTTTGTTCCGGGTAATCTTCAAAATGGCTGGACCGATTTCACCAATGGAAAGCTATAATATCAGGGCGTAAACTAGGCTATATTTGATCCCGGTATTCCCACGGGAACGGGAACTACGCGGGTAAAACGACTAAAACCGAAGCGAAGCGAGGGCGGGTTGCTAGTGTTTAAATAAAATAATCCGATTTATATTTATATCATTATATAAATTATTACACAACAATCATAATTAATTTACCGCAAAGTTATTGCACTACATTGCGTCGCTCCATCTCACTCACACACTACTACGTATAGTACATATACCATCATATAGCGTGGTGTTACGTCACTAGCCTATTTACGCCACGCCAACGATCAGATTTATCTTCGCATATAGATTTTTCACATAAATAATAAACCTGATTAATGAAATCATATAACGACATTCTTTTGAAAACAAGCATTTAATTGGGTGCTCATAATTGCTCAGCTCTTGAAACTACCCTTTAGAGAACTTTACAATAATTTGAACACAGCTGGAAAGATATGCCTAGTGTAGTTAAATATGAATAACATTGTCATTGACTCTCAAAAGTGTCTCTAACTTATTTAGTATATGTCATCGAAATAGTAAAAGATAAGAATTTTTAATGTTTAAATGATTTGTTTATTCCAGATCGAACCCAAATCATTTATTCATTCTTTTTTTTTAGAAAAGAAAAGACAACGTGGTGCAGGGTGCACTAAAGAAAAAAAACAAATTGTTTCGAGTAAAAAATAATTGTTTCGCAAAAAATATTGATATGTATTTATTATTCTCTTATCCATAAATTTAAACTAGTAACATTCGAAATTAGATTTTTTCATCCATTTTTTTTATTGCAAACGAGCAAACAGTACACCTGATGGTAAGTGTTGCTGCCGCTCATGGACCTTTGCAAGGCCGTTGCCTACCGCGAAGAAAGTGAAGAGAGTGTGAATGCTTGCAATGAGGTTTGGTGATACTAAAACCCACCACACGCAAACACTTTCAGAAAGTTGGTCTTCCGGCTCTCTCGCTCACCGAACGAAGCGCAGTAATAAATTGCTACTACTTGGACGTCGATTTTCTGGGAGAGTGTGGTACTACCATGAACGGACCGACCCTAGCCTATAGACAGATAACTGTTAACAATGTGATCTTACCACTATTTAACTTTTTTATAATATATAATAGTAGTTTTATAAAACCTTTTTATTAATCTACTAGCTGACCCGACAGACGTTGTCATGTCTTAACTATGAATACAAATTGGTACAATTAATAAAAAATAAAAATATCCAATAGCAACAATTTAGTGTCGAATGTAATAAAGATTGCCACGTTATAATTAAATACAACATATATATATATATATATATTAATCTCTATTTCGCTTGGTCGCATCACGCGTGAATGGATTGAACAATTTCGCTAATTCTTTTTTCGGTGTGTTCATTATTGTCAGGAGAAGGTTCTTATTAAAGAAAGACTAAGAAATTATAATATCTATAACGGCAAAAACACTCACGTGCTGAGATCGATTACGTCGACCCGGGTTTCGAGCATGTCCGATGCTCATCATCAGGGCGAGTGCGATATTATAATATGGATCAGTCTTACGATAATCGGTGTAACTTATCGGGAGATAAGTTACACCGTTACGGCAGGGATGCCGTATTCGCAATCTATTGTGTTGATTTTTAAGTTGCTTTTAGCGGAACCTCCGAATCCTCCGAATGAAAAAATTGTGTCCATTCCTAGGGTTTATACATGCCCGACATTCTTAAGCTTTGTGATACCTATGAGCTTTGGTTATCATTCGTATGATTCTTTGGCCTTGACATTCAGTTAAATTAATTATTGTAACAAAGCAAGGGATAAAAGGAAAAAGTATCGTCCGTATTGTGTTTTGTACTACTCAATATCGTAAATAATTTATAATAAACACCATTCAAAATATTTACTTATCAAAAACTCCCTAAAATCTTAATATATAAAATTCAAAGTCCTGACTGACTCATCAACGCCTAGCCCAAACCCTTGGACCTAGGAAGCTGAAATTTTGCACAGATATTGTCTTTATGACGTAGGCAAGGAATAAGACGGGATTTTTCGAAATTCCCACGGGAACGGGAATAATAAGGATTTATATTTTCGCTATAAAAGTTGCCCTATCTCCGTTATTATATTTATTAGAGACTTGAAATTTGGCATATAAATATGTGATTGCAATCACTAAAAACCGTTTTTAGGATTTTTCGAAATTCTCTCGGGAACAGGAATAAAAAGGATTTATTTATATTTTGTCGCTTTAAATTTACCCTATCTCCGTAACCATATGTATTAGAAACTTAAAATTTGGCATATAAGTAGGTGATTATGAAAACAAAAAACAATTTTCAGGATATTTCGAAATTCCCACAGGAACGGGAATAAAAAAAGATTCACTTATATTTTTGCTTTAAAGTTGCCCTATTTCCGTAACTTTATTTATTAGAGACTTGAAATTCAGCTTAAAAGTAGGTTATTACGATAACTAAAAACCATTTTTAGGGTTTTTTGAAAATCCCTCGGAATATGATGAAAATCCTTGTTTAAAAGTTATATTGTTTGTTTTTTCTTTCATAGCTATTGTTAAGTATAATAAGTGTATAAAATTATTTCCCCATTATGAAGTAGGCAAGGAATAAGACGGGATTTTTCGAAATTCCCAAGGGAACGGTAATAAAATGGATTTATATTTTCGCTTTGAAGTTGCCTATCACCGTTACTTTAATTATTAAATACTTGACATGTAAGTAGGTAATTTTGATCAGGCTTCAGTTTTTTTTTTTTTTTTTTTTTTCGATTTTTTTTTTGATTTTTCGAAATCACCTCGAAATAGGAGGAAAATCGTTGCTTTTAAGTCATAAAACTAAGTTTTGCTTTCGTTACTTTTGGCAGGTGCCTACACTAAAAAAAAACTTGATTGAATACGTATCTATCACACAAGGTTGATGCTATTGTTAAACAAAATTATCGTATTAGTCGATGAAAGTGTTTGACTTCAACGAAATGTTTGACTATAATAATAATTATATATGCGAAAAACACAATTTTGCATTTTATTCGTATTTGAACAAGTTTTTTCACCGTATATTAAAACTAATATTCGGATATTTATTATTTTTTCGTGGTTTCTTTAAGTAGCTTCAGCAATAATGAAAAAGTCGCGCACGCCAATCTCCCCGGAGCTCGGAGGGTATATAAGCAGCGCGAGGCGGCACGGCCCCATCGCGGGTTGAGAGCCCTCAGCGCTCACCCACCAGTCCGGGTAAAGTTGTCACAGCCATCTGAGGCTAACAACTAAGTCACACAAAAAAAAAAAAAAAAAAGCACGGCCCCACACATTATAATTGCAACCTTGGTCTTAATAACACGTCCAGCGCAAACGCTGCGATAGATTATACCATACAAGTAAACTGTACTTTTCAGTGCAACACTATCTTTTAAAAACTGTGCTTTTCAGCACAATTCTTTGCTTTTCAAAATATTCTTTCTTATCTTTTAAAAATTGTTTTGCTAATCTTTTCCAAAAAAATCTATTCTTTTCCAAATTGCTTTTCTAATCATTTCCAAATATTGTTTCCCATTTTGTTTTACTTTTATTAAGTTTATGATACTACTATTTTAATTGCCTTGATTCCTTAGTGCATAATGCTTTTCAAAATATTCTTATCTTTTGCAAATTGTTTTGCTAATATTTAAAAAAAAAACTATTCTTTTTCAAATTGTTTTTTCTTAATCATTTTTGAATATTTTTCTATTTTTTTTTTCTTTCATTAACTTTATAATACTATATATTTAATTTTTTTTTTCAAATTAATTTTCAAAGTATTCTTATTTTTCATAAAGTTCTTTGTTAATCTTTAAAAAAAAAATTTCCAATTGCTTTTCTTTTCTAATCATTTTACAATATATTTTTTGATTTTTTTTTACTTTCATTTTGTTTATAATACTATTTAATTAGCTTAAATTTGTAAGTGCATAACTTAAGTACATAGTTTTTGTTCGTTATTTGAGTAGATTTTGTTTATTATCTATCACAATGACTGTTGAAACATTGCAAATTGATGGAGCTATGATCCCTCACACCGTAGTTCCTATAATTGGAGACGGAGCCTGTCTGTTTCGGGCCATCTCCTATATATTGTATGATACACAGGTGATGGCCAGGGAGGTGCGCGAGCAAATCGTAGACTATGTGGTGGACAACTGGGAATCGTTTGCCATTATGTTACATGACAGTAACGGGGACAATTACTTCAGTGCCGCTGAATACCGCATTGACATGTCACGCCATTTTACTTATGGTAGTTTATGTGAGCTGGAAGCGGCAGGGCAACTCTTTCCATGGGTCTTTGAAGTTTACCGAAACGGTGAACTGTATATGAGTTTTGGTACTACAGGTAACCCTGTGGGACGACTACGCTTTACACATGATCTGTCACGTGGCCATTTCGATGTTTACGTCCGTAGTGAAGTGACTGCGACAATGGCCGAGACCGCCTCCCCTTCTTCACTTCTCCCCGTCGTTGCAAAGAAGATTACTACGAGAAGAAATGAAGTGCCTACTAATTCACCGCCCATATTAGAACCAGATCATGACGTATCTCAGTATCAATCTCTTATCTTTCCTACTAAATGCTCCAAGAAACGTCGTGCCAGATGCACCGACGCTACTCGGAAAAAACAAATTCAAAACGCTTCAAAAAAATATGCGCAAACAAACCCAGCAGTTCACCGTGCTGCCGTGGCCAGATACCAGAAAGCTCACCCTGAGGTACACAGGGCGGCACAGTCTCTTTATGAACAAAATAATCCTGGAAGACGAGTACAAAGGAAAGGACGCTCCTGGAAAACCAAGGCTCACTCCGGCATGGCCTATGATCTTGATATAGAGTATGAGACGGACAGTACTGTATCCTTGGGTGCCATGAACAACAAGTGCCATTGGTGTAATGCTCTCAAGTGGAAGGAGGAGCCACCCGGCATGTGCTGCAGTGCTGGTAAGGTGCAGCTCCCGCCTTATGAACAGCTACCTGAGCCTCTCTACAGTTTGATAATGGATATACATCCAGAACACGACCATTTCATGAACCGTATTCGTAAATATAATAGTTGTTTTCAAATGACTTCTTTCGGAGCGAAACAGATAATAAAAGACGGTTTTATGCCAACTTTTAAAGTTCAGGGCCAGGTATACCATTTGGTGGGAAGCTTGCTGCCAGCTCCTCAAAAGGAACCACAATTTTTACAAATATATTTTGTTGGCGAAGATGACAAGGAAGTACAATTGAGGTGCAGTATCTTTCCCGAAGTAAAACCCGGCTTAGTCAAGCAACTGCAGAGAATGCTACATACGTTTAATACTTATGTAAGAGACTTGAAGATCACCCTGGACAAGGTGCCTGAAACGTCTAAACCATTTAAAGTAGTCATTAATGCTGAAAAGAAACCGCCGGAGAGTCACAGGGGTCGTTTTAATGCTCCTACGTCAAATGAGGTGGCATTAGTAATAGTTGGTCAGCAATTTGAGAAACGAGACATTATCCTTGAGAGCCACGATAATTCATTGCAGCGCATTAGCGAGATTCACCGTTCGTATGACGCCCTGCAGTATCCGCTTTTGTTTTGCCGTGGCGAGGATGGGTACTCTGTTTCTTTACCTCAGCGTGATCCTGAGACCAAATTAATACTTAAAAATACAATTTCAGCTGCAAGGTTCTATTCTTTTCGTATAATGATTAGACAAGGAGAAGATAATCACTTGGTGTATTTCCGTTCCCTTTTTAGTCAGTTTTTAGTGGACATGTACGCCAAAATAGAGACGGAAAGGTTGACCTATATCAGGAACAACCAGGCGCAGCTGAGGGCTGACAGTTATATACACTTGCGGGATGCCATAGGAAGGCAGGATGTTGATGTTCAGCAGCTAGGTCAGAAGGTGGTGCTCCCGTCATCTTTTACCGGGGGACCACGCTATATGCACGAGCGTACACAAGACGCTATGACATACGTGCGTCAGTACGGTCGTCCTGATCTTTTTATCACATTTACGTGTAGCCCCCGATGGAAAGACATCACAGATATACTTTTACCTGCCCAAAAGTCACACGATCGCCACGATATTATAGCTAGGGTATTCCACCTAAAGGTGAAAAAGATGATGGCTCTTCTTACCAAAGGCAATCTATTTGGGGGGATGCGTTGCTTTATATACTCGGTAGAATGGCAAAAACGGGGTCTTCCTCACATTCACATCTTCCTATGGCTAGAGCAGCGTATCACCCCAGATAAGATCGACAATCTTATTAGTGCAGAAATACCTGACCCTGAGCAAGACCCTCTCCTCTACGATATTGTGAAGGCCAGTATGATACATGGTCCTTGCGGAAGTTTAAATTACAACTCGCCCTGCATGAAAGATGGCAGTTGCAGTAAGAGGTACCCTCGACCGTTTCTCAAGGACACCCAGACAGGAGACGATGGATATCCGCAATATAGGAGGAGGTCTCCAGCTGACGGTGGTAACACAATAAAAACTAATGAAATAGAGTTGGACAACCGCTGGGTGGTGCCTTACAATCCTGTCACGTACTTTCAATGCTC
This sequence comes from Lymantria dispar, assembly GCA_032191425.1. Classification (NCBI taxonomy): domain Eukaryota; kingdom Metazoa; phylum Arthropoda; class Insecta; order Lepidoptera; family Erebidae; genus Lymantria; species Lymantria dispar. The sequence continues at coordinate 16,107,492 of CM063458.1, forward strand.
ATATTAATGTGGAGTACTGCAATTCTGTTAAATCTATCAAATATATTTGTAAGTACGTGAACAAGGGCAGTGATCAAGCAGCCTTTACTCTAGAGAATGAGAAAGATGAGGTAAAAATCTACGAAAGCGGCCGGTACATAAGCAGTTCCGAAGCAGTTTGGAGGATCTTAAGCTTCCCCATTCATGAAAGGTTCCCCCCTGTCGTACACCTCGCTGTTCATCTTGAAAACGGTCAGCGAATATACTTCACCTCAAATAATTTGTCAGAAAAGATAAATAATCCACCACAGACAACGCTCCTAGGCTTTTTTGAAATCTGCAAAACAGACAATTTCGCTAAAACTCTGCAGTACTCCGAAGTCCCTTCTTACTATGTCTGGAACAGCAAAAAATTTTCAAGGAGGAAAAAAGGGAAAGATGTTGAGGGCTGGCCCGGAGTGAAAAAAGTGCACGCTCTGGGCAGGGTCTATACGATTCATCCAAACAACACCGAGTGCTACCACGTACGCCTTTTGCTCCATGAGGTTAGAGGACCGACATCCTTTGAGGACTTAAAGACTGTGAATGGTATCCTCCATCCAACATTTCAATCTGCGTGTAAGGCACTTGGTCTGCTGGAAGACGACAAGCATTGGGACACCACTTTAGAGGAAGCTGCATTATGCGATTCTCCTCTCAAATTGCGAGAGCTATTTACAATAATGTTAGTTTTCTGTCAACTCTCTGATCCTTTAAGCCTTTGGGAGAAATACAAAGAGAGTCTCTCAGAAGACATTAAACGGCAACTGGAAAGAGAGTTGCAAGATTGTGTATCTGTTGTACACCTCACTGACGAGGTGTACAACAGATGTTTGATTTTGATTGAGGATGCAGTATTAGCTCAAGCAGGACAAAACTTGGCACAGTACGGATTACCTCAGCCAAAAAGATCTGCAGCAACTTTGGACAATAGAGAATATCTGAGGGAGACCAATTATGATCTATGCGCCCTAGGAGAGGTGGTGTCATGCAATGAGGAGTTACTGACGGATGAACAGCTTTACGTTTACCAGAAGATCCTTGGCAATATTGAAAAAGGAATAGGGCAAATTTTTTTCCTGGATGCTCCTGGTGGCACTGGTAAAACATTCCTTATCAATTTGCTATTGGCAAAAGTTAGGAGTAATCGTAGCATTGCCTTAGCTGTCGCATCGTCAGGAATCGCAGCAACACTGTTGGAGGGAGGCAAGACAGCTCACGCTGCTTTCAAGCTGCCACTAAACCTTATCCATGTGGAAACTCCACTGTGCAATATCTCAAAACAGAGTAATGCGGCCCAAGTGCTGCGTGATTGTAAACTCATAGTTTGGGACGAGAGCACAATGGCGCATAAGGGGGGTTTTGAAGCGCTAAACAGAACACTAAAAGATATTAGAGGGAACGATGACATGATGGGTGGAGTCACCGTGTTGTTAGCTGGAGACTTCCGTCAGACTCTGCTGGTAGTGCCGAGGGGAACTCGAGCTGACGAAGTTAAGGCTTGCATTAAGGCATCAAGTCTTTGGCCCCTAATCAAAAAGCTTCACCTTAAAAAAAATATGCGGGTGCACCTGAAGAGTGATGTTTACGCTGGACAATTCTCCAATCTTCTTCTTAAAATAGGAAATGGAGAATATCCAGAAACTGATGGCAAGATTACAATTCCATCAGATCTTGCCTCACTTGTACCGACCGTTGATGACCTAATAGCCCGAATATATCCAGATGTTCACAACCTACACAACAAATCCATGGAGTGGCTGTGTGAACGTGCGATTTTGACACCTAAGGACGATCAGGCTTCAGTTATTAATGACACTTTGTTAAAGTCATTCGAAGGTATAGAATACAAGTACAAGTCTGTGGACACTGTAGTGCATACGGATGATGCTATACACTATCCTGTGGAGTTCTTAAATGCACTCAACCCACCTGGTCTACCGGTTCACACACTTATCCTCAAAGTGGGTGCTCCAGTAATGCTACTCCGAAACCTCAATCCGCCTAAGTTGTGCAATGGGACCAGGTTGCGTGTGAAAGCCTTACATAAAAACTTAGTAGAGGCCATTGTAATTACTGGCTGTGCTCGAGGTGAATCGGTGTATATACCACGGATACCACTTATACCATCGGAGTACCCATTCGAGTTTAAAAGGCTGCAGTTCCCTCTTAAGGTCTGTTTCGCAATGACGATTAATAAGTCTCAGGGTCAGTCACTAAAAACAGCAGGAATTGATCTTAGGGTAGACTGCTTCTCGCACGGTCAGTTTTACGTGGCTTGCTCGAGAGTGAGCTCTCCTAGCAGTCTGGTCATCTTAGCACCTGATGGCAGAACCGCTAATGTAGTTTATAAAGAGGTACTATAAGTTTGGTATAAGCTCAAAAAATAGCCTTACCCCTTTACAATGGTTTTAGAATTTTGGTGTCTTTCAATCTGTATGTTATGGCATAACACAAAAACCACTGAATGGATTTCGATACAATTTTCACAATTTTGGTAGTTTGGGGGTCCATCTTAAAATCTAAGCCACGTATCATTTAATTTCGTTAAAAAAACAGAAGATATGGTGCATAGGGTGATTTATTCTGTAGTCTACGCGGACGAAGTCGCGGGCAAAAGCTAGTAATAATAATAAAATCTGAAGTAACACAAACAACCAGCAAAAAGTTTCCTTTTTACTTCTGAATAAAATAAAACTAAGATTTTCATTTCTAATCTCTTACTAAGGTATAGCAAAAAATTTGTATTCGGAAAGTGTTCGACTAAGTAAAACCAAGTTCTAAATCAAGTACAAAAGTTCTCAAGTAGGTTTTAGTAGTAATACTTTTTGCATTTACTTAAGTACTTAACAAGCCAGTTGTTTGTAAACGTAAGCTCAAGATATATAATACTAGTACTTTTATTCACCATCATCATTTAAACGAGCAATTCTTGTTTATATATATATATATATATATATATATATATTCAGGATTTCCGAAACAGCTCTAACGATTTTCATGAAATTTAGCATACTAGAGGTTTCGGGGCCAAAAATCAATCTAGCTAGGTTTTATTTATAGAAAACGTTGTTTTGTCGGTGTTTTAGCTAATCAGTAGATACAGTGACATAAAATGTCAATAGAATGCGAATTTAAATATGACCGTCGCCGTCAAGAGTGACGATAGCTCAGTTGAGAAGTTGTCCAGTCGCATTCAAACAGCGTGAGACCGAATCTCGATGTTATTATAATTCTCTTTTTGTAATTTTTAATATTTTTTCATTATTTCATCATTTTTATTTTTTTTATTTATATTGAAATAAGTTCGGCAAAAATACAAAAAAAAATATACCGAGCAAAGCTTGGTCAACCAGATATTACTAAATATAGTCAAATCCAAATTTAATAGATATTAGTTCTTACAGTGATACTATTATTGCAGTATACTAGACTAAGGGGCTTTAGCGTTTAAGACAGTGAATGCATCATTTCGGTTCATTTACGTCCCACTGCTAGATCGAGGCGAGCCTCCTCCGTAATATTGAGGGAGGGATATTAACCTACTATACCACGCTGGTCAGACAGGTTGGTATAGGGTTTTATTACGAGTTTTCCCTCTCTTACATAGATGTTATATGCATATTATATCCCTTAGTCACCTTTTACGACATCCACGGGTAAGAAAGGGAGTGGTGAATTGTATTATTACTCCGTCACCACTCTGAAACTCCAATTGTTATTGGAGTTTCAGAGTGAATGGATAAAATAATTAAATTTCATATTCCTGTCATCTTTAAGTCTACCGCTTTGCATAGGAAAGAAGTGGAATCTTTCCAACTCCTACTGTTGTTTCATTTCTAATTAAATTTGTTGCGGGTTCCAAGACAATTAAAAGCGTTTCCCAGGACTTCCTGAGGGTAAAACCTTGGTGTCTTATCTTTATGGTGACCATTGTGGATCCTGGCTTACAGGAGTTACAGAGGTGGGAATGTGTAGTGGGATTAGTCCCAAAAAAAATCCTGTCATTTCTATTATCATATAAAAAAGATTTTAATCCTATGAGACTAATGTCTGATGTTTACGCGAGCACTACACATCCATACTAATATTATAAATGCGAAAGTAAAATGTTTGTTTGTTTGTAACGCTTTCACGCTTAAACCACCGAACCGATTTCAAAAATTCTTTCACCAATGGAAAGCTATAATATCAGGAAGTAACATAGGCTATATTTTATCCCGGTATTCCTACAGGAACGGGAACTACGCCACGGGTAAAGCGACGGAAACCGAAGCGAAGCGAGGGCGGGTTGCTAGTTGTAAATAAAACTACTTTTACGGATTATATCGCGTTTGTATTTGATTTATGATTGCCCGATGTTTCGAATACTTTACAACATTCATGGTCACGGGTGACCATGAATGCTGTAAAGTACAAGTTACAATATGAGAGCAATTTTGTGAGATTTTTAATGAAGTTTGCTTAACGACTTCTCATTCTTTGATGACGTCAAACCTCCTTGGGACGGGACGCATATATCGACCAATCGGCATCAGATGGATTTGGCCCAGGTCTATGTTAAGCTCTTAACCGTCTTTTATGATACCTATGAGCAATGTACGTGTTGGTAGTATTCGTAACCGTGACCAGATAGCATAGTCTGGTATAAACATGAAGCATATATCCCCAACATTAAAATTCCCTTGGTATTTTTGTTTCAAAGACTACAGGAATCTAGAATGCTAGAGAATAGTATTTCCAATGGTAGGAATTATAGTTTACTTGATTATAATCTTCATGGTGTTTGTACAAGCAAGTGTATGAAAAGAATAGATCATTCCTTATTAGGCCTTACATACAAAGATAAACTCTCAAAGTCGCTAAAAGTAATAAAGCTTCTGAAAGTAATAAGTTATGAAGATGAGATTGTTGTAATGATCAGCAATAATTTGAAAGGCCACTTTTATTATCAATCCTTCTCTCCTCCAACATCAAATTCCAATTCGACAAACACACAATTTGAAAGAATATTTTTATTATCAATGGAAAAGCTATTTCATAACCATCCATTTTCCAGCGATGGAAAGCGGATGTAAGATCTAACTTTTATAGCTCTTTCTACTGCTATAATGCAATATCAAACAGTTTCTACTCAATCTTTTAAATAATGGGGTTAAAAGAATTAGAATGCAGTACTATCCGTTTTCCGTGTGGTGACGGAGTAAGAGTACAATTCACCAACCCCTCTCTTACCAGTGGGTATCGTAAAAGACGACTAAGGGATATAATATGCACATCTATAAAAGTGAAGGAAAACTCGAAATAAAACCCTATACCAACCTGTCTGACCAGCATGGTATAGTAAGGTCAATTTCCCTCCTAGTGTGGAGGAGGCTCGAGCCCAACAGTGGAACGTATATGAGCTGAAATGATGAATGATGATGATGACTATCCTTAGTCAAATAGAGGTATGATATAATATGTATTTGGTAACATTGGAGACTATAAAAAACTTCCTCAGTCGAAGAAAAATGACGTTAACAGTGAAATAACAAAAATGGTTGATTATGAAACATATAAAACGTAAGTGGTTGTCTTTTAGCCGAGGCCGCGGGTGACGTGACCGGGGATTAGTCCGTCACCCGCCGAGAGGCCGACCGCGTGAGGGAAGACCGACGTCTTCCCCGAGGGGGGGACGTCGGTCGATGGGAGGGTATCCCCAAGTAGGGGGTATTCCGTCAGGCCGACCACTGATGACAAGTAACCCTGCTCCGGTCTGGTCGGCCCAACGACGAAGGTGACGTGGTGTTCGGGTGGGTTGCGGGTGTTGCGTGCTTACGCCCCTCTGTCACCCCGGATGGAGAGTGCGAGGAGCACGCCGACCGCAGCCCACCAAAAAAAAAAAAGTGGTCATTTTGTTGACTACATTTAATTGCATGTATTCAATTGTTGTATCTAATAATCACCATCTAATTTTCACTCCATTAATCCGATCGTTTTTAATTATTTTCACAAGATTTATAAACAACATCACTCTTTTCTTATCACAATTAGCTACTTGGGCTCGATTTAATATGTACTATTCTTACGTACATAGTGCTGTTATTAGCTACTGGTTGTTATTAACAATAGTTCTAAAACCAGCCACCTGTCTGACATTAAACCTCTGTGGGAATATAATTATTGAACTTTTTTTTTTTTACGGTCGGCGCCCTCCTCGCACCACTCCGTCCGGGATGACAGAGGGGCGTAGCACGCACACCCGTAACCCACCCGTGACACGTCGCCTTCGTCGTTGCGCCGACCACCGGAGTAGGGTGACTTGACGTTAGTGGTCGGCACGACGGAATATACCATGAGGAGTACCCTCCAATGATATAATTGTTGATCTGACGACATCAGACGGATTTAATCCAGGTCGATATTAATCTATTTAGTCGTTTTTATGACACCCACGAACAATTCAAGAGTTAGTTCTATTCATAGCTGCCACCTTCTAGCTTTTTTACAAAATTTATATATTTAATATTTTATTTATATGGACCATCCAGACGTATGTTACCCTAATGTGTAATTTTAAACGATAATATATTAATTTCTTATATTTCTAACAGGAAACGTGATCTTATATAGGACTGAGGCGCCCACACAGTCATGAATCTCACGAAATTAATTCAATAAATCAGACCGCTCCGCAAATACCAGTGACTAAGAAACTTAATAACCTAGCTTAAATTTAATGTCAAAATACGACCACCCACTTTGTTAATATAAATTACTGCTGAAGAGATGTTCAAAATTAATCATCGAAATTCTAATAAATCGCTCATTGTCATTTTAAATATATTTTAGAGTGTTAAATTTTAAATGTATGTATGGACGTAATAATAAATTAGCTGATTATTTTGTCGTCATCTTTTTATATATACTTCTTGTGTACGTGTGTATGTCACTGAACTCCTCCTAAACAACTGGAACGATGTAGATGAAATTTTTTGTGCATGTTCAAGGGGATTCGAGAATAGCTTAGATTCACAATTGTGAATCTATACTATTCTAAGCGTAATAAGCTATAATAAGCGTAGTAAGCTATAATAAGCGCCATCTACCGAGATGGCGCTTATTTGAACAGAACAACGTCTATTGGTTCAGCTAGTATTATATAAAATATGCATTATATTTCTATATTTGTATATATCTCAATGTTTTGTGGTAGTGGCTACGAATCTACTATCTACTATCAATAAAACAAAACGGTCGTCGGTAACGTAATTAAAAAAACAAGAGCTTGACATTTTTATTGCAAACGCTGGTTAGCGAGCAAACCGTACACCTGATAGTAAGTGATGCTGCCTCTTATGGACCTTTGTTAGGCCGCTGCCTACCGTGAAGAAAGTAAAGGGAGTGTGAATGCGTGCTAAGAAATTCGGTAATTCTAAATGAATCATCAAAACCCACCACACGCAAACACCCCCAGATAGTTGAGTTACCGGCTCTCTCTGCATGGATTAATCATAGTTCAGATATGGATTAGTTCCTTAGATTTCATTTCATTTAAAAATAGATATATATTTAGTAATGTATTTAATATTGTCTTATCATTCAACAAAATTTTGTGTGTCACCACACAGAATTTTGTTGAATGATATGGAATATGAATACAATTCACTATTGCCTATATTGCCCATTGAATGCCATTGACTATATTGGCCAATGACTGCACAGATGGCGTAGTGGTTAAGATAGCGACATACAGTGCCAGTGTCGGGGGTTCGAATCCCACGCGGGACAACACTTTGTGCGATCCACAAATTGTTGTTCTGAGTCTGGATGTAATTTGTGTCCGTTAATTGTATGTTTGTAAAATCTCCCGCAATACAAGGATTATTTCCTTAGTGCAGGGTGTTGTCTTAAAATAAATAAAATAAAAATGATGACATCGTAAATAACATCTATTGATGTCGTAAAAGATGACTAAGCCCAACTTTCTGAGGGTGTTTGTGTGTGGAGGGTTTTGGTGGTGCCCTTGGTATCACCGAGCCTCAATGCACGCATTCACACTCCCTTCACTTTCTTCGCGGTAGGCAGCTACCCTGTAAAGGTCCATGAGCGGCAGCAACACTTGCCATCAGATGTACTGTTTGCTCGTTTGCCACCGTTTGCAATAAAAAAAAGTGATATAATATGCATATAACATCTGTACAAGTGACAGAAAACTCGAAATAAAATCCTATGCCAACATGTCTGACCAGGGTGGTATAGTAGGTCAATTTCTCTCCTGTTCGGGCTCGAGCCCAGCAGTGGGACATGTATGAGCTATGCCTCATACATGTATATACTATGTATGAGACGATTCAATAAAATTCGCCCCGTCTACTGCACGTCGCAGCGCGGCTGTACATTATTGTAGCCTTTCTAGCCATATAGGTAATATATTATTGTAATATTTCAACGCACGTAATTTATATTTTATTTGCCGTAACTTTATAAATAAATGTATTGAACACCTATGGACTTCGTTGCCACACACGAAGCTACATACTAGCGCAAATTTAAACTTCTTATATGAAATCCAGGGGGCGTAGCTACCGCCGTATCAACCGTATCAATGATATCGGGCCCCTATACTGTAGGGGCCCAAAATCATCTATATTCAATCAAAATTCCTAAAATGTTATAATGACTAATAACTTTTTTGAGATTAACTGCTAAGACAAGAATAATTTTCTTCTAATTTTTTTTTATACTTATAATTCCCTTTAGTTCTTGCCACACATTTTAATAGGTCTAACGCAAGCTACGCCACTAACGAAATCGAATAATAATAATAATAATAATATCATTTATTTGCTGAACATAGGTGATACATGGTCTTATTAAAAAAATATGATAAACGAATCGCTATGTTCTACCTATTGGGCATGCAAATATCAGGTTACAATTATTATTGTTTATCGTTGTCTGGTTTTTTACATTATTCGACCTTTTCAATATTAATTAATACATACATTGTCAAATTAATAAATATCGAGTAAAATGTCAAATTTATAAAATAATGTCAAAACCAACTTTACCAAAACCCAACCAAACCAATTTTACTTATCAAAATTATCACTAAAGAAATCATTAACATTATAAAAACATCGCTCCACTAAAAAGTCCTTTAGACGTTTTTTAAATTGCATTAGGTTTGCATGTTTAATGTAATTAGGTATTTTATTGTATATCACAACTGCCATACATAAGACGTTTTTTTGCATTAATGCAGTTGTGGCTTTTTTATTCTTAACCTAAAATTATAGCGTCGATTTCGTGGTAATTCTCCAAGTGTCTCAAATAAATGAGAATTAGTTTTGACGAAAACCGCTGTCTCATAAATATAGAGTGAAGGTAATGTCAAAATTTTGTATTTTTTAAAAAACTGTTCACAGCTGTCTCGCGTCCTTAAATTAAATATTGCTCGGATGCATCTCTTTTGCATTTTAAAGGCTACTTCCCTATTTGTGGAATTACCCCAGAATATAATTGCAGGGGTGCGAGGCCGGGGCACCTCCACGTGGTGCACCCTGGAAACGTCCATTTGGACGGCCAAGATTCCGGCGGGAGGGGGAGTCTCCGCGTGCCGACTCTGAAGGCAGAGCGCACGGCGGATTTGGCCCGGGGCCAATGGGGCAGATGTGTCTCATGGCACTCCGTCGCCAGGGACGGTTGCGTCACGGCCCGGGGGCGTGACGGGTCGGTCGCTCGCGAGCGGCCAGACCCGGCAGGCCCAAACCGTAATCCTGAGTAGGGGGGTCAGGACCGGGGGTCTGCAGACTGCGGGGAAGAAAACCCCTATAAAAAATCACCCCAATCTCAAGTTTTGCTACTCGGCGAGGAGATGTATGGCTGGTGGGTTAAGAAGCGCGCGCGAAACAAAAAAGCGTCCAGTCGTTAGAGTAGTAGTCAAGGAGGACTTAAACTTCCAAAACACGATGGCAGAAGTCAACATCCGTATGTCTTCACCAGAGGGTCCCGGCCAGGCCGGGGAATCCCTTGCTGTGCCGAAGCTTGCGCGCGACGAGGAGTCGCGCCCAAGTTCCGGCACAGTCAGCCCCCAATCGTATGGGTGGGGGGGCACCTTCTGCTCCAGCCGCGAGCCCGGCGAAACAGGTGGCTCAAAGAAGGAGGAAGAGGAGGAGGAAGGGCGCCGTGGAAACTATGCATCAGCGTAGATTGCGCCTAAAGCGGGAAGCGGAACGGCGGGCACAAAAGGATGCCGCCGTGGCCGCGCGCGACGAGGGCGGTGCATCCGCAGCTACCGCAGAGCCATCGCGGGGCGGAAACGGCGAAATCGCCGGGGCGCCGAGGAAGTTGAGGGACAGCTCGAGCCTGTCGAGCGACGAGGGCGGATCAGCCGCAGGACCGTCGCGGGACGAGGGCGGCAGGGCCGCAGGACCGTCCAAGTTGGAAGGAGGGAGTGACTCCGGCTCAGAGCGGAGTGACTCGCGACTGAGCGACAGCATTAACATCTCGCTGTCGAGCGACGAGGGCGGCACAGCCGCAGAGCCGTCGCGGGAGGAGAGCTGCAGTGCTGCAGGACCGGTGCAGAGTCCAGATGCGGCCGAGGAGATGTTCGCGGACGAGGGCGGTGGGACCGCAGGGCCGTCCGATGACGAAGGGCTGTGTACAGCAGGGCCGTCCGGAATGATGGTTGGTGGGTCGTCCGGGATGGTAGGTAGGGATGTCGCTGGTAGGGAGGTGGTGGATAGGGGGGCCGCCACTCTAACGGCGGCTTTTAGTGTTGGGAGGGGAAGGGAGGAGGCCCGGCCCCCGACGAAGGATCGGAAGCGCCCCCTGCCAAAGGGTGGCAGCTCCGCAACCGAATCGGAGGGAAGCAATACCATCAGGCCTTCCCCCAAGGTTGCGACCGCGCGCCGGGGACGCAGGGGTCGGGGAGGTGCGGTGGCGGCCAGACCGGCGACGCCGTGTCCGGCCGACCAAGGAGGCGAGGTGGCGGCCCTTCAGGCCGCAAACGCCCGCCTAAGCGAGGAGGTCTCCGGCTTGCGGGAGCGAAATCGCAGGCTGGAGACGGAACTTTCGGCGGTGCGGTGGGAGAACCGCGTGTTGGCCAAGGACGTGGCTGACCTGCGGTCTCAATTCGAGCGCCTGGTGCCGGCTGTGGCGCCGGCGCCGGCCCCGCCGCCGAAACGGGTCGCGCCAGCGAGGGCGGGCCCATCGTCTGCGCCCGTGGCGCTGGCTGCTCCCGTCGCAGCCGCTGCGCCGGCTACGCCCGTCGCGGCTTCGCCGCTGCCTCCCCTCGTCGTGGTCCCTCCGCCGGCTCGTGGCCGCGGGAGACCTCGGAAGGGGGAGGAGCCGCCACCCGACGAGGTGCATGGCGTGTCGGAGTCGGCGATACGCGTCATCCTAGCCCGAGTAGGGGTAATGATGGATGCGCGTATCGAGGCCGTAGCGGCCAGGCTCCCGCCTGAGCCGCCCCTCCGACCGCCGCTCGCCGCAGACAAGACGAGGCGGCCGCAAGCGTCGGCTCCCACCCCGCTGCCCTGTCAGGGTGGCCGCGTGGTGAGCTACGCTGCGGCCGCGGCGGGACCCAAGGAGGCCAAGAAGGCCGGCAAAGTGCCGGCTCCCGCCAAGGCCGGGCCGCGGCCGGCGCCAGCGATTGCACCGCAGGCGCCGGCCGGCGAACACGCGACTGCGCCTGCTGCGCTCAGCGCTGCTGCTAGGCTCGAACAGGGCTGGCAGGTGGCTGAGCGTAGCAGGAAGGCACGCGGCCAAAAACGGAGAGCGGCGACCAAGAGTGCCGCTGTGGCCGCCGCTCCCCAGGCGGGAGCCGGCGGAAAGGGGAAAAGGTCGCGTAGGGGCCTCAAGTCGCCGAAGACGGCTGCGGTGGTAATCACCGTACTGCCTGAGGCGGCTGAGAGGGGCCTCAACTATGAGGCCGTCCTAAGACGCGCCCGGCGGGAGCTGGACGAGGCGAGGACCCGCAAAGCCCGGACAAGGGCTCGAATACTTGAGTTCCCTGGGGCCGAGGGCGCGAAGACGGCCGATAGTTTGGTCACGATGCTGAGGGGGCTGTTCGGACCGGAGGATGGAGTCCGAATCGCCAGGCCCGTTACGTGCGCAGATATGCGCCTCACGGGTCTGGACGACTCCGTGGCGGTGGAGGACATCCGGGAGGCCATTATGGCGCATACCGGGTGTGCCTCGGACACCGTCCGGATTGGCACCATCCGCCCTGGTCCGGGCGGCGTCGGTGCTGTCTGGGTGCAGTGCCCAGTGGAGTCGGTCAAGCAATTGGCCGACTTAGGCAGGCTCCTCGTGGGCTGGATTTCGGCCCGCGAGGTGTTATAAGTGCATGGCGGTCGGGCATACCCGACTGACGTGTCGCAACTGCTTTGACTGCAGCGGGCTATGTTTCCGTTGCGGTCAAGCTGGACTACAGGCGGCATCGTGCTCTGCGGTGCCCCACTGCCCCGCGTGTGCGGCGGGCAATAAGCCTGCCAAGCACCGCATGGGCTCTGGGGACTGCAGACCCCCGGCATTGGCCCCAAAGGGGCGGGGCGGCCCATCGACCGGGCCAGTCCCCGCTCCGAGCGCGGCCCGATCGCCCGTTAGCGCGGAGGAGGTGACGATGGATACGGACCGTTAATGGACCCCGTATCCATTCGTCTCCTCCAGGCCAATCTCAACCACTCCGCCGGTGCGCAGGACGTGTTCCTGCAAGCCATGGCGGAGTGGTTGATAGGAGTAGCCGTAGTCGCGAAGCCGTACATGGTGCCCGACCGGATTAACTGGTTGGGTAGCGCCGATGGCACCGTGGCAATCGTCGCCTCCACGTCGTGGCCTTCGTCGTCTCTGACCCTTAGGGACAGGGGCGTCGGATACGTCGCGGCGAACTGGGGGGAGATTATGCTCTTCGGAGTTTATCTCTCCCCTAACTGGGGTGTGACCGATTTCGAGGCCTTCCTCACCATCATGGAGGCCTCGTTACGGCGACTGGCATCGCGCCAGGTCTTCGTCCTGGGGGACTTTAACGCCAAGTCCGTGACGTGGGGGTCCCCTAGGACGGATGACCGAGGACGGGCGATCGAGGAGTGGGCGGCAGCACTGGGCCTCTGTTTGTTGAACAGGGGCTCGGTGCATACGTGCGTGCGACAACGGGGCGGGTCGATAGTGGACCTTTCGTTCGCTAGCCCCGGGGTCGCCGCACGCGTGGGGAGCTGGCGCGTCGTGGAGGAGGTCGAGACCTTGTCGGACCACCGGTATATCCGGATGGAGGTCTCCCTGGCAATCCCGACGCCCAGCAGGGGTCACGGGGCGGATGGGCGTCCTGCGTTCCCGCGATGGGCTATGGGTCGCTTAGACCGGGACCAGCTGGCGGAGACAGCCATCGTATACTCGTGGCTGTCCTCTGCCCACCAGTCGGACGGGATAGACGCCGAGGCTGGCCGCATCCGCAGTGCGTTGACGCAGATCTGCGATGCGGCCATGCCCCGGGTATGGCGTCTACCCCCAAGGAGGGGTGTCCACTGGTGGTCCCGGGGCTGGCGGATCTCCGGGCCGCGTGTATCCGCGCCCGGAGGGCCTATACCCGCAGCCGGCGGCGCCATCGCGACGCGGAGCGGGAGGCCGTGCTTTACTAGGGCTACCGCAATGCGCGGTCGGCCTTCAGGCTGGCCGTCCGCTCCGCCAAGGACGTCAGTCGGCAGGAGATGCTAGACGGTCTCGACCGTGACCCCTGAGGACGCCCCTATCGCGCGGTGCTGAATAAGCTACGCGTGCGGGGCCCTCCCCTCACCGAGACTCTCCAGCCCGGCCTTCTCACCCGGGTCATCGAGGACCTGTTCCCGCGGCGGGCGGAACACACGCCCCCGGTCATGGCTCCGCCAGACACTGACCGGGAGGCCGACGACGACAGTGTTCCGCCCATCACGGAACCCGAGATGGGGGTGGCGGTGACGCGCATGCGCGCAAAGTCTACCACCCCCGGGCCCGACGGTGTTCCTAACCGCGTGCTGGCCCTGGTCCTCGAACACCTGGGACCCCGCCTCAGGGAGCTGTTCGACGTGTGTTTAGCGTCCGGACGGTTCCCTGGGTGCTGGAAGGAGGGAAGGCTGGTGCTCCTGCCGAAGCCGGGACGGTCTCCGGAGTCGCCTTCGGCCTACAGGCCTATCGTGCTGCTCGATGACACGGGCAAGCTACTGGAGAGGGTAGTAGCTGCCCGCATCGAGCAGCACCTCGTCGGCACGGGGCCCGATCTGTCGGACGCCCAGTTTGGGTTTAGGAGGGGTCGTTCGACGATCGCGGCTCTGTTGCGCCTGAGGGCCGTGGCGACTGAGGCCGTCACCGGCGGGGGAGTGCTGTTGGTGGTGTCCCTAGACATCGCCAACGCATTCAATAGTCTGCCATTCAGCTGCATCAGGGAGGCGCTCCGGTATCACGGGGTGCCAGTTTACCTGAGGCGGCTAGTGGCAGACTATTTGGAGGGGCGCAGCGTCCTCTGCACCGACCGAGCAGGGGACGTCGTGCGAACGCCCATGACGTGCGGTGTCCCACAGGGGTCGGTCCTCGGACCCACCCTGTGGAACATCGGCTACGACTGGGCGTTGTGGGGGAGCCTCCCGCCCGGGCTGGGCGTGATTTGTTACGCCGACGACACGCTCGTCACAGCCCGCGGTGGGACGCTAGAAGAGGCGGTAAGCCTGGTGACCTCGGGTACCGAGGAGGTCGTCAGACGGATCGAGGCGCTGGAGTTGAGGGTCGCCCTGGACAAGACGGAGGCCCTCTTGTTCCATGGGCGCACTATGAGCCCTCCCATCGGCATCTCGATCACCGTCCACTCGGTCGACATCAGCATCCGGGCCCATATGAGGTACTTGGGCCTGGTGCTCGACGGGCGATGGTGGTTCCGGGAGCATTTCCGCAGGCTCGCTCCGCGGCTCGTGGGCGCGGCGTCCGCCCTGTCGTGGCTTATGCCGAACGGTGGCGGACCGAGCGCTGCGTGCCGACGGCTGTACGCGGAGGTCATCCGGTCGATGGCCCTGTACGGCGCACCGGTGTGGGCGGGGTCCATGACCGCCCGACTTAGGGCCCTTCTGTGGCAACCACAGAGGGTCACGGTGGTCAGGGCCATCCGCGGATACCGCACGGTGGCGACGGAGGCAGCGTGCCTATTGGCCGGGACTCCCCCGTGGGACCTGGAGGCGGAGATGCTCGCCGGACTATATCGGCGGGTGACGGGGGTGCGAGCGTAGGGCGGTGTGGTCTCGTTAAGGGATCTCACTGCCTGGCGCGTCGACGCCCGCCGAGACGTCATCGCCCGTTGGGCAGTCCGGCTGGAGAGGCCTCGGTTCGGAGTGCGAACCATGGAGGCCTTCCGGCCGGTGCTGATGCAGTGGTTGGAGAGGCGGCACGGGGTGCTCTCCTTCCGACTGGTGCAGGTTTTGACGGGGCATGGGTGCTTCGCCAACTACCTGCACAAGATCGTTAGGAGGGAGAGTACACCGTCCTGCCACCACTGCGATTGCGACGAGGACACGGCGCGCCATACGCTCGAGGCCTGCGGGGCTTGGGCAGTGCAGCGCTGTGAACTCGTCGCAATCATCGGTACGGACCTGGTGCTGCCGGCTATCGCTAGGGCGATGGTCGACAGCGTCGGGAATTGGGACGCGGTCGCAGCCTTCTGCGAGACAGTGATCTCGCGGAAGGAGGCGGCGGATCGCCTGCGTGAGGAGCGCAGCCTCGATGAGGAGATCTGCCGCCGGCGACTGGGGCGGCGCAGGCGCAACTATCTGCGCCTCATGCCGCCCTAGCCGAGGTCGCGGGTGACGTGACCGGGGATTAGTCCGTCACCCGCCGAGAGGCCGACCGCGTGAGGAAAGACCGACGTCCTCCCCGAGGGGGGGACGTCGGTCGATGGGAGGGTACCCCAATAGGGGGTATTCCGTCGGGCCGACCACTGACGACAAGTTAACGCTGCTCCAGTGGTCGGCCCAACGACGAAGGCGACGTGGTTTTCGGGTGGGTCGCGGGAGTTGCGTGCTCAAGCCCCTCTGTCGCCCCGGACGGAGTGGTGCGGAGGCGCGCCGACCGCGGCCCACCCACACAAAAAAAAAAAAAGAATATAATTGCATATCTTAAGTTGGTTTCAGCGATCCCGTGATAGGCCGTAAGTAAAGCGTCATAATTTAGGACGTGTGCAAGTTTAAAAAGGACATACGCAGCTTTACTAATGTTTTTACAAAGCATATTTATATGAGGTTTCCAATTAATTTCACTGTCAATGATAAGTCCTAAAAATTTAGTAGTATTTACTTCACTAATTTTATTAGTTTGATAATTAATAGTTAACATTGGAGTAGTCATTCTTTGGTGAAATTGAATAAAATTAGTCTTTTGAAGAATTATTTTTAGATTGTTATTAGTCAGCCATTGTATTATTTGTGTCAAAGTATTATTAATGTCAGTTTCATATTGATTAATGTCATTACAGGTTATTATAGCAGTACTATCGTCGGCAAATAATGACATTGGTTGTGATACTGCTTTTGTTATGTCATTAATGTATATTAAAAATAATAGTGGACCCAGAACACTCCCTTGTGGTACACCGTGATTGATAATGCGCTCATGAGATGAATACTCCTCTTCAAGTTTATTTACATAGATAATTCTCTTAATACAAGTATACTGAGTTCGGTTTAGTAAATAAGATTGAATTAGTTTAAGAATACTACCCCGTAGCCCATATGCTTCCAATTTTTCAGCTAATATGTTGTGATCTACGTGATCAAATGCCTGTGTCATGTCACAGAATATGCCACAAACAAGTATCTTTTTATCCATATTAGTAAGAATCGAAATACTTTTATATCATTTTTTTTATCTAAGTTACCATAGATTAATTAATAATTACTTCCACTACTTTCTGTGATAATACTTAGCTATGGTTACTGAAATGTGAAAACCACACAACGTTTTATGTAAAACCGACTGTAATATAAGTTTGTTGTAATTAAGCTTTTCTTTTGTAAACAACAAATACCTGTTTTACTAGCATAAACGTTAGCGCCTGACTTCGTATTCTATTTGCTGTTCCTTAGGTGGATATTTAGGTAAGGTTTTATCAATTATAAATACATATTTTATGTGGTGTCGGATTAAAAATATAGTGTTCTTTTACTTTCGCGAATGGCAATAATTACATTATATTTCTAGGGTATTCTTATATACAAAAGTGCATGTCGATAGGCTTTTTTTTTTGGGGGTGGGTTACGGTCAGCGCACTCCTCGCCCGACTCCGTCCGGGGCGACAGAGAGGCGTAAGCACACACACCCGTAACCCACCCGTGACACGTCGCCTTCGTCGTGGGGCCGACAACCGGAGCAGGGTGACTTGTCATCGTCGACCCGACGGAATACCCCTTGAGGAGTACCCTCTCCTTGGGATGTCGGTCTTTCCTCATACGGTCGGCATCTCGGCGGGTGACGGACTAACTCGCCGGTATAGTCACCCATGTCGACAGGCTGGCAGATAAATAAAAAAATATTTACCAATAACAACAATTTTAGAGCAATTTTAGAAATAAATTTACACAAACAATTGAATATCAATTCTTTAAACTTTGGAATTAATTTACTGACCAATCAGCGTAAAGTCGGAATACTACGGGATCTCTCTGGAGCCTTTATTAATCAAATGCAAATATGTATACCTACAATAATTAAAAATGTTTTATATTAATAAATTGCGAAAATGCATTGAGGGAAGCTATTCTTCTCAATTCCTGTAGGCCCCCCTTTTTGAGCTTGGACCTCTTCCAAAGTAGGAGAGAAAAGTCTTACATTGAGTTTTCCATATCTTACGTTAAGTCTCTTTCCTTCTCTTACGTAACTCATAATATGTTTTATATACAGTCTTTTAAAACATCTGCAGTCAAGAAAAGCGGTATTAAATAGAACTTTTGTCCGACAGGTGGAGTGAAAATTCAATTAAATACACCCATTTTTTCACCCAGGAAATTTTGATGTAAAAGATGCACCTCGCTCTGATGGCCTTGTGACTGATAAGATAAAAATGAAAGAGTGGGGCAAGATCGGCCTATCAGTAGTTACGACGTAGCCGAAGATCTGAAAATTACCTACAAAAAAGTTTTGATCAATTTGAAAAAAAAAATGAGTAGGTACACCAAAAAGCTTAATATTAGGGTGCCATGCGGACCGATTGAAAGAAACCTAACCGTGTACCTAACCTAACCGTGTACTAATTTGCGGCTCTTTGTTGAAACGTAATGAAACCGAACCGTTTTTGAAGGAATTCAAAAGTTGTAATGAAAAGTTGATCACGTATAATAATAACGGTGGTCAAAAATCAGTCAGGCATCGCAGACTGGCAAAACCCGGGCTAACTCACAATAAGGTGATGCTGTGTTTATGTTAGGATTAGAAGGGTATTGTTCAGAATGAGATTTTGCCTCCCGGCAGAACTATCGACTCGGCTCTCCACTACCAATAACAAATACCAACTCCACTGCTAAAAACGAGAAATTGAGAGAAAGCGGCCAGAATTAAACAACTGAAAAAGGTGTGATCTTTCATCACGATAACGCTAGACCATACACAATTATACATATTTAGTCACTCAGCAAAAATCGAGATAGTTTGGTTGGGAGGTGATAATGTATCCGTCATATAGTCCTGATCTTGTATATTCAGATTCTCACCTCTTCAAAATGCTTAAAACAATATCAGGTTCACATCAAGAGAGGACTGCCAAATCTATATATAAAAAATTTCTACAGCAACAGAATTAAACCACTAACTACAAGATGGCAGACAGTCCTCGAATAAAATTGCACATATATATTGAAATTAAATATTAATAAAACTTGGAAAAAAAAATGTCCTGAATATAGAATGCGAAGAAACTTTTTCCCCGACCTTGTAGATGTTGATGATCTGTCTCTAAAAAGCTTGCCTTAAACAAGAAAGTAACAAACTATTGAGTCTAACAAGTGATCTATCAATCTAATGTAGTGGTTTCAGTTATCACAGTCGGTCACCATCAGCATCCAGGCCCACATGAAGTACTTGGGCCTGGTGCTCGACGGGCATTTTTGGTTCCGGGAGCATCTTCATCGACTTGTTCCTCGGCTTGTCGGCGCGGCGTCCGCCCTTTCGCGGCTGATGCCGAATGTGGGCGGACCCAGTGCTACGTGCCGACAGCTGTACGTGGGGGGTGATCTGGTCGATGGCCCTGTATGGCGCACTGGTGTGGGCGGGGTCCCTGACCGTCCGTCTTAGGGCCCTCCTGTGGCCGCCACAGAGGGTCATGGCGATCAGGGCCATACGGGGTTACCGCACGGTGGCGACGGTGGCAGCGTGCCTCCTGGCCGGAACTCCCCCGTGGGACCTGGAGGCGGAGATGCTCGCCGACATTTATCGGCGGGTGTCGGAGACGCGCGCCCGCGGCGGCATGGTCTACATCAAAGAGATCACCGCCTGGCGGGTCGACGCCCGCCGAGAAGTCATTGCCCGTTGGGCAGTCCGGCTGGAGAGTCCTCGGTACGGTGTCAGGACCGTCGAGGCCCTCCGGCCGGTGCTGATGGAGTGGTTGGAGCGGACGCACGGGGTGCTTTCCTTCCGACTGGTGCAGGTGCTGACGGGGCACAGTTGCTTCGGGAAGTACCTGCACAAGATTGTCAGGAGGGAGAGCACACCGTCCTGCCACCACTGCAGTTGCGACGAGGACACGGCGCAGCACACGCTCGAGGAGTGTGCTGTATGGGAGGGGGATCGCCGTAAACTCGTTGCAATTATCGGTGCCAACCTGGTGCTGCCGACCATCGCCAGGGAGATGCTCGTCAGAGTCAGGAACTGGGACGCGGTCGCCGCCTTCTGTGAGGCCGTAATCTCACGGAAGGAGGCGGCGGATCGTGTGCGAGTAGAGCTCCTATTCGACGACACGTTCCGCCGCCGGTGACTCGGGCGGCGCAGGCGCGAGTATCTGCGCCTAATGCCGCCCTAGCCGAGGCCGCGGGTGATCGGACCGGGGAATTGTCCGTCACCCGCAGAGAGGCTGACCGCGCGACGGCGACCGACGTTCCAGGACGTCGAGAGGTGAGGTTACCCGAAAGGGTATTCCGTCGGGCCGACCACTGACGACAAGTCACATCTGCTCCAGTGGTCGGCCCAACAACGAGGTGACGTGGGTACGGGTGGGTTATGGGCCCGCGCGCCATTCTTTCATCGCCTCGGACGGACTGGACCGCGCGTGCGCTTACCATAGCCCACCCATAAAAAAAAAATAAAAAAAAAAGTGGTTTCAGTTATCACGCTGAATATAATTGCACCATGAATTCTGTTTAAGTGATAATACAATGCATTTATAATATAAAAGAGTTATAGAAAATAAAACAACTTTAGAGAATTACAAAGGAAATTTATTAAGTGAAGATAACATTCATATATCATCTTACTAATAGTTACAACACTCCAAAAATACATATTCTAAAGATAAGAGCAAATTGTGAGCATCTTTAAAACTACTACACACACTTAAAATTCAAGGATTAATCACTTTCTGAAATTGCAGTAATATAATTAAATACGTGACTAGAAGGCCAACAAATTTAAATGGAAGGGATATATCTATGTTTAACATTCGTAGAAGAATAAATGAGAGATCCCTTGTCTCTGTCCAAGCAAGAAGCGCTCTTGCCATACCTCGACTCGATTTATCTGAAAATTAAAAAGTGTGATATCATAAGCACCACACCATTCACATTCATCCATCAATCAGTATACATTGTTAAATATAGGACTTTCCAACGGGGACAATGCTAAAGTCGCTGCGTGTAGCTGATAGTTTGGTAATCATAGATAGGGTTACAAGTTCCCTGTTTAAAAAGCGGTTAGCAATTTTCCCGGTGAATCATTAAAATATTTCTACAACTTTTGCAGGGGAAAAAAGCCTGGTGATACATTGTATTCTTAACTTATTAACACATTGCTTACCATTAATATATATATTCTTTATTAGTTATATGGAAACACATAAAAGTAATTAAGAAAATGTGGCCAAATCGACCTAATAATAAAGAATATAATTTATTACCATGATGAAGTTTATTTCTTTATTAAATATTTGGTTTTACAGAATAAATATATTTCGTAGTCTATAATACTTACCAGTGACATTAACTTAGTTTTGTAAAACATATATGTAATGTTAGCCAAATTTATAGATTTAGTTAGAATTTCAGTTAGGGCAAAACGAGTTCGAATTATCATTTTGGATTTTCGTACCAAAAAAATTTTAATGGCAAACTAGAAATTTAGTGCGATATAAGGCTTTATATCCTTTCCTGCGTTTTGCTTGAAATGTGCCCATTTATTACGTCTAATTGTAAATGTGCAGGTCAAAATATGTATGTCTATTCCTTCAAGGATAAAGGCTGCTACAATATAAGGAAAATTAAAGATATTACTAATTTTTATTAAGATACTCGAACAGAATAAAAACATACAAATCACGTTGGAGCCTATGACTGCGTTCTAAAAAATACTTGTTTCATTTCTTAATGACTTATTTAGTTACACTGTGATTTTTCAGTGATCTGGGGGCACGGTAGTGCCCCCGCCAAGTCGAGCAAAAAAGAAAAGTCGGGCAAAACGCAACACTGCCGTAACATACTTTTCTCGAAGCCATTCAGGCCATTTTCGACCCCCTATAACTTCGTTGTTAATAAAGATAGAAAGCTGAATTTTTAGTAACCTAGCAGGCATTGTACACAAATTGTGTATTTCAAATTTCATTCAATTTGAACCAATAGTTTAAGAATTATAACTAGTAAAACTTTCGTAATTTTGTCACTCACTGACTGACTGACCGATCATCAATATTAAAGTGGCACTTCTAGTAGACATAAAAGCTTCAAATTTAGAATTCAATTAGTGTTTAGTATATAAATGAAGGAAAAATTATGAAACATTATAATTTTCATCCAGTTTTCGAGATACACTAACTGCATAAATAATTTTGTAAACCCATATAAATATATAGGATTACAAAGTTACATTTGCAGTTAACGAAATGTAACTTTGTAAAAAATAAGAATACATTTGTCGCCATCATTGCTTCTCCATGGGAATCGTAATAACCGGTTAAAGACTGCGCAGATGACGTAGTGGTTAAGATACCAACGTACCGTACCAGTGTTGCGGGTTCGAATCCCATGCAAGACAACACCTTGTACGATCCACAAATTGTTGTTCTGAGTCGGAATGTAATTTATGTCGGTTAATTATATATTCTTTCCGTGTGGTGACGAAGTAAGAATACAATTCACCACTCTTTATCTTGCCCGTGGATATCGTATAAGACGACTATGGGATATAATATGCACATACCATCTATCCAAGAGAAGGAAAACTCGAAATGAAACCCTATATCAACATGTCTGACCAGCATGGTATAGTGGGTTAAATTCCCTCCCATTGTGGAGGAGGCCCGAGCCCAACAGTGGGACATATGAGGGCTGCGATGATGATGCGATGTTGAATTATATGTTTGTAAAGTTCCCCACAATATAAGGATTATTATTCCTTTAGTACAAGGCGTTGTCATTTAAAAAAAAGATTCAACAGGAAGGAGAGTGGACAGCAGCTCTCGCCGGGGAAATGTATGATATCTCACTGCGAAACCAACCCGCCTACCAAACGTGGCGACTACGTCATTATTCCTCATAAGGCATAGAAAAATAATCTCTAGTCATGGCAACTCTGTTACCCTTGAGCGTCATTGGATGCAGGTGCCACAGTACCGCACTTTATGGTGAAGCATGAGGGGGGTCTATGTTCTACAGTGGACGGCGATAGGCTGAATAATGATTGGCATAATAGGTGTAGACAGATACGTAGATATGATTATGTTCAAAGATTACTTGTAAAATGGTCAATCAACTTAATGAAAAAGCAAGGGTGGCACGTGTCTTATGAAATTGTACCAAAATCTCCCAAAGTATTAAGCAAACTAAATTGCCTAAAATTTATCTGAAAGAAAGAAAGCCATCATTAGGCTCGATTGCCATCAAAGCGGAGAGGAGACTAGAGGACATGTGTTTCGAAAAACCAATCAAATTTATTTATTGCCACATCTCTCCGCTTAGTTTAGGTAGAATTAACTCAAGCGGAAAGGAGAGATGTCTCATTTTTCAGAGAGTGTGTTCCAAGAAAATCCTTTGTTGGTATTCAAGAAGTAGAAGGTACCGGAAAGACAAATAAGTACGTCTATCTACAAAAAGAAATGAGATACCATCAAAAACAAGTTTTGAAAAAAAAAGCCAAGCCTCGCAACTGAGTTCTTCTACCATAAAAATTTGTGAGATCCATGTTATACCAAGTCAGTTAACTCATTCAGTCCCTGCTTAAGGGACCTTTCTTCTTAAGTTATTATGTAAATAACTAACCTAACAACTTCTTTTAGTGACTATATCAATATTAAAGTTCTTTTATGTTTTAAATAAATAGATTGACTTGGCAATCGCACTATGTTTAGTACAATTTAATATAATATGTATTACTTGTGAGGTGTGTTTTCATGCGATTGCCAAGTCATTCTGTTTATTTAAAACATAAAAGAACTTTAATATTGATATAGTCACTATAAGAAGTTGTTAGGTTAGTTATTTGCGTAATAACTTAAGAAGAAAGGTCCCTTAAGCAGGGACCGAATGAGTTAACTGACTTGGTATAACATGGATCTCACAAATTTTTATGGTAGAAGAACTCAGTTGCGAGGCTTGGCTTTTTTTTACAAGACTTGTTTTTGATGGTATATTATATTCCACATCACGCTAAAAAGATATGGTTATGAAAATAGAAAAACATTAATTAAAACTGACAGCTTTCACATAGCAACTGAATTTAGCAAATCGCGTTGCTTTTTGTGATCTTCAATGGTACGCGTATTATTAACGAAATTTCTAAATCTATACCAATAAATAAAATTGGAGTGTCTGTTTGTAATGTCAAAATAATAGGCTTTTTTCATGCTCACACGGTTATTTTCACGACACCTAT
Organism: Lymantria dispar; assembly: GCA_032191425.1. Lineage (NCBI taxonomy): Eukaryota > Metazoa > Arthropoda > Insecta > Lepidoptera > Erebidae > Lymantria > Lymantria dispar. The sequence continues at coordinate 16,131,573 of CM063458.1, forward strand.
GCCTAAAATACAGATTAAAAAATTTTTGTCGGTCTGTCTGTCTATCTGTCTGTCTGTCTGTTTGTTCCGGGTAATCTGCAAAACGGCTGTACCGATTTCAAAAATTCTTTCATCGATGGAAAGCTATAATATCAGGGCGTAAACTAGGCTAAATTTTATCCCGGTATTTCCACGGGAACGGGAACTACGCGGGTAAAACGACTAAAACCGAAGCGAAGCGAGGGCGGGTTGCTAGTGAATAATAAATTAAATGTATATATTAAAGCTAAAGTTTTCGGATGTTCACGCGGGTATTATATATCTATACCAATAAATAAAATTGGAGTGTCTGTTTGTAATGTCAAAATAATAGGCTTTTTTCATGCTCACACGGTTATTTGCACGACACCTATGCCTAAAGTAGCAATTAAAAAAATTTTGTCTGTCTGTCTGTCTGTCTGTTTGTTCCGGGTAATCTTCAAAACGGCTGGACCGATTTCAAAAATTCTTTCACCAATGGAAAGCTATAATATCAGGGCGTAAACGAGGCTATATTTTATCCCGGTATTCCCACGGGAACGGGAGCTACGCGGGTAAAACGACTATAACCTATAACCGAAGCGAAGCGAGGGCGGATTGCTAGTTGTAAATAAAACTACGGATGTTATCGCATTTGTATTTGCTTTATGATTGCATGATGTTTCGAACACTTTACAGCATTTATGGTCACGTGACAATGAATGCCGTAAACTAGTTTTATTTACAAAGCTAGGCTATTTTAAAAGACACAACTAACATATTATTAGGCTTATATTTGAATTAATGCATACTCCTTATTGCAAATTAAAACTTAAAAAGGAGTATACTGTACCTAGTTGGTTCTCGTAAAGTCTTGAGGCCAGCAATTCGCGGAGACGACGCACTTCATTATGCACTTGATCTGCGATAGAGCACGGGGCAAATAGCGGTAACATTAAACCAATTGAAAGGCCGAGGCAGGTTACAATAACTGACGCCGGTTCCTAAAGCAAAAAGACCAACAATCAATGCCCAATTAATCTGCAAAAAATACTATGAGCCAACTAAGTTACAAGAATTTGTCTATTTAATCAAAGTATCTATATCCCCGTGTGGCGACGGGATAGAATACAATTGTCGTTACCACTTACTTGGCCGCAGGAGTCCTAAGATACGACTAAGGGTCTCACCAGGAAAGTGGACAGCAGCTATCTTCTGGGAAAACTTACAATATCTACTGCAATCGCCAATCCGTCTGCCAAGCGGGCAATTATGGTATTATTCCCGGTCGCGTTACGATCCAATGGTGGTTTAATGTGTTAATTTAAGTTAATAATGTTAAAATTGAGAAGGTTTTATATCTTTATATATAAATTTCTTGTGTACGTGTGTATGTCACTGAACTCCTCCTAAACGGCTGGACCGATGTTGATGAAATTTTTTGTGCAAGTATTCAAGTGATTCGAGAATGGTTTAGATTCACAATTCGACCCGGTGGGTGGCGTTATTTTATTTTAGCAGAACAATGTCTGTTGGGTCAGCTAGTATAATAAAGATTTAAATTTATTGTTCGAAACACCCCATCAAACACAAACCCGATTAAATATATATAAAAAAGAACAATATTTCATTTTTATATAATATATTTCTTGTATACTTGTGTATGTCCCTGAACTCCTCCTAAACGGCTGGCAATTTCATCAACATTGGTCCAGCGAATCGAATTCAATCATTTCATCAATCATCAATCATTCTCGAATCCCCTTGGATTCGAGAATGGTTTAGATACACAATTGGACCCGGTAGATGGTACTGCTGTCGATTTTAAAGAGAATTCCTTTTATTTTATTTGAACAGAACAACGTCTGTTGGGTCAGCTAGTTAATTATAAAATCTAAATATTCATGGTGTTCGTTATAAATAAGTATCAAATTAAGTCGAGAAATATTTATATGAAAAAACACGATGCGAATAGAAGCTTATCTATAATCATCATCATCATCATTCCAGCTCATATATATCCTATTGTTACGCTCGAGCCTCCTTCAAAATATAAGCCAAATTAACCTACTATACCACACTGGTCAGACGGGTTGGTATAGTGTTTTATTTCGAGTTTTCCTTCTATATCTGCATAATAAATACCTTCGTCATCTCTTACGACACCCATGGTATAGATAGGGAGATGGTGAAACGTATTCTTATTTTTTAATCACACGGAAAGGAGTTTATCTATGAACACAGTAAATGCATAGCATTTAATAAGAACACGTCGCTCAATAAATGACAATAATATATTAGAACCATTTAACAGAGAAATGTCTCATTTTTCAGCTTGTGGAAAATATTAGCAATAGGAAAATTTCATCATGAAGAAAATACTATTTTCGAATTAGTTGGAATAACTTACCTCATCTTTTATCATAGCGAATGAAACATTATAAGAGTAACACAGCAAACTAAGAAAGGATGTTACCAACGTAACCAGTAACTGAAATAACACATTTGTTAAACTATAAATTTAATTAAGTATGATAGAGCAGCGAGCAGCGGAGATGTTTACTCTGAAGGCGAACTTTGGGTATAGTGACTTTGATCCTCGGTTATGGGGCGTGCGTATGTCGTAGTGTTAAAATAATAATGTGATGCTCTCAATAATATAGTTCTTTAATCATCATCATCATTTCAGCTCATATACGTCCTACTGTTGGGCTCTAGCCTCCTCTAGAGTAGAAGAGAGATTGATCCTACTATGACATGCTGGTCAGACAAGTTGGTATAGGGTTTTATTTCGAGTTTCCCTTCTCTTGCATAGATATCATATGCACATTTACTCCCTTAGTCGTCTTTTACGACACTCACAGGTAAAAAAGGGGGTGGTGAATTGTATTCTTCACGTCACCACACGCTTAAAAGCTAATGAATCTATGTAGTCTCGATTCGATTTTAATTTTCTAAGCCGTCGTTACAGCGATAGCTATGTGTTCAGTAGTTAAATCTCGCTAATGACATAAGGGAGAATTAAAAAATCGGCTGCAATATGAAGACAAGCATTCTCCATCTTTTGTATTTTTCCATAAGTAGCCTTACCATAAGCACCAGCTGTAACAAGCTGGTGTTTTCGCATAATTAAACCCAGCAAGAAAACAATCATTCAACACAGCCCAGATTGTTGCTGCAAAACTGTTCTGAGAAATTGCTTTGTTTAGTGCAATTATCAAGTCGCTGTCTGATACTTGCTTCTCTTATATGTACAAATTGACAGTAATGCAACAAGCGCAAAACATCTTATTTTTATAATCAAGATTAAACTCCGGGAGACACAATATAACACCATTTTGTTTCAAGTCTTTAATGGCTTGCTTTATAAGTCCATCGTTTGAGGTTGTTGAATTTTTAATAGTATCTTCCAGTTTTCAAATGTGCTACTTATAGGGTCATTAACTATACTCTGTCCTGCTGTGTGGCTTTTTTTTTATCCCACCTCTGATGATGGAGAAACGAGTGGCGGACATATTAATGCCGAAGGCGGACTTTGGTGACTTTGATTTTCTATTATGGGCGTGCGTATGTCGGAGATATTGAAATGATAATGGAATGCTCTCAATATCACTGATTTTTAACACTAAATAAGGAGATTGAATCAGAACAAAGATGTCAATGCGGTTAAGGGCAAATGGATTTAAATATGCGCACAGCTTGACTGTCTCATGACTCTCATTTTTACAGCGAATTATCTATGGTCATGACAACTACCGGTTGATTGCTGTGATAGCACTTATGAACCCATTCGGGGCTGCTCGCTCTTAAAACTAAAAGTGGCGATTTTACCCGACGTCATTATAAAATTTGCCAATAGCTAAATATAAAAGTTGTAAAAAATAAATAAGTTTTTGATATAATTTAATTAAAATAATTATTTGGGTAATTAAAATGTTTAAGTATTATAATTAAAAATAAATAATTAAATTTTAGTTTTAATATAAAGTCTTACCTGCCACTTGATAGCTTCGATCAAATAATTGTATGATTTTATTATTATATGATACAAATTCATTAATTTCTCTATTTTACAAATAGCTTTATTAGCGGAACTACTTGAGATGCCGAATTCTTCACAGTTTATAGTCTTAGTTAGCTTAGTATTGGTTAAAGATAGCTCCATATAATAATTAATCATTCGAAGTCGAGGTATCAGTAGACTGAGCAAGTGTCCCATATAAGAAACTTCTAAAACGTGACATCCTACTAATGGAACAAAGTATAAAGAGAGTTTGGCAAAAGATTCAGTGATATAGGGTAACATGAACAATATTATCATGTACAAAATCATAAAACAAGTTTGTATAATATTTCTTATTGTTCCCTTTCCTATTTTCGGTGTGCAGGTAACTTCTATATCAAATGTGTTTAGCTCGTTGTAGAATCGCTGCAGCCTCCGTATGGAAACTAAATTATAAACCATGAGGAAAAAATACTGGCATAAAGATGATTCAACACCTAAATCCATGATAAATTCGTTATGAACCACATGGGCAACAAACATCAAGTAAACGGCTGCCCCCAGAGAGTACAGTATTAAAATAAAGGTGATTAAGGGATTGATAGTGCCAAGTAATGGACTTCGAATGATGCCAAAAAATATTCCGGATATAATAAACATTTTTGAAACACGATCAATGTGTGGTTTACCATGAACACGAACGAAAGTATTCACGAGTGTCGCTGGAGGTGTCATGTCGATAGTGTCAATTGTTTTCAACTGAATTGATAATGGTACTGGCGTTGGACGACAAGTAATTTTACTAATGGTAACATTATTAATTTAATTCACATATTTCTCTAAGAATGCTATTAATATTTAACATCAAGTACGACTGCTATTAGATTAATTAGATCGTATATTATACAACGCATAATATATGATCGATCAATAAAATAAATAAGTACATAGCTGCAAGTTCTTCATTTAAGAAACCTTACACTTTTAGAGTATTATTTCTTGGGCCAACCATCGGTACAGAGTTCCTTTACTTCAGTGATCGGCAACGACAAAGGCGACGTGCTATCGGGTGGATTATGAGGCCGCGCCCCTCTGTCGCCCTGAACGGAGCGGGGCAGCGAATGCGCTGACCGTAGCCAACCCCAAAAAAAAATGTATTATTTTTTGTAACATAAATAGTACATTAGAAAAACAAATGCCTCTATTTACAAATGTAAAGTCTTCATTACTTAAATAAGTAATAATAAATCAAGGAAAAATCGAGAAAATAGATGAATTGTGTAAAAGGCTATGAGAAGGAAGACACAAGTTTGCGCGTTCACTGCAAAGAAGGACCCGTTTGTCATGGCGCCTCAGTTCCAAGGAGTAACTCTTCCAATTTCTGAGAGTATTGGGATTCTCGGCGTCAAAATATCGAGCAAAGTCCAGTTTGGGAGTCATTTGGAGGACAAAGTCAAATTGGTAAGCAAAAAGTTGGGCGTCCTGAACAGAGCCAGGCGGTACTTCACACCGAGACAGCGTCTTGTGCTATACAAAGCACAAGTTCGTCCTCATGTGGAGTACTGCTCATATCTCTGGGCAGGTGCGCCCAAATATCAGCTAGACCCACTTGACTCCCTGCAAAGACGGGCTGTTCGAATCGTCGGGGATCCCAATCTTACGGACAGATTGGAGTCGCTGGAGCAGCGGAGAGACTTTGGGTCACTCTGTGTACTCTACCGACTCTTTCACGGGGAGTGCTCCGAGGAACTGTTTGACTTGGTACCACCGTCACCATTCTACCAACGTACCACTCGACATCGCAGCAGGGTTCATCCATTTCACCTGGAAACGTTATGGTCTTCAACTGTACGTTTCCAGCGATCATTTCTCCCACGTACGTGCAAGCTCTGGAATGAACTACCTGCTGCTGTGTTTCCCGAGCGCTATGACATGTCCTTCTTTAAACGAGGTTTAAGAAGAGTATTTCCTTCACGGTAGGCAGCGGCCTGGCTGTGCCCCTGGTATTGCAAAGGTCCATGTGCAGCAGTTTCACTTACCATCAGGTGTGCTGCTTGCTCGTTTGCCACCGTTGGCAATAAAAAAAAAGAAAGAAAAAAGGATCAGAAAAATGTCCTGCTTAATTAAAATTAAAACTTTATAAGTAGCGTAGAACTTTATAAGGTAGAATAAGATTGGCAATTAACGGTTTTATGTATCCTTAGGGTATGAATAGGAATACCAGTGTAGGCAGGTTCCCTGACCGTCCAACTGAGGCCTTTCTTGTGGCATCCACAGAAAGCCATGGCGGTCAGGGCTATTCGCGCTTACCGCACGGTCACGACGGAGGCAGCATGCCTATTGGGCGGGACTCCCCCGTGTGACCTGAAGGCGGAAATGCTCACCAGACTCTACCGACGGGTAGTGGAGACGCAGGCGGGAGGTGGCACAGTATCATTGAAGGAGCTGGCCACCTGGCGGGCCGACGCCCGCCACGACGTCGTTGCCTGTTGGGCAATCCGGCTGGAGTGGCCTCGGTACGATGTTCTGACCGTTGAGGTCTTCTGGCCGGTGCTAATGGAGTGGTTGAGTCGGTGGCATGGGGTGCTTTCCTTACAACTGGTGCAGGTATAAACGAGGCACGGTTGCTTTGCTAAGTACCTGCACAACGTCGTGAGAAGGGAGAGCACACCATCTTACCACCACTGCGATGGCAACTAGGACACTGCTAGACACAGCACACGCTCGAGGTGTATAACGCGTGGACAGAGCAGAGGCGTGAACTCGCCACAATCATCGGTGCAGACCTGACGCTGCCGACCATCGCTAGGTAGATGCTGCACAGCGTCGGGGACGCGGCTCCCGCCTTCTATGAGTCAGTCATCTCACGAAAGGAGGCATCGAAGCCTGCACGAGAGGAACTCCTCTACGGCGACACGATCCGCTGCCGGCGACTTGGACGGATGACTGAGCCGGGGAATAGTCCGTCACCCGCAGAGAGGCTGAACCCGTGAGGGCGACCGACGTCCCTGGAGGGGCGTTAGGGAGGGAGAGTACTCGAAGGGGTATCCCGCCGGGCTGGCCACGTACGACAAGCACCTCGGTACCGGTGGTTGACCCAATGGCAAAGGAGAGGGAATACTGTGGGTTATGAGGCCGCGCTCCACCCTTTCGTCACCTGGGACGGAAAGGACGGCATACGCTGACCATAGCCCACTCAAATATTAAAGGGTATGAATAGGCACAGTGCATACAGTTATACTATGCTTAATTGCTTATCTATTATTATTGTATGCTTGTCTATTAGCGAAATTCGTGAACACGTTTAAGGATCGATAATTTTATACATTTTACGTAGTCGTAAAGTATAGCCCTTGTAGCAGGATCCCTTGGTAAATTAAATACACATTTTCTAAACTGTACCTATGTACTTAATTACAAAACAGCTGCTGATTCTGATTGAAAGTTGCCTAATAAATACAAAATAATTAAGCATTTGAATTCTGTTTTATTTCGTATCTATTTTTGTTGTGTCACAATCCTAACATGTACTTAATTTAAATTATATTTATAACATATAACATGTATAAAGAAAATGACATAATTCAAAAAGGTAGGTATATATAATAGCCTATTGTTAAAATTACAGTTGTGAGTTCAGTTTGTGGCGTGGGTACTACTATAAAAAGTAGGCATATATGTCCTACTTCTCCTTTTAACCTTCAAGTTTAGTATTGTTAACATCTACGATAATCATACCAGCTATGAATTAGTTTAAGATTTTTAAGAACATAATATACGTTTTTGTATTACACCTAAACAAATATCTTTTATTTACTTTTGTAGGTTTCGTCAACCATTACTTCTATTCCTCGGACTAATGTCTATTCAAGAGATGGAAACCTCGAAATAAGATCCTATACTTCGGACCAGCATAGTATACTAGGTTAATTTCTTTCGCATGGTGGCGGAGGCTCGAGCCCAACAGTGGTACGTATAGCCTGGCCATAGCCTGAGATGAGCAAATGATGAAGTTCCGTTGACTCCATTCTGCGACCCAGCCAGGAAAACACTCAACTTCAAAAAGTTGAGCTCTCCATTCCTTTATAATGATCATGGGGCATGAGATCGTGCAGCTGCCTTGTAAGGTTTTTTTAAATTCGGGACGGCTACGGCTGCCAACGGGTATTTTAGTATTCATCATTCACCATTCATCTCAGCCCATATACGTCCCACTGTTGGGCTCGGGCCTCCTCCATAATGGAAGGGTAATTGACCTACTATACCACGCTGGTCAGACGTGTTGGTATAGGGTTTTATTTGGAGCTTTCCTTCTCTCGCATAGATATTATATGCGTTTTATATCCCTTAGTCGTCACGTACGATCACCCACCGGTAAGATAGGGGGTGGTGAATTGTATTCTTACTCCGTCACCACACGGAATATAATTTAATTATTTTAGTATAGATGTGTAATATTGACGTAAACGTTAAAAATGATTAAGTAGTAGTATTTTCTATTTGTAGTTTTTTTTAATAAATGTTATTATAAAATAGTTATAAGTTTGACAATTTACATAATTGATTAAAGTGTAGTCCTTGATTAATAAATTAAACAACGTCGTTTATTATCACTTTATGTTTTAATCCACTACTGAATTTAATTTGGTTTAGTATAACAATATACTCGTATAAGTTTGTAGTTAATTTCATTAGTTGTAATCGGCACGTATATCTATATATATATATATATATATATATATATATATATATATATATATATATATATATATATATATATATATATATATATATATATATATATATTATATATATATATATATATTATATATATATATATATATATATATATATATAAATATAAATGAATCTCTATTTTCCTTGGTCATCGCATCACGTGTGAACGGATTGAACAATTTAGCTAATTTTTTTTTCGTTGTGTTTATTATTGTCAGGAGAATGTTCTTATGATAGAAAAAAAAATAATAAAGTTGAGCAAAACATTAGAAAATTTAAGAAAACTTAACAAAAATATTAATTTTACATGATTATCAGTTGTTTGACATAGATGAATCGGTTGATATATAGTTTATTTGTCATTTCATGTAATTTCATTTCAATTGTGTCATTTTTAAGAAATTTTTAGTCATCACGCTTATATTTAAAGTTCACATTAATATAAACTTTTTTGTAGGTTTTAATAGATTGTTTGTGTTGATTTGGTATAAAAAAAGAATGTAATAGAATATTTTTTTAATTTTAGTAGAATGTTTTTAATAATGCCAGTAATCAGACGTATAAACGTAAGTCGCAGAACTCGCAATGCTGCAAGTTAAAGACATACAAGAGCACGTTAAACGCAGAATGAAGTTAAAAGGAATCGATGGAATTGTAATCAACAACATGGGCATGTTGCTTTTAACCCTTATCAAGCCGCATTTAATTCTAACGTGGAAATCTATTACATTAGACACCAAATTGTTGCTATTGGATTTTTTCTTTTTTATTAATTTTACCACTTATTATTCATAGTTAAGACATAACAACGTCTGTCGGGTCAGCTAGTCTCTTATAAAGGTGGTAAGCAGGGATGGAAAACACACACACATTCCGGTATATAACTTCCAGTACCACGTATTACTTTACTTTTCGCTTATGCTGCACAGCATGACTTTTGCAGAATACAGAACTCAGCCTAGAGATAGTTCGATCAACAAGCTTATATACCTAAATATATTTGCAAAAGACCCCGGGGCTAAATATCATTACATATAAACATAATATTAAATTAATATAAGATTTAAATGAAGAAAGCCAAATATATCTCGACGATATTACTTTTAAATCATTAGCCCTCCCCTTAGACTTACGGGTAAAACACTCATTAATGGCAATACTTTAGTACTTTAGGTACTTTGCTCTGTGGTTGCGGCTAAAAATTCTATCAGTTCTTACATTGCTCGTGAGTGTCGTAAAAGACAACTAATAGGTTTACATCGACCTGTATTAAATCCATCTGCTGCCCTTTGGTTAACAATTATATTCTCAAGGTGGGTTGACGTAAGCGGTCAGTTATAAAATTATTGTCAATAAATGCAATTTGTATTATGGAAGAGGACTAATTATATTTATTTAAGACAATTTAAGACAACACCCTGCACTAAGGAAATAATCCTTGTATTGCGGGGGACTTTACAAACATACAATTAAGGAACACAAATTACATCCAGACTCAGAACAACAATTTGTGGATCGCACAAAGTGTTGTCCCGCGTGGGATTCGAACCCCCGACACTGGCGCTGTAGGTCGCTATCTTAACCACTACGCCATCTGTGCAGTCGATATATATTATGTTGACGCCCTTTTTTTTTATTCACGCTGTGAAAATGCATTTTCGCACTGTCCCCCGCCGATGACAGACGGAGGAGTGTGTGGGACTCGCCGGACACCGTATGACCGGAATACCCACTAAAACCACAGCAGACCCTTCCGTGCTTTTACGAGGTGCCGCAGAGATCGTTTGATGAAATTCAATCCCCGACACCCCAATGCATGGCCGTCTGGCCATGTCCTATCGTCATTTAAGGCGGTGGAAGGAGTTGCGCATATTGGCACCTCCTCCTCCAGGGTCGCCGCTGGCGGAGCGAGTCAGCGGACGCAAGCGCCTCGCGTTCTCGCCCCGCAGCCTCCTTCCTTGCAATGACGGCCTCACAAAATGAGGCCATCGACGACCTGCACCTGTCGCTGTCGAGCATCTGTGAGATAATGGTCAACAACGACAGGTCTATTCCAAATTCCATCGATAGGACGTGGCGTTGGGGCCCCCAGGTGGGGCAAACTTCTAATGTGTGGCGTGAATCGTCGATTCATGGCATCCTGGGGCCCCTTCTCTTCCAATTCCATGCATCTACTTACCGAAGACCCCGCATCCAGTAAGCACCTGCACCATCCTTAAGATTAAGTTGCCGTGCCTTCTCGTGAGCCAGTGGTGGAGATACGGCGCAACCACCTCCACAGTCCCCCGCCCTGCTACGGGAGACCCAGTCTCCTTGCGTAGACTTGCTCGCTGTTGGCCCGCACTACGGCGCGGAGTCGGTAAATTTCTACTAACGCCTCAGCTACAAGCGACCAAGGTGGGTCGCCTGCCAGTAGCGTCGTCGCAGTCTAGTACACTGTACGATAACCCCTAATAGCCCTCACCGCCATGGGCCTCTGCGGTCGTCGCAGAAGGGCACGCTAGGGTCGCTATTGTGGGCAGTAAGGGACTCCGATCATATAGAGGCACCGTACAGCGCCCTGGACCGCACGATTCCGGTGTAGAGCTGCCGACAAGACGACTCAAGGCCACAAGTGTTTGGCAGAAGCTTTCCCAGTGCATCATGTTGACCCCAAGCATATTGACATAAGAGCAGGGTGATGATGTTGACTTGTTTATTATTAGTTATATTCGTAATTTAGTAAAAAGTGACGTGGTAAGGATATAATTCTTTACCTCCTATCTTACCCGTTGTATCGTAACAGACGACTAACGGACTGGTCGCAAGTTTCAGCCTTAGCGGTAAGCAATGGCTAGGTCTGCGAGTGGAGCGACTACCAAGCCACGAACATCTAGCGCATCTAAGTAGCGTAGCCAGTGGCTACGCTACTTAGATGCGCTAGACGTTCGTGGCTGCCATCTAGATATGACGTTCTCGAAAGCAGTCGGCTTTGCCTAGAAATAAATACATATTTTAAGATATTTTGAAGTTTAGTGTTCAAAAATATTAACGTTTTATTTCTTATCACAACCCGTTCTTATATTATTGAACTTATACTGTGGATATTTTGATACCTATCTATATAAGCAGTCGAATAAAAATTGTGGTATTAAACATTTCTGTGTTCATGGGTCATATACCAAATTCTCATACTAAATCATCTAATTTTTTTGTTTGACTAGTCGCCGTCGCTCCAATTTTCCAATGCCACTCTATCTCGTCGCATCGGGTGGCGCGTAAATTTATTTCAGCCACGCATCACTTTTTTTTTAGGTGGGCTATGGCGCCGCTGACAGCGGCGCGCGGCCCCATAGCCCACCGTATTCCCCTTCCCCTCGGCTATTGGGTCGACCACGCGCACCACGCTACGCGCTACTACTACAATTTACTGCCAAGTGTGGCGTCTCGTATATCTTTTTTTGTAGTGTATTATTATTTATAATCTCTTGGCGCTATAAAACAGTTTAGTAAATTTGTTCTTACTGCTCGCCGCCCCACGCTAAGCTGCCATACATAGCGACGCATTCGTGACCTAACGGTAAGACGTACCCATTATATGGGTGTAACAACTATGCAAGAGAATAAAACCCGAAATAAAACACTACCAGCCCGTCTGAGCAGTGTGGTATAGTAGGTCAATTGCGTAATTGACCTAGGAGGATGTAATAAACATATAGGGTTACTATTATGGAGAAGCCTGTGAGCCTTATACGAAATGATGCTGAATACTTAGTACTAATTTATACAGGATGTAATATTGCGCAAATGCTTCAATGATAACGTTGGTACAAAGGCCCCCCGTCATCGGTCATCGGCCGATCAGCTGATTTAAAGCGAAGTTTGTCTTGCTAATGCAAACGTAATCATTGATTTATTGAATTTCTAATGAAAATTTAACAGAGTACGAATATATTGTAGATAAAGTATCGCTGACTTTATACATTTTAATCAGATTCACACGAAAAAGCGATGACAAAATTGAAAACTTTTCAAGTCTCTAACTCATTAATGAATCGATATTATGTTTCCTTCAACTATTTTTCATGGGTTCTTATCACCATTGCCTAACTCCCATTTGAACAGTTGCCCCATAACCTGATACATCCTATATAATACCTATAATACCGAAAATACTTGATAAGAAAAAACATTTTGTTAAAAGTTAAAACAAAAAGTTAGAATTAATTTCACATTCATTCGAATTAATTCATTTTTGTTAAAGAAATTATTAGGTCAGAATATGAGCGCCGTAATTATATCTTTCATTTGAAAGTTTTCAAATTATTACAAAGTTAATCCATAGTTTGTAAGAAATCACCCAAGTGCTTTAATATCACAGTGATTAATTAATATATGAAGTTATTTTAGTTAGTAATATCTAGCATAATATTGCCTCAATATTAAAGTTTAATAGGACGTATTCGAAATCAATGCAATGTGCAGGCCACATCTCTCGACGAACCGACAACCGCTGGGGAAGAAAGGTTCTCGAGTGGTGACCACGTATCGGACGACGCAGTGTAGGACGCACCCCCACTAGGTGGACCGATGACCTAATGAAAGTTGCTGGGCGTCGTTGGATGCAGGCGGCACAGGACCGCACATTGTGGCGCTACATGAGGGAGGCCTACGTCCAGCAATGGACGGCAATAAGCTGAAATGATGATGATGATGATTCGAAATCATCTATTTTCCTCTTTAATGATGAGAAATAAGTTAGTCTTAACGATATTATTAAAAAAAACCAGTTTGAAACTTATATTTCAACACGCCATCTGGTGGTAATGGATTTTCTCACACATATCAATTAAAAGAATGTGTGTTTATCAAATTATATAAAAAACTGTTAGGTTATAGTGTTATTTATAATATTCATAATTTCATTGTACAATTTAAACAAAACTACTTTACGGATTTCATCGCGTTTGTATTTGATTTTTGATTGCCTGACGTTTCGAACACTTTGCAGCGTCCATGGTCACGGGCGGACTAAGACATCTTAGTAAAGTAGTTTTATGTGTAATACGCCAGTATTAGTATTAGTAAAGATCAAAAATCATTTTTTCACATGACATAAAAGTTATGATATATTTCATGTAAGAAAACAATATTTCTCTCTATATAAGATATAATACTTACTCTTTTGTTGGTTTTAATCTGAATATCTTATACATAAATTTCTTGTGTACGTGTGTATGTCACTGAACTCGTCCTAAACGGCTGGACCGATGTTGGTGAAATTATTGTGTGTATTCAAGGGGATTCGAGAATGGTTTAAATTCACAATTGGACCCAGTAGGTGGCGCTTTATTTTATTTGAACAGAACAACGTCTGTTGGGTCAGCTAGTTTAAATATAAAAAATGTCTTTATTGGCAAAGTAAAAAATAATAACTCTAGTCAATAAATATTCTCTGCAATGATAACTTAGATTACATATTTGGATGACAGTAAACTCACACTCTCACCTCCTCTCAACACTAGTTCTTATTACTTATCGAAAAATGGCAATGCCGGGATTGTGCTCTGGCAATATTAGTGGCGTCACGGTTAAGTTGTTTATTGGCGTAAGAAGGGTATAAATAGCGGACTTTGACGTGTAAACGGCCCCACAGGGGGAGCCCTCGGGCGATGTTCGCTTAACTTACTTACCGGATTGAGAGCCATCCGCGCTCGCGCATTGACCGCGTTAAGCTGTCAATGTCATCTGCGACCAACAGTTACACACACACAACAAAAAAAAAGTGTAAACGGCAGTATATCAACAGACTTTACACTGCCTGCATAGGGTCCATCATGGCGTGCGCTCATATTAGGCCACATAGAATTCATAGGCTAAAAATATTAGAGAATAGGTTCATACATAACGCTACGGCCACACTGTTGTTTATATACAACACGGATCTACACAACGACTTGTATTTGCCGATCATCAGGTAATATATGAAACAGTGGGCCCGTAGATACTGTGATTCTGTTATGACTTATCCCAACCTCTTAGTGGCCGATGCGACCAACTACTGCTCGTCCCGGATCTTGAAGGTCACTCGGCTAAGAGTTTTACCCGACAACACCACCGATAAGATCACTAAAGCAACACAATTCTGTCCTCGCAGTTGAGGTGTAAAACCGTACTGTGTAATAATAAATCCATCTAACATAGAAACTCCCACATAGCTCTCAGCATGCCGAGATTCTCACCCTACAGTGGGTGCCGTTGCGTGCGGCTACTTAAATCTTTTGGGTTGAGAGCCATCTACGCTCACAACTAGACCGCGTAAGGGTGTAAAAACTACTTGAGGCTTTACACCCCTAGTTAAAGCAAACCAAAAGTTTAAACGGCATACCCTTGAACCTCGTTGCTTATTTTTCGAGAGCTTACTGCGCTAACTACTAGTCGAAGAATGTAACAGATATTTAGACTTATTAGGCTATATGATTAGGCTTACATAGAACACGAGCAAAAACATGGTATTTATATGTTCGATTGTAGTCGAATCATTGTAGTCGATGGCGATTTAGTATAGTCGTTTGGTATTTTTACCTGGAAAGTTTCCCGGGAGTTTTGAAAATTGGCAATTTTATAGATTTTGACGTGCTCTTTCCGACTTTCAACTTTGCCAAAGAAAATTCTTACTAATATTATAAGTGCGAAAGTAAGTTTGATTGTTTGTTTGTTACTTCAAGGGCATAACTAAGGGGAAACCGCTGCGCGTCTCCGTTTATCGGGGACTTGCGATGATGAAATCAACGCCGCACCGATCGACACCTCAAGCCACTAGCACCAATGATGTCTCCCTGTTGCCCGTATGGCCCGCGTCTCTGTGGCGACCGTTTGGGGGGATCTCATTCAGTGAGTTAGCGAGTCACCGTCCTCCAAAGTTCAAGACGAAAAAGATATTGAAGGCAGAAGCCATCAATAGATTTTCGTTACTCCAATCCATCTAACCTCCAACCTCATAATCATGTATCTATTATGTGATGATGGTATTTAACCATCATCACATAATAGTTTTACACTTAACATTGGCAGTCCACGTGTGCTATGTGCCGACGTGGAGTGTCATCGGTAAACGTCCCATCCCATTTTTAGATTAAATTTCTCCAAAGGCCTCTGCGTGTTGGATCCATATCCCCATGTAAGCATTTCAAAGTACCGGGTATCTTCCCCTGGAAGATATATTACATACATATTATTTATTATATATTATGTATTATATCTAATGTATTATATATTATGTATTACTCTCACCGCCTCTAGTAAGGCCTTGTTGCGGAAAGCGCAGAGAGCCATGGCGGTGAGAACAATAAGGAGATACTGTACGGTGTCCTGGACCGCATCCACACTGCTGGCGGGCGATCCACCCTGGCCACTTCAGGCTAGGGCGCTCGCAGAAGTCTACCGATTCCACGCTACGTCGCGGAATAATGGCGAGTCCATTGCCACGAGGGGACTGATTAGGGCAAAGGAAACGGCCCGAAGGGCAGTAATCCGACGGTGGAGAGGAATTGGAGTCTCCCGTAGCAGGGCGGGAGACTGTCGAGGCGATTGCGCCGCACCTCCACCGCTGGATGAACCGAAGGCACGGCAACCTGACCTTCAGGATGACGCAGATACTTACCGGATACGGGGTCTTCGGTAAGTACCTGCATAGAATTGGACGAGAAGAGGCCCCCGGATGTAACGAGTGTGACGCGCCAAACGACGATGCACGTCACACACTGGAAGTATGTCCCACCTGGGGGCCTCAGCGACCTATCGGCGGTCATAGGAACAGACCTGTCGTTGTCGACCATCATCACAAAGATGCTCGATAGCGACAGGCTGGTCGTCGATGACCTCTTTCTGCGAGGAGGACATCTTTTTTTTTTTTTTTTATTGCAAACGGTGGCAAACGAGCAAACAGTACACCTGTGGTAAGTGTTGCTGCCGCTCATGGACCTTTACAAGGCCGCTGCCTACCGCGAAGAAAGCGAAGGGAGTGTGAATGCGTGCATTGAGGCTCGGTAATACCAAGGGCACCACCAAAACCCTCCACACGCAATCACCCTCAGAAAGTTGAGCTTCCGGCTCTCTCGCTCACCGAACGAAGCGCAGTAACAAATTGCTACTACTCAGACGTCGATTTTCTGCGAGAGCATGGTACTGCCCCGGACGGACCGGCCCGCGGCTGTAGACAGATAACTGTCGACAGTGTGGTCCTACCACTCCTACTACTACTCATCTCAAGGAAGGAGGTCGCGGAGCGGGAACGCGAGGCACTTGCGTCCGCGAACTCGCTCCGCAGGCGGCGGCCAGGGAGGGGGAGGCGGCGATATGCGCATCTCCTCCCACCGCCTTGAATGACGTCAAGACGTGGCCAGATAGCCTTGCGTAGGAGAGTCGGAGATTGAATGTCAATAAACGAGCTCTCTGGCACCCCGTAAAAGCGCGGAAGGGACCGCTGTGGTTTTAGTGGGTATTCCGGCAGCATAGGCAGCCGGTGAGTCTCACACTCCCCCCCCCGTCTGTTACCGGCGGGGGTAGAGCGTAAACAGCATATCCATAGCGTCAAAAAAAACAAAAGAAAAAGGATGGAATGGAATATACCCCTCCCTAATAACTTCAAAAGTTTGTAATTTACTTTGATTGATTACATTTTTTAATTATTATTGCACATTTTCTAATAATAAGAACAAAATAATAATATCACCAACGCATTTAATAGTCTGCCATTCAGCTGCGTTAGGAAGACGCTTCGGTGTCGTGATACCGTGACACGACTAGTGGCAGACTATTTGGACGGGCGCAGCGTCCTCTACGTGGACCGAATAGGAGACGGTTGTCCGCAGGGGTCGGTCTTAGGGCCGACTCTGTGAATTATCGGCTACGACTGGGCGTGGTGAGGTAGCCTCCCTCCTGGGCTGGGCGTAATCTGCTACACCGACGACAAGTTCGTTACAGCCCGGGGTAAGACGCTAGAAGAGCCCGACCTTTATGCACTGGGGTGGACTATGTCATTTTCAAGGGCATAACTACTAGGCAACCATTGCAAGTCTCCGTGAGATATGTGGGGCTGTAGAAACCGTTTAAGGGGACCGTTTAGTGAGTTGGCGAATCAATGTCAGCCACCGTTCAATACTATGCAAGGAATTAAAGACAGACGACAGGTTGAAAATCAATAGTTTTAAGTTAAACCAGTCCATCGAACACCCAACCCCATTATCGGATATCAGTAATGTGAAGGCATTAGACAGCATTCCTAGAAGATTCATAAAATATTAAATTTCATAAATACAGAACTTTATTTACCTTCTACATTTCGATGTAGCACAATTGTGTCAATATCCGTAAAATAATCCGAATTAATGAACGTTAATTTATCATATGACATTGATTAATTTGTTACAATATCATAAAAACGTGCTGTCCATATTAAAGAGAGATTTCACGAAAAGAAAATGATTTACCTTCTTTGAGCGTCGAGCTTAATGTCACTTTTTTTTCACAAAACCATTACTAGATTGATGTTTAAACGCCCGTTTAATATGGTCTATGATTTTGTATATATTATTAAATAATAGTTATCTACTTGTTATTTTATTTTGACCTTACATTACCATTACATAGTAAATCGTTACTTATTATTCGTCTCTACTTTTTTGTAAACATTGGTATAAAGTTTAATATAAGAGACAACCAGGGTGTGTAAGCAGATAACATTAGTCCAAACGTCAGCGCGGATTTGTATGTAAATTGAGTAGGAGGACTTGCCGTCCTAATGTAAATAAAGGTTGTGCCCTAAAATCTGAAGAAGAACACAAATTATATTTTATGATTCGAAGAATAAATACACTTTATTAATTGCTCAATACACAAATTTTCCTATAAAATATTTATAATAAAGCTGCAATTGTCTTGTAAGAAAATATTACCTTGTAATTATAGCAGGTAATAATTTAAGTTACTCTTAAGTAGGTAATAAAATTTAATTGGGCATTTGCTGAATAAACACCGGAACATTAATTAGGATAGCAGACTACTAACAAAAATGTTTAGTTTATTAGACATTTAAAATTACTAAAATTATTATTTGATTTCATTGAAAGTTTAAATATTATAATATAGTTTATGTAAAAAAAAAAATAGATTTAAAAATAAGCTGCAACTCTTCTTTTGAGAAACTAAGGGCGATATTGTATCAAATAAATGTAAAATTGAAATAATAGATAAATGTGCATGTACCGATAGGAGCTATGAGATAATGTCGGGGTTTGAAGAATTAAATGTATTATCAACCTCCTCATCAATATATTAGTTGAATATTTACTAAATTTCATTTATAAGGACAATACTATATATATTTTAGATCACAAAAAAGAATAAAAACTAGTTAACAATTCACGACAATATGGCAGACGGCAGAGGCGGCAAGTCTGGCAACTCTTGGCACCGAGGAGATTGTCAGGCGGATAAAGGCGCTGGGGTTGAGGATGGCCCTGAACAAGACGGAGGCCCTCTTGTTCCACGGACCTCGTATGGGTCCTCCTATCAATGTCAATTCGGTTGACATCAGCATCCGAGCCCATATGAGGTAGTTGGGCCTGGTGCTCGACGGGCATTGCTGGTTTTCAACGTCGAAGATGACGAGCTAAGTTGGGTTATGGGTCCGCAAGCCGCCCCTCTGTCGCCCCAGACGAAGCCGGGTGGCGGGTCCGCTGACCATAGCCAACCATCTTTACCAATCTTACAAAAAAAGGGTAAACAAACTAAAAAGATTATTTTTTGGAGTAAACAAAAATAAATTGAATTTAAAAGTCATAGAAGCTTAGGACGAAAATAGATGATAATATCAAACACAGGACCGCCGGAGCGTTACCCTCTCGCCGTCAGCTTCTTTGCGGGTGACGGATTATCCCCCAGTCGAGTCACCCGCGGTCTCGACCAGGGTGGCATCAGGCGCAGGTATGTCCGCCTGCGCCGCCCCAGACGACGACGGTGGAACGTGACGTCTTAGTAGAGTTCTTCTCACGCCGTCGGATCCGTCGTCTTCTTCAACGAGACGACTATCTTGCAGAAGGCGGTAACCGCATTCCTTAGTTTTTTCTCATTTTAAATTAAGCATAAATTTACTTCTTCTGATGATAATTATCTTTAGCATGTCCAACGCCGAATAAATGCATTTTTCTTTCTTTCTTTTCTTTCATTCCAGTTTCTGACGCTTCGAGCATCGCGCTAGCGACGGTCAGCAACATCAGGTCGAGACCGATGATTGCGACGAGTTCACGGCGCTGCTCTGTCCACGCCATGTACACCTCGATTGTGTGCTGGACAGTGTCCTCATCGCAATCGCAGTAGTGGCAGGACGGTATACTCACCCTCCCACCCCACGACCGTGTGCAGGTACTTGGCGAAGCAACCATCTCCCGTCTGCACCTGCACTGGTCGAAAGGAAAACACCTTGTTCTGTTATTATTGTAAATAATGCAAAATGTACAAATAAAAAATACCAAACAATTTCTAAGTAAAAGTTGCATCGATGAATAAAATTCCTTTCAGAGAAACTTTCAAACTAAGGCGAGTAGCAGCGAGTAATAAATATACTCATAATAGTGCAATGAATATAGCCATAATAGTGGAAGACTGGAAGAACTATCAAAGCAACAAAAATTAACATATTATATACGAGCTTTTGCCCGCGACTTCGTCCGCTTAGAAATATTGTTTGGCAGAGATAATCACAGATGTGTAGTTTGTTCAGGTTTCTACAGGCCCACCGTGTTGCTCTGGATGATGTAGGCAAGTTAGTGTAAATTATCCTGATTTCCCGCATCAGCCAGCACCTTAGCAAGGTCATCTCGATCAGACCAATTCTTTCTGGCAGACAATTGCAGCCTTTCTATACTTGTAGCCCGTTGTCATGAAAGCGCTCATTGGCGGAGTGGCACTGTTAGCGGTGTATTTAGATGTCATCAACTTAATAAATAGTTTGCCAATCTAATATATCAGGGAGGCGCTTTTATCACGCAGTGCTTCTATACCTAAGGCGGCTGTTTCCAGATTATTTGGCGCGGCGCAGTGGTCTCTGTGTGAAGCACGCAGAGGTATTTGTGCTAACATAGACATGTTGTACTGTTCCCAGCTGTGGTCGCACTTCCGGGTGATTTTATGGTATATAAGCTGAGACTGGACCCTCTTCGGACGGTGCTTAATTTAAATAAGTAATATGTTTGGCCGTACTCGGTATCGAGGTGGTGATTCGATGAGTCACGCTGCCGCTTAGACCTGCTCTATATAGAACGAATAATTTGCTATTTCATAGATTCTGTAACACGCATACACGCATTGGCACAGCAATCACCGCTTGCGAGGCAGCGTGCGCTTTGGCCAGAACTCTGCTGTGGGACATAAATGTGAAAATAAAAAGAGCTAAGGTCGCCATCTTCCGCTTGGCAGTTATCTGGCGTGAGAACTCGGCGGAGCGAGTCAGGAAGAAAAACTTCCAAGCTGACTCGTTCCACCGCTGTGGCGTCGGGTGGTGGCTTGCCCGAGTGCTCACGCTTTGCTATCTTTACGTAATAGAATCACACTCTCGATAGTCGCCCATCTAATGTCGCGAGCCGATCTGTCCAGAGCGAGACAGCTGAAAGACAAACTTTTTAATGATGTTTGCATTTGGTGGGTTTTGGTCAAACGGATGGACACGGGTGAGTGAACCGGGGATTAGTCTGCTACCCGTAGAGTAACTAACCTCGCGATATCACGACAATATAATTTGGTGCCTAGGGTCACAAAAGGGTGTTCGAGTGCACAGCCTTTTTTTTTCTATTCATTCTACAAACTAAAAATTTGGCGCCATTAGGGAACCTCATAAACAAATAAATGACGGACACAATTTACACCCAGTCTCAGAGCAACAATTTGTCGATCACGCAAAATATTGTCCGGTGTTGGAATTAAACCCGTGACCCTGGCACGATAGATTCATATCTTAACTACTATGCTATCAGTGCAGTTAATTAATCATTGTCATTGTATGAATTTATTACTTTTGTATTAGAGTGAAAAATATGATGACATAATTCATCCCGTTTGTTTTTTTTTTTGGGTGGGCTGCGGTCGCCGCGCTCCTCGCACCACTCCGTCCGGGGCGACAGAGGGGCGTAAGCACGCACACCCGCAACCCACCCGAACACCACGTCGCCTTCGTCGTTGGGCCGACCACCGGAGCAGGGTTACTTGTCATCAGTAGTCGGCCCGACGGAATACCCCGTATTTGGGGTACCCTCTCATCGACCGGCGTCCCCCCCTTGGGGAGGACGTCGGTCTTTCCTCACGCGGTCGGCCTCTCGGCGGGTGACGGACTAACTCCCCGGTCACGTCACACGCGGCCTCGGCTAGGGCGGCATGACGCGCAGGTAATCGCGCCTGCGCCGCCCCAGTTGCCGGCGGCGGGTCGCTTCGTCGCGACCCGCCGCCTCCTTCTGCAAGATCACTGCCTCACAGAAGGCTGCGACCGCGTTCCAGTTCCTGACGCTGTCGAGCATCGCCCTAGCGATGGTCGGCAGCGTCAGGTCGGCACCGATGATTGCGACGAGTTCACAACGCTGCTCTGCCCAGGCGGCACAAACCTCGAGCGTATGCTGCACCGTGTCCTCGTCGCAATCGCAGTAGTGGCAGAACAGTGTGCTCTCCCTCCTAGCGATCGTGTACAGGTACTTATCGAAGCATCCATGCCCCGTCAAGACCTGCACCAGTCGGAAGGAAAGCACCCCATGCCGCCGCTTTAGCTACTGCATCAGCACCGGCCGGAAGGCCTCTACGGTCCAGACACCATATCGAGGCCTCACCAGCCGGACTGCCCAACGGGCAATAACGTTTCGGCGGGCGTCGACGCGCCAGGCGTCACGCGTCGACGGTGAGCTCCCTCAAATTCATCTCCTATCTTACTACACTTAGAAAAGAATATATCATGTGAGGAGTAGACTATCAGAATAATTTTCGTTTATAATGAGTCTTTTTATATCGATTTTCAATTAAGTAGGTTCTGTACTAAGCTGTATAAGTTATTATAGTGTTTTAAGTATCCCACGGGTACTCCTTAATTTTCCGGGATTCAAAGTATCCTAAATGTTGACCGGGGATGTGAAATACCACCTTGCAAAATTTCATTTAAATCGATCATATAACTTCGGAGATGAGCGCGTACAAACAGATAAACAGACAGAGAAACAATAAATGTGAAAATAATCTGTATGTGTTCTATTTCACTTCTAACATCCCCCTGACTCGGTTTTTAGCGTTTTTTTTTTTTCTATGTACAGACATTCGATCTCTACAGTTTTATTATATGTATAGATATAGATTTACATATTTGATGGCGCATGTCAAAACTGAACTGTTTACTGATTCGGACGAGATGTCTTGAAACCATTGAGCGAGCTTTAAAAACATATCAACACCATATTTATCCAAAATTTTTACCCCTTTCCGAATACGTGGCCTATAAATTTCAGGTGGATTACTTCCAGTTACGTTTATAAAGAGAACAACCGAAACAAAGAAAAGTATTGTTCAATTTTTCCACGGAATATAAAGAAGCCTAATCTCTTGCATTTTCTTCAGTAACAATGTACATCAATTTAATATTATTAATAATAGTCTTTAATTAAATCATTGCGACCGTCAAGTTACTTTAAGCTTTTAGTTAAATTAAATTACGCACTTACCTTTAATCCCCATACTAGTTATCATTCTACCACCAATTCTAAGTAATATTATAAATCTGAATACAAATTTGTTTCATTGTTTGTTTGTTTGTTAATATTTCACGCCTAAACCGTTAAATACATTCATTCAACAATGGAAAGCTGTTACAATAAACTATATTTTATCCCCGTATTCCCACGGGTATAGGGGGAACTACCATGGCAGTTTGCGAGTACAAAATCAATTTAGAAGAAATAAAGAATGCTTTTTCAAAGGCAAGTTGACTGTGGCCCCGGCTGGCTTAATTTTCGCTGGTTCATGAGTAGTAGATATACCACTTACCAACATATGTGTGCACATTGCAGTTGAAAATTACAAGGTTTACTTCAAATTAATATATTATACGCAGTTAGAACTGGACCGCACTTTGTGGTGAAACATGAAGAAGGTCTACGTCCAGCAGCGGAAGATGATAGGCTGAATGATGATGATGAATATACTGCAAAATTTTATATCTTAAAAGATCTAGAAATGAATTTGCTATTATGTCTTCTATCTTATAAACCCGTAGTAGTGTTTATCTTTATATATTCCTAAAAAATAATGGTTATATTCAAAGCTATTTCAGTATTATTTTTTACCCAAACTCAATTAATATATTATTAAATACGAGGTGCATATAATGTAGATCAAAATTTTCCTTTTCAGCATATAATTAAATTAAATATATCAAGAGTTATCAAAGATTGAAAATACTGGGGTGGCAGCCAATATCGAGGAGAAACGAGGATAGGTCGCTAGTTTATTACAAGTCACGAAACATGATGTTATTGTAACTTAAATAACATCAAAATAATTAAGTTGTATCTACTTATCATGTTGTTTGTCCCCGCTATTAGCACTTAAATTTATCTAAATGCATTGTTCATTTTATTGCAGTGTTATAAACATTGCAATTATCTTAGACCATGTTATTACACCTTTTTAGGATTCCGTACCCAAAGGATAAAAACAGGACTCTATTACTAAGACTTCGCTGTCTGTCCGTTCGTTTGTCTGTCACCAGGCTTTATCACAAGACCCACGGTAGGTACACAGTTGAAATTTTAACAAATATATATTTTTGTTGCCGCTATAACAACAAATACACGTACTAAAATAAAATAAATATTTAAGGGGAGGGGATCACATACAACAAACGCGATTTTTTGCCCTTTTTTGGTCGATATCGTAACAGGTAGGCATTTGAAATATTCACAAAATACTTAATTGTATATTTACTTTAATAATAAATAATAAAATTCAAATAATAAAAATATTTATTGGGTGGCTCTCATACAACTAAAATGATTTTTATAGATAACTAGCAACCGGCCCTCGCTTCGCTTCGGTTATAGGTTATAATTGTTTTACCCGCGTAGTTCCCGTTCCCGTGGGAATACCGAGATAATATATAGCCTAGTTTACGCCCTGATATTATAGCTTTCCATTGGTGAAAGAATTTTTGAAATCGGTCTAGCCGTTTTGAAGATTACCCGGAACAAACAGACAGACAGACAAAAATTTTTAATTGCTATTTTAGGCATAGGTGTCGTACAAGTAACTGTGTGAGCATGAAAAAAGCCTATTATTTTGACATTACAAACAGACACTCCAATTTTATTTATTGGTATAGATAAAGGTTTCGTAAACCTTTCGCGCGCGTCTCCGACTCGTACTTAACCGGTTTTTTTATTACGTTAGAAGGTTAAACATTTAATTGTAAATGTAATGAACCTATTATAGTTCATCTATTCATTGCACACACTTACTTCGTAAATTCCCGACGTGAAAATTGGTGAAGGCGGAAAGGAAATCATATAAAAAAGTTATTAGGTACAAGGTAAATTGCGTGGCGCGCCTAAAGAATTTTTCACTTCTACATTTTTTTTTGACGAGTGTTTGAAGAATCTTCAAACTTTATTAAACATACTATTTTGCAGCTAAATTTTAGTAAGAAAAATCTATTGTAGTGTGCTAATATAGTAACTTTATTCGCTATCACATAACGCTAAAAGTATAGACATCTTTATATCAATATATTACAATAGAAATTTACTACTCGAGGTTAATAATTCTACAATATGAACATTGATATATAATATTTTACTTGATATTATTCAGTTTTCTTAATTATGGAACAATCCTTGCCAGTAGTGGGTTACTTCTGTTCAACAAATGTCAAGATAACTATCCATTACCCTTGTATACATCATAACCGTAAAGGCCTTAATTAATTTCCAATATATTCCAATATAGGCAAGCTCTTGTGTTTCTATTCACGTTGTAAGAATTAATTATAGGAAAAGGGACATGACCTTGAACGTGTCTTGGTATAGTGGGGTAGTAACCCGACCAAATTTGAGCAATATAATGAAACTGTCCTCCATTATATTATTAGTTTGTAATAAATTACATTTCAAAGATAACAAACCAAAGGATTATTGGATTGCTTAGATACAAGAGCCTACTTTCATTATTTTCGATAATCGTTAATCTTCAGAATGGATGATTGACGCGAGGCGATCCTGATAAGATAATTACAAATAAAATTAGTTTGGTTTGTTTGTACATTTCAGCTTGTTACAATCCACTGTTAGGTCTGAGCCTCCTCTTAAATAGGAAGGACATTGACCTGCTATACCACGCTGGTCAGATAGGCTGGTTTAGCGTTTAATTACGAATTATCCTTTGCTTACACAAATTTTAATAATCCCTTTGTCATATATCACGATATCTACGCGTAATATAGGGGGATAGTGAATTGTAATTTTATTCCGTCATTAGAAGGAAACTTATACAGTTGTTAGTACTATATGTCAAAATTGTTTTTTTTTTTTTTATAATTTAATTAAATAAGAATGTACTTGATTTTCCTCCTTTTTATTGAATTCAATATAAATAGAATAAGATTGTGAGAGTAATTGGAAAAATTATACGTTAAACGTTTAGTATAAAAATACATATATTTGTTAAATTTAGTAAATATAGGTAATATAGATTCAGTATCTGGAGTATCTATGACAGCAGTAATTTATTTTTTTATTTATTTATTTATTTAGAAAACCAACAGCGATACATATAATAAATTACATGATTTGTGTTCTACAGTATTCTATGACTAATAATAGGTTTCCCTGATTAACTAGGGTAAGTTTAAATAAATGCGAACGGACTACAAATTAAATTTAAAAAAGAAGAAAATAAAAATACAGCATTACATTTGATTACAAAAAATAAAGAAACTTAATTAAAATAATTCATTACAAAAAATAAAGAAACTTATTTAACACAACAATATAATTTATTGAGCCAAGTGGTAAGAGCATATTTGCTTGTCATTTGCCTTTCTTTATCATTTTTATTAACTGAGCTTTAAATATAGGTTTAGTACAGTTAAATATATCAACTTGAGAAAAGTCAGTGTTGTACGTTCGAGCAATACGGGTCAGTACGCAATTTTTAGCATAATTAGTTGAGTGCCGAGGCACGTGTAACATTGGGGTGTGACGAGTGCGCCGCAAGGGAGTGTTAAAAGTAACCTGTGCGACCAACTCCGGGCAGTCTATGCGCCCATTGAGTATGTGGTAAAGCAAGCACAAATCCAATGAAAAAAAAAAAAAAACAATCGCATAAAAACACACCTCACAAGTAATACATATTATATTAAATTGTACTAAACATAGTGCGATTGCCAAGTCAATCTATTTATTTAAAACATAAAAGATCTTTAATATTGATATAGTCACTATAAGAAGTTGTTAGGTTAGCTATTTACGTAATAACTTAAAAAGAAAGGTCCCTTAAGTAGGGACTGAATGAGTTAACCGACTTGGTATTACATGTATCTCACAAATTTTTATGGTAGAACAACTCAGTTGCGAGGCTTGGCTTTTTTTTACAAGTCTTGTTTTTGATGGTATCTCATTTCTTTTTGTAGATAAACCTATTTATTTGCCATTCCGGTACCTTCTACTTCTGGAATACCAACAAAGGATTTCCTTAGAGCACACTCTGAAAAATGAGACATCTCTCCTTTCCGCTTGAGTCAATTCTACCCAAACTAAGCGAAGAGATGTGGTAGTAAAGAAATTTGATTGATTTTTCGAAACACATCTCCTCTAGTCTCCTCCCGCTTTGATGGCAATCGAGCCTAAAGAAGGCGTTCTTTCTTTCAGATAAATTTGAGGCAATTTAGTTTGCTTAATACTTTGGGAGATTTTGGTACAATTTCATAAGACACTTCCCACTCTTGCTTTTTCATTAAGTTGATTGAGCATTTTACAAGTTATCTTTAAAAATAATTATATCTAGGTATCTGTTTACACCTATTACGCCAATCATCATTCAGCCTATCGCCGTCCACTGTAGAACATAGACCCCCTCATGCTTCACCATAAAGTGCGGTACTGTGGCACCTGCATCCAACGACGCTCAAGGGTAACAGAGTTGCCATGACTAGAGCTCATTTTTCTTCGCCATATGAGGAATAATGACGTAGTCGCCACGTTTGGTAGGCGGGTTGGTTTCACAGTGAGATATCACACATTTCCCTGGCGCGAGCTGCTGCCCACTCTTCTTCCTGTTGAATCTTTTTTTTAAATGACAACGCCTCGCACTAAGGGAATAATAATCCTTATTTTGTGGGGGACTTTACAAACATATAATTCTATATCGCATCATCATCGCAGCCCTCATATGTCCCACTGTTGGGCTCAGGCCTCCTCCACAATGAGAGGGAATTTAACCCACTATACCATGCTGGTCAGACATGTTGATATAGGGTTTCATTTCGAGTTTTCCTTCTCTTGCACAGATGGTATCAGCTATGTACATATTATGTGTCATAGTCGTCTCATACGACATCCATGGGCAAGATAGAGAGTGGTGAATTGTATTCTTATTTCGTCACCATACGGAAAAAACATATAATTAACCGACACAAATTACATTCAGACTCAGAACAACAATTTGTGGATTGTACAAGCTGTTGTCTTGTATGGGATT
The DNA here is from genome assembly GCA_032191425.1 of Lymantria dispar. Taxonomy (NCBI): domain Eukaryota; kingdom Metazoa; phylum Arthropoda; class Insecta; order Lepidoptera; family Erebidae; genus Lymantria; species Lymantria dispar. The sequence continues at coordinate 16,160,065 of CM063458.1, forward strand.
CGAACCCGCGACACTAGCATGGTACGTTGATATCTTAACCACTACGTCATCTGCGCAGTCTTAAGCCGGTTGTTACAATTCCTATAGAGAAACAATGATGGCGACAAATGTATTCTTATTTTTTACAAAGTTACACTTCATTAACTGCAAATGTAACATTGTAATCCTATATATTTATATGAGTTTACAAAATTATTTATACAGTTAGTGTATCTCGGAAACTGGATGAAAATTACAATGTTTCATAATTTTTCCTTCATTTATACACTAAACACTAATTGTATTCTAAATTTGAAGCTTCTATATCTGCTAGAAGTGCCACTTTAATATTGATGATCGGTCAGTCAGTCGGTGAGTGACAAAATTACGAAGTTTTGACTAGTTATAATTCTTAAACTATTGGTTCAAATTGAATAAACTTTGAAATACACAATGTGTATACAATGTCTGCTAAGTTACTAAAAATTCAGGTTTCTAGCTTTATTAACAACGAAGTTATAGGGGGTCGAAAATGGCCTGAATGGCTTCGAGAAAAGTATGTTACGGCAGTGTTGCGTTTTGCCCGACTTTTTTTGTTGCTCGCCTTGGCGGGGGCACTGCCGTGCCCCCAGATCTAGACTAGTTTTATGATGACAAATGTACCACAAACAAAACTAAATTCAAACATAAAGTTCGACATACATTTAACTTAACAATTCTACTTTTATGGCCAAAGGCTCTCACAGACCACCTACCGGAACTGACAACTCTAATTGTACGCCCCTCGAGCAGCCCTGAACTCTAACTGTAAACCTTTCCTAATTAAGTATGCTTTTAAACGTGTAAGGGCTTAAATTAAACGCACTCAAAATTGACAACCAAGCAATATATTAAAAAGCGGACATGTCGTTTGACGTTCATTAATTTGCAGAAGTGGAAATGAATGCACAGATGACGTAGGTAGTGGTTAAGACACCAACCTACCATGCCAATATTGTGGATTCGGTACTCACGTAGGACAATACATTGTCATCACCATCATCATTGCAGCTCATATATACAAGTGTATCAGGTTATGGGGCAACTGTTCGAGTATGTTGTAATTTACCGGTCATAGATCGTAATTAGAATGTATATTACACAAAGAACAATATAACATAACAGTTATAGTGACTTCAAAAATGTGTGTTAAACAGTCTATGCCTTAAATGTTACGTATTATGTAGGCATGTATAGACAGGATACATTTAGGCATGTAAAGCTTCGACAGTATGAATAGATAGGAACTGCGCAAATACTTCAATGATCGCGTAGGTAAAAACGCGACTCGGCGACGGTCATCGGCCGATCAGCTGATTTAAAGTGAAGTTTGTTTTGCTTATGCGAACGTAATCATTGATTTTTTCAATTTCTAATGAGCATTTAACAGAGTACGAATATATTGCAGATTAAGTATCTGACTTTATACATTTCAATCAGATTTACACGAAAAAGCGATGACAAAATTGAAAACTTTACATGTTTCTAATTCATTAACGAATCGATATTTTTCCTTCAAATTTTTTTTTAGGGTTCCTAACACCGTTGCCTATCTCCCGTTTGACCAGTTGCCCCATAACGTGATACACCCTGTATAATATCCCTGTTTGTTTGAGGCACCTACATAACAGGATGAAAATTGACCTACTATACCATGCTGGTCAGACGTGTGGTATAGGTATAGGATTTTATTTCAAGTTTTCCATTAATGTTATATACATATTTAATCTCTTTATCGACTTTTACGACACCCACTGGTAAGAGAGGGGGTGATGATTTGAATTCTTACTCCGTCACCACACATAGTGTGATCCACAAATCGTTGTTCTGAATTTGTGTCTAGTTTGTGTCCGTTAATTGGCTATTTGTAAAGTCCTCCGTAATACAAAAAATATTTGCAGTGGTCTTTAAAAAAATGCATAACTTGTTTGGGATATACATATTGAAGTGCATGCTGAGAAACTCGAGACCTGGGTCACCGTAACCGATCTTAACACGTGTATGAATTGTTAGGTTTAGTTTTCTATCTTTTAGTATACATATTACGAATTAAGAATAAAAATATCAATAAATGTTAAACTTTGAAGCTAATAGTGCTTATTTATTAACTTGTTAGACGAAGATTTGCCCTGTTCTATAAAATAATGCACATAATGAACATTAATTTAGTTATTTATGTATATCGTAAATAAAAATATTTTTACTAATTTAATCGCGGTTTGTATTTGTACTCTGGAAATTAAAAATTTACTAGCTTTATTTCAAATATGTAATAATCACGTAAACATCAGGGATAATAACATATTCATCTTTAAAGTATCATCGCAACCCACGTACGTCCGACTGTTGGGCTCGGGCCTCCTCCACAATGGGAGGAAATTTGACCTACTTTACCATGCTGATCAGACATGTTAGTATAAGGTTTCATTTCGAGTTTTCCTTCTCTTGCACAGATCTTATGTGCATATTACATACCTTAGTCGTCTTGTACGACATCCACGGGCAAGATAGGGAGTGGCAAATTGTATTCTTACTCCGTCACCACACGGAAAATTTTTAAGTACATCGAATCTAATTAGATAATCTCATAGCTTAATTTTAGGCTTAACAAATATTTACCTGAAGTACCACATCTCATCCGTGTTTTAAATTTTCCAACATGCTCATTATTTTTTTTTCTTATGATAATGATGATAGTCATTATTTTTCTCATTATTTTCGCCCGATTCGCTTAAAGTATGCTTAAAATATATATAATTAATGTATGTTGAAGTGATCTATTCTATATTATATATCTATACTAATAGCAAATATAATTTAATGATAATAAATAGAGATACTGTACAGTATCCTAATATGATCCGCTTATTCAAGACATTGTACGCACCGGTGACTGAGCACTTTTTGAACCCATGCATTTATGATGGAAGAATAACTAAAATGTCATATTTTAGTTATTGCGCGAATAGTTTAAGAGTTTTTAAATAATTTAGTAAATGGATTATGTTTTCTTAAGTATTACTACTAAACTTGATGATCGACTTCTCGAATTTTCTTTATAAAATGTTACATGTATCCAAAATAGTTATTATTACCATAGCTTATTAATGGTGTCTCGTAAGAAAATATGAAATTAACAGCTGCTGTAAAACTATCACATTATATGTTTGTCACCCTAATATACGTTCCTTCTATTGGGATATGGCCTTCTCCTCTGTGGGAGGGAGATTGAACCACTATACCATGCTGGTCAGACGTGTTGATATAGGGTTTTATTTCGAGCTTTCCTTCTCTTGCATGGATGTTATCTGCTTATCACATCCCTTAGTCATCCCTTAGTCGTGATGAATGGTATTCTTACTCTGTCACCACACGGATAATTATAATATACGTTAATATCAATCAATAAATAGTCGCCATACTCGTGTATAGTAACTTACTAATAGCGAGTTGTTATTTTTACTGAGAGCTATATTAAAATATATTTTAAGATCAGAAAGACACTTCTTCCCAGGCGTTAAAAAACTTACAAGAATTCCAGCTTTATTTATAAACTTCTTTTAGGAAGCATTACTAGAAGCAAAGCTGTAAAATATGGTAGGTATATATTATATTAAAGCATTTCAGATTGAAAACGTAACTTAAATACAAATTTATGTCTTTTTCTTCTCAGATAATTTGTATATCCCACTGCTGGGCTCAAGCGACGATAAGAGGAAAAATGACAGACTACTTATATCACGTTGTCAGACGGATCAGCAATTGGTTTTCGAGTCGTTTTATTGATCAAAACCATTGCTAGAAATCTTTAATTATGCTACAATTAGCTTTTGCCCGCGACTTCGTCCGCGTAGAAATCAAGTGTGGCAAGGGCGATCACAGATAACTGTGTAGTGCGTTCAGGGTTCTACAGGCTCACTGTTGCTCTGGATCATTTAATGCCAATCTGGTATATCAGGGAGGCGCTATTATCAGGGGGTGCTTCTATATCTAAGGCGGCTGACTCCAGACTAATTGAAGCGGCGCAATGGGCTCTACATGAAGCGCGGAAGACTTTGTGCCAACACCTATGTTGTACTGCTCCCAGCTTATCTCGTACTTGCGGGTAATTGTATAGTACATTAGCTGAGGCTCCAGCCTCAGCGGAGAAAGGGTCTACCCTCTACGGGCTGCGCTTAATTTAAATATTTTAGCTACACTCGGTATCGAGGTGGTGATTCGATGAGTCACGATGCCGCCTAGAATAGCCCTATATAAAAAGATTGATTTGATGTTTCATAGACCCTGTAGCTATACACCGGTCGGCACAGCAATCACCGTTTATCCGGTGCCACTCGGTCGAGGACCAGATAAAATATTTGGGTTTAGTACTCGACGGGCGACGGTATTTCAGGAGCATTTTTGTCAAATCACTCCCCGGCTCGTTGACGTCTGAACGGGAGAATGGTTCGATCAATGGCGCTGTACGGTACACCTGTGTGAGTAAATTTTGACCACTTGTATTAAAACTTTCTTCTCGCACTCGCAGAAAGCCATGATGTTTAGAACTACACACAGATACCGCGTCATGTCCCACAATTGTGGTCCCAGCTAGGACATCGTCCATCTAAAGTCGCGGGCCGGTCCATCCAAAGCGAAAAAGCCAGCAGCCCAACTTTCTGAGAGTGTTTTTGCCTGTGGTGGGTTTTGGTGATGCCTTTAGTATAGCCAAATCTCATTGGATGGATTCACACTCCCTTCATTTTCATCACGGTAGACAGTCTAGACCTTGTGGAGTCAACAGTTTTTTTAGGTATCACCATAGATGCTAAACTTCAGTGGGGACCTCATATTGAAAAGTTGTCGAGTAGGCTTAGCTCAGCGGCTTATGCAGTAAAAAAAATAAGAATGTTAACAGATACTGAAACAGCTAGAATGGTTTATTTCGCTTATTTCCATAGTCCTATGTCTTACGGCATATTACTGTGGGGATGCTCCGCGGACTTTAATAGAATCTTTGTTCTCCAAAAAAAGGCTGTCCGTGCAATTTATAATCTAGGCCCAAGAATCTCACTTCGGGACAAATTCAAAGAAATAAATATTCTAACTGCCGTATCACAATATATATATGAAAATATATTATATGTCAAAAAAAATATCGCTAACTTTAAGAGATATTGTGACGTTCATGAAATGAATACTCGTAATAAGGACAGATTAGTTGTACACACTACTCGTCTCCAAAAAGTTAGCAAATCATTCATGGGGCAATGTATACGCTTTTACAATAGATTACCTAAAGATATCCGAGACCTGCCTATGAAAAAGTTTAAAAAAGCCATCAAGAATAGACTTTGTAAAAAAGCTTATTATAAAATCTCGGATTATGTAGATGACAATACAGATTGGTTGTGAGCAGCTTCTCATTCAGCAATTTCCTTGTTATTTTAAATATACTGTTTGTAAATGTACTTTTAACTTTTATTGTAAAGTGTAGCGTGTTTTGCCTAACGAATTTTTGTATTTTCACCGTTTGTAACATATTGTGGTGTTGGTCATGCTCACATAAGGATCTACTTGCAGTAGCTGCGTGGAGCGGGTCTCTCCCTTCCCTCCATAGTGGTTGAGGGGAGTGATGGCTGCTCTAGTAGTTAACTCGTGATCGGGTGCCGCTTGTGGGATCTGGTCCAGCCATAATCGTTTAAATTATATTAAGTGTCTTGCAGTTCGAAGGGCATCACACTGGAGCTAGTTCTTACAAAACATGTACGCAATTGTATGTACTAGTAAGAAGAAAAATAAAATTAAAAATAATGACAAGCCCGCTGGGTTTCTTGCCGGATCATTCAGTAGCGGTCGCGTTCCGATCCGGTGGTAGTATATTTTTTTTGGAAATTTAAACCTGAAAATATGTAAGTGCCCTCTCGGGGTTTATGCATAATAAATAATTTGAATTTAATGACGTGGCAAAACTCCATGAGTAGTATCACTTACCATTAGGTGTGCGGTTTGCTCGTTTGCCAACAATAGTAATAAAAAAACTAACCTAGTCAAAGACACGGATGACTTAGTCCTCCACTCGTAGAGAGACTGAACGCGCGAGGTCGATACCACGACAATATAGTTTGCAGCCGGGCGTCAAAAAAGGGGTGTTCGAGTGACCCTGCACGACCTTCTTTTTCTATTCATTCTACAAACTGAATTTCGTGCTACACCCTTCACTATGGTACTTCACAATATAAGTGACGAACACAAATTACACCCAGTCTCAGAGCAACAATTTGTCGATCACACAAAAGATTGTGCGGCGTTGGAATTGAACCCGTGACACTGGCACGGTAGTTTGGTATATTAACCACTATGTTATCAGTGCAGTTAATTAATTTTATTGGAGTTGTAGGAATTTATTACTTGTGTATTAGAGTGAAAAATATCAAAGCATAATTCATTCCCTATTATACAGCCTTAGAAAAGAATATATCCTATGAGGGCTGATTTTCAGAATAATTTTCTTTTATAATGAGTCTTTTAACTATCACACGAGAGCTCTTTTTATTTTCCGTGATTATAAAAGTATCCTAAATGTTGACCGCGGATGTAATTTCATTTAAATCGGTCGAATAGCTTCGAAATCCGTTTAATTAGCCCGTACAAACAGATAATCGAAACGACGCCTGCCTGCCTTCGGGTTGCCCACATGTCGACTACGTACGTCCCGTCCCCCTACTTTAAACTCCGAGTACTCTGGTATTGCCAATAATAGAGTAACTCTGGTATCGCCAATAATAATTATTAAGAACTAATAACATAAATACAAAATTTCATCGAAGTAATGTAAGTAAATATGAAAAACTTTTAAACCTACTGAATTTGCACCCTTCTTTTACCCCTTGCGGATTGAATTTATAAAAAAGGATATCGGCAATAATCATTATTACGAACTTGTAACCCAGATACAACATTTTATTGAAATAACTTTAAAAATCAGAGAACTTTCATACTAAGTTTGGACCTCCCTTTTATTTTCTTAAGGGATGATTTTCGAAAAAATATTTTACACCTGTTTCATGATTTTCACTGAAGAACCTCCGTACTAAATTTCATTAGAATAACTTCAAAAATGGCAAAGATTCATACAAATTGCAAAATTTCACCCTCGTTTCACCCTCTTAGGGGGTTAATTTTCAAAAATCCTTTCTTAGTGCTCCCCTACGTTATAAAAGGAACCACTGTGCAAAATTTAAAGTTTCTAATCCTTATAGTTTAGGCCCTGCATTAATATGTCAGTAAGCTTCTCCTTTTAGATTAATAAAAATATCTGGTTGGCCGAGCTTCGCTCGGTATATTTTTATTGTATTTTTGTCGAATTTATTTAGATATATATTAATAAAAATTAAATAATGAAAAAAATATCAAACATTACAAAAAGAGAATAATAATAACATCGAGATTCGATCCCACGCTGTTTGAATGCAATAACAAAACTAAAAAAACTGGACAACTTCCCAACTGAGCTATCGCCACTCTTGACGTTGACGGCGTTTGAATCGACATTCTATTGACATTTAATGTCATTGTATTGATTAGCTAAAAACACCGACAAAATAACATTTTCTATAAATAAAATCTAGCTAGATCGTTTTTCTGTAAAAACTGACTCTCCGTATGATGGACGGACCTTACTTTTATGTGGGAGCCGTAAAAACTGACTAGGTAATGTAGCACTATTCGAATGGACAACAGCGCTTTACTAGAAACTGGAAACTGAAGACTAGTGTCTTCACTGTGCCAACAAACTTATCGAATATGGCAGTCTTCACAATTTTTAATTTATTTTTGTACTTTCATAATCAACGTTACTACAGTTCTGCTCGCAATCGCTCGTCTTCGCTGCTCCTGCACGACAATGCGCGACATCATACTGCACAGCAGACGGTCTCCAAGTTGCAAGAACTGCGGTTGGAAGCTCTCCGTCATCCGCCATACTCACCAGACCTTGCGCCTACAGATTACTTCTTTTTCCAGAATTTGGATAACTTTTTGGCGGGAAAGAAATTCAATACCCGAGAGGCAGTACAAAATGCCTTTGAAGAATTTGTTGCCTCCCGTCCAGCTGATTTCTTTAAGAAGGGCATCAATAAATTGCCGCTGCGTTGGCAGAGATGCATTGATTGCATGGGTGATTACTTCGATTAATACAAATAAAAAATACATGAAAAAAAATCGTTTAATTTTTTTCATACAGAACGGCAATTTCATAGGTAAAGACCTAATATATAGTTAGTGATATAATTACTAACTCTCGCTAAATGTGTTGCTAAGCGCAACTCTCGAGGGCAGCAGAACCAATTTCGCTAATACTTTTTTAGAATATTCCTTGAAGTACAAAGATGGTTCTTACAAAGAGAATTTCAAAAATTACCTAAAATGTTCTAAGAACAACACTTTTCTATAGGTACTCCCATACGAACGATTCGTAAACTTTAAAGTCAATTTGAACTTTAATACCACATTATAATGTTCAAGTGTTAGTGGAGATGTTGCGGGCAAGCAAAACAATTGAGTGACGTTAGTATCGTATAAATATTGATGTCGAACACAAAATTTTAGTTCATTTATAATTTTTATATTTTGACATAACGTAATTATTGACTTATTAACTTTCTTTTTTCTTTTTCTATCTTACTAGCTGACCTGGCGTCCTGAACAGCAGAATAAGTTATATAAAAATTATAAATTGAAGATTCGACTGTTAGGCGGTACAAAGTTCGACGGGTCCGCTAGTACAATAATATATTCACATAAACAATTATATAATGTCGCTAGATCAGTTTAGCTTGTATTAGCAAAATAATTCTATTAAGATGTAGAGATCTTAATATGTGTATTAAATTTTATTTATTTGAATAGATTAATATCAAAAGAACAATTTTGCCAAATACTCCGAAACTATTTCTATAGAAATGACGTAGCTTTATAGCAATCAATTATCTCCTATTTTATTTGGTAGATATAGCTATTATAATCATGGCAAGAAAGATTTTTACTAGGAAATTAAAATTTATATTTGATGTTTCGGAATGATTTGGTGGATTGGTATTTGATGGCACGTTAAACGTATTTCTTCTGTTCAAATTGGTCTTCTAGTATCAAGAGTTTATTGTGACATAAAGATTTTTAATCTTAACTTTCATTTTTATTTAATCTAAATTTTTATTTTAATTTTTATCCCATTAAAACTATAACTGTGGTAAGTAAGTATATATTTAAATCTTCATTCTTTTATGGGCTTTAGTTTCAAACGAGCAATTAGAAAGAGTCTAATGGTTATAGGTAACTGACGCTCATAGACATTCGCAATACTAGGGGCGCAGCCAATTTACGTCGATTTTCTGCGAGAATGTTCTATTATTCCATACCTTACCATTTATGGCGGCAGACAGAAAACTATTAGCAGCTACAATTGCACTAATATTTGCCTATAATTCACAAATTTAAAATTATTTTAATTTATTTGACAAAGCCAGAGACGAAGTTACATAAACATGTTTTGTACTGAGCTTTTATAACTTTCATATTATTTTTTTTTTGTCTCTCCAAAAAAAAATCTCTTTAGTTTATTTACCTTGTTTCCTAAGATTGGTCTTGTCGCGAATTATCAACTGTCTGCCATTATTTTCTATTATCTAAAATAGTATTGTACTATAATTGAAATCTAGTGAATATCCTACTAATATATTGATGATGAAGTTGATAATATAATTCTTTAAACATTACATTATCTTACAGATCCTATCAGTACACACACATTTGTGTGTTAGATATTTCACTTTTACATTAATTTGACACAATATTATTGCCTGTTTATTGTCGAAAAAAGAGTTGAAGCTGATTTTTAATCTATTTTTAATAAACTAAAATATATTATTACATTTAAATCTATCAATGAAATCAGATAATAATTTTAGTAATTTGAAATAGCTAATATACTTCTCATTTTTATTAATAATCTCCTAATTAATGTTCCGACATTTATTGAGCAAATGCCGAATTAAATTTTATTACCTACTTAAGAGTAACTTAAAATATTATCTGCTATGATTACAATGTAATATTTTCTTTCAACAGAGTTGCAGCTTTATTGCCTGTAGCAACAATATTTTATAGAGAATTTTGTGTATTGAACAATAAAGTATATTTATTCTTCACGTCATAAAATATAATTTGTGTTCTTCTTCATAGCTTTATATTTTAGGGCACAACCTTCATTTACAGTGGGAGGGTAAGTCCCTTCTACTCAGTTTATATATACATAAAGCCGCGCTGACGTATCCAGTAATGTTATCTGCTTACATACCCAGGTTGTCTCTTACATTAAACTTTATGCTAATATTTACAAAACAATAGAAATTAATAATAAGTAACGATTTACAATGTAGGTAATAACAATGTAAGGTCGAAATGAAATAATAAGTAAATAACTGCCAATTATTTAATAAGTTATACAAGATCATATGAAAAGGCCGACAGTTTAAACATCAATTTAGTAATGGATTTGTGAAAAAGATGACATAAAGCTCGATGCTCAAAGAAGGTTAATCATTTTCTTTTCGTGAAATCTCTCTCTAATATGAACATCACGTTTTTATGATATTGTAACAAATTAATCAATGTCATGTGATAAATTAATGTGCATTAATTCATATTATTTTATGGATATATTGCTTCCGGTTATAAAGATAGCTGCGAAACCAGTTTAGTACTGTTCCTCTTATTCCCACTGCCTCCAATTTGCGCAAGAGAAAATCAACGGAAATACTATCGAAGGCTTTAGCCAACTCTAAAAATACTCCCACACAATGCTCGCCGCTTTCTGTTAATGTCGACGCGTTGTTGGCTAGAAGTACCTATACCTGCATACTCCGCCGATCTACCCCTACGAAAGCCAAATTATCTATCTGAGATGACTCTGTGACTCTCCAGGAAACGTGTCAAATGGGTGTTAACAACCTTCTCGAGAATTTTTGAAGTAATATTTAATAAAGCGATAGGCCTGTAGTTTGCAGGCGCGTCCTTTGAACCACTATTGTGTACAGGAGTTACGGCTGCTGTTTTCTAACTCTCAGAGAATTTACCAGTTTCTGGGCTCAAGTTTATATACTTAGTGATTTTTTATAAAGGTAATATCGTCGATACATGGTTTTAATTATTCTGACTTATCAAATCTTATATTAGTTTATTATTGTGTTTATAGGTAATGATATTTGGTCCCAGTATGTTTTGCGTGTATGTAAGCAAATGTTGATCGAAATATCTCTAGACTGAGTTCTGTATTCTGCAAAAGTCCCGCTGTGCGACATAACCTAAAAGTAAATCATATTACGTGGGACTGAAAATTACGTAGCGAAATATGTATTTTCCATCCCTGCTTACCTCGGAGATATAAGTGCCAATTACAACAAAATAAAATGAACTATAAAGTCCATTATTTTTTATACTAAACCAAATTATATTCAATAATAGATTAAAACATAAAGTGATAATAAACATCGTTGTTTAATTTATCAATCAAGGACTATACTTCAACCGATTAGGTAAATTGACAAACTTACAACACTAAGGAAATAATCCTTGTATTACAAAAGACCTCATAAATAAATAATTAACGGACACAAATTACATCTAGACATAGAACAACAATTTGTGAATCGCACAATGTATTGTCCTTCATGAGATTCGAACCCGCGACACTGGCACGGTATCTTAACCACTACGCCATGTATAAGTTAAGTTAATAGCAGTTAAATTATATTTATTTAAAAACTCTACATATAGAAAATACTAGATACTATTTAATCATTTCTAACGTTGACGTGAATATTACACATCTATACTGAAATACTTGTTGGCAGCCGTAGCCGTTCTTGGTTTAATAAAACCTGTAAAGCAGCCGCACGCCCTCATACCTCGGATCATATTAAAGGAAAGAAGGGCTCAACTTGTGTTTGAAGTTGAATGTTTTCCTGGGTGGACCTGAGAATGGGGTCAACGGAACTTGGTTCAGTTTAATCCTATGAAGACATAAATTTACAGGTTCACTGCAAAGAACTCATTTACATATTACATAGCACTTTGATTCCAAACAGTAGCTCTCCAAATATCCGAGAATACTACTTACCGCCGAAATATACAGCGAATTTTATTTTGAAAATCGAACAACTGCTCTACGCTGAGATAACGAATTGTCTTTTATAAAGCTGAAGTTCGTCCACACGTGGAGTACGACTCACATCACTGGGAGGATGCGCCTCGAATATTATCTCGATCCTTTTGACTCCCTACAAAGACGTGCTGTTTGAGTTGTCGATGATGTCAATTTAATGGGCTGTAGGTTTGCCAAGCCCTATTACATGTCCTTCTTTAAACGCATTTTAAGAAGAACTCCTTTGCCACGGTAATCAGCGACTTGGCTGTACTAGTATTTGAGATTGCAACCCGATAAGTTTCTCAACCCGGCCGGGCCCGACTGCATTCGTCACCAACTCGGCCGGGCCCGGCGAACCCGCCCGGGTTGTATTAGCGATGAAACCTTTAAAGTATTTTATGAAAATTTTCTAGATATGAATGGAAAAAGACAACGATTCAAGGTTAATATTTATTTCAAACTGGCGTTTATAAATTATCACAATAAACAGTATCACTCAATTCTCAAAATCACACTTAATACGTAATTGATTACTTTTACTTATGGACGGAAAAGTAACATTAGTATTAGTTCATTCATATTCACTCATATTCATTTTTATAAGTTTGAACAAGCAGGTCTTTCACTTTACTCCTTATAGTGTCTACCTATTTGAAAACATAGTATTAAAATAAAACGAATAACGCAGCTTAAAGTACTAAACGTGTCATATCAACTTAGATTAGATATATAGATAAACTTTGGTAGCTTTGGTATAAACAAAACAAATTCTTATCTGCTAAAGTAAAGTATTATGTTTTTTCTTAAACTTTGGTTATTAAGACTAGTGAGTGTTACTATTACTAAATGAGCAGATAGCGAAATCTTATAGGCTAGGCTGAATTGTAACTGTAAACAACCAAACTTGTATAGTCTTAACTAACAAAATATAACGTAAAATTGGTTACGTTATGTATAAGTATATTAATACAAAACAAAAAGTATATTCTAACTATGCAAGTTAGAATATACTTTTTGTAAGGCAAAACAATTATTTTTCAGTGTGAAAGAATGATCTTAAAAAGCTGGTCATCCTTACCGGGTCCGGTGACCGGTAAGAATTGGCCGGGCCCTTTTAGGCCCGGTTTACAATCTCTAGCTATTATGCAGGGGAGCTAAGGTTTATGAGACGCAGTTGTCACTTACCATTAGATAAGTTGCTTTCTTGTCTGCCAATAAAAGGCAATAAATAAAACAGAGAAGCATATCCTTATATATATATATCTATATATATATATATACATATATATATATATTTCTTGTGTATGTGCATATGTCACTGAACTCCTCCTAAACGGCTGGACCGATGTTGATAATTTTTTTGTGTGTATTCAAGGGGATTCGGGAATGGTTTAGATACACAATGAGACCGAGTAGGTGGTACTGCGATCGAGTTCAAGGAGAATTCCTTTTATCATTTTTTTAGATTTGAGCAGAACAACGTCTGTTGGGTCAGCTAGTGATATATAAATATTTTCGTGCCTTTTAATCATCAATATTATTTCAGCATATCACCGTCCACTGATGGAGGTATATCTCCCTCATGTTAGGCCACAGAGTGCGGTCTTGTGCCGCCTGCATCCAACGATGCCCAGCAACTTTCACTAGGTCGTCGGTCCACCCAGTGAGGGGACGTCTTACACTGCGTCGTCCGACACGTGGTCACTACTCGATAACCTTTCTTCTCCAGCGGTTGTCGGTTCGTCGAGCGATGTGGCCTGCCCATTGCCACTTCAACGTGCTAATTCTTCATGTTATGTCGGTTATACATATTCTTATTTTAAACACGTGTTTCATTTTATTTTATTTTATCCCGATTGAGATCTTGGGAGTGATCGAAAGCTTTTATGGCCAGTCATATTAATCACCCCAGTACTTTGTTGTCGACATAGTTGGAGGCTAGCTTACATGAGATCAGAATGATTTTTAAACAATTAAACACCATATCCGTGTGGTGATGGAGTAAGAATACTATTCATCATCACCTTGCCCATGGGTGTTGTAAAAGACGACTAAGGGATATCTTGTGCATATAACAACTATGCATGAGAAGAAAACTCAAAATGAAACCCTATACCAATCCGCCTGACCAGCGTGGTATAGTCAATTTCATCCATTATGGAGGATGATCGAGCTCAATAGTGAGACGTATATGAGCTGTGATGACGATGATGATGATGATGATTATGGTACAATTCCTAAAGAATATTAATGAGTATAGCAAGTAAAGAGACATCAACCTGTATTCTTAATCCGTCATTTTACAAAGAACAATAAAAACAACAATGCATCAAAAAAAAAATATAATACCTACTGCGATGAAATGGAGCAAGGCGTGGTTTGCCACGACCAAAGGGTCGTGTCTTTTGTTTTCCATTCACGGTAACCGAACATTTTTTAAGGTCGCGAAGTCTGAGATAACTTTGAATTATGTACTTGTTATTTGACATCGCAATATAAATAATCTTCATATAAACTTGATTAATGTTTAAAATCAATTTAATAGTGATTTGGACTTGGTTTTATGTTTTTTTTAATTGCTAACGGTGGCTAACGAGCAAACAGTACACCTGATGGTAAATGATGCTGCCGCTCATGGACCTTGGACCCTGAAGAAAGTGAAGGCAGTGTGAAGGTGTGCAATGAGGTTCGATGATAGTAAAAGCATCACCAAAACCTACCACATGCAACATCCTAAGATAGTTGGCCTTCTGGCTCTCTCGCTCACCAAACGAAGCGCAGTAACAAATTGCTACTACTCAGGCGTCGATTTTCTGCGAGAGTGTGGTATTACCCCGAACGGACCGGCCCGCGAATGTAGACAGACAACTATCAACGGTGTAGTCCTACTTACCTACTTGTTTTATAGTGTAGTCCTACCTTACCTACCTAGGTCTACCTAGTATCAGTGTGATTTTGACCCGGTTTTATGTTTCAAGAACTTTGATTCAAGTTCCCTATGTAACAGCAGATAAAAATTGCATTGTGCAACCCCTTACTTCCTCTTGGAGTCGTAAAAATCATCTAAGGTAACAAAAAGGTCGCAGATAGCGGGGTTCTCCTGAGAAACTTATACTTTATAAATAAGGAAAGAAAATAGCCTACTACTTCTAAGCTACTCAGACGGGTTGACATAAGATTCCTATTGCGAGTGGTCCTTCTTTTGCAATAATGTTTTCTGTTATCTCTCGAACAATAAATTATATTTTACGATAACGAATGGAAAATAAGAACTCGCAAATTATATTCCTATTAAGTCAGCACACTATTAAGTACTTTTCTTACTTTCTTAGGCCCAAAAAATGTCACAATAAAATAATGTTTCACTGTAGGAAAATATAATACCTTTTTTGGAGCAGCCTATGGTTATAATTCACCCTGATTAATCCCTCCGGGGCGACGGAGGTGATGACGTAAGACATCATAACCTACCGTGCACAGTACTTACGCTACGTGGGCGGCCACCGATATCCGGTTATGTCATAAGTCCATCCGATGAGGTAGTTTTTCGGGCAGTTTCTCGAATCGACACCCCCCGGCAATTTTGGCTCTCGGGGCGTCGCCCTGATGCGGTAAACTCTCCTCAAATAGCCTGACTAAAATCCACAGTCCAATCACACGCTATCTCATCATCAGGTACCCGCACATGTCCCCGTAAAGAAGATCTCCTCGAGCTCGTCCCCGGGTGCTTCTTTCTGCGAAACGACTGTTTCGCAGACGGTAGAAACCGAGTTCCAATTCTTGATGCTGTCGACCATCGCCTAGCGACGGCAGGCAGTGTCAGATCGAGATCAATGTTTGCAACAATTTCACGATGATGAACTATCAAAAGAGCCAATTATAAAATAAAATTGTAGCCCTGGCTTACAATCCCTTCGAAATTAGGATAGAAAAGCGCCTCAATAAAATTTGTCCATGCTAAAAATCAAACTCCATTTATATGGAAATTATAAAATAATTCCAAAGCGAGGCAAACCCAACGACAAAAAAAAAATAACGTTATAAATATTGAAACGAGTGGAAATTGGAAACCGTAACAAAATATGCTGCCAAACATCAACACCAAACATAACACGGCCTTCACACAAAATAAACATTTTCCAGTTCCAATTACGATGACTATTCGAAACTATTTTCAATCAACACTAGTAAAACCTTAACAATTTCCTCAAACTGCGAACAGCTGAGATTCTCAAACCTGAAAAATTCATCGCTAATACCCAACCTAACTTATATTATAAATATGATTATAAGTTTGTTTGTTGCATATTGACATTTAACTACCGATTTTTAAAACAAAAATTCGCATACACGTTGTCAGTGATAGAGATTACTGATCTCATGGAATAAACCTAAGTAGGTATTGGTTGATGAAACCTACATTCTTACTAATATTATAAATGCGAAAGTAAGGTTGTTTGTTTGTTTGTTTATTTGTTTGTTTGTTTATTTGTTTGTTTGTTACGCTTTCACGCTTGAACCACCGAACCAATTTCAAAAATTCTTTCACCAATGGAAAGCTATAATATCTGGGAGTAACATAGGCTATATTTTGTCTCGGTATGCCCACGGGAACGGGAACTACGCGGGTAAAGCGACTCACACCGAAGCGAAGCGAGGGCGGGTTGCTAGTAAGTAAATACAAATATTTTTTTGGATATAAGACAAAAATATAGGTTCTTAAAATCACACAGATAGCATAGTGGTTAAGATAACAACCTACAGTGCCAGTATCGGTTCGAATCCCACGCAGGACAACACTTTGTGTGATCCACAAAATATTCTTCTGACTCTGGGTGTAATTTGTGTCCGTTAGTTAGTTATATGTTTGTAAACTCCCCGCAATACAAGGATTAATTTTCTTACTGTAGGGTGCTGTCTAAAAAAATCATTAAACTAGTTCATAGTATAATTATAGAAGATTTTAATAGAACTAAAATTAAAGGTTAAAAGGACAACCATGTAGCTTATACGCCTACCTTTTGTAGTAGTACTTACGTCACAAAACAGAACTCACAACTCCAATTTTAAACTGTTACACCAAAGTTAGAAGTTTTTTTCTAATTAAGTACTGTGTATTTAATTAGAAAACAACTGCTAAGGATGTAACTGCTGCATAGGACATTCTAGAAAATATGAATATGAATTACCAAGGGCTTGTCTTAAAATATTTGAAATTATCGATCGATAAATGTGTTCACGAAATTCTCCAATAGACTAGGTTATACAGTACGTCTACTCATACCCTAAGGATGTATAATACCGTTGATTACAAATATTAGTCATCCTTATAAAGTATTCCGCTACTTATAAAATTCTAGCTTTAATTAATCAGAACATTTTTCTCATCCTTCTCATTGCATTATCTTTCACACAATCCATCTATTTTCTCGGCTTTTCCTATACTTATTTATCTAAAGTAATGAAGACTTTCTTTAGTAAAAAGAGGCATTTATTTTCCTAAAGCACTATATGTATATTAAAAGAAATAATATCCTAAAAGTTTAAGTCTTCTAAAATATAGGACTGCGCTGTATATTTATTTATTTTATTGATCGATGATATTTTATGCTATGTACAATATTTGATCTAATTAATTTAATAGCAGTAATACCTGATGTCAAATATTGATAGGACTCCTAGACAAATATGTAAATTAAATTAATAATATTACCATAGGAAAATTACTTGTCGTCCAACACCAGTACGACCATCAGTCTAGTTGAAAACAGTTGACGTTGTCGACATGACGCCTCCAGCGACACTCGTGAATACTTTCGTTCAGGTTAATGGAAAGCCTCACATTGATCGTGTTTCAAAAGTGTTTATTATATCCGGAATGCTTTTTGGTATTATTCGAAGTCCAGTACTTGGCAATATCAATCCCTTAATAACCTTTACTTTACTACTGTACTCATTGGGGATAGCCGCACACTTAATATATTTTTTCCGTACGAATAATGACGTATATTTCATGGATTTTTCCATTGGATCAACTTTATTCCAGTATCTTTTCCTCATGATTTATAATTTAGTTTCCATACGAAGGCTGCAGCGATTCTACAATGAGCTAAACACATTTGATAGAGAAGTTACCTGCACACCGAAAATAGGAAAGGGAACAATAAGAAATATTATACAAATTGCTTTTATGACTCTGTACATGTTAACATTGTTCATAGTACCCTATACCATTGAATGTCTTGCCAAGCTCTCTTTATCCTTTATTCCAATGGTAGGATGTCACGTTTTAGAAGTTTCTTATATAGGGCACTTGCTCAGTCTGCTGATACCTCGACTTCGAATGATTAATTATTATATGGAACTGTCTTTGACTAATACTAAGCTAACCAAGACTATAAACTGTGAAGAATTTGGCTTCTCAAGTATTGCCGCTAATAAAGCCATTTGTAAAATGGAGAAATTAATGAATTTGTATCATATAGTAATAAAATCATACAATTATTTGATCGAAGCTATAAAGTGGCAGGTAAGCCTAAAAAGAAAAATTAATAATTTAATTATTTTCAATTACATATGTATATACGTATTTAATTAAAATCTTTTAACTAATGTTTTATTCCAGTTGCTGGTTACGTTGGTAACATCCTTTCTTAGTACGCTGTGTTACGCTTATCATGTTTCATTCGCTATGATAAAAGATGAAGTAAGTTGTTTCAACTATTTTGTAAACTAGTAAATATTTTCAAAATTCTCTTTGGACGAGTGTTTCACTTGTGTTGTTTGATCTCAGTTATTCACGAGTTGACGATGAGATGTTTCTCCGTTAAGCCAATCTTACATGTTATTGTCATTTAATGAGCAATTTTGTTTTTTTTTAATTGCACTGAGCTTAGTGTCTTCATAAATAAACTGCGATACCTACGACTCAGTGTTAATATGTAAGAATATAATTCACTACGCTCTATCTTGGCCGTGGGTGTCGTAAGAGAAGAATAAAGAATTCATTATACAGATATCTGACTATACCAGTCAGGTTAAATTGTCTCATATGGTGGAGGAGGCTCGAGAGCAGCAATGGGACATATTTGAGCTGAAATGATGATGATGATTATAGGTAAACTTGAGAAACCTCAGCCGTCCAGGAGACGTTGCCAGGATGCACTACATAAAATTATATACTATGTTTTATATAACAATATATCGTATTATTTTAATAATCACTTAGCCAATTATTACGACTCCTACGTGCCTTATAGATAATTTGACTAATTAAGCAAATTCTTATAACTCATTTTGCGCAAGTTATTTGGAGAGAGATTATTGGTCTTTTTGTTTCAGGGAACGATATCGTTTATTGTAATCTGCCTCGGCCTCTCAATTGGTTTAATGTTACCATTATTTTCCCCATGCTCTATCGCAGATCAAGTTCATAATGAAGTGCGTCGACTCCGTGAATTACTGGCCTCGAGACTTTATGAGAACCAACTAGGTATAGTAGTATATACCTTTTTAAGTTTTAATGTGCAATAAAGAATATCCATTAAGATCAAATATAAGCCTAATATTATTTTAATTTACTCCTTTAAAAATTCTTCTATAATTTTGGCTTTATAGTTAACATTTAATTTATTATAAATTTAGGAACGCGTGCAATTAAAGGTCGCAAAAAGCAACGCCGTTTGCAACATTCAGTCGCGACCTGGTGAAAACTGGTACCTAACATTTTTATGTTTTCATAATCGGATCGTTTTAGCATGTTGTACAATATGCGTACCTATCATTAAAAAATCGCATTGTTATTAAACAATGTTGATTATAAATAAATAAAAGAAGCATTTTTTGATAGCGTAGTCCTGTAATGGATCCAACGTTAGATGTTATTAGAAACTTAATTGGTGACAGCGTTATTAATTTTATCTACTTTGGAATTTAACTTATAATATTGTTTGTTTCTTTGGGCACAATAAATAAATAAATGTTTTTATTCTATTTAGCTATCCTAATCAAAAGCAGGTTTTATCCTAGAAGGAATAGACATATATTTTGATATATAAATGTACAATTACACGTAATAAATAAGCCTCATATTGCACTAAACTTCCTTCTTCTTGTTTGCATTTTTTAATAGCACGGTACGAAAATCCAAACGGAATAATTCAAACTCGTTTTGCTCTAACTGAAATTCTAACTCAATCTATAAATTTGCCTAGCATTAAATATAGACTACGAAATATATTTATTTCGTTAAACCTTGTATATTAAGCATATGTATAATATATTTAATAAAGAAACTTCATCATGATAATAAATTACGGTCTTTATTATTAGGTCAATTTTCGCCACATTTCTTTAATTACTTTTATGTGTTCCCCATATAACTAATAAAGAAAATACATATTAATGGTAAGCAATGTGTTAATAGCTTAAGAATACAATGTGTCACCAGGATTTACTTTGCGGCAAAAGCCGTAAAAATAGGTTAACGATTCACCAGGAAAATTGCCTGCGGTTTATTAAACCGGGAACCTTATAAGCCTAACTATGATTACTAAAATATCCACCATGCGTAGCGAGTCTGGCACTGTCCCCGTTGAAAAGTCCTATATCCAAAAATGTATATCGACTGATGGATGAATATGAATGGTATGGACAATATGATATAACACTTTTTAATTTTCAGATAAAACTAGTCGAGGCATAGCAAGAGCGCTTCTTGCTTGGACAGAGACAAGGGATCTCTCATTCATCCTTCTACGAATGTTAAACATAGATATATCACTTCCATTCAAATTTGTTGGCCTTCTAGTCACGTACTTAATTATATTACTGCAATTTCAGAAAGTGATTAACCCTTGAAAATTTTAATTGTGTGTAATAGTTTTATAGTTGTTCACGATTTGCTCTTATATTTAGGATATGTATTTTTGAAGTGTTGTAATTGTTTGAAAGATAATATATAAATGTTATCTTCACTTTAATAAAGTTTGCTTTTTAATTATCTAAAGTTGTCTTATTTTTTAATCATCTTTTATATTATAGCACGATATTATCATTATAAATTATATATTATAAATTATAACACGGTATTATCATTATCAATTATATATTATAAATTATAACACGGTATTATCACAGAATCCATGACGCAATTGTATCTTATCCTATATCTCAATTACTTTGGGTCGTCTCAATATGTACTCTTCTGTTATAATAGACATTACAAATGACAATAGTTTTATGATCAGCCGCCAGCCTGACTTCAATCTTTGATATGAATCTGATGCCATAAGGTGCAGTTGGTCTTGGTCTATGTAAAGCTTTTAGTACTTCACTCACAAGTAATATAATGTTTGTAGTATTCATAACTGCTACCTCACAACATATGATTGAGTAATAAATATGGACTTATTATCAATAAGATAATAGTCATAATATCATAATCGATCAATAATCAGTAGCGTAACAGCTATTATTCAGTGGCTGAAGCCATAATTAAATTCGAGATTAAATTTTACTTAAAATAAATATTATATAACGTATTATATTATGTAATAACTGAAACGAAGCGGTAACAGAACTAGTCACTTGCTAGGTCTCACTTGTTAGTTAGCTAATATAGTGTTTGATGTTACGTCATCGTTAAGTGCACCTAACGACTATGACTATACGGCTATGTAGCTACACTATATTTTATAAATAACGTAATTTCATTCCTTATTACGTAAAACTATTTAAAAGGGAAATATAAATGTTAATTTATCCTTAACCTTACTAATTTTATAAATGCGAAAGTAAGTTTGTATTCTTGTTTGTTTATTTGTTTGTTACGCTTTCACGCTTAAACCACAGAATCGATTTCAAAAATTCTTTCACCAATGGCAAGCCGTAATCAGGGAGTAACATAAGTTATATTTTATCCCAGTATTCCCACGGGAATAAGAACTGCAAGTGTAAGGTGACTGAAATCGAAGTGAAGCGAGGGCGGGTTGCTAGTATAAAATTAAAGATCGAACAAATATTGACATTCGTTTATAAAAATTAAATAAATTTCTATTTTAAAACGAAAGCATAAAGATTTCGAAATGATTATAATAGACGTTATATACTTCCACTGTCGCATACATATCATCGTCTAATACTAGGGGATTCATCACAAAAGTAAGCATTTCTTTTCAGCTGCCCCAGAAACGCGGCCAAGTTGGTCGAGGACATAACACGACGGACACAAGGCCGATTTTCTTTATTATATTTTACCTACACTACATGTTACTTTTCTTCAATTTCTTATTAATTTAATAAAAGCTAAAATAGTTCATATTCTATATGCGTTATACGTTAGGAATTTGAATGATAAGTATTATTAATATCATCATCATAGTCAGCATTTCACTGTCCATAGCTAGACGTTGGCCTTAGGCTGCGGGTGACCGGACCGGGGATTTAGTCCGGGCACCCGCGGAGAGGTTAGCCTCGCGACGGCGATCGACGTCCCAGTAGGGGACGTCTATGAGAGAGGGGTATTCCGTCGGGTCGACCACTGAAGTCAAGGAACTCTGCACTGGTGGTCAGCCCAACGACGAAGACGACGTGCTGTACTGGTGAGTTATGGGTATGCGTGCTTAAGCATAAATATTTAAAATTTTTAAACAACCTAAATAAAGTAATCGGCCAAGTGCGAGTTGGACTCGCGCACGAAGGGTTCCGTACCATTGAGCATTTGTTGTATGGGAGTGCCCCTTAAATATTTATTTTATTTTATTTTTAGTATTTATTGTTATACCGGCAACAGAAATAGACAATTTGTTTGTTGTTTTAAAATTCCCACTATCTAGCTGTCGCGGTTCTCGAGATACAGCCTGGTGGCAGATAGATGGACGGACAGATGGACGGACAGATGGACGGACAGAAGGACGGACAGATGGACGGACAGACGGACGGACAGATGGACGGACAGATGGACGGACAGACGGACGGACAGCGAAGTCTTAGTATTACTAAGACTTCGCTTCGGGTGCCGTTTTTACCCAAAGGGTAAAAATGGAACCCGAACGGGAGCGTATACGATAGGTTATGGGGTCGCACGCCTCCCATCCGCCGCCCCGGGCGGATTGAACGGACTGTGTTCAGACCACAGCCTACCATAAAAAAAATAGAGCTAACCTAAATAATATTTTCTTCTTTTTAGTTCTTCTTTCTTCTTCCTCTTCTGTCGTCCTCTCGTCCTCGATACGCCGCACTGTTGCTGACGATCCTCCTCCAAATGAGCGAAATTTATACCACACCATGATTTATTTCCAAGTTTTCTTCTTCTCCTTTCTATTGGAGTAATCTTATCTGATTACTGTTGTTTAATGCCTTAATCAATTTTTAAGATAACCACGGAAACCATCAACATACTTATAAAATTAATATTTATACGATTAAATAAGTGGTGTAAATTTCCTAGTCTCCCAAAACACGGTTCTCAAAACATCATTTATTAGCAGTTATCTATACATAAAATTGAAGTATCTGTTTGTAATGTCAAAATACTGAACTTTTTTTCAAGCTTACACGGTTATTTACACGACACTTATGCCTAAATTACAGTTTAAAAATTTTGTTTGAGGTATTTTCAAAACGGCTGGACCGATTTTCATAATATTTTACTACTAGGTAGCTGTATATATGAGTAGTAACTTAAGCTATATTTTATCCCGGTATTCCCACGGGAATGGGAAATACGCGGTAAGGCGACTAAATCCAAAGCGAAGCGAGGGCGTGTTGCTAGTTAATATATTGATATTATTAAGCCAAGAAGCAACCTGAGCTCTAGCGCACAAGCATTCTAGACAATTAACTTAAATATTTATTGGTTTATTATAGTCCATAAAATATAGGATGATCTCTGTGACAGTTGTCCCTAGTGCTATCACGCTTACGATAAAGTACGTAGTTTTTTTATCGATAAAACTCTTTATTTTTATAATTGTGATTTTCTATTTTAATTAAAATACAATCAATGAAAATCTTTTTGGATTTATTTCAAACAAAAAGTGTTTTTTGACTGTTTTAATTATTCAAAAGAAGTACAATCAAGGTCTAGGTCACTATTATCATCATCACTGGAGCGTTCCTGCTAGAACATTTATCATTTTTTGCCAAAATAGGGGCAGCCGTTAGATCAATCGATCAATTACGACTGTTTTATAAAAAAAATATGTCTAGTTTATTGACAATAATGCGTACATAACATATCATCTATTCTGAGACGAAAAGTAGTTTTTTAATGTTTAATTAATTCAATTTATGTATTTTATAATATAACTGTCTGTTTTAATTGTAAAAAATATGTTGAAAGTTTTATATAGGTACTGTATTGGGTTTATTTCTTTTATGAATAATTTAATAATGATTGGTTATCGATTTACGTATATCGACTGTCCCATCTCTTTTTTATTTTCAGTCATGTATGACCTTATACGTGTGTAAGCGTCATTTATGTATAAAATGTTTACTAGGTATTTCAGTACTTACGAGGTACATTTTAGGCATGAATATTAATATTTTTATATTTATAATATATTGCAATTCAGTTGCAATAAAACTGGCACGAAAAGGCTGAAAATATATTTGATACAAAATGAAATTGTAAACATTTCGCTCGTTCAAACTTACTTCGTTGGTTTCGTTGACATCTGTCACAGAGATCAAGCTATATTTTATGGACTATAATTTAAAAGTTTCTTCCAAAGAGTTTACCACTACATTTTAGGGCCTGTGCACACCACGTTTTTTAAACGCGCCGTCGACGCGCATTTGTAACGATACAGACGCGATACACACGCAACTCAGATGCAGCCTGTAGACCTTTGCACACCTGTATAAATTCAAATACGCGTTTGAATCGATACAGACGCGCGAGTATAGCGATACAGACGCGATGCAAACGCACGTGTGTATCGATACAAACGCACTGGCATTTTGCGTTTTTAGCAGAACCTCATCAACAGTAGCAAAATGACGTCAGTCGAGAAAGCATTGATTGCATGCGCTTTGTTATTAATTTTTAGAAAAAGGATGAAGAAAAATTATCTACGTTTTTGGGTACACTCATTTACAAGCGAGAGAAAATTGTGTGGACATTATACAACAACGTTATGAAGTTTATTTGTTCCAAAGACAAATGTGCACCAAATTGCTACTAGCGTAGATTCACACTTCCCTCGTTGCGGGGGAAACCGCGCCCGTAGGGAAGGCGCTCGCGCTAACGGTCGCATCGGTGTCGCGCGTTTGAATCGATACACACGCGCGTTAGCAACGCGTTTGTATCGATACAAATAACAACAAACTGCACTATAGGATAAAAGCGCGCCGTCGACGCGCGTATCTAAAACGCGCGTCGACGGCGCGTTTAAAAAAAGTGGAGTGCACAAGCCCTTAGTGTCTTCGATAGTGGGGGGCGGGGCCGGAGCACCTCCACGTGGTGCTCCCTGGAAACGTCCATTTGGACGTCACGCGTCCATTTGGACGGCCAAGATTCCGGCAGGAGGGGGTCTCCGCGTGCGGCTCTGATGGCAGAGCGCACGGCGGATCTGACCCGGGGCCAATGGGGCGGATGTGCCTCATGGCACTCCGTCGCCAGAGACGGTGGCGTCACGGCCCGGGGGCGTGACGGGTCGGTCGCTCGCGAGCGGCCAGACCCGGAAGGCCCAAACCGTAACCCTGAGTGTGACTGCGGCTGAAGCTCAGGGCCGGGGGTCCTCGGACCGTGGGGAAGAAAACCCCTATAAAAAATTACCCCTAATCCTAAGTTTGGCCACTCGGCGAGGGGATGAATGGTTGGTGGGTTAAAAAGCGCGCAAGCGTCCAGCCGTTAGAGTGGTAGTCAAGGCAAGACTTAAAAATGTTCCAAAAATGGCAGAGATTAAAACGAGCGTAGCTACTCCAGAGGGTCCTGGCCACGCCGGGGAATCCCTCACTGTGCCGGTGTCTGAGCGCGAGATGCGCACAAACACCGGCACGGTCAGTCTCCGATCGTATGGGAGGGAGACAATCGCTGCTGTAGTTGCCGAGAGCCTGGCAAAACAACCGGAGGCTCCAAAGACGAGGAAGAAGAGGAAGAGGAGGAAGCTGATCGCCACCACCGTACACTCCAATAGGGTGCGTGCGCGAAAGGAGGCGGCGCGGCAGGCGCAACTAGCTGCCGCCGTGGCCGCGAGCGACGAGGGCGGTGTGACCGCAGCCACCGCAGAGCCGTCGCAGAAAGTGGACGCCGGTACTGCCCGGCTGTCAGGCGGAGAGGAGAGCGACGAGGGCGGATCAGCCGCAGGACCGTCGCGGGACGAGGGCGGGAAAGCCGCAGAGCCGTCCCCAAAAAGGCGCGGAGGAAGCGACAGCTCGACGGGGCTGTCGAGCGACGAGGGCGGCACCGCCGCAGAGCCGTCGCAGGACGAGGGCGGTGGTGCTGCAGGGCCGCCGAAAGCTATGCGCCGGAGAAGCTGCTCGACGGGGCTATCGGACAGCTCCGGGAGCGATGTGGCGTACGCGCTGTCGACAGACGAGGGCGGCAGTGCCGCAGGGCCGTCTGTCTCTGAGATGTCGGCGGACGAGGGCGGCAATACCACAGAGCCGTCCGCCGAAGAAAACATCAGCCATCAGCTGCAGGTCATCCAGAGGAGGGACAAGGGCGGTGGATGCGCGGGTCCGTCCAAAGGTGGTAGGAGTAGGGAAGGCAGGCCGTCAATTGACGAGGGTATAGGTAGGCCGTCATCCCAGAGGAAGGAGAAGGAGTTAGGAGGTAGGAAGGAGAAGGAGACGGGTAGGGGGGCTGCCGAGGAGGCTCTAACGGCAGCCCCAATTGTGAAGGAGAGGGAGGAGGCCCTCCCCCCGAGCGTCCGGAAGCGCCCCCTGCAAAAGGGTGGTGGCTCAAGCTCCGACTCGGAGGGGAGTTTCATCGTGCCTCCTCCCAAGGTCTCGACCATGCGCCGTGGGCGCAGGGGTAGGGGATCGGCGGTGGCAGCGAGGCCGGGGACCCCAGGTCCGGCCTGCCAGAGCGGGGAGGTTGCGGCCCTGCAGGCCGCGAATGCCCGCCTAAGGAGGTTTCCGGCCTGCGGGAGCGCAACCGGAAGCTCGAGTCGGAGCTGTCGGCGGTGCGGAAGGAGAACCGCGGGTTGGCCAAAGACGTGGCTGACCTGCGGTCTCAAGTCACACTTTTAGTGCCAGCCGCACCGCCGACGCCGGCCTCGCCGCCGAAACGGGCTGCGCCGGAGAGGTCGGGCCCGTCGACTGCGCCCGTGGCGCCGCCTGCGCCTGTGGTGCCTGCCGCGCCGGTTGCGCCCACCGCGCCGGCCGTTGGCGCCGCCAAGAAGCGCGGCGGGCCCCGAAAGGAGGCAGAGCCGCTGCCCATGGTGCACGGCGTGCCGGAGGGGTCGATGCGCGTCATCTTTGCTAAGCTTGAGCTTATGCTGGATGCGCGCATCAAGGCCTTGGTGGATCGCCTTCCGCCCGAGCCACCCCTCCGGCCGCCGCTCGCCACGGATAGAGCGAGGCGGCCGCAAGCGTTGGCTCCCACCCCACTGCCCTGTCAGGGTGGCCGCGTGGTGAGCTACGCTGCGGCCACCGCTGGGCCCAAGGGGGCCAAGAAGGCCGGCAAGGTGCCGGCTCCCGCCAAGGCCGGGCCGCGGCCGGCGCCAGCGGTTGCACCGCAGGCGCCGGCCAGCGCACCCGCGACCGCTCCTGCTGCGCTCAGCGCTGCTGCCAGGCTCGAACAGGGCTGGCAGGTGGCTGAGCGGAGCAGGAAGGCACGCGGCCAGAAGCGGAGAGCGGCGGCCAAGGGTGCCGCCGTGGCCGCCGCTCCCCAGGCGGGAGTCGGCAGAAAGGGGAAAAGGTCGCGCAGGGGCCTCAAGTCGCCGAAGACGGCCGCGGTGGTCATCACCGTGCTGCCTGAGGCGGCTGAGAGGGGCCTCAACTATGAGGCCGTCCTAAAACGCGCCCGGCGGGAGCTGGACGTCTCCGACATCGGAGGCGTCGAGGCTAGGACCCGCAAGGCCCGGACAGGGGCTCGAATTCTCGAGTTCCCTGGGGCCGAGGGCGCGAAGACGGCCGATAGTGTGGCTTCGAAGCTGCGGGGGCTGTTCGGGCCAGAGGATGGTGTCCGAATCGCCAGGCCTGTCAAGTGCGCAGAGATGCGCCTGACGGGCTTGGACGATTCCGTGACGGTGGAGGACGTCCGAGAGGCCATTATGGCGCGTACCGGATGTGCCTCGGACACCGTCCGGATTGGCACCATCCGCCCTGGTCCAGGCGGCGTCGGTGCTGCCTGGGTGCAGTGTCCGGTGGAGTCGGTCAAGCAATTGGCCGACTCAGGCAGACTCCTCGTGGGCTGGAGCTCGGCGCGGGTAACCGTGCTAGAGCCCCGGCCCGCGAGGTGTTATAAATGCATGGCGGTCGGGCATACCCGACCGACATGCAAAAACTGCTTTGACTGCAGCGGGCTATGTTTCCGTTGCGGTCTGACCGGACACCAGGCGGCATCGTGCTCTGCGGTGCCCCACTGCCCCGCGTGTGCGGCAGGCAATAGGCCTGCCAAACATCGCATGGGCTCTGGGGACTGCAGACCCCCGGCATCGGCCCCAAAGGGGCGGGGCGGCCTATTGACCGGGCCAACCCCCGCTCCGAGCGCGACCCGATCGCCCGTTAGCGCGGAGGAGGTGACGATGGATACGGACCGTTAATGGACCCCGTATCCATCCGTCTCCTCCAAGCCAATCTCAACCACTCCGCCGGTGCGCAGGACGTTTTCCTGCAAGCCATGGCGGAGTGGTTGATAGGAGTAGCCGTAGCCGCGGAGCCGTACGCGGTGCCCGACCGGCCAAATTGGCTGGGCAGCACCGACGGTACCGTGGCAATCATCGCCTCCACGTCGTGGCCTTCGTCGCCTCTGATCCTTAGGGACAGGGGCGTCGGATACGTCGCGGCGGACTGGGGAGAGATTACGCTCCTCGGAGTATATCTCTCCCCTGCCTGGAGAGCGGCTGATTTCGGGGTCGCCCTTACCATCTTGGGAGCCTCGTTACGGCGATTGGCACCGCGCCAGGTGATCGTATTGGGGGACTTCAACGCCAAGTCCGTGGCGTGGGGGTCCTCCCGTACGGACGACCGAGGACGGGCGGTCGAGGATTGGGCGGCGGCACTGGGCCTCTGTTTGCTGAACAGAGGCTCGGTGCATACGTGCGTGCGACCTCAGGGCAGGTCGATAGTGGACCTTTCGTTCGCTAGCCCTGAGGTCGCTGCACGCGTGGGGAGCTGGTGCGTCGAGGAGGAGGTTGAGACCTTGTCGGACCACCGGTATATCCGGATGGAGGTCTCCCTGACAATCCCGGCGCCCGGCAGGGGTCACAGGGGGGCGGTAGGGCGTCCTGCGTTCCCGCGATGGGCTGTGGGTCGCCTAGACCGGGACCTGCTGGCGGAGGCAGCCATTGTTCACTCGTGGCTGTCCTCTGCCAACCAGTTGGACGGGGTGGACGCCGAGGCTGGCCGCATCCGCAGTGCGTTGACGCAGATCTGCGATGCGGCCATGCCCCGGGTACGGCGTCTGCCCCCGAGGAGGGCTGTCCACTGGTGGTCCCGGGAGCTGGCAGATCTCCGGGCCGCGTGTATTCGCGCCCGGAGGGCCTACACCCGCAGCCGGCGGCGCAATCGCAGCGCGGAACTGGAGGGCCAGCTTTACGAGGGCTACCGCAATGCGCGGTCGGCCTTCAGGCTGGCCGTCCGTTCCGCCAAGGACGCCAGTCGGCGGGAGATGCTGGAGAGTCTCGACCGTGACCCCTGGGGTCGCCCCTATGGTGCGGCGCTGAGTAAGCTCCGCGCACGGGGCCCGCCCCTCACCGAGACTCTCCAACCCAGCCTCCTTACCCGGGTCGTCGAGGACCTGTTCCCACGACGGGCGGAACACACGCCCCCGGTCATGGCGCCGCCAGACAATGACCGGGAGGGCGATGGTGGCAGTGTTCCGCTCATCACGGAACCGGAGATGAGGGCGTCGGTGGCGCGCATGCGCGGTAAATCCACCGCCCCCGGGCCCGACGGTATTCCAAACCGTGTGTTGGCCCTGGTCCTCGACCATCTGGGTCCCCGCCTCAGGGAGCTGTTCGACGCGGGTTTAGCGTCCGGGCGGTTCCCTGGGTGCTGGAAGGAGGGGAGGCTGGTTCTCCTGCCGAAGCCGGGACGGCCTCCGGAGTCGCCATCGGCTAACACTAGCTACCACAGGCCTATCGTGCTGCTCGATGATATGGGCAAGCTACTGGAGAGGATAGTAGCTGCCCGCATCGAGCGGCACCTTGTCGGCACGGGGCCCGATCTGTCGGACGCCCAGTTTGGGTTTAGGAGAGGTCGTTCGACGATCGAGGCCCTGTTGCGCCTGAGGGCCGTGGCGACTGAGGCCGTCACCGGCGGGGGAGTGCTGTTGGTGGTGTCCCTAGACATCGCCAACGCATTCAATAGTCTGCCATTCAGCTGCGTCAGGGAGGCGCTCCGTTACCACGGAGTGCCAGCTTACCTGAGGCGGCTGGTGGCAGACTATTTAGAGGAGCGCAGCGTCCTCTACGCCAACCGAGTAGGGGACGTTGTGCGAACGCCCATGACGTGCGGTGTTCCACAGGGGTCGGTCCTCGGACCCACCCTGTGGAACATCGGCTACGACTGGGCGTTGCGGGGGAGCCTCCCACCCGGGCTGGGCGTGATTTGTTACGCCGACGACACGCTCGTCACAGCCCGCGGTGAGACGCTACAAGAGGCGGTAAGCCTGGCGACCTCAGGCACCGAAGAGGTCGTCAGGCGGATCGAGGCGCTGGGGTTGAGGGTGGCCCTGGACAAGACGGAGGCCCTCTTGTTCCATGGGCCCCGTATGGACCCTCCCATCGGCGTCTCGATCACCGTCAATTCGGTTGGGATCAGCATCCAGGCCCATATGAAGTACTTGGGCCTGGTGCTCGACGGGCGATGGTGGTTTCGGGAGCATTTCCGCAGGCTCGTCCCGCGGCTCGTTGGCGTGGCGTCCGCCCTACAATGGCTGGAAATTTCAATTTTAAACTGTTTAAAACCACTCTTATTTTTAAACAAAGAACTTTTAACCCAATAAAGATCGCTGCACAGACGGCGTAGTGTTTAAGATATCGCGCTACCTACCGCGCCAGTATCGTGGGTTTGTATCCCACGCAGGACAACGCTTTGTGTTATCCACAAATTGTTGTTCTGAATCTGGATGTAAATTGTGTCAGTTAATTACATGTTTATAAAATCCCTCGCAATACAAGGATTATTTCCTTAGTGTAGGGTGTGGTATTTAAAAAATAAAACTTTGCAATCATGAAATTAACAAAGAGTGTATTTTCTAACGTTACACAAATTTGCACAGAGGTTTCAAAATCGATGGTATAATTGATTACTGAAATAAAAACATACGTTATAAACAATAATAATGTAAGCACTCGCGATAAATCGAAGTTACCTAGGTATTCCCTTGTCGGTAAGCGATCAGTTTATACATACATATATATACATATATAATATATTTCTTGTGTACGTGTGTATGTCAATGAACTCCTAAACGGCTGGACCGATCTTGTTGAATTTTTTGTGCATGTTCAAGGGGATTTGAGAGTGGTTTAGATTCACGATTGCTGGTGTCGATGTCAAGGAGAATTCCTTTTATTTTATTTGAACAGATTAACGTCTGTCGGATCAGCTAGTATATACATAGGTGTGTGCGTATAGATTTCGATTCATGTCGGCTAAAGTTAAAAAATTAAATTACTCTAATGTTCAACGCTATGTTATAAAAAAAAGGTATTGATATTGTACCTACTAAAATATTACTAAACTACAATATTGTTTACTCTAACTTTGACATTTAACGAAGACAGCCTTGAGTTCATATGTTAGCTTTTCAAGGAAAGCCAATAACGTATAAATATTTAAGTATTTGCATATTTAGGAATGTATAGCAAATATTTTTCTCAAAAACTTTACAGTTAAAGAGAATAAAACAAGATCATGTAATAAAGAATTCCTTTAGTTTTACATTATAAGTAAGCTCCTCTAAAGCTGTTGGCATGGTTGTTATAATATTTTTAAAAATACTAACAGCGAATTGCCAGTTCAACGTGCTAATTTTGCGGGCTATGTCGGTTACACCCATTCTTCTACGGATTTCCGTGTTCCGGATTTTATCACGTAGAGAAATACTGAGCATAGCCCTCTCCATAGCACGCTGAGCAACTTTGAGCTTTTTTATGAGGCCGACATTTAGAGACCACGTTTCAGTGCCGTAAGTCATCGTGGGTAATACACACTGTTTATACGAGGCATGCCGTTTAAGTTTTGTCGTTTGAAGAAAATAACACAACTAGTACCTTACTCTTTATTGTTTTTCAAAGTATTTCTTCCATTCTCTCAAACCAGTTATTATAACATTTGTTCCACTCTAAAGGGGGGGTGTTCAAAATGGCTGACTTGAAAGCGTCGACTGCTTCTTCACCGGACTGGACCCTTTGACCACGAATGCTTTTCTTAATTTTAGGAAATGTAAAGAAATCGTTAGGGCTTAGGTCAGGACTGTATGGAGGATGGTCAACAATTTCTACTTTTTCCTGCTTCAAATACTCAATCGTTTGACGAGCGCTATGTGAGTTTGCGTTGTCGTGGTGCAGGATGATGCGTCGCTTTGAGTTAGATTTTCGAAGTTCGGCGATGACTTGTGGTAAACAAACTGTGGTATACCACTCTGCGTTAACTATTCTACGATCTTCAATTGCAATAGTCGCAACATGGCCGGTTTTTCCAACGAACGTGGCCACCATTTTCTTTGAAGTGCTTCGAGAACGAACAACTTTAGTCGGCTTTGGCTCGTCTTGAAAGACCCAGATTGTAGATTATTGTTTGGAATCAGGATTGTAGGTCTAGCCTATAATACTCCACTCCAAGATTCGTCACCACTGATGATGTCGTAGACGTGATTTGAATCTCCTCGGTTGAACCTTTGCAGAGTTTTCTTACACCATCTGACGCGGGCCGCCTTGTGATCGTCGGAAAGCAGATGCGGTATCCAACGGCAAACTCGCTTTCTCACAACAAACGCTTCATGCAAGATCTTCTGAGTGGTTGTCACTGAGATGCCTAATAGAGCCTCTATCTCTCGATACATCGCATGACGATCTTCGAGAATTAGTTGTCTCACAGCAATGATGTTATCTTCAGTGAAGGCGGCTTTTGGGCGTCCTTCGCGAGATTTATCAGTAACACTAATATTTCCACGCTGGAATTCTAAATACCAGCGTTCGACAGTCCGCAGCCATGGGGCTTCATCACTTAACACAGATGTTAGCTCTTCAAAACACTGAAGCCTTGACAGGCCTCTTCTAAAGTTGTAGAAAATTATTGCACGAACATTTTCCTTAGAAAGATTCATTTTCGTACGTAACCTGACAGATTCCAATCGACGCTCTGACTAAACAATAGCATTAATCCTAATACTTTCAACTGTTTTGAGATTCAAAATTTAAACACATTGGAATATAGAACAGTTCCAAATTCAAAATTGCCGGGAAATATGGAAACCACAGAACTTAAAAGGCATGCCTAGTAAACCTGTTTTCAGACACTGCGGCATATTAGATGAAAAGATTCTCTTAAGTTGCCCGAACGCTGCCCAGCCGAGTTGGAATCGTCGGCTGACCTCTTTCTCGGAATTGGATCTACCAAACTGGACTGCTTGTTAAACATAATGATCGGCAACTTCGAGAATCGCATTCCCAACTAGGACCGCTACAGGGATGACATGAGTATTAGACATGACTTTCGTCCTGTCCATATTCATTTGTAGACTCACTAGTTGAGAAACTCTGCCGAGATCATTGAGCAATATTCATGAATCAATAAAAATATAGTTTATATTTACCCTGCATGTTTTAGCACTGTATCATCCTTTTACATTTACCCCAATTTATAACCGTCATTCTCTTCTTCATCATTCTCTAACACACGTAAAAGAAAGGCAAAAACGCTGCCAATAAATGTGTCAAAATTTTACAACCGGTTGCCTACCTAACATCAAGACGAATTAAACGAGCCCAAACTCGATGGAGTTGCGTTGTTTAATTACGGAGTTCCTATGGCCAGCTTCCAGGTCCATCATTAGACCCTGGTTACCATATAGTATCAAAGTACTCATCAACACGAATCGAATGAGCCCAAACTCGATGGGGTTGCACCGTTTAATTCCTGGGTTCCTATAGCCAGCTCCCAGGTCCATCATCAGACCCTGATTACCATATAGTATCAAAGTACTCGTCGAGACGAATGAGCCCAAACTTGATGGGGTTGCGTCGCTTCATTACAGAGTTCCTATGGCAGGTTCCAGGTCCATCATCAGACCCTGGTTACCATATAGTATGAAAGTACTCGTCAAGATAAATCAAATGAGTTCAAACTCGATGGGATTGCGTCGTTTAATTACGAAGTTCCTATAGCCAACTTCCAGGTCCATCATCAGATCAGCTTTATGTGACAATAATATGGCATTGTAATCCGATTTATACACGCATGCAAAATTTCAACCCAATGGGACAGATGAAATTAAATAAAAGCTTGTAAAAATATTATTATTGATTTGTCAATAATATTTTGTTGTATGATATCTATCAGGTCTATGGTTATCTATAATATTTATTTTAAATATTATAGAAATAGATGAGATACTTCCACGTTTATTACTTCACAAATTTATACTAACTACAAAATACTGACACTTTATTTAGCTGGTTGCTAATTTCATTAGTTCTCAGGGTCCAAAGGCCAGCAAACTATTACAACTAAGCGTTTTAACTTTAACTGAACTTGCAGAGGACTGACAGGGTAAACCAAGATTATAAATGTTAAAACTAGTCCAACTCTAACAAGAAATTGGTAAAATTGCTTTCCGCAATGAACCGTGGCTTGACATCAAAATAATTTTGCGGCAATATAATCCCAGCAATTTAATTAAATCAAAAGCTTAGGATGTTTTATGTTGACAATTTGTTATATGAATTATGGGTTAAATGACATACGTGGTACAATAATTAGTATCAATATATATTTTAAGGTTTCCGGATAAAGTACTTAATGTATTGCTCGTGTAGTAACAGAGTACAAATACAATCACGAAATAAAATTACCCACCCCTACTTCCTCGTATCGTAAATAAAATCTGTTAAAGGATTTAACAAATTACATCACAACAAGGGAACGAAAAATCTGAATAATTACATAGTATCTACTACATACATATATGTGTATATAAACATACGATGCGGATAGGGATTTAAATGTGTTTTGTACCACGCCCTTCATACTTGATAATTGGGTGTATGGTTAGTACATATCTTGAGCTGTGATAGATTTAAAAAATAATGATTATCACCTCTTCCTATCCTGTGGCTTTTCTTTTGTTGTTATTGCTTTTGGTGACAAATAACCAAGCAGCCCATCTAGTTGTATGTGGTAACTGCTGCTAATTGTCTTCAGCGATACTAGGATAACTAACAAATTACTGCCTACTATAACAAAAAATTAACCGCAACTGCTAAATCTCTGCTAACTGTGACAGAAGAAGTTGTGATTGAAGGGAACGAAATGTGGGGAAGGGATTTAGTCTTCTAGCGCTCTCACTAATCGAACGAAGCATAATAGCATTCAGACGTCAATTATTTGCGTAAGTTCGCTAAACTCCGGATGAGTTGGTGTATTGATTGCTGTGAACAGTAAACTTTCAATAGCAGACTACTTAAAATGTAGAAGTAGAGACTAAGCGGATAACGTCACTGCAAAAGAATAAAAAATTAAAAGAAAACTATGCGCTAATTCGTTTTGCGTCTTGTCAGACTCCGCAGCATGTAGGCTAATTTACCTAATTCGGAGATAGACGATAGTCGGCATTAGTGCATATTATTATGTATATGGTCTAAACAGAGGAACAGTTAGAAACAAATATTGGGGACTGTATGATCCAACAAAGGGAAATCGTGCCATATCCCTTTGGACTGCAACCATATGGATAACTTTACTCAAAAATAAAATCCTTATATATTTACTAGCTGAACCCACAGACGTTGTTTTTTTTTTTGTATTCTAAAAAAAAAGTGAGCCGTCGCCCAGGACGCCTGACAGATGTTAAACATCGAAACTATTTTGTACGAGTAGAGACACGGTATCGAATATAAAGTATCGATACTAAACTCATGAATAGTATCGAAAGATAAGTAACGTACTGTTTAAAGTATTGAGTACTTTTATTTACTTTATCTTTAGGTATCGAGTACTTTTCTTTCGATACCGATACATTTGGATTTCGATATTTTAGTCAATAAGTACTTTTTGGTAAGTATCGTATCGAATAAATTATCCATTTTAAAATTGACTTTACGACTTATATTTATGGTAACGTCATTTAGTACAAACGAAATGAACCTTCTAAAACGTAACTTGAAATAATTTGCGATTTATAAACCAGAAATAGCGCCATCTATCGAGCAAATGACCAACTCTAAGCTACAATATATTTTATAAAGAACTCTCTAATCCTGATATGACAATAAGACAAGCTGTTTAAAGTGAGTCAAAATCCAATTCTTAAGGAGTTGGTGACATACAAACAAATAAATATACAGCTGAAGCTAATAAAAGCCTATAAAAAATGAAATGCTTTCATCCGTTCACAGACATTCTTTCCGCACGAAGAGTGTGATTTAGGAAACAGAAATGGCGGCATTTATCGAGCTAACGACCAACTCTCAGCTTCAATATATTTAATAAAGAAATTTTTAATCCTGTAATGATAATAAGACAAACTATCTAAATAATTTTAACGTCATGGTCCCCCTTAAATTTTTAACTTTTAAATGAAAATTGACCGTTTAAAGTGAGTCAAAATCCAATTCCTATGAAGTCGGTAATATACAAAGAAATAAATATATATACACCTGAAACTAATAAAAGCCTATAAAAAAACGGTTCTCCAGTTTTCGTAGCTGAAAGTAAACTAAATACCATACCTACTGGTATATTTATATTACTAAGTTAGAGAATTTTACATTAATTTATAAAACAAGTATATATGCATAAAAGAACATTAGATTACGACAGGAACTAATACGATAAAACTAAGGCATAAAGTATTAATAAAATATCGCGAATTTTTCCAAAAAATGATGATTTTTATTCAATAAACATTTATTTTCATTAATATACATTATAAGTAACAATTTACTTTGAGTTCACTAGATGGCGTTGTACAAAATTTTAAATCGCACTATGGTTTCGTTACAAAAATGTAGGTATATGCATCCAAATATTTATTTATAATTTAATTAATAGGGGACCGCGAGGCGTGGCGTTAAACGCCACGCGACGATCACGGTCACCCCCGCCTATAGATGTTTCACATCAATAAAAGGAATTCTCCTTAAAATCTATCACAATGCCACCAGGTTCACTTATTAATTTAAACCATTCTCGAATCCACAGCAACACACTAAAAAACATCAAAATCGGTTTCGTCATTAAAGTTACATAGTGCACATGCACAGAAGAATATAATATTTATATGTAAGGATAAGTACATTACAAAAATTTTACCTATTTGATTGTCCAATAAATTT
Organism: Lymantria dispar; assembly: GCA_032191425.1. NCBI lineage: Eukaryota > Metazoa > Arthropoda > Insecta > Lepidoptera > Erebidae > Lymantria > Lymantria dispar. The sequence goes on from CM063458.1 coordinate 16,197,946, forward strand.
CACTTTAAGATAGATCGTCTAAAGTAACGTAAAGCATCCTTTGGCAGTCACGAATCCCTGTATATTGAGCTGATTTATCGAATTAATTTTCAAAGATTCTCGACTGGAGCTGAATATTAAGAGCCCGTAATAATTTCAGTTCAGGAGCGCAGTCTTTATGTCACTCTTGTAGGCGGGGTGGTTGCTCATAATTCTATCCTGTTCGATATTCCCGACCGGTTTTAAGTTTTCTGATTGGAATTTATAGAAGTTTACACATTAAGTCGTCTTTGAAAGGAGTGATATAACTTTCAATAAACAATGTTAAGATAACATTATGAATATTTCACATTTATAAAACATTTTATTTTATTCTTAAAATCTGTTTAATAACAAGATTCTTCATTACTACGAACATTTATTTGGTATGATTCGTTCTAATTCTTAGGTGAGACAGCCGCGTAAATGTCAGTACAAATATTTACCTTTAGCGCTTCCAATAAGTAAATATATGTAGCTTAGTTTTCACAACATCCTTGTATGTCTAATAATATATGCTATTTAATATACGATGGAAGATGAAATAATACGATGAAAGAAAAGGTTCCTTTGTTTTATGCAGAAAACACAATTTCGGAGTAGTATTTTGCGGTAATGAGTAAATGATAATTCAGTGCCTTGAGATAAGTTATTACGAATTACTATTTTCACACGTGCTTATAATGTCGATTTCATAATACGTAACCTATATTGCATGTTGTACCAATCTGATCCAAATAAGCTGGCATAAAGTGTTATTTGGAGATTAACTTTTATGTATTTTTTCTTTTTATACAGAGCTATCAAAGTTGTAAATATCCATATTTTTCTTGTAGTTAAATACACTATATTCTTTTTTGTTACCAGTTCTATCAAATTAGATTCTGATAAAGGGAATCTTTATCAATATGTATTGTAAATAAAACTACTTTTTTTTTGGGGTGGTCTGCGGTCGGCGCGCTCCTCGCACCACTCCATCCGGGGCGACAGAGGGACGTAAGCACGCACACCCGCAACCCATCCGCGATGCACGTCGCCTTATTATTAATTTTTAAAAGGCGGCTTACTCTATCTTACTAAAAGGTTTATGATTCATAAATTAATCTTTAATTATTATTATTTTGGTTCAAATCTATACAATAAGTGCTCATGGTGTCTTGCAGTCTTGAGGTGGTCTTTTTGATTTTATTTTTAATTAGGTTTATAACAGAATCCCAACTTGATGGTAAATGTATCGTAAACCAACACATGCAGACAGATATCTGAACGAAGATTCTCATCATCCTCCTTCACAGTTAACTACCGTGTCTAACTCTTTGTTACAGAAATCACGAGGAATCTGTGATGATGAACTCCTGCTGGGGAGCTGTAGCATGTCAAGCAGGTTCTCCGTGCAATCAAGCTGCAAGTTCAAACAAGCGCTCTACAGATTGTCCACGAGAGAATTTTAAATGACAAACCCTACGCTGCCTTGGGACGAGTGATCTCTCTCCTGGTAGAAGAGCAAATTGCCGCACTGGAGAATTAAAGTGCAATTCCTCTTCTATCGTAGGTCCTAATTGTCCGAATGCTGTGTGTTGCCAGTGCTAAATATCGATTTTCTTGGTCACCGGATCGCGACAGAGAAAATCGGTCTTTAGCACCCCTGTCCCGTCTTCAACGGACCCGCTACCAAGATGATGCCCTGGAAAGGCGAAACTGCCATTTCTTTTTCTGCATCGATATTTTTTTAGGTCCTCTTAGCCTAAACATGTCCCACTATTGGACTCAGGCCTTCTCTATAATGGGACGGTAATTGACCTACTATTCCACGCTGGTCAGATGTGTTGCAAAAGGGTTTAGTTTCAAGATTTCCTTCACTTTCACAGATATTATATCTATACCAATAAATAAAATTGGAGTGTCTGTTTGTAATGTCAAAATAATAGGCTTTTTTCATGCTCACACGGTTATTTGCACGACACCTATGCCTAAAATAGCAATTAAAAAATTTTTGTCTGTCTGTCTGTCTGTCTGTTTGTTTGTTCCGGGTAATTTTCAAAACGGCTGGACCGATTTCAAAAATTCTTTCACCAATGTAAAGCTATAATATCATGGCGTAAACTAGGCTATATTTTATCCCGGTATTCCCACGGGAACAGGAACTGCGGGCCCCCCACTAGGTGGACCGACGACCTGGTGAAAGTTGCTGGGCGTCGTTGAATGCAGGCAGCACAAAAGACCGCGCTCTGAGGCGTAACGTAAGGGAAACCTACGTTCAGCAGTGGACGGTGATAGGCTGAAATGATGATGAATGATGATGACATATACTTCACAAAAAATAGCATATTTATTTCACAATACATTTCAAGGACAGCTGATTATTAATTATTTAAATGTACTCTAAAGTAATAAAGATATTTTTTATCTATCGTAATATAACTATTTTGTTATCTTTATATATAAATTTCTTGTGTACGTGTGTATGTTACTGAACTCCTCCTAAACGGCTGGACCGATGTTGATGGAATTTTTTGTGTACTTTCAAGGGGATTCGAGAATGGTTTAGATTTACAATTGGACCCGGTAGGTGGCGTTATTTTATATAAACCGAACAACGTCAGTTGGGACAGCTAGTATAATATAAAATTCAATGGCGTAACCATTGTATATTTTACTAGTGTTACTGATCTAAATTTATCATACAATATGTACTGTAATTTATATAAAAAGATTTGATATTAATTTGCCAGTGAATTCATCTACTAGGGAGTGTCGCAGTGGGAAGCATTTGGTTCTAATTAAATAAGGTAAGTGGTTTAATTTTCTTGAGATGAGCCATTATTTGTAAATATTTTGTCACACAATACGATATCAATTTATCTACCTACTATTACATTTGCGTTGAACGTCCTGTAAGCATCTTTATGTATTATTCCACCGCTTATATTGCAATATTGCTTTTCTCTATATTTTCATACATTTTTAGTTATAAGTATAATTTTTATCGTTCTATGCTGTATGATGGCGGCTATGAATACAACTAACCCTTTTATATTACTCCTGTGTGACATGAAAAACATTCGAGAGCTTTACATAGATCTGGGTTAACTCCTGGGTCGGGCAATCAAAAATCAAATACAAATACGATAAAATCCCAAAAGCGATATTTTTTTATGTTTACGCGAGCACTACACATTGTAAATTAAAAAAAATAGATATCATATAGAATCATTTTCTTCTTGTCCTGGCAATAAATTTGTATCAAAAAATGTGGGTCAAAATTTAATAACTATTTTTCTGTAGCGGGTAGATAAATATAAAAATCTTTAATAACGTTGACTTGTTTGGACGTCAGACATCTTAGTCCGTCTTTGACCATAAATGCTGTAAAGTGTTCAAAACGGCGGACAATCACAAATCAAATACAAACGCGATAAAATCCGTAAAAGTAGTTTTATATACAAGGTCAATTTATCTTCCATTATGGAGGGGGCTCAAGCCCAACAATAGGACGTATGTGAGCCGTGATGATGACGATTTAGAAATGTTCAATACTATTGTAAATAATATGTAATAATGCTCTAACCACGGTATATATCGTAAATACCGTACTATTACGATAGCAAAAATATATTTGTTTCTATAGGAATTACCTAGTATAATTTATAGATCCAATTTTGACCGTTCTATATGAAACAATATATTGCTAAGATATACCGGTTAAATATTGCATTATTTAGCTCTTATGTCGCGACTTTTATGATAATTATTATAATAATGTATGTACACTTGAAGAATTAGCGCGCTGAAGGGGCAATGGGCAGGCCATAGTTTTCCAAATTCAAAATTGCCAGGAAATATGGAAACGACAGAACTTAAAAGGCATGCCTAGTATCCTGTAAATGTTTGTGACATCTCCAAATGTTTTGCTTTTAGTCTAGATTTTTGTTAGATGATGTAAATATTAATTCAGATGTTTATATGAAATAGTTTTTGAGTTATGAGAAGGTAAAAAGTGGCTCTAAATGGTTCGCGTAATATTACACACTGTAGCGCTCGCCTTTCTATTAGCTTGAGCCTGGCTTGACACGCTACCGCGTGTCTAGATTTCTAAAAAGCCCTGCTACATAAAGATTTATCTTACCAATACTTCATCTTCATCTCGGCTCATATACGTCCCACTGCTGGGCTCAAGCCTCCTCCATAATATGAGAGAAATAGATCTTTCTATACCATCTTGGTCAGACAGGTTGGTATAGGTTATTGTTTTGAGTTTTCATCCTCTTGTTATATACGTATTATATCCTGCGGATGTCGTGTAAGACGACGTCAAACAAGACAGGAAGTGGTGAATTGTATACTTATTCCGTCACCACACGGAGAGCCAATACTAAAACATAAAAATTATATTATCATTGAAGATTAAACATTTATGTGATTCGTTGGTTTTTCAAAATAGTTTTCATTCTATACCAAATTCAAAAGTACGACCTTCATAGCTAATAAAATATGATAGTCATAAAAATAAATACACTGTTCTAACAAATTTATTCCGGGGCTCTATATTAAAAGCCTATAAATGTTTAGAAATGTTACTCTTAAAACATGTTTTCGAGAAATAACGACAGAAAAAAATAAATTAAAATCTGATACTGCTTAGCGAACGAACAAATAACGCTAATCTATATCTATACCAATAAATAAAATTGGAGTGTCTGTTTGTAATGTCAAAACAATAGGCTTTTTTCATGCTCACATGGTTATTTGCACGACACCTATGCCTAAAATAGCAATTAAATTTTTTTTGTGTCTGTCTGTCTGTTTGTTCCGGGTAATCTTCAAAACGGCTGGACCGATTTCAAAAATTCTTTCACCAATGGAAAGCTATAATATCAGGGCGTAAACTAGGCTATATTTTATCCCCCGCCGAGAGGCCGACCGCGTGAGGAAAGACCGACGTCCTCCCCGAGGGGGGGACGTCGGTCGATGGGAGGGTACCCCAATAGGGGGTATTCCGTCGGGCCGACCACTGACGACAAGTTAACGCTGCTCCAGTGGTCGGCCCAACGACGAAGACGACGTGGTTTTCGGGTGGGTCGCAGGAGTTGCGTGCTTAAGCCCCTCTGTCGCCCCGGACGGAGTGGTGCGGAGGCGCGCCAACCGCGACCCACCCACAAAAAAAAAAAAAAAAAGCTATATTTTATCCCGGTATTCCCACGGAAACGGGAACTACGCGGGTAAAACGTCTATAACCTATAACCGAAGCGAAGCGTGGGCGGGTTGCTAATCAATAAATAAAATTGGAGTGTCTGTTTGTAATGTCAAAGTAATAGGCCTTTTTCATGCTCACACGGTTATTTGCACTATACATATGCCTAAAAATCACTTTATATTTTTTTTGTCTGTCTGTCTGTCTGATTGTTCCGGATAATATTCAAAACGGCTGGACCGATTTAAGCAATTTTTTCACCAATGGAAAGTTATGATATCAGGGAGTAAACTAGGCTATATTTTATCCCGGTGTTCCCACGAGAACGGGAACTATGGGGATAAGGCGACAGAAACCGAAGCGAAGCGAGGGCGGGCTGCTAGTTTATTATATAACGCTTATAGAGTTCGCTCTGACAAAACAAACAACACGCCTATGTTACTCTTTTGTGAATAAGTAGGTACGATATTTGTGTGCTAGACCTATGATAATATTTTGACCGATTTAATTTGCATTTTCCGATACATTTTGGATTATAATATGCAGGTAATATCTATGCAAAAGGAGGACAATTCGAAATAAAACTATACCAACCCGTCCGAGCGTGGTATAGTAGGTCAATTTCCCTCTCATTGTGGAGGAGGCTCGAGCCCAACAATAGGACATATATGAGCTGTGATGATGATAACATCAATGCAAGAGAAGGAAAACTCGAAATAAAACCTTATATCAACACGTGTCAATCAATCAATCAAGGTCAATTTCTAAATTTAGAAGGCCTCAGCGAAACAGTGGGATTTATATGAGCTGAGATGATGATGACGATTTTACATGTAACTTGAAAACATGCTGTAATGTTACTATTGGCGTGCTATTTCTGCCTTCTTAAGGAATCAAGGTACTGATAGTAAATTATCTCACGTGGATATCATCAAGAATAGTGATATTCTGCGCTATATCGTAAACCACTGCTACGTCTAAAGACTGAAATATGTGTGTTTTGGAGCTGGTTAAATTGACCATATATATATATATATATATATATGACGTAGCAGGTAGCGCCGTGTTGTTTTTAAAAGCAGTGACGTCAGCATGGCTAACGTCATCTACCTCACTACAATGTTGATGGTGTTCCATGATAAACGCAATTGAAACAATAAAGTTGAAACAGTACTCGTGTTATTGAATTCTAGTCTAAAACTAAGTGGAGTCTAGAGCTCCGCACTGTTCGGCTGCTAGCGATCGAATGAATGTCGTACCTTTTTTTTTTGTTTGTGTACAGCTGTTGGCCGCAGATGGCCTTGACAGCTTGACGCGGACTATGGGTGAGCGCTGAGGGCTCTCAACCCGGAGAAAAGTATGCTAAGCGACATCGCCCAAGGGCTCCCCCTGTGGGGAACGGACCTCGGCTTGGGGCATCGCTGGAGGCAAAGTGGGCGTGCCCACGTTTTTAGTCGTGACTTTTGCGCGGCGCGGTTTCGCACCTCGACGGCGAGGACGGAACCGCGGATATTTATTTGTTAAGGCCTCGCGGGCCGTGTAGGCTCTTTGTTGAGCGAGTGTGATATTGTCGTCCTCTTCGTCGAGGACGTGACGAGGACGTCGGATGGATGAGATTTTGGAGGGTCTATAGGAAGCCGCCCCAACCACTAGTTGGTTGGGGTGTGTCATGGCAGAGTCAAAGTAGCTCTGAGAGCACCGTTTCATAAACTGCTTGATGGTCGGCAGTTCGAGGTCGATGTGGAGATCGACGTTTCGTATGAACCACGGTGCTCCCGTAGCTCGGCGCATGAAACGATTTTGTAGTGTCTGTAGCCTGTGGATCCTGTGTGGCTTAACATGCGCGAACACCACGCTGGCATAGGTCATGATAGGCCGTATGCAGGTGGTGTAAAGTCAGATTTTGCTACTCAGGGGCATACGCGACCTAGAGTTGAGTAGTCAGTGGAGACGGCCCATCGCAAAGGCTGCCCGCGCGCGGACTTGCTTTATGTGAGGGGCGAAGCTGAGTCGATCGTCAAGGGTCACTCCCAAGTATTATGCCTGCCTGGTCCAAGTGACCGGCTTGTTGAAAATTTTAAGGGGGGGAATGCTATCGATAGAGTAGGAACGGGCAGTTCGTCTAGTGAACATGACCGCCTGACTCTTCTCGGGGTTGATTTCTAATCTCAATTTCCTAAACCAATTGGCTAGGGCGGTAACCGCTGTTTGGAGAGTCTTGGCTACTGTTGTCGGGGATCTACCAGCACAAAAGAGTGCGGTGTCATCAGCGTAAAGCGCTTTATGTACCAGGTTGAATTTGGGCATATCGCTAGTGTATAGCGTGAAGAGAAATGGGGAGAGGACCGACCCCTGAGGGACGCCGGCCTTGATAGGGTGGGAGGTCGACAACGTCCCTTCCACCCTGTAGCGAAAGCTGCGATGACTTATGTAGTCATGTATAATGAGAATTAAGTAGTGAGGGATCTTGAAGAGATAGTTTGTAGATTAGGCCTTCATGCCAAACCTTGTCGAATGCTTTCGCTACGTCTAGGAATAATACACCCGCATATCTGTTCATGATGAACTGACTACTTGTGTATTCTACCAAACGGTGAACTTGTTGTACGCAGCTGTGTTTAGCTCGGAAGCCAAACTGTGCGTCGGGAACGAGGTTGTTAGCCTCGGCGAATGTACGTAGTCTACTGAGAACTATTCGTTCGTAGATCTTACCTAGACCTTTTAGTAGACTAATCGGGCGGTAACTACTAGGTTCGGTACGGCGCTGGCCGGGTTTGTGGATTCCTATTACCACGGCCTCTTTCCATTGCGCGGGAAAGATGTTATTATTTAGTGCTGCATTGAAGATGCAGCACAACAGGATTATCAAGTGGGCGGGGAATAATTTAATGACTTTATTTGATTTTCCGTCCGAACCTGGGGCTTTCCTGGTTTTGAGACCCCTGACTAACGATTCGACCTCATCGGTGGTCACTGCTGGGATTGGCTGATCGGGGCTGTCGTTTCCTAACGAGCGCGAAAGAGTGGTACGACGTTCCACTTCGTCGGCGATGAAGCGGTAATTCGCGGCGTCGGGGTGTAGTGTACTCTGCGTACACTGAAGCTCCAAGCAGTCGGCCAGGCATTCTGACTTTTCATCGTCCATGAATGCCGGAGGCTGGTTGGGTCTGGTGAGAGGAGGGAGAGTGGACACGATGTTTTTTTTGAGTGAGCGGGAAAGCTGCCAAAAGGCTGTGTGAGAGGGTTCTAGCTCCTCGATCATGGCGTCCCATTTGCTCTGTCTCAATTTTTTAATTGCTTGTTTAACCTCCCTCTGGAGTGACCGTAGGCGGGTACGGTTGTCCTCCGTAGGGTAGCGGTCATAAGCACGTGTCGCGGCCTTTTTTCATCTCAACAAGTCACGGACGTCGTCTGGCAGGCGCCATTTACGATCGCTCGTATCTGGAACCGGCCGCGAGCAGTCGTCCATTATCGACTGCACGTGACTTGTGAGTGAGTCGATCGCCTGAGAGGTATCTTCCTTAGACGTAATGTCTTTGGGAATTTGATCAAGGTGGACCGACGTGGTTGACTTGAGATTTTTCTCTAGCCGTGCCCAGTCAGTCGCTATCTTGGTCCTTTCGTTGTTGTGGCCTGAGGGGCCGGGGGTGCGGGAGGCTAATTCCAGAGTCACCGGGCGGTGATCTGAGTCTAACTCGTGTTGAACTTCTATTGAACATAAACGAAGGTTTATGTTTTTGAGAAGAAAGATATCGAGTATGTCCGGCCTGTGCGAAACGTTAAAGGGGAAGTGTGTCGGCTCTATGGGCGCTATGACATCAAATCCCAGTCTGTCAGCGAATAGCTCTAAAGTTTTGCCCCTCTTATTGGAACTTTGACAGCTCCAAGAGGTGTTCTTGGCGTTAAGGTCACCGCCAATGATGACGGCGCCTCCCAATTCTAGCAAGGCTTTTAGATCTTTTTCAACCAACTGTTTCGAATGTTCTCTATTGGGAGAGAGATATGCGGATACAAGGGTAATAGGCTGATGGCCTGAGAGGGCTAGCCTGCAAATTGAAGCTTCAATGTACATCAGAGGGGGCGGATCCACAGGTGTGCAATGCAGCGACCTTTTGTAGTAGATAAGCGTTCCGCCCATTGGTGAGGTTGTCCTATCGTTGCGAACTATATTATAGTTCGCGACTCTAGGGTCCTTGTTAAATGGTTTAAGGAACGTCTCTTGTACTAGCAAGATGTCGAGCTGGTGTTCCCGAAGGAATGTGCCTACTTCATCCCTCTGTTGGGTTAGGCTATTGGCATTGGATGTCCCTATTTTGAGGTGTCTGGGTTTAACTCTGCCTGGAGTGTACCTATCCATTTTATTTGAATTTAAGCGAGCCTAGACGCTCTAACGTGGGGGCAAATTTAATTGCGGTATTGAGGAGGGCGAGGTTGTTTCCCTCGTTCCTTCTTAATTCGGCTGCAATTTCGCGGATTTCCGTGAAATTGATTTGAGCTGCGAAGTTGGCCACCAGGGCTAGATCTGGATCTAGTCCTTGGGGAGCTTTTGGGGGCGCGCTTTTAGCGACGACGATAGGAAGGGGGGTGCCCTGAGGGGGCTTGGGATTACCACCGATGGGCTGGTTTGGCCCGGTTGTTGGTGGTTTGGGTTGAGATGTTGCGGGTGGGGCAGCGGGCTGCCTGTTGGGCAGGGTTGGGAAAGCCTCCTTGCTGGTTAGCAGGGGGCGAGCCCACGCATTGTGGGTTGGTAAGGGGGCTGGGACGAAGGTCTTGTTATAGTACAAGGCCACTTCCCTCCTCCCCTCCGCTCGATGCAGTGCGAATTCAGTTAGCGCGTATAATAAAAATAGTTTTTGTCCTTTTAAGGATTAACTATCGGCTCGTGCGTTGTTTCTAATTGTGTTTTATTGTGTTTAGTGCGTGTTTACGTTCATTACGATAAGTATTTGTGCTTATTTATTCTAAAAATGCAGCTTAAATCGGTAAGTCTTTAACTTTTATTAAGTAGTGGGTAGTGACAAGTCACTTTACGAACAAAATAATTTTTATTCGTTGATTGTTACTTTGTTTACATTCGTTGAGTACTTTTATTTCATTATAAAATGTCGAAATATTATACGGACACTGAACCCCCTGATCGCGGGGAAGAAGTTTTTCGCCTCAGTCAGCTGACACCGCGGTCACCTCCCGCTGCCAACAGCAGGCGTGCGCTCTATACCCAGCCATCGCCTGCCTACGTTACACCCGAAACTAGGCTTCAACAGGAGAATAGTGCAAAAAATTCTCCATCACTTAATATTAGCGATGCTAGACAGGCCGACTATTGCGATCTCGTCACGGAGGCATCGTTATTTTTATCGAAAATTAACGATATCGTCAACGATCAAGGTTCTCGCATGAACATCGCGAACAAAACAACGATAATGGATTACACTCAACGTGTTACTACCATTGTATCTCTTTTAGCCTTGAAATCATCGTCTAATGAGACTAAATTAGCGAATATTGAGCTAGAATTAAGCCATACTAAAACCCAACCGCCGTCAAATATTCATAAACTATCTTACGCTGAAAAACTTAAGCTACCAAAGGTTGTGCCAAGTGTTGAAGTGCGAACGTCACGCGCTCCCTGCGTTATCGCTTATCCGACCGCTGAACGTTCAGCCGATTACGCGTCGTCGTCTGCCACAAAGAAAGCGTTATTGAGCGCGATTAAGCCAGTTGACGATGGCTTTCAAATAGTAGGCGTTAAAAAGGCCGCGAAAGCAGGTGTAGTTCTGCGAGTCACAAACGAAAAGCAGATTAAAAAATTGGAATCTGTAGACGCCATTAAGGCTGCGGGTTTACGTCTAGAAAAACCGAAAGGTCGACGACCGCGCTTACTAATTAAGGACGTCCCCATCTCTATGGAAGACAATGCGTTCCTAGTCGCTCTCCATCGACAAAATATTAAAGACGAAATATCTATTAAAGAGGACGACTTTATTAAAGCCACTAAAATTATTCGCAGTCGAAAATTGCAGAACGGTCGCAAGTGGATAGGCATAGAACTCGACCCAGAAGTACGTACCCATTTGTTAAGCACCAAAGAAAAAGTTTTTATAGATTGGGCTAGCTGCCGTTTTCATGACGACCTTGAAATTGTACGTTGCGCGAACTGTCAACAGTATGGTCACGTCGCTAAATACTGCAATGAAAAAACACCCACATGCGGTCACTGTACGGAAGGACATATAACAAAGTCCTGCACAAATAAGGAAACACCTGATTTTAAACCAAAATGTGCCTCTTGTAAGCGTTTTAAGAAACCTTACGATCACCCCTGCGGCGCGTCGGACTGTCCCACCTACAAATTTAAGCTGGAACAACTAGTCTTAAACACTAATTATTAAAAATGAATAGCTTAAACATAGGACAGCTAAATCTTCACAATGATAGGGTGGCTACATCAGAATTAGACCGTCTTGTTATGGAAAATAATTTGGACATAGTACTTATTCAAGAGCAATACCAGAATGCTCGCTTGCGCAGTAGGGTTGTGCAATTAGATAACAAAGCACGCGCCGGAATATATGTATCAAATTCTAAATTTACAGTCACATCGTTACAAAATCTAATGACATCACACTGTGCTGTCGCGGAGGTTACATCCCCATCCTGTAGGGTTTACGTTGTGAGCTGCTATTTTCAATACTCAGACCCTGTCACCTCACACTTAAACCATCTCCGTCATGTCTTGCGGTCTCTTACGGGCCGTAAAACGATAGTAGGTGCTGATGTAAACGCGTCATCTACTCTGTGGTATGGCAAGATTAGATACACCGATACTGATCGTCGGCGTGCGATAGAAGATTTCATCGCCGAGATGAACCTGTCCATCCATAATACACCTGATGCACCACCAACTTTTTGCAGCCCTTTGGGCGAATCTTCTATTGACGTCACGCTATCAAGCGCGGACGTCCGCTTGGATAGGTGGCGCGTCCTCCCAGACGCGTCGTGTAGTGATCACCGCCTGATCGTGTACGAATTTAAACCGAGACTGATACAAGATCCTCCCAGTCAGAGTTACAATTATAGATATAAAAGTAAGGGAGCAAACTGGGAATTCTTTAGTTCGTTATTTTCCTCGTGTGCCGGGCATTTCACTCGCGAAGAATTAAACGCGCAAGAAAGCGCTGAGATAATGTCACACTCTATGATATACTTTGCTGACATAGCCCTAGGTCGCATATCTATCCCTAACACCAGAAGGTGCGACTGGTGGAACAATAAACTGGCCGAACTTCGCAGACGCTTTCGAAGAGCACGTAGAAAATTTAACAAACTTAAAAAGTCATGTGTAACGGGAGTAACGTCTGATGAGTCCTCACTTACACTCAGAACTGCAAGGTCTTACTACCGGATTGCGGTGGAAAGGTCTAAAGATGCGTTATTAAATAGGGTAGTAGAAAAACTGGAAAATGAAGGCCCGTGGTCTCCATTATATCATGAATTTAAAGCCAATCGATCAGTTGACCTAGCTTATATACAAAATATCAAAATAGATAATAAACACACCACGGGTGTAGAGGAGACCACAGAAGCTCTAATAAATACTTTAATACCGGACGATAACGTAACAGCTGATAGCGAACATCATACGCAAATAAGAGCGTGGGCCACTTTGCCACCTGTATCTCCTATGTCTGACCTTCCCTCTCTAACTGAACTTTTAAATACCGTAAAAGCCCTTCCTCTAAACAAAGCAGCCGGTGAAGATAAAATCTCTAATAAAATGATTAAAGAAGCTTGTCGAACGTCAGCCGACTCAATGTTACTAGTTTTCAATCGTTGTATAGCGAAAGGCATCTTTCCTCGGCTATGGCGTCGCGGGTTTATACGTATAATACCGAAACACGGTGATAAGCCACCAGACGACCCGAAGTCATATCGACCAATTACTCTACTGCCGTCACTAGGAAAACTCTTAGAACGTCTGATTGTTCCCCGTTTGTTACCGGGTGGCCCCACATTCAATCGTAGTCAGTTTGGATTTACCCCGGGGAAATCGACTGTCGACGCGGTCATTGCCGTTAGAAAAATTGTTTCCCTATCAGATTTTAAATATATACTAGGTATTTTTCTAGATATCTCAGGTGCTTTTGATAACGCATGGTGGCCGATGCTACTTCTTAAACTGAAGGCTCGTGGATGCTTTAGGAACATCTACCAACTCGTACAGTCATACTTTCTACAAGGTTCAACCACACTGAAACTCGGTCACCATGCCGTGTCTAAATCGCTGACGTTGGGCTGTCCTCAAGGATCAGTGTTAAGCCCATACTTGTGGAATCTAGGGTTTGATGACCTTCTTGAGCTACCTCGACCGCAAAATTGCTCATTGATTGGCTATGCTGACGACGGTCTCCTACTTATACATTCAAACACTAGAGACGGACTGGAGAAATTGGCGGATATATGTCTCAACTCAATACAAAAATGGGGCATACAAAATCGACTTACTTTCGCCCCCCACAAAACGTATCATCTTTTACTGAAAGGTAATTTACAGTCGAGCCCCCGTATAAAATTTAACAACACTGTAGTTAAAAAGAAGGAGTCAGTATGTTACCTCGGCCTGGTCCTAGAGAAAAATTTTTCGTTCATTGAACATATTAAAACTGTAGGTGAAAAAGCCAAACGAAATTTCTATGCGCTTACCAGAATTTCAACTTCCACCTGGGGCCTTCGTTTTAACACACTTAAAATTATATATACAGCCACATATCTGGGCTGTATCTGTTATGGTGCACCGGCCTGGGCTGATCGTACTACCATAGGCGCGGCTCGGCGTAAGTTACTACAGAGTCAACGATTAGCGCTAATATTTCTGTGTAAGGCATACCGAACAGTTAGCACCGAAGCCTTACCAGTACTTGCAGGTGTACTTCCGGTCGACTTAGAGATACAAAAACGTGCGTCCATGTATTATTCCACTAGGGAAAACATGACTAACAATTTTCTTTTACCACGCGATCGTAATAAAATTACTAGACTTTTTGCACCGCAATCCGTCGTTAACGATAAGCTCCTGACCGAATAGCAGGCAAGATGGGATTCGTCAACAAAAGGTCGTCATCTATATCTATTCTTTCCATCTGCGGTGGCTCTTTGCAGAGTGAGATGTCCTTTGGCCGTTCACACTGAGAGGTGTGATGGTCACCTAGGCACTTAACGCACCTAGGACGGGCAAAGCAGTTCTTGGACGAGTGTCCATATAGTTGGCACTTGTGGCATTGTGCCAGGTTGCCATTTTTGTGTGGGGGCTCAACCGAGACCCCAGATAGACCGCAGATGGTCTTAATTTTAAAAATGCCTTTACCCTCTGCGTTATTTGTAAGGCAGACGAATATCATGTTGAGGGGATAACGACCCCTACCCCGGATCATCCGGTGTACTTCTACAACCGGTAGATCCTGGGTTTTAAGAGATTCTAGAATCTCTTTGGTCCCAATTTCCCTTGGTACGTTGCGTATTACAGCACGCAGAAGTTTGGCTTCAGGGAAGGTGTACGTATGGTAGGGAATCTGTTGATTCCCTAGCATTTTTGATACAGTACGGTGGTCGGCTGACGAGTGAAGGTCCACTCGTATACCTTGGGGGGTGGATTTCGCAGATTTATACGAAATCCTGTAAGTGTTTAGCCATGCGGAGATGGCTAGCCACTTCTCCTTGTCCCTAATATATAGGGGCGGCGGAGCGAGTGAATTTTTGAACGTCGCGGCGACGGTGTTGCTGTCCGTAGGTGGTGGGGCAGCGGTTAGGGCTGCCTGTGAGACGACTGGGGGGGCCGGAGCGGCCGTGGCGGTCGTTGCGGACGGGGCTGCGGCAGATGTTATTGCCGTGTCAATCGGCTTAATTTTTGGGGTCTTAGAGGGGGCCTCTTTGTTGGCTTTTGCCTTCTTAGTACGCTTACGAGAGCGAACTTCGATGAAGGAGCCCTCATTGGGTAAATCTTCCGACTCGGAGGAAGATGAAGCTGAGGCTGATGAGGGGACCGATTCCGTATCCATTGCCGTGCCGGTGGCCGGTAATTCCGGTTTGAGCGGCAGGACGGTGGAGTAAGCGCGTAGTGGTTGCGGTGGGAGAATAGTTATCGCTCCAAAATGTTGGACAATATAAGCTTGTATCTTTGGGGTTGCCAGAAGGGCGTCGATTGTAATAGTTTTTTCCGCCATCGTGGGCTGGTGGAAAAAACGTTCGCGGGAAAAGTGTGAAACCTAGCGCCCTGGGTGAGGTGAAACCCTGGGTTGTGTGTGGTGCGTGTCCCTCCCAACCGGGTGCAGGTCGGGAGGATGTGTGCTTAACTAGTGTGCCCTAAGCTTGTAATCCTTCGCCAATCTTAATGTGCGATAGGTTCTAGCTAGTTCTAGTTCTAGGTCCTAGCTGCTCGGGCCGTTAGTCCTTCGCAGAAAAATGATGAAAGCCGTAGATTAGGTCCGACTAGGAGATCCCCCAAGGCCGGATGCTCTAACCCCTTCCGATTGTTAGCTCTGCCCTGAAGGGGATCGGCAGGCAAATCGGGGCCTTGCCTCACCCGGCTTCGTTGACACCGTGAGGTTTCCGCCGGGGACCAAACAATATGGTTTTCTGCCCTGAGGGGGCCAAAATGGGTTGACTTTTTATCTACCAACGGTAGAAATCTGCACTCGACGTCTTGAGAAAGTCGACTCGTGCAGTTGGGATCCGGCAACACCTGCGTCCAAACAGCGGAACTGCCACAGACAACCGTAAAAACGACCACCCGGAGCGGGCCACTGAACGGCCACAGACGTTGAACAAGATGGCGGCGTAACGCGACGCGTGGTTCGCTGCGAGAGCGAGCGAGACGGAGCGAGATCGCACGACCGCAGGGGGCGGGTGCGGGGTGAGTGCGGCGAAATGGAGAGCAGCGAGGCGCACGTCCGTGCGCTACGGGTCTCCGACGCGGAATGAATGTCGTACTTTTTTTTTTGTTCTGACAAGGAGTGTTAGCCTCAGATGGCTGTTACACCCTTACGCGGACTAGTGGTGAGCGCTGAGGGCTCTCAACCCAAAAAATTTAAGCAACGGAATGTCGTACCAGCAAATGGTCGTATTTATAGTAAGGCCGAGAGCGAGGAACTCCCGATGACAATCTATAAAAACTGTTTTATGATAACATGTGTTGTACTATCTATCTTAAGTATGGGAACTAATTATTTTGAACTAAACCTAATTGTTTTAACTGTAATTATAATTCAAGTTTAAAAATAATCAATCTTGCGCCGATATATATATACATATTTATGTTTTTGAGCTCCGAAAGTAATTCGTACCTACCACATACATGCTTCCGTGCCCTTTATGAGTTTCCTTTTTTATAGTTATACTAGCAACCCGCCCTCGCTTCGTTTCGGTGTTAGTCGTTTTACCCGCGTAGTTCCCGTTCCCGTGGGAATACCGGCATAAAATATAGCCTAGTTTACGCCCTGATATTATAGCTTTCCACTGGTGAAAGAATTTTTGAAATCTGTCCAGCCGTTTTGAAGATTACCCGGAACAAACAGATAGACAGACAGACAGACAAAATTTTTTTACTCTGTATTTTAGGCATAGGTGTCGTGCAAATAACCGTGTGAGCATGAAAAAAGTCTATTATTTTGACATTACAAACAGACACCCCAATTTTATTTATTGGTATAGATTGCAATTGCATAAATATTATTAATTTCCATTCATTCAATTCTCCTTGAAATCGATAGCAGTGCCACCTACCAGGTCCAATTGTGAATCTAAACCGTTCTCTAATTCCCTTGAACACGCACAAAAAATTTCATCAACATCGGTCCAGACTTGCGACACACATATCAATGACATAAAGGATATTTTTATATTTTACATATTTCAAATGTTGTAATACTAAACCAAACTATTTGCATAGTTTATCATTTACAGTCCGTAAACTTCTGACACCTCCTAACATTTTTACTACAATTTTTTTTACGTCATCATTTGACGACTTGTAGAACCTATCGAATTTATTGAGCTCTAAAATTTTCACTATGGGCATGCCACATCGCTCGTCGAACCGACAACCGTTTGGGAAGAAAAGGCGACTACAAATCGGATGACGCAGTGTGGGACGACTCTCTACTAAGTGGACTAGCGATATCTTAAAAGTCACAGGAGTCATAGGATTTAATGCAAGTGGCACAGGACCGTTCCGAGTGGCATTCTCGTGGGAGTGCCTATTCAGTGGACATCTATGGGTTGATAGATGCGGATGGTATTCTATCGGCGAAATATCTCTTAAAATTGGTCGCCCTATATTTGACTTTGTATTAGAAATCTATCTAACATAAAGCTCAAAATAATAGCTAAAACTTACAACATCAATAAAAAAACAAATTAAGTATTTAATAATTTTTTCAAAACACTTCACGGATAGAGAGGTTATTGTTCCTCCCGTAAAATGTGTGTTTAGTCAAAGAAAAGATCTCCGAAGTTCACAGACGTTATGCTAAATGTTTTTAATTCTATAAAGAGGAATATAGATATAATAATTGAATTAATGATGTCTAATAAAGTATATGAACTGTTATATTCATCTTGTTTAATTAAGGTTAAATGGAAGATATTCTTACTCCATCACTATGTAATTCTTACATCCTAAATATAAATTAAGATATACCTACTTATAGTAGATATATTTTAATCTATATCTTCTGACTAGGAGATTACTAGGACATGAATATATTTTCTATACATTAATATCATCATCATCATGTTAGATCATCAACAGAAGGAAATTGGACCTTACTATACCATGATCGTCAGACAGGTTGATATTTTTTTTTTTTTTATGGGTGGGCTATGGTAAGCGCACGCGCGGTCCAGTCCGTCCGGGGCGATGAAAGGACGGCGCGCGGGCCCATAACCCACCCGTACCCACGTCACCTCGTTGTTGCGCCGACCACCGGAGCAGATGTGACTTGTCGTCAGTGGTCGGCCCGACGGAATACCCTTTCGGGTACCCTCACCTCTCGACGTCCTGGGACGTCGGTCGCCGTCGCGCGGTTAGCCTCTCTGCGGGTGACGGACAATTCCCCGGTCCGATCACCCGCGGCCTCGGCTAGGGCGGCATTAGGCGCAGCTACTCGCGCCTGCGCCGCTTGAGTCGCCGGCGGCGGAACGTGTCGCCGAATAGGAGCTCTACTCGCACACGATCCGCCGCTTCCTCACAGAAGGCGGCGACCGCGTCCCAGTTCCTGACGCTGACGAGCATCTCCCTGGCGATGGTCGACAGCGCCAGGTCGGCACTGATAATTGCGACGAGTTCACGGCGATCCCCCTCCCATGCAGCACACTCCTCGAGCGTGTGCTGCGCCGTGTCCTCGTCGCAACTGCAGTGGTGGCAGGACGGTGTGCTCTCCCTCCTGACAATCTTGTGCAGGTACTTCCCGAAGCAACCGTGCCCCGTCAGCACCTGCACCAGTCGGAAAGAAAGCACCCCGTGCGTCCGCTCCAACCACTCCATCAGCACCGGCCGGAGGGCCTCGACGGTCCTGACACCGTACCGAGGACTCTCCAGCCGGACTGCCCAACGGGCAATGACTTCTCGGCGGGCGTCGACCCGCCAGGCGGTGATCTCTCTGATGGAGACCATGCCGCCGCGGGCACGCATCTCCGACACCCGCCGATAAATGTCGGCGAGCATCTCCGCCTCCAGGTCCCACGGGGGAGTTCCGGCCAGGAGGCACGCTGCCTCCGTCGCCACCGTGCGGTAACCCCGTATGGCCCTGACCGCCATGACCCTCTGTGGTCGCCACAGGAGGGCCCTAAGACGGACGGTCAGGGACGCCGCCCACACCGGTGCGCCATACAGGGCTATCGACCGGATCACCCCCACGTACAGCTGTCGGCACGTAGCACTGGGTCCGCCCACATTCGGCATCAGCCGCGAAAGGGCGGACGCCGCGCCGACAAGCCGGGGAACAAGTCGATGGAGATGCTCCCGGAACCAAAAATGCCCGTCGAGCACCAAGCCCAAGTACTTCATGTGGGCCTGGATGCTGATGGTGACCGACTTCACGGTGATCGAAGCGCCGGCGGGAAGCCCGGCGGTACGGAGGCCATGGAACAAAAGGGCCTCCGTCTTTTCCAGGGCTACCCTCAACCCCAGCGCTTCGATCCGCCTGACAATCTCCTCGGTGCCGAGAGTTGCCAGGCGTGCCGGCTCCTCTAGCGTCTCACCCCGGGCTGTGACGAGTGTATCGTCGGCGTAGCAAATTACGCCCAGCCCGGGTGGGAGGCTTCCAGACAGGTTGATATAGGGTTTTATTTCAAGGTTTCCTTCTCTTACATAGGTGTTATATGCATATTGTATCCCTTAGTCGTCTTTTACGACAACCACGGGCAAGATAGGAAGTGGTGAAATGTATTCTTACTCCGTCAGCACACGGAATATATATATATTAACATAGAAACACAGAATGTTCAGAAGAAAACCTTTCTATGCCAAAGGTTCACCACATGTCTATTTTATTTCCCATCTGATTACACAGAAATTTCGAATCTGATTACCTCATTTCTCAAAGATATACGTACTATATGCTACTTTGTTTCCATTGTCCATCGATAGTCTATAGCCTATATATACATAGTCGATAGTCTATATATACTTACTTCTTAATGATTATCATTAAATCTGTTTAATTTGCAAATTAATGCAATGAAGTTGGTAATTTATTTTGTTGTTTACCTGCTTTAAAGGCAACCCTCTAAATTTAGTAAAAGGACGCCCATCAAAAAGTGTATACACCTACTCATTTGCTTAGATCAAAGCGATATCTTATAATTTAGTTGTTTAGGGTCTTTGAGGTTACGTCAAAGCTTACGGATCCACCACAACTGGTTGGTTGTACGTCCGAAATCAACTTCATTACCCAACACTTTCAAGGTTCTCCAACTTTTTAAATAATTTATTTTCTGAAGGTAATGTAATCATTACATTGATCTAGCTATATTATGAACATCTTTCTATTAAAATTTATTGTACAACATGATAGTAAGATTTTATGCAATAATGAAATACAATTAATGAATTCTAATTGATTTAAATAGTTTGTACCCAAATTAGAGAGTGGTATCAGACGATGTGTATAATACATTTGATTTAAAAATAATATACTTGATTTATAAGAACCCAAATCCATCAAAACTATAAACATATTTATGCTAACGTAAAACTAAATAATAATCATACCGCACTAACATTTTATAAGATGATAATAACCTCAGTATACTTCTTAAGTTAGATTTCAGAAATATGCTTTTAAAAATATATTATCTTCATCATCTATATGTCCGACTACTAGGTTCGAGCCTCTTCCACAATTGGAGATCAGCCTACTATACCATGCTGGTCAAATGGCTGGACGGATTAATATAGGGATTAGGGTTTTATTTCGAATTTTCCTTCTCTTTGTAGATGTTATTTGTAGTATAGTGCTTAGTCAGCTTTTACGATACCCACGGGTACGATAGTATTGTATTTATACACCTTCACCGTACGGAAAGCATATCATCATCATCATTTCAACTCATATACGTCTCTTGGGCACGGGCCTGCTAAATATTAAGAAGGCAATTGATCTACACACGCTGGTCAAACGTGTTACTGGGGAGTTTTATCTAGAATTTTTCTTCTCTTGCATAGATGTTATAGGTATGCATATTTAATTCCTTAGTTATCTTTTACGACACCTTCGTGGAAGAAGGAAAGTCGTAAATTGTATTATTACTACGTTGCCACACGGAATTATTATATATAAAACAAATTAAATTGAAAGGAAAATGAAGCAGATGTAATTTCCTCAATTAATTTGTACATATTTAGAAGCGTGCTTTCATTTAACAATTTAAATCACATTAACATCAAAGGGAACAAAATCTAAGGTGCCTGTTAAAAATTCGAACAAATGTTTAACGTAAAAGAATGTGACAATAACATTATTTTAAATCGTATGATAGGAATAACGCTCGCTTCGGATTTAGAGAATATCTTCAGAAGAACTTTATTATATTGGCTTTGGACGTTGACAAGTCACCTTTTTCTAATATTACGAAATTCATGTTATTTCTAAAGCCTACTAAATAACATAATTTATATTGTTTTATGAAATATTATCGCTTGATATTATTTATCGTTGCTGTATTGTGCGTTGTTTATTGGCATTATTTTGATGATGAATCTTTACCGCCTTAATTAATCGACCTTTATAAATAATTTTTCGTGTGGTGATGGAGTAAGAATACACTTCACCACCCCCAATCTTACCCATGGGTGTGGTAAAAGACGATTAAGGGATTAAATATGCATATAACATCTATGCAAGAGAAGAATAATTTGAAATGAAACCATATTTACCAACACGTCTGACCAGCGCGGTATAATAGGTAAATTTTCCTCTTATTGTGGAGGAGGCTCGAGCTGAAATGATGGTGATGATGAAGAAATAAAAGCAAATAAGCACCATATTATTTATAATGTTCGTTTTTTCATCCCTTTTATAAAGAATTTTTACGTGTTACAATTTGTAATATTGCTAATCTTAACTCCACTGCACTCTTGGGAACTATGATCCATTTTATGGCAGGTTATGTTTATTCTCTTAGTATCTCTGATATCAGAGATTATTAACTACCATTTAAGATATTGGCTTTTTTTAACCTATATACATTCCACCCCTGAGTTTTGGTCTCCTCCATATAAACAACATTAAACTACTACACCGCGACAAGATCGTCACTGTATCCACCACTGATGATTTCTTATTTTAGAACAATATAGGCGAATGCTGAAATAATGAATAGGAATATGATTCTGAATCGAATAACAGTTTCATCTCAGCCCATACACGTGCCACTGATGGGCTCAGGCCTCCTCCACTATTGAAGGGAAATTAACCTCACTATACGACGCTGGTCAGACGTGTTGGTATAGAGTTTTGTTTTGAGTTTTGCTTCTCTAGCATAAATATTATATGCATAATATATCCCTTAGTCGTTTTTTTCGACACCCACGGATAAAAGAGGCGATGGTGAATTGAATTCTTACTACCACACGGAAATAAGAGTTTATTTTCGTATAATAATTTATGTTTATTTTATTTCAGAAAATGCACCCTAATGCAAAAGCTATATAATAAATATGTAAAAAATAATAAATATGTAAACAAATCCTATCCTAATGGTTATTAATCTTACACTTTTACGTATAAAATTAGACTCGTCATTCCAAAAAAAAAAAAGAGATGGAGTCATAATTGTATACAAATATAAGTCAATTATGATACAAGTGAAATAGGCATCAAAGCGCTAGAAAAGTTACATTTACGGATAAACCACGTTTTAAACAAATTTTGTTATCCCGACGTTTTACTACCTTACAGTACCCATAGTCAGGGGAGAGCTAACTTTTTTAATGTGACGATGTGTGTGATATTACGGCGCTTTTTCCATTACAATAGCAATTTTAGATCCACATTTTTATTCAATACTGGTAATAAATTCAATACATATATTAAACAGAAATAATCAACATATATTTAACAGAACTAATTATAAAATAAAACAATTGTTTTAGAGACTTTTTATTGTAATGAATACAATAATATTTTACTGTAATTAATATTGAATATATTTTTCCGTGTGGTGACGGAGTAAGAATACAATTCACCACTCCCTTTCTTACCCGTGAGAGTCATAAAACTAATATGTATGTAACATTTATGCAAGAAACAGAAAACTAATGGAAAACCATATGCCAACACGTCTGACCAGCGTGGTATAGTAAGTTAATTTTTCTCCTATTGGAAAGGTTTGTCAGTGGGACGTACATATATGAGTTGAGATGATGATGATGTTAAAATATTCCAAAACACAATAACGTATAAACTTTTCTGGTATTTCACGATGAATATAATTTTAAAAAATATCCTTGTCCCTTTTCACATCAATTACATGCTTGATTTTGTGTAATATAAATAAAAACTATAATAAGTGAGCAGTCATGTAGGAAAATCACTCATATTATTTTCTGAAATGTTTGATAACATTCCACCGACGCGGCTACTTTGTACAAAATGGCGCATGAATAACTAGAAGAAATTTATTAAATTAAGCTCAAATATGTCGTGTCATAGTATCTACTTTAAAAATGAAAAAATAAACACTGCGGATAAAAACATTTAATAAATAGCAGATATTTGCTATGGAAATCGTTTATCATCTAATGCTAGTGAAACTAAGTAACCATACCTTGAAAATCTAGAAAGATTTCGATATAGCGCGAGAATTTGTCTGCAACCACTTAATTCATCGAACAACATGTGCTACTAAATCAACATCATCACCCTGCTCTTTTCCCAATTACTTGGGGTCGACTCAATATGCACTCTTCATTCATAGTACGCATTACAAAAGTTTTGGCAATAGTTTCATGACCCTCGCCTGCCTGACGCCAACCCTGACGGCATCTTACCCTTAACCATCAACCCTTACGGCTCTTAGTCGGCTTTTAGGACACTCACGAGTAATTTACGGTAGTATTCGTAACCACACTACCACACAGATTACATGTACTATTAGTTGTAGTAGCATATCTATGTCTGAAATTCTGGGTTTTAAACTGGAGTCGAGCAAGGAAAGTAAAATACAGAAAAATTGCTCTAACTTTTTTAAAAAATTCTTGGGAATAGCAGTTGATTCGCCTCGTGTTACTTTGTGTGGTGAAATAGCCTAGTCTTTACATCTCTATACGTATAAAGATCATACATACGTTTTGCACTCGATGTCATGTCGCCTGAGACCGCCGGTGAGTGGACTGACAATTAGTCCGCCCTTCGCAGAGAATATAACCGCGTATGCGAAAACAACGTTGCTGTGGCGTTTACAGAGGATTGAAAGCTTAACTGCATCAAGCAGGCCATCGATAACAAGGACTCGGTATAGATGATCAGCCTAAATAGCGACAGAAAGATACAATATGGCAGATTATGGCACTTCACAACCTTCCTTCCTCGCTCCAGGCCGTTTTGGTTGAGGAGCAGTCTGTCAAAAAAAAACATAAGTTTGAGACTTGTCCATTTAAAAATGGTTGCACTTACGCATAACTTTGCATTAAAAACTAGTCACATTTTTTTTAAGGAATCCAGGAATTTGCTGCAACATTAGCACGGATAGAGGTCAAGGTTATAAAGATTCTCTTTATTTGATTAGGTGGTAAAATTCACGCGATGTAGGTCGTAGCAAAGAGAACGTGCTTTGTTTTTTATATAGAATATTCTAATCTTGTCGGTCATATGATTTATATAGTTATTTACTGTGAACATGCATGCAATGCCCTACCATACAAAACTAATCTAATCTCGTCTCCTACTAATCTGCCACTCTCAAAGAGATACAATAATATCTCCTGTAAGCCAGTACACATTTGTTGGCCATTTGGGAGGTAAACGTATGATTTTTTTATGGGCCCAATCTCACCACACTCCCACTATTGTAACTCATGTAAGCTAGTATCCACAATGATCTCCATAGGATGACAATGTTGTTTGACCGTCAGACAGTATCGGAAAATGGTTTCAATTGTCTCGAACCCGCAATAAATTTAATTAATTAAAAGTTCTTCCTCTTGTCACCGAAGGTGTACCAGCTGTAAAAGAACCTAACCGCTTAGTGCACGACGATGGTAAGAGACTGGACAGCATGTCTTTACTTGCTTGGAAGATGATAGGCCTTTAGTGTGAGACGCTACTTCAGATTGTGCCGGCGCTGCTGCTGCTTTTACAAAAACTCTCAAGCGCTGAAAGTACAATAACCTAGTTAGCAATTGTATGTTCGCATCGTTAGGGGTGGTAACGCTTAGATTGTGGGTTCCTAATGCTCATAGTCTCTTCAAAAAGATCGTGAAGTCACTAATTTATGTTTCATATAATCAGAAAGCTCAAAAAGTTAGCATTGCCATTCAACAATGCTGTCAGCGTTCTAGGCAAATTACCTGTTGAGAATGATATGGAAGAATCTTTTGATGTCTTACATCTGCTTTATTATTTCCTATTTTACAAATATTTGAATCAAAGTGTGGTCTATAAAAACATGTTTCCTATTGTGGTTTGTAACTTTTACTATGTAGTATATGAGACTCATTTTCATGTGTTATAAGGCCAGTATCCAACCCATAAACATCCAATGTTGAAAATAAGAATAGAGGGGAAATACCATGATCGCCTACTTAGTACGTGGTTTCGAGGTTGCAGTTGATCTTATAAATTTTTCAAAGGACCGTTACCACCCATTCACTTGACGACATCTCAGTCTACTTTTACAACTCCCACTGGAAATTAATTGGTAGTGATATATTGAATACTTAAACCGTCACTATACGGAGGAAATTGCTTAATTATCATCCTCTCGGGCCCGTGAGTGTCGTAAAACACAACAAAAGAGTGTATTCAGGTAACATCGATGCAAGAAAAGGATGGAGGAGAAGCAACTGGACATGACAGGAGGCCTCAGCCTAATAGTAGGATTTATATAAGCCGAGATGAATGAATAAATCAATAATTATTAACAGACTAATTTGAAATAAAGCTTTGGCATAGGGTTTTGTACCCCTTTTGCACAGCTTGACACAGCAAATTATCCTCCCATTATGGTCTTACGGCCAAGAATAACATGTTTATAAGTTGAAAATAAATAAAAATAAGGTAAACTAAATATGCTAGGCAAACTATGCTACATAAATTTACTTCTGAAGAAATAAAATCACCTTTTCTTTTGGAGGGGCTACGGTCAGCGCACGTGCCGCACGTCTCTTTCTGGGGCGACATAGGGGCAGCGCGCGGCCCCGTAACCTACCCAGTAGCACGTTGCCTTCGTCGATGGGCAACACGGAGTGAAACGACAAATAAAATCACCTAAGGAAAACACATACTTACCGATATACTAAAATATTTCATTAAATTTGCACATATAGGTACTAGTAATTTAATTGCTGATATTTGAAATCAGCAAATTCGGAGATATATTGATTAATATAACTTAATGGATTGTAAACATTGTAGGTAATCTTTTTTATTTATTTATTTATTTATTCATCATTCAGTTATTTTTTATTGCTAACAGCGTACCATGTGCAATAAAAAGTAATAATACAAAACAAGAAGAGTTAAAAAAAAGAATAAAAGTTATCACAAAAATATTAATAAGTTATAACATAAAGAAAATTATTTTACTATACATATATGTGTAATGATTAATAATATAATAACTTTGGATTAGCATACACTGCTGGCAATGGACAGCGACTCCACATAACTTTACATGAAAATAAGTCGAGTGTAAGTTCAGAGGCTATGATCTCATTGATATAGTGCAATGCGCGAGGAAGCGGTGCGAATTGGCCTATGCTAGTGCGCGCCGTGTGTGACGCCAATAGAGGTCTCTGTCGTTCGCGCAACTTACCTACGACCTGGCGGCGAGGCACATTGAAATTGATTTCGGCTAGTAGTAAAGGATTGTATGCGGAACCACGTATCAGTCTGAAGAAATATTTAACTAGTGCTATATTGCGACGCGTCGCCAGCATTTGATGGTCTACCAAACCTATTATATATAACGTGGGATACAGATACGGATAATAAAAGTAAGTCCTTTTGTACAGATACCGAATAAACATTTTTTGTATTCTCTCAACTTTTTGAGTTAGTTGTAATGTGTTAGGATTCCAAATAATGGCATTAGTCTCTATAGTAGTACGAACATATGCATTGTATAAAATATTAAGCGTTAGCTTGTTATTAAATTTTATTGACTGTCGCAGTACAAAACCTAAGTTCCTCCTAGCTTGGTCACATATTTTATAAATGTGGTTTTTAAATGTAATCTTGTTATCAAACCATGTGCCTAAATCCCTTACGGTGTCAGCACGTTTCAATTGTTTGGTAGCAATGTGATAGTTTTGACATATTGGAGAACGGATACGACTATAAGTTACCACAACACATTTATTGATGTGAAACATCTATAGGCGAGGGTGAGTGAATTCGTCACGTGGCGTTTAACGCCACGCCTCGCGGTCCCCTATTAATTAGCTACTAAATAAATTTCTGGACACATATCTATGTTTTTGTAACGAAACCATGGTGCGATTTAAAATTTTGTACAACGCCATCTAGTGAACTCGTAGAAAATTGTTACCTATAAGGTATACTAATGAAAATTAATGTTTTTTAAATAAAAATCATCATTTTCTGGAAAAATAATCGTAACTTTATTTTTATTAATACTTTATGCTATATCCTGTCGTAATTTGTTCTTTTTTGCATATATACTTGTTCTATAAAATAATGTATAATTCTGTAACTTCCTAATATAAGTATACCATATCTAGGTACTTTATTTTTACGTACGAAAACTGGACAACCGCTTTTTATTAGTTTCAGCTGTATATTTATTTGTTTATATGTCATCGACTCCTAAGAATTGGATTTTGATCCAATTTAAACAGATTTCATTTAAAATTTGTAACAAGGACCAATGACGACAAATAATTTAAATAGCTTGTCTTATTATCATTACAAGATTAGAGATTTCTTTATAAAATATATTTTGTAGCTGTGATTTAACCTGGCTCGATAGATGTCGCTAATTCTATAGCCACAAGGATTAAGTCGCAATAATCAAATGATTAGCGGATATGTCAACCAATTGTTGTTTTTGACTTATTAGTATTATACAGTAACCATAATTATTATACATTTATTTATTTATTTATTTAGACTTCTATAGTAATAGAACTTTTCTATTCACATTACCATCATAACTTTTAGGAGCGTCTAGTGTAAAATTACTAATTGCATCATTTTCTACAAACAATAAAATAAAAAATATATTATAATAAATATGATGCATGGATGTCAGTAGTATATTCCCATGTGGTGACAGAGTAAGAATATAATTCATCACCTCCTCTCTTAGTCGTGAGTGTCGTAAAAGACGACTAAGGGATTAAAATATGTAAATAACACCTATCCATATGAAGAAAACTCGTAATAAAACATTATATTAAACCGTCTACCAGCGTGGTATAATAGATCCATTTAAATTGTGGAGGATGACCTAGCAGTGGGATGTACATGAGCCGAGATTATGAGATATGATACCAAGATAGAACACAGAAAATAAATACTTTTCAAATTATTCATTATTAACCATTGTTTAACATCACGTTGTGAATATTCTTTTCTTTTAAGGTATTGTATTTGACAAGTATGTATCTAAAGATGAGAACCCTATACAACGTTGAAATGAAAATCATAAAAAATCTTCATACGAATATTTAGTTATCAGCCCATATACGTCTCACTGTTGGGCTCGGGCCTCCTCCATAATGGAAGAGTAATTGACCTACTATACCACGCTGGTCAGACGTGTTGGTATAGGGTTTTATTTTGAGTTTTCCTTCTCTCGCATAGATGTTACATGCGTTTTATATCCCTTAGTCGTCTCGTACGATCACCCACGGGTAAGATAGGGGGTGGTGAATTGCATTCTTACTCCGTCACCACACGGAAGGATTTTATTTAACATATATTTTATTTCATTTCAATGAGTACTTATTGGCAGGTTTCGTATCGAATAAATTATCCATTTTAAAATTGACTTTACGGCTTGTATTTGTGGCTCGAAATACTTTCATCCGTTCACAGACGTTCATTTTAAAAAATAGCTCATCGTGGGCATAGGTTTTATGAAAAGTACTCGATACATTGAAGTAAGTATCGATACTTTAGCGAGTACGTTACTTTTCTTTCGATACTACTCATGGGTAGAGTATCGATACTTTCTATTCATATCGTGTCCCTACTTGAATAAAATAATTTCGATGTTTCACATCTGCCAGGCGTCCTGAGCGACGGCTCACTTTTTTTAATGTTTAGTTTCAAGCTGTAGGCTTTGCTATCTCATGAGTTATAATAAACATCAATATTAATACTACAAAACCACAACATAACATAAACAGCAATGGCTTATAAGGGAATCAACAGATTGCTATGCAAAAGTTTTGGGTTCTATTCATGGTCCTAAAACTATTACAGTCGGCTTTGCCAATTAGGGTTACTATGCCAATTTCTGTTGACGGGGCATGGATGTGTCGCCAAATACCTGCACAAGGTCGTTAAGAGGGAGAGTACACCGTCCTGCCACCACTGCGATTGCGACAAGGACACGGCGCAGCATACGGTCGAGGTCTGTGACGCTTGGGCAGAGCAGTGCCGTGAACTCGTCACAATCATCGGTGCCGACCTGACGCTGCCGACTATCGCCAGGGCAATGGTCGGCAGCGTCAGGAATTGGGACGCGATCGCAGCCTTCTACGAGGCAGTAGTCTCGCGGAAGGAGACGGCGGATCGCCTGCGCGAGGAGCGCAGCCTCGATGAGGCGATCCGCGGCCGGCGACTGGGGCGGCGTAGGCGCAAATACCTGCGCCTCATGCCACCCTAGCCGAGGCCGCGGGTGACGTGACCGGGGAATTAGTCCGTCACCCGCCGAGAGGCCGACCGCGTGAGGAAGGACCGACCTCCTCTCCAAGGGGGGGACTACGGCCGATGGGAGGGTACTACAAATAGTTGGTATTCCGTCGGGCTGACCACTGACGTCAAGTCACCCTGCTCCGGTGGTCGGCCCAACGACGAAAGCGACGTGCATCATGGGTGAGTTGTGGGTGTGCGTGCTTACGTCCCTCTGTCGCCCCGGACGGAGTGGTGCGAGGAGCGCGCCGACCACAAACCACCGCAAAATAAAAACTATGCCAATTTCCCTTTTATTTTGAAGGATTAATGATGTATTACAGTCTGTCTGCGATAGGCCAATCGGGAAGTTATAAAGAATAAACAGAGATTTAGATTATAGATTTTATAGATGTATGATGTCCCTGTCTAATGTAGGCCTCGCCAAGGTTAATAATGTCATAAACTCCACGCATGAAGGGCAAATTGACGATCCTATTTGATGTTATTCAATTTCTCAGAAAAGTGCTGCTGTCCCAACTACTGATTATTCCTCAACCGGTTCAAAGGACTTTCACTGGAAAGTAGGGAGAGGCTTTTTAAAGATTATTATTTGTAAAGATTATGCGCGCGATGATTGCGCTACCATATTTTTACGTAACGTATAAACTTTCACTTTAATCAGTGCAATATGCAATCTCTTTTTATTAGGAGAGGTTCGATTCGATCAGCGGCAGCGACAACATGCAACCCATAACCTACAGTACACTAGTTCTCTATTGCTATTTAGGCGGACTACCGATACCGAATCCTTGACTCCGGTGTCCAACTCAGAAATCCCTAAGACCATGTTCATACTCAAATATTGAAAATAGATATTTTAATACATTAACGGGCAAGTCTCATAATTTGATTCCAATTTCTCAGTAAACTGTCCTGGTTACAGTAATAACTTCGAAAAATAATTGAACTAATTATACACGTTATTTACCAGACAGAAAAAACAAATATGTTATACAAATCATAACAACGAAATAATAAATTTAGAATGACATGCAAGTTATGAAACTATGAGTTAGTAAGTTATGAAATACACAAGATTCATCTTAATATCAAATATGTCAAGCCAAAATATTGCCAATTTGCCTTTTGTCTAGATGGATATATAAATAGCATTCTTATCATAATAAGTTATCTAAAGAAAAGTTTAGTATCTAGTGTATTATGTAGTAGCTAACAAAATGATATTATGTTTTTAGTGTAATTTATTTGCCGAATATATTGCCTTCAAGATATATAAGTTTCCATTTAACATAATTGAGACAACGCATAACCGCGCTAGGAAATGTAAAATTGTATAGAAAAAAATTCATCTAGAAACATTTTAAAATGGTTTTTACATAGGTAAAAACTTACTTACTTTACTTACTTACTTAAACTTACTTACTTACCCATATTCCATTGAAACCAACTAGGATGACAGGAGGCGTGGGGCACACTGGAACAGATTCCTTAACTTGGGTGGTCCATACTTCGGTACCTAATAAGAATAACGTAATTAAATAATTGCTGAAGCCCTTTAAGACTAGACTATACGTTATGATACATATATACTATTACGTTATGATTTTTGGTCAAGAATACGGGAAATGAAATTTAGATGTGCTATTCTTGAAGAAGAATGATAACGCTTATAAAGAATTACACACTTTACTCTTAAATGATCAATAAGTTACTTTGGAGAATCTTTACATAGCACTACCGGCACACAGACCGTTTTTCAAAATATCTTTATCCATATATTATTATCAATATACTACATCTTTATGTTGTGCTGTGTGGTAGCGGCTTCGAATACTACCAACTCTTGCTTTGCTCGTGGGTGTCGTAAAAGACGACTAAGAGCCCTAAATTGACCCGGACCAACTCCATCTGGTACCATTTGGGTCAACGATTACATTCCCAAGAAGGGTTGACGTCAGGCAGGCGGCCGGTCATAAAAATATAAGAGCAAGATGATGATGATGATACTACATCTTTATGTTATGCTCTCTACCGCTAATTCCGTCATTTCATCATTTCAGCTCATGTATGTTCCACTGCTGGACATGAGCCTCTGCCACTATAAAGGGGAAATTGTCCTACTATACCGCGCTGACGTGTAGGGTTATTATTTCGAGCCTTCTCCTGCGTAAATGTTATATCTTATATCTTTAAACGAGCATTTCTTGTATATAAATATATATATATATATATATATATATATATATATATACCTATATATATATATTCAGGATCTCGGAAACGGCTCCAACGATTTTGTTGAAACTTGGCATACTAGAGGTTTCGGGTCCAAAAAATTGATCTAGCTAGGTTTTATTTATAGAAAATGTTGTTTTGTCTGTGTTTTTAGCAAAACAAACAATGACATTAAATTTTAACAGAATATGAATTCAAATTTCGTTGTCAACGTCATGAGTTACGATAGCTCAGATAGGAAGGTGACACGTTTTAATTTTGGTATTTTTTCAATCAAACAGCGTCGGTTCAAATCTCGGTGTTATTATTATTCTCTTAAAATAATTTTTTATATATTTTTCATTATTTATTTTTTATTAATATGTATCTAAATAAATTAGATAAAAATATTCCGAGCGAAGCTCGGTCAACCAGATATTATATATATATATATATATATATATATATATATATATATATATATATATATATATATATATATATATATATACCTATATATATATATATATTCAGGATCTCGGCAACCGCTCCAACGATTTTGATGAAACTTGGTATACTAGAAGTTTCAGAGCCTAAAAATCGATCTAGCTAGGTTTTATTTATAGAAAATGTTGTTTTGTCGGTGTTTTTAGCTAATCAATACAAAGACATAAAATGTCAATAGAATATGGATTCAAATTTCACCATCAACGTCAACAACGTCGATAGCTCAGTAGGAATGTTGTGCTGTATTTTTGTTTCGTTTTAGCATTCAAACAGCGTCGGTTCGAATCTCGGTGTTATTATTATTCTCTTTTTGTTATTTTTTATATATTTTTCATTATTTATTTTTTATTAATATATATAAAATGAATTCCACCAACGATTTTGATGAAACTTGGCATGCTAGAGGTTTCGAGGCCAAAAAATCGATGTAGCTAGGTTTTATTTATAGAAAATGTTGTTTTGTCGGTGTTTTTACCCAAACAGTACAATGACATTAAATTTTAAAAGAATATGTATTAAATTTCTGCGTCAACGTCATGAGTTACAATAGCTCAGTTGGAATGCTGTCTGCTTTTATTTTAGTATTGTTTTAGCATTCAAACAGCGTTGGATCGAATCTGGGTGTTATTATTATTCTCTTTTTGTAATTTTTTATATTTTTTTCATTATTTAATTTTTATTTTTTATTAATATATATCTAAATAAATTCGACAAAACTACAACAAAACTATTCCGAGCGAAGCCCGGTCAACCAGATATTGCATATTATATCCTATAGTCGTCTTTTATGATACCCCACGGACAAGAAAAAGAGTGGTGAATTGTATTCTTATTCCGTCACCACACGAAGATTCCGTAATTTATCCATATAGTGACGGAGTAAGACTACAATTCACCACTCCCTGTCTTACCCGTAGATGTCGTGAAAGACGATTAAGGTATATAATAAGCATATAATATCTGTGTAAGAGAAGTAAATCTCGAAACAAAACCCTAATCCAACACGTCTGACCAGCATGGAATAGTAATTCAATTGCCATCCCATTATGGAGGAGGCCTGAGCCCAACAGTGGGACATATATAGGCTGAGATGATGATGATGATCCTCTAATTAACCTTTTATTTGCTTGAGAGTAATTCTGATTTCGTACAAACAGATCACAGGTTGTCGTCGGTAATAATTAGAAATAGTTTATTTGTATTTATCACTAGCTTATGCCCACAACTTCATCCGCGTGGGACAGTTACTTTGGGATAATGCTTTTACGTACAAGGTGAAAATATTTTTAAATAATAGAATTCTGTCACACATGATTTTTGTAAAACCTCACCGTTTATGTAGTACACGCAACGGAAGCTCTCAAAAGGAAAAAAAAACGATTCTAAAACATTTTTCATTATTGCTCCCCTCCTATTGGTCTTAGCGTAATGATATATAGCCAAACAAACAAACAAACTCTTCCGCTTTGTATATTAGTATAGATAACTTCTACATATTTCGTAGTTTTAGTATTAAAAAAATGGATATTTATTATATATAAGGCTGATATATAAAATCGCCATATTCATCTTTGTATTATCCATTTAGTATAATTTTCGCGTAGTGACGGTGTGAGAATACAATTCACCACCCCCTCTCTCGTCCTCGTCGCAAAAGACAACTTAGAAATTATAATATGCAGATAACATCTATGCATCTATCTACATATATAGCAATAGGTAAAAGTTCAATTTCTCTCCTGTTGTGGAAACGGTCGATCCTAACAGTCGAACATATTATATGTGGTATAATGATGAGGATGATAATATATTTCTAATAGCATATTTCTGAAATCTAAATTAGGAAGTATACTGAGGTCATTATCCATACTAATATTATAAATGCGAAAGTGAGGATGTTTGTTTGTTTGTTTGTAACGCTTTCAAGCTTAAACCACTGAACCGATTTCAAAAATTCTTTCACCAATGGAAAGCTATAATATCAGGGAGTAACATAAGCTATATTTTATCCCGGTATTCCCACAGAAAAGGGAACTACGCGGGTTTAAGCGACTGAAACCGAAGCGAAGCGAGGGCGGGTTGCTAGTAGTCTTATAAAATGTTATTGTGGTATGATTATTATATACTAGTTTAGCGTTTAGCTTTTCCGTGTGGTGACGGAGTAACAATAAAATTCACCACCCCCTCTCCTACCTGTGGGTGTCGTAAAAGACGACTAAGGGGTATATTACGTATATGACATCTATGCGAGAGATGGAAAATTCGAAACGAAACCCTATACCAACCTGTCTGACCAGCACTTTTGACAGTTGCAGTTTTATAGTCGTAGGGCCACTGCTGACAATCGCTGTCTACAACCGCGGGCCGGTTCCTCCAGGCCGGTACCACATTCTCGCAGAAAATCAACATGCGAGTAGTAACAATTTGTTACTCCGCTTCGTTCGGCGAGCGAGAGAGCCGAAAATCCAACTTTCTGAGGGTGTTTGCGTGTGGTGGGTTTTAGTGATGCCTTTAGTATCACCGAATCTAATCGCGCGCATTCATACGCCCTTCACTTACTTCGCAGTAGGCAGCGGCCTTGCGAAGGTCCATCGCGGCAGCAACACTTACCATCAGATGTACTGTTTGCTCGTTTATCACCATTTGCAATAAAAAAAAATTAAAAATAACATGTTACACTAAGGTCAATTTCCCTCCTATTACGGAGAAGGCTCGAGCCCAGCAGTGGGACGTAGATGTCACTCTCTTATTTAGGTACAAAAAATTTGGTATTTTAATTCATTATTTGTATTTAATTCGCCCATGAAACTACTACTATGCAATAGAGTAAATTTTAATAGAAAGATTATTCGATGGGTTTTAACTAACACCATCAGTGATTAATTTACATTGTGCTATTCCACATATAACATTTTTTTTTTTTTTTTTTTTTTTTTTTTATATATTCACGCCTTTTTCCCATAGGGGTAGGCAGAGTCCACTGCCCTCCACCTGCTACGATCTTTGACATATTCAGCGTAGCAAAGCGGTTCTCTGTGGGCCACTTTTCGCCCCCGACGGAAACGAGACGTGACGTGTCGCGATATACATATAACATTGATGTTTTAAATGTCTTAAATGTTACCTAAAATTGAAGTATCCGTGGTAAAAATTGACATGAGATTCCAAAATCAAGATAGATCAATGTAAAGATTACATTACCTTCAGAATATTTCAAGTGTTGGAGAAAGTTGAATGTATAGGGTAATGAAGTTGATTTCAGACGTACAACCAACCAGTTGTGGTGGATCCGTAAACTTTGATACAACCTCAAAGACCCTAAACAATTAAATTATAAGATATCGCTTTGATCTAAGCAAATGAGTAGGTGTATACACTGTTTGATGGACGTCCTTTTACAAAATTTAGAGGGTTGCCTTTAAAGCAGGTAAACAACAAAATATATTACCAATTTCTATGCATTAATATGCAAATTAAACAGATTTAATGATAACGATTAAGAAAGAAGTATTTAGGCTATAGTCTATATACTTATTTGAAAGAAAGAAAGAAAAATATTTATTTCAGCCTCTACAGCACATTTAAAAAGTAATAACTTATATCTACTTATATACTATTATAAAAACAAAGACTACTTCTAAGAATGATAAAGGTGAACATTTAGAATACTGTAGTAGACCAAAAAGATTCTACCTCTCCACAAAGGTGCTACAGCGCTGGTTTTCAAACAAAACCATTTCGTTGAGCATGGGCCGCCACGACACAATACAAACACATTATAAATATCATTATTTTTTAATATGAGATAACATTAGCAATAAAATATACATAGTAAGCATAAGAATAAAAATATCAGGACGAAATAAATATATTTCTTAATCGTTATCAGCATATATAGGCTGTCGATGGATAATGGAAACGAAACATCATATTAATCATGTATCTGTGAGAAGTAAGGTAATCAGATGATAAATTCTGTGTAATGAGATAGAAAATTATATAGATATTCTAAAATACAGACACATTGCTAAATGTGTATACATTTTGATATCTGATGTTTACGCGAGCACTACACATTGTAAATAAAACTACTTTTACAGATTATATTACGTTTGTATTTGATTTATGATTGCCCGACGTTTCGAACACTTTGCAGCATTCATGGTTACGGGCGGACTAAGGTGTCTCACGTCCAACAAGTAATCGTTATTACAATCATAAATCAAATACAAACGCGATATAATCCGTAAAAGTAGTTTTATTTACAATGTGTATACATTTATTTAATATCCTGAAAACATCAATTTTAAATCTGAAAAAATTTTAATACTAATTTCTTAGTGAAAAGATTGAGATTAACATCTATGCAAGATAAAGAAAACTCGAAATAAACCTTATACCAACCTGGTTGATCAGCGTAGTATTCAATTTCCCTACCATTACGGAGGAGGCCCGAGCTCAACCGAGGGACGTATATAAACTTGGATGATGTTGATGATTTATCATCACTAAAATGCTAAATGACATTTAACTTAAACCAGCAGCAAATATTATTCAAAGACATGCTCGACGCATTCTTCTTAAGTTACGATAACGTGTTTTATCACTTCGACCAAACTAAGATAACTGTTGAGAAAGTGCCGCTTTATAACACATTAAATTGATTAAAGTTTGCATTAAGCAAACATAAGAATTATAATAAGCACACTGAAATGAGTAGAGCATTAATTTTATCAAGTTAGCTTTTCGCCCTTCTCAAATTTCATACATAAACTGTGAATTCACTCTTCTCACAGCTTCTTCGCAGTTCCAAACTTTTATTGGTAATGCAACTATAGAAACTTTAAATTAACATAAAATTTACCTCTAAGAATTCTCAGTTCAGAATTAGTTAAAACAAGAGCAAATTTACCTTACAGTTCAACTATTAAATTGGTTTATGAAAATATTTCACTTTAAAAATAAAACGCAATACTAAAAAGTAATACTACTTAAAAGTAATACTCTGGCAGATAAATTATTTTAAATGATAAGTTATGGTCCAATTTAGAGATCGTTTACCGCAAACTACGTACTCGCGTAATCATATTAAATACTTAGAAAAAAATATTTCTCAAAAAATCTATTTGAAGCTTAAACATCGTATAGTTTTTTTTTTTATTATATTATTACTAGCAACCCGCCCTCGCTTCGCTTCGGTTTCAGTCACCTTACCCGCGTAGTTTCCGTTCCCGTGGGAATACCGGGATAAAATATAGCCTATATTACCCGCTGATATTATATATTTCCATTGGTGAAAGGATTTTTGAAATCGGTTCGGTGGTTTAAGCGTGAAAGCGTAACAAACAAACAAATAAACAAACAAACAAACTTACTTTCACAATTATAATATTAGTAAGGATGTTCGTATTAAACAATACCTCCATTTTTACTCAATCCACCCAAACGTTATACATGAAAGGTATAAAAATACACTTAAGAAATACATTATAATATGGTGCCCATATTTTGTGATACAATAATATTACTATCTGTATCAGCCAAGTTCGCAAAGTAAAGTTTTTGACCATACTTTTTGGCAAGTTTTATACACGAACTTTTATCTTTGCGTAAGAGTACAATGTAGTCTTGTATGTCATTGGCAAAGATCTTATCAAATATTCGAATATGTGTGTCGAAGATAATGTATAGATAAATTAACGAAGTGATTGACTTTACGTTCCAATTGATCAAATAAAGGAATTCGAAAAAGAGAATTTCCAATATATATTATTAAGTAGCAAATAACATAACAAATCATTGTAAACAATTGAAACACCTTATGCATCTGAATCTTATCTTATATCTTATCTCATTTTATATGAGCTGTAATCTAAAGAGCTTTGGAAGAAGTTTGTTTTCATATAGATCTCATCATTTCTGTTACTGAAATAGTGTATATTTTCACAATTATGCTCTTAATAGGATTATTGTGATCTGAATCCTGGTTCAGGTGAGATGAGAATGTAAACTTCTTATATAAGTAAAATCTAAGCAACCTACATTTTCATACGTATGATGACGGAGTAAAAATAGAATTCACTACTCCTTAACTTATCTATGTATATCGTAAAAGACAACTAAAGGATGTAAAATGCATAGAACATCAATACAGGAGATTAAAAACTCGAACTTAAAGCCTATACCCACCTTTACTAACGCTGTAGGAGGTCCCCCCGTCGGGAAGGACGTCGGTCTTTCCATGAAGGAGGCTCTAGCTCAGCAATGGGACGTATATGACCTATGATTATATGAATAATAATAATAATAATAAAGTCTTTATTTGCATTAAATGAGGTACATTTATGGGTGTAGGTAATCAAAATTATAAAATTTCAAGCCCATCTAGTCATTACAAATGACATGCAAATATAAAATATGTACTTACAAACTACTTATCATTTTAAAATTATTTAACGATTTATATAATGTTAATGCAACAATTCAAATAAACACATTAGTTATTTACAATTAATTATGAATCAATTCTAGAGACAATTTATTAAATAATTACAATACACTATTATACGTTAAAATTGTATTGTTGTTTCTAATAATCGTTGCATTTATTGTCAAAAAATTCTTTGAGGTCATAAAAATTTTTCTGCATCAGCCACCAACGCAGTTTTGCTATAAATTTATTTGGCGGAAGTATTTTAATTTCTTTTGGTATATAATTATAAATTTTTACACACATAGCATATGAATTATTCTGCATGCGACTACTTCTTGGTACCAAATTAAGTACAAGCCTGTCAGGATTTCTTATGTTTTCCCGCCTAGTAATGTCTTTAGCTCGTCTAATAGGTTCATAACCTACATTTTGCCATTATAAAAAATAATTAAAATTTTAATTATACTAGAAGGTAAATGTAAAAAAGTATATTATCATATAAAGCTATTTAAGCTATAGCATCATCATCATCATGGCATCCCACATACGTCCCACTATTGTGCTCGGGCCTCCTCCACAAAGGGAGGGATTTTGAGCTACTCTACCATGCTGGTCAGATATGTTGGTATAGGATTTCATTTCGAGCATATGCAAAAGAAACTACGGCAATACAAAATATATTGCGTAACATAACAAATACATCAATAAAAACTATATCCCCTTCAGTAAAGCCAGTCACAAGTAGCACAAGATAATTGCAAGACAAATATTCCGTTCAATAATGTTTGTTATACCGGCAATACTAAATAGGAATACAATATTCGTAAAACGATATCGATTTCGGGCCGTGATTGGGTAGAGCTATAAAAATGCCTATCATTTTGATTATTTCGCTTTATGCGTCATTGTAATGTTTACTGCGGTTCCGTTTTAGTATTTATATCCTTATTTATACATTAAAAAACAAATAATCTATGTAATTGGATTTTTTTTTCAAATATGCAATGTATCTAATATAAAATTATGTTGTTATTGCTTAAGATGTTTTTTTTAGTGTATAGGCAATAGCGGATTCAAAAAAAGAGAGGTACCCGAAAAGGTATTCCGTCAGGCCGACCACTGAGGACAAGGAACTCGGCACAGGTGGTCGGCCCAATGACGAAAGCGATGTGGATACGGGTGGATTATGGACCCGCGCGTCGTCCTTTCGTCGCCCCGGACGGAATGGACGGCGAATACGCTTACCATAGCCCACCCATTAAACAAAAAAAAAATTAAAAAAGCAGCAAGCAGTAAAGTTTTATGTGAGACTGTAGATGTTAGCATTAGATGACTGTTTCAGTTTTTAGGTAAAAAGCCCTCAACGTAAGAAACAAGAATGGCATAAAAGCTTCTCATTTCATGGAAGTCTAGCCACTCTTACGTCTTAAAGAAGACGAAAATATTCTTTTCTTTAGTCATCTTTTACCACACTCATGGGCAAGACACCTAAGGTGGTAAATTACGACAAAACGAATATAGATGGATATAGGCTTTAAGTTCGAGTTTTTAATCTCCTGTATTGATATTCTATGCATTTTACATCCTTTAGTCGTCTTTTACGATATACATAGATAAGTTAAGGAGTAGTGAATTCTATTTTTACTCCGTCATCATACGTATGAAAATGTAGGTTGCTCAGATTTTACTTATATAAGAAGTTTACATTCTCATCTCACCTGAACCAGGATTCAGATTACAATAATCCTATTAAGGGCATAATTGTGAAAATATACACTATTTCAGTAACAGAAATGATGAGATCTATATGAAAACAAACTTCTTCCAAAGCTCTTTAGATTACAGCTCATATAAAATGAGATAAGATATAAGATAA
The DNA here is from genome assembly GCA_032191425.1 of Lymantria dispar. NCBI lineage: Eukaryota > Metazoa > Arthropoda > Insecta > Lepidoptera > Erebidae > Lymantria > Lymantria dispar. The sequence goes on from CM063458.1 coordinate 16,238,787, forward strand.
GATTCAGATGTATAAGGTGTTTCAATTGTTTACAATGATTTGTTATGTTATCTGCTATTTAATAATATATATATATATATATATATATATATATATATATATATATATATATATATATATATATATATATATACTAGCAACCCGCCCTCGCTTCGCTTCGGTTTCAGTCGCTTAAACCCGCGTAGTTCCCGTTCCTGTGGAAATACCGGGATAAAATATAGCCTATATTACTCCCTGATATTATAGCTTTCCATTGGTGAAAGAATTTTTGAAATCGGTTCGGTGGTTTAAGCGTGAAAGCGCTACAAACAAACAAACAAACATCCTTACTTTCGCATTTATAATATTAGTATGGATATATTACAAATTCTCTTTTTCGAATTCCTTTATTTGATCAATTGGAACGTAAAGTCAATCACTTCGTTAATTTATCTATACATTATCTTCGACACACATATTCGAATATTTGATAAGATCTTTGCCAATGACATACAAGACTACATTGTACTCTTACGCAAAGATAAAAGTTCGTGTATAAAACTTGCCAAAAAGTATGGTCAAAAACTTTACTTTGCGAACTTGGCTGATACAGATAGTGATATTATTGTATCGATATATATTCAGGATCTCGGATACGGTTTCAACGATTTTGATGAAATTCGGTATACTAGAGGTTTCGGGGCCAAAAATCGATCTAGCTAGGTTTTATTTATAGAAACTGTTGTTTTTTCGGTGTTTTAGCTAATCAATATAATGACGTAAAATGTCAATAGTATAGGAATGTAAATTTCGCCGTCGCCGTCAAGAGTGACAATAGGTCATTTGGGAAGTTGTCCAGTCGTATTCAAACAGCGTGAGATCACATCTTGGTTATTATGTTTTTTTGTTTTTGAATTTTTTTTCATTATTTCATCTTTTTGCAGTTTTTATTATTATATATCTTAAATATGTTCGATAAAAATACCATTTACTTCCAAAAAAATTGCTTACCGAGCAAAGGTCGGTCCATTAGATATTTATATACTAGTAGCAATCCGCCCTCGCTTCGCTTCGGTTATAGGTTATAATCGTTTTACCCGCGTAGTTCCCGTTCCCGTGGGAATACCGGGATAAAATATAGCCTAGTTTACGCCCTGATATTGTAGCTTTCCATTGGTGAAAGAATTTTTGAAATCGGTCCAGCCGTTTTGAAGATTACCCGGAACAAACAGACAGACAGACAGACAAAAATTTTTTAATTGCTATTTTAGGCATAGGTGTCGTGCAAATAACCGTGTGAGCATGAAAAAAAACCTATTATTTTGACATTACAAACAGACACTCCAATTTTATTTATTGGTATAGATGAAAGAAGATATTGAGCCAACCCTGAATAATTGGGATAAAAGCAGGATAATAATGACTTTATAGACTGTAATAGATATTTAACTCAACATCTATACCAATAAATAAAATTGAAGTATCTGTTTGTAATGTCCAAATTATAGACTTTTTTCATACTCACACGGTTATTTGCACGACACCTATGCCTAAAATACAGATTAAAAAAATTTTGTCTGTCTATCTGTCTGTTTGTTCTGGGTAATCTTCAAAACGGCTGGACCGATTTCAAAAATTCTTTCACCAATGGAAAGCTATAATATCAGGGCGTAAACTAGGCTATATTTTATCCCGGTATTCCCACGGGAACGGGAACTACGCGGGTAAAACGACTAAAACCGAAGCGAAGCGAGGGAGGGTTGCTAGTTCTAAAATAATATCAGTACGTAGAACTTCTCGACATTTTCAAACGGCTTGCTTACGACATCAATACGGTAACCCAGGAATAATGTCAGATCGTTAGTTAGATCGTTAGTAGCCAGATCATTAGTACTAGGAGGAATTTTGGTGAAATATCCATAAAAGTATACTCTAATTAGAAATACGTACTTGACATTATCGTTATATTTGGACTAATTCTCACAGATACACGTAATTTTGACTGCACAGATGACGTAGCGATTAATATGTCAGGCTTTTGTGCCATTGTCGTGGTTTCCATTCCCACGCAGGACAATACTTCGTGCGATCCACAAATTATTGCTCCGAGACCGTGTGTAATTTCCGTCCATTAAATTTACACATTTTTAATATGGTAAAGTTCCCTGCAGCCATTAATTCGTTAATCCAGGATGTTGTCTTTTGAAAAAAGACCTCCCGTGCGTATTATCGTATTTTTTTAATTCTTATATATAAGCCACTTATTTTTATCTGAAGAATAAAAAAATATTGATAATATATATATTTTTTTTATTGCAAACGGTGGCAAACGAGCAAACAGTACACCTGATGGTAAGTGTTGCTGCCGCTCATGGACCTTTACAGGGTCGCTGCCTACCGCGAAGAAAGTGAAGGGAGTGTGAATGCGTGCATTGAGGCTCGGTGATACCAAGGGCACCACCAAACCCTCCACACACAAACACACCCAGAAATTTGGGCTTCCGGCTCTCTCGCTCAACGAACGAAGCGCAGTAACAAATTGCTACTACTCAGACGTCGATTTTATGCGAGAGTGTGGTACTACCCTGGACGGACCGGCCCGCAGCTGTAGAGAGATAACTGTCAACAGTGTGGTCCTACCACTCTTTCACATGTCCGCCACCGAAGACATGACTATAGGTATAATGCATTATGCACTAATATTTCGCCGTGGAGTTTAATTCATATTTATTTGGAAGAAGCTAGTGATTTCATTTTGAAAATTCGGTAATAATGGAAAACTACATCTTTTAAACTACCATTTATCCACAATAATAAAACAATTACAGGTAAAATGGCATGCTAATTCTATTTCACTAAAAAGTATATTAAAAATCTCGGAACGGAGAAGAGCTTTCTGCCTTTCACATTCCTGCTTTGCTTGCTTAACCTATCTCAATACCAGCATACCTTATTTACAACTAACACTAATGATGGAGATTGAAGAATTATTGAAAATTTTTGCTTCAAACCTTTTCTATTGAAAATATGGCCTAGATAAAAACTGTATAAAATTTTCTTTTGGTTCGTGTAGGTCGACCGAAAGTTACAATTTGTTATATTTTTGTGAAGAATATTTTGCATTTAATTAAGTGCTTAAAACATCTGCTGTTTGGGCATTTACCCAAATTCCCAATAATCCATAGGTACCAGATGTAGAACCACTTCCAAATACATTTGAAAAAATTTCAAATCCTGCAAGCAATTCCGTTCAGCCACACTAAATAGACACTGAAATATGAATCGCAAATTCAAAAGAATCATCATTGCAACCCACATGCATCCCACTGTTGGGCTCGGGCCTCCTCCACAATGGGGGGAATTTGAGCTAATACGTCAGACATGTTGGTATAGGGTTTCATTTCGAGTTTTCCTTCTCTTGCACTGATCTTATGTGCATATTATACCCATAGTCGTCTTTTACGACATCCACGGGCAAGGTAGGGAGTGCTGAATAGTATTCTTACTCCGTCACCACACGGCAATCCCGTGGGAATACTGAGATAAAATATAGCCTATGTTACTCCCTGATATTATAGCTTTCCATTAGCAAAAGAATTTTTGAAATCGTTCGGTGGTTTAAGCATCATCATCATCTTGCTCTTATCCCAATTACCTGGGTTCGACGCAATATGTCATCTGTTTTGACATATTGCAAAAAGTTTCGGCAATGACTTTTATGACCGGCCGCCTGCCTGACGTCAACCCTCCTTGGGAATGTAATCGTTGACCCAAATGGTACCAGATGGAGTTGGTCCGGATCAATCTAGGGCTCTTAGTCGTCTTTTACGACACCCACGAGCGGTGGTTTAAGCGTGGAAGCGTAACAAACAAAGAAACAAACTTACTTCCGCATTTATAATATTAGTAAAGATTACTAGACAGTGACGTGTTACCAATTACAATCAGAATAATCGAAGTATATGCCATACAACGGATAATAAAAATAAACTTTTTTGCAAATTATTCAATATCCATATTATTAAAGTAATCAATCGATAAATTTACAAATGTATCAGGACACTGAGCTTATATTATGTTATTATTATATATATCCCTTAATCGTCTTTACGACATCCACGGGCAAGATAGGGAGTGGTGAATTGTATTATTACTCCGTCACCACACGGAAAAAGAATAGCAATTGCAAATAAAGCAATTAAAACGATTTCAAATATCGTTTATTTTGATTTATAACCTAAGTTATTAAAAAAAAAAATAACCACATTACATTTATGTGAATTGTGTCCTTCTCCCTTATTATTCTATATATCATAGAATCTAAGCCTCAAATGTATAAAAATATATGAAATTTTCAATTACGTAAAGTGTTGAACTGAATTCGAAAAAGATCAATATTAGAGTCCCACACATCCATACTAATATTATAAATGCGAAAGTAAGGATGTTTGTTTGTTTGTTTGTTTGTTTGTAGCGCTTTCACGCTTAAACCACCGAACCGATTGCAAAAATTCTTTCACCAATGGAAAGCTATAATATCAGGGAGTAACATAGGCTATATTTTATCCCGGTATTCCCACAGGAACGGGAACTACGCGGGTTTAAGCGACTGAAACCGAAGCGAGGGCGGGTTGCTAGTTTCATATATGACTTCTTTTTACCTTAACCTTAGAAAGACCGCATTGAATTCCAGCTTATACCTACATATTGCCTCGTGAAAAAGAAATGCTTTTACATTGAATATTTTATTTTATTTCTATTATAATTCCTTAATGAAATAACAACATAAATCACCACCCTCTTTCTTCCACCTAGGTATCATAATACAGATAGTATCGATACATGCATACCTACACGAAAAGAAAATCTTGTCTCAGAAATCTATGCCAAACTATTTGTTTACTTATGTTTGTATTGTAACGTAGCAATAATGGGGGAATGGCGGATGAACTGATATATAATAATACATGTGAAAATATGCTATAATGAATTTGTGTTATATTTCTGCATTAAAGTTAATGCTTATTTTTGGAGTGGGCTATAGTCACCGCCGTCACCCGGCTCCATCCGAGGCGACAGAGGGGCGACGCGTGGACCCATAACCCACCCATAGCACGTCGCCTTCGCACAGTCACGGGTTAAAATTAGCGTTAGACCAAAGTAACTATTCCAACCGGATTAAGTCGCGGGCAGAAGCTAGTAGATAATAATTGGATTGACACAACATATTTTCATGACAGTAAAATATTAAGGTATCGCATCGCCTACCTGATATTAACCTTCCTATGCACTTGTTGGAAATAATCTTACCCAGTCTTTTTATCTTGTAAATATTTCACCATTGTCTTATCTCAATTCGTAGTGATCAGCTTATCAAAAACTTGTGTGCAAAAGTTTGGTAACATTTCAGTTTTAGTCAGCTTAACATCCTCCCTTTGGCATCATTAACCACATAACGTTAGGTGGAATTTAGGTATGTACTCAGCTTGTACTCAGCTTTTACAATACAGCGGGTATTGTAAAAAATATAAATACTAATAATTATTTATTATTCGTGAATGCTACCACATGAAATTTTTATTAAGTAAGTACATCATTCCCAAATAAATCTATCCACCGTGTGCTGATTTCAGCAACAATTTAATACCCTTATGTACATATTTTATGCTAACTCGATAAGCGCCTCATTGGTCTAGCAACATAAAAATATAAATTTCGGTTCGAATATACACAGTCGCTATTGAGTTCTTTACATCAAATTCTAATCAGCAGTACAAAATCTATAACTAAACCTGATAAACAGCAACTAACTTATCATGTAAATTGAGATTTAAAAGTTAAATAAATAAGAGTGCTATAACACGTAAAGAAATAAGTAGGTAATATGAAATGTAAACTCTAATAATAAATTGTAATTTATGAAAAATAAGGATGTTATTAATTTTGAAACTATGAAACAGTAGGAACTATAGAAATCAATAACATCTCGAAATCATCATCACCCTGGTCTTATAGCATTTACTTGGGGTCGACGCAATATATACTTCTGTTCCATCGTACATATTACAAAAGTTATTATCAATAGATTTATGACTGGCCGCCTGCCTGACATTAACGTCCCTTGAAAATGCAATTATTGACCAAATGGCATCAGATAGAGCTGGTTCTAAGCTGTTTAAAGCTCTTCGTCGCCTTTTACGACACCTACGAGCAGTATACGAGTTGATAGTATTCTTAGCCACTACCACACAGCGCCAATAACATGTCCAAATCTATATAAAATATTCTTATGATAATGCTACTCTTATATTTTATTACAAAAATTGACAGCAAACAAACTCCATTAGAACTTTGAAACAGATTTGAAACAACGCTTTGTGTTGAAGAAAGATTAAAAGTTGGACAGGTAGTCGTAAAACTAGTTTAATTATTTTTGCCGTTACTTTTATTACAAGAACTAAAGTTATATTAAGTTTTTTATTGTAATAGTTAAAAACCGTTAACTGATTACATGTGAACGGTGGAGTGAAGTGGTTTTTGCTCTACAGTATTCTGCTGACTCGTCCTCTTATGCTCGTCGACACTGTCAAGTATCTACTCACTAACCTTATTGCCGCTAAGCAAAAAAAATCGTCAATGTCTATTAAAATATGCATTGTTTAATATTAATTAAACACATACATGTGTTGTTTCTTTATCAAGTAATATAATAAGTGTTTCAGCATTTGAAATGAAATGAAATGATATGATTTGTTATGACAGACACAAACAGAATGAAAATTAATCAATAATTTGTTTATTCCTTACTGCACACTGAAACATAAAGAGAAAACGTTTATTTTTTCAGATTTGCATCATCATTATCGTCCAGCTCGAATCCCATTTCATCATCATCATCGCAGCCCACATACGTCCCACTGTTGGGCTCGGGCCTCCTCCACAATGGGAGGGAATTTGACCTAGCTAGTCAGACATGTTGGTATAGGGTTTCATTTCGACTTTTCCTTCTCTTGCACAGATATTATGTGCACATTATATCCCATAGTCGTCTTATACAACATCCACGGGCAAGATAGGGAGTGGTGAATTGTATTCTTACTCCGTTACCACACAGAAATTTACATGATTTAAATCCCATTTACATGATTAGTTATTAAATTTTGACCCTTTTTGGTATAGATTTAATGCCAATTTATTGTTTTCCTTAGTTATATGTGTAATTTAATAATTAGATTTAACTGTAGCAGAATAAAAGTTATGCTTTTTTTCATATTTCTTTTACGATACCCACGAGGAACATAAGGCTTACGTAGAGACACAATAAATGATATCATTTATTGTGTCTCTACAGCTACGTTTTAAATAAATTTTTGTATAATATTATTAGCACAAATAGTTCATTCCAAGATATAGTATGATATAATACGATATAGTTGAAAACCACCCGAACACATGTTCACGGTGATAAACGAGTACATAATACATATCACCTTCACATTTTATGACACGTATTCAAAACGTGACGAGTTGATACTGCGGTATATACCATTAAAATTTATATATAACCGTAAAACAGAACACCAAAAGATATACTAAAGGAACAAAGTAGTTAAATTTACGTTTTCTTCTCAATAACAATTTTGAAATATTTTTATAGTTTATTAGGCTATTCCGGTTGAACATTTTCATATTCTTTTTTACAGCCCATATACCATGCACCATATATGACCACCAGATTCTGGTTGGTCATATTAATGCGCAACTGGCAAGCCGCCAGTATCTGGTGCATAACACCGCGATTTAAATAGCTCTTAAAATTAAATAAAAAACTATATTCATCCTTTTCTAACTTATAAGAATCAAATAGAGTATAGTCAAGTGTAGGTTTTTCAACCATAATACAGACACCATTTCATAAAAAATTCTTATACCATCGAGTCGACATTTAGCGGTTAGTCGGGGTCACTTCTCCGTGGTGAACTGTCGTCATCAAAGTGTGTTTTTTTATTGTTATAATTAAGTATTTGTGAAAAACTGCAGCTTACAACATGGATGGGTAAGTAATAAACAATTTTTCAATTAGTGATTGTATCATTATTAGCTTTTTTACACTAAATACTAATTTTATCAAACATCGTTTACCGTCCGCCACAGCAGCGGATATCTATTTTCATTTATAATTTAATAAAATTGTATTAACTATTACTGTAATACTACACGTATCATTACTAACATTAATAAAAATGTGTTAACTAGTGTTAAATTTGTACAATATAAGATATAATTAACGTAATATTAAAATTAAATACACATAACATACCGGCGGGCCAGAATCTGGCTTTGCGCCATTCAGCGTTACCGTGTTCAAGGTCAGCGAAGTGGCACATTTGTTGGTCGGTAGACTAGTATGGATAAGGCTAAGGTAGATGTGTGTTTTTAGTTAACTCATAACTTTTTTGGTTCATGTTTTGCAATTTTATATTTTTTTAAATACGAGTATTCTTTTAATTTTTGCTTTTTATTTTTTTATTTGGTGCTTTTATATTGGATTAGTCCAATATCTCAAAGGCGTGGTGGAGGTGTGCGTACGCGTGGTGGAGGTGTCCGTACGCGTGGTAGAGGTGTGCGTACGCGTGGTGGAAGCAGTGAGCATCAGGTACAGGGAAACGTACATGATGGAGGTGTGCGTATACTGGGTAGAGGCGTGCGTTCACGTAGTGGACGTGTGCGTACACGTGGTGGGAGCAGTGGGCAACTGTTGGAAGGTAGTCGAAGTGGTCGTGGTCGTGGCCGTGGCCGTGGCCGTGGTCGTGACCAAACCAGGCCAGTTGCAATAGACGAGTTAGTATTTATGTTTCTTTTCAATGCTTATTGGTTGCGTTTAAAAAAAAGTATGTAAATATATCCACATTTGACGTCCTCATTTTTAGATTAAACTTGGTTCATATTGATGAGTTACCGACTGGCCACCAACTGGAAGAGCCTCTTCACATAAGAAGAAAGCGCGCTTGGAGTCCGTAAGTAACTTATTTTAGAGTATTATAATTCAAGGTGAATTTTATAACAATCACACAAATATTATTAATGTGAAAATTTGTATGTCTATGTATGAGTAGGTGTGTATCGTATCTTTGTTTGTTAATCCTTCACGCTCTAACATGTGAACGAACTTGTATGTTTAGTATGTAGGTTCTTTAGGTCCTGGATTAACACATAGGCTACACTACGTCGTAATCACCACATCTCATAGGTAACAGAGTGCAGTTAGAGAGTAATTTTTTAAATGATAACATATATGACACAGCCATGTAGGAATAACTTTGCACAAGCTGTCACTTATAAACGAACAGTTTCCCTCATTATTCATCAAACTTCAACAAATTTAAATTGTTTCTAAATACTTGGTTTTAGGTACGCTGGTTCATCAAGTACGCCTTCTCGACTATCCGATGTGGCAGTGGCTAAGGGTTTAGGCCTTCAGGAGCCACATCTTGTACATGACGTACACGATGTACAAGATGCTATAGAGGATGATGTTCAAGAAATTGAACTCGAAACATCATTAGTTATACCACCCTCTCCTGAAGTGTAAGTTGCTTACTTTCTATTACCATATTAGTACACACGTGCAATAATATAGTTATATAACTATTTCCAGGTTCGTTGAACGTGGTCCAGGCGTAAGTTTTGCCAGTACGTCGCAAAACATGAGTCCACGCCGTACCGTGCACCACCGGGGTCTTCGGGATAAAGAAATTTACACTTTTCTATATAGTCTTGGTAAAGATCTGCTATACATATTTGTCTACAATAAATTTTGTCTCTACCAAGGAATATATCTACTTTTTGTTTTTTTTTTTTGATCAGGAAGTGAATCGGAGGAAAGTGATGAGGAAGAGGTAATGGCTCCTGTAATCCCGAGAACCTACGTAAGCAGCATGGACACACCCACAGATCCTGATGACCACGAGATGAATGACTATGATTTAAGCCCTGGCAAAACGACTGATATGTCAGCTACATATCAGCCTCATAGCATTTTTGATTTTCACTGGACAGCGTTTCCGCAAGCTCAAATTCCGCCTGAATTGAGAAGGGAAACGTTTTCAAACATTAACTGTGGTCCAACATCTCTGTTTGACAATCCCCTAGATACTTTTACTGTTATATGGGATTTAGAATTTATGGAGTACATAGCTGCAGAGACAAATAGATATGCACAGGAGTTAGCGCAACACATGATGTTAAATGACAACCTCCAACCTCAAAGTCGCATCTGTGATTGGCGGGACACAAATCCCGATGAACTTTATGTTTATTTTGCTGTCGTTTTGGCAATGGGGGTTGTCATTAAAACTAAAATAGAAGAGTACTGGAGCGCTACTCCTGACATATTTTATACACCTGGTTTTAGTGCACACATGTCTTTAAGACGATTCCAATTGTTGTCAAAATGTCTACATTTCAATAACAATGGAGTCATGAGTACACTAGAACTGGATGCTTCTGCAGCAAAATTATTTAAAATTCAGCCGGTAATATCACACCTGAATAGTAAATTCCAAAATATGTACAATTTGCATCAAAATCTTGCTTTAGATGAGTCTCTCCTGCAGTGGAAGGGTTGGTTGGATATAAATCAATTCATTCCAAACAAGGCCGCTGCAGTAGGGATTAAAACATACGAAATTTGCGAGTCTAAGACAGGTTATTTATGGAGATTCGAAGTGCATGCTCATAAAAAACCACCGTCTACACAGACTGACAAAAGCCCTCTAGACGCATTTACACCCGCAATAGTACTGAAACTTATAAATGGTCTTGAAAATAGGGGTCATACTCTATGGATGGACAATTTTTATAATTCACCAGCGCTTGCGCGTAAATTAAATTCTATAGGGTTTGACTGCGTTGGCACACTTCGAACCAACCGTCAGTTTGTGCCGGAAGCTCTAAGCAATTTAACCAAGGCGAATATGCGGCCTGGCCAGATTACTGGTTTTATATCGGGTGACATCGATCTCATGGTATGGCGAGATTCTAACCGCATTGCGATGATCTCGACGTACCATGGCAATGCAGTTAATACTGTTCATGGGTCTACAAAACCCATCTTAATATTAGACTACAATATTATGATGGGTGGGGTAGATAAGAAGGACCAAATGCTGTCTATGTATCCGATTGAAAGAAAGAGAACCAGAATTTGGTACAAGAAGTTTTTCCGTAGGCTTTTAAATGTGTCTGTTCTAAATTGTTATATACTTGTAAAACATTTCACTTCTTCTTTTACTCACCGTTCTTTTCGTATAGCCCTTATTAAGTCTATTTTAGAAAAACACTCTCCTTCTTGTGTTGCGCCTCTGGTTGTAGATGACCAAATTTACACAGTTCAGAAACATCATTTAGCTGAATACCCGTTTCTGCCAGGAAGAAGTGGCCGATTACGACGCAATTGTGCCGTGTGCTCAAAGCGGGTGCAAACATTTTGCGTAGGATGCAAAAAGACTTTTTGTTTGAGCCCTTGTTTTGTATCTGTGCATAAGTAGCAGTAGTTTTTTTTTTTAATTTTAATTTTAAATAAAACATATTTTTGAATTTGAATAACATATTAACATTTTAAATACTATCTATAACCACAATAAATTGATGTTACAATACACTTTAAAATTCAGGTGTGATATTACTCTGAAGTCTTATCCATACTAACCTTACTCGTAACCGCACTTTTTGCGTTGAAATTATTAGATTTTGTTGTTAATTTTTTTTAAGTTTTTGTATAGCACTGTGCCCTTTTATTATAATTTTAGTCGTAAACTTTATTGTGTTATGTAATATAAATAACGTATGTAAACAAAAAACAAAAAAAGTCGCTCAATAATGCTATTTCAAAGAGGACTAGTTTTGACCGTTATTTTTACGTGGTTTGTTCCTAGGCTAGAAATATAAACCAAGACATTTCACAGAACTCTGTACTTTTTACTGTGTAATGTTCAAGAACCAAACTTTAAGAATAGCTATCGTTTTAAGTAATTTGACCCAACGTGTTTTCAGAAATCGATAATACACATGACCCTGTTTTTTGCCTAACACAGTCAATCCTAAGAACTGGGGCGTTTTTGTGATGGCTTGGGTATAAAAAATGTATATGGAGATATTTGTTTTTGTATTATTTTTGTAATGTTGCACTATTATGTCATGTAAATAGGAATAAATACATTAAAATATTGGTTTATCTTTTTTTTTATACGATATTGAACCCAAAAACCGGTAAAAATGTATTTACCCTAACTTTAAACCAGATTTATAGTACTTAAAATGATTTATTTTCACGAAATAATGATATCAGATTAATCTACAAACAGTAAAATTAAAAATTATTTGTGTAAAAAAGAAGTGCCGATAGAATTTTTTTTAGATAAAAGCATTTTAATAGCAATTGACCCATAGTGCGCGCGCCTGTCGTCATACTGCTGCCAGATGTGACATTTTGCGCAAGATGGCGGTGCCAATTGAGCGGTTAAGGGGAGTGATGGCTACTCTAGTGGCTAACTCGTGATCGGGTGCTTGCGGGATCTAGTCCAACCATGGTACTATTTCATTATATTGAATAACTATATCATGATTCGAAAGGCATCACACTGGAGCTATTAATAGGCATTTTGTTGTATGTAATATTATTAAAAAAAACTAGTAAATGAATTAAAAAGAAGACAATCCTACTGAGTTTCTTGCTAGATCTTCTCAGTGCGGTCGCGTTCCAATCTGGTAGTAATTGAAGTTGAAATGTAAAAATAAAAAAAAATTACAATATGTAAGTGCCCCGCTGGGTTTATGCATGATAAATGATTTGAATTTGAATACATCTAACGCTTAGTCTCGACTCTGCAACTCAGTGAAAGACAAATCGACCTGGAATACCGCACTGGTCCGAGGGTTGGGTTGCGTTTCACTTTCTTGCGCGATCTATTATCTTCTTATAGTATTTAGTCCTCTCATTCGACACCCATAGAGAATAGAGGATAATGTATTATGGTTCTCCTGTGTGGTGACCCAGTAAGAATATAATTCACCACCCTCTCTTACTCGTGGGTGTCATGAAAGTCGACTATAACATCTATGCAAGAAAAGGCAAACTCAATAGAAAACCCTTTGCCAATACGTCTAACCAGCAAGGTTAATTCCTCTCCCGTTCTAGTTGAGGCCCGAGGTCAACAGTGGAACTTATGTAGGCTAAGATGATGATGATGATATTATGCTTTTATTCTAGCGTCTTCTTCTTTATATAAAAAAAAATAATGTCTGTCTATATGTCTTTTATAGAATCGTAAACTATGCATTTGAACATGTGATGATCTTCAGCAAAGAGTTCTGCATGAGCCCACGAAGGTATCTGAGTTGGTACGACCCGACCTGGTGGAACCGCCATGGTGATTGCTTGCAAGGAGAATTCCGTTTACTATTTTTTTCATTTGAACAGAACGACGTCTGTTGGGTCTGCTAGTTACACATAAATACTATCCTTAGAATATTCAATCAGAAGTCTCATCATCTCAACTCATATACGTCCCACTGTTAAGACTCGAGGCTCCTCCATAATGGGAGGGAATTTAACCTAGTATTACACACTGTCAGAGGGGTTGGTGCAGGGTTTTATTTCAAGTTTATTGGTGAATTGTATTCTTATTCCGTGACCACACGGAAAGGCTTAATAAAATATAACGATTTAAATATAGTATTTGTAAATAAAATCTATAATTTCTAATTTAAATTAATCGTCTTTGTGTCGCTTTACACAATATGAACGTCAAATCTATAAAACTTTCAGGTACAAGTATTAATTGAATCGAGAATAATTTAATTATTTTAGCCCTTGAATGCTTGGTCTATTTATGACTTTAGTTTTCCCATATATTTTCATTCTTATAGCGTATTCTTTTTTATATTATTACTAGATGACCCGGTGATCTTCGCATCAGCTATTTATTTATCTATATACGAGTGCGCGATTTAAATAAATATGATTTTGTTAAATTAAAAAGAATACTTAATTTAATCAATGATGAATTTGGAAAATAATGACATTGTTTAAAGTTTAAATTGATACAGTTTATGCCGTTGAACGTTGAGTTTTGGGACACCTGTATATAAATCGGTAGTTGCTGTACAACTTACCAATAATGTTATTACATACATCCATATTATCAGCCTATTCATCCATCCATCCATCCATCAGCCTACAGACGTCCACTGCTGATCATAGGTCTCCCCACGAGAATGACACTCGGAACGGTCCTACGCCACTAGCATTCAACGATTCCCTGCGACTTTGAGGATATCGTCAGTCCACCTAGAGGGAGTCGTCCTACGCTGCGTCATCCGATTCGTAGTCGCCACTCAAGAATCTTTCTTCCCCAACGGTTGTCGGTTCGACGAGCGATGTGGCCTGCCCATTGCCATTTTAACGTGCTAATTCTGCGGGCTATGTCGATTACACCCATTCTTCTGCGGATTGCCATGTTCCGGATTTTATCGCGTAGGGAAATAACGAGCATCAGCCTATCATTCGTCTACTATTAGACATAGACTTCCCTAGGAAGGGGATTATGCCAAAATCACCACGCTTGGCAGGCGAATTAACGATCACTGTTGGTGTTATAAACTTTCCAGGATAGCATTTCTGTGCGCTGTCTTGGACTCGCAAATAAAAGAAAGAAACGTTGACACATTGTAAACCTATATACAAATACTTAGTTTAACAATAATATTAAAGGTAAAAATTTGCGATAAGAATAATATCATTTATTTCCCTTTCCACTATTCAATGCTGCTAATTAGAGGTTGTTATTTATTTACAATACTATCGGATCTCCTTGTATTCATTCTTATTAGAAAGTGTAACTATGCATGTTACGTTATGGTGGCTACTACTAATACTACCAATCCCTACACTTCTCGTGGATAACGTAAAAGAAGACGTTTTATATTGATCTGGACCAACTCCTTTTGATGCCGCCTGGGAAACAATTATATTCCTAAAGACGGTTATTTTTTTTTGTGTTGACTATGTTCAGAGCACACGATGTCTATTCCCTCCGGGGTGACGAAAAGGTGGCGTGCAGCTCCATAACCCACCGTATGCCCTATCCTTCGCCATTGGGCCGACCACCAGTAGCGACGTCCTTGTCGTCCGTGGCCAACCCGGTGGGATACCCTTTCCCTTTCTAACTGGGCGTTATCCGGGACGTCGGTCGGCGACGTGATGGCCTATTCTCCAGTCCAGTCACCCGCGACCTCGGCTAGAAGGAGAACTATAATTGCCCAAACGTTTGTAATATTTATGATATAAAAATAGTACATATTGCCTTGACGCCAACTAATTGGAAGAATATCAGTATGATGATGGTAATGATATCGATATATAGTGATAAAGTGATTAATAAATATTTAATGATGCAAACAGATCAAGAATTACCAAAACAAATAAGGCCTTTATAAACCTTACTTAATCATATATAAACGATATAATTAACCAACATCTGAAACAGTAAATAGTAAATATACCAACAATGTATATGCTCAACTCAATACATATTTATTCTATGCCAATAACATTAGATAAATTGCTGAATCATATCAGGACATCAGCAAATATTAATTTATAAACTAATCTGTACTTGTGTGTATCCTTATAAACTTAAATTAGTTTTGCTACCGCTTATATCTTCTGAATTAAGAAATTCTAAGTGTGATGACGGAGTACGAATACAATTAACCACTTCTTAACTTACCCATGGAAGTAAATCTAGAAATACATCGCTACGCCAGTGTATAACACGAGTAGTAAAATAAAAACTTTTCCATAGTAGAGAAGGCTCATGTTTAATAATGGGATGACAATGTGTGAAAACATAGAAGAAGGTAATAAACTACCGTAATCACTGTTTTTAATTGAAAAAAGAAAATGAAAACTACTTCCATTTTTTTTTCTACAATATAAATTTAAAGTAAAGAGGAGTGTGAAATTAATTAAGTGTAAAATTTGGCAGAATTAACTCTCTATTCACGCATTTTTCATAAAAAGGGATTCATAAAAAGGGATGAAATGTTCTGGGGTTTCCAGAAGTTAATATATAGATGATTATCTTGTTTGAACACCTACATGGTGTCCTATTATCTCTAATTTATACTCGATTAGCTAACACGTATAGTCACTATACAATTCCTATTTGTCTGTTTATAATGGTTCCACTAAACAGGATATTTGACATAAGAGCAGAATCTTACTTTGACCTAGTATATATATTTGAAATTTAAAAGAATAATAAAAAAAAATATATCATTCAAATAACCTCTATTATAATACGTAGTAACATAGATATTTTTTCACAGATAAATAAGAAACAAAGCTAAACTAAAACTTCGTTGGAATGAACTCGGAAAAAAATATCGTCATCATCTACATATGTCTAGACTTTATTGCCCTAATTGTCAATTTGTTCAAGCCTAACCTAATTCGCTAACACATTAAATTATTGCTCGATGACACGGGCAAGCTACTGGAGAGGGTGGTAGCTGCCCGCATCGACCGGCACCTCGTCGGCACGGGGCCCGATCTGTCGGACGCCCAGTTTGGGTTTAGGAGGGGTCGTTCGACGATCGCGGCTCTGTTGCGCCTGAGGGCCGTAGTGACTGAGGCCGTCACCGGTGGGGGAGTGCTGTTGGCGGTGTCCCTAGACATCGCCAACGCATTCAATAGTCTGCCATTCAGCTGCATCAGGGAGGCGCTCCGGTATCACGGAGTGCCAGCTTACCTGAGGCGGCTAGTGGCAGACTATTTGGTGGGGCGCAGCGTCCTCTGTACCAACCAAGCAGGGGATGTTGTGCGAACGCCCATGACATGCGGTGTCCCACAGGGGTCGGTCCTCGGACCCACCCTGTGGAACATCGGCTACGACTGGGCGTTGCGGGGGAGCCTCCCGCCCGAGCTGGGCGTGATTTGTTACGCCGACGACACGCTCGTCACAGCCCGCGGTGGGACGCTAGAAGAGGCGGTAAGCCTGGCGACCTATGGCACCGAAGAGGTCGTCAGGTGGATCGAGGCGCTGGGGTTGAGGGTCGCCCTGGACAAGACGGAGGCCCTCTTGTTCCATGGGCGCCTTATGAGCCCTTCCATCGGCGTCTCGATCACCGTCCGATCGGTTGACATCAGCATCCGGGCCCATATGAGGTACTTGGGCCTGGTGCTCGACGGGCAATGGTGGTTCCGGGAGTATTTCCGCAGGCTCGCTCCGCGGCTCGTCGGCGCGGCGTCCGCCCTATCGTAGCTTATGCCGAACGTGGGCGGACCGAGCGCTACGTGCCGACGGCTGTACACGGGGGTCATCCGGTCGATGGCCCTGTACGGCGCACCGGTGTGGGCGGGGTCCTTGACCGTCCGACTTAGGACCCTTCTGTGGCGACCACAGAGGGTCATGGCGGTCAGGGCCATCCGCGGATACCGCACGGTGGCGACGGAGGCAGCGTGCCTATTGGCCGGGACTCCCCCGTAGGACCTGGAGGTGGAGATGCTCGCCGGATTGTATCGGCGGGTGACGGGGGTGCGAGCGGAGGGCGGTGAGATCTCGTTAAGGGAGCTCACCGCCTGGCGCGTCGACGCCCGCCGAGACGTCATTGCCCGTTGGGCAGTCCGGCTGGAGAGGCCTCGGTTCGGGGTGCGAACCGTGGAGGCCTTCCGGCCGGTGTTGATGCAGTGGTTGGAAAGGCGGCACGGGGTGCTCTCCTTCCGACTGGTGCAGGTGTTGACGGGGCACGGGAGCTTCGCCAAATACCTGCATAGGGTCGTAAGGAGGGAGAGTACACCGTCCTGCCACCACTGCGATTGCGACGAGGACACGGCGCGCCACACGCTCGAGGCCTGCGCGGCTTGGGCAGTGCAGCGCCGTGAACTCGTCGCAATCATCGGTGCCGACCTGACGCTGCCGGCCATTGCTAGGGCGATGGTCGACAGCGTCGGGAACTGGGACGCGGTCGCAGCCTTCTGCGAGACAGTGATCTCGCAGAAGGAGGCGGCGGATCGTCTGCGCGTGGAGCGCAGCCTCGATGAGGAGATCCGCCGCCGGCGACTGGGGCGGCGCAGGCGCAACTATCTGCGCCTCATGCCGCCCTAGCCGAGGCCGCGGGTGACGTGACCGGGGATTAGTCCGTCACCCGCCGAGAGGCCGACCGCGTGAGGAAAGACGGACGTCCTCCCCGAGGGGGGGACGTCGGTCGACGGGAGGGTACCCCGCGTAGGGGGTGTTCCGTCGGGCCGACCACTGACGACAAGTAAACCTGCTCCGGTGGTCGGCCCAATGACGAAGGCGAGGTGGTTTTCGGGTGGGTTGCGGGAGTTGCGTGCTTAAGCCCCTCTGTCGCCCCGGATGGAGTGGTGCGGAGGCGCGCTGACCGCGACCCACCCAAAAAAAAAAAAAAAAACACATTAAATTATGTAAGTACGTATTAACTATACAACAGTATATCGATATTTTAATATTAGACGAATGATATTCATTTTCAGTTATCATCGCTGCAGTAAGGCGGTTCTACCCACCTTCCCGTTCTTTGGTGGACTGTAATTTCAATTAGCGTTGAAGAGTTTTCCGTATGGTGACGGAGTAAGAATACAATTCATCACTCCTTATCTTGCCCGTGGATGTCGTAAAAGACGACTAAAGGATATAATATACACATAATATCTGTGCAAGAGAAGGCAAACCCGAAATTAAACCCTTTACCAACATGTCTGACCAGCATGGTATAATAGGTCAAAATACCTTCCATTGTGGGGGAGGCCCGAGGCCAAAAGTGGGACGTATGTGAGCTGCTATGATGATGATGAGTAACACCAGGTTGCACGTTGCTCTTTGAGTTCCATGACGGTTTCAACGTGATGTGACGAGAAGTGAATATGAATGACGGCGTTGTAATATATGTCCCTGAAATGATTGAAACTGTAAAGAAGTTTTTCTTTTTACCATTAAGTAGTCCATTGATCTACCATGATTTTCCGAAACAAAAATCCTTGTTTGTTTCTTGAGACAATGTGCTTCTGTAAACGAAAGATCTTCAAAAATATTTTCCATTATAATGTTTACGAATAAAATATTGTTAAGATTTTATCACAAAAGAAATTTCCCAAAGGAGTGACGTCCAAGTATGATCGAATACATATTCCTTGTGACAGCTATAAATGTAGTTATTTATACATGTATTTTTTTTCTCGTCATTTCGTTTCAAATAATATCGATTTATTTGCCAATGCAATGCTTGGCGGTAAAATATATTGATTAAAAAAGACAATTCACTATTGTTTGAACATCCGATTATACAATCTGATGAAACTCTGTTGATTTCAAACTAATACACGTATTATGTACACAAACCATTTAATTCAATCAGAAATTGTCCAAATTCTTATTTTACAGTCTCTTTTTGTTAGCTCTTATGCGTCCTGATGTTGTGCACGAATATACTACAAATGGTTTAAATTAAACTATGTACTATAATGATCAGATAAATTGCAAAAAGGTTAACTTTTTTTATGATTCTATCAGCATACAAACATAGTCTTAGAATACCTTTTTTTTCTTAGGCTAAGGTCTGGGCACACCGCCCAAACCGTCCAGGGCGACGGATGAGCGGCGTGCGACCCCATAACTTACCGTATTCTGACTATCACTGGTACCGATTCCTTGATATCCGTGGCTGGCTCGGCAAGTTACCCTTTCGGATACCCTCCCCTTTATCGCCCCGACAATATTGCAGTGTTGCTGGCCAGGACGTCGCCCTTACGCGGTCGGTCTCTCTGCGGGTAGCGGACTAATCCTAGAATACAATAGAATTCTGCTAGTTTTATTAACTAAAGAAAGAAAGGGTGGTAGCTCATTTTATTATTACTTCATTACTACAAGTAAGACATGGAAAATCCATACTAATATTATAAATGCGAAAGTAAGGATGTTTGTTTGTTTGTTTGTTTGTAACGCTTTCACGCTTAAACCACCGAACCGATTTCAAAAATTCTTTCACCAATGGAAAGCTATAATATCAGGGAGTAACATAGGCTATATTTTATTCCGGTATTCCCACAGAAACGAAAACTAAGCCGCGGGTAAAGCGACTGAAACCGAAGCGAAGCGAGGGCGGGTTGCTAGTAATAAATAAATAACTCATTATTAGCTAATTAGTAACTACATGAATTTTGACGCAAATATTCGTAGTAAACCCACAGTACCGCTGTGTGGCATTTTATAGTATTAACAATCCGTTAAATATTTACATAGGCAGGATGAAAATACGCTTTGAATACTTATTTATAACGTTAATCTTTATTTACAATAGGTTAAAAAAGTAGTATTTCCTTAATTTTATTAAACTCTTTTATATTTAAAACAGATAGCATTATTGTTGCGTGAAACACTGATAATCTGCCAAAAAATTTTTAAACGTTAAAACTTCATAAGAATAGAAATTAAAAATATACAAATATTTGGGTATTAATATTACTGGGTATTAATTATTACTTTATTTATTGTAACTAATTAGAAATTTAAAAAAAACATTATTTGCTGTATAAATGACAACTAATGGAGAATGACATATTGAATACATATCCTTACTAATATTATAAATGCGAAAGTAAGTTTGTTTGTTTGTTACGCTTTCACGATTAAACCACCAAACCGATTTCAAAAATTCTTTCACCGATGGAAAGCTGCAATATCAGGAAGTAACATATGCCATACTTTATCCCGGTAATCCCACGGGAATGGGAACTACGCGGGTAAGGCGACTGAAACTGAAGTGAAACGAGGGCGGTTTGCTAGTATTAAATAACTTTATCCTTTTGTGATCATCAAAATTATAGTTCATATACATCCCATTGCCTGGCTCGAGTCTCCTCCAGAATGGCTGATAAATCGACCTAATCTCGTTAGTCAAACGAACTCGAAATAAAACTCTATACCAACGTATAGAGTTTTATTTTGAGTTTTCCCTATCCTGCATAAATATGAGGAAAGACCGACGGGTGAGGAAAGACCGACGTCCTCCCCGAAAGGGGGACGTCGGTCAATGAGAGGGTACCCCAATAGGGGTAGGGTATTCCGTCGGGCCGACCACTGATATCAAGTAACCCTGCTCCGGTGGTCGGCCCAACGACGAAGGCGACGTGGTTTTCGGGTGGGTTGCGGGAGTTGCGTGCTTAAGCCTCTCTGTCGCCCCGGACGGAGTGGTGCGGAGGCGCGCCGACCGCAGCTCACCCACAAAAAAAGAAAAAGTCCTGCATAAATTTTTTCTAAGTATTATAATCTTTTTATGACGACTAAATATTATAATCTTTATGACGACTTTTAGTCGTCTTTTTCGACACCCACAAATAAGAAAAGTGTAGGGGAAGTGTCTTTTAATCCATCACAGCACGAAGATTTGTGATGACGAGAGCTAAAAATATAAATTGTATTAACTGTAAATTATTTCAAACGTGGAGTTAGTAAAAATATTAATAAAAATTATAAAACCAGAAACATTAATTTTATATTACATGTGTAATACTTACATTATGAAAAATCCTTATTTCACACGTAATTTTATATACATGAACTGAGATTGTAATATATAATAAAATACTAAAATATCCTTAGAGAAGATGGATTGGAGAAGCTATATTAAATACCTCTAACAACTTTGAGATGTTTGAAGTTATGCCTTAATTTTAGATGCAAACATTTTATGAATATCAACTTTATAGCATAAATATTTTCATCACGTTGTTGTTATCAACATTTTTTTTTTGGGTGTGCTGCGGTCGGCGCACTACTCGCACCACTCCGTCCGGGGCGACAGAGGGGCGTAAGCACGCACACCCACAACCCACCCGAACACCACGTCGCCTTCGTCGTTGGGCCGACCACCGGAGCAGGGTTACTTGTCATCAGTGGCCGGCCCGACGGAATACCCCCTAGTGAGGTACCCTCCCATCGACCGACGTCCCCCCCTTGGGGAGGACGTTGGTCTTTCCTCACGCGTTGTTCTCATACTTTATAGTCCATAAAATATAGGATGATCTCTGTGACAGATGTCAACGAAACCAACGAAGTAAGTTTGAACGAGCGGCATGTTTACAATTTCATTTTGTATCAAATATACGGCGCTGTAACTAGAAATAAATTACAATCTTTATTATGTAAAAACAACTAAATATGGTTACAAATAATTACATTAATTCTAATCGATTTTAATTTGATCAATTATATAAATATTTAAACAATTAAATCAAAGATTTCTAGAAATACATTCAAAAAGTGTCTTAAATATCATAGCATGGTAAATAGCAGTGTTGTTACTACAAATAATTATTTAAATATTAGTTGCAAATATTTCAAACATGTTTATAACTATAATTGATAACACATACATCAACAATTTACAAATATTGCCGATAGAGGGCGCCCATATATACGTTGTTCATACATTGTCATTGCTGTGGGAGATTTTATGTGAATGTTTAACCTTCACTGAAAATTTCATTGCACGCCAATAACAGCACAGCAATAATTGAAATTGAATTGCTGTGCTCTTTAGAGCACATAGCTTTTAAGCTATATATAAATTTCTATTTGTATTAATAGCACCTTTCTTTGTAAGAATGATTAGAATTTTTTCGATGTGAAACATCTATAGGCGGGGGTGAAGCTGAACGTTGACGTGGCGCTAACGCCACGCTTGGATTTATAAAATAAAAAATAAATGTTTTAGAATTTTGTACAACGGCATCTACTGAGCACAAAATAAATTATTATCTATATTATCTATACCAATCAATAAACATTTATTTTTATTAGTATACTAGCAACCCGCCCTCGCTTCGCTTCGGTTATAGTTGTTTTAGCCGCGTAGTTCCCGTTCCCGTGGGAATACCGGGATAAAATATATCCTAGTTTACGCCCTGATATTATAGCTTTCCATTGGTGAAAGAATTTTTGAAATCGGTCCAGCCGTTTTGAAGATTACCCGGCACAAACAGACAGACAGACAGACAAAAAATTTTTAATCTGTATTTTAGGCATAGGTGTCGTGCAAATAACCGTGTGAGCATGAAAAAAGCCTATTATTTTGACATTACAAACAGACACTCCAATTTTATTTATTGGTATAGATCAGCTATACTCTAAGTGTGTTCCGCGGAACCCTAGGGTTCCGTGATACCTCTGTCGAGGTTCCGCAAGAATTTAGAAATAAAAAAATCAAAACACCTCTCTCTGGTCGCTCCGCGGCTGTGCGGACTCCGCGGCCGCGCGGAGACAAAACGCTATGAATGTTATTTATTTATTTATTTGTATTTGTATAAGCTTGTGTTACATTAGCTGGTACAATATCTCATAAGTTTGGTCTCAACAATTTTATACTTGTACAACGCGTTCGCTCTAAGTTTGCCGGTCTGTGGAATGCGCGTACCCTCCCCCACGTGACAACAAAACTTATAATGTGTCATAGTTTTACCCAAATATCTAACGTACACAATTTTTATTGTTACAATTAAATAAAAAATTTCGAACGTCATACACTCATACCTATCGCCAGCGGCAAACTTAAAACGAGCGGGTAGTATACTTGTAAGCGCTCAGTCTCTTTGATAAAAGCCGCCTCTGAATTAGACGCTATAGTTGTCAACTAGCGACTTTCGTCTCTAACTTCAAAGGATAAAGTCGATATTGTTTACAACGCTATTTTTAAATTTCTGTTTTTATTTTTGCTTTTTGTTTATCAAAGGTGCCGACTCGAGTATTTTCGAGAATATTTGAGATCGAGTCTAGGACTAAGTATAAAAGCGGCGATCGCGCGTTGGCGTCGTCATCCATCCGACGTCCTCGTCACGTCCTCGACGAAGAGGACGACAATATCACACTCGCTCAACAAAGAGCCTACACGGCCCGCGAGGCCTTAACAAATAAATATCCGCGGTTCCGCCCTCGCCGTCGAGGTGCGAAACCGCACCGCGCAAAAGTCACTACTAAAAACGTGGGCACGCCCACTTTGCCTCCAGCGACGCCCCAAGCCGAGGTCCGTTCCCCACAGGGGGAGCCCTTGGGCGATGTCGCTTAGCATACTCTTCTACCTACCTACTTACAAGCTCGCTAGCGAGAAACTAGTGTTCATTGTTTTACTGCCTGCTGTATTCTGTTGTCTCAGTTTTATACATTTCTTCCCTGTAGGTTCTAAATTTAGTCTCTTATACGCAGTAACGA
Source organism: Lymantria dispar (assembly GCA_032191425.1). NCBI lineage: Eukaryota > Metazoa > Arthropoda > Insecta > Lepidoptera > Erebidae > Lymantria > Lymantria dispar. The sequence continues at coordinate 16,263,053 of CM063458.1, forward strand.
TTGTGCATTATTTAAACCCCACTATCCTGACTTGTAACATTATAAATAAAGAAGAATGGAACGTTGGCTTAAAGGTGTTAAACGTGTTCCAACAACATCTTCTAATGACGCTGAATGTTCAAAAGCAATGCGCGCGGAGAATTTAGCAATCACCGATCCAGAAGATGATGCCACGAGTGCCACGACGTCAAGCTCGACGGTTTCAAAGACGAAAAAAAGGAAGTATGATGAATCTTATATCAGTTTCGGATTTGTTGATTCCAACGGCTCACATCTCTGCATGCTCTGTAGTAAACTGCTTCCTAATAGTTCCATGGCACCTGCCAAATTGCGTCGACATTTAGAAACCGTACACCCCGAGACTAAAGACAAGAATAAAGAATTTTTTGTTCGCAAAAAAGATCAGTTATTAGAAAGTCAAAAAAATATGATGCATGTAACACAAACTACCAACGAAAAGGCCACGGAGGCATCATACTTAGTTAGCTATCGCATTGCACAAGCAGGTGAAGCGCACACTATCGCTGAGAAATTAATAAAACCATGTGTATTAGACATAACAAAATGTATGCTTGATGAAAAATCTGCAAAGCATCTTTCTACTGTTCCGCTATCAAACGATACTGTTTCACGACGAATCCATGATCTGGCAAGCTACGTCAAACAAGAACTAGTTACACGTCTACAAAATACACGATTCGCTTTGCAAATGGACGAGTCGACTGATGTCGCTGGTTTGGCTATCCTGCTGGTTATTGTGAGATATCCATATAAAAGTTCTTTTGAAGAAGACATGCTTATGTGTTCATCGCTGCTTACAAACACTACCGGGGAAGAAATTTTTAATAAAATAAATATATTTTTTGAAGAACATAATCTCAGTTGGAACAATTGCATTGACATTTGTACAGATGGGGCCAAGGCGATGACAGGTAAAACAGCAGGAGCAGTGTCACGAATGAAAAATAAAGCGCCTAATTGTAGTTCCAGTCATTGTATTCTGCATAGACAAGCACTTGCGATGAAGCAAATGCCGTCTAATCTAAAATTAGTTATGGATGAAGCGGTAAAAATAATAAAATCACGACCACTACAATCCCGATTGTTCTCATTATTGTGTGAAGATTATGGCAGCAAACATAAAACACTGCTGCTCCATACAGAAGTGCGATGGCTGTCTCGGGGAAAAACTTTAACAAGGCTATTTGAACTTAGAGCCGAGTTACAAATGTTTCTTTCACCAGATGGCGTAGTGGTTAAGATAGCGACCTACAGCGCCAGTGTCGGGGGTTCGAATCCCACGCGGGACAACACTTTGTGCGATCCACAAATTGTTGTTCTGAGTCTGGATGTAATTTGTGTCCGTTAATTATGTTTGTAAAGTCCCCTGCAATACAAGGATTATTTCCTTAGTGCAGGGTGTTGTCTTAAATAAATAAATTAAAAAAAAAATTAAAAAAAAAATAATTAAAAAGATACTTCTTTTAATTTGAAGGACCGTTTGTATGATAAAACTTGGTTGTTCCGATTGTCTTTTATGGCGGATATCTTTCAAAAACTTAACGAATTAAATTTATCGTTGCAAGGTAAACAGACAACAGTGTTTCAGGCCTATAATAAAATAACTGCTTTTAAAAGAAAATTAGATTTTTGGATCATTTGCATTGGTAAGAAAGAAATAGAAAGTTTTACGTTACTCAGTGAGTTTGTTAGCGAAAACGACTCAGAAATGTTTGAAGATAATGTGTTTGAAGAATTGGTCCAATATCTCAGTTCGATGCGCGCATCTTTTGAAAAGTATTTTCCCGAAGAACACAATACAAAAATTAAAGTGAACTCCTGGATTCATAATCCTTTTTTACCCAACTTGGAAAAGCCTGAAAACATGTCAAATGAGATATATGAATCTCTTTTAGAAATGTCATCAGACACAAGTATGGAGTCATTGTTCAAAACGACGCCTCTTAATGATTTTTGGTGCAGAATCCAAGATGAATATGCAATGCTTGGCCAAATGGCTCTGGATATTCTTCTCCCGTTCCCAACTACATATTTGTGCGAAACAGGATTCTCTACCTACGCAGCCACGAAAACAAAATATCGCAATAGACTGGACGCCGAAGCTGATATGAGACTCCAACTTTCTTCCATCAAACCTGATATCAAGCAATTGATGAAAAATAAAAAACAGTTTCATACCTCCCACTAGTTAGATTTTTTCTTTTTTAATGTTTTCTATTATTGTCCTTACCAAGTGGTGAAGTAAATAATAATTAGTAACTGATACATTGTACTTTTATTATGCTGATTAATATAGAATACACTTATAAAAATAATTGTTTTATTGTAGGGTTCCATCAAGTATTTTGCTTCCCAAAAGGGTTCCGTCATTTAAAAAGTTTGAGAACCACTGGTATAGATAATCCCAAGAGAACACATTACTGGGATAAATAGTGGAATCATTCATACATATAAAGTACAATAACAATATACATAATTACAAACTTTCGCCTTTGTAATATTAGTGTGATGTGACATCTCTCGCGTGTCCCTGTAGTGTCTGGTGTAGTTGGCCGTCATAGCCAAAATGTGGTCAGGAAGAAACCATAAAAACCTTTGTGCTAAGCACGAAACGTTTTTAAACTTAATCCATAGACTAAACGCTCGAGTGCACGGACGTAATTTTATTAAATGTATAATTTGGAAAAGATAAAGATGAGAATTATAATTAGGTATTTATGTAAATTTATGAGGAAGTCAAAGAGTGCTAAAAGCTTTTTCAGTTAGTTCAAGATTGACTTTACAAAATAAATTTACTCGGTAAAACGATCCACGAAAAAGAAATTGAGTAAAACCGTCGTGGGATTTCTTGCTAAAAGGAATAAATTAACAGTTATTATTGAAATCGTTGAATACCATAATATTTAACTTAACAATCAATCATCAATATCATCAATAGTTTATAAGGCCAATCATCAATAGTTTATAAGGCCGAACAAAAATATCTTTGATTTTTACTTTATCGAGACTAACATGTAGTATCATTAATTTTAGTTGTATTTGATGTTTAATAGATCGTTACGTATAATAGAGGTCTTATTAAGTTTATAAGTTTTAACTTAAGTTTCTACGATCACAAATTATTCGATATAATAAAAATCCAAATATAACTGTTACTTATATATACCGTTAAATGTGTTTTATGTCATGTCGTAATGCCGTAACCTAAATATTAGTCGTATGCCGTAAACTAAACATACCTATATTATTAAATTATTACTTTCTTTTGAAATGCCAGGAAATCCAATCATTTATGTTGCTAAATAGATTTTTAGAGTCAGATAATTTCTTGTTTTTTGAAAACAGTTTTAGATTTGGTGTAGTTTTTTTCTAATGTAGTGCATTACACATTATATATAAAACTATTTTTACGGATTTTATCACGTTTATATTTGATTTTTGGTTGCCCGACGTTTCATATAGACATCTCCCATATTTTTTTTCATATAGAATCATTTTCTTTTTGCACTGGCAATAAAACAATCAAAAAATTCAAAATTTAACAACTAATTTCTATAGGAGGATCTAGAGGGTAGAACTTATCTAGTTAGGGGGTAGATCCTCCTATAGAAATTAGTCTCTATGATAACGATGACTTGTTGGATGTGAGTCTTCTTAGTTCACTCGTGATCGTGAACGCTGAAAATTGTACGAAACTTCAGGCAATCAAAAATCAACTACAATCGCGATAAAATCCATAAAAATTGTTTTATTTACAGTGTAGCTTTTCAATGCAGTAGTCGAGCAGTGACCGATAGCATAAGTGTGGATGCTGCTACGGCCGCTTTGCCTAGTAAGTAGTAAATAAGGCGCTTTGGTGCACTTACTCTACTACTACGCTATCACTGACGTAGCTGTGTAGACTCTTCTAGTCTACGTTAGCGTTCTATATCATTCAATTTTCACAGACATGGCGCACCTTAATTTTCACACTAAATTAATCACAGAATAATACGTATATGGTTACTTATGTGTGTAGATTTGTGTGTTACTCAAAGATACTGTAAGGAATCACTAGGACAACGTGCAGCAGCACTCACTATAACGGGCGAGCTAAGATATTTCACGTCCATCGTTATTATAGATATAAATTTCTTTATTAACGATGACATATTGAACGTGGGATATCTTAGTCCGTCTGTGACCATGAAAGCTGGAAAGAGTTCAAAACGTTTGGCAATCACAAATCAAACACAAACGTATAATACATAATTTTATTTACAATGTGGTTTTTTTTTTGTCGCGGTGGGTTACGGTCGGCGTACTCCTCGCACCACTCCGTCCGGGGCGACAGATGGGGGTAAGCACGCACACCGGTAACCCACCCGTGACACGTCGCCTTCGTCGTTGGATCGACCACCGGAACAGGATGACTTGACGTCAGTGGTCCCCCCGACGGAATACCCCCTAAGGAGTACCCTCTTCTCGACCGAAGTCCCCCTCTCGGGGAGGACGTCGGTCCTTCCTCACTCAGTTGGCCTCTCGGCGGGTGACGGACTAATTCCCCGATCCAGTCACCCGCGGCCTCGGCTAGGGCGGCATCAGGCGCAGGTAGTCGCGCCTATGCCATCCCAGTCGTTGGAGGTGGTTCGCGTCGTCGAGGAGACGCTTCTCGCGCACTCGCTCCGCCGCCTCCTTTCGCGCAACTACTGCCTTGCAGAAGGCTTCGACCGCGTCCCAGTTCCTGACGGTGTCCGTCGGCATCGATGATTACGACGAGTTCACGACGCTGCTCTGCCCAGGCGGCACAAAGCTCGAGCGTATTTACAATGTGGTTGCGAAAACATCGGCAATCATCACTTGGTAAGTTTATAAAATCAACTGCGATCGCTAAACCCACCTACTAAATATGGCGATTATGGTACTACCTTTCTTGAGGGTCATAGACTAGCGCGGCACATCTATGGTGGTCGGTGCAGCATCCATACAATACCAAATTATAGTAAATCATAATACTTCTCAATTTTTAACCGATTTCAAAAAAGGGGGTCTCTCAATTACATCGTATATATGTTTTTTTTTTTTTTTTTTATCCGCCGCCGGCGACTGGGGCGGCGCAGGCGCAACTATCTGCGCCTCATGCCGCCCTAGCCGAGGCCGCGGGTGACGTGACCGGGGATTAGTCCGTCACCCGCCGAGAGGCCGACCGCGTGAGGAAAGACCGACGTCCTCCCCGAGGGGGGGACGTCGGTCGATGGGAGGGTACCCCGCGTAGGGGGTATTCCGTCGGGCCAACCACTGACGACAAGTAAACCTGCTCCGGTGGTCGGCCCAATGACGAAGGCGAGGTGGTTTTCGGGTGGGTTGCGGGAGTTGCGTGCTTAAGCCCCTCTGTCGCCCCGGACGGAGTGGTGCGGAGGCGCGCCGACCGCGGCCCACCCACAAAAAAAAATATATATATGTTTTTTTTATGTTTGTTCGCGGATAACTTCGTCGTTTATGAACCGATTTTGATGATTCTTTTTTTGTTGGAAAGGGTATATTTTCCAAATGCTCCTATGAAAATTTTATTTAAATCGGACTACAGGTTTTTGAGAAATCAACAAAAATCTAAAAATTTGTTCACATTGTCTACATTATTGAAGGCGGTTTCTTTTTTTGGCAAAAAATAATTATTTTAAGACAGCCCTGTACTAAGGAAATAATCCTTGAATTGCGGGGGACTTTACAAACATATGACGGACACAAATTACATCCAGACTCAGAACAACAATTTGTGAATCGCACAAAGTGTTTTCCTGCGTGGAATTCGAACCCGCGACACTAACACGGTAGGTCGGTATCTTAACCACTACGCCATAGCTGCATAGATGCAGTCGCTGAGAATTGAGAAGCCTATTTTCTTTTAGACATAAAAAACCCACATTATATAGCACCAGCATAGCGATACGCTGCATATGTTTTTGGTTAAGTTTTATTACCAGCCGCCTGCCTGGCGTCATTCTACCTTGTAAATGTAATCGTTGATAACATAACACTAGGGCCAAATGAAATCCAATTAAAGACGTTTTAATTCATATGCTGGGTGAAATTTTCAATTTCATAACTTATTATTTATACATAGTTTTTGCATTTGAGTCGGGTATTGGCTTTTGGCAATACACCATTACCATAATCCGGGGTAAATATATGCCCCGCATGTTGTTTATCGCGCTCCTTGTGGATAATGCCGTCATGCGAATACTAAGTCATAGATTATATGTAAAGAACAACGAAAGCTTATGGAAATAAGATGTTTGTGTTTTTAAATTATGTGATTCAGGCAATAAATTTTACTGTTTCACATAAAATTATCTTCACAACGTATTGTGAATGAAGATAGTGTTTTCTGTATAGTTATACTTATATATTTCTTAAATTTTTGAAAATGTAAAAAATATAATTTTAACCGTCGCCCACAAGGATACAATTTCGATGTTTTTTTTTTGGGTGGGCTAAGATCGCCGCACCCGCCACCCGGCTCCGTCCAGGGCGACAGAGAGGCGGCGCGCGGCGCCATAACCCACCCGTAGCACGTCACCTTGGGAAGAAATACCCTGAGGGGTACCCTCTCCTCTTGACGTCCCCTTTGCGGGACGTCGATCGCCGTCGCGCGGTCAGCCTGTCTGCGGGTGACGGACTATAATCCCCAGTCCGGTCACCCGCGGCCTCGGCTAGGGTGGCATCGCCCGAGTCGCCGGTAGCGGACCGTGTCGTCGTGGAGGCGTTCCTCGCGCGCATGATCCAAAAATTTTAATGTGTTGCAATTTAGATATGTTTAAATTTGAAACACAGCAACCTATTATGAGGATTACAAGTATGTGCCAGATAACAGCACACTTCTCACAGGAATATAGCCTTATGAGAAAAGGTTGTTTTGAGGCAACATTCTTTTAATTGTTTAAAAAGTATATTGTTAAGAAAACCGTTTTATATACATACGAACACAATTATAAACGCTCATATTTGTAAAACATTACATAGTTTTAAAAGCAGTTAAGTGTTTAAACCTTCCGTGTGATGACGGAGTAAGAATACAATTTACCACCCCCTATCTTGCCCCTCGGTGTCGTAAAAGACGACTAAGGTATTTTAATATGCATACAAGAGCTATGCAAGAAAAGGAAAACTGGCAATAAAACCCTGTACCCAACCCATCTGAACAGCGTGGTATAGTAGGTCTACTTTCCTCCCGTTGTGCAGGAGAGAGCCCGGCAGTGGGACGCATATGAGCTGTGATGATGTACATGTTTAAACCTGTTATCTAAGCTCTCTAAATTCTATAATCCATCAAACCGCCAGCTGATATTCACTGCTAGAGATAGGCATCCCCACGAGAGATGATAGTGCCACCGTTGCCAAATTTAGCAAGGGCATTAGAGGTCTCAACTGGTGTTATAAGGATTTTGTAATAATTCACGTAAAAACTCAAATCAACGATCGTACTTTCTGATATAGACCAATCTGAATTTTAGTATAAAAAAGGACGCTTCATCGACCACATTGAGATAATAGAATAAATAACAAGTAATACGAAATGGTTTGGTATTCAGGCTAGGCTTTATCCATATAGAGCCGTCACAATTAAAATGAGCAACTGAGACTCCATCTTTAATGTATATATTTACTCAGGATTATGGTAATATATCGTCCGGCGCCATCGCAGCGTTTTCTACGCTTTTGTATGTTTGTAAAGTAAATAGACCTATCGCACTTTACTAAATGCTTATTCAAAGAAGTACTTAATTATGACTAGGCAGGTCTGTGTAGGTTAAATGAAAAATGTTTTATGTATATTTTAACCTTTAGTGTTCTTTTATTTCTAAATAAAAAAAACAACTAGGTATATTGAAATGGGACATGTTTTATATTTAAATATAAATTTCTTGTGTACGTATGTATGTCACTGAACTCCTCCTAAACGGCTGATTCGATGTTGATGAAATATTTTGTGTGACGCAGTAAGAATACAATTCACCACCACCATGCCCGTGGGTATCTTAAAAAACGACTAAGGAATATGATATGTAAATAACATTTATGCAAAGGAAGGAAAGCTCGAAATAATACCCTACACTAATCCGTCTGACAAGCATAGGCCAATTACCTTCCTATTGTTGATGAGATGATGATATTATATGTGTATGTTTGTGACGTACACACGGACACAAGAAATTTATATATAAAGATATGTATGTGGTATATTTTCAATGGCATGCCCTTGTTTTCGTGAAAACTGTAAGCAGCCTTGTAATATAAATTTCACCTTATTATTTTTATTTACACATGTCATTAATCGAGCACAATTAAGTTTATTTTTCACAATACGCAATTCGAGCCCATGAACGTTCCTCATTCAAAATATTAATTTATTTTTCTTTATGCTTAACAATCAATATCTGGTTGACCGAGCTTCGCTCGGAATATTTTTGTCGAATTTATTTAGATATATATTAATAAAAAATAAATAATGAAAATTATATAAAAAATTACAAAAAGAGAATAATACCGAGATTTGAACCGACGCTGTTTAAATGCCACGAAACCCAAAATTAAAACCGGGCGTCTCCCCAACTGAGCTACCGTAACTCATGACATTGACAACGAAATTTGAATTCATATTCTTTTAAAGTTTAATGTCATTATATTGTTTTACTAAAAACACGGACAAAACAACATTTTCTATAAATAAAACCCAGCTAGATCGATTTTTTGGACCCGAAACCTCTAGTATGCCAAGTTTCAACAAAATCGTTGGAGCCGTTTCCGAGATCCTGAACATATAGGTATATATATAGGTATATCTATACCAATAAATAAAATTGGAGTGTTTGTTTGTAATGTTAAAATAATAGGCTTTTTTCATGCTCACACCGGTTATTTGCACGACACCTATGCCTAAAATAGCAATTAAAAAATTTTTGTCTGTCTGTCTGTCTGTCTGTCTGTCTGTTTGTTCCGGGTAATCTTCAAAACGGCTGGACCGATTTCAAAAATTCTTTCACCAATGGAAAGCTATAATATCAGGGCGTAAACTAGGCTATATTTTATCCCGGTATTCCCACGGGAACGGGAACTACGCGGGTAAAACGACTATAACCTATAACCGAAGCGAAGCGAGGGCGGATTGCTAGTATATATATATATACGAGAATTGCTCGTTTAAAGATATAAGATAATTTTAGGACGAACTTCATCAATCTCTACCAATAAATAAAATTGGAGTGTCTGTTTGTAATGTCAAAATAATAGGTTTTTTTCATGCTCACACGGTTATTTGCACGACACCTATGCCTAAAATAGCAATTAAAAAAATTTTGTCTGTCTGTCTGTCTGTCTGTCTGTTTGTTCCGGGTAATCTTCAAAACGGCTGGACCGATTTCAAAAATTCTTTCACCAATGGAAAGCTATAATATCAGGGCGTAAACTAGGCTATATTTTATCCCGGTATTCCCACGGGAACGGGAACTACGCGGGTAAAACGATTATAACCTATAACCGAAGCGAAGCGAGGGCGGATTGCTAGTTGTATATATTTATCATTGGTAATACAAAAATTTGCTTCAACTTTTCTTTCTTGTAACGACTATTTTCTTGCTTATATCTTTTCTCTTAAGATCCGAGGAAAAAAAGAGTGGTAGATCACAAGAGGAAAAGGATAATGCTCCTTTGCCTTCCTTTTAAGTAACTACCTTTACTTTTTATTGCCCGTACCTTCACGTGCCTTAAAATAAACGTAGGCAATAGTCGTTCGTATCACATTTCTAAATTCTATAATGTGATCAAAAATAGCGTTAGAGTATAAGAAAATGGTGCAGGTGCTTACGGGGCACGGGTGTTTTGGGAAGTACCTGCACAAGATTGTCAGGAGGGAGAGCACACCGTCCTGCCACCACTGCAGTTGCGACGAGGACACGGCGCAGCACACGCTCGAGGAGTGTGCTGCATGGGAGGGAGAGCGCCGTGAACTCGTCGCGATTATCGGTGCCGACCTGGCGCTGCCGACCATCGCCAGGGAGATGCTCGACAGCGTCAGGAACTGGGACGCGGTCGCCGCCTTCTGTGAGGCCGTAATCTCACGGAAGGAGGCGGCGGATCGTGTGCGAGTAGAGCTCCTATTCGGCGACACGTTCCGCCGCCGGCGACTCGGGCGGCGCAGGCGCGAGTATCTGCGCCTAATGCCGCCCTAGCCGAGGCCGCGGGTGATCGGACCGGGGAATTGTCCGTCACCCGCAGAGAGGCTGACCGCGCGATGGCGACCGACGTCCCAGTACGTCGAGAGGTGAGGTTACCCGAAAGGGTATTCCGTCGGGCCGACCACTGATGACAAGTCACATCTGCTCCGGTGGTCGGCCCAACAACGAGGTGACGTGGGTACGGGTGGGTTATGGGCCCGCGCGCCGTCCTTTCATCGCCCCGGAGGGACAGGACCGCGCGTGCGCTTACCATAGCCCACCAATTAAAAAAAAAAAAAAAAAAAAAGAAATAAAAAAAAAAAAAAAGAGTATAAGAAAATATCTATATCGCGTTACTAAATATTGTCACGGTATATACTGTTGTTTTGAATGTTTGTTGAGTAAATATACAATCTTTCTTCAAGACACGAAATAATTTAAATTTTGCCAAGCTTAAGGCGTTTCTATAAGTTTTAAGAAACGATTAATTGAATTTCTTTCATCAAAGTAATTAACTGCCCAAGGCTGACTTTAGTTAGATTTACTTTTAAAATTTTTAATGAAGGTTTACACGAAAATTAATGAAAAATACTTATTACATGTTATACATCAAAAAATTACTATTATTAAAGTGATTTATTAGTTTGTCGAGCAGCGTATTATCGTTAGAAAACAGGCTCTACTAATACATGATTCAATATTGATAGTAGTAGTGTTACAATATTCTTTGTAAATTTATTCGCTACGATTTGTTTACTTAAGGCTCATCCTTCAGAATGAATAAATGATTTAGGTACGCTCTAGAATAAATAAGTCATTTAAACATTGAAAATTCTTATCTTTTATTCTACAACTCGATGACATAACAATAAAATAGAGATACTGTTAAGGGTTAAGACAATTTATTCATATTTAACTTCACTAGGCATATCTTTCTGGCTGAGTTCAATTTATTGTAAAGTTGTCTAAAGGGTAGTTTCAAGGACTGAGCAATTATAGGCACCCATTTAAATACATAGTTGTTAAAAGAATGCCGTTATAGTATCTCGTCAATTAGCTACATCATTTTATATATAGGAACATTTGTATGATGTTATCTAATCTTGTATATTTGTCAGTTTAATCATTATTATGAATATATAGTTCAGTTATTAAATTAATTTAAGCAAGCAGTTATGTAAATAATATACAGAGTGTATCAGGTTATGGGGCAACTGGTCAAAAGGGAGCTAGGAAATGGTGGTAGGAAACCATGAAAAAAATTTGAACGAAAAATATCGATTCGTTAAGGAATTAGAGACATGTAAAGTTTTCAATTTTGTCGTCGCTTTTTCGTGTAAATCTGATTGAAATGTATAAAGTCAATGATACTTAATACGCAACATATTCATACTTTGTTATGTTCATTAGAAATTGAATAAATCAATGATTACATTCACATAAACAAAACAAACTTCGCTTTAAAACAGCTGATCGGCCTTGGACCGTTGACAGCTCGTCGCTCGTAGGTATAAACCTACACTATAGTATTTGCCAAATAGCATGGCAAAAGAGGTGATTTGGTGACCTTCACCACGATATCATCAAATCCAAGTAATTTATCGCTAATTCTATCGCTTTCCATACAAACCGTCTTATCGTTGTAATATCGTGGTGAAGGTGTCTAGACTGTACAGAGGTTACAAACATTTGTCTGCGTGTAATTTGGTTAGAATTTTAATTAAGAAATTATTAAACACCTACACGTGCAATAATAAAGCATACGTACACGTTACCTACCTTACCACTGCCCTAGCATGAAACTGATAGCTAACCTATCTTAAGACTAACTTTTTGTTAAATACGTAAGGTGAGGTAAAATAATACTAAACTAAAATAATTTATTTATGACTTTACAAAAATCTATAGTTCTGGACTGTCACTTCCACTACTGTTACTATCACTGCTGCCTGATATATGAATTATGAATGCATCAATCTTTCGGTATGTACTGTCATTGAGGCCCATCATTTTTTTTCAATATCTTTTACGTGCTCCACACGGAATGTCAAACAAAATGGCGACTGGGCCACACGACGCCACTGATCTCGTACACCTGACGCTAAAATCAGTTAAGAAAAGATTTTATGTTTGATACACATAACCTAAAATCTTGCATCTACTTGTGCGATCCTTTAGGTTTATTACACCTGACGGTAAAATGAGTTGAAAGAAATGTGTCATAACTTAAAACTTGGCATTTTTTGGGCGTTACATAACTCTTCGAAGCTAATTACGTATTTAATTATAGGATCTATATTATATTGAATTTATATAAATATTATCGGTACTTTAATTTAAATGTTACTTAAAAACTTTTGATATTCAGACATTTGAAAGTAATTTGGCATTGTTATCAATGATATTATTTATAAAATAATGAAATGTCACCAGTTACAGGTTAATCTGGTATTTTAAAACAATGAAATACATGATTATAGGATATTAAAAACATATATTTTCTATGGTAATTTTACTAGATTTCGTAAAATTTTGGGTTGTGCTGTTTGTAATGTTGCTTCCTGGTAGGCATCTACCAAGAGAATTTTGCGATACAACTTTTCGATAGATTTGTATGGTAAGCGATAGATTTTTTTTTCAATTTTAAGATATCGTGGTGAAGGTAGGTGAAGGTATAAGAGTGGTAGGACCACACTGTCGACAGTTATCTGTCTACAGCCGCGGGCCGGTCCGTCCGGGGCAGTACCACACTCTCGCAGAAAATCGACGTCTGAGTAGTAGCAATTTGTTACTGCGCTTCGTTCTGTGAGCGAGAGAGTCGGAAGCCCAACTTTCTGAGGGTGTTTGCGTGTGGAAAGTTTTGGTGGTGCCCTTGGTATCACCGAGCCTCAATGCACGCATTCACACTCCCTTCACTTTCTTCGCGGTAGGCAACGGCCTTGTAAAGGTCCATGAGCGGCAGCAACACTTACCATCAGGTGTACTGTTTGCTCGTTTGCCACAGTTTGCAATAAAAAAAAAAAGGTCGTCTTTTGCCACGTTATATGGCACTGAGTATATCATTAAAACGTTTGCACAATTCTAGGTATTACTGAATGAATTTATACTGTCGAAGCTTTACATGCCTAAATGTATTCTGTCTGTACATGCCTACATAATACGTAACATTTAAGGCATAGACTCTTAGACACATTTTTTTGAAATCACTATAACTTTTATGTTATATTGTTTTTTGTGTAATGTACATTCTAATTACGATCTATGACCGTTAAACTACAACATACTCGAACAGTTGCCCCATAACCTGATACAACCTGTATATAAATTACGTGTCACGTTGTTTGTCCGCGATGCACTCCTAAACTACTTAACCGATTTTAATCAAATTTGCACACCGTGTGCAGTTTGATCCAACTTGAAAGATAGGATAGCTTACATCTTAATTTATAGTCGCAATATTATTTTATTGCAAATTATTTGTATTACCTATATACCTATTATTTGACATTCACAATTATCTGTTAACTCCAAACGATTTTAACAGATAGCGATATTTGTTGACTGGATTGAGTTAATTAATTAATAGATGGCGCTGCTATGTCAAACCTACAAACGTGTCATATACGATTTTAACTTGCTTTTTTACATAGATGCCATTTGCAAAAAAAATATGACGACCTCCATGACAGATGTTCTCCTACAGTTCCACTTAAATAGTTTAATAAAATGTAATATAACAAAAACATTAGCCACAGCAACGCGTGGCCGGGTCTGCTAGTATGAATATATAGTTCAGTTATTAAATTAATATAAGCAAGCAGTTATGCTGCAATACTTATATAAGTATGAATAATAAATATCCTCCGTGTGGTAACGCAGTAGGAATACAATTCACCACCCCCGCTCTTGTCCGTGGGTGCCGTAAAAGACGTCCGAGGGATATAATATGCTGAACATCGACGCAAGAGAAAGAAAACTCCAAATACAACCCTATGCTAACACATCTGACCAGTATGATATAGTAGGTTAAAATCCCTCCCACATTAGAAGACGCCCAAGCCCAGCAATGGGACGTATATGGGCTGAGATGATAGATATATTCTGTATATAATAGATGATAGATACATTCTGTAAATTCTTCATTGTACTTAAGACTTCAGTCTCTTGCAGTATTGTCCTTATGTTTTTTCTTCTTTTGCTACACGTGCAGCCAAAGGTGATGAAAAGTATATGTTTTTCTCCATCACCACATGAATTATCTTCTAGCTAACAGTATACCTACCCTGCGGACTAACATGGTATATTGACTAATTTCTTATTAGTTTAAAGCCGTACCGTTACTAATGTAACGGTACGGCCTTAGAATAATAACGTATAGAAGGTAAGTTCGCGCACAAAAAGTGAAGCATTTCAATTGGAGCCTAATGGAGCTTACACCGGCATCGTTCCGTAATGTACAAGTCATTGTACTGCACGTAAGTACGCAACTCTTAAAAAATAAATACGCAATTATGACGGTTTGTGCATTCAAATGGTGTCATAACACACTTGAAAAACTTAAAAAGGTTTTTAACATTACTTTCAAAGTATTTAGACGATTTATGTTAATAAAAACAAAATTTGATTTCATAATATGTTTAGTGGTGTGCGTGTGTACGTGTGTAATCGTCTGCGCGCCATTAGTATTTTGAGATTCATGTTTCGAACGTAGGAAATAATGACATTATCCTTCTATACGTTATTATTCTAAGGGTACGGCTATAATATCCTACTGGATACAAAGGAATAAATACTTCAAAATATTTTGATATTTTTTTTTATGGGTGGGCTATGGTAAGCGCACGCGCGGTTCTGTCCTTCCGGGGCGATGAAAGGACGGCGCGCGGGCCCATAACCCACCCGTACCCACGTCACCTCGTTTTTGGGCCGACCACCGGAGCAGATGTGACTTGTCATCAGTGGTCGGCCCGACGGAATACCCTTTCGGGTAACCTCTCACCTAGTCGATTTTAGGTGAGGTGGTGTTTAATTTTCGTGATAAATTCTTGGAGCTTGAGTACTAGTTAATTTAGTTAAAGTGATATTAAGATAATATATATATTTTTTTTTTATAATTTTTTTTTAAATTATTAATTTAGTTAAAGTTATATTAAGATCATGTGTCTGTTGAATTTAAATAAAAACTATGACTTCCATTAGACCAAATCTGTAGTATAAATATACGTAATATATAAGTATATAAATAAGCTATATTGTTTAAAAGTCATATTACAACTCGTGGAATACAGTTAGGAACTTTGAAGTCTTACAAAAAAAGGAAGTTAATAAAAAGTTTGTGATAAAAGGGAATTCGACGTAAATGTCTGATAAAACGCAACCAGTTGTGTAGCAAACAATGAGCAAAAAATTCCCGAGGCTGGCGTAAAAGTAAATGAAATGAAGTACAAGTCCGTCTTCCTTCACACGTACTGCTTTTATTGTGCCTCAGTTTATTATACTTTCTGACTTTTAAAAATGAAATAACCTGATTTAAGCGCGGAAATAACGTAAATTTATATATTCTTGATGTACGAATATACTTAATATTTCCTCTTGTGCTACATAATTCTAGACATTTCCTATGCTGTTATTACTAACTAAAATCGCGGCTTTATGGATAATTATGAAGTTCGTTATATACGTAGTATTCGTAATAAGAAAACGATTTTATTTTAATAATGACTACTTGATAAAACATTATTGACCTTCTTTTGATAGATTCTGCTAACAAATACTAGGCAGTATTTGTTAGCAGAATCTATTTTAAATTATAAGTCTAAAGATTACCGAGTATTTTTGTAAAATCTATAAATACAAAAATGAATTGCTGTTCGTTAGTCTCGCTAAAACTCGAGAACCGCTGGACCGATTTGGCTAATTTTGGTCTTGAATTATTTGTGGAAGTCCAGGGAAGGTATACGGTGACAAAATATGGAAAAATTGCGAGTTAAATACTAAAAATAACAATTTTATTTGCCCATTCAAACTGTTCTTACCTGTCAAACATTTGACGAGATCTAAATTATAAAAGGTTTTGGAATCGATAAGAAAAGGCGGTATATTAAATAGCTAAACTACAGTGCATCACCTATGGGTGTCGTAAAAGACGACTAAGGGATATAATATGCATATAATCTAAGCAAGAGAAGGAAAACTCGAAACAAAACCCTATATTAACACGTCTTACCAGTCCAGTCGTACCAGCCTTGGTAAAGTAGGTCGATTTTCCTCCCATAGTGGAGGAGGTGAGAGCCCAACAGTTGGAGGTGTATGGGCTGAGATGATGATGATGATTTATCAGCCTCACACAAATAGTGTAAACTTGCGGACTAAGAAAATATAACACTTTCCGTAAATTCAATTCAGTTGGATTATCAATAATTCCATTATATTGAAAGGTTTGAGGCTGAGTTTCAGAGACCGCCCCAGCTTCGGCAGGAGCACCAGCCTTGCCTTCTTTCAACATCCAGGGAACTGGCCAAACGCTATTCTAGCGTTGTACAGTCAAGGTACCAGGTGCTCAAAGATCAGCGCCAGCATCCATCAGGAGATGCTGGAGAGTATCGAACGTGACCTCTGGGGTCGTCCTTATTGTGCGGCACTAAGTAGAGATTTCACTTCTTCTTCAGGTCAATCAGTAGGGGATTGAATTTACGAAGTATTATATTACCTTAATCCGCAATTTTACGACAATTATAGGAGGCTGATAAATCATCATCGTCGTCTCAACCCATACACGTCACACTGTTGGGCTCGGACCTCCTCCACTATGAGAGGAAAATCGACCTACTATACTACGCTGGTCAGACGTGTTGCTATAGGGTTTCGTTCTGAGTTTTCCTTCTCTTGCATAGATATTATACGCATATTATATCCCTTAGTCGCCTTCTACGACACCTCCGGGTGGTGAATTGTATTCTTACTCCGTCACCGCATGGATAATACTAAAACCAAACTGATAAATACTAAAACAAAATAATTACGAAAAAAAGGCGATACGAAGTTCGCCGGGTGAGCTAGTATGTAATAAAATCAACTAATTACTATGTGGTATTAATTAAATGAGCCCGATTGTGATTTGAAGAATAAGATTTAATCAAGTTTAAATATGTAAACGTATTTCCAACATTCGTTGTTTTTCCGTGTGGTGATGGAGTAAGAATGGCTAAGAGATATGATATGCAGAAAACAGCATTGCAAGAGAAGAAAAACTCTACATAAAACCCTATACTAACCCGTGGTACTAGCGTGGTATTGTAGGTTAATTTCTCTTCTGTTATGAGGAGGCTCGAGCCCAGCATTGGGACGTGTATGAACTGTGATGATGATGATATTAAAGAAATGTAAAACTGCTAAGAAAAGACTATGTAAAATATCTTTTGTGTTCTACGTTCTCTGTGCATTGTTAATGACGAACAAAACTTATCGCTTTCCATTAATACCGTAACTAGCAACGCGCCCTCGCTTCGCTTCGGTTTCAGTCGCCATACTCGCGTAGTTCGCGTTGCGGTGGGAATCATCATCATCGCAGCTCACATACGTCCCACTATTGGGCTCGGGCCTCCTCCACAGTGGGAGGAAATTTGACCTACTATACCATGCTGGTCAAACATGTTGATATAGGGTTTTATTTCGAGTTTTCCTTCTCTTGCACAGATGTTATGTGCATATTATATCCCATAGTCGTCTTTTACGACATCCACGGGCAAGATAGGGAGTGGTGAATAGTATTTTTACTCCGTCACCACACGGAAATCCCGTGGGAATAACGAGATAAAATATACCCTATGTTACTCCCTGATATTATAGCTTTCCATTAGCAAAAGAATTTTTGAAATCGTTTCGGTGGTTTAAGCGTGAAAGCGTAACAAACAAAGAAACAAACTTACTTCCGCATTTATAATATTAGTAACAATTACCAAACAGTGACTTGTTACCAATTACAATCAGAATAATCGAAATATATGCCATACAATGGATAATAAAAATAAACTTTTTTGCAAATTATTCAATATCCATACTATTAAAGTAATCAATCGATAAATTTACCAATGGACAGACTTAAGCGTAATATCGAGTAATGAAGTTCTTTTTCAAACTAGGCAGATGATTTCGGCCACAACAAGGTTTACGTTTTAAGCTTAGATCAAAGTTTACCGTTTGTAGCACCATTTTATTAAAAAAAATCTGAACAAAGATGGAACGGAAACGGAAACGAAATTTTGCGCAATCACAATGGAGAGCTTTTACCAACTTTCTCTTGCGAAATACAAGAGCTTCTTTTAACTTCGTAATCCTATATGCGAGAAGATTTAACAAACACTGAATCTAGTTAAACTTACCGTGAAAGGTTTTAATGAAATGAACCTATTTTCCTTACAGTTAACTCAAAATTAGCTTACAAAACATTTAAATATATTAATAAAGCTGGATGAAAAAATTCTCATTTCAAATTGTTACTATTTTTTCTTTATTAACTTATAAAAGGAATGATAAATATCAATATTTTTAGACAAATAAATAGCAAATTTCAATATTACCTTTAAGCGATGTTTGCTGTAATAAAGGCACAATTCGAGAACCATGACGGCAAACTCCTATTTACACTTTCGACATTGTATTAAGACTCAAATCATTTAAATTTCAAACAGAAATAATAAAGTTCGTGTTTTTAAAAACATACAATGTCTTCTCCAAAACACGAGTCTTCATTAGGATGATGGCAAGTTATTTTCATATTTCGGAGTTCTTTTTAAATTATAGTAAAACAATTTTATTTGAAAAAGTTGTATGAAAACTGTGTGGTGATGCAGAAATAATACATTACGAGCAATCGTAGTAACAACTGCATGAAAAAGGACCCCGCAATTATTAGGTTTAAATTAGGTTTTCGTCAAGTGGTCTAATTTTTTGATATATTACTCTATACATCCTCCCAATCAAAAGCCCCAATGGGCATAAAGTTTTTTTTTTTTTTTTTTTTTTTTTTTTTTTTTTTTTTTTTTTTTTTGTGTGTATTTAGCTGTTGGTCGCAGATGACCTTGACAGCTTAACGCGGGCAATGGGCGAGCTGAAGGCTCTCAACCCGGTAAGTAAGTTGAGGGCATAAAGTCCCAAGGATCTTTATATATACCTGCCCTGATGCCGCCCTAGCCGAGGCCGCGGTTGACCGGACCGGGGAATTTAGTTCGTCACGTCCGGAGAGGCTGACCGCGCGACGGCGAGCGACGTCCCGGGATAGGGATGTCGAGAAGTGAGGGTACCCGAAAGGGTATTCCGTCGGGCCGACCACTGACGATAAGTCGCCCTGCTCCGGTGGTCCGCCCAACGACGAAGGCGACGTGGGTACGGGTGGATTATGGGCCCGCGCGCCGTCCTCTCGTAGCCTCGGACGGAATGGACCACGTACGCGCTTACCATAGCCCACCCATAAAAAAAAAGTATCTTATACATAAATATCTTGTGTACGTGTGTATGTTTCTGAAGTCCTCTTAAGCAGCTGGACCGATGTTGATGAAATTTTTTGTGCACGCTCAAGGGGATTCGAGAATAGTTTAGATTCACAATTAGACTCGGTAGGTGGCGCTGCGATCGAGTTCATGGAAAAACTCCTTTTACCATTATTTTAGATTTGAACAGAATAACGTATGTTGGGTTAGCTAGTCTTTATATATATATATATATCTTGTGTACGTGTGTATATCACTGAATTCCTCCTAAACAGCTGGATCAATGTTGATAAAACTTTTTGTGTGTGTTCAAGGCAATTTGAGAATGATTTAGATTCACAAATGGACCCGATAGGTGGCGTTATTTTATTTAAACAGCAACGTCTGTTGGGTCAGCTAGTATATATTTGTCTCTCAGTGTATGTGTGTGTGTATTGATCATATGACTTCTCGAGAATAATTATACCAGAGTGCATCACATGGAGTTGTTCTAACGTAATTTACCCTCACGAGTAATGTTTGCAATACTAATATTATACATGTGAAAGTAAGTTTGGTTGTTTGTTACGCTTTCACGCTTAAACCACTGAACCGATTTCACAAATTCTTTCACCAATGTAAAGATATAATATCAGGGAGTAACATAGGCTATATTTTATCCCGGCATTCCCACGGGAATGGGAATTACGTGGGTAAAGCGACTGAAACCGAAGCGAAGTGAGGGCGGATTGCTAGTAATTATATAAATAAGAAATATGTATATTATAATAACTTTATCTTTTTTATACAATAGGTGAGGGATGAGGAGTTTTTAGATTAATACAGAACAATCTATTGATTCAGTATTTATACATACATACAATTAATAAGGTAATTTTTTTTTTGGGGTGGGTTGCGGTCGGCGCGCTCCTCGCACCACTCCGTCCGGGGCGACAGAGGGGCGTAAGCA
The DNA here is from genome assembly GCA_032191425.1 of Lymantria dispar. Classification (NCBI taxonomy): domain Eukaryota; kingdom Metazoa; phylum Arthropoda; class Insecta; order Lepidoptera; family Erebidae; genus Lymantria; species Lymantria dispar. The sequence goes on from CM063458.1 coordinate 16,283,704, forward strand.
CGCAACACCCGCAACCCACCCGAAAACCACGTCGCCTTCGTCGTTGGGCCGACCGCCGGAGCAGGGTTACTTGTCATCAGTGGTCGGCCCGACGGAATACGCCCTACTTGGGGTACCCTCCCATCGACCGACGAGGGGGGACCCTCGGGGAGGACGTCGGTCAATGGGAGTCGCCTTTCCTCACGGGGTCGGCCTTTCGCCGGGTGACGGACTAATTCCCCGGTCACGTCACCCGCGGCCTCGGCTAGGGCGGCATGAGGCGCAGGTATTCGCGCCTACGCCGCCCCAGTCGCCGGCGGCGGATCTCCTCATCGAGGCTGCGCTCCACGCGCAGACGATTCGCCGCCTCCTTCTGCGAGATCACTGTCTCGCAGAAGGCTGCGACCGCGTCCCAATTCCAGACGCTGTCGACCATCGCCCTAGCAATGGCCGGTAGCGTCAGGTCGGCACCGATGATTGCAACGAGTTCACGGCGCTGCACTGCCCAAGCCGCGCAGGCCTCGCGCGTGTGGCGCGCCGTGTCCTCGTCACAATCGCAGTGGTGGCAGGACGGTGTACTCTCCCTCCTTACGACCCTGTGCAGGTATTTGGCGAAGCTCCCGTGCCCCGTCAACACCTGCACTAGTCGGAAGGAAAGCACCCCGTGCCGCCTTTCCAACCACTGCATCAGCACCGGCCGGAAGGCCTCCACGATTCGCACCCCGAACCGAGGCCTCTCCAGCCGGACTGCCCAACGGGCAATGACGTCTCGGCGGGCGTCGACGCGCCAGGCGGTGAGCTCCCTTAACGAGATCTCACCGCCCTCCGCTCGCACCCCCGTCACCCGCCGATACAATCCGGCGAGCATCTCCACCTCCAGGTCCTACGGGGGAGTCCCGGCCAATAGGCACGCTGCCTCCGTCGCCACCGTGCGGTATCCGCGGATGGCCCTGACCGCCATGACCCTCTGTGGTCGCCACAGAAGGGCCCTAAGTCGGACGGTCAAGGACCCCGCCCACACCGGTGCGCCGTACAGGGCCATCGACCGGATGACGCCCGTGTACAGCCGTCGGCACGTATCGCTCGGTCCGCCCACGTTCGGCATAAGCCACGATAGGGCGGACGCCGCGCCGACGAGCCGCGGAGCGAGCCTGCGGAAATGCTCCCGGAACCACCATTGCCCGTCGAGCACCAGGCCCAAGTACCTCATATGGGCCCGGATGCTGATGTCAACCGATCGGACGGTGATCGAGACGCCGATGGGAGGGCTCATAAGGCGTCCATGGAACAAGAGGGCCTCCGTCTTGTCCAGGGCGACCCTCAATCCCAGCGCCTCGATCCGCCTGACGACCTCTTCGGTGCCATAAGTCGCCAGGCTTACCGCCTCTTCTAGCGTCCCACCGTGGGCTGTGACGAGCGTGTCGTCGGCGTAACAAATCACGCCCAGCCCGGGCGGGAGGCTCCTCCGCAACGCCCAGTCGTAGCCGATGTTCCACAGGGTGGGTCCGAGGACCGACCCCTGTGGGACACCGCACGTCATGGGCGTTCGCACAACGTCCCCTGCTCGGTTGGTACAGAGGACGCTGCGCCCCACCAAATAGTCTGCCACTAGCCGCCTCAGGTAAGCTGATACCGGAGCGCCTCCCTGATGCAGCTGAATGGCAGACTATTGAATGCGTTGGCGATGTCTAGGGACACCGTCAACAGCACTCCCCCACCGGTGACGGCTTCAGTCGCCACGGCCCTCAGGCGCAACAGAGCCGCGATCGTCGAACGACCCCTCCTAAACCCAAACAGGGCGTCCGACAGATCGGGCCCCGTGCCGACGAGGTGCCGCTCGATGCGGGCAGCTACCACCCTCTCCAGTAGCTTGCCCGTGTCATCGAGCAGCACGATAGGCTTGTAGGCCGAAGGCGACCCCGGAGACCGTCCCGGCTTCGGCAGGAGCACCAGCCTTCCCTCCTTCCAGCACCCAGGGAACCGTCCGGACGCTAAACACGCGTCGAACAGCTCCCTAAGGCGGGGACCCAGGTGGTCGAGGACCAGGCCCAACACGCGGTTAGGAACACCGTTGGGCCCGGGGGTTATTTACACCCTTAGAGGGTGAAAATAAAAAAATGCTAAAACACGTGTTTATTTATTTTTATTAAAGAGTATTTGTGGAGAATTTATTGAAAATCAATGAAGATCTTTTTCTCACTATACAAACTGTGCTACTGTGGTTTACCCCCTTAGGGGTTGAATTTCAAAAAATCCTTTCTTAGTAGGTCTTTACGTCACGCAAAAAAAAACTAATGTAAAAATTTCATGTTTCTGACTTCAATAATTTCGCCCCTGTGATAAGTCAGTAAACTGACATCATTCTACCTATTTTACACCCTTAGACGATGAAAATGGACAACCGCTGAAACACGTGTTTATTTATTTTTTTTAAAGAGTATGTTTATGCACACAAGTCACTTTTTATTTCTACCGTAACCATAGTGGCAAGTAATTTCAAAAGTTGGCCACATTATTCATTATTCCAAAATGGTATAATGCCTTCTAGATGTTATCGTAACTTTTAGAAAAAAAATGTTTTTGTGACAGACAACGAAGTTTATGAAAAATTATTATATTTTTGTTCTATTTTATTAGACCTATAAAAAATCTTATGGCGTGTGTGAAAGAGAGACAGAGAGTGACGCCTATTGTATTTTATTGAGCACTAGGTAGATGTCCCTCCTTTTATTGATTTATTATTTCCTTGATTTATGTTCTACGCCATTTATTTGCAATTTTTTTTAGGGGGGTGGGCTACGGTCAGCGCACTCCTCGCTCCACTCCGTCCGGGGCGACAGAGGGGCGTAAGCACGCACACCCGTAACCCACGCATATAGCCCGTCGCCTTCGTCGTTGGGTCGACCACCGGTGCAGATTTCCTCGAGTTCAGTGGTCGACCCGACGGAATACCCCAAGGGACGCCGAACGCCGTCACGAGGCTAGCCTCTCCGTGGGTGCCCGGATTAAATCCCCGGTCCGATCACCTGCAACCACGGTCCGGTCACCCGCAGCCACGCCATTTATTTGCATAAAGTAAATAGTACTAATATAGAAAGAGTGACATTAAAAATAAAAAGTGACTTGTGTGATTACGATGCTGTCTTCTTATACAATATTAGAATTCCTTAATATGCATTTGATCTATGGAGAGTACAGATGCAATGATCATGCTGCAAGTAGATTGTATCGTGAGCGATAATCGAATACTGAACGCTATCCAGACCATCGAGTGTTCATTCATGTTCCTTGAGCATATTCGGAGGGACATCTACCTAGTGTCCAATAAAATACAATAGGTGTCACTCTCTGTCTCTCTTTCACACACGCAATAAGAATTTTTATAGGAGGTCTAATAAAATAGAACAAAAAATATACCTAATCATTTTTCATAGACTTCGTCGTCTGTCACAAAAACATATTTATTTTTAAATTACGATAACATCTAGAAGTTATTATACCATTTTGGAATAATGAATAATGTGGCCAACTTTTGAAATTACTTGCCACTATGGTTACGGTACATTTTTTTTTACAGGGTGGTGTGTTAAAGTCAAATGATTAACGTTTTCTTCGAAAAAATTAAGGAATAGCCATAACAAATGTATATTTTTTTATGTTATTATTACATGTCTAGTTTTAATTATACTTGTCGATAGTGCCGTTATCTGCGCTTCCAACAAGAAATATCCGATGCCAAAACTAGCCTATTAGTCGTTATAGTACTTGAAAATATCGTACAAGGTCTGATTTTTCACCGTTTTTAGTAATATGCTCATATCAAAAAAAAAGTGACATGGACTTTTTTTTCAAAGCTGTCATAAAGTCATCTACCACCCTCTTTCGTTTGGACGTTTAATTTAGGGACATCCTGTATATAGCGCATGTCAAAGTTAAACTATTTACTAATTCGGACGGATACCTTGAAAGCATAATGCGAGCTTTAAGAAACATATCAACACAATACAATATTTATGAGAATTTTTCACCCCTTTCTGAATACGTAGGCTATATATTTCAGGTGGAAATAATGAGACGTATTGTTGAATTTTTCACGGAATATAAAAAGCCTAATCTCTTGCATTTTCTGCAGTAACAATGTACATCACTTTAATATCTGTGCAAGAAATATCCTTTGTAGTTAAATCATTACGGCCGTCAAGTCAATTCAAGCTTTTTGTTAACATTAAATATACCCTTTAACATTTACTAGTTTTCATAGTAACCTATCCTAACAATGAATATGAGAGCCGAGACCGCGGCTGACTGGACCGGGGAATTAGTCCGTCACCCGCCGAGAGGCCGACCGCGCGAGGAAAGACCGATGTCCTCCCTAAAAGGGGGGGACGACCGTCGAGGAGAGGGTATTCCACAGGGGGTTTTCTGTCGGGCCGACCACTGACTTCAAGTCACCCTACTCCGGTGGTCGACCCAACGATGAAGGCGACGTGTCACGGGTGGGTTACGGGTGTGCATGCTTACGCCCCTCTGTCACCTCGGACGGAGTGGAGCGAGGAGAGCGCCGACTGTAACCCTCCCCAAAAAAAAAAGAATATGAGATTTTCTTTCACGCCTAAACCATTAAATTCATTCATTTACCAATGGAAAACTACTAAAGTATTTGCGCTGTAGCATGGTGCGGGTGACAGTTATGGCGAGTTTCGTTTCACTCTTGAAAGTTGCCGCGATTTATAATTATGATCTATTAATTCAGCTGTACCACATCGGTAATATATTAAATCACTAATAACTGTAGTAATAAAGGTATACCTTCCAAATTAAACCCAACTAGAATGTTCTAGCCTACAAATCAAATGAAATTGAAAGAAAAAATAATCAAAGTGGTATGCGTATAACGTAACACCAAAGACGTATTTAGTGATGGGATGTACTACTACGAAGAATTGTCGATTAAAAAATAAATAAAAAACAATTTGTGCGCTCAATTTTTTATTGTTAAAAAGTATACAATTATTACATATTTACTTCAATTTTTCATTCAATTTTAATCCTCTTCTAAACTCATATCAGAGTCAGGAACATCGGAATTGTCACTTTCATCATCCGTATCTGTGACGGATATTATTAAAGATGTCTCAATTATGTTATCAATACGGACGTCACGATCCCAATCAGACATAATGTCCCTTTTCGTTTTATTCACCACCTTCGACCAGTCCTTAGGTTGAACGTTACTGACCTTGGTCCGCTTTTTGTTCGGTGTAGATAATTTATTTTCAGACGTCCCTTCTTGACCAATTTTCTCGCGTGTTATACGCGAAACAGTATTGCGGCCAATATCAAGAGCTTCGGCTACTCGTTCTACAATTCGATTCAGTGGTAACAACGGTCCATTATTTTGTTGTTCTCTTTCAAAGTAGTTTCGGAGGCGAACAACAAACTCTCTAGCTTGACTACCCAAAACAGTTTTTTTCGTATGCTTAGGCATGGTTATAACCAACAAATATAACAACAAACTTTAACAAATAAAACAACAAACTATAACAAATAACAATTTAACGAAAACAAACTGATGAAAAATGAATAATACGTGTCACATACAAGGCGGTAGCACTCGTACTGACAGCATCGCACGGGTAAACAAAATGGTCGACTCGGCGATGCGCCACAGAATAAAAATATGCCACGAAAAAATATGAAATACCAGTTGTTTTGAATGCGTTTACGAAACTTTTTAAAATTTTTGAACTATTAAATTAATTGAATAATTTGTATGAATATATTTTTTCCTATATATAATTTTCGTGACAATAATAAACAGAACAACATTTATTTATGCTACGAGTATAATTAGTGATAAAAATTTAATTGCGAATCGTCACATCCCTAGTCACCTGGTATTGACATGTGTCACCCGCACCATGCTATAGCGCAAATAGTATAGCGTAGACCAGTGGTTCTCAAACTTTTTAAATGACGGAACCCTTTTGGGAAGCAAAATACTTGATGGAACCCTACAATAAAACAATTATTTTTATAAGTGTATTCTATATTAATCAGCATAATAAAAGTACAATGTATCAGTTACTAATTATTATTTACTTCACCACTTGGTAAGGACAATAATAGAAAACATTAAAAAAGAAAAAATCTAACTAGTGGGAGGTATGAAACTGTTTTTTATTTTTCATCAATTGCTTGATATCGGGTTTGATGGAAGAAAGTTGGAGTCTCATATCAGCTTCGGCGTCCAGTCTATTGCGATATTTTGTTTTCGTGGCTGCGTAGGTAGAGAATCCTGTTTCGCACAAATATGTAGTTGGGAACGGGAGAAGAATATCCAGAGCCATTTGGCCAAGCATTGCATATTCATCTTGGATTCTGCACCAAAAATCATTAAGAGGCGTCGTTTTGAACAATGACTCCATACTTGTGTCTGATGACATTTCTAAAAGAGATTCATATATCTCATTTGACATGTTTTCAGGCTTTTCCAAGTTGGGTAAAAAATGATTATGAATCCAGGAGTTCACTTTAATTTTTGTATTGTGTTCTTCGGGAAAATACTTTTCAAAAGATGCGCGCATCGAACTGAGATATTGGACCAATTCTTCAAACACATTATCTTCAAACATTTCTGAGTCGTTTTCGCTAACAAACTCACTGAGTAACGTAAAACTTTCTATTTCTTTCTTACCAATGCAAATGATCCAAAAATCTAATTTTCTTTTAAAAGCAGTTATTTTATTATAGGCCTGAAACACTGTTGTCTGTTTACCTTGCAACGATAAATTTAATTCGTTAAGTTTTTGAAAGATATCCGCCATAAAAGACAATCGGAACAACCAAGTTTTATCATACAAACGGTCCTTCAAATTAAAAGAAGTATCTGCTGAAAGAAACATTTGTAACTCGGCTCTAAGTTCAAATAGCCTTGTTAAAGTTTTTCCCCGAGACAGCCATCGCACTTCTGTATGGAGCAGCAGTGTTTTATGTTTGCTGCCATAATCTTCACACAATAATGAGAACAATCGGGATTGTAGTGGTCGTGATTTTATTATTTTTACCGCTTCATCCATAACTAATTTTAGATTAGACGGCATTTGCTTCATCGCAAGTGCTTGTCTATGCAGAATACAATGACTGGAACTACAATTAGGCGCTTTATTTTTCATTCGTGACACTGCTCCTGCTGTTTTACCTGTCATCGCCTTGGCCCCATCTGTACAAATGTCAATGCAATTGTTCCAACTGAGATTATGTTCTTCAAAAAATATATTTATTTTATTAAAAATTTCTTCCCCGGTAGTGTTTGTAAGCAGCGATGAACACATAAGCATGTCTTCTTCAAAAGAACTTTTATATGGATATCTCACAATAACCAGCAGGATAGCCAAACCAGCGACATCAGTCGACTCGTCCATTTGCAAAGCGAATCGTGTATTTTGTAGACGTGTAACTAGTTCTTGTTTGACGTAGCTTGCCAGATCATGGATTCGTCGTGAAACAGTATCGTTTGATAGCGGAACAGTAGAAAGATGCTTTGCAGATTTTTCATCAAGCATACATTTTGTTATGTCTAATACACATGGTTTTATTAATTTCTCAGCGATAGTGTGCGCTTCACCTGCTTGTGCAATGCGATAGCTAACTAAGTATGATGCCTCCGTGGCCTTTTCGTTGGTAGTTTGTGTTACATGCATCATATTTTTTTGACTTTCTAATAACTGATCTTTTTTGCGAACAAAAAATTCTTTATTCTTGTCTTTAGTCTCGGGGTGTACGGTTTCTAAATGTCGACGCAATTTGGCAGGTGCCATGGAACTATTAGGAAGCAGTTTACTACAGAGCATGCAGAGAGGTGAGCCGTTGGAATCAACAAATCCGAAACTGATATAAGATTCATCATACTTCCTTTTTTTCGTCTTTGAAACCGTCGAGCTTGACGTCGTGGCACTCGTGGCATCATCTTCTGGATCGGTGATTGCTAAATTCTCCGCGCGCATTGCTTTGGAACATTCAGCGTCATTAGAAGATGTTGTTGGAACACGTTTAACACCTTTAAGCCAACGTTCCATTCTTCTTTATTTATAATGTTACAAGTCAGGATAGTGGGGTTTAAATAATGCACAATCGTTACTGCGTATAAGAGACTAAATTTAGAACCTACAGGGAAGAAATGTATAAAACTGAGACAACAGAATACAGCAGGCAGTAAAACAATGAACACTAGTTTCTCGCTAGCGAGCTTGTAAGTAGGTAGTAACTTATCGCTCCGAACGCTAATCATCAACTGACGACGCCAACGCGCGATCGCCGCTTTTATACTTAGTCCTAGACTCGATCTCAAATATTCTCGAAAATACTCGAGTCGGCACCTTTGATAAACAAAAAGCAAAAATAAAAACAGAAATTTAAAAATAGCGTTGTAAACAATATCGACTTTATCCTTTGAAGTTAGAGACGAAAGTCGCTAGTTGACAACTATAGCGTCTAATTCAGAGGCGGCTTTTATCAAAGAGACTGAGCGCTTACAAGTATACTACCCGCTCGTTTTAAGTTTGCCGCTGGCGATAGGTATGAGTGTATGACGTTCGAAATTTTTTATTTAATTGTAACAATAAAAATTGTGTACGTTAGATATTTGGGTAAAACTATGACACATTATAAGTTTTGTTGTCACGTGGGGGAGGGTACGCGCATTCCACAGACCGGCAAACTTAGAGCGAACGCGTTGTACAAGTATAAAATTGTTGAGACCAAACTTATGAGATATTGTACCAGCTAATGTAACACAAGCTTATACAAATACAAATAAATAACATTCATAGCGTCTTGTCTCCGCGCGGCCGCGGAGTCCGCACAGCCGCGGAGCGACCAGAGAGAGGTGTTTTGATTTTTTTATTTCTAAATTCTTGCGGAACCCCGACAGAGGTATCACGGAACCCTAGGGTTCCGCGGAACACACTTAGAGTATAGCTGGCGTAGACTATATTTAGTCCCTGTATTCCCACGGGAATGGGAACTATTGGGGCAGATTGCGAGTACAAAAAAAAATAGAGGAAATAAGGAATTCTATTCCAAAAGAAACAATTTGGCTGTGCCCCTAGCATTGCTGAAGCCCACGAGCAGCAGGCATACCACTTACCAACAGGACTATTCGCTCGTCTACTACCAAAGGTACCTAATAAAAAGTAAAGTTATAACTTTTATCAAATATAAATTATTAAAGTATAATAAAAGCATACTATAATAGAGAAAAGCCAAGAAGTTTAGTTTCAAATATTTTTAATGTGATGTCATAAAAATTATTTATATATCTCTGCACATTGCAGTTGAAAATTGCAGTGAAAACTTACAAGATAGATCAAATTAATACACTACGAAATTTTATATCGTAAGAGATCTACAAAACGTTTACGAAGGTGTATGTCTGTGTTCTAAGCCCGTAGCAGTTTTTATCAATGCCGCAAATAGGACGGTGCTACCAGTGCTCAGGCACAGGACATAGACTTTGGGGGGGTGCAAGAATGGATAACTCATTTACACTAGTGAACTTGCGTTTGAGTTTTAGTGACTAAAATACAGTAGGTAGTATAAGCGAAGGGTTTACTTAAATAGCTCGTCTGCTTGCTTGCCCACATCATTTCTAGTTCTTCAATAAAATTGATTTTGCTTTATTTTATCACCCTGAATAAAATAAAGTAGGCCTATGGTATACCATAAACTTGTTCTAACTAGGGTACTCATAATATCTAACAAAAAAACAAGGGCGCAGTTATAGAAACTCGCATAGGGCACAGGCTAAAAAGGCTATTTATATTTACTACACTGATGTTTATCTTTATATATGATAGTAATATGTTAAAAACAATAGCTATTTGTGAAGCTATTTTAAACGATATTATTATACAAATATCTAAATCAAATGAATTTATCATTAGATACGTAGTACATTTAATGTAAATTAAAATTGTCCTCTTCAGTATATAATTAAATTCAATATATTAAGAGTTATCAGATGCTGTGTGGTAGCGGCTTCGAATACTACCAACCCTTGCTTTGCTCGTGGGTGTCGTAAAAGACGACTAAGAGCCCTAGATTGACCCGGACCAACTCCATCTGGTACCATTTGGGTCAACGATTACATTCCCAAGGAGGGTTGACGTCAGGCAGGCGGCCGGTCATAAAATTCATTGCCGAGACTTTTTGCAATATGTCAAAACAGATGACATATTGCGTCGACCCCAAGTAATTGGGATAAGAGCAAGATGATGATGATATTAAGAGTTATCAGAGATTGGAAATACAGTGACTGCGGCCAAAAACGAAGCAAAGCGAGGACCCGTAACTAGTTTAATACAAGTCACGACTCCCCATGTTATTGTAACTTGTATAACATTGCTGTGATTACGTTGAGTGGATTCGAATTATCACGTTGTTCGCCCCCGCTATTAGCACTTAAATGTGTCTAAGTGCATTGTTCATTTTATTGCAGTGTCATAAACATTGCAATTATCTTAGACCCTGTTATTACACCTTTTTTATTACTAAGAAAACGTAAAATTATTTAATTATAATCAATTAGAGCTATTATAGTCTTATCTATTCATCGCTCACACTTACTTCGAAAATGCCCGACGTAAAAATTGATGAAGGCGGAAAGAAAATACAGTAAAAAATATAATTGATGTTTGTGCTTAATACTACTAAGGATATATTTTTAATATTCTATATTCATAAAGTAATTACTTATACCAGGTACTAAAAGGTATAGTGTTCGGCGCGCCTAAAGTAGTTTTCACTTCACTATGTTTTTTTTTTTTTTGAGGAATGCTTGAAGAGTCTTAAAATTTTATTAAGAAGTAATTGTTTGTAGCAAAATTTTACTAAGAAGAAATCTATTGTTGCGTATAACTATACAATTGTATTCGCTATCGCACAACGCTGAATATATCGAAATCTTAACCAATCTTAATAAAAAGAAATTTGTCTTACCTAAAATGGTGTCACGTATACTCGCGTTGGTCTCACGAACTGATACCTGTAAAAAAAGTGCCATTTCTATATGACATTAGCGCTTGCGTCGCATTAAACAATGATGAAAAACAAATGAAGAAGCTACTAAAAACCGCGAAGTCGCAGTGTTAGTATTTTTTTAGAAAACAATGTTTTAATGGTTTGTCGGTCTGAAAGACCAACGCGCGAGTATATGAAGATTAATATAGCAATTTATTACAATAAAAATTTATTTACGATTATCTCAGCCCATACAAGTCCCACTGTTGGGCTCGGACCTCCTACACAATGGGAAGGAACTTGACCTACTATACTGCGCTGGCCAAACGTATTGGCATATGGTTTTGTGTCGAGTTTTCCTTCTCTTACATAGATGTTTTCATATACATATAAAATCCCTTAATCCTCTTTTATGACACCCTCTTTTATGACACCCTCTTTTATGGAAAATGTTCAATTATGAATTGTATTCTTACTCCGTCACTAAACGCAATAGATTTAATATTACTAGAGATTAATATTTCTATAATATAAATATTGCAATATAATAATTTTACTTGATATTACACAAATACAATTTCTTAAACATGGGACGATCCTTTCCAGCAGTGGGTTACTTCGGTTCAACAAATGTCAAGATAACTATCCAATACCCTTGTATACATCATAACCGTAAAGGCCTTAATTAATTTCCAATATATTCCAATATAGGCAGGCTCTTGTGTTTCTATTCACGTTGTAAGAATTAATTATAGGAAAAGGGACATAACCTTGAACGGCTCGTGGTATATTGAACTAGTAACCCGACCAAATTTGAGCAATATAATGAAAATGTCCACTCACATATTAATAACAGTTTGTAATATATCTCCTTTCCGTGTAGCGACGCGGTAAAAATACAGTTTACCATCGTCTCTTGCCTGTGGGTATCATAAAAGACGACTAAGGAATATAATATGCATATAATATCTATGCAAGAGAAGAAAAACTCGAAACACAACCCTATACCAACACGTCTGACCAACGTGGTAAGTCAATTTCCCTTTCATAATGAAGGCCCGAGCCCGTGGGACATGTATAGGCTGAGATGATAATGATGATATATTTCATTTTCGTGTGGTGACGGAATAAGAATACAATTCACCACCGTGGTTGTTGTAAAAGACGACTAAAGGAGTAAATATGAATATTATATCTGTACCAGAGAGGAAAATCTCGATACAAAAGCCTTTACCAATACGACTGATAAGCGTCATATAGTGGGGCGGAAATGCTCGCCGACTTGTATCGGCGGGTGTCGGGGGTGCGCGGGGGAGGCGGTGTTGTTTCCTTGAAGGAGCTCACCGCCTGGCGTGTCGACGCCCGCCGGGACGTCATCGCCCGTTGGGCAGACCGGCTGGAGAGGCCTCGATACGGTGTTTGGACCGTGGAGGCCTTCCGGCCGGTGCTGATGCAGTGGTTAGAAAGGCGGCACGGGGTGCTCTCCTTCTGACTCGTACAGGTCTTGACGGGGCATGGATGCTTCGGCAAGTACCTGTACAGGGTCGCTAGGAGGGAGAGAACTCCGTCCTGCGATTGCGACGAGGACACGGCGCAGCACACGCGCGAGGTCTGTGCCGCTTGGGCAGAGCCGCGTCGTGAACTCGTCGCAATCATCGGTGCAGACCTGACGCTGCCGACCATCGCTAGGGAGATGCTTGGCAGCATCAGGAATTGGGACGCGGTCGCAGCCTTCTGCGAGGCAGTTATCTCGCAGAAGGAGGCGGCGGGTCGCGAGCGCGAGGAGCACAGCCTCGATGATGCGACCCGCCGCCGGCGACTGGGGCGGCGCAGGCGGGAGTACCTGCGTGCAATGCCGCCCTAGCCGAGGCCGCGGGTGACGTGACCGGGGATTAGTCCGTCACCCGCCGAGAGGCCGACCGCGTGAGGAAAGACCGACGTCCTCCCCGAGGGGGGGACGTCGGTCGATGGGAGGGTACCCCGGGTAGGGGGTATTCCGTCGGGCCGACCACTGATGACAAGTAACCCTGCTCCAGTGGTCGGCCCAACGACGAAGGCGACGTGGTGTTCGGGTGGGTCGCGGGAGTTGCGTGCTTAAGCCCCTCTGTCGCCCCGGACGGAGTGGTGCGGAGGCGCGCCGACCGCAGCCCAGCCCAAAAAAAAAAAAAAAAAAGTTCCCTCCCATAGTGGAGGAGACTCGAACGCAATAGTGGGACGTGTATGGGCTGAGATGATGCTGATGAGGATGACAAACCGCCTGTATTGTTGGATTGCTTAGATATAAGAGCATACTTTAATCATTTTCGATATTCGTTAATCTTCAGAATGGATATTTAACACGAGGCGATCCTGATAAGAATATCGAAAATAAGATTAGTATGGTTTGTTTATACATTTCGGCTCATAAACAATGCACTGTTAGATTGGAACCTTCTGTAAAATAGGAGAGAAATTGACCTGCTATACTAAGCTAGTCAGACGGGTTGGTTTGGGGTTTCAAGTTTTCTTTCTTTTGCATAGATGTTATATGCATATTCTTTGATCATCTTTCACAATATCCACGAGCAATTGTGGAGGTGAATCGTAATCTTGTCATTGGTTAATTGTTATCGGTTAACTCATCAACTTATACGGTTGTTAGTACTATATATCAAAATTCGTTGTATTTTACTATTTAATTAGAATTACTGTTTGCATGTAAAAGCGTAATTTAAGATTGGATGAATCAATTTACCTCCTATTTAATGAATTCATTATAAATAGAATAAATTAAATAATTAGGAAAATAATACACTTATTTGTTGAGTTTAATACAAATAGCAGTATAGATTTAGTAGCAGTAGTATTGCTGTCTATCATTTGTATTACTGAGTGCTGGCAGCTACGAATTCTACCAACACTTACATTGCTCGTGGATGTCGTAAAAGACGACTAGAGTTTTAAATCGTCCTGGGACAACTCCATCTAATGCCGTCAGCTCAACAGTAACATTTACAAGGAGGACTGACGTCAGCCAGACGACCAGTTATGACTGGCCGTCTAAACAAAGTGCCTAACTATTGCCAAAACTTTTGCAATATAGATGGATGAAAGAAGGGTACATATTAATTCGACAATCGTGAAATAGAATACGAAAGTAAAATCTTATACTAGTTAGATGATAAATATATCAAAAACAAAACTAAATTTAAACATAAGGCCGACATACATTTAACGTAACAACTTTTATGGCTAAAGGCTCTCACAGACCACCTACCGGAACTGATAACTCTAATCGTACGCCCCTCGAGCAGCCCCGAGCTCTAACTGTAAACCTCTCCTAATTAAGTATTCCTTTGAACATGTGAGAATTTAAATTAAACAAATTCAAAATTGACAACCAATATATTAAAAACAACATTCCGTTTGACGTAGGGATGCTCGATGAACATCGATGTTCGATGATCACGATGTTGAAAACAAAAACATCGATGTTACTATACGAAAAATATCTTAACATCGATGCTAACGGAATTGATCATCGATGTTAACTCACGGCCTCACGCATGACTAATGCAACGAAACAAATTATGTCTTCTATGAACGCTGTTACGTCCTCAGGCGGGTAGCTATCTCTACCTGTTGATCTTATATCTTTAAACGAGCAATTCTTGTATATATATATATATATATATATATATATATATATATATATTTTCAGGATCTCGGAAACGGCTCCAACGATTTTGATGAAACTTGGCATACTAGAGGTTTCGGGTTGAAAAAAATCGATCTACCTAGGTTTCATTTATATAAAATGTTGTTTTGTTGGTGTTTTTAGCAAAACAATACAATGACATTAAATTTTAAAAGAATATGAATTCAAATTTCGGTGTCAACGTCATGAGTTACGATAGCTCAGTTGGGAAGTTGTTCAGTTCTGTTTTTGTTTTATTTTGGTATTCAAACAGCGTCGGATCGAATATTGGTGTTATTATTATTCTCTTTTTGTAATTTTTTATATCTTTTTCTTTATTTAATATTTATTTTTTATTAATATATATCTAAATAAATTCGACAAAAATACAACAAAACATTCCAAGCGAAGCTCGGTCAACCAGATATTTATTCAATAAAACGAGGTAAAACGTAACGATTTCATTGTATTTTATTTCTTTGTCAATTATTAATACAAAAATCATCGATGCTATCCAACATCGATGTTTGATATTCAATAAATATCGAACATCAATGCTGGGCCTTCGATTATGACATCGGAGTCAACACCGATGTTTCTCTAATATCGATCATCCCTAGTTCGACGTTCATTAATTTGCAAAAGTAGAAATGATTATACAGATGACGTAATGTTTAAGATACAAATTTACCACGCCAATGTCGTGAGTTCGATACACAGAAAAATACATTATCATCGCCATCAACATCATATACTTCCCACTGTTGGGTTGAAGACGCCAACGCGCAACGGGCTCCCACGGGCAAGAGTGGTGCATTGTATTCTTACTGCATCACTACACAAACAGTACAATGTGCAATCCACAAATTGTTATTCTAAATTTGGGTATAATGTATTATAATATAATTAACTAATAGTACATATAATTAATAATTATGTTATACTCTTTTTCCGTGTGGTGACGGAATAAGAATACAATTCACCACTCCCTATCTTACCCGTGGATGTCGTATAAGACGACTAAGGGGTTATAATAAGCATATAATATATATGCAAGAGACGGAAATCTCGAAACAAAATGCTATTATGACACGTCTGGCCAGCGTGGAATATTAGGTCAGTTCTCCTCCCATTATGAAGGAGGCCAGAGCCCAACAGTGGGACATATATAAGCTGAGATGTTGATGATGATGATGAAATATAATTTAATGAGAATGACGCTACAGTATCCTAATAAGGTCATCCTAGTTAATTTATTCTAGACATTGTACGCACCGATGACTATGCTTTTTGGTAGAGAGAGACTGGCTGGGCCAGGCTGGTCGGGCGTGTAGGTTTTTATATTAAATTTTCCTTTATCATCTTTTACGACATCCACGGATGATAGAGGGTGGAGAACGATGGTGAATGGTGTTTTTACTTCGTCACCACACCGATAATCATAAAATACGTTAATATCAAACTAGTTATAGTGGTGTATACTTACTATATTTAATAAGTTGCAATTTTTACTGAGAGCAATATTAAATTACATTTTAAGATCAAAAAGGCAGCTTTTTCTTCGTGATCGTTAAAAAACTTAACAAGAATCGCAGCTTTAGTTGAAAACTTCTTTACGAGACATTACTGAAAGCAAAGCTGTAAAATAAATAGTATAATGAAACAATGCAAGTTTCAATCGTGACGAGCATAGAAATAGCTAACTTTAACTAAATGCACATTTTTGTTTCTTCATCTCAGCTAATTCGTGTATCCCACTGCTGGATTCGAGCCACGATAAGAGGAAAAAATTACCACGTTGGCAGATAAGTTAACGTAGGGTTTTGGGAGCCAAGTCTTCTTTGTTTGGGTGTCAAAAATCAAAAGCATTACACTAAATTTAATTATAGAATTTTTATTTTATTTATTTATTTAAGACAACACCCTGCACTAAAGAAATAATCCTTATATTGCGGGGGACTTTACAAACATATAATTAATGGACACAAATTACATCCAGACTCAGAACAACAATTTGTGGATCGCACAAAGTGTTGTCCCGTGTGGGATTCGAACTCTCGACACTGGCGCTGTAGGTCGCTATCTTAACCACTACGCCATCTGTGCAGTCACACATATTATTCATTTATTGTAAATATATTATATTCACAATAAATGAATAATATGTGTAATAACTAACTCACCGTATGACGATGGATGTCGTGGAAACTAACTAATGTAGCACTAGGGAAGTGGACAGCAGCGCTTTACTGTTAAATTGATGACCAACTGTGCCTGCCAACACACTTGACGATTATGGTATTATCCACCATTCTTAACTTATCTTTGTAATCTAATTGCCTAATCAAAGCAAAATACATTGATTGCCTGACGTTTCGAACACTTTACAGTGTTCATGGTCACGGGCGGACAAAATACACGAGTTATGTGCAATGCTCGCGTAAACATCGGAGAAATACATCGATAACAGCGGCCCTAAAACGGGGTTAAACGAGGTTACTCGGCTGCAAAATTCTCTATTATCTCTAAACGTGACTAAAACTAAATACATTTGCTTCGCCGCCGGCGACTGGAGCGGGCGGCGCAGGCACGATTACCTGCGCCTGATGCCGCCCTAGCCGAGGCCGCGGGTGACTGGATCGGGGAATTAGTCCGTCACCTGCCGAGAGGCTGACCGCGTGAGGAAAGACCGACGTCCTCCCCGAGGAGGGGGATGAGCGTGTACCGCTCAAGGGGGTATTCCGTCGGGCCGACCACTGACGTTAAGTTAGCCTGCTCCGGTGTTCGGTCCAACGACGAAGGGGACGTGGTGTCACGGATGGGTTGCGGGTGTGCGTGCTTACGCCCCTTTGTCACCCCGGACGAAGTGGAACGAGGAATGCGCCGACCGTAGCCCGACGACGACCTCAATATGTTCTAAGCTCACAAATCAAATCAAATCATTTATTCTGCATAGGCCCCTTGAGGGCACTTACATATTTTCAAATTTATACATCGTTTGAATATAATACAATATCTACCACCGGATCGGAACGCGACCACAAGCTGAGAAGATCCGGCAAGAAACTCAGCGGGCTGTCATTTTTTTACCATCTTTTGAATACAATTACGTATACAACATATAGTCTTAGCTCCAGTGTGATGCCCTTCGAGATAGGATATTACTATTTTTTTTTAATTTAGTTCAAATAAAAAAAGAAAAGAAAACATGGTTGGACCAGATCCCACAAGCAGCACCCGATCACGAGTTAACTACTAGAGCAGCCATTACTCCCCTCAACCACATTGGAGGGAAGGGAGTGACCCGCCCCACATAGCTACCGCAAGCAGAACCTTATTCAGTGAGCATGACCAAACCATAAATTGTGAACTATGATAGGTAGGTATGCTAAAAAGACCAAAACCTAAATTCGTCAGGCAAAACACGCTACGCTGTACAAACCTAAGACCAACAACACGATAAAAAAAATACAAAACAGCGAATTCTTAAAGAAACGGGCCATAAAGCTGTGACCATTACAAAAACAAAATTGCTGAAAGAGGAGCTACTCATAGCCATTCAGTATTGATGATGATTAACCTATTTTGCACTATGTAAATCAATTTGCACATATGGCATTGTTATATGGGGAGGAACACCACAAACCATTTTAAAACCTGTGAAAAATAACCCAAAAGGCTTTATTAAAGGTAGCTATGTACTTTCAAATCCTACTTATACCCAACCACTTTATTGTATAAACATAGCAAAAAAATATAAACACATTAAAGCATACATATACTAAAGTATAATACTATATTCAAATTATCACTAAAATCAAATAATAATTTTAGCAAATTTTAAATGTCTAATAAACTTAACATCTTAGCTAATATACCGTTATCTTAATTAATGTTCCGACATTTATTCGGCAAATGCCTAATTAAATTTTATTACCTACTTAAGAGTAACTTAAAATATTACCTGTTATAATTACAAGGTAATATTTTCTTTCAACAGAGTTGCAGCTTTATTATCACATTTACCAAAACAGAGAATTTTGTGTATTGAACAATAAATAAAAGTATATTTATTCTTCGAATCATAAAATATAATTTGTATTCTTCTTCATAGCACTGCATTGTGGGGCACAACCTTCATCAACAGTAGGAGGGGCAATTCCTCCTACTGATTTTACATATAAATCCGCGCTGACGTTTGCAATGATGTTATCTGTTTATCCCTGGTTATTATACCCTGGTTATTTCTTATATTAAACTTTATACTAATGTTTACAAATCAGTAGAAATTAATAATAAGTAACGATTTACAATGTAATAATAATGAAAGGTCGGAATGAAATAATAACTAAATAACTGACTATTATTTAATACTGTATACAAGGTCGTATATCGTATTAAAAGGCCGATAATTTAAACATCAATTTTGTAATGGATTGGTAAAAAAGCCGTGCCATGAAGGCTCGACGCTCAAATAAGGTAAATCATTTTCTTTTTGTGAAATCTCACTTTAATATGGACATCACGTTTTTACGATATTGTAACAAATTAATCAATGTCATGTGATAAATTAATGTTCATTAATTCGGATTATTTTACGGGTATTAACAGAGTTGTCGTACATTGAAATGCAGAAAGTAAATAAACTCAATTATTTATCAATTTTAAAATTTTATGAACCTCTCAGGAATACTATCTTACTCGTTGATAGGTAACGGTAGGTGTAAGACTATTTTGTAATGATTGTATCTAATCTGATTACATGGTTAGATATTCAATGGATTCGTTTAATTTAAAACTATTGATTTTTAACCTGTCGACTGTCTTTAATCTCTTGAACTGAAATTGAACGGTGGGAGATGGTAAGTCACTAACTCACTAAATGGGCTCCCTAAATGGTCTCCGTCTGATGACGGAATAAGAATACAGTTCACCACTCCCTCGTAAGTGTTATAAAAGACGACTAAGGGATTAATTATGTATATAATCCTAGTGGTAGGATCACACTGTCGACAGTTATCTGTCTACAGCCGCGAGCAGGTTCGTCCGGGGTAGTACCACGCTCTCGCAGAAAATCGACGTCTAAGTAGTAGCGTATGGAAGGTTTTGGTAGTGCCTTTGGTATCACCGAGCCTCAATGCACGCATTCACACTCCCTTCACTTTCTTCACGGTAGGCAGCGGCCTT
This sequence comes from Lymantria dispar, assembly GCA_032191425.1. Taxonomy (NCBI): domain Eukaryota; kingdom Metazoa; phylum Arthropoda; class Insecta; order Lepidoptera; family Erebidae; genus Lymantria; species Lymantria dispar. Next base: position 16,303,565 of record CM063458.1, read on the forward strand.
GTAAAGGTCCATGACCGGCAGCAACACCTACCATCAGGTGTACTGTTTGCTCGTTTGCCACTACTTGCAATAAAAAAGATATATACATATATATATATATATATATAACACCTATGCAAGAGAAGGAAAACTCGAAACAGAACCCTATACTAACCTGTCGGACCAACATAGTATAGTAAGGTTGTGCACTTGAAAATGACATTTCCAACCCCGCGCATAAAACTGGCGATCCTCTCTTACCTGCCATTTAAGGCAAGGCAAAGTCGAGAATCCTACGGGCATTCTTGGGCTTCCACTCTAGTCAGCCAATGAAGGCCAGCTGGATACCAGGCCAACACTCTGGAGTATTCAAGACCGCAGTGTAGGCATTCACATTCATATTTCCAAAAGATACGCAGTTGTGTTATTATTAGTTTCCTTATTAATTATTATTCATATTATTAGAATATATGCAATAATAATTAAATAAAATCATTCAAAGAAGTTTCAAGCTTTTGAAATTATTAGGGAGGGGTATATATCATTCCTTTCTAGTATAACGATGTTTGTTTAGGGCCGACGCAGATTAATATGGAAATTGCAACATTGCCATCACATTATTTGCTATCTCTATCTATCTCTGTTTAATTAATTAAATTGAAGTGCTTGTAACTAGCGCAATATGAAAATAAATGTTATGTTGTTTTTTATAAACCGATATTGAGATAGATAAAAATCTTAAATCATAATAGTTTCTATGTCATTTAAATATTTCTGGTACTGGTTTTTATTATTGGAAGCTAGATTATTATGAGAAAAATGTATTAGAAAATAGAATTTCATAGGTTACAATATAGGAACATCAATAATGTCTATTCTTTAAATATATGAACCTAGCTGACCCGACAGACGTCGTCATGTCTTAACTATAAATAAGAATTGGTATAATTAATAAAAAAAATATCCAATATCAACAATTTGGTATCAAATCTTATAGATTTCCACGTTATCATTAAATGCAACGCGTTATGTTTGAAAGCAACATTTCCATTCTGTTAATTACACTTCCATAGATTTCTTTTAACTTAATTCCGCGTTTGATCTGCTCTTGTCTGTTTTTTACTTGCAGCATCATAAGTTCTGCGTATTAGATTTATACGTTTGATCACTGGCATTTTTAAAAACAATCTACTAATATTTAAAAAATCTATTATATTCTTTTTAATACCAAATCAATGAAATCATGAATCAGTATATTAAAACCAACCAATATTTCTATATTAAAAGGAACTTTAAGCGTGATGAACAAACATTTCTCAAAAACTTACTCTATAACTAAAATGAAATTACATGAGATGATAAATTATAAAACTAGTATCTGGTTGACCGAGCTTTGCTCGGCATATTTTTTTTTTTGTATTTTTGCGCGAACTTATTTAGATACTAGCAACCGCCCTCGTTTCGCTTCGGTTTTAGTCGTTTTACCCGCGTAGTTCCCGTTCCCGTGGGAATACTGGGATAAAATATAGCCTAGTTTACGCCCTGATATTATAGCTTTCCATTGATGAAAGAATTTTTTAAATCGGTCCAGCCGTTTTGAAGATTACCCGGAACAAACAGACAGACAGACAAAAATTTTTTAATCGCTATTTTAGGCATAGGTGTCGTGCAAATAACCATGTGAGCATGAAAAAGGCCTATTATTTTGATATTACAAACAGACACGCCAATTTTATTTATTGGTATAGATATATGAATAAAAAATAAAAATGATAAAATAATGGAAAAATTACAAAATAGAGAATAATAACAACACCGAAAGTCGATATCACGCTGTTTGAATGCGACTGGACAACTTCCCAACTGAGCTATTGTCACTCTTGACGGTAACAGCTAAATTTGAATTCTTATTCTATTGACATCTTATGTCATTGTATTGATTAGCTAAAAACACTGAAAAAACAACATTTTCTATAAATAAAACATAGCTAGATCGATTTTTTGCCCCCGAAACCTCTAGTATACAAAATTTCATTAAAATCATCATTCTGAAAATACGTTATATACAATATATACAAGAATTGCTCGTTTAATGATAAAAGATAAATCAACCGATCCATCTATGTTAAACGACATTCGCAGCGCGCATTCTGTCAATAGTTGACATTTATTTCAAACGACTGGCAGTTATGTCAAACAACTAACAATCATGTAAAATTAATATTGTTGGAAGGTTTTCTCAAATTTTCTAATGATCTGTTCAACTTTCTTATTTTTTTCTTTCATAAGACCTGACAATAATAAACACAACGATAAAAGAATTAGCGAAATTGTTCCATTCGTTCGCGCGTGATGCGATGACCAAGGGCAATAGAGATTCATTTTCATATACAGAATGTGTCAGGTTATGGAGCAACTGTTCGAGTGTCTTGTAGTTTAACAGTCATAGATCGTAATTAGAATGTATATTACACAAAAAACAATATAACATAAAAGTTATAGCGATTTCAATAATGTGTGTGTAAGAGTTCGTGCCTTAAATGTTACGTATTATGTACGCATGTACACACAGGATACATGTAGGCATGTAAAGCTTCGACAGTAGAAATAGGTATGAATTGAGCAAACGCTACAAAGGTACAAAGGCGACTCATCAACGGTCATCTGCCGATCAGCTGATTTAAAGCGAAGTTTGTCTTGCTTATGCGAACGTAATCATTGATTTAATTTCTAATGAACATTTAACAAAGCACGAATACGTTGCAGATTAGGTAAGTATCACTGACTTTATACATTTCAATCAGATTGGCACGAAAAAGCGATGACAAAATTGAGAATTTTACATGTATCTAATTCATTAACGAATCGATATTTTTCCTTCAAAGTTTTTTCATGGGTTCCTACCATCGTTGCCTAACTCCCGTTTGATCAGTTACCCCATAATCTGATACACCTAACATTATAGTGTATAAGGTGAGCTTAGTTAATCATCATCATCTCAGCCCATATACGTCCCACTGTTGGGCTCGGGCCTCCTCCTTAATGGAAGGGTAATTGACCTACTATACCACGCTGGTCAGACGTGTTGGTATAGGGTTTTATTTCGAGCTTTCCTTCTCTCGCATAGATGTTATATGCGTTTTATATCCCTTAGTCGTCTCGTACGATCACCCACGGGTAAGATAGGGGGTGGTGAATTGTATTCTTACTCCGTCACCACACGGACATGCTTAGTTAATAATACAAGAAAATTAAATGGTACATTAAGAAAATTAGCACTTAGAATGGAAAAAAACAATATGCTTATCATATTGATTGATTAGAATTAAGATATTATATTAAAAAAAAAGTGTAATCCTCAAAAATGCAAGAAATAAAAAGCTTTCTATTTACGTATTTTAATATAGTTTTAGTCTGTTAGTCGTAAGTGTTGTCCATATTGTTTGAAACAGCCGGCATATTTCTGGCCACCTATACGGTACGCTACACCTTTCTGTGTCATGCCACTCGTCACTCCCTATCTTACCCGTGGATGTTATAAAAGACGATTAAGGGATACACCACTGACGTCAAGTAACCTTGCTCTGGTGGTCGGTCAAACGAAGGCGACGTGGTGTTCGGGTGGGTTGCGGGTTTGCTTGGTTTGCTTACGCCCCTCTGTCGCCCCGGACGGAGTGGTGCGAGGAGTGCGCCGACTGCAATCCACCCCAAAAAAAAAGGGATATAATACGCATATAATATCTATGCAAGAGAAGGAAAACCCGAAATAAAACCCTATACCAACCTATTTGACCAGCATGTATGTATAATTGTAAATATATAGTATATAGTAAGGTCTATTTGGATAAAATGGTCTATATGGTAAGGAGTGATCACCGGATGGTACGAGGCACATTGAATTTGCGTACGAAAGTCGAGCGGTTTCGCTTGATGAAGTCTACACTCCGACCTACGCCTGTCCAATACCAGAACCCCGAGAGCTTTCAGCTCGAATTACATAATCGCTTCCAATGCCTAGAAGAGTGCGAATCCTCGAACGATATGAGCAACAGGTTCGTGAAAACTGTCCACGCTGTCGGATCAAAGTTTTTTAAGACCCGTCGCCCAAATAGACCAAGACAACTTTCAGACCAGACTCTCAAGTTCATGGAGCGGCGAAAGGAAATAACGGTGCAGTCTTCAGCTGACTGGTCTACACATAGGCAGCTAAATAGGCAACTCTCAAAGTCCGTGCGACGCGACGTTCAAATGACCAAGTTGAAGACCGATGGCGGCACTGTTATTTCATCCCAGGGTGAGATCTTGGGAGAGGTCGAAAGGTTCTATGGGCAGTTGTATAGATCATCCTAGAATCCTATTGCCGACTTGGTCCAAGATCCTAGATCCAAACTAACTCAGCACTACACCGAAGAAATCCCGGACGTCAGCTTGTACGAGATCAGAATGGCTCTGAAACAATTAAAGAACGGGAAGGCACCGGGATATGACGGAATTACCACAGAACTTCTGTGGGCAGGCGGCAAGCCAGTTCTAAAAGCCCTACAGAAGTTGTTTAGTTCTGTCATTCTCGGGGGCGACGTTCCAGAGTCGTGGACCAGGAGTATGGTAGTACTGTTTTTCAAGAATGGCGATAAAATGCTCTTAAGGAATTACAGACCCATCTCACTCTTAAGCCATGTCTACAAATTGTTCTCAAGAGTCATTACGAACCGACTCGCGTGCAAGCTCGACGACTTCCAGCCGCCCGAACAAGGCTTCCGAAGAGGTCATAGTACCATAGACCACATCCACACGCTACGCCAGATTATACAGAAGACCGAGAAGTATAATCGGCCTCTGTGTCTAGCGTTTGTGGACTATGAGAAAGCCTTTGATTCTGTTGAAACTAGGGCAGTGCTACAGTCCCTTCTAAATTGTGCAGTGCTAAATTGACTATCGATACATCGAAGTGCTGAAGTGTTTGTATAGAAATGCCTGGACCGGACTCGGAATCAACATCAACGGCAAATACATCACTCACCTTCGATTTGCTGACGATAGTCACGGCAGAATCCATGGAGGACCTTGGCACTATGCTCAATGACCTCAGCAGGGTATCTCAACTAGTGAGTCTACAAATGAACATTGATAAGACGAAAGTACCCATGTCATTCCTGTACCGGTCCTAGTTGGGAATGCGATTCTTGAAGTTGTGGATCATTATGTTTACCTAGGACAAGCAGTCCAGTTAGGTAGATCCAATTTCGAGAAAGAGGTCAGCTGACGAATCCAACTCGGCTGGGCAGCGTTCGGGAAACTTAAGAGGATCTTGTCGTCCAATATTCCACAGTGTCTGAAAAGAGAGGTTTATAACCAGTGTGTGTTTAGCAGCGATGACTTACGGCACTGAAACGTGGTCTCTAAATGTCGCCCTCATAAAAAAGCTCAAAGTCGCTCAGTGTGCTACGGAGAGGGCTATGCTCGGTATTTTTCTACGTGATAAAATTCGAAACACAGAAATCCGTAGAAGAACGGGTGTAACCGACATAGCCCGTACAATTAGTACGTTGAAATGGCAATGGGCAAGCCACATCGCTCGTCGAACTGACAACCGTTGGGGAAGAAAGGTTCTTGAGTGGCGACCACGAATCGGAGGGCTCAGCGTAGGACGACCCCCCCACTAGGTGGACTGACGACATTCTCAAAGTCGCAGGGAACCGTTGGATGCAAGTGGCACAGGACCGTTCCGAGTGGCATTCTCGTGGGGAGGCCTATGTCCAGCAGTAGACGTCTGTAGGCTGATGGATGGATGGAAGGTCTATTTTCCTCCTATTGTGGAGGAGGCTTGAACCCAACAGTGGGACATGAGCTGAAATGATGATGATACACTACACCTACCTACTATTATACTAATACTTGGTGTGATCCCGAGTCAATGGTGGATCAGAATCAATGACTAAACGCTGTTACTCTTTTTGCATAAATAACTTTCTATTATACAACCCTACATAGAAAAAATACAAAATAAAATCACGCTAAGCATTTTCAAACTGTTATTGTGTACAAATCATTTTTCAATGTCCACAAGGGTAATCCTAAAAAATTGACGCATTTTTATAATAAATGTAGGCAGTGCGGAAGATTCGAGGCTACAGTTAACGAAGAATGATTGAGCTACGTGGTGACCGAAGCGCAGGTGAAATAACAATAACAAATTGATACCTGTTTCTCCCTTTATGTGTTCAGATTTTGACACCATAATATATGATAATACATTGATTTCTAATATTTTTATAAGTATTTATAAGATGTCACAGAGATCAAGCTATATTATATGGACTATAATATAGCAAATGCAAAAGTGATATATTTTTATTTCATCTGAACAATATTTCTATAAAAAGAAATTTTAATATAAAATTATAAATCCAATCACCCTATGGGTAAGACCCATGGGTATCGTTAGTATATGATTTATTACGTATATCACTGCAACCTAGCAGTGAGTATGTTTATATAATTTGATAAATATACATTGTTTAAATCGATATGTACAAGAAAATTAATTATCACCTGATCACGTGTTAAAATATATGTTTCAAACTTATTTTTTAGTAAAAACATTATTCTTACATCATTATACATCTTGACTTGTTTTTTAGTCATTAAAGAGGATAATAAATAATTTCGAATATTTTTAATTCATTTTCGTTCATTTCGACTCATATACATCCCACTGGGCTCGAGCCTCCGTCATAATAAGAGGGAAATTGACCTTACTATACCATGCTGGTCAGATAGGTTGATATAGGGTTTTATTTGGAGTTTTCCATCTCTTACATAGATGTTATATGCGTAATATATCCCTTAGTCGTCTTTTACGAAATCCACGTGTATGAGAGGGGGTGGTGAAATGTGTTCTTAATCCGTCACCACAAGGCAAAAAAACAAATAATTAATATTAATGCAATATTATGGCAGATATTCCATACTAACAAAAATAACCTTGATATATTTATCATTATGACATTTAAGCACTTGAGTGATTTCTTACAAATTATGGACTAACTTTGTAGTAATAAATTTTCAAATGAAAGGTATAATTACGGCGCTCATATTTCGACCGAATAATTTCTTTAATAGAGATGAATTAATTCGAATAAATGTGAAATGAATTCTAACTTTTTGTTTTAATTTTAAGCAAAATGTTTTCTCTTATCAAGTGAGTATTATCAGTATTATATAAGTAGTAACTATTCATCATCATCTCGCCTCATAGAAGTCTCACAGTAAGACTCCAGACTCCTCCAAAATAATAACCCTCCTTTAGGTCTATTACATCATTCTAGGTCAAATCCTAGTAGACGGGTTGGCAGAGGGTTTTATTTCGAGTTTTTCTTCTTTTGCATAGTGGTTATATCCATAGTAGGACTTGGCTACGAACATGACGCTACGAACAATCGCTCAGCACGGAGCAGCGAGCGGTAAATACAAATACTAATAATAAATAATACTTTCTTTTTTTTTTTTTGTGGGTGGGCCGCGGTCGGTGCGCCTCCGCACCACTCCGTCCGGGGCGACAGAGGGGCTTAAGCACGCAACTCCCGCGACCCACCCGAAAACCACGTCGCCTTCGTCGTTGGGCCGACCACTGGAGCAGCGTTAACTTGTCGTCAGTGGTCGGCCCGACGGAATACCCCCTATTGGGGTACCCTCCCATCGACCGACGTCCCCCCCTCGGGGAGGACGTCGGTCTTTCCTCACGCGGTCGGCCTCTCGGCGGGTGACGGACTAATCCCCGGTCACGTCACCCGCGGCCTCGGCTAGGGCAGCATGAGGCGCAGATAGTTGCGCCTGCGTCGCCCCAGTCGCCGGCGGCGGATCTCCTCATCGAGGCTGCGCTCCTCACGCAGGCGATCCGCCGCCTCCTTCCGCGAGATCACTGTCTCGCAGAAGGCTGCGACCGCGTCCCAATTCCCGACGCTGTCGACCATCGCCCTAGCGATAGCCGGCAGCGTCAGGTCCGTACCGATGATTGCGACGAGTTTACAGCGCTGCACTGCCCAAGCCCCGCAGGCCTCGAGCGTATGGCGCGCCGTGTCCTCGTCGCAATCGCAGTGGTGGCAGGACGGTGTACTCTCCCTCCTAACGACCTTGTGCAGGTATTTGGCGAATCACCCATGCCCCGTCAAAACCTGCACCAGTCGGAAGGAGAGCACCCCGTGCCGCCTCTCCAACCACTGCATCAGCACCGGCCGGAAGGCCTCCACGGTTCGCACCCCGAACCCAGGCCTCTCCAGCCGGACTGCCCAACGGGCGATGACGTCTCGGCGGGCGTCGACGCGCCAGGCGGTGAGATCCCTTAACGAGACCACACCGCCCTCCGCTCGCACCCCCGTCACCCGTCGATATAGTCCGGCGAGCATCTCCGACTCCAGGTCCCACGGGGAAGTCCCGGCCAATAGGCACGCTGCCTCCGTCACCACCGTGCGGTATCCGCGGATGGCCCTGACCGCCGTGACCCTCTGTGGTCGCCACAGAAGGGCCCTAAGTCGGGCGGTCATGGACCCCGCCCACACCGGTGCGCCGTACAGGGCCATCGACCGGATGACCCCCGCGTACAGCCGTCGGCACGCAGCGCTCGGTCCGCCCACGTTCGGCATAAGCCACGATAGGGCGGACGCCGCGCCGACGAGCCGCGGAGCGAGCCTGCGGAAATGCTCCCGGAACCACCATCGCCCGTCGAGCACCAGGCCCAAGTACCTCATATGGGCCCGGATGCTGATGTCGACCGAGTGGACGGTGATCGAGACGCCGATGGGAGGGCTCATAGTTTGCCCATGGAACAAAAGGGCCTCCGTCTTGTCCAGGGCGACCCTCAACCCCAGCGCCTCGATCCGTCTGACGACCTCCTCGGTACCCGAGGTCGCCAGGCTTACCGCCTCTTCTAGCGTCCCACCGCGGGCTGTGACGAGCGTGTCGTCGGCGTAACAAATCACGCCCAGCCCGGGCGAGAGGCTCCCCCGCAACGCCCAGTCGTAGCCGATGTTCCACAGGGTGGGTCCGAGGACCGACCCCTGTGGGACACCGCACGTCATGGGCGTTCGCACGACGTCCCCTGCTCGGTCGGTGCAGAGGACGCTGCGCCCCTCCAAATAGTCTGCCACTAGCCGCCTCAGGTAAACTGGCACCCCGTGATACCGGAGCGCCTCCCTGATGCAGCTGAATGGCAGACTATTGAATGCGTTGGCGATGTCTAGGGGCACCACCAACAGCACTCCCCCGCCGGTGACGGCCTCAGTCGCCACGGCCCTCAGGCGCAACAGAGCCGCGATCGTCGAACGACCCCTCCTAAACCCAAACTGGGCGTCCGACAGATCGGGAATAATAAATAATACTGACGTACGTTTTTTTGTTTGTTTTTTAAATCAATAGCCTTAAGTTAGACCAGTCCATTGAACTTCCAACCCCATAACTGTATATTAGAAACCATCATCAACAATAGTTTTACAACTACCGTTGGCAGTCCACGAGTGTTATGTGCAGGCTTGGAGTGTCATCGGTAGAGGTCTCTTCCCATTTTTACATTAAATTTCTCCAAAGGCCTCTGCGTGTTGGATCCATATCCCCATGTAAGCCTTTCAAATGACCGGGTATCTTCCCTTGGAAGATATCCGTGAATAAGAGAGATACATAATAATAATACTAAAATCTTCTGTAGCGCCACGAGAACATTCTTACTTCCTTACTAATATTATAAATGCGAAAATAAGTTTATTTATTTGTTACGCTTTCACGCTTAAACCACCGAACCGATTTCAAAAATTCTTAAACTTCTTTTTCTTAAAATTCTTAAATATAATATCAGGGAATAACACAGGCTATATTTTAATCCGGTATTCCCACGGGAACAACGCGGGTAAAGCGACTGAAAGTGAAGCGAAGCGAGGGCAAGTTGCTTGTTGTAGATAATAAAATAGAGAAAAGCGACAGAGACGGCACTCTACAGCAGATATCAGAAGCAGCGCATGGCTGGGTACGCGGCTGGAACAAATTACGTGCCACCCAATGCCACAAGACAGAATGGTGGGACCAACGGTAAATTGGAACGACGACTAGTCAAACAAAATATTTTAAATGATTTTGTATGGGAATTCATCCATATATGAACACAGAAGCTTTTAATATGTCAATTTTAATTCACCTGCCTGTATATATCTACATATGTATCAAAACATCCATAGTATAAATTTAATGATATCAGAAAGGGTTGTGAGGACAAATAAAACTTCAAGTCCGCCCGTGACTATGAACGATGTAAAGTGTAACTATTACTTACGAACACTTTATAGTGTTCGAAACGTCGGGCAATCAAAAATTAAATACTAACTAATAAAATCCGTAAATTAGTTTTATTTACAATGTGTAATACTCGCGCAAACATCAGAATCATTAAATAAAACTTCAAGCTTTTCAGAATATTAAACTTCGTAGCTTAAAATAGGAACATATTTCTAGGCAGAGCAGTTACTATGGATACGCAATATTCAGATGGGTCTACCTCGATCGGAGCCTTAGTGGCTAGGCTACTTAGATGCGGCGTGTAGTTTTAGGTAGGAACCGTAACCGTACTGTGAGAAAATTTTACTTTTACATTTTTTTAATTTTACGATACCCACAGGCAAGACGAATTGTATCCTTAATACATCAGCACACGGAGTTACGAATAGAAGTACCTAATAATAAATTAATATCAATCCTACGTATCTAAAGCTATTTGAATATATTACGATTAAGTAAATGGTATTTCCTTTCTGTTTAACATAAACTAATCTGTTCGAGGCTGCTGAATTAAATTCGATTACTTCACAGGAAGTTTAGATAACGTAAAGTCTTGGAATGTTTACGGTTGTCTGCGTAATATCGAAATGAACAAGATATTTCGGAATGATATGATTAGTTCATAATTGTATTTTAAGAATAGAAATTCAAATTTAACATTAATTCATTCACAATTCCATCATAATATAGTTTATCTATCTACATATAATTATTATCTTGACTGACGCTTATCGAACTGCAGACTTTGAATCACCCATTAATGAGGTTAAACTATAATAATATTAATTTTATAAAACAGAACTCCAAGTATTTATGATATGTCTACAAATTTTTGCAAAGTAAAAGAGGATGTTAAGATTCATAAGGAGCTATTTTATTCGATGGTTTTAGTCCCTACCAGTCGTTATCATCAACCAATTACTACTGGCGACCCGCCCCTGCTTCGCATGGGTCTAATGCTGATACTAAATATACTACAGAATGTCTTTATATACAACGTTCACAGCTTTTTGTCAATGGATAATGCAAACATATTTTCTTTAGAGATTACCTTTGAAAGAGCGACATATTATGCGCGTATTAAATGTATAAACGTTCCTCTTGAATCACTATTAAAAAAAAACCGCATCAGAATCTATTGCGTAATTTTAAATGCGTACATGGGGACAGACAGACAGCGGGAAGCAACTTTGTTTTATACTGTTTTATACTGATAGTTTTATGACTGACAGGCGTTAGGCAGGCGGCTTATCAGCTCTCCTTTGGAATATAATTGTTAACTCAACGACATCAGATGGAGTTAGCCTAGGTCGATGTAAAAAGTTTTTACTCATCTTTTAAAACACTCACGAGCTATATAAGAATTAGTGGTATTCGTAGACACCATACAGCAAAGTACCTAAAGCATTAATGTGTTGGCATTAATAAACACAGCAGCCACATATACAAACACTGGTACACGATACACAATCAACCAAGTTGGAAGACTCCGGTTTAAATAACAATATAAATAAAATATTAAATATTTTGATTTCCTTTGATCAAAGATTGAAAAAACTAGTAGGTAGTGCCACACAACTACCTAGTAAGCTTTAGTGAAATTAGTGATAAGTAGTGCAGTGAGTGCTATCTTTGAAGAACACAACAACAAAGTGTTTTTTCTTATTACTATAAGGAAAGTGCCAATGGACACATTCTTACTCTGTAAATCTTAGCAAAATAAGTTAGATTTAAATTACTTATTAGCCTCATGGCTAGATTGTAATTATTATGAGACAACTGTTAAGTTATATTGAAATTAGAAAAAAAATTAATAAGTGCTTCACCGCTAACTCTAAGAGGAGGATAAATGATATAAATGTAATATCATCGAGATAAATTTGGTTTTCATTATTGTGACTTATCAAATATTATATTCATTTAATGTTATGTTTATATGTAACGGTATTTGAACCAATGTCTTTTGTAAATATACTTATATAAGCAAATGTTGATTGGAATACCTCTAGGCTGAGTTCTTTATTCTACAATAGTCCTGCAAAAGCGCGTGCGGCATAAGCGAAATGTAATTATAATCATACGTCAGTGTCTGAAAACACACGTCTACGACCAGTGTGTGTTACCAGTGATGACTTATGGCACGGAAACGTAGTCCCTAAATGTAGGCCTCATAACAAGGCTCAAAGTCGCTCAGCGTGCTATGGAGCGGAATATGCTCGGGATTTCTCTGCGAGATAGAATCCGGAATACGGAAATCTACAGAAGAATGGGTATAACCGACATAGCACGAAGAATTAGCACGCTGAAGTGGCAATGGGCAGGCCACGTCGCTCGACAAACCGACAACCGCTGGGGAAGAAAGGTTCTCAAGTGGCGACCACGTATCGGACGACGCAGTGTAGGACGCCCCCCCACTAGGTGGACCGACGACCTGGTTAAAGTTGCTGGGCGTCATTGGATGTAGGCGGCACAGAACCGCACTTTGTGGCGTAACATGAGGGAGGCCTACGTCCAGCAGTGGACGACGATAGGCTAAAATGATGATGATGAATTATATAATCATATTACGTGAAACTGAAGGTTACATAGCTGAATGTGCATGTATTTTTCATCCCTGCTTACCACTTCGAAGATATAAGTGCTAATTACAATTAATAAAATGTACTACAAACTCATATATTCTTATACTAAACCAAATAACATTCAGTAATGAATTAAAACATAAAATGATAATTAACACCGTTATTTAATTTATTAATTCAATATAATAGTGTAGTCACTACAATCAATTTTGTAAATTGACACACCTATAACTAATCATTTTTTTATCATTAAAGCTCATATATGTCGTACTGTTGAGCTCAAGCCCCATCCGCAATAGAAGGAATATTGACATAAGATACCACCCTATTCAGACGTGTTGAATAGGTTTCATTTCAAGTTCTCCTTGTCTTGCATGGCTGTTATATGCAAGTTTAATCCCTTAATCATCTTTTACGACACCCACGGGCAAGAAAGGGGGTGGTGAATTGTATTCTTATTTCATCACCACACGGATATTTATTAAAAAAATCCACAAAGAGAAAATACTAAATCATTTCTAACGTTTAAGCGAATATTACACATCTATACTAAAATACCCGTTGGCAGCCGTAGTCGTCGTTTAACAAAACCTACAAGGTAACTGCAGGCTCTCATGCCTTGGATCATATATAAGGCAAGAAGGGTTCAACTTACCTTACGCAATACGATAACAACTTAGTTGTACTCTCTAAATCTCCGAGAATATTAGGATCCTCGCCGCCGAAAATACTACGTATTTTATTTTTGAATTAATTTAAAGAACAAAACCAAATTTATGAGCAAAAAGCTGAGCGCCCTGCCTAGCAGCTGCTCTACGCTGAGACAGCGAATTATCGTTTATAAAGCATAGGTTCGTAAATACGAAAATACGACTCACATCTCTAGGCAATATCTATAGGCGATTTTCAAATGATATTATAATTATGGCACAATCCTTGAAGCATATTAATGAGTATCGCAAGCAAAAAGACCTCACACACTGTATTTCTTAATGCGTCATTTCACAAAGAAAATAAAAACAGCAATGCATCAAATAAATTCATGCTATGAAGCAAGGCGTGGTCTGCCACTCCTAAAAGGACACGACTCTTTTGTTTTCTATTCGCAGTAACCGAACATTTTTTTAAGTTCGCGAAGTCTTTGAGATAACTTTGAATTATGACACTTTGTTGTTATTTGACATCTCCATATAAACTTGAATGATGTTTAAACTCGATTCAATAGCAATCTTAATGATTTTGACTCAGTTTTATGTTTCAAGAATTTTGATTCAATTTCCCTGTGTAACAAAGGATAAAAATTGCATTGTGTCACACCTTGCTTGTTCGTGGAGTCATAAAAATCGCCTAAGGTAACAAGAAGGTAGTAGACAACAGTGTTCTACTGAGAAACCTATACTCTATATTTAGAGACAAAATAGCCGAATACTCTGCGTAACTCAGACCGGTTGACATAAGGTCCCTATTGCGAGTGTTCCTTCTTTTGCAATAATATATTCTGTTATTTCTCTAAACCATATTTTACTATATCTAATAAAAAAAATAGAAGCTCACAAATTGTATTCTTCCTAATTTTGTATTCCTCCTCCTAAGTCAGCACGTCATTATTAAGGCTACTGCCCAAAAAATGTCACAATAAAAGAATGTCTCCCTGTAGGAAAATGTACTTTCCGTGTGGTAACGGAGCAAGAATACAATTCACCACTCCCTATCTTACCTGAGGATATCGTAAAAGACGACTAAGGAATATAATATGCTGCATGCTGCCGCTTCATCCACTCTATTAGCACCGACCGAAGGGCCTCTACCTACAACATCTATACCAATAAATAAAATTGGAGTGTCTGTTTGTAATGTCAAAATAATAAGCTTTTTTCATGCTCACACGGTTATTTGCACGACACCTATGCCTAAAATAGCAATTAAAAAATTTTTGTCTGTCTGTCTGTCTGTTTGTCTGTCTGTTTGTTCCGGGTAATCTTCAAAACGGCTGGACCGATTTCAAAAATTCTTTCACCAATGGAAAGCTACAATATCAGGGCGTAAACTAGGTATATTTTATCCCGGTATTCCCACGGGAACGGGAACTACGCGGGTAAAGCGACTATAACCTATAACCGAAGCGAAGCGAGGGCGGATTGCTAGTTTAAAATACTTTACCTCCATGTAATATATTAAATGCCTTGTATTGTAATCTCGATTCGGTATCGGTCATGAATTGATTTAGAATCGACTAACTGATAATGTATGTGGTTACAGCTGCACTATTTTTTTTTTATTTCAAACGGTGGTAAACGAGCAAACAGTACACCTGATGGTAAGTGTTGCTGCCGCTCATGGACCTTTACAAGGTCGCTGCCTACCGCGAAGAAAGTGAAGGGAGTGTGAATGCGTGCATTGAGGCTCGGTGATACCAAAGGTACCACCAAAACCCTCCACACGCAAACACTCTCAGTAAGTTGGGCTTCCGGCTCTCTCGCTCACCGAACGAAGCGCAGTAACAAATTGCTACTACTCAGACGTAAGGAAACAGAAATTCTTTATATCATAAGTCAAATCTCGGTTATTTTTTTATTTTAGGGCTTGTTATTTTTTATTATTATTATTGGTGGCAAACGAGCAAATAGTACACCTGATGGAAAGTGTTAGTGCCGCTTATGGAACTTGGCTAGACCGCTGCCTACTGTGAAATAAGGGAAGGGAATGTGAATGTGTGTAATGAGGTTCGGTAATACTAAAGACATGATCAAAAGCCACCATACACAACCATCTTTAGAAAGTTGAACTTGCGGATTAGCATTATTAGTGCTAAGTACAAAAGTAGTAGCAACACTTAGTTACGTAGATAATTACGTATTAGTAAGAAAAAAGAAAGTATATTTTTATGGCACAAGAGGGCCTTGAAAAGAAAACAATAGATAAAAAAATAATATATTATGTACCCACTTATATTTTGGCGGTCGGTCTTATTATAAAAAAATACAAATTTATTTTAAAATTAATATAATATTACAAAGAAAGTTACAAATTACTATTACGAATGCTGGTACAAGACTGCTATTAAATTAACAATACATAATTACATTGATTTCCGAAACAATGGAATATTGCGAGCGTGTTCCTGGTATCTGGACTGCAGCGTCATCGAAACGGGTTGCTACAGTGTGGTAACTCCTCCCTCCTTAAGTCGGAAGCAGGGGCTGCTTCGGGTAGCGTCCTCGCTACGTTTGGTATGCTGTGAGATAGTGGTGGCGTTGTCCCTTTTGGTAGTTGTAGATCTCCATTTATATATTTTCCAAATTATCGCTGCTATTAACAGAGTGTATAGCAGCAATGTTGTCCAGCTCGGTGTTGCGACGATAAGGGGCCAATCGACTTCATCGTTGAGTGAGATGTCGTTAGCCTGATTAGTTAGTTCGTGGATGCTGTCCAGAGATATTTCTTCTAGCTTTAGTTCATATTTAACAGTTTCTTCTGGTATTTGATATTTCTCAGATAAGGGTATAATTTCATTGGTGACTGATGGCGCCAGATTTTATGAAAGGCGAAATTGCCCTAGGATCGATGAGTGGACTGTATTATTTGTTTATGATTAATCTGGTGCGAAAAATGTGACAGGAAAGGAAATTGAAAGGAATACTCACACCTTTGGACGATTTCTTCCCGTTCGCAGGCGGCCAGCAACAGAAGTTTGCACAGCGGCCACGAAACACTATATGTACACCTAATTAATGTTCTGACGCGATCATATGTTTTGTAGAAGAGTTCACACGTTATCCGCATTGAATTCCGGTGAATATGTTATAGTTTATGCAACACACAATGTATTGATGAACACCAAACTGCGGAGCACATCCGCTTCGACTCACTGTCCGTTCGGTATTACCCGCGTACATCGACCACGCGGGTGTTCGTATGATGTAAGTATGTAGGGTAGGTTGTGGGATATAAGGATATGCACCAGAAATCGATTCTTATTATTATTATTAATAACCTGGCGTAACCATCCACCCCCCCTTAAAGGGTCACCTTTAAGAAAACTCTCATAAGATGAATAGAAAATTATGTATGTACCCTAAGTGTAACGCTCAATGCGTATGGTTAAGAATATAGCCGTAGAGCCATGGTAAGCATAAAAAAAATAATTTAAATAAACATATAAAATGTATAATAAATATAATATAGTTTTATAACTTATGTAAAATGTTAAACTACGAAGCAATACTTAGCACTTATTGTGTCGGAAGAGGACATAAGCGAACAACTGGACGAAGATAGGTTCTCCCCGCGATCCTCACAGTCGCTACGCGTATGACACCGTCTTTCGAAGGATGTACCTCTTCTACAACTGCCAAAGGCCAAGTTAAAGGAGGTACATTATCTTGTATCACTACCACGACAGTTCCTGAAGCAATAGGAGCTGTGGAAGTATTCCATTTTTGCCTAACCTGTAGACCGTGTAGATATTCTATCCTCCAGCGATTCCAGAAGGACTGAACTATATTATCCATTAAAGAATGTCTATCATGCAAGCTGACATTATCAGAGCTAACGTTAGGTGCAGGTAAGGAAAGTAAGGGTGTTGTATGTAAGAAATGACTTGGCGTAAGAGCCGATGGCTCTGCCGGATCAGAGCTGAGCGTTGTTAGCGGACGCGAGTTAAGCAAACATTCTATTTGAGTTAAGACTGTGCACAGAACAAAATACTTTTGCAAATCTTGATCATACTTTCCCAGGAACCTCCGAAGTGTGGAGAGTTAGGGCAGATGAATTTCCAAGTTATACGATTCTCTGCGCACTCCTGCTCTAATTTCATATAGTATTCCTCTCTAAGAAACTTATAGAGATGTTTCAGGTACGATGCAGCACCTTGAAAATTCGTTGCATTGCCACTGTACAAGACTTGTACTGGCCCACGTCGAGATAGGAACCTTTTGAACGCAGCGAGAAAGCATGGAGTACTAAGGGTGCTAGCTATTTCCACATGTGTTGCTCGCGTCGTAAGGCACGTGAATAAAACAATATAAGCTTTCTGGCTATGTACACCACGACGACGAATGGGAGTATAAGCAATAGGGCCTGCATAATCGCAACCGGTATGCGTAAACGCTTTAACTACTGGACGCGTACGAACATCAGGCAGAGCGGCCATAAGTGGATAAGTTGGTCGCGGCCTATGTCGAAAGCAAGTGTTGCACATGTGCACTCTTTGCCTGACAAGGCGGCGAGCTGACATGATCCAATAGCGTTGTCGAAGTAATGACATTAACAGCTCTGGCCCAGCGTGTAAGTTTTTAATGTGATAGTAATCGACTATTATATTAACTACATGGTCATTGCGTGGCAATATAACCGGATGAATTTTGGCAAATTCTAGTCCAGAATTAACAAGGCGGCCGCCAACACGAATAAGACCGTGTTCATCGACAAAAGGTCTCAAGCGATTAAAGGCCGGCGAGCAAGGTTTATTTGCAAGAATATTTTCATATTCCTGTGCAAAATACTGATGTTGCAAAACGCGAATTAATTTACTTTCAGCCGCGTTTAGATCATCAGCAGTAATAGCAGTAGCGTTACGACGTGGAATTAATTTCGTAAACTTACATACGTAGACAACTACACGAAGAAGCTTGCTCCACGAAGAAGTGCGTAGGGCAAGTTCATACAAAGCGCACTGCTTTGAAGGTATGCACAAAGTGTGTATCACGACCTTCTGTTCAGGTATGTCTGTAATTGACTGATTGTCTAGACTTTTAAGGGGCCATTGACAGACTTGTAACGAAGCCCATGGTGGTCCATGGAGCCACAAAGGGTGTGTCACAAGTTTCTCGGGAGTAACTCCTCTTGAAATAATGTCTGCTGCGTTCTCGACTCCCGGGCAATGAAAGAAGTTATCGGCGGAAACATTTTCAGTAATTTTAACCACGCGCTTCGCAACAAACGTTTGCCACCGATGTGGCGAACTCTTTATCCAATATAATGCGACCTTGGAATCGAGAAATGCGTACGTGGCTTTAACTGCAATGCGCTCGGCGTAATTATCTCGAACTGTACGAAGAAGTTTTGACAGTAAGACGCCACCCAACAACTCAAGGCGAGCGATTGAGTGTGGCTTCGTCGGTGCAACCTTACTTTTAGCACAAACAAGGCGTACGGTGTTGCCAGTGGAAGAACTAACATGTAGGTATACTACAGCGCCATAAGCAGCAAGACTAGCATCGGCAAAGCCTAAGAGGGTCAACTCGCACTCTTCAAATGCACCCACGTGACGCGGTATACGAAGGTTATTTAATGTAGGTAATTCATCGCAGAATTGTCGCCACATCTTAATGATGTGGGGTGGAGCTACAGTATTCCAATCTAAATTAAGCTGCCAGAGCATTTTAATTAGTATCTTGGCGTATACGATCGTGGGAGCAACGAAGCCCATTATGTCCCACAAACGAGCCACAGTCGACAAGATGGAGCGCTTAGTGCACACCATGTCGTCTGGAGGAGTAATTTTAAAATAGAACTCATCGCGTTCTGTAGACCAATGCAAGCCAAGTATTTTGTGTTGCATGGTTTTGTCAAACTCTACTTCGGTGGGTAGTTTATGTGAGTCAGGGAGACAGTCTAGCACTGTGCGAGAATTACTATTCCACTTGACTAGATCCCACTGTGCACCCTTGAATAAATCAATCATCTCCTTCGATACAGAGATAGCCTCGCGCTCGCATGGAAGTGAAAAGGCGATGTCATCCATATATAGCGAAGGTAGTACAATACTACTCACATGTGGATACATCGCACCATCATCGTCGACGAGTTGTCTCACGGTGCGCAATGCATGGTATGGACTCGACGACAAACCGAAATATACGCGATTAAATTGGTATAACACGAGTGGGTCTTGCGTGTTAAAGCGATATAAGAAGCGCTGATAGCGACGATCAGCTTCGCGCATAATGATTTGCAAGAATTGTTGGCGACAATCTGCAGTCATTGCGACAGCATGCAGACGAAAGTTTAATATAATCGCAAACAAATCGCCTTGCAAATTCGGACCTGAGTGAAGAATATTATTTAATGACCATCCGGAGGTGGAGCGGCTACTGGCGTCTAGCACTATGCGCAGCTTAGTCGATGATTTATCCTCGCGTATAACTCCGTGATGAGGAATCACGTAAATCGGAGCAGGGTCCTTAGGGTCATACGGAGGTGCTATGGATATGTAATCTTTCGCAAGGTAATCTCTAATGACGTCATCATATGCCAACCTCAATTTAGGTGAAGCTTCGAGCTTTCTCTCGAGACAGATGAAACGTCTACGAGCTGTATCTAAAGAATTCCCTAGGGAATAAACGTCGTCCTTAAAAGGCAAGCTGACAATATACCTGCCACTAGTAGGATCACGAATAGTGGATGAAATATAAAAATCTTCACATTCAGCATCAGCTGGGTGCTGAACGGAAGCAGTAGGGAGCTCTTCAAGTTCCCAAAAACGCCTGACCAGAGAATCAATAGCGTTCGACTCCTGAGTGAGGCAACATGTCAGGGCTGTATGAGTATTTATGGTGGATACCGTGGGTGCGGGACCCATCAGTACGAAACCAAGGACTGTGCGCAATGCAGCAGGCACTGACGGGTCACGTGGTGTGTGATCATCGTCAGGGAGTAGTAAATGAGGAAATAGGGAAGCTTCTATTAAAGCATCAATTTTATTAGGCATACCGAAGCTCTCGTCAGCAAGCGGAATACCTTTAAGATGTGACAGAACCGACATGTCAATCACATCTGTTGGTAACAAATCTGTCACCTTATCAACAACAAGCGGCGTGATGTTGAAATTAATGTTATCATCGAAACGAGAATAAAATTTTAAATCAATCATATTAGTTTGAATAACTTTCTCGGTGCCACCGAACCCCTTCACTATAGTACGTTCAGTGTTTTTTAACGTTAGACCTAACCGATTACAACACTCCTTCGTAATGAAATGACTTTGTGAGGCGGAATCTAATAAAGCACGAATAATATGACGATTGCCGATAGCATCGTAAACGGCAACCTGCACAGTTGACAATAAAATTATTGTTTGTTTATTACTTACGGTGGCGTTATGTAGTGATAAGCCACAGCTATTATTATCTACTCTCGTTGTGCATAATGCAACGTCTGAACGTTCGCTAGGTACTTGTGCCGTGGTCACAGGTGCGCTGGCGGCGGATGACTCATTAGCGCGTAACTGCAGCGGCGATGCCACGCGTGTACTCGACGTGAGCGCGGAAGCTGTCGTCTGAGGTACATTGTATGAAGGACGTCCCGGGCGCTCAAAATGCAAAACAGAATGATGCTTTTGAGCACAGACCCTACAACGAGAGGCGCTGGGACAGCTAGAAACTTTATGATTGAGAGCTAAGCAGTTCACACACGCATTACTCTCCTTAACGCATTTAAAACGCTCATGAGAATTTAATTTATTAAAATCACTACACTTAAAGAGATGTGTATGTGTTATGTTTTTACATAAACACTTAGGAGTAGATATATTAACTGTGCTGATATAGCTTTGGTACTTCGGCGCAGTGCCAGAAGGGCTACAATGTGAAACTTTATTATTTTTAAGTTTATGAACTAGATTTAAACTAGATGCAGTACTAGTACGTTCAAATACTTTCGCACGAGTTGTGATAAAATCAACAAACACGTCGAAATCAGGCATTTTGTTACCATATTTTATTTCAAATGCGCGGACAGACTCCGAGTCTATCTTCTTTAATGCAATATGAAGTATGATGAGATCAGCTAAGTTATCTAATTTTAGGTTTTTGAGTGCACTAACTGCGCTAACAAAATGATCACTAAAAGATTCAAAGTTGGCAGCGGAAGCGATTTGAAAGGATTAAAAATTAAACATTTCATTTAAATAGGCGGAAACTAACATTCGCTTATCATCATATTTATTTTTTAACGTTTGTAAAATTAACTCGTAATTTTCTGCACACGGAGAAATACCCGCGATTGCCACTCTAGCCTTACCCGTTAACTTAGGTATAAGGTAAAATAGTTTTTCGGCATCCGTGAGGGAGGGATTTTCGTGCACTACAGACTTATAAGTTGCGTAGAACATCTGCCATGATTTTATATCACCATCAAATTCAGAAATCTGTATGGGAGGTAATTTAGGCTTAGATTTTATCAGTGCAGCAGTTTCGAGATAGTTACTCGGTAATGCAGACTGCGAGTATACCGTTTGAAGTCGCTTAATCCTGCTACATAAAGTCTCAAACGCGTACAGACTTTTATAATCGGGTTTTGTACTTGGATTTATTTTTAATAAATGAGAATTATATTCATCTAAAATTTCCTTAAATTCGTTACGCAACAAATCAATCTGTGAGGATTCATCGAGAAAACGTTCCCTTTTTACGACGTCCGTACTAATATCGGACTCAGAAGATAGGTCAAAGATATTCTGAACAATACCAAATATTGCCTCGCGCTTAGCAAGTAAAATAGATAAAGTAGTATCTTCAAATGCATCGTCATAATCTGAGCTTGCACCAGATTTACTATCTTTTTTCGGTGGCATTATGATGACACGTAGATACAATTATCGTAAACAAAAATAAAAAACTTTTATTTATATAAAATAATTATGGAACCGAACACGTTACCGCACGATAAGCGTCGCACTGCACCGCTGCGCTATCGGGTAAATCGAGCTGCGCTCGTGTCGCCGAGTCACGTAGGCCGTTTTATTTTAATACGTACGAGGGTACTAACAGATTACAATGTAATATTTTTTATTTTTGTTAATTGTACTTAAATACAGTAATATTTGTTTAATATAAATACTAATATGCATAGACAACTAGTTTATCTAACTATTTATATATTTAGCTCAATGCTAATATCGATATTTGCCAATATTTTAGGCTATGAAAACTAGATGATGCAATATTAGGTGGGTAACAATACAATAAATAAATAAAATATTATTACTAAATATACTTAAATATATAATTATTAATTATTAATTATGTATATATGATTAATAATTAATAAACGCTCAACGAACAATAAATAATTCTAATAAGGGAGGGTGGTAGCAAACCCGTGGTGGACGATCATAATGAGCGTCCGGCCGAAAGGCCGTTAATATGATCCGGCTCGAAGGACCACTAATGAGATGATGGCGCCAGATTTTATGAAAGGCGAAATTGCCCTAGGATCGATGAGTGGACTGTATTATTTGTTTATGATTAATCTGGTGCGAAAAATGTGACAGGAAAGGAAATTGAAAGGAATACTCACACCTTTGGACGATTTCTTCCCGTTCGCAGGCGCCCAGCAACAGAAGTTTGCACAGCGGCCACGAAACACTATATGTACACCTAATTAATGTTCTGACGCGATCATATGTTTTGTAGAAGAGTTCACACGTTATCCGCATTGAATTCCGGTGAATATGTTATAGTTTATGCAACACACAATGTATTGATGAACACCAAACTGCGGAGCACATCCGCTTCGACTCACTGTCCGTTCGGTATTACCCGCGTACATCGACCACGCGGGTGTTCGTATGATGTAAGTATGTAGGGTAGGTTGTGGGATATAAGGATATGCACCAGAAATCGATTCTTATTATTATTATTAATAACCTGGCGTAACCAGTGACTATTGTGGTTGTATGTGATCTAAGGGTTTTGTTCATAATGTGTATCGTGCAATCTTCTGTCGCGGAGATTAATATAACTCCAGTTGCTTTTGTATATTGCGTCTTGGTATTACATTGAGATTTTATAACTTCTTCTTGCTTCAGGACTACCAACCAGCTACTATCTCCTATCTTTTGTATCTTGTCACTTCTAGGGTTCATCTTGGCGTATGTGCAGCTGCCTTTTCTATGTTGTACGAGGGATATGATGCAATCTTCTGTCTTGTCTATTTTTTCTGTTTCCAGGGTTTTACAGAGCTGAGTGTCGTCGGTCAGCGGGTTGCAGGTACCTCCCAGGTAAGTGTACTCATCATTACCAAGTGCAAGGTATTTGGATTTGGGAATAATAGTAAGGTTATTATTATTAGGAATGGAATAGAGATGTAATAAATCATATCTATTAGAGGAGACTGGCGGGACTTCAAGAATGAAGTTTATCGAGTGTGCTGTACTATATGCTTTGACCGTGATCGACTTTTCTATTATATGTATATTATTGATATTTAATTCAACTACTGGTAATAAAGAAAACGTGCTACGTAATTTGTTTAATTCGTCAATAAAATTTTGAGGACTAATGATACTGGGGTGCATAGTGCCTAGTCTAGCAAATGTTATAGCGTCGTCTAACAGCATTAACTTATCTAATACTATCTGTAAACTAAAATCTATCTGTACGTAAATATCTAAGAAATGTATATGGTTATTCATACTTTTAGCGTCTGTAGTAAGGTTTTTTAGAATTTCTGCTAAATGTTTCTGGTTATTATTTAATTTGTCTAATTGACTACTAAACTGGTTTATTGTATTTTCTGCTAACACTAAAGTATTCTTCTGAGAGGTTTGAATATTATTAATTTTATTTTTAAGATTAGTAATTTTCATTTCAAAGTTAACTGCGTCATCGTGATCAAGGTTACCTGTTATAGCTTTAACTATTGATCCTAAGCCGTTAATAATGCCGCATTTCTTTCTAATTTGGGGTGTTAGAAATTGCATTTTACTATTAATAAGATTAATGTTATATTGTATTTGATCTCTGTATGTTTTATGTAGTTCTCCCAGAGCTAATCCTTCAGTGTTTATAGTACTTGCATATAATTCCATCAATTTCATAGATGTAAGACGTAAATTACTTATATTATAAATACAAACTAAACTAAAATAATTCTCTTGCTTAAGGATTTGTCCTTCTTTAAGCAAAAGGATGCCATTACCGTTTTCTACGGACGTTATGTCTACGGTGGCTGATGCGTAGAGCACGATGGCTCCTGCGATGAGAGACCTGTAACAAGATGAGGCCTCCGTAGTAATTTAAAGTGCACCCTAATAGATTTAGAGTTAGGGTCGTTACCTATTATTTCGGCTACGTTATTCGGGTGTAGGTGTATAATTTTATATGGTCCTTTGAAGACAGGTTTCGTTTTGTCACTGCGAGTTGTCTTTGCTACCTGTTTATAAACGGTTTCACCTACCTTAAAAGTGATTTCTTCAGCCGTCTGATTTCTTTTGGCTATGACTTGTTCTTTATTTTTAGACATATATGCTGCAACGCATTCTTGAACTGCTTCTGCGTTTGTGCGATGCTTCAGTACATAGTCTTGGTAAAATTCTTTAGGGTAATATAATTCTAAGGGGTTTCTAGAGACTGTATGACCGAATAGTAGTTCGTGGGGTGTAAATCCTGTGGCTGAGTGAATTGCATTATTATATGCTATTACGGAGTACATCATAATAGATTGAATAGGATCGTCTTTGTTAGTCATTCTTTGAATACGGATTATTTCGGCTATAGTGGAATGAAAACGTTCGATTGGAGAATTTGAATTTGGGTTATACGGAGTTGTAAAATGTATACTAATATTATGCAGTAAGCATATTTCTTTTATGACGTCATTTTCAAACTTGCTATCAGAGTCCGTTGTTATTTTACAAGGTAATCCTAATATAGAAAATGTTTTTATCAATGCTTCTGCTATGTGAACGCTTGTGCTTGCGGTTAATGGAACTGCCTGTGCGAATTTAGAAAAACTGTCTATGATAGTTAAAAAGGTTGCTCCTCCTGTTGAATAGAGATCCATAAATATGTGTTCCATGGGCTTAGAGGGTGTATCAGTGAGAGCTAAGGGTGTCTTTAGAGGATTTCTTTCGTATTTTGCTTTTAGGCATGTGTCACACTGGTTAATGTAGCTTTGTATGGTTAATAACATATTGGACCAGTGGTAATTACGGTGAATTTGTTTATATGTTTCTTGTATTCCACGGTGGATAGTTTTACCTTCGTGGTATTTCTTTATGATCTCGTTTTGTTCAGGTCTATTTCCTACTAAGGTTACTCGGGATGTGCACTTAATTAATTTTGGGCCACGGTCGTTAAAGATTGTTGTATAGACTCTGGAGAAAGCTAAATATAATTCTTCATCATAAAAGTAACAATGGAAAACTCTATCAGCTATGGTGTGTTCTTTTAAAAATCTGATTATTTCTGTCTCTATGTTATTGACGGGGATAAATACGTCTTTAATAGTATTTCTAGTGTTTGTGGACCTATTGTCTACTCTGTAAGTTGAACCGGGTGTGGATCGTATGTGGAATTGTTTCAGTTGCCTATCTATCGCATCTGCTATTATAGGAATGCCTTTATTTTCATTATCTGGTTGGGTGTGATTGGTTGAAACGAATTCCGGATTTTGGGATACGATGCTCATGC
Source organism: Lymantria dispar (assembly GCA_032191425.1). Classification (NCBI taxonomy): domain Eukaryota; kingdom Metazoa; phylum Arthropoda; class Insecta; order Lepidoptera; family Erebidae; genus Lymantria; species Lymantria dispar. The sequence goes on from CM063458.1 coordinate 16,329,861, forward strand.
TATCCGAAGCTGTACCTATTTGAAATTCCGGTACTCCAGGATGTTCAGGTGGATTTTCAGTTAATTCATGTTCTCTGCGCGCATTTTCGAAAATTCTATTGATTATATCATCGTCATTATTGTCGTCCAAGTTTACGGCTAATGAGTCGATACTGTGGTGAAAGATTTTAGCACGAGATAAAGCATCTGCGTTAGTATTCTGTTTACCCTTTTTATAAACTACATTATAGTCGTATTCCGAGAGTTTCAAACGCCATCTAGTTAGTTTTGAGTTAGGGTCCTTTAGTGACATTAGCCACGTAAGAGGCCTGTGGTCTGTGTATATGGTAAACTTCCTACCATATAAGTAGGGTCTGAAACATTTAACTGCCCAGACTATGGCTAGTAACTCTTTCTCTATGGTAGAGTATCGGGTTTCAGTATCAGATAAAGTACGGGATGCGAATGCTATGGGTTTGTCAGATCCGACAGTACCCTGAGATAAAACAGCACCTAAGGCTACATCTGACGCATCTGTAGTTAAAATAAAGTGGTCGTTAAAGTTAGGATACTGTAGTATTGGGGCGTTTGTTAAAATCTGTTTACATTTATTAAAGGCTTCTATAAATTCTGGTGTATGGATTACTTTGTGGTTTTTCTTAAGACATATGGTTAATGGTTTAGTTAGTTTGGCAAAATCTTTTATAAATTTCCTGTAATATCCCACGAGACCTAGGAAAGATTTAATATCTTTCTGAGTCTTAGGGAGGGGGTAATTAAGCACAGCTTTAATTTTATCTTTGTTAGGTTTGAGTCCTTCGTCCGTTAGCTCATGTCCTAAGAAGTTAACTTGCTTTTGTACGAATTCAGATTTGTCTAACTGTATTTTGAGATTATGGGTCCTGAATCTTTGAAAATCTTCCTTAAGAGTTTCAATATGTTGTTGAAGGCTGGTCGAGATTATTATTACGTCATCAAGATAGGTATATACGTTAGTTATTCCTCTTAGGATATGATCCATTAAACGCTGAAAGGTACTTGGGGCATTTTTTAAGCCGAAAGGCATTCTTAAAAATTCGTAATGTCCTCTTTCGGTGGTGAATGCAGTTTTCTCGATATCGTTGGGGTGCATTTCGACCTGATGGTAGCCGCTGGCTAAATCCAGGGTAGTGAAATATTGAGCGCGTCCTAATCTATCTAAAATGTCATGAATGTTTGGCACGGGGTACTTATCTTCGATAATATGTTCGTTCAAACGTCTATAATCAATGACAAGCCTCCATTTGACTTTTCCTGAAGCATCAGCCTTCTTGGGTACAATATGCACTGGACATGACCATGGAGAAATACTTTCTCTTATGATCCCTTGTTCTAAGAGCTTGTTAACTTGTTTACTTATTTCTTCACGTTGTTGTGGAGCTTGCCTGTAGCTACGTACAAAAATAGGGGTATTATCGGTAAGTCTTTTTTTTTTTTTTTTTTGGGTGGGCTATGGTAAGCGCACGCGCGGTCCTGTCCGTCCGGGGCGATGAAAGGACGGCGCGCGGGCCCATAACCCACCCGTACCCACGTCACCTCGTTGTTGGGCCGACCACCGGAGCAGATGTCACTTGTCGTCAGTGGTCGGCCCGACGGAATACCCTTTCGGGTAACCTCTCGACCTGGGACGTCGGTCGCCGTCGCGCGGTTAGCCTCTCTGCGGGTGATGGACAATTCCCCGGTCCGATCACCCGCGGCCTCGGCTAGGGCGGCATTAGGCGCAGATACTCGCGCCTGCGCCGCCCGAGTCGCCGGCGGCGGAACGTGTCGCCGAATAGAAGCTCTACTCGCACACGATCCGCCGCCTCCTTCCGTGAGATAACGGCCTCACAGAAGGCGGCGACCGCGTCCCAGTTCCTGACGCTGACGAGCATCTCCCTGGCGATGGTCGGCAGCGCCAGGTCGGCACCGATAATTGCGACGAGTTCACGGCGATCCTCCTCCCATGCAGCACACTCCTCGAGCGTGTGCTGCGCCGTGTCCTCGTCGCAACTGCAGTGGTGGCAGGACGGTGTGCTCTCCCTCCTGACAATCTTGTGCAGGTACTTCCCGAAGCAACCGTGCCCCGTCAGCACCTGCACCAGTCGGAAGGAAAGCACCCCGTGCGTCCGCTCCAACCACTCCATCAGCACCGGCTGGAGGGCCTCGACGATCCTAACACCATACCGAAGACTCAGCCGGACTGCCCAACGGGCAATGACTTCTCGGCGGGCGTCGACCCGCCAGGCGGTGATCTCTGTGATGGAGACCATGCCGCCGCGGGCGCGCTTCTCCGACACCCGCCGATAAATGTCGGCGAGCATCTCCGCCTCCAGGTCCCACGGGGGGGTTCCGGCCAGGAGGCACGCTGCCTCCGTCGCCACCGTGCGGTAACCGCGTACGGCCCTGATCGCCATGACCCTCTGTGGTCGCCACAGGAGGGCCCTAAGACGGACGGTCAGGGACCCCGCCCACACCGGTGCGCCGTACAGGGCCATCGACCGGATCACCCCCACGTACAGCTGTCGGCACGTAGCACTGGGTCCGCCCACATTCGGCATCAGCCGCGAAAGGGCGGACGCCGCGCCGACAAGCCGGGGAACTAGTCGATGGAGATGCTCCCGGAACCAAAAATGCCCGTCGAGCACCAGGCCCAAGTACTTCATGTGGGCCTGGATGCTGATGGTGACCGACTTCACGGTGATCGAAGCGCCGGCGGGAGGCCCGGCGGTACGGAGGCCATGGAACAGAAGGGCCTCCGTCTTTTCCAGGGCTACCCTCAACCCCAGCGCTTCGATCCGCCTGACAATCTCCTCGGTGCCGAGAGTTGCCAGGCGTGCCGCCTCCTCTAGCGTCCCACCCCGGGCTGTGACGAGTGTATCGTCGGCGTAGCAAATTACGCCCAGCCCGGGTGGGAGGCTTCCTCTCAACGCCCAGTCGTAGCCGATGTTCCACAGGGTCGGACCCAGAACCGACCCCTGCGGGACACCGCACGTCATGGGCGTTCGCACAACGTCCCCTACTCGGTCAACGTAGAGGACGCTGCGCCCCTCCAAGTAGTCTGCCACCAGCCGCCTGAGGTACACGGGCACCCCGTGATACCTCAGCCCCTCCCTGATGCAGCTGAATGGCAGACTGTTGAAGGCGTTGGCGATGTCCAGGGACACCGCCAACAGGACTCCTCCGCCGGTGACGGCCTCCGCTACCACGGCCTTCAGGCGCAGCAGGGCCGCGATCGTCGAACGCCCTCTCCGAAAACCAAACTGGGCGTCCGACAAATCGGGCCCGTCCCCGACGAGGTGCCGCTCGATGCGGGCAGCCAACACCCTCTCCAGCAGCTTGCCCGCATCATCGAGCAGCACGATGGGCCTGTAGGCCGAGGCCGACTCGGGAGACCATCCCGGCTTCGGCAGGAGAACCAGCCTCCCCTCTTTCCAGCACCCAGGGAACTGTCCGGACGACAAACAAGCGTCGAACAGTCCCCTGAGGCGTGGTCCCAGGTGTTCGAGGACCAGGGCCAGCACACAGTTCGGAATACCGTCGGGCCCGGGGGCGGTGGATTTCACTCGCATACGCGCCACCGCCGCCCTCATTTCCGGCTCCGTGATGGGCGGAGCACTTTCATCGTCGGCCTCCCGGTCGCTGTCCGGCGAAGCCATGACCGGGGGCGTGTGCTCCGCCCGCCGTGGAAAGAGGTCCTCGACAACTCTGGTGAGGAGGCTAGGCTGGAGAGTCTCGGTGAGGGGGGGGCCCCGCCTGCGGAGCTTATTCAGCGCCGCGAGGTAGGGGCGACCCCAGGGGTCACGCTCGAGACTGTCCAGCATCTCCCGCCGACTAACGTCCTTGGCGGTACGGACGGCCAGCCTGAAGGCAGACCGCGCACAGCGGTAAGCCTCGTACAGCTGGCCCTCCCGCTCAGCGTCGCGGTGACGCGCTCGGCTGCGGGTGTAGGCCCTCCGGGCACGTATGCACGCGGCCTGAAGGTCCGCCAATTCTCGGGACCACCAGGGGACCGCACTCTTCGGGGGCAGGCGCCGCACACGGGGCATGGCCGCATCGCAGATCTGCGTTAACGCACAGCGGATGCGGCCAGCCTCGGCATCCACCCCGTCCGCCTGGGGCGGTGAGGACAGCCATGACTGAACGATGGCTGCCTCGGCCAACAGGTCCCGATCCAATCGACCCACAGCCCACCGCGGAAACGCGGGAGCTCCGTCCGCCGTGTGACCCCTGCTGGGCTGCAGGAGGGTCCGGGAGACCTCTATCCGGATGTATCGGTGATCGGATAGGGTCTCAACCTCCTCCTGGACGCACCAGCTCCTCACACGTGCTGCGACATTAGGGCTAGCGAACGACAAGTCCACTATCGACCCGCCCTGCTGCCGCACGCACGTTTGCACCGAGCCCCTGTTCAGCAAACAGAGGCCCAGTGCCGCCGCCCACTCTTCGACCGCCCGCCCGCGGGCATTCGTCCTGGGGGACCCCCACGCCGTGGACTTGGCGTTGTAGTCCCCCAGAACGAAGACTTGGCGCGGTGCTAGTCGCCGTATCGAGGCCCCCAGGATGGTGAGGAAGGCCCCGAAATCCGTCGCGCTCCTGTTAGGGGAGAAGTAAACACCAAATAGCGTAACCTCTCCCCATTCCGCCGCGACATACCCATCGCCCCTGTCCTTGAGCAACAAAGGCGGGGAATGCCACGACGTGGAGGCGACGATTGCCACAGAGCCGTCACTGCTGCCCAGCCAATTGGGACGGTCAGGCACCACGTACGGCTCCGCGGCTACGGCTGCACCGATCAACCACTCCGCCATGGCTTGCAGGAAAACGTCCTGTGCCTCGGCGGCGTGGTTGAGGTTGGCCTGCAGGAGGTGGTAGGATTCGGGCGCCATTAGTGGGCCGTATCCATCACCTCCTCCACGCTGGCGGGCGATCGGGTCGCGCTAGGGACGGGAGCGGCCGGGGTCGTCGGGCCGCTCCGTCCCTTTGGGGCCGAAGCCGGGGGTCTGCACTCCCTGCCCCCCATGCGGTGCTTGGAGGGCCTATTGCCCGCTGCACACGCGGGGCAGTGGGGAGTGGCGGCGCAGGATGCCGCCTTGTGCCCGGGTTGACCGCAGCGGAAGCAGAGATCGCTGCAGTCAAAGCAATTGGTGCATGTCGGCTGAGTGTGTCCGACCGCCATGCACTTGTAGCACCTCGCAGGCCGGGACTCCAGCACGGTCACCCGCGCCGAGCTCCAGCCCACGAGGAGCCTGCCTGAGCCGGCCAATTGCTTGGGCGACTCCACCGGGCACTGCACCCAGGCAGCACCGACGCCGCCCGGACCAGGGCGGATGGCGCCAATTCGGACGGTGTCCACGGGACACCCGGTTTTCGAGACGATGGCCTCCCGGATGTCATCCACCGTCACGGAGTCGTCCAGACCCGCGACGCGTAGTTCTGCGCACTTTACGGGTCTGGCGATTTTGACGCCACCCTCCTCTGCGAACAGACCCCTCAACTTGGCCGCCATGCTATCGGCCGTCTTGGCGCCCTCGGCCCCAGGGAACTCGAGAATCCGTGCCCCTGTCCGGGCCTTGCGGGTCCTGGCTTCAACGCCTCCTAAATCGGAGACGTCAAGCTCCCGCCGGGCGCGACGTAAGACGGCCTCATAGCTGAGGCCGTTTTCGGCCGCCTCAGGCAGCACGGTGATCACCACCGCGGCTGACTTTGGCGGCCGGAGCCTCCTGCGCGACCTCTTATTTGCGGCTCCTGCTTTGGGAGCGGAGGCTTTGGCGGCACTTTTGGCCTCCGCTCTCCTCTTCTGGCCGCGACTTTTTCGGCTGCGCTCGGCTGTCTGCCAACCTTCTTCAGGTGCATCGGAGGGGCCGGGCACAGCAGTCACGGCCGCGGCTGCGTTGGCTGCTTCCGGCGGTGCATTTGCCGGCAGCGGCTGAGGTCCGGCCTGAGCAGGAGCCGGTGCCACCTTCTTCCTCGCGGCGGTCCCTTTGGACTTCGGTCCAGCAACGGCCGCAGCGTAGCTCCCTACGCGCCCGCCCTGACAGGGTAGCGCATCAGGGGCTGACACCGCGGCCTTGGGCCTGTCCGCAGCAAGCGGCGGCCGAAGACGGGGCTCCGGAGGCAGTCTTGACTCCAGAGCCGCCATGCGCGCGTCGAGCATTCTGCCCACAACATCCACTATGGCGCGCATGGTCTGATCCGGCACGCCGTTCACTGCGGGCAGCGGGACCGCTTCGGCCGGCTGGGCCCTCTGGGGACTCGCCGCAGCGCGAGTTGGCGCAACGGGGACAGTGGGGGCGGCGGCAGGGCCGGCGCTTGTCGGCGGCGCAGTCCTCGCCAGTTGTGCGACCTGGCGCCGCAAGTCGGCCATTTGCTTGGCCAACTCGCGGTTCGCCTTCTGCACCGCCGACAGTTCTTTGTGTAAGGCCTTGTTTTTCTCCTGCAGGCCTGAAACCTCACCAGAAAGGCGGGCGTTTTCGGCCTGCAGGGTGGCCACATTGGCAGCTGGGGGATCGCCACCCTCAGCGGGCTCAGCAGCCGCCGTTTCGGTGGGAGGGATGTCCGCCAACACCCTCATCATTCTTTCGGCAGCCGCCTCATTTGCCCGTTTATGGGCCTCAATCCCCCGCGCCGTGCCGATCGGCGATGGAGTCGCCGACCTTGCCGCTACTACCGCGCCGCCTCGCCCGCCCCGCCCCCTGCGAGAGGTCGGGACTTTGGGAGGAGGCATGATGGTGCTACTCCCCTCGGAGGATCCTGAGCTGCCACCCTCGTTCAGGGGGCGCTTCCGCACCTGCGAGAGGAGGACCTCCTCCCTGACCGCTAGGGCCGCCGTCAAGGCCGACGCTGGGGACTGACTGGCGATCTCTGCAGCTGATGTGCTGCCGCCCTCAGTGTCCGACGGCTCTGCGGTAGTGCTGCCGTCCTCGTCAGCAGTCGGAGCGGCTGCAGCGGCCTCCCTAGCCAGCCGCTCCTGCCTGGCCAACTCGCGCCTCTTGACACTCGTGACCTTCCCCGTCCCCATATTCTTCCGCTTTTTTCTCTTCTTGGGGGCTTCGAGTGTCGCCGGCCCCTTGCCTAATCTTGTGGCCTCAAGTGCCGGACCAGCAGCCGAGCTGCAGTCGGACGAGGCCACTCCTTCCTCTGTGCCAGTTTTTCTGTAGCTTGGCAAGGCTTTTAGGTGGGAACCAATCGAATTCCGGTTCTCCGTGGTGGTGTTTTTGGGCGTCTCACCCCTCCTATCTTCATCTGTGTTAATTGAACATGAATCCATCAAGTTCCCACGAGCATGGGAGAAATAACGGTCGACCCGGGCAGAGATCCCGATACCCGGGCAAGCGTACATTTGTATCCCAACACAGGGGGTCCGCAGGTACCCTGGCTGGGGGCGCGCTAACGACTGAACAACCCATCAGCCATGCATCCTCTCGCCGCGCGCCAGAACTTAGGATTCTGGGTGATTGTTTTATAGAGGTTTTCTTCCTCGCGGTCCAGGCGGTTAAGCCAAGACCCTCGCTCCTGAATCTAGACCTCAAGACAAATGTCCCGAAGCAAGAATCAGGTCTACGATTTGTCGCGGTTGGCAAATGCCTGCCCAGTCCTCAAATGAATGAGTGACTGGACCCGTCGAATTTTCGCATCCAATACCCTCTACAATTAGAGGGCATGGAGCGAATTTGGGGCATCCCACAAACTGGGCCCCCCCTCGGGCCAGATATTTGCCACGAGCGACAATTCCAGAGAGCAGTCCAAGAAATTGTCGCTCGTGCCCAGGGTACACCACGCGGAGGTTTCTGGCGTAGTACCCCATTATCGGTAAGTCTAAGTTCATGTTTAACCGCATGTGTAAAGGTAAGTGGTATGTTATCGGAATAAAATAAATCTCTAAATTGATAGCATAGTCTAGACACTTTACGCTTCTCTTCTTCGTTCATGTGTTCGGTACGTATTTTATTAAGGTTATGGCATAGTTCTCTATCTATATTTTTTATTTGAACGTTATTGAGTTTGTGTATGTTTGGTGTTTCAGATGCCGAATACTTCTCTAGTGTTAATACAGATTTGTTAGATATGTACTTATTATCGTCACTATAATTAATAACTGACGTTCTAAACGATCCGTTAGTGACGTCAACTATTGCCGCGGGTGAAACTAAGTTGTCTGACCAGTAAAAATCGTCGTGTATATATTGTCCGTCGTTATAATGTGTTTTAACCGTAATGAGTTTCTCGCAATTAGGCTCTATTTTAATTTTGTGTACCGGGTAATTAAAGTGAATGGGTATAGTGGCAGTAGATGTACATAAGACGTTATTATTAAAATCAATGTTACTATGTAATAATTTGAGTAAGTCACAACCTATAAGGCCTTTATATTTAGGGTCGAAGTCAAAGATTAAGAATTTATGTGTTATCTCACGATTAAATTTAGGTGGAAGTGGAAGATGAACAACTTGATTATGGCATGAAATTCCGTTTTTTTTTTTTTTTTTTTTTTCTGCAAACGGTGGCAAACGAGCAAACAGTACACCTGATGGTAAGTGTTGCTGCCGCTCATGGACCTTTACAAGGCCGTTGCCTACCGCGAAGAAAGCGAAGGGAGTGTGAATGCGTGCATTGAGGCTCGGTGATACCAAAACCACCAAAACCCTCCACACGCAATCACCCTCAGAAAGTTGGGCTTCCGGCTCTCTCGCTCACCGAACGAAGCGCAGTAACAAATTGCTACTACTCAGACGTCGATTTTCTGCGAGAGCATGGTACTGCCCCGGACGGACCGGCCCGCGGCTGTAGACAGATAACTGTCGACAGTGTGGTCCTACCACTCCGTGGGCTGTTAAGATCTCAAATGGTTCTATTTCTACAGAATTTTCAAACATAGTGCCGAAAACAACACCGGGTGCTATAGATGATCGACTCGCTCCTGTATCTATTAGAAACTTACTGTTAAATTCGGGTATCTCAATATATGGTAAGTAATCTTGGTATTGAATATTTATTTTAACTAGGTCGGGACGTCTTGATCCTCGGTCAAGCGAAAATCCTGCTCATAACTTACCTGCATGTTGCTGTTGTAGGGTTCTAACTGCGATGGGTTAAAGTCATCGTTCGGTTGTGTATTGTTATAATACTCACTGGTTTCGTAGGTTACGTCGTACGCCTGCATCTGATCTACTTGGCTAGGAGTATAGAACAATTCTTGCGTTGTGAATTGTGGAGTAGGCTTATCCACGGAACGCATGGTAACGTCTGATACTTGTCTTGGTGGAAGGACCTGCGGCTTGGGCAAGTTTTGCTGGTTTCGGCAGTTACCACTATTAAATTTAGGAGGATTTGGTCTAAAATTACCTGACGTAGGTTTGTTGTTCCAGGAAAACCCGTTGTATGGCCTAGAGTGTTGTTCTGGAAAATACCTATTTTGCGGTGTGAAGTTACCCGCTCCGAAAGGGCTAGGTAGACTTTCATCGTGTTTGGTGTAGTTGGGTTGTGACCTAAGTGTATTGGGGAAATTCCGGAAGAAATTACTGTTATTTGCTTTGGGTAATTCTTTTGGTTTTCCTTGCGGTACAAAGTGGTTGTTGAAATTATTTGATCTATTATATGCAAGTCTATTTTCCTCTTGTCTAGCGGCTATAATTGCTAGCTCGAGTGTTTCTGGCCTAGCAATTCTTACGCCTATAGAAACTTGAAAGTCTAATTGATTAACGTATTGTTCAATAACCATTTTTTCATAGTATAACTTGTTCGCGTGTTCGCCAACCGAATACAACGTGTCTAATATATCCCGTAAGCGTTTGCCGAAAGTGTCGGCATCCTCATGACGTTGCCGTCTAGTCCTCGTAAGGTCCTGCATGACCTGTATTTCGTTACGCGGTTCGCGAAGTCGTCTTATGAGCGCGTATTTGATTAGATCCCAGTTGCTAAGATCGGCGTCATAGGTGATTGCGTCAATCGCCTTCTCACTTAACCTACTCTTAATTAGCGATATTAATGCAGGGTGAGCTCTATCCGCCTCGTCGATTAAACTTAAAATATTTTCTACTTCCTTAATGTAATAATTTAAACGTTTTGCGTTCCCGTCATACTTAGGCATTAAACCTGTGAGAATTTTAAAATGAGCATTATTGCAATCCTTTAACGACATTTTTATGTTTAATCGAACAATGGGCCGCGTTAACAATAGAGTGTTAAGTTACCGTATTTTATTAAAAGTAAGTTTATAAAGTAATAGGAATGTCTTACGCGATTTCAGCTAATAGACAGACACACACAATGAATATAAAATAACACAGGAAATAGAGCAAGGAATACTTGTGGTAATATAAGAGATCACTCACCAGAGCATTCTCTGCTTCCCCTGTGGAGTCTTGTCAGCTGCAGCTCTGCTCAGCAACTCTTCTCAGCACCTCTTCTCAGCTCTTCTTGAGTCTTCTTGAAAGGCGACCGACCGACCGTAGGTTCTATTTTCGGATCGCGGCGGCACGATTTCAGAACCTTCACGACTTATTTGAAAAGGCGTATTCAAATAAGCGTGTCGCGATCCTACCAAGACTGCGCCACTTATAATACAAATTTATTTTAAAATTAATATAATATTACAAAGAAAGTTACAAATTACTACACTCATTTGCAAAAAAAAAACGGGCACCTAAGCAATGAACCATTTCAAATGTTAATATTTCTTTGTTTGATAATTATAGGTAGTTTTATCCACACAATTTGCTAAATTAATAAGAAAATAATCGTTTTCATCAGTATTTCATAAAATTTAGATACAATTTATGGGAAATAATGCTAAACCTCGCTAGTAGTGTATATTCGCTAGTAGTGCATATGCTCATGAAGTAAAAATAAAAAAGTTTTTTTGTTTGTTTTTCTTTAATAAAGTAAAAGCAGATAAATGTTTAGTATCGAGTGTGACCCCCTCTAGCTAAAATCACAGCTTGAATTCGTCTGGGCATGCTAGCGAGTACATCCCGGATACTTGCTTGCGGAATACGTTCCCACTCCGCAGTAATCACATTCTTCAGCTCTCTGATGGTCTGCGGAGCCGGGTGTACTGATCTCACACGCCGTTTCAGAACGTCCCAGTCATGCTCTATGGGATTGAGGTCGGGACTTCGAGCTGGCCAATCCAAACGACGAATACCGACCTCTTGCACATACGCATTAACATCGCGGGATCGGTGGGCGCGAGCATTGTCGTCCATAAAAATCGAGTCTTCACCTAGAGCGGCCAATGCGGGTTGTGCATGAGAAATTAGAACTTCCGTTATGTATCGATGCCCAGTCAGTGAGCCGTTTTCAATGAAGACTAACTCTGTACGATCCATTGAATTTATTCCTGCCCAAAACATAACAGAGCCCCCACCATAAGGTGTGATTTCTTCGAAACATGCCTCTGCAAAGCGTTCTCCTTGTCTTCTTAGCACTCGCCGACGTCGATCTTCACCGAACAGAGATATCCTGGCTTCATCAGAGAACAAAACCCTATTCCAATCGTCTTGAGTCCATGATTCACAATTTCTAGCGAACCTAAGCCTGTGAACTCTGTGCTCACGGAGTAATTTGGGGCCGCGGGCCGGGCGGTGACTGCGTATATTGGCAGCGAGAAGCCTCCTCCTGACCGTCCATAGACTAATATGCACATTTCTTACTTCTTGGAGGTTGTTCTTAAGATCCACATACGAAGATTTGCGATTTCTCAATGCGCGACTCACAAGAAAACCATCATCCCGTGGTTGGGTACATGGTTTTCTTCCAGAACCAGGCCTTCTCTCGACGGAACCAGTCTCCTGATATCGCTGCCAGGTCCTTTGGACTGTCGAGCGACTAACATTTAGCCTCCTAGCCACGAAACATTGGCTGCAACCCTCTTCAAGCAGCGCGATAATTTTGGTAGCTTTTACCACTTTATCTACCATTTTTGATACAGCCAAACAGCATTAAATAAAGCTTTGACAGTCAAGGATATGAAATTAATCGATAAAAATTGAATAAAAGTTATGAAAGTCGATGTTAACTTCTGGAACTTCGCGCCAAAAATGTAGGATAAAAAGGGGTTTTCTGTAAAAATGAACATCAAATGAAAAATTGAATTTAGAACGTACTTTTTTAAATACCACAGCATTTTTAAAACCGGCCAGTAACGTGTACAAACGATTGAAACCTTTTTGGTATTGTATCTTTTTAAATATGAATGAAAATCAAAACCGCCCGTTTTTTTTGCAAATGAGTTTATTACGAATGCTGGTACAAGACTGCTATTAAATTAACAATACATAATTACATTGATTTCTGAAACAATGGAATATTGCGAGCGTGTTCCTGGTATCTGGACTGCAGCGTCATCGAAACGGGTTGCTACAGTGTGGTGTTTAAGGGTTTAAAATAAATTACGCATTTCTCGTACTCAAGTCAAGTGGGCAACAGACTAAAAAAAATTATAGATATTGTAACAAGATGATGAAGGTAACTATTAAAAAGAATCAATTACCAAACAAAATTGTAGCCCTGACTTACAAATCCTTTCAAAATAAGGATAGCAAAAGGCCTCAATAAAACTTTCCATACTAAAAATCAAATTTATATGGAAATTATAAAATAATTCCAAAGTGAAGAAAACCCAACGACAAAAAAAAATTACGTTATAAATATTGAAACGAGCGAAAATTGGAAACCGTAACAAAATATACTGCCAAACATCAGTACCAAACATAACACGGCCTTTGCACAAAATAAACATTTTCCAGTTCCAAGTCCGACAACCAAACGAAACTATTTTTCAATCAACACTAATAAAACCTTAAACATTGCCGCACACTGGGAATAGCTGACATTCTCTCAAAGATTCTTCGATAATAACAACTTAAGAAAACGTTTTAGATAGCCTAACTAATGTTATAATATTGAGAATATAATAAGTGTTTTTGTTGCGTTTTGATATTTAACTAGCGATCGTCTTGAAAGTTCATACACGTTATCAGTGATACCGATTACTGTTCTTGAGGAATAAAAGTATTAGTAATACGTGTAGTGACGGAGTAGGAATACAATTTACCACCCCCTTTCTTTACTGTGGATGTTGTAAAAGACGACGATATGCAGAAAATATCTAAGCAAGAGAAGGAAAACTCGAAATAAAACCCTATACCAACCCGTTTAACCAGCCTGGTATACCTAGTAGGTAAATTTCTCTCCCATTGTGGAGGAGGCTGGATATGCAATACACACATTCATACTCTATGGATGTATAAGACCGTTATTGCTATTCTTATTTATCCTTATAAAATTCTACGCTACTTGTAAAGTGCTAATTTTAATTAATCAGAATATTTTTCTGATCCTTCTCATAGCATTATCTTTCACACAATCCATCTATTTTCCTTTCCTTTACTTATTTATCTAAAGTAATGAAAACTTTTTGCTTTGTAAATAAAGGCATTTGTGTTCCTAATGTACTGTGTGTTACAAGAAATATTACCGTAAAAGTTTGAGACCTTTAAATTGAAGCGCTCACAGCTACATATGTTTGTTTATTTTATTGATTGATGATATATTATGCGATATAGGATCTAATTAATCTAATAGCAGTCGTACCTGGTATCATATATTGATAGAATTCATAGAGAACTATGTTAATTAAATCAATAATGTTACAATTACTTGTCGTCCAACGCCAGTACCGCTATAAGTTCAGTTGAAAATAATTGACATTATCGACATGACGCCTCCATCTACACTCGTGAATACTTACGTTCGGGTCCATGGAAAACCTCGCATTGATTGTGTTTCAAAATTGTTTATTATATGCGGAATGATTTTTGGCATAATTCGAAGTCCATTATTTGACAAAATAAATGCATTAATCACCTTTGTTTCACTACTGTACTCTCTGGGAATAGCCGCACATTTAATAAATTTTTACCTTATGATGCGTACCCTATATCTCATGGATTTTGCCGTTGGATCATCTTTATTCCAGTATCTTTTCCTCATGGTTTATAATTTAGTTTCCATACGGAAGCTGCAGCGATACTATAATGAGCTAAACACATTTGACATAGAAGTTACCTGCACACCGAAAATAGGAAAGGCGACAATAAGAAACATTATATATACTGCTTTTATAGTTCTGTATATGATAATATTGTTCATAATACCCTTTACTACTGAATCTATTACCAAACTCTCTCTATCCTTTATTCCAATGGTAGGATGTCACGTTTTAGAAGTTTCTTATATTGGCCACTTACTCAGTCTACTGATACCTCGACTTCGAATGATTAATTATTATATGGAGCTATCTTTGACTAATACTAAGCTAACTAAGACTATAAACTGTGAAGAATTTGGCTTCAAAAGTAGTGCCGCTAAAAAAGTTCTTTGTAAAATGGAGAAATTGATGAATTTGTATCATATAATAATAAAATCGTACAATTATTTGATGGAAGCTATCAAGTGGCAGGTGAGACTCTAAATAAAAAGTAAAATTTAATTTAATTATTTTCAATTTTATATGGGTATGAAAGTAAAACGAGACAGTATGTTATTTTGTACTACTATGTCGCGTTTTTCTTCATAAAATTTGAATAGTAACAGAAATACAATATTTTGTAAATAACACACACCTTTACTTATTTAGCTATCAAAGTAATTAAACATAGAAACTAAAAAACAAACTCTAAGAAATATTTAAGCCTTCTAAAAGAGATGAGAGAATTCGATTTGTTCATTCAGTGTGGGTTAATTTTCCTTCTCTTGAATAGACGTTATATGCATATTATATCCCTCCATCCACGAGTAAGAAAGGGACCACTCCCTTTGATTGATTTTAATAATATTTTCATATCAAGTACCTGTATAGACAGGTATGTAAAGAGTAAGTTAGACAATGTTTTCGCTCAAAAATCCCTAAAAATTTTGCACAGTCCGTGAATCGAACCCGAGGCCTCATGGACAATTTGTCATATCTCAACATAGCACCACAACATTACTATGTGTTATATTTAATTAATCTAAGTTTATATACATTAAACGTATCATTATCTGTAATAACACATTACATATGGGAAAAAGATACAAAAAAAAAGCAGTTCTATATTCATTTTCAGTGCATGTCTTCTTAGTAGCTAATGGGACTTTAAAAGTTTTAACAGCCGCCTACCAACTAATAATACCAGTTTTGATAGTTTTAAGTACTTTTTTCACAAATTCCTGATCCCCAGTACTGCTGGTCCGTCCGAATCGCAGGCGTTCGTCTTAGAGCAGATTCTGTGAAATATCGGCTACGACTGGGCATTGCGAGGTAGCCTCCTTCTCGCATTGGGCGTAATTTGCCACCCTGTAGACACCTTCGTTACAACACTGGGTGGGACACTAGAAGAGGCGCCATGTCTGGAAACTCTCGACACCAAGGAAATTGTCAGGCGGATCGAGGCATCAAGGATTAGCGAGGCCCTAAACAAGACGAAGGCCTTATTATTTCATGAATACGGATGACCCAGCGTGCCGGCGGCTGTATGCGGGTCCATGGCCCTACACGGCGCATCCGTGTGGGCGGAATGCCCATCCATCTCAGGGCTCTCTTGTGATGACCACAGAGGGACATATGTGGATACCGCACCGTGCCGACGAAGGCAGCGTGCTTGTTGGACGGACCTCCCCCGTGGAACTTGGAGGCGGCGATGCTCGCTGACGGGACGACGCCCGCCAGGACGTCATTTCGTTGAGCGGTCCGACTGAAAAGGCCTCGATTCGGTGTTCGGCCCGTCAGAGCCTTCCGGCCGGTGCTGATGGAGTATTTGCGTCGGCGGCACGGGGTCCTTTCCTTCCAACGGGTGCAGGTCTTGTCGGGGCATGGTTGTTTCGGCACATACAAGGTTACGAGAAGGGAGAGGACGCCCTCCTGCCACCACAATTGCGACATGAGCACAGTGCAGCACACGCTCGAGGTCTGCGTAGCCTGGGCAGAGCATCAACGTGAACTCGTCGCTATCATTGATGCCCACCTAATGCTGCCAACTATCACTAGAACGATGTTTGAAGGAACATTAGGAACTAGGACGCGGTCGCCGCCTGCAAGGCAGTTGTGTCGCAGAAGGAAGCGAGAGAACAGGTGCAGGAGGAATTCCTCTACCACGGCACGCTCCGCCACCGACGCGAGTACCTGCGACTGTTGCCACCCTAGTCGTAGTAACGGGTGGAACTACCGGGGATTAATCTGCCACCCGCAGAGAGGCCGACCGCCTGGCCGACGCTCCGGCAACACTGTCTTGTTGCCGAGGCGTCGAATGGAATGGTACCTGAAGGGGTAACCCGCCGGCCTGGTCACGGGTGTTATGGAATCGATACCACTAGTTGACACAATGGCGATGGGAAGTATACAGACCATAGCCTACCACATAAAAAGGGATAAAATCTGATTAGCTTACTATTGACGTTTCTAAACGCACCAAATTATAAATATGGCCATGTGTCATTTTACCACAGTAAATCATTTTGTACATAGTTGCCCTACTTATTTAATTAATATAACTATATTTAACAAATGTTACATTTCAGTTGCTGGTTGCGTTGGTAACATCCTTCCTTAGTACGCTGTGTTACTCTTATCATTTTTCATTCACTATGATAAAAGATGAGGTAAGTCATGCCAACAATTTTGTATAAAAGTGGGTATTCTTCAACGAATCCTTTTAAAAAAATTTCACTAGTGTTGTTTAATATTTTTCACAAATTGAAAATAAGTTGTTTCTTCGTTAAGTCTATCTTATATATTATTGTCATTTATTGAGCGATTGCATCCGCATAAAATACACTGTACTTATAATTAAATGTGTTCATAGACAAACTTCCTTCGCTATGTTTCCATGTGGTAACTGTAAGATAAGAAAATACAATTCACTATCTTGACCGTGGGTGTCGTAAGAGAGTACTAAGGGATTTATTATGCAGGTTTTTTTTATCTATGTCATAGAAGGAAAACCCAAAATAAAACTCTATACCAACACAATACCGTCTGACCAGCGTGGTACATTAGGTTAATTTGCTTCATATTTTGAAGGAGGCTCAAGCGCAGCATTGAGAGATATATGAGCTGAGATGATGATGATCATAATGATAGACACACTTCTACTCATATCTCGTTTTTTCGTTTAAACATTTCTCAATTTAAATTGGAACTTCTTCAAACGAACACTAGATTTTATTATTCATCATCCTATCGCGGTCCACTGCTGGACGAAGGCCTCCCTCATGTTACAACACAGAGTACAATCCTATGCCGCCTGCATCCAACGATGCTCAGCAACTTTTACCAGGTCATCGAACCACCTCGTGGGGGGCGTCCTACACTACGTCGTTTCCCTTTCCTTCCCCAGCTGTTGTCGGTTGGTCGAGTCATGTGGCCTGCAAATTGCCACTTCGGCATTCTAGTTCTTCATGCTATGTCGTTTACACCCGTTCTTCTGCGGATTTCCGTATTTCGGATTCAATCTCGCAGAAAAATCCCGAGCGCCATCATAGCACGATATTATGAATGAAATTAAATTATTGTATTTAATTGCGTTTGATCTAATGTTTCTAAAATCAAATTGAAATCATATATTACGAGTACGTATAAAACCCCCGCGCACTTACATATTGTTGAAGAACTTCTTTGCGCGCATGAGGGTAATTTTTTTACGGATGAAATGCAATTTAGCGTCACGAAGATGTGCAGCATTTTTGTCGAAGAAGAGGGAGAGAGCGATTGAGAGAGAGAGTGAAAGGGCGAACATAGCAAGAAGCACAGCCATGGGGCGAGAGGAGGGAGCAAGCGAATGAGAAAGATCGAGAGATTTTTTTATATTATTATTTTTTATACTTATAAAAAACACATGGAACCAAAGAAGTTTCACTTCTAACATGCGTACTTAGTACTCACGCTATTTTAATTATATATAGCACTTACAAATTGACTGCATAGATGGCGTAGTGGTTAAGTCACAGACCTACCGTGCTAATGCCGTGGATTCGAATCCCATGAAGCACAATACTTGTGCAATCCACAAACTGTTGTTTTGAGTCTGGATGTAATTTGTGTCCGTTAAGTACATGTCCCCCGCAACATAAAGATTATTTACTTAGGGTGCTTACTTCCAGGGTGTTGTCTTTAAATAAAAATAATAATACTAACTTGATAATCCAATAAACTACCACCGGAATGAGACCACTAATGAGAAGATCCGGGCAGAAACTCGGGTTTGACCATTATTTTTATTTATTTTGTTTACTACCTTCTTTTGCATAAAATTGTCAAGCAAGTACATACTAGCTCCAGTGTGATACGCTTTGAACCACAAGATAGGTAATATAATTCACAAATATATAATTCAAACAATTATAGCTGGACCAGAGCCCCCAAGATGGCACTCGATCACGAGTTTACTACTAGATCAACCAGCATTCCCGCTGCCGCATTAATCATTTAAACAGTTTATGTTTTTCATATGTGTAATATTTCCGTAAACATCTGTAATCACTTTTTACAGCGAAATTTCTTCAAGGGTTAGTCTATTGTTGGGTATAGGCATACCCACAAAATGGGGTATTGATAATCGTCACACTTAGGATGTCAGCGATCACAGTTGATATCTATATCTATACCAATAAATAAAATTGGAGTGTCTGTTTGTAATGTCAAAATAATAGGCTTTTTTCATGCTCACACGGTTATTTGCACGACACCTATGCCTAAAATAGCAATTAAAAAATTTTTGTCTGTCTGTCTGTCTGTTTGTTTGTTCCGGGTAATCTTCAAAACGGCTGGACCGATTTCAAAAATTCTTTCACCAATGGAAAACTATAATATCAGGGCGTAAACTAGGCTATAATTTATCCCGGTATTCTCACGGGAACGGGAACTACGCGGGTAAAACGACTATAACCTATAACCGAAGCGAAGCGAGGGCGGGTTGCTAGTTATATATAAACTAGCTAACCCAACAGACGTTGTTCAGTCCAAATAAAATAAAAGGTATTCTCCTTGAAATCGACTTGAACATGCACAAAAAATTTCATTAATATCGGTCCAGTCGTTTAGGAGAAGTACAGTGACATGCACACGTACACAAGAAATTTATTTATAAAGATTAGCTGACCCAACAGATGTTTTTCTGTTCAAATAAAATAAAGGGAATTCTCCTTGAAATCGTCAGCAGGGTTCAATTGTGAATCTAAACCATTCTCGAATCCCCTTAACCACACACAAAAAATTTCATCAACATCGGTCCAGTCGTTTAGGAGGAGTTCAGTGACATACACACGCACACAAGTAATTTATATATCTATACCAATAAATAAAATTGGAGTGTCTGTTTGTAATGTCAAAATAATAGGCTTTTTTCATGCTCACACGGTTATTTGCATGACACCTATGCCTAAAATAGCAATTAAAAAATTTTTGTCTGTCTGTCTGTCTATCTGTCTGTCTGTCTGTCTGTTTGTTCCGGGTAATCTTCAAAACGGCTGGACCGATTTCAAAAATTCTTTCACCAATGGAAAGCTATAATATCAGGGCGTAAACTAGGCTATATTTTATCCCGGTATTCCCACGGGAACGGGAACTACGCGGGTAAAACGACTATAACCTATAACCGAAGCGAAGCGAGGGCGGGTTGCTAGTAAAGATATAAAATACAGTATAATCTCACTAATCCGGCACTTCAATAGACCGACACGTCCAATAATCCGGCACCCTCTGCCCGCGCCTCTCTCGCCCCTCTTCGAGTATACGCTCCGGTCTAACCTCAAAACTTATCACGTGCACATATGTATGTGCATGTATTATGTGCATTGTATGTAACTTATCATGTGCATACATAATAATATGTAAATTCAATACATTATATGTATTCTCTGTATGAAATGCTTTATTTTTTATTTGGTTTTTCTATATAATCCAGTAATCCGAACATTCCAATAATCCTCTGGTTTTTAATAGTGCCGGATTAGTGAGATTACACTGTATATATATTTTCCAGTAAAGGGCTTCTGCTCATTCTTCTACTGATTACTTAGCCGATTATTACGACTTCTATGTGACAAATAGATAATTTGATTAATTAGAAAGAAATCTTGTAATTAATTAGTTTAAGTATTTTGTGCAGGTTGTTTACGGATAGATTTTTGGTCTTTTTGTTTCAGGGAGCGACATCATTTATTATATCCTGCCTCGGCCTCTCAGTTGGAATGATGTTACCATTATTTTCCCCGTGTTCTATTGGAGATCAGGTGCATAATGAAGTGCGTCGACTCCGAGAATTGCTGGCCTCAAGACTTTATGAGAACCAACTAGGTATAAGTATATTCCTTTTTAAGTTTTAATTTATAATAAGGAATATGCATTTAGTTAAATTTTTCTTCAAATTTTCTTCTATAACTTTAGCTTTAATATATTCATCGTTTAATTTATTGTTATTTTAGGAATTTAATAATTAATAATGCGCGTGCTATTAAAGGTTACAAAAAGCAAAGGTATTTGTAAAATCCAATCGCGACGTGAAATCTTATACGTTAACGTTTTTCTATTTTCATAATCGGATCGTTTTTAACATGCTGTGCTTTAAGCGTATCACTGAAGAATCGCATTGTTTCTAAATAATATTAGTCTTAAAGAAATGGAAAAGTATTTTTTTAAGAGCGCAGTTATGTAATAGATCCAACGTTATATATTTTTATTATGTATAACTATCTTAATCAAAAATAGATAATATCTTTAATTTACATATTTACAATTCACACGTGCTAAAAGAGCTTATTACCTAGTTCGCTCTAAATTTCCTTCTTTTTTCTTGCTATTGAGAATTTCTAAATCCTAGCAAAGTAATTCAAACTCCTTTTGCCTAAAATTTTAACTCAAATTTATAAATTTGTCTAGCATTAAATAATTATCATTACTAATATTATAAATGCGAAAGCACGTCTGTTTGTTACGCTTTCACGCTTAAACCACCGAACCGATTTCAAAAATTCTTTTACCAATGGGAAGCTATAATATCAGGGAGTTACGCCTTGACTATATTTTAGCCCGGTATTCCCACGGGAACGGAAACTACGCGGGTAAGGCGACTGAAACCGAAGCGAAACGAGGGCGGGTAGCTAGTATCTTATAAAACTAAGTTAACCAGTAAAAAACTGTCACCGGTAAATATTATTGATAAGAAATACATTTATTCCTTAAAGCCTAGCTTCTATATAATTTCTATATATATAAAAGAAAGTCGTGTTAGTTACACTATTTATAACTCAAGAACGGCTGTACCAATTTGGCTGAAAATTGATGGGAAGGTAGCTTAGAACCAGGAGACGGACATAGGATACTTTTTATTCCGTTCGATCGCGTTACCGTGTGACGTGACATAAAATGTCAAAGAGAATGAATACTTGTAGTATATGTAATAACAAAACACAAATGACAGCTAATCGTCATTTGGTCTGTGATTAAGTATGGTTGAAAATTTGATACCTAATTATAATTTTGTCAGAAATCAATAATCAGTAATTTGTATTCTCTTTGAATCATTATTAACAATGCTGCGACCAAGACGATTGAATATCTCAAACAATCTTTCAGACAAAGCCGTAATGATTCTTCTAATGAAGAAATTTAGAAAATATATTTACAAAAAAAAATATGGCGGTACGAAGTTCGCCAGGACAGCTAAATTTAATTTAATTTAATAAAGAAATAAAGTAAATCGTGATAATAAATTACCTTTTTTATTATTAGATCAATTTTAGCCACATTTTCATAATTACTTTTATTTGTTCTCCATATAACTAATAAAGAAAATACATATTAATGGTAAGCAATGTGTTCATAAGTTAAGAATACAATGTGTCACCAGGTCTTACTTTCCCGTGAAAGTCGTAAAAATAGGCTAATAATTCACCGGGAAAATTGACAGCAGTTTTTTAAACGGGAAAACTTGTAAACCCAACTACGATTATTAAACAATCCGCCATACTTAGCGACTCTGACATTGCCGCGTTGGAAAGTCCTATACCCAACAATGTACATGGACTGATGGATGAAAGTGAATGATCACTGATCACGTTATGGCCACTATAATGTCACACTTTTTAATTTTCAGATAAAACAAGTCGAGGTATGGCGAGAGCGCTTCTTGCTTGGACAGAAACAAGGGATCTCTCATTCATCCTTCTACGAATGCTGAACATAGATATATCACTTCCATTCAAATTTGTTGGTCTTTTAGTCACATACTTAATTATATTACTGCAGTTTCAGAAAGTGATGAACCCTTGAATTTTAATTATATGCAGTGGTTTTTTAGATGTTCACGATTTGCTGTATTTTTGATGTGCTTAACTACTCGTAAGATAAAATATGTATGTTATCTTCACTTAATAAAGTTTGCTTTATAATTCTCTAAAGTTGCTTTATTTTCTATTTATCCATTACATTCATAACATAGTATTATCTCTTAAACAAAATCCATGACGCAATTATATCTTATATATAATTGAGTAAAAGAATTATCATCCGGCTCTTATCCTAATTACTTGGGTTCGACTCACATAGTGAGTCCTAAAACTTAAAACTCCTATTTTAGAGTAAACATTGGCAAAGTTATTAATAATAATTTTATGACCAGCCGCCTTTTTGACATCAATCCTGTTACCCAAATAACATCAGATAGAGTTGGACCCGGTCTATGTAAAGCTCTTAGTCGTCTTTTGCGACACCCGCGAATAATGTAAGCGTTGGTGGTATTCGTATTGTTATTGAGAATATGTAATGGAGTAATAAATATGAATTTATTATCAATAAGATAATAATCATAATGTTATTGTTCAGTGGCTGAATCCATAATTAAATTTGAGATTAAATCTTACTTAAATGAAATATTATATAACGTATTATATTATGTAATAACTGAAGCAGTAACAGAACTAGTTACTTACTAAGTCTCACTTATTAGTTAATATGTTTCATGTTGCGTTATAGAAACTAGGTACACCGAGTACTATGTATATACACTATAATTTATAAATTAGACAATAATCTCATTTATTATTTATTACGTAAAATTATTTAAAAGAAAAATAGAAATGTTGGTTTTTATAAAAATAAATAGAAGTTTGAATAAATAAACATCCATTTACCAAATTAATTTTTTTTAACATTTATATTTTAAACTGAAAGTATAAAGATTTCGAGATAATTATAATAGATGTTAGGTATATACCTGCGTAGTCCGGATACATATTATGTATGTATAATACTAAGGGATCCATCACAAAAGTATGCATTTCTTTTCAGCTGTCAAGTTGATCGAGAACATATCAAACATATACAAGACGAACACAAGGCCGATTGTGCTTTATTATGTGTCATCATCATCGTCGTGGCTAATATACATCCCACTGTTGCGCTCTAGCCTCTTCCATAATAGAAGGGATATTGACCTACTATATCACGCTGGTCAGACGGGTTAGTATAGGGTTTTATTTTGAGATTTCCTTCTCTTGCATAGACGTTATATACAGAAGCTTAGAAGAAGCTTCTTCTTCTTTTTCCTTCTTATCACTTCTTCTGTCTACTTCCCATCCACGATACGCCGCACTGTTGCACACGAGCCTACTCGAAATGAGCAAAATTTGTACCTTGCTGTTGGTTTATTTCGAAGTTTTTTTTTATGCTCTTTCTATCGGAGAAATCTTACCTATTTACTGTTGTTAAATTTTTAAGATACCCACAGAAACCACCATAAGAAAGAAAATTAATATTCATACGATTAAAGAAGGGGTATAATTTTACTAATCTCCCAAAACACGGTACGGCATCAGTTATTAGCAGTTATTAATATTCTTATTGATATTATCGGGTTTAGAACCAACCTGGCCGCTAGCGCACAAGCCCGCTAGGCAATTATTTTAAACATTTATTGGCTATTGAATTAAAAGGGTCTTAAAGTTTAAAATACTACGTTTTAGTGTCTTCAATATTCTAATTTGTAATCGCAAAACAATATCCGTATTGTATAATAAATAATGCTACAATGCACTCTAAATTGATTAGACAATACCTAAGCTCAAGGGCGGATCTAGCTTTGACGCCAAGAGGGGGTCACATAGTCGTGGTCAAGTCAAGAACTTATAATTTAATTTTGATAACAATAGATACAAGTAAAAAGTAGGCATTTTATTAATGTACGTAAGTACTGTACTTAAAAATATTTATTCTTTATTGTACACTTGAAAAACTTAACACATGATAACTTGTACATATACACATATATATTGCCATCTTCTCTTGAAGACATCCAGAGAAGCACTATCACGCACGGAATGAGACAGCCTATTTATATTCCATAACCGTGGTGAATGATTTGTCATAACAGCTAGAAGTATGTCGAGGGGTATGACACAAAACTCCGCAAAAGTGAAGGGGTGGTACGACAAGGGTTTCCAACAAACAAAATAGAAACAGACAAAATACATATATTTAAATAACAAAATCAATTTTTCTTTTACGTCTTCTCCCGAAACGCGTTATTACGTCATTTACGTCAATGGATACGTTTTTATGAACGTGGAGAAGTGTCAGTCCGGCTAGGCGATCTTCAATCATTGAAGATCTTAGCCACGATTTAATTCTGCGCAACGTAGAGAAAGACCTTTCTGCTGTCGCTACATTGACAGGTAGTGTAGCCATCTATACCAATAAATAAAATTGGAGTGTCTGATTGGAGTGTCTGTTTGTAATGTCAAAATAATAAACTTTTATCATGCTCACACGGTTATTTGCACGACACCTAAGCCTAAAACAGTGATTAAAAAATTTTTGTCTGTCTGTCTGTTCCGGGTAATCTTCAAAACGGCTGGACCGATTTCAAAAATTCGTTCACCAATGGGAAGCTATAATATCAGGGCGTAAATTAGGCTATATTTTATCCCGGTATTCCCACGGGACGGGAACCACGCGGGTAAAATGACTAAAACCGAAGCGAAGCGAGGGCAGAGGCCTGAGTGTGAGTTTTGTCGTTAATATTACGCGTTCTACCGTGAGCGCGTAAACGTGTTATTTGTATGAAGAAAAGTACAGCGCCACTAGCGGTGCGTATTTAAAACATTG
Organism: Lymantria dispar; assembly: GCA_032191425.1. NCBI lineage: Eukaryota > Metazoa > Arthropoda > Insecta > Lepidoptera > Erebidae > Lymantria > Lymantria dispar. The sequence continues at coordinate 16,354,999 of CM063458.1, forward strand.
TTTCAAAACAAGACAAAACTCACACTCAGGCCTCAGGTTGCTAGTTATATTATAACTTTGTATGATTGAATTAATTAAATATTGAAGATATGTAGTTACATAAAATCTGTAAGGTGACAAAATATATAAATAATATCATTACGTTCAATTAGTAGTTCCCCCCCCCCCCCCCCCTGGATCCGCCGTTGCCTAAGCTGCGATGTTTGATTAATGAGCACTCGACAGTTGACATTGTCCTCTTTGTGAAAAATATACACCAAATCATCGCAAATTTTTCATGAAAGATTTTAGGGAGAGAATCACCGTCGACAGTCTTTTACGATAATCGCTTGTCCGTTCATGCGAATAAAATAACAAGCGACCGGGTGAATAATGAAAACGTCGGTTATAATGTGCGAAAAGGATATATAGGCTACGTTTGTTTGTACCTGGCAGTGTGTATTTTGCTGTATATTCAATGCATTATTTATTATACTTTTAAATCACTTTATGAAAGAACCTCTTATTGTTAATACTTCATGTATTCAAGAACCAGATCAAAGTAAGATGAGACGAGACGAACGTAATATTGTGAGGAATCTTTTTAATTTTCACTAATCTACAACTTGCATACTAATAACCCCAGCAGAATTCGACCACTCTTGCCTACAAGAGACATTGACCTCCACTATAATCTCTAGCTTGCTCCGTACCTTACTTGAATACAAGATTTCTGCCACTTTAGCTATCGTAATGAATCCACGACGCTACTCTGAACAACTCCACACTCTAGCGACGTATACAATAACCTGTCTTAGTGGTAGTTCACCTAACGTTGACACTCTACTGACCCCATATAGGCTATACGCCAACGGTAAAGAACGCGTGAAAATGACAGTGGAATTCTGGCAAGGAGCGACACGCTGTGTTGGAGGAAATATGTACGATGTCCCATGATGACCCCGATAACCATTTTCTGATGAGAACGTGGCAACGTTGTGGCTGTGCAAGGCACTCAAGTGCCTGCCTAAACTGAAAACTACTAGATAATCATAGACCACGACACCCTCGCCTAAAATCGTATACTGGAGTTTTAGGTCTCCAAGATTGGGCAACAACCATGAATACACATCTATCACATGCATCAATTTAGGGAGCAAACCTAGACGGTGTGGCACAAAATCCTATTGGCAAGGAATTATTTCATCGTTGACTCATCGCAATGGTTGACATCTCTCACGACTTTATTAGACCACGCTAGCTGCCATTACGAGGCCCTCGGAACCAATTAAAACCATGATTTTATCCTTGCATTATAACTTTGAACCTCAGTTTTAACGAGATGACCTTGAACCTTAGTTTCTAACATGTCTAATTCTACTAAAATTCCATGAGGTATTATTATATAGAAAATAAGTAACGTATATTATATTTTCGGCTTTTATAATATAAAATAATACAACAGAGACAAACCAGATTGTCATAAAATCGAAATAAATTAAAAGGAAAGGCGTTGGGATGAAATGCAGAATGCAAATTTATGCTGAGTGTACTTCCTCTACTAAGAGATCAAAAAGTGACTTTGTATTTTCAACACAATTACTACCCTAACACAGCCGCAATATTCATAAATATTACAAAGCCAATTAAAAAACATTGCGTTTGAAAACTTAGTAAAGAATAATATAAAATTTGATTTAAAATGAATACACTCATAAATTCAAACTTTTCTTATGGCCTATTCTGTATTTCAAGAACAATGTAAGATATTTTATCCGTTCATTAGTTAAAGCGTGAAAGCATAATTAATAAACAAATTCACATGCAAATTTATAATATTAGGATACGCTAGTCTTGGTATGGACATGTGATGAGGAGGGATGAAAGGCATGTGACAAGGTGGGTTATCGATATGAATGTGGATGGACGTAAGAAGCGCGGGAGACCTAAAAAGAGATGGATGGACTGTAAGAATGAGGATATGCATAATTATGAAAAGTGTGAGTACAGATATGACGGCTGATAGGAGGTTATGGAAGGTAAGTACATGATGTGCTGACCTCATTTAGCGTGGCTCATCCCACGCAGCAAATGATGAGTTAGGACACGCGAGTAAGCCTTTAGGATTTTCTCAAGTCTTCTGTTATTACATAAACACAAGGATGAAAGAAAATCGGTATTACACTTGTTAACAGCAAAAACTGAGCTAATTCCCTTTGTCTTTTAATTTATATTTTCTTTTTGTGACATTTATTGACCGATTGTTGTTTTAAAAAGGAAGGAAGTTTTGAAAAGGAAATAACTATTATTATTACTACTTTTTTGATCAGCCTAGTGCGGTCACGTCCCACCCAATCCGTCCAGGACGACGGAAGAAACTATGGGTGAATTCATAACCTGCCGCGGACGTACCTCTCTGCTCCCATATGGACGGGCCACCTGTACCCGGTCTTTGTCAACGGTGGCTCATCCGACGGCCAACTTTTTCGGGTACGATCTCGAGTCGACGTCCCAGCAACTTTCGCCCTTGCGCGGCCGGCCTCTCCGCGAGTGACGGACTAATCTATGGCCAAACTACTACCTCGGTTAGAACAGTATTTTTTATAAATATTTATACGAGTTTCCCTTGAAAAGATAACACATGACCTAAGGCTGTTTTCGTCAAATTCAAAGTATGAGTAAATACTGTTTTAGTTTAATAATATTTTAGTAAGTACAATATAAAGATTCCTTACTATACCACAATGGTCAGGCGGGTGGGTATAGAGTTTTATTTCAAGATTTCCTTCTCTCGCAGATATGTTATCTGCATATCATATCCCTTAGTCGTCTTTTACAACACCCACAGGCAAGAAAGGGGTTGCTAAATTATGTTCTTATTCCACCGTTCATTACTAATTCTAATATAAGAAACCATAATAAGAGTGTACCTGCTTTCATCATTAGCTATAACATGAATGTATAAAGAATAATCTTTATAAAGTTAAAGACATTGTCTATTTGCTTGAATGGATAAAGTACGGAAGAGGTAATTTTATTTATTAATTTAACATAAAACAACACGAGTGTTCTGCTGCGACAAAAAATACATCTGAAAATCAACTCTTCAGAAATGAACTTTGAATCGATATCAGTTCGACAGTGTCATTTCGCTATTTATGATTACATCGGTTAAGGTTTTGTAATATAAGCCAAGAGTATAATATCGTTTCCATAAAGGCGTAATAGTAAACATTATCACTACTCACTATAGTCCATAAAATATAGGATGATCTTCTTCTTCTTTTTTTATCTTGGCAATCAGCTACAAATACGAGCCATTTTTGCCAGTGTCGAGTTATAATTATCTTTTCAAGTTATCAGTTTCTTCATGTCAGTAATGGTCTGTCAGTAAGTCAAAGTGTCGCCCTAACAGGGTAATGGCCACTGTTACGGGTATCTTCTGAGAATTTTGGTGGAAACAAAAAGGTATGTAGGTATAGCAGTTTTATATCATATTCACTACACCTCAGCAGTTCCGCCGCTATATATTACATAAAATGCCATCAAGATTATTGAATATAACACGTTAAAACACTAAGATATTGAATATAATACAAGAACACCACATGACACTTCCAAATTCCCGCCAAAATCCCTAGGATGATCTCTTCTTCTTCTTCTTCTTCTTCTTCTTCTTCTTCTTCTTCTTCTTCTTCTTTTTTGTTATTGGCAATCAGCTATTAATACAAGCCATTTTTGCCAGTGTCGAGTTATAATTTTCTTTTCAAATTATCAATTTCTTCATGTCAGTAATGGTCCGTCAGTAAGTCAAAGTGTCGCCTCCAACAGTGTAATGGCCACTGTTAGGGGTATCTACTGAGAATTTTGATGGAAACAAAAAGGCATGTATAGCTGTTTTATATCATATTCACTACACCTCAACAGTTCTGGCGCTATATATTACATAAAATGCCATCAAGATTATTTAACATAACACGTTAAAACACTAAGATATTGAATATAATACAAGAACACCACATGACACTTCCAAATTCCCGCCAAAAACTCCTAGGATAATCTCTGTGACAGTTGTCCGTAGTGCTGTCACGCTTACGATAAAGTCCGTAGTTTTTTATCGATAAACCTCTTTATTTTTATAATTGTGATTTTCTATTATAATTAAAATACAATAAAGAAAATCTTTTTGAATTTATTTCAAACAAAATTGTTTTTTGACTGTTTTAATTATTCAAAAGGTCAAGACAAGCAAGGTCTAGGTCACTATTATCGTCATCACTGGAGCGTTCCTGCTAGAACATTTATCATTTTTTGCCAAAATAGGGACTGTCGTTAGATCAATCGATCAATTACCACTGTTTTATAAATAAATATGTCTAGTTTATTGACAATAATGCGTACATAATATTATCATTTACTCTGAGACAAAAAGTAGTTTTTAATGTTTAATTAATTCAATTTATGAATTTTATAATGTACCTGTACCTGTCTGTTGTAATTGTAAAAAATATGTTGAAAGTATTATATAAGGTACTGTATTGGCGTTATTTCTTTTATGAATAATTTAATAAAGATCGGTTATCGATTTACGTATATCGACTGTCCCATCTCTTTTTATTTTCAGTCCAGTATGACCTTGTACATGCGTAAGCGTCCTTTATGTATAAAATGTTTACTAGGTATTTCAGTACTTATGAGGTACATTTTAGGCATGAATATTAATATTTTTATATTTATAATATATTGCCATTCAGTTGCAATAAAACTGGCACGAAAAGAATGAAAATATATTTGATACAAAATGAATTTGTAAACATATCGCTCGTTCAAACTTACTTCGTTGGTTTCGTTGACATCTGTCACTGAGATCATGCTATATTTCATGGACTATAAGTAGATATTTTTTTTTATTTAATGAAGCTTTGGCAACGAAGCCATCAGCTTAAACCAAATTACAAAATTAATTATAAGTTCTCAAATTATTTACTTCTTCATATTGTATAACTTATTAACAGTCATTGTCCGTCAGTAAATCAAGTCGTTATCATTAATTAGGCGCTGAGAACCTAATTAGATGATTTCTCTGGGAATTTCGGTTGAATATGAAAATACACGTAAACCACTCTTATATCACATTCACCACACTTCAGCACCTTAATTATATTATATTACATAAAACATCAGCAAAATTATACAATATAACACTATAAAACACTAAAAAAATGAATATAATACAAGAGCTTAACATGACATTGCCATATTCGCGCCGAAACTCCATGACCATAGATGATTCACTATAAAAATGAATATGACGTTAGTTTATTTTAGTTTTTATCTATGATAGGGAGTTTCGGCGCGAATTTGGAGATGTCATGTTAAGCTCTTGTATTATATTCATTTTTTTAGTGTTTTATAGTGTTATATTGAATAATTTTGCTGATATTTTATGTAATATAATATAATTAAGGTGCTGAAGTGTGGTGAATGTGATATAAGAGTGGTTTATGTGTATTTTCATATTCAACCGGAATTCCCAGATAAATCATCTAATTAGGTTTTCAGCGCCTAATTAATGATAACGACTTGACTTACTGACGGACAATGACTACAAATAAGTTATACAATATGAAGAAGTAAATAATATGTAAAGAAAAATTGTATCTGACTTGGCTGTATGGGCTATAATCCCTTTGCCTGTCCATATGGACAAACAGAACCAAAAAAAAAAAAATATATCTATGATAGGAGACTTTAACCATTGAGAAATTGAGTGAGCACTTAATTTTTTAATCTTATAATCATAACGATTAAATTTGATTAGTTTATTTGTCAGTTGGGTTATGACTCAATTTAAAAATGATTGATACTGAAAAGGAAATTGTAACGAGCTCTAAAATACCTTCAGGAAATTACCAATCGGGAGATACGAATTTAGACAATAATTCAGAACCAGAGAAACTAGAAGCCAGTATCAGTCATGTAGTTCGTCCAGGCGTGCGAAGCCTATTTAAAACGTGGGCTGATGTGTCACAGATAAATTACATGTCGAATAAACCTCTCGACGTTATAACAAGTAACATATTACTTTATTATTCAATAAGCCGAAGGTAAATTCCATTGATCAACCCGACTGACCAGCGTGGGATAATGAGTAACCCCACATTATAGAGATGGTTTTTGATAGAACGTATAAAAAATAGAAAAAATAATAAGATTTTTTAAAGTCAAGATTCTATATGTACCTAAACTGGGTTGTTATCTGCCAAAAATGAAACCCACCTAGTCTGCTTAGCAGAACAATGGAAGACTTTGGTATCATTTCATCCTATTCTTTATATAAATATAGTGAAAATTTGCTCCCGTTAAAACTGTTTATTATTTGAAAATTATATTATATTTTAAAAATATTTCATCTTTTATTGATCAAGGCTATCTAAACTGTTAAAATTTAGCTATTTTTTGGGACGTTAAATAACTTTTCAATAAAATATATACCCACATCCTTTTGCAATAAATTCAGGTGCTAATGTTTTGAGACGTCAAAGCATTGGCCTGCCGGCTAAAGAACGATCTATTGATATATTTAATGCGTGTGAAACTGAAAAGGAAAGCGAAATGTTTGTAGAACAGGTAAATGTATCGTCGTTTTATTATGCTAAGCCACAAATGTGTTTTATGTAAATTTATTTGGTTGTAGAAGTCGTATACTTTGGCTAGAGCTACAGTTGCAGTGAGACGATATCGCCAGCGTTAGCGCTAGACATTTCGGGCACAAAGGCAATAACTACCAATTAATGGTTTATTCCGTGTGGTGACGGAGTAAGGATTCCGTGTGGTGACGGAGTAAGAATACAATTCACCACTCCCTGTCTTGTCCATGGATGTCGTAAAAGACGACTAAGGGATAAAATATGCATACAACATCTATGCAAGAGAAGAAAAACTCGAAACAAAACCCTATGCCAACACGTTTGACCAGCGTGGTATAGTAGGTTAATTTCCCTCCCATAGTGGACGAGGCCCGAGCCGAGCAGTGGGACGTATATTGACTAGCATGGTGATGATGAATGGCTTTTTGGAAATAGGGCACGGACTTTATATTCACAGAAGATTTAGTTTATTAAATTCTAGGGAAATCAAAAATCGAGCCCTGGCTAAACTAAAATATTGCACCTCGACCTCGAATAAGCAAATCAGTTTATACAATGTCTGATCTAATATTAAAACTTGAAATACCTTCAAGCTATTATAATTTGTAATTTGGAGTCATTGATTATATCTAAATATTATAAGTTTATGGTATTTACAAATAGTATATCTGTAAATTCACTCAAAGCAAGCAATACAGAAACTAAACAACGTCGATAATAGTACATATAAAACGGAACCGTAAAATTGCTGAAACCCCACAAGTTAATTGAATGTCCCTGACAATAGGCTCAAACCTTTGCCTACTACCTAATAATATTTATTCAAGATTGAAAGAAAACATTTTACCTGCCCTGTTTTATTTCATTTTTAAAATATCCCATGATATTTTTGACGCATAAGCCATCTTCGCATAAACTTTTATATAAATACAAAGCCATGTTTTTAGTTTCCAACAAACGTCACGTCTCTTATGAACGAAGACAACGTCTGGGGATGTTTTTATATTTTTCCGGAGCTCTACGCAGACGTTTACTCGCCGGTAGTTCAAATTCAAGAACTTGAAAATGTGCCAGAACAAAAAGAAGGTATCTTAAGCAGAGACATGGTTACTGCTTGTCTAAGTTATTTGAAACGTACACCAATATTGGGCGACTACGTTTACATAAAATTGAATCTTGCGTCAAAGGTAACAAAATTACATCAATAACGAAAATATCGTCAATTATATAAATAAAACTACAGATTTTATCGTGTTTGTATTTGATTTTTAATGGTCCGACGTTTCGAACACTTTGTGTGTGAACACAACGTTTATGGTCACGGGCGGACTAAGATGTCTCACGTCCAACAGATCATCGTTATTACAGAGATTTATAATTATCTACCCGCTACAGATTAGTTCTTAAATTTAATATACGCCCATGACCATTAACACTGCAAAGTGTTCGAAACGTCGGGCAATCAGAAATCAAATACAAACGCGATAAAATCCGTAAAGCAGTCTTATTTACAATGTGTAATACTCGCGTAAATATCAGAAGTCATTATGTCATTGTGTTTTGAAATATATTGAATAACATGTATGTATTTGAACTAATGATTTCTGAGGATGACACGAATATCATGCAAATGAAATAATAATATTGTGTGAATTTTATGTTTTCATTTTGCATTTGCTGTTCTGAGAGCGGTTTCTATAGTTATTATCATTATTAGAGCTCATATACCTACTAGTGTTGGGCTCGAACTTCTTCCACAGTGGGAGGGAAATTGACCTAATACACCACGGTGGTCACACGGATTAGTATGGGATTTTATTTCGAGATCTCCTTCTCTTACAAAAATGTTATCTGCATGTTATAATACCTTAGTCGTCTTTTCCGACACCCACGAACGATAAAGGGAGTGGTGAATTTTATTCTGATTCTTTTTATATTTTATACTAGCCGTTCGACGTTGTTCGTTTCAAATCTAAAAAATAGTAAAAGGAATTCTCCAATTATTAATCTAAACCATTGTCATATCCATCGGAACAGCCACAAAAAATCATTAAAATCGGTCCAGGCGTTTAGGAGTTCAATTACAAACGCACGAAAAGAATATTTAAATATACATAAAGATTTACACGAATAATAATATAATAGGTCTTTACCTATGTAATTGCCGTTCTGCAGTACTGGCCATTTCAAATCAAAATAATTTTTGTTTGGCTAAGAATTCTAATTTCAAATTAATTTTATTTTAAAACATGGAATTCATTTTCCAAAAGAAGTCATTCGTTTATTGATTAGTGTTACGTTTTCATCGCATTTCAATCTTTTTCCTCATCATGGATACGTTAAAAATTCGAGTAATTATGGAATATGAGTATCGTCGTGGCAGCAACGTGGCACAAGCGGCACGCAACATCAACGACGTTTACGAAGCTAACACTACAAACCAACGCACCGCCTGTTATTGGTTTGCTCGCTTCCGTTCTGGAAATTTCGACCTGAAAAATGAACCTCGCGGTCGTCCGAAGACTTTGGTCGACAATGACGAATTAAAGGCGATTGTGGAAGCCGATGATACACAATCTACGGCTGAATTAGCAGCAGCTTTCGACGTTAGCGTCAAAACAATATTGGTCCATTTGTGTCAAATTGGCAAGGTAAGAAAGCTTGACAAATGGGTGCCCCACGAACTCAATGATCGCCAGCGCGAAGTACGCGTCGAGACATGCCTTGCATTGCTCAACAGACACACAAATGAAGGAATTTTGAAAAGCATTGTTACTTGCGATGAAAAATGGATTCTGTTTGATAACCGCAAGCGCTCAGCAAGTTGGTTGGATCTTGGTTCAGCACCTAAACAATGCCCTAAACGAAAACTTACCCCTAGAAAAGTGATGGTCACTGTTTGGTGGTCTAGCGCCGGTGCGATTCATCACAGCTTCTTACCAAACGGGGTGAGCATTACTGGAGATGTGTACTGTGAAAAACTGAACACAATGATGGAGAAGCTGGCACATCTCCAACCAGCATTGGTCAATCGCTCGTCTCCGCTGCTCCTGCATGACAATGCGCGACCTCATACTGCACAGCAGACGGTCTCCAAGTTGCAAGAACTGGGATTGGAAGCTCTCCCTCATCCGCCATACTCACCAAACATTGCGCCTACAGACTACTTCTTTTTCTAGAATTTGGATAACTTTGAAGAATTGCCTTTGAAGAAAAGACAAAATGCCTTTGAAGAATTTGTTGCCTCCCGTTCAGCTGATTTCTTTAAGAAGGGCATCAATAAACTGCCGCTGCGTTGGCAAAGATGCATTGATTGCATGGGTGATTACTTCGATTAATACAAATAAAAAATACATGAAAAAAAATCGTTTAATTTTTTTTCATACATAACGCCAATTTCATAGGTAAAGACCTAATATTTATAAATATTTTATCATATTTTATTTGACGTTTATTTTTCAGCAACTCAGTAATATTGATGTTCTGAAGCACTATAAATACTTGGTATATCTAGATTTATCATCAAACTTGCTCGAAGAATTAAAAGTTCTTTCATATTTGCCTTATCTACAATATCTATCCGTGGCTTATAATAGTTTAAGTACCATATTGGATTATGAAACTGGTAAATAATTATTAATGAAAATTCAATTTAATACGTATAACTTTAATATTACTCATATCATATATTTGGATATCAAATCCAAATTTCTCGTTTAATATAAGTGTAATCCGTCATACGAAGCAATTGGATGCGCAAATTGAACGCATTCACTCTCACTCCTATTTCTTGTGGTGACACAGTAAGAATACAATTCACCAACCACTTTAGTGCCCGTGAGTCTCGTAAAAGACAACTAAGGGATTTTAATGTGCATACAATATCTACGCAAGAGGAGGCAAAACTTGAAATAAAACAACCGCCAATATCTCCCCCCATCGTGGAGGAGGCTCGAACCCAAGAGTGGGACGTATTTAAGCTGTGATGATGATGATGACTCTCACATAATTTAACTGATGTGGGAACTCCCACGTTGCCCTTAGCAAAGCTCCAAGCCGTTCGTACCCCACAGGGGGTGCCCTTGGGCCCCGTTGCTTAAATGTTTTGGGCTGAGAGCCCTCAGCGCTCACCATTAGACCGCGTAGGGTAGGGTAGGATATAACAGCCATCTGAGGCTAACAGTCCTAGTCCAAACAAAAAAAAGATGACTCACTTCTAATGGTCTCAGCAAGATTTATGATTCTGAGCAACAAATAATTAGGTAATTATTTTACTAAATAATATACCTATTATTTTTACATCATTTTATAAGTGTAGTAATGTACCTAATTATTTTACCAAATAATAGACCTATCCTAAGTCAAACAGGTCTGCCGTACACTTCCCAGGAATCATACTCTTCTTCCCTTATCGTACCACTCATCATTGAATTCGTTGCAGTAAGATTCACCCATACCACCTGAAGACATTATCGTCTTCGACTACGGACACGAAAAAAGTAGCGATACTTTTTGGTATCGAGTACTTTTCTTTTGATACCGATACTTTTGTACTCGATACTTTGTATACGATACTTTAACTCATTGAGTACGTTTCGTTAGGTATCGTATCGAATAAATTGTAGAAATAACTTATTTTAAACTTGAATTTTTATCCGTTCACAGATGTTTATTTCCTAAAAAAAAGCTCATCATCTCGCAAATGATGGTGTTTATTGTAAAAAATAAAAAATGCTGGCAGGAAATCGCTTATAAGTTACCACTTTCTCCTAGAATCTACCTAAAAAAAGCTCATCACAATCCCGCAATGATGAAAAGTAGTCGATACTTTTTAGAGTAGGATACTTTTTTTCTGATACTACTCATGAGTACAATATCGGTACTTTCTATTCGATGCTGTGTCCCTATATTCGACTGTACGTTTTAAGCATTCATTTCTCCCACGCACGTGTAGGCTTTGGAATGAACTACATGGCGCGGTGTTTCACAACCACTATGACATGTCCCCCTTTAAACGAGGTTTAGTAAAAGCTCTTTTCTCGTGGTAGTTAGCGACTCGGTTGTGTCCTTGTATCTCTGCGGTCCATAAGCGGCAATTACCAATTACCAAAGGCAATAAAAATTACTAACGTCTAGCTTTAAAACAAAAACAGTGATGCGAAAGAATAGTCATTATTAATTATTATAATTAGTTTATTTTTAATTTCCAATAGATTCGAGTATGATTTCCTACTTTTAGAAATCAATATTTCAGTTTAAAAATAGGTTTTATGAAAAGTCAATTAAGTACATAATAAATAGAAAGTAAAAAATAATTCTGCCCAAATTATTGTAAATGTGTGTAAATATTGTAAATTTAAAAATCTACACAATTTGATTTGATTTCCAGCACAATGGTTTCTTACCGAAGTGAATTATAAATTTAATTCCGTCAAAAGAATGAACGACTTGAGCGCATTCTGGTCGATAACTATACTTGACCTATCACATAATAACATAAAACATATTTCCGGACTAGAAAAATTAATGTAAGCGTAACAATTTGCCTGGTATTTGCTCTAATTTTAAACATTATGTAAAATATTTAATTCCTAAATAATATTAGGTATCTCCGTCGTTTGGACCTCTCCTTCAACCACATCCAGCGGCTTGAGAAATTAAACCATTTACGTTTGCTATGGCTAGATGTATCATATAACAATATATCAACATTCGAAATGGGAGATAAAAATGGATTATGCACTCTCCTCCATCTGGAATATCTAAATCTGAATGAAAATAATTTAACTTCCATGAAAATGTTCGCAGATTGTACGCGGTAAGTAATTAACGACGCAATCCGTTTGCATACCACAATGTTCAATAGAACTTGATTAGAATAGAACCGCTAACGAACGAAACAAAACGTATTCATTTCGACACTATATATAGCTAGGTATTCTAGAGGACGATATTTTCGACTGATGAAATTAAACACGTACATATATTATTTAACATCATCATCATCAGCTCATATAAGTCCCATCATTAGGCTCGAGCCTCCTCCATAATAGGAGGGAAATTGCCCTACCACGTTGGTCAGACGGGTATTTTATTTCCTTAGTCGTCTTTTACAACATCCACATAGAAGATAGGGGTTGATGAATTGTATTCTTACACCGCTCAGAAACTCACTAGTGAATTAATTTATTGGATACTACCAACCCGCCCTCGCTTCGGTTTCAGTCGCCTTACTCGCGTTCCCGTTCCCTTGGGAATACCAGGATAAAATATAGCCTATGTTACTCCCTGATATGATAGCTTTCCATTGTTGAAAGTATTTTTGAAATCGGTTCGGTGGTTTAAGTGTGAAAGCGTAACAAACAGACAAACTTACTTTCGCATTTATAATATTAGTAAGGATACGTTTGCTAGTGTATGTTTAGTTCCTATTCTGAGTTAATCAAAAAAAGTATTTAGCCCCAAAAAAAATCACAAGCACGACCTCTATAACTATGCTCGAACTGAATCGCCGTTTTCAAGTAAGAATAAAAAAATGTCTACGAAATATCGTATGCTGAGATTGAAAGTAACTCAATTCAAAATTGTCTCCCTTCTTTTAGTTAAAACTAGAAAGACATTTATGTTTCTATTGGACTCGTGCAATTATGCCCGTTCCTGCCTATTCCTGTGTATTAAATAACTCAATATATTATTTTATCACTTATTTAGAACAATACAATGTTTATTTTTAATTTATATAAAAGTAATCAAAATATAATACCTAATTAACTAAACGAAATCAAAATAATCTGAGTTTTAGTATTTTTAAACATTTAGAACATATCCAGTATGTATAAGTTCCAAATTATCAAACACATTTTTCTTGATTGCCAATATGAATTTTGAATTGGGTCACATTCATCCTCAGTTTGCGATATATGTATGTAACATACACACTGTTATACAACCCTTTTGAGATTAAGACGCGAGATATTAATAAAATAAACGTCATAATATCACGCATATTAAACCTCGAAGCATCTTGATATTGCATGTAGACGGTGAAATCTACCCCCTCTCTATAATCAGCTGTTCCTTCTCCTTAAATCTTCACGATAAACAGAAGCTTACATGTCATCCCAATATTGCTATATTCATAACAGTTACCAAGTGCTGTGTGGTAGCGGCTTCGAATACTACCAACCCTTGCTTTGCTCGTGGGTGTCGTAAAAGACGACTAAGAGCCCTAGATTGACCCGGACCAACTCCATCTGGTACCATTTGGGTCAACGATTACATTCCCAAGGAGGGTTGACGTCAGGCAGGCGGCCGGTCATAAAAGTCATTGCCGAAACTTTTTGCAATATGTCAAAACAGATGACATATTGCGTCGACCCCAAGTAATTGAGATAAGAGCAAGATGATGATGATAATAGTTACCAAAATAATATAATCCATAAAGATCTTGTATAAAAACAGATTATATCTCATCAGATAAAGTGTAAGAAAAAAAATAATAATAATATTGTAGTAAAAAGTTCTTACCGCATTAACCTGAGCTGTCACGCATGTTTGGGTGAAGTCGGCTCTCTTCGACTTCGGCAGATAAACAATTTTTAATAAATTTATAATATAATGAATGAAAAAAAAATAAAGCACAATCAAGGGCTATTATATTTATTTATACATAAAGAACCTTCATAATAAATCAAACACAATGTTGCCACTGAGAGAATGCTGTTGACAGTTGTTAATTAGTAAAAATATAATGTAAAGATTCATTTAATTTAATTATGCACCATCTAATTCGAAATTCATTACAAGTAACCAAACAAATTTAATTGGATTTGAATGTTTCCATTAAAATTTTCACTTTTCATAATTACTCTTTCAGCGATTGGTCTAAAAATTTATAATTAATTAAATACAACATTTACCGTGGCTTCGCTTACTTTATACACAGTTCAGTAGTATTTTATTTAGTTATTTTTATTCGAAATATGGAAATCCGTAGAAGAACGGGTGCAACCGACACAGCACGAAGAATTAGCACGCTGACGTGGCGATGGGCAAGCCATATCGCTCGACGAACCGACAACCGCTGGCAAAGAAGGGTTCTCCAGTGGCGACCACGTATCGGATGCAGTGTAGGACGCCCCCCCAGGTGGACGATGACCGGGTGAAAGATGCTGGGCGTCGTTGGATGCAGGCGGCACAGGACTGCTCTCTGTGGTGAAACAAGAGAGAGGCCTTCGTCCAGCAGTGGACAGCGATAAGCTGAATGATGATGATTTTATTCCATTTTGTTGAGAATATCATCGAATCAATGTTTATTGACACAACCTTAAAAATTTAAGAATGATAATAATCCATATTGGATGAAATATAATCATTTACTGTTTAAGTAGACCTTTTTCATAATTTCATATTATCCAAATGGATAATATGAAATTATGAAAGCTATAATATCAGGGCGTAAACTAGGCTATATTTTATCCCGGTATTCCCACGGGAACGGGAACTACGCGGGTAAAACGACTATAACCTATAACCGAAGCGAAGCGAGGGCGGGTTGCTAGTAAAGATATAAAATACAGTATAATCTCACTAATCCGGCACTTCAATAGACCGACACGTCCAATAATCCGGCACCCTCTGCCCGCGCCTCTCTCGCCCCTCTTCGAGTATACGCTCCGGTCTAACCTCAAAACTTATCACGTGCACATATGTATGTGCATGTATTATGTGCATTGTATGTAACTTATCATGTGCATACATAATAATATGTAAATTCAATACATTATATGTATTCTCTGTATGAAATGCTTTATTTTTTATTTGGTTTTTCTATATAATCCAGTAATCCGAACATTCCAATAATCCTCTGGTTTTTAATAGTGCCGGATTAGTGAGATTACACTGTATATATATTTTCCAGTAAAGGGCTTCTGCTCATTCTTCTACTGATTACTTAGCCGATTATTACGACTTCTATGTGACAAATAGATAATTTGATTAATTAGAAAGAAATCTTGTAATTAATTAGTTTAAGTATTTTGTGCAGGTTGTTTACGGATAGATTTTTGGTCTTTTTGTTTCAGGGAGCGACATCATTTATTATATCCTGCCTCGGCCTCTCAGTTGGAATGATGTTACCATTATTTTCCCCGTGTTCTATTGGAGATCAGGTGCATAATGAAGTGCGTCGACTCCGAGAATTGCTGGCCTCAAGACTTTATGAGAACCAACTAGGTATAAGTATATTCCTTTTTAAGTTTTAATTTATAATAAGGAATATGCATTTAGTTAAATTTTTCTTCAAATTTTCTTCTATAACTTTAGCTTTAATATATTCATCGTTTAATTTATTGTTATTTTAGGAATTTAATAATTAATAATGCGCGTGCTATTAAAGGTTACAAAAAGCAAAGGTATTTGTAAAATCCAATCGCGACGTGAAATCTTATACGTTAACGTTTTTCTATTTTCATAATCGGATCGTTTTTAACATGCTGTGCTTTAAGCGTATCACTGAAGAATCGCATTGTTTCTAAATAATATTAGTCTTAAAGAAATGGAAAAGTATTTTTTTAAGAGCGCAGTTATGTAATAGATCCAACGTTATATATTTTTATTATGTATAACTATCTTAATCAAAAATAGATAATATCTTTAATTTACATATTTACAATTCACACGTGCTAAAAGAGCTTATTACCTAGTTCGCTCTAAATTTCCTTCTTTTTTCTTGCTATTGAGAATTTCTAAATCCTAGCAAAGTAATTCAAACTCCTTTTGCCTAAAATTTTAACTCAAATTTATAAATTTGTCTAGCATTAAATAATTATCATTACTAATATTATAAATGCGAAAGCACGTCTGTTTGTTACGCTTTCACGCTTAAACCACCGAACCGATTTCAAAAATTCTTTTACCAATGGGAAGCTATAATATCAGGGAGTTACGCCTTGACTATATTTTAGCCCGGTATTCCCACGGGAACGGAAACTACGCGGGTAAGGCGACTGAAACCGAAGCGAAACGAGGGCGGGTAGCTAGTATCTTATAAAACTAAGTTAACCAGTAAAAAACTGTCACCGGTAAATATTATTGATAAGAAATACATTTATTCCTTAAAGCCTAGCTTCTATATAATTTCTATATATATAAAAGAAAGTCGTGTTAGTTACACTATTTATAACTCAAGAACGGCTGTACCAATTTGGCTGAAAATTGATGGGAAGGTAGCTTAGAACCAGGAGACGGACATAGGATACTTTTTATTCCGTTCGATCGCGTTACCGTGTGACGTGACATAAAATGTCAAAGAGAATGAATACTTGTAGTATATGTAATAACAAAACACAAATGACAGCTAATCGTTATTTGGTCTGTGATTAAGTATGGTTGAAAATTTGATACCTAATTATAATTTTGTCAGAAATCAATAATCAGTAATTTGTATTCTCTTTGAATCATTATTAACAATGCTGCGACCAAGACGATTGAATATCTCAAACAATCTTTCAGACAAAGCCGTAATGATTCTTCTAATGAAGAAATTTAGAAAATATATTTACAAAAAAAAATATGGCGGTACGAAGTTCGCCAGGACAGCTAAATTTAATTTAATTTAATAAAGAAATAAAGTAAATCGTGATAATAAATTACCTTTTTTATTATTAGATCAATTTTAGCCACATTTTCATAATTACTTTTATTTGTTCTCCATATAACTAATAAAGAAAATACATATTAATGGTAAGCAATGTGTTCATAAGTTAAGAATACAATGTGTCACCAGGTCTTACTTTCCCGTGAAAGTCGTAAAAATAGGCTAATAATTCACCGGGAAAATTGACAGCAGTTTTTTAAACGGGAAAACTTGTAAACCCAACTACGATTATTAAACAATCCGCCATACTTAGCGACTCTGACATTGCCGCGTTGGAAAGTCCTATACCCAACAATGTACATGGACTGATGGATGAAAGTGAATGATCACTGATCACGTTATGGCCACTATAATGTCACACTTTTTAATTTTCAGATAAAACAAGTCGAGGTATGGCGAGAGCGCTTCTTGCTTGGACAGAAACAAGGGATCTCTCATTCATCCTTCTACGAATGCTGAACATAGATATATCACTTCCATTCAAATTTGTTGGTCTTTTAGTCACATACTTAATTATATTACTGCAGTTTCAGAAAGTGATGAACCCTTGAATTTTAATTATATGCAGTGGTTTTTTAGATGTTCACGATTTGCTGTATTTTTGATGTGCTTAACTACTCGTAAGATAAAATATGTATGTTATCTTCACTTAATAAAGTTTGCTTTATAATTCTCTAAAGTTGCTTTATTTTCTATTTATCCATTACATTCATAACATAGTATTATCTCTTAAACAAAATCCATGACGCAATTATATCTTATATATAATTGAGTAAAAGAATTATCATCCGGCTCTTATCCTAATTACTTGGGTTCGACTCACATAGTGAGTCCTAAAACTTAAAACTCCTATTTTAGAGTAAACATTGGCAAAGTTATTAATAATAATTTTATGACCAGCCGCCTTTTTGACATCAATCCTGTTACCCAAATAACATCAGATAGAGTTGGACCCGGTCTATGTAAAGCTCTTAGTCGTCTTTTGCGACACCCACGAATAATGTAAGCGTTGGTGGTATTCGTATTGTTATTGAGAATATGTAATGGAGTAATAAATATGAATTTATTATCAATAAGATAATAATCATAATGTTATTGTTCAGTGGCTGAATCCATAATTAAATTTGAGATTAAATCTTACTTAAATGAAATATTATATAACGTATTATATTATGTAATAACTGAAGCAGTAACAGAACTAGTTACTTACTAAGTCTCACTTATTAGTTAATATGTTTCATGTTGCGTTATAGAAACTAGGTACACCGAGTACTATGTATATACACTATAATTTATAAATTAGACAATAATCTCATTTATTATTTATTACGTAAAATTATTTAAAAGAAAAATAGAAATGTTGGTTTTTATAAAAATAAATAGAAGTTTGAATAAATAAACATCCATTTACCAAATTAATTTTTTTTAACATTTATATTTTAAACTGAAAGTATAAAGATTTCGAGATAATTATAATAGATGTTAGGTATATACCTGCGTAGTCCGGATACATATTATGTATGTATAATACTAAGGGATCCATCACAAAAGTATGCATTTCTTTTCAGCTGTCAAGTTGATCGAGAACATATCAAACATATACAAGACGAACACAAGGCCGATTGTGCTTTATTATGTGTCATCATCATCGTCGTGGCTAATATACATCCCACTGTTGCGCTCTAGCCTCTTCCATAATAGAAGGGATATTGACCTACTATATCACGCTGGTCAGACGGGTTAGTATAGGGTTTTATTTTGAGATTTCCTTCTCTTGCATAGACGTTATATACAGAAGCTTAGAAGAAGCTTCTTCTTCTTTTTCCTTCTTATCACTTCTTCTGTCTACTTCCCATCCACGATACGCCGCACTGTTGCACACGAGCCTACTCGAAATGAGCAAAATTTGTACCTTGCTGTTGGTTTATTTCGAAGTTTTTTTTTATGCTCTTTCTATCGGAGAAATCTTACCTATTTACTGTTGTTAAATTTTTAAGATACCCACAGAAACCACCATAAGAAAGAAAATTAATATTCATACGATTAAAGAAGGGGTATAATTTTACTAATCTCCCAAAACACGGTACGGCATCAGTTATTAGCAGTTATTAATATTCTTATTGATATTATCGGGTTTAGAACCAACCTGGCCGCTAGCGCACAAGCCCGCTAGGCAATTATTTTAAACATTTATTGGCTATTGAATTAAAAGGGTCTTAAAGTTTAAAATACTACGTTTTAGTGTCTTCAATATTCTAATTTGTAATCGCAAAACAATATCCGTATTGTATAATAAATAATGCTACAATGCACTCTAAATTGATTAGACAATACCTAAGCTCAAGGGCGGATCTAGCTTTGACGCCAAGAGGGGGTCACATAGTCGTGGTCAAGTCAAGAACTTATAATTTAATTTTGATAACAATAGATACAAGTAAAAAGTAGGCATTTTATTAATGTACGTAAGTACTGTACTTAAAAATATTTATTCTTTATTGTACACTTGAAAAACTTAACACATGATAACTTGTACATATACACATATATATTGCCATCTTCTCTTGAAGACATCCAGAGAAGCACTATCACGCACGGAATGAGACAGCCTATTTATATTCCATAACCGTGGTGAATGATTTGTCATAACAGCTAGAAGTATGTCGAGGGGTATGACACAAAACTCCGCAAAAGTGAAGGGGTGGTACGACAAGGGTTTCCAACAAACAAAATAGAAACAGACAAAATACATATATTTAAATAACAAAATCAATTTTTCTTTTACGTCTTCTCCCGAAACGCGTTATTACGTCATTTACGTCAATGGATACGTTTTTATGAACGTGGAGAAGTGTCAGTCCGGCTAGGCGATCTTCAATCATTGAAGATCTTAGCCACGATTTAATTCTGCGCAACATAGAGAAAGACCTTTCTGCTGTCGCTACATTGACAGGTAGTGTAGCCATCTATACCAATAAATAAAATTGGAGTGTCTGATTGGAGTGTCTGTTTGTAATGTCAAAATAATAAACTTTTATCATGCTCACACGGTTATTTGCACGACACCTAAGCCTAAAACAGTGATTAAAAAATTTTTGTCTGTCTGTCTGTTCCGGGTAATCTTCAAAACGGCTGGACCGATTTCAAAAATTTGTTCACCAATGGGAAGCTATAATATCAGGGCGTAAATTAGGCTATATTTTATCCCGGTATTCCCACGGGACGGGAACCACGCGGGTAAAATGACTAAAACCGAAGCGAAGCGAGGGCAGAGGCCTGAGTGTGAGTTTTGTCGTTAATATTACGCGTTCTACCGTGAGCGCGTAAACGTGTTATTTGTATGAAGAAAAGTACAGCGCCACTAGCGGTGCGTATTTAAAACATTGTTTCAAATACGCACCGCTAGTGGCGCTGTACTTTTCTTCATACAAATGACAGTTTACGCGCTCACGGTAGAACGCGTAATATTAACGACAAAACTCACACTCAGGCCTCAGGTTGCTAGTTATATTATAACTTTGTATGATTGAATTAATTAAATATTGAAGATATGTAGTTACATAAAATCTGTAAGGTGACAAAATATATAAATAATATCATTACGTTCAATTAGTAGTTCCCCCCCCCCCCCCCCCTGGATCCGCCGTTGCCTAAGCTGCGATGTTTGATTAATGAGCACTCGACAGTTGACATTGTCCTCTTTGTGAAAAATATACACCAAATCATCGCAAATTTTTCATGAAAGATTTTAGGGAGAGAATCACCGTCGACAGTCTTTTACGATAATCGCTTGTCCGTTCATGCGAATAAAATAACAAGCGACCGGGTGAATAATGAAAACGTCGGTTATAATGTGCGAAAAGGATATATAGGCTACGTTTGTTTGTACCTGGCAGTGTGTATTTTGCTGTATATTCAATGCATTATTTATTATACTTTTAAATCACTTTATGAAAGAACCTCTTATTGTTAATACTTCATGTATTCAAGAACCAGATCAAAGTAAGATGAGACGAGACGAACGTAATATTGTGAGGAATCTTTTTAATTTTCACTAATCTACAACTTGCATACTAATAACCCCAGCAGAATTCGACCACTCTTGCCTACAAGAGACATTGACCTCCACTATAATCTCTAGCTTGCTCCGTACCTTACTTGAATACAAGATTTCTGCCACTTTAGCTATCGTAATGAATCCACGACGCTACTCTGAACAACTCCACACTCTAGCGACGTATACAATAACCTGTCTTAGTGGTAGTTCACCTAACGTTGACACTCTACTGACCCCATATAGGCTATACGCCAACGGTAAAGAACGCGTGAAAATGACAGTGGAATTCTGGCAAGGAGCGACACGCTGTGTTGGAGGAAATATGTACGATGTCCCATGATGACCCCGATAACCATTTTCTGATGAGAACGTGGCAACGTTGTGGCTGTGCAAGGCACTCAAGTGCCTGCCTAAACTGAAAACTACTAGATAATCATAGACCACGACACCCTCGCCTAAAATCGTATACTGGAGTTTTAGGTCTCCAAGATTGGGCAACAACCATGAATACACATCTATCACATGCATCAATTTAGGGAGCAAACCTAGACGGTGTGGCACAAAATCCTATTGGCAAGGAATTATTTCATCGTTGACTCATCGCAATGGTTGACATCTCTCACGACTTTATTAGACCACGCTAGCTGCCATTACGAGGCCCTCGGAACCAATTAAAACCATGATTTTATCCTTGCATTATAACTTTGAACCTCAGTTTTAACGAGATGACCTTGAACCTTAGTTTCTAACATGTCTAATTCTACTAAAATTCCATGAGGTATTATTATATAGAAAATAAGTAACGTATATTATATTTTCGGCTTTTATAATATAAAATAATACAACAGAGACAAACCAGATTGTCATAAAATCGAAATAAATTAAAAGGAAAGGCGTTGGGATGAAATGCAGAATGCAAATTTATGCTGAGTGTACTTCCTCTACTAAGAGATCAAAAAGTGACTTTGTATTTTCAACACAATTACTACCCTAACACAGCCGCAATATTCATAAATATTACAAAGCCAATTAAAAAACATTGCGTTTGAAAACTTAGTAAAGAATAATATAAAATTTGATTTAAAATGAATACACTCATAAATTCAAACTTTTCTTATGGCCTATTCTGTATTTCAAGAACAATGTAAGATATTTTATCCGTTCATTAGTTAAAGCGTGAAAGCATAATTAATAAACAAATTCACATGCAAATTTATAATATTAGGATACGCTAGTCTTGGTATGGACATGTGATGAGGAGGGATGAAAGGCATGTGACAAGGTGGGTTATCGATATGAATGTGGATGGACGTAAGAAGCGCGGGAGACCTAAAAAGAGATGGATGGACTGTAAGAATGAGGATATGCATAATTATGAAAAGTGTGAGTACAGATATGACGGCTGATAGGAGGTTATGGAAGGTAAGTACATGATGTGCTGACCTCATTTAGCGTGGCTCATCCCACGCAGCAAATGATGAGTTAGGACACGCGAGTAAGCCTTTAGGATTTTCTCAAGTCTTCTGTTATTACATAAACACAAGGATGAAAGAAAATCGGTATTACACTTGTTAACAGCAAAAACTGAGCTAATTCCCTTTGTCTTTTAATTTATATTTTCTTTTTGTGACATTTATTGACCGATTGTTGTTTTAAAAAGGAAGGAAGTTTTGAAAAGGAAATAACTATTATTATTACTACTTTTTTGATCAGCCTAGTGCGGTCACGTCCCACCCAATCCGTCCAGGACGACGGAAGAAACTATGGGTGAATTCATAACCTGCCGCGGACGTACCTCTCTGCTCCCATATGGACGGGCCACCTGTACCCGGTCTTTGTCAACGGTGGCTCATCCGACGGCCTACTTTTTCGGGTACGATCTCGAGTCGACGTCCCAGCAACTTTCGCCCTTGCGCGGCCGGCCTCTCCGCGAGTGACGGACTAATCTATGGCCAAACTACTACCTCGGTTAGAACAGTATTTTTTATAAATATTTATACGAGTTTCCCTTGAAAAGATAACACATGACCTAAGGCTGTTTTCGTCAAATTCAAAGTATGAGTAAATACTGTTTTAGTTTAATAATATTTTAGTAAGTACAATATAAAGATTCCTTACTATACCACAATGGTCAGGCGGGCGGGTATAGAGTTTTATTTCAAGATTTCCTTCTCTCGCAGATATGTTATCTGCATATCATATCCCTTAGTCATCTTTTACAACACCCACAGGCAAGAAAGGGGTTGCTAAATTATGTTCTTATTCCACCGTTCATTACTAATTCTAATATAAGAAACCATAATAAGAGTGTACCTGCTTTCATCATTAGCTATAACATGAATGTATAAAGAATAATCTTTATAAAGTTAAAGACATTGTCTATTTGCTTGAATGGATAAAGTACGGAAGAGGTAATTTTATTTATTAATTTAACATAAAACAACACGAGTGTTCTGCTGCGACAAAAAATACATCTGAAAATCAACTCTTCAGAAATGAACTTTGAATCGATATCAGTTCGACAGTGTCATTTCGATATTTATGATTACATCGGTTAAGGTTTTGTAATATAAGCCAAGAGTATAATATCTTCTTCTTCTTAGTTAATGGCAATGAGCTACAATAATATGAGCTATTGGTGCCAGTGTCGAGTATATTGATTATTATTCACGTCTTTAGTCTTAGTCTTTCAGTCAGTCGTTAGCATGACTTGGTGCTGATACAAGTCATGCGTCTCAGGAAATTTGGGCAGAATGTCAAATTGCACGTAATTCACTATTATATCATTTTCACTACATTTCAGAATTTTATCTGCATTATATTACATAAAATATCAGCAAAATTATTGAATATAACACTTTAAAACACTAAAATAATGAAAAGAATATAAAAGACATTTTGACATTCGCGTCAAAAGTCCGAGTATAATATCGTTTCCATAAAGGCGTAATAGTAAACATTATCACTACTCACTATAGTCCATAAAATATAGGATGATCTTCTTCTTCTTTTTTTATCTTGGCAATCAGCTACAAATACGAGCCATTTTTGCCAGTGTCGAGTTATAATTATCTTTTCAAGTTATCAGTTTCTTCATGTCAGTAATGGTCTGTCAGTAAGTCAAAGTATCGCCCTCAACAGGGTAATGGCCACTGTTACGGGTATCTTCTGAGAATTTTGGTGGAAACAAAAAGGTATGTAGGTATAGCAGTTTTATATCATATTCACTACACCTCAGCAGTTCCGCCGCTATATATTACATAAAATGCCATCAAGATTATTGAATATAACACGTTAAAACACTAAGATATTGAATATAATACAAGAACACCACATGACACTTCCAAATTCCCGCCAAAATCCCTAGGATGATCTCTTCTTCTTCTTCTTCTTTTTTGTTATTGGCAATCAGCTATTAATACAAGCCATTTTTGCCAGTGTCGAGTTATAATTTTCTTTTCAAATTATCAATTTCTTCATGTCAGTAATGGTCCGTCAGTAAGTCAAAGTGTCGCCTCCAACAGTGTAATGGCCACTGTTAGGGGTATCTACTGAGAATTTTGATGGAAACAAAAAGGCATGTATAGCAGTTTTATATCATATTCACTACACCTCAACAGTTCTGGCGCTATATATTACATAAAATGCCATCAAGATTATTTAACATAACACGTTAAAACACTAAGATATTGAATATAATACAAGAACACCACATGACACTTCCAAATTCCCGCCAAAAACTCCTAGGATAATCTCTGTGACAGTTGTCCGTAGTGCTGTCACGCTTACGATAAAGTCCGTAGTTTTTTATCGATAAACCTCTTTATTTTTATAATTGTGATTTTCTATTATAATTAAAATACAATAAAGAAAATCTTTTTGAATTTATTTCAAACAAAATTGTTTTTTGACTGTTTTAATTATTCAAAAGGTCAAGACAAGCAAGGTCTAGGTCACTATTATCGTCATCACTGGAGCGTTCCTGCTAGAACATTTATCATTTTTTGCCAAAATAGGGACTGTCGTTAGATCAATCGATCAATTACCACTGTTTTATAAATAAATATGTCTAGTTTATTGACAATAATGCGTACATAATATTATCATTTACTCTGAGACAAAAAGTAGTTTTTAATGTTTAATTAATTCAATTTATGAATTTTATAATGTACCTGTACCTGTCTGTTGTAATTGTAAAAAATATGTTGAAAGTATTATATAAGGTACTGTATTGGCTTTATTTCTTTTATGAATAATTTAATAAAGATCGGTTATCGATTTACGTATATCGACTGTCCCATCTCTTTTTATTTTCAGTCCAGTATGACCTTGTACATGCGTAAGCGTCCTTTATGTATAAAATGTTTACTAGGTATTTCAGTACTTATGAGGTACATTTTAGGCATGAATATTAATATTTTTATATTTATAATATATTGCCATTCAGTTGCAATAAAACTGGCACGAAAAGAATGAAAATATATTTGATACAAAATGAATTTGTAAACATATCGCTCGTTCAAACTTACTTCGTTGGTTTCGTTGACATCTGTCACTGAGATCATGCTATATTTTATGGACTATAAGTAGATATTTTTTTTTATTTAATGAAGCTTTGGCAACGAAGCCATCAGCTTAAACCAAATTACAAAATTAATTATAAGTTCTCAAATTATTTACTTCTTCATATTGTATAACTTATTTATAGTCATTGTCCGTCAGTTAGTCAAACCGTTATCATTAATTAGGCGCTGAAAACCTAATTAGATGATTTCTCTGGAAATTCCGGTTGAATATGAAAATACACGTAAACCACTCTTATATCACATTCACCATACTTCAGCACCTTAATTATATTATATTACATAAAATATCAGCAAAATTATTCAATATAACACTATAATACACTAAAAAAATTAATATAATACAAGAGCTTAACATGACATTTCCAAATTCGCGCCGAAACTCCCTATAAGTAGATATCACAGAGAAAAAGTTCAGTATTTTATCTATGGTCCTGTAATATGACCATAGATGTTGTTTGGATCGCCCTTACGGGCAGGCTAAAGTCTTTTCGACCATACTGCCTTGTCTTATTTCTTTACATATTATTTACTTCTTCATATTGTATAACTTATTAACAGTCATTGTCCGTCAGTAAGTCAAGTCGTTATCATTAATTAGGCGCTGAGAACCTAATTAGATGATTTCTCTGGGAATTTCGGTTGAATATGAAAATACACGTAAACCACTCTTATATCACATTCACCACACTTCAGCACCTTAATTATATTATATTACATAAAACATCAGCAAAATTATACAATATAACACTATAAAACACTAAAAAAATGAATATAATACAAGAGCTTAACATGACATTGCCATATTCGCGCCGAAACTCCATGACCATAGATGATTCACTATAAAAATGAATATGACGTTAGTTTATTTTAGTTTTTATCTATGATAGGAGACTTTAACCATTGAGAAATTGAGTGAGCACTTAATTTTTTAATCTTATAATCATAACGATTAAATTTGATTAGTTTATTTGTCAGTTGGGTTATGACTCAATTTAAAAATGATTGATACTGAAAAGGAAATTGTAACGAGCTCTAAAATACCTTCAGGAAATTATCAATCGGGAGATACGAATTTAGACAATAATTCAGAACCAGAGAAACTAGAAGCCAGTATCAGTCATGTAGTTCGTCCAGGCGTGCGAAGCCTATTTAAAACGTGGGCTGATGTGTCACAGATAAATTACATGTCGAATAAACCTCTCGACGTTATAACAAGTAACATATTACTTTATTATTCAATAAGCCGAAGGTAAATTCCATTGATCAACCCGACTGACCAGCGTGGGATAATGAGTAACCCCACATTATAGAGATGGTTTTTGATAGAACGTATAAAAAATAGAAAAAAGAATAAGATTTTTAAAGTAAAGATTCTATATGTACCTAAACTGGGTTGTTATCTGCCAAAAATGAAACCCACCTAGTCTGCTTAGCAGAACAATGGAAGACTTTGGTATCATTTCATCCTATTCTTTATATAAATATAGTGAAAATTTGCTCCCGTTAAAACTGTTTATTATTTGAAAATTATATTATATTTTAAAAATATTTCATCTTTTATTGATCAAGGCTATCTAAACTGTTAAAATTTAGCTATTTTTTGGGACGTTAAATAACTTTTCAATAAAATATATACCCACATCCTTTTGCAATAAATTCAGGTGCTAATGTTTTGAGACGTCAAAGCATTGGCCTGCCGGCTAAAGAACGATCTATTGATATATTTAATGCGTGTGAAACTGAAAAGGAAAGCGAAATGTTTGTAGAACAGGTAAATGTATCGTCGTTTTATTATGCTAAGCCACAAATGTGTTTTATGTAAATTTATTTGGTTGTAGAAGTCGTATACTTTGGCTAGAGCTACAGTTGCAGTGAGACGATATCGCCAGCGTTAGCGCTAGACATTTCGGGCACAAAGGCAATAACTACCAATTAATGGTTTATTCCGTGTGGTGACGGAGTAAGGATTCCGTGTGGTGACGGACTAAGAATACAATTCACCACTCCCTGTCTTGTCCATGGATGTCGTAAAAGACGACTAAGGGATAAAATATGCATACAACATCTATGCAAGAGAAGAAAAACTCGAAACAAAACCCTATGCCAACACGTTTGACCAGCGTGGTATAGTAGGTTAATTTCCCTCCCATAGTGGACGAGGCCCGAGCCGAGCAGTGGGACGTATATTGACTAGCATGGTGATGATGAATGGCTTTTTGGAAATAGGGCACGGACTTTATATTCACAGAAGATTTAGTTTATTAAATTCTAGGGAAATCAAAAATCGAGCCCTGGCTAAACTAAAATATTGCACCTCGACCTCGAATAAGCAAATCAGTTTATACAATGTCTGATCTAATATTAAAACTTGAAATACCTTCAAGCTATTATAATTTGTAATTTGGAGTCATTGATTATATCTAAATATTATAAGTTTATGGTATTTACAAATAGTATATCTGTAAATTCACTCAAAGCAAGCAATACAGAAACTAAACAACGTCGATAATAGTACATATAAAAAGGAACCGTAAAATTGCTGAAACCCCACAAGTTAATTTAATGTCCCTGACAATAGGCTCAAACCTTTGCCTACTACCTAATAATATTTATTCAAGATTGAAAGAAAACATTTTACCTGCCCTGTTTTATTTCATTTTTAAAATATCCCATGATATTTTTGACGCATAAGCCATCTTCGCATAAACTTTTATATAAATACAAAGCCATGTTTTTAGTTTCCAACAAACGTCACGTCTCTTATGAACGAAGACAACGTCTGGGGATGTTTTTATATTTTTCCGGAGCTCTACGCAGACGTTTACTCGCCGGTAGTTCAAATTCAAGAACTTGAAAATGTGCCAGAACAAAAAGAAGGTATCTTAAGCAGAGACATGGTTACTGCTTGTCTAAGTTATTTGAAACGTACACCAATATTGGGCGACTACGTTTACATAAAATTGAATCTTGCGTCAAAGGTAACAAAATTACATCAATAACGAAAATATCGTCAATTATATAAATAAAACTACAGATTTTATCGTGTTTGTATTTGATTTTTAATGGTCCGACGTTTCGAACACTTTGTGTGTGAACACAACGTTTATGGTCACGGGCGGACTAAGATGTCTCACGTCCAACAGATCATCGTTATTACAGAGATTTATAATTATCTACCCGCTACAGAAATTAGTTCTTAAATTTAATATACGCCCATGACCATTAACACTGCAAAGTGTTCGAAACGTCGGGCAATCAAAAATCAAATACAAACGCGATAAAATCCGTAAAGCAGTCTTATTTACAATGTGTAATACTCGCGTAAATATCAGAAGTCATTATGTCATTGTGTTTTGAAATATATTGAATAACATGTATGTATTTTTAACTAATGATTTCTGAGGATGACACGAATATCATGCAAATGAAATAATAATATTGTGTGAATTTTATGTTTTCATTTTGCATTTGCTGTTCTGAGAGCGGTTTCTATAGTTATTATCATTATTAGAGCTCATATACCTACTACTGTTGGGCTCGAACTTCTTCCACAGTGGGAGGGAAATTGACCTAATACACCACGCTGGTCACACGGATTAGTATGGGATTTTATTTCGAGATCTCCTTCTCTTACAAAAATGTTATCTGCATGTTATAATACCTTAGTCGTTTTTTACGACACCCACGAACGATAAAGGGAGTGGTGAATTTTATTCTGATTCTTTTTATATTTTATACTAGCCGTTCGACGTTGTTCGTTTCAAATCTAAAAAATAGTAAAAGGAATTCTCCAATTATTAATCTAAACCATTGTCATATCCATCGGAACAGCCACAAAAAAATCATTAAAATCGGTCCAGGCGTTTAGGAGTTCAATTACAAACGCACGAAAAGAATATTTAAATATACATAAAGATTTACACGAATAATAATATAATAGGTCTTTACCTATGTAATTGCCGTTCTGCAGTACTGGCCATTTCAAATCAAAATAATTTTTGTTTGGCTAAGAATTCTAATTTCAAATTAATTTTATTTTAAAACATGGAATTCATTTTCCAAAAGAAGTCATTCGTTTATTGATTAGTGTTACGTTTTCATCGCATTTCAATCTTTTTCCTCATCATGGATACGTAAAAAATTCGAGTAATTATGGAATATGAGTATCGTCGTGGCAGCAACGCGGCACAAGCGGCACGCAACATCAACGACGTTTACGAAGCTAACACTACAAACCAACACACCGCCTGTTATTGGTTTGCTCGCTTCCGTTCTGGAAATTTCGACCTGAAAAATGAACCTCGCGGTCGTCCGAAGACTTTGATCGACAATGACGAATTAAAGGCGATTGTGGAAGCCGATGATACACAATCTACGGCTGAATTAGCAGCAGCTTTCGACGTTAGCGTCAAAACAATATTGGTCCATTTACGTCAAATTGGCAAGGTAAGAAAGCTTGACAAATGGGTGCCCCACGAACTCAATGATCGCCAGCGCGAAGTACGCGTCGAGACATGCCTTGCATTGCTCAACAGACACACAAATGAAGGAATTTTGAAAAGCATTGTTACTTGCGATGAAAAATGGATTCTGTTTGATAACCGCAAGCGCTCAGCAAGTTGGTTGGATCTTGGTTCAGCACCTAAACAATGCCCTAAACAAAAACTTACCCCTAGAAAAGTGATGGTCACTGTTTGGTGGTCTAGCGCCGGTGCGATTCATCACAGCTTCTTACCAAACGGGGTGAGCATTACTGGAGATGTGTACTGTGAAAAACTGAACACAATGATGGAGAAGCTGGCACATCTCCAACCAGCATTGGTCAATCGCTCATCTCCGCTGCTCCTGCGTGACAATGCGCGACCTCATACTGCACAGCAGACGGTCTCCAAGTTGCAAGAACTGGGATTGGAAGCTCTCCCTCATCCGCCATACTCACCAAACATTGCGCCTACAGACTACTTCTTTTTCTAGAATTTGGATAACTTTGAAGAATTGCCTTTGAAGAAAAGACAAAATGCCTTTGAAGAATTTGTTGCCTCCCGTTCAGCTGATTTCTTTAAGAAGGGCATCAATAAACTGCCGCTGCGTTGGCAAAGATGCATTGATTGCATGGGTGATTACTTCGATTAATACAAATAAAAAATACATGAAAAAAAATCGTTTAATTTTTTTTCATACATAACGCCAATTTCATAGGTAAAGACCTAATATTTATAAATATTTTATCATATTTTATTTGACGTTTATTTTTCAGCAACTCAGTAATATTGATGTTCTGAAGCACTATAAATACTTGGTATATCTAGATTTATCATCAAACTTGCTCGAAGAATTAAAAGTTCTTTCATATTTGCCTTATCTACAATATCTATCCGTGGCTTATAATAGTTTAAGTACCATATTGGATTATGAAACTGGTAAATAATTATTAATGAAAATTCAATTTAATACGTATAACTTTAATATTACTCATATCATATATTTGGATATCAAATCCAAATTTCTCGTTTAATATAAGTGTAATCCGTCATACGAAGCAATTGGATGCGCAAATTGAACGCATTCACTCTCACTCCTTTTTCTTGTGGTGACACAGTAAGAATACAATTCACCAACCACTTTAGTGCCCGTGAGTCTCGTAAAAGACAACTAAGGGATTTTAATGTGCATACAATATCTACGCAAGAGGAGGCAAAACTTGAAATAAAACAACCGCCAATATCTCCCCCCATCGTGGAGGAGGCTCGAACCCAAGAGTGGGACGTATTTAAGCTGTGATGATGATGATGACTCTCACATAATTTAACTGATGTGGGAACTCCCACGTTGCCCTTAGCAAAGCTCCAAGCCGTTCGCACCCCACAGGGGGTGCCCTTGGGCCCCGTTGCTTAAATGTTTTGGGCTGAGAGCCCTCAGCGCTCACCATTAGACCGCGTAGGGTAGGGTAGGATATAACAGCCATCTGAGGCTAACAGTCCTAGTCCAAACAAAAAAAAGATGACTCACTTCTAATGGTGAGAAGCAAGATTTATGATTCTGAGCAACAAATAATTAGGTAATTATTTTACTAAATAATATACCTATTATTTTTTACATCATTTTATAAGTGTAGTAATGTACCTAATTATTTTACCAAATAATAGACCTATCCTAAGTCAAACAGGTCTGCCGTACACTTCCCAGGAATCATACTCTTCTTCCCTTATCGTACCACTCATCATTGAATTCGTTGCAGTAAGATTCACCCATACCACCTGAAGACATTATCGTCTTCGACTACGGACACGAAAAAAGTATCGATACTTTTTGGTATCGAGTACTTTTCTTTTGATACCGATACTTTTGTACTCGATACTTTGTATACGATACTTTAACTCATTGAGTACGTTTCGTTAGGTATCGTATCGAATAAATTGTAGAAATAACTTATTTTAAACTTGAATTTTTATCTGTTCACAGATGTTTATTTCCTAAAAAAAAGCTCATCATCTCGCAAATGATGGTGTTTATTGTAAAAAATAAAAAATGCTGGCAGGAAATCGCTTATAAGTTACCACTTTCTCCTAGAATCTACCTAAAAAAAGCTCATCACAATCCCGCAATGATGAAAAGTAGTCGATACTTTTTAGAGTAGGATACTTTTTTTCTGATACTACTCATGAGTACAATATCGGTACTTTCTATTCGATGCTGTGTCCCTATCTTCGACTGTACGTTTTAAGCATTCATTTCTCCCACGCACGTGTAGGCTTTGGAATGAACTACATGGCGCGGTGTATCACAACCACTATGACATGTCCCCCTTTAAACGAGGTTTAGTAAAAGCTCTTTTCTCGTGGTAGTTAGCGACTCGGTTGTGTCCTTGTATCTCTGCGGTCCATAAGCGGCAATTACCAATTACCAAAGGCAATAAAAATTACTAACGTCTAGCTTTATAACAAAAACAGTGAGGCGAAAGAATAGTCACTATTAATTATTATAATTAGTTTATTTTTAATTTCCAATAGATTCGAGTATGATTTCCTACTTTTAGAAATCAATATTTCAGTTCAAAAATAGGTTTTATGAAAAGTCAATTAAGTACATAATAAATAGAAAGTAAAAAATAATTCTGCCCAAATTATTGTAAATGTGTGTAAATATTGTAAATTTAAAAATCTACACAATTTGATTTGATTTCCAGCACAATGGTTTCTTACCGAAGTAAATTATAAATTTAATTCCGTCAAAAGAATGAACGACTTGAGCGCATTCTGGTCGATAACTATACTTGATCTATCACATAATAACATAAAACATATTTCCGGACTAGAAAAATTAATGTAAGCGTAACAATTTGCCTGGTATTTGCTCTAATTTTAAACATTATGTAAAATATTTAATTCCTAAATAATATTAGGTATCTCCGTCGTTTGGACCTCTCCTTCAACCACATCCAGCGGCTTGAGAAATTAAACCATTTACGTTTGCTATGGCTAGATGTATCATATAACAATATATCAACATTCGAAATGGGAGATAAAAATGGATTATGCACTCTCCTCCATCTGGAATATCTAAATCTGAATGAAAATAATTTAACTTCCATGAAAATGTTCGCAGATTGTACGCGGTAAGTAATTAACGACGCAATCCGTTTGCATACCACAATGTTCAGTAGAACTTGATTAGAATAGAACCGCTAACGAACGAAACAAAACGTATTCATTTCGACACTATATATAGCTAGGTATTCTAGAGGACGATATTTTCGACTGATGAAATTAAATACGTACATATATTATTTAACATCATCATCATCAGCTCATATAAGTCCCATCATTAGGCTCGAGCCTCCTCCATAATAGGAGGGAAATTGCCCTACCACGTTGGTCAGACGGGTATTTTATTTCCTTAGTCGTCTTTTACAACATCCACATAGAAGATAGGGATTGATGAATTGTATTCTTACACCGCTCAGAAACTCACTAGTGAATTAATTTATTGGATACTACCAACCCGCCCTCGCTTCGGTTTCAGTCGCCTTACTCGCGTTCCCGTTCCCTTGGGAATACCAGGATAAAATATAGCCTATGTTACTCCCTGATATGATAGCTTTCCATTGTTGAAAGTATTTTTGAAATCGGTTCGGTGGTTTAAGTGTGAAAGCGTAACAAACAGACAAACTTACTTTCGCATTTATAATATTAGTAAGGATACGTTTGCTAGTGTATGTTTAGTTCCTATTCTGAGTTAATCAAAAAAAGTATTTAGCCCCAAAAAAAATCACAAGCACGACCTCTATAACTATGCTCGAACTGAATCGCCGTTTTCAAGTAAGAATAAAAAAATGTCTACGAAATATCGTATGCTGAGATTGAAAGTAACTCAATTCAAAATTGTCTCCCTTCTTTTAGTTAAAACTAGAAAGACATTTATGTTTCTATTGGACTCGTGCAATTATGCCCGTTCCTGCCTATTCCTGTGTATTAAATAACTCAATATATTATTTTATCACTTATTTAGAACAATACAATGTTTATTTTTAATTTATATAAAAGTAATCAAAATATAATACCTAATTAACTAAACGAAATCAAAATAATCTGAGTTTTAGTATTTTTAAACATTTAGAACATATCCAGTATGTATAAGTTCCAAATTATCAAACACATTTTTCTTGATTGCCAATATGAATTTTGAATTGGGTCACATTCATCCTCAGTTTGCGATATATGTATGTAACATACACACTGTTATACAACCCTTTTGAGATTAAGACGCGAGATATTAATAAAATAAACGTCATAATATCACGCATATTAAACCTCGAAGCATCTTGATATTGCATGTAGACGGTGAAATCTACCCCCTCTCTATAATCAGCTGTTCCTTCTCCTTAAATCTTCACGATAAACAGAAGCTTACATGTCATCCCAATATTGCTATATTCATAACAGTTACCAAGTGCTGTGTGGTAGCGGCTTCGAATACTACCAACCCTTGCTTTGCTCGTGGGTGTCGTAAAAGACGACTAAGAGCCCTAGATTGACCCGGACCAACTCCATCTGGTACCATTTGGGTCAACGATTACATTCCCAAGGAGGGTTGACGTCAGGCAGGCGGCCGGTCATAAAAGTCATTGCCGAAACTTTTTGCAATATGTCAAAACAGATGACATATTGCGTCGACCCCAAGTAATTGGGATAAGAGCAAGATGATGATGATAACAGTTACCAAAATAATATCAGGTTATAAAGATCTTGTATAAAAACAGATTATATCGCATCAGGTAAAGTGTAAGAAAAAAAATAATAATATTGTAGTAAAAAGTTCTTACCGCATTAACCTGAGCTGTCACGCTCAGGTATGTTTGGGTGAAGTCGGCTCTCTTCGACTTCGGCAGATAAACAATTTATAATAAATTTATAATATAATGAATGAAAAAAAATAAAGCACAATCAAGGGCTATTATATTTATTTATACATAAAGAACCTTCATAATAAATCAAACACAATGTTGCCACTGAGAGAATGCTGTTGACAGTTGTTAATTAGTAAAAATATAATGTAGATTCATTTAATTTAATTATTCACCATCTAATTCGAAATTCATTACAAGTAACCAAACAAATTTAATTGGATTTGAATGTTTCCATTAAAATTTTCACTTTTCATAATTACTCTTTCAGCGATTGGTCTAAAAATTTATAATTAATTAAATACAACATTTTCCGTGGCTTCGCTTACTTTATACACAGTTCAGTAGTATTTTATTTAGTTATTTTTATTCGAAATATGGAAATCCGTAGAAGAACGGGTGTAACCGACACAGCACGAAGAATTAGCACGCTGACGTGGCGATGGGCAAGCCATATCGCTCGACGAACCGACAACCGCTGGCAAAGAAGGGTTCTCCAGTGGCGACCACGTATCGGATGCAGTGTAGGACGCCCCCCCGGGTGGACGATGACCGGGTGAAAGATGCTGGGCGTCGTTGGATGCAGGCGGCACAGGACTGCTCTCTGTGGTGAAACAAGAGAGAGGCCTTCGTCCAGCAGTGGACAGCGATAAGCTGAATGATGATGACTTTATTCCATTTTGTTGAGAATATCATCGAATCAATGTTTATTGACACAACCTTAAAAATTTAAGAATGATAATAATCCATATTGGATGAAATATAATCATTTACTGTTTAAGTAGACCTTTTTCATAATTTCATATTATCCAAATTTTTTTTATTTAAAAAGTCAAAAATCAGCACTAAGTAAACAATCCTTTTATTGCAGGGGACTCCACAAACATACAATTTACGTACACAAATAACATCCAGATTCAGGACAACAACTTGTGGATCGCACAAATGTTGTCCTGTGTGAGATTCGAACCCATGCCACTGACACAGCAGTTTAGTATCTCAAACACTACGCTATCTATGCAGTCAATACTCCTTATAATGTGAGCCGGGGCATCTAGTCTTGTTAAAATCCAGTTCACAGATTAGCCAAGACAAACAGACAAGAAGATAAAAAAGAAACAACACAAAAATTAAGCCCAACTTTCTAAGGGCGTTTGCGTGCGGTGGGTTTTGGTGATACCTTTGGTATCACCGAACCTGCACGCATACACGCTCCCTTCACTTTCTTCACGGTTGGCAACGGCCCGCCAAAAGTCAATGAGTAACAGCATCACTTACCATCAGATGTACTGTTCGCCCGTCTCATTCGGCAATAAGGGCAAGAGAAAAATATACATGAAGAAAATTATTATAACTTACTTTTTATTGCTGACTTAATGGAAATTTTAATATAGGCTCAGGGAACTACATGCGAAAAACAATCGTTTCTTCTTCCTTCTTGAACTCGCAATATATATGAAACAAATGAGGAGATTGGTCGTATTAGACCTTCAAGAAAACCCTTTGTGCTCAACGCCAGGTTACAAAGATGTCGTTGTCAATATGTTTCCGTTACTCCTTTCTTTAGACAATGTAGAACTAGATCCGGTTGAACAGGTAATTATCTTTTAAAACAACACTTTGCCCTGATAAAAAATGTTTATTGTGAAGGAATTTACAAATGTATGTTTCACGGAAATAATAACACAAAAGGGACAATAGCAGGGCGATAATACCTAATTATCTATTAAGATATTTAATTAAAAATTCATTCCATGTGGTGACAGAATAAGGATAGAATTTACCAACACCTCTCTTGCACGTGGGTGTCGTAAAAGACGACTAACAGATAAAATATGCAGACATGTTGTCTGCATATAGAGGAGATCATTGCGATAGAGGAGAAGGAAAACTGAAAAAGAAACCCTATGACAATTTCAAAACACAGTAAGGGACAAAAATAAAATTTCCCAGGAAATCAATAAAACCTATTACTTTTTAGCCGCACTAAATGGTATTTTTAATGACGAATTGACCGTTAATTTTTGTCAGGAATTAGGATGGGAACATGAAAAAAAAATATATATATCATTTTTACTTTAATTGTGATATTTATTGCACTTACTAGGTTAAAAGTTGTCAGATCATAAAAAAAAAATATTTAACCAATTCAAAAACACAGTAAGTGCCCTTACTTGGTTATTAATTTGAAATCAGCGCAGCAAATCAGTAAAACAAAGTTTTTGAATGAAGAAAAGATATTTAGATAAATAATAGATAATTTTCAATTCTATTTATTGCAAATTATAAGTAACTAATACATCTAAATAATGAACATTAAATTAGTAACAAAGTAATTTTAAATCAGAGTGTGTCTTTTTAATAATATTTTTCTATTGACATCCGTCTCACTCTATGTTATGTCACATTACGACAAATTAAATAATTCATGTAATAACTATTACGAACATTAACTAATTAATACTATTAAGATCTACTTTTATTATTTTTACAATTAAATTTGACAATAAAAAGTAAATAAAATCAAGAATATTTATAGCATGACCAGATAAATTATTTTTATCGTTGAACGCACTTTTAAAATATGTTATAAATGAACAAATAATATAAAAAATTATTAACAATCATGAAAACCTTCGATGGCCTTACCAATAAAACTACTCTTCTGAATCTTTTATTGACTCGTCAATTAAGTCTTTAGACGTATTATTCACTTTCAGGGCTTCCCAAAAAATTTTTCTCTTCTTTGGCATCAATGGGCATAACTTCTTTAAAATATTAGTTTTTTTATCTAAAGATATTCCCCGAAATTCTTGAGTCATTTGAGGGAGTTCAGTAGTCTTAAACTTTTTTAAAAGAAAATCAATCTCAGTATAATTATGGCTAAAATCATTTTTGTACATTAATTTACGTGAGCCTGACTCAAATTTAACTTCTACTATAGGATTAAGGAGAAAAATTTTTAAAGGATCATTAGATTTTCGAGTTGTACGTTTTTTTTTTGCCAATCATAAAAATTTTTAACCTCAACTACACTCAAATTTTTTCGAGATTTAGTAACAGTTTCTTTCAAATCATCAAAATCATAAATATTTTTTATTTTTCTGATGTGTGATTCGATATTTCCATGAACTGAGTCCGCAGGGTATGACCTTTAGTTAAGTATTTAATCGTTAAAGATTTTAAATTATTATTCGGTCTATTAACTATACTGACTAAACTAGTAAATAAAATCCAATTCTTATTCTGTGCTGTACAATTGTCAGCCCACAAAACAAAATGTTTAACATCTCTTTGAGATTCAATAAATGTTAATATCGCGTCAATAATATTTTGTGCATCTCGACCAGCCATCGCTTCGTGCCAAAGAATTATATCACCGTCAATATTTACGTCAATATAAAAATGGTGACCAGTATCCAATCCAAATCAATAA
The DNA here is from genome assembly GCA_032191425.1 of Lymantria dispar. Taxonomy (NCBI): domain Eukaryota; kingdom Metazoa; phylum Arthropoda; class Insecta; order Lepidoptera; family Erebidae; genus Lymantria; species Lymantria dispar. The sequence continues at coordinate 16,393,764 of CM063458.1, forward strand.
AAAGAATAAAGTGTGTTGAGACAGAGATAAAAACTTTACCTACTGCAGACTGATTATCTATGGTCGGTAACCTTATTTTCTATACACGTATACAAGTTTGATTTAATAAACAATTTCAAAACAGTAAATTATAGGCAGCTAACGAGAATTTTCGAATTGTTTCCAGTGTGACTTTGATTTAAATTTGTCAAATTGAAAAAAAAATGTACTTACTAGGTTTTTGAAATTTGATATATGCATTAAAAAATATCAAAAGCAAAATTTATGTCACTTACTTGGTTTTTTTAAAATGTTTAGAGAGTTACTTGGTTTTAAATTTGTCAAATTAAAAAAAAATGCACTTACTAGGTTTATCAATTTCAATATTTTTATGAGAAAATTAAATTATCGGCATATATCGATAGAATCATGTTCACACGACTCCATTGAAACGAAAAATGCTAAAAAATCGATTTTGAAAAAATTGTCCCTTACTGTGTTTTGAAATTGGGCAGCCGTCACGTCTGACCAGCATGGTATCGTAGGTAAAATTCGCTCCCACAACGGCAGAGGCCCGAGCCCAACAGTGAAACGTAAATGAACTGTTTAATAAAAATGAATTTAATAAAAAATTGTTAAAATCTATTCCGCCAGTCAAACTAGTGATATATTCTTCGTGGAATTACGGGTTAAGAATACGATGTATCATTACCGATTTATATCCTTACTAATATTATAAATGCGAAAGTAAGTTCGTTTGTTAAGCTTTCACGCTTAAACCACCAAGCCGATTTCAAAAATTCTTTCACCAAAGGAAAGCTATAATACCAGGGAATAACATAGGCAATACTTTATCTCGGTATGCCCACGAGAATGCGGGTAAGGATTGAAAACAAAGCGAGAGCGGGTTGCTACTTTTCACATAGAGTCGTAAAAATCATCAAGAAAAGGAAATCTCGAAATAAAACTCTATACCTCTGACCAACGCAGTTTACTAGTTCAATTTCCCTCCTATTTTAGAGAAGGTTAGGTTATAAGGATGATATAATATTCATTCACGCATTTATTCCCCTATTGTCAACTTGCACAGGACCGTGCCGAGTGACATTCGTGTGGGGAGGCCTATGTCCAGCAGTGGACGTCTGTAGACTGATGGATGGATGGATTGTCAACTATAATTGTAAAAATATGTAATATAATTGTTATTATGTGACAATAAATGCTATTCTATTCTAATATTGCACAAGTCACCACTATATAATAACCATGTTCTTACTAGTTCTAAGATGAGTTTCAAAGTTTCTTTGCATCGCTTGTATGTATAATAGCGATCGTTGAAAATGGATATGTTTCCCGATATCACGGCGCATGCAACTCGACGGTTACTTCGACTTCTCTATGTGCAACAACTTTCAAGAGCTAAGGTTTCATCCTTCGTGCCAACAGCAGATACCACCGATGTGCCAATCGTTGTAATAGTTGGCTGTGAGGCTGTCGGAAAAGGTAAGGTGCCTTTATTTATTTTAATGTTAATATTTTTATTGCCTAAACGACTTGGCCGTGTAATAAGAAACGAAATAGCGTCATGTTGTCTATCCTTGTGGTGACGAAATAAGAATACATTTCACCACACCCTATCTTAGCAGTGAATGTCGTAAAAGACGACTAAGGGATATAGCAAGCATATAACATCTATGCAAGAGAAGGAAAACTCGAAACAAAACTCTATACCAACTTGCCTGACCAGCATGGTAAGGTCAATTTCCCTCCTTTTATGGAGAAGGCTCGAGCCCAGCAGTGGGACGTGTATGAATCCAGATGATGATGACGATTATAATTATAGAGTTGATGAGTTTGTTGAACTACCATTTGGATGCTAGAAAATCCTTTTGTATCGAATAGCCTGTTCATCGAAAATATTATATGCTATGAATACATAACGCTAAAATAAATAGGAGCAAAATAGTAACTATAAACATTTATAGTTAGTAATTCGGGTAAAGTACAGCGCCGTGAGGCGTCTTGTGCAGTCGCCGTTGTTATGTCAACGGCCAATATAACAAAAATTGTAATTGATTGACTATGGATGGATATTATTATTGATGGATGTTGATATTATGACGTACTATTCAAACAAAATAGTATATTGAACGTATGGCTATGTCTTGTAGAGTATACAAGAGATCACTGTTAGATCACTATCTAGTGCAATTGTTGACTTAGGCCTATCGTAGATATACAATTTTTATTTGAACAACTATTTTGTTGTAGTCCATATGTTTGTAGAAATATATTGCGATCATCGATGGAGCAAATACTATCAAGCCAATAGTTGCTCTACCAAAAAATCAAACTACATCGATTTGCTTTTGATTAAAATGTCTGACAACTATCAATTTATCGTATGAAATATGCCTTAAGATTACATTGAATATAGGATATACACTGTGCTTCTTTTTTTTATTTTCTTTATAGAACAATCTAGAATTATCTTATCAAGTGACGTAGTAGCACCTTGCCGTAAAAAGACTGATTGATTTGAGAAAGTTGACTATATTAATTGGGACAATAGATGGGAATCTAGTGACTAAAAGATTTAGTCTCAGCTCCAACATATTCCACTGTTGGGCTCGAGCCTTCTCCCCAATAGATGGGAAATTGACCTGCTATGTATGTCCATGCTGGACAGACATACTGATACAAGGCTTTATTTGGAGTTTGCTTTCTCCTTATATCCACATCATATGCATATTATATCTCTTAGTCGTCTTTTACGATATCCTCGGGCAAGACAGGGAGTTGTGAATTGTATTCTTACTACGTCACCACACGGGAAACAGTTTAGTTGTGTGGAAATTTACGAGAAATTCAATATTCATTTAAACGTTTCAGTCGATACAAATTTTAATGTTCATTTAATAAACAGACTTGTTTGTAGTTGCAGTTAGTTATGAATTCGCAGAATCCTGGAACAAAAACAAACTTAATTGCACAACTTGCGTAATAATTAGAGTACCTTACATACCAAGTGTCACGGTTCAATCCCCATTTAGGACAGTTCAAATTGCGATTTATTTTAAAAAAATTGTTCTGGATCTGAATATAATTAGTGTCTGTGAATTGTATTGTATATTTTTTCTGCGGTGACGAAGAAAAGAAGTAAAAATACAATTCACCACACCCCTTTTGCCCGTAGGTGACGTTAAAGACGACTAAGGCCGAGGCCGCACTACGGTTTTTGTCCGCGAGCGGTTAACCGCTGTAACAGCGAAACCGCTCGAGGACGCTCACACTATGATTTTAAACCATGAAACCGCCCATGATTTGCACAGTTTAAAGATGGATTTCAAACGAGCAGTATGTATTGTCGCTGGTCGGGTACTAAGAAATAGAAAAAAAAACGTCAACAAAAAATTCGCAAATATTGGGTCCATTCATTCACTCGTCGTAGATCTCAGAAAGGTTTATTTTTCAGAAAAAATATAACATTTTAAGAGAATATCTAGAGAAATTTTTCAACTACTATCGAATTCAGTCAGTAGCCAGCTTCCATAAAAAATTGCATAATGTGCGTTCATACATCACCTTCATAGATACAAAATATAATTAATTCAATTGCAACGAAACGACAACACAACTATTCTTCGTGGCGGTAGGCCGAATACTAGCCAAAGCCAGCGTTAGCAACTTGAAGTGGACTGACTATCGTACCAGGGGCGTAAAATTATCGTACATGGATCGAAATTATCGTATTTTTTAGGATAATGTCTATTATAGATAAATAAATCATATAAATTGTAATATTGATATGCATGCAAGTACTCTATAGTTTATCTTTTTTAAACCACCGCTGTCAAATCAACAGAACACTGAAACCCAAATGTTTTACACGTGGTAGTATTGGTAGATGCTATACTAACCAATAAGAAAGCGTGTACAGCAGGCGCTGGATAAAGTTACAGTATCGGCAGTGGTGAAACTTAGCAGAGCGGATCGTAAGAACCAATAGGAATAGAGAACTTGTATTTCCCGGTATTTTCCCAAGATTTTATTGGACAAAATAAAATCATGCTACTGCGATTTAGACTATCAGCACATGAGTGAAATAATATAAATTCTCAAATTTTGCATCATGATATAAATTATCGTAAAATCTGCGTACGATAATAATATGCTATCGTACATCGTACGTAGGCACAAAATTATCGTATGTGTACGATAATTATTGTACGGTTCCGAACGCTGGCCAAAGCCAAGTCCAGCCGCTCAGAGATTGTTTTTGACACCTATCAATTCGTCATTATATGTAATAATGTTATTTGTGTTATTTATTGCATTCATTATGCGTATTTATTCAATTCAATATAGATTTTGTTAAATTTAAAAGAATTATTTCGCATGTTTTTTTAAAAGTGCCTTCATGTTTTTTATGCTATACGGTGAAGAAGTATTATGGCCGGCTGCATAATCTTTAATTTGAACCCAGATTAGCTTATTACATCAGTCATTTTATAAAGTTATTTAACATATATATGTATATATTAATTCTGATAAAAACTGGCCAAGTCAAATCTAACCTACTTTAAGATCTCAAATTTTTTAAATAACAACAATTGTTATAAGTATCCAATAAAGCAAAGAAATAGAGTTTAATACTTATTCATAATGTTATTTTGTTCCTATAAAAACATATCTGGATTTTGCATAGATCTTGGCTCTCATTTTTACATTTATGTTTTTGGTGGGATATCATTACTTTTTGTAAAGAAAACCAACTAAATCGGTATTCGTAAGCGGTACCTATGTTTATGTGTTGCTCGGGAGCGCTTTTATGTAGATTTACTTCTGTTCTGTGTATAATTATGTGGTGCCGCGCGCCGGTTTAGCGCGTATTACAAGTTTTTTGTATGGGGACACCACTTATTTTTTGACTTAACTTTATTTTTATATTTCTGTTATATAGCAAATATAATACATATATTGGAATAGTTTCAAATATCTAAATATCTGCTAGCAAAGTTGTAACGGTTCCAACCCTACAATTTAAAAAAAAATGTATGGAGAAATTTTTTTAACTTTCTTTTATTTTTAGATTATTTCCTACGCTTGCACACAATTACCGAGCTGGATTCCAAATTTCATCTTCCTAGGTCATCTGGAAGTAGGTTAGATTTAGGTACTCTACGTCAGTCACTCAGTGCTAAAATTTACGACTTTTTGACCTTTATTTATATCTTTATATCCGTTTGAACTAGCTCCATGAAATTTGGGCTTCTAGATGTTCTTATGGATATAACTAAACACACGTAGTTTTATGTGTTTACGTTAAAAAGGTTTTCAGTTATAGAAGGGTCAAAAGTGGCACCAAGTGGTTCGTGTAATATTACACTCGGCGCTGACTAGCCAGTTACTTTGCTTGAACTTGGCTTGACACGCTGCCGCGTGTCTAGATTAAGGGATTATAATATGCATACAACATCTAAACAGGAGAAGGAAAATTCGAAATAAAACCCTATACCAATACGTCTAACCAGCGTGGTGCATTTGGTCAATTTCCCTCCCATTGTGGAGGAGGCTCGAGCTCAGTAGTTGGATGTGTATGAACTGAGGTGAGTGATGATGAACGAATGTGATTCCTTATAGCATCAGCCTCAAAGCTATCATTCTCTGTTATAGGTTCATTTCTGCATTTCCTTTTTTGGTGTTCGTAAAATATTTTCTCCAGTGCCCGAGGAGCCGAACTTTTCTGTATTAATATTTATTATTGTCCGTTCGCTTACTCCAAGCGCCTGAGAGATGCGCTCTTGTATTGTTATAATTACGGGGTCCGCCATTTTGTCTTTCAAGCTCAAGGTAATATTGAGGCTTGATAATTAGTTCTCGTGTTTCACTTTTCAATATTTAACCGTGTTTCGGCATTATTATTTTGCAGCAAAAGTGCAAAACAGTAATATACGATACACAACAAAAGTTTAGATTAGCGCAGAGGCTGACCTCTTACTCACATAACAAGGGGAATCAGTCAAATAAACATCAATAACGGTCACGAGAAAATACATATTGAGAAACACTAGAGAACGTAGTCTATGCGCGCGAGACGACAAGAAATGACTCTTTGTGACTGTCACAAAATAGCGGTCCCCACAACGCTATTATGGGTAGCCATTTTTCACTAGTAATATAAAGTAGTAAGTCATTTTATTTTCATTTTTTTTAATAGATCTGATTGATATCACGATATTTATTTTCTTACGTTTTGATTGGGTGTACCTTTGTCGTATTATTAACTTTATTAAATAGTAAATAAATACATTATATATTATAAAAAAAAATTATAACGTTTTATTAATATTATACCGACAGACTATATTAAGATTAGAAAAATATGCGATTACAATTGCCTCGTTATTTTGTCCCATCACTACAAAAACAAATATAAGACAAAACCTTGAAACAGCTCAGGTTGACATGTTTTGATTTTTAAAACTATTGTTTTTATATTTGTTAATTGAGTAATTGTTAATAATTTTAGCCGAAAATTAATATATTTATTGTAAGTTGGCATAATTATTCAATGTTTAATGTTATTACTCGTTAATAAGGTACATATAAGATATTTAAAGTTGTGCCGTAATTAGTACGCCAGTTCAAAGTCACATCGCCCATTCAATCTTGACCTGTCAGAAACGCAATCTCTGAGCGGCCGGACTATAGTATTTCGTTTAGTAATTATAAATAGTTTCCATCGTCCGTTTTCACTTATTTGTACCGTCAAATAGCTAAGTATCCATAATGAGTATTTTGTTTTACGCAAAAAATAACGTATTTTCAAGTAATTTATTGGAATGCAAAAGTATAAAATATAATGACCAAAAATAAAGTAGAATACTTTATTATAAAGTATGGTTGGCAACTCTACTTGAAATATAGTTATTTACATTAAAGTATTATTTGTCTGTTCCTTCCGTGGTTATTTTACACTTTTTTCGGCTGCAGCTTGTCCAACCAGGCAATAGAAAGACGGCGTGGAGCCTCATAACCTATTTTATTATGAACTGTAACCAATTGCTTGATTTCGATGACTACCCGGCGGGTTACGCCTTTGGGTGCTTAACCTAGATAGTAAAACGCACTAGTTTAATAAAAGCACTTTCCACTAATTCACATACATGCGACAATAAGAGCATGTAATCCATCATTTTTCTAATTTGTTCTCACTGATTAAAACAGACTGACAGAACTTATGTATATAAAAGAGCACAGTTGTAGAACTATACGTTATTGTATTCATTCATTCACTCTCATATATGTCCCGCTGCTGGACTCCAGCCTTCGCCAAAGGAGGGAAATTGACCTACTCTACCATGCTGGACAGACGGGTTGGTATAGGCTTTTATTTCGCGTTTTCCTCCTCTTGCATAGGCGTTGTATGCATATTATATCCCTTAGTCATCTTTTACGACACCCACAGACAAGAGATGACGAATTGTATTCTTACTCCGTCACCATACGCTTTTATATGGTCAAGAAATAATATTTCTAACCGTAGCAGAAAACGAATACTAAATTTCAAGGCAACCATTAGCATACTTTTGCTACTAAATCAATGGGCTTTTTAAAATTTAATTCCTTATAGGGACCCTAGTTCGCCGTTTGGCATCTGAATGCAGTTCAAATATAGAATTAGCGCGTCAACACACAACTGCGATACATCATTACGCAAATCATTTCATCGAAACAACGCGACAGAAATTTGACGAAATGCTCCTTGCTGGTGATCTACTGACCTACTCTGAATTGGACAGCGACTCTTATGGACTAAGTATTCACGATTTCTCTAATACGTTAATTTAGGTTATTTCAAATAAGTATATAATATGTAGTATGGCGGAATTACGGCAGAGCTTCTGAAGGCGGGCGCCAAGCCAGTCTTAATAGCCCTTCAAAAGCTATTTAATTCCGTTATCCTCGGGGCGACGTTCCAGAGCCGTGGACCAGGAGTGTGGTGGTGCTGTTCTTCAAGAAGGGTGACAAAGCTCTTCTAAAGAACTACAGACCCATCTCACTCCTGAGCCATGTTTATAAGTTGTTCTCGAGGGTCATTACCAATCGACTCTCGCGCAAGCTCGATGACTTCCAGCCGCCCGAACAAGCCGGCTTCCGAAAAGGCTATAGCACCATAGACCATATCCTCACGCTTCGGCAGATTATACAAAAGACCGAGGAGTATAATCGGCCCCTGTGCTTAGCGTTTGTGGACTATGAGAAAGCCTTTGATTCAGTCGAAACTTGGGCGGTGCTGCAGTCCCTTCAGTGGTGCCGAATCGACTACCGCTATATCGAAGTGCTGAAGTGTTTGTATAGGAACGCCACAATGTCAGTCCGTATCTGGGATAAGAGTACGAAACCGATCCAGTTGCAGAAAGGCGTGAGACAGGGAGATGTTATCTCTTCGAAACTGTTCACCATTGCACTGGAAGATGTCTTCAAGCTCTTAGACTGGACTGGACTCGGCATCAACATTAACGGCGAATACATCACTCACCTTCGATTTGCGGACGATATAGTCGTTATGGCAGAATCCATGGAGGACCTTGGCACAATGCTCAATGATCTCAGCAGGGTATCCCAACTGGTGGGTTTACGAATGAACATGGACAAGACGAAAGTCATGTCAAATGCCCATGTCATTCCTGTACCGGTCCTAGTTGGCAATGCGATTCTTGAAGTTGTCGATCACTATGTTTACCTAGGACAAACAGTCCAGTTAGGTAGATCCAATTTCGAGAAAGAGATCAGCCGACGAATCCAACTCGGTTGGGCAGCGTTCGGGAAACTTAAGAGGATCTTCTCGTCCAACATACCTCCGTGTCTGAAAACACAGGTCTTTGACCAGTGTGTGTTACCAGTGATGACTTACGGCACGGAAACGTTGTCCCTAAATGTAGGCCTTATATCTAGGCTCAAAGTCGCTCAGCGTGCTATGGAGCGGGCTATGCTCGGGATTTCTCTGCGAGATAGAATCCGGAATACGGAAATCCGCAAAAGAACGGGTGTAACCGACATAGCACGAAGAATTAGCGCGCTGAAGTGGCAATGGGCAGGCCACATCGCTCGACGAACCGACAACCGCTGGAGAAGAAAGGTTCTCGAGTGGCGACCACGTATCGGACGACGCAGTGTAGGACGCCCCCCCACTAGGTGGACCGATGACCTAGTGAAAGTAGCTGGGCGTCGTTGGATGCAGGCGGCACAGGACCGCTCATTGTGGCGCAACATGAGGGAGGCTTACGTCCAGCAGTGGACGGCGATAGGCTGAAATGATGATGATGATGATGTAGTATGGCTGCACTCAACGCGCCCTTGCGTCGGGAAGGGACGTTACAAAGAATATCCCCGGGCTAACCCCGGACGTCAAAGATGCAGTACCAGTGGTCGGCCCAATGCCAATGGGGGTTTAAATACGGTAGGTTACCTTACCTACGATGGAACGAACGACGTATGTGCTAACTATTGCCAACGCAAAAAAAAAAGAACACACAATACAATCCTCCGCTTTGGAAATCTTTTCTACCTTTTTACCATCGATAATAGGTAGATAAAATATATTTTTATGGCCCTTCTACATGTTTTGCTTTGCAAGTTTCTATATACTATTGTGTATCGTGAATCCCTTACTAACTTACAATTAGTCACAAAAAAAAACATTTGCGTAAGAGAAACAAGAGAATGAGTGCCAGCATTATCCTGGAAAACTTATAACACCAGCTGCTCAACCAAATGTAACCATTATGTCACCTCTTTTGTGAAGGCCTATATCCAACAGTAGACGTCAATGAACTAATGGAGGGATAGTTGGATTTAATATTAACTTGGTGCTGAAGCAAATTCTCCAATTTCTAACATACATTTCACACTAACAAAAGCTTTTTTCCAGGCATTAGATAACATCATTTCCCAATGTTGGCAGCTTATGGACTTCTCAAATAAGCTACGATAATGGGCATAGTGCCGTATATTTTAGGCCGGCATCACCCTTTATTACAGGCCGTGAGGAAGCTTGGGTAAAGAATGGCAAAGTCAAGATTGTGAACATGGATTTAGTTGGAGCTTTGATGCTGAAATTACGTGGCTACCGGCCATATTTGATTTTAGCGACAATGCAAGATACAAGGAAACTTGAAAAGAAACAGTTTACCCGCAGGATGTATAAAATCCCTCACACACTATTATATTTAGAATTTAACTTACGTATATAAAAGAGATGTATGTGTATCAATTGTTTCTTACCTCGCGATCAGAAAAAAAAATACATATGTATTTAACTTGAAAATATGTTGAGTAAAGGCTCTTTTTTATGCAATCAGTGTACCATGATACCTAGAATATAATGGGTCACGCCTGCCTTTGCCGAGGACGTCGGTGGCGATGACTATAGGTCGTAACCTAGGATCATCATTGTAAGACAAGAAAAACTTAAAATAAAACCCTATGCTAATCTGTCTTGTTGGCAGAATGTAGATTATTATACTAAATTCTCTGCCATTGTCGAAAAACTTCTAGTCAAACAGTGAGACGTATATGGGATAAAGAAAAAAGAGCTTTTACTTTGTGATATAAATATATATATATATATTATGTTAATACCAAATAAAATAAAAATGAATCGTTGCATTATTACGAAATTTACAAACATGCAGTTAACAGACACATATTACCCCATTACCCAGATTCAAAACAACCATTACAGATCGCACCAGGAAATGTCCATGCATAAGAACTCGACTGGACTCGTGTTCCTCGGCGTACGAGGTCATACCATCGCTACACATTCTTTGACAAAATTATTACAAGCTTTCGCAATCTGTAGTTTATCACTGTAACATATTATTATCCGAAATACAATAAATAAAAAATACAAAGTACGGTGCATGAGTAAACCTCATTTAAATTTTAGGTATCGTGAAACATATCATAATATGCAACGATCTTCTGTACAAGAATCAATTGAGCAATCAGCACTCCAAGTGGTTCTTTCTGGGAGGATAATAATTACAGGAATCCTTAATGAAATTATTATGGTAACAAAATATTTTAATCTGTACTCTTTCGGAGGGTGTCAGAATAAGAATATAATTCATCATCATCATCTCAGCTCATATACGTCCCACTACTGGACTTAAGCCTCCTCCACAATGGGAGGCAAATTGACCTTACTGGTATGCCATACAGGTTGTTATAGATTTTTGTTTCGAGTTTTCCTTCTCTTGTATAGCTAATATCCGCGTATTACATCTCTTAGTGGTCTTTTATGACATCCACCGGCAAGATAGAGAGTGGCGAATTGTACTCTTATTCCGTCACCACATGGAATCATTCACCAATACTTCTATGACCGACCTTGTCAAAACTGTTGCAATATGTATTATGAAAAAAAAGCACATGTTGCGTTGAAGCCAAGTAATTGGAATAAGAGCTGGTTGATGATGATTGTTATGAAGATAATTAGAAAAATAAATGGAATAGAAAAATTAAGATACTAAACAAAAACAAACCTCTAATGTTTATGCCTGGTATCACGTATCCTCCTGTGGTCCGCTACTGATCAATCATTTGACTTTTATATGTTAACTAGCAACCCGCCCTCGCTTCGCTTCGGTTTTAGTTGTTTTACCCGCGTAGTTCCCGTTCCCATGGGAAGACCGGGATAAAATATAGCCTAGTTTACGCCCTGATATTAAAGCTTTTCATTGGTGAAAGAATTTTTGAAATCGGTCTAGCTGTTTTGAAGATTACCCGGAACAAACAGACAGACAGACAAAAAATTTTTAATCTGTATTTTAGGCATAGGTGTTGTGCAAATAATCGTGTGAGCATGAAAAAAGCCTATTATTTTGACATTACAAACAGACACTCCAATTTTATTTATTGGTATAGATAAGTAAATCTTTTCTGTATGGTGACGGAGTAGTATTGCACTTCACCACTCCCTCTTACCCACGGTTGTCGTAAAAGACGACTAAGGGATATGATATGCAGATAATATCTACGCAAGAGAAGGAAAATTCGACAGAAAGCCCCATGTCAACACGTCTGAACCAGCGCCGTATAGTAGGTCGATTTGCCTTCCATTGCGGAGGAGACCCGAGCCCAACAGTAGGACATATGGGCTGAGAGGATGAGATAATGAAATAAATCCACATTTGTGAATCAATTGTCTAATTTAGGATATTTACACACGACAGCCTACTTGTAAAGACACATAATTCAAAAATGTTTACGTTTTCGTCGTTAAATAAACTGTCAGTTTTAAAAGAATTTAAAGAATGTTTTTCCACAGTATATTAAATATGATATTAAAATATAACAATATAATAAATGGCGTGTTGTATTAAAGGATATTCCTGAAGAAAAGGAACAGAGTGAGTTTCAACTGGAACCGGAATGTTCACTAATGATGGACAGCCAAGCTCGCAAAGCAATTAATAATGGACCTTCAAATGATCTCAACATAATTGATCTTTTGACGTCGGTACTTATATAGCAGATTTATTTCTTGTTATATATACTAAGTATATAGTAACTTGTTAAAAATCAGTGTCCCTTACTAATGAGAAGGTCTCGTCATCTCTCCATGTAAAATAAATATTTGAATCTGATAAGATCATATAGTCGACGTCGATAAATAAATAGGACTAAGAAATGAGTAACTGTAAGTGAACTAGAGTAGCAACAGTAACTATAGATAACCGTTAACGTAGATCGGTAAATTCATTATCATCATTGATCCTGCCACCATCAGGTAGCCTGTTGAACGTTGTCCTACCTTATTTTTAGCCACAAGATGCGATCCTGTGCCATCTGATTCTAAAATTGGTAAATTAATTAACATAATTACTTGATAAAATTATTAAGGAAAATTAATGAGCTGTAATATCATTGATATGAAAAGATCAATACCACTTTGACTGCACAGATGGCGTAGTGGTTAAGATAGCGACATACAGCGCCAGTGTCGGGGGTTCGAATCCCACGCGGGACAACACTTTGTGCGATCCACAAATTGTTGTTCTGAGTCTGGATGTAATTTGTGTCCGTTAATTATATGTTTGTAAAGTCCCCCGCAATACAAGGATTATTTCCTTAGTGCAGGGTGTTGTCTTAAATAAAAAAAAAAAAATAAAAAAAAAAAAAAATAAATAAATAAAAAAAAATAAAAAAAAACATTTACCGATTCATGAAGAAAATCACATGCTGAAGACTATAAAGTTTTCAGCTTTTTGGAGGCCTCGAATCATTTTTTATGCCTCATTGTTTTAGTAAATCATATATATATTAAACAGAGCTCAATAGTTATGTAGCCCAATACACTTTAAATTTAATTCCAGCGCAGTTTCACTTTTGCTTCCGAATACAAACTGGGGCAATCATCAAAATCAAATATGAAATGCGTAGTAGTAGGTTTACGATTTCACAAAATATAGTAGATATGAAATCCTCCTTCAGGACAGTTTTGTTAAAAAATTGTTTATCTATATAAAGCATGGACACGGCGCAGCACACGCTCGAGGAGTGTGCTGCATGGGAGGGGGATCGCCGTGAACTCGTCGCAATTATGGGTGCCAACCTGGCGCTGCCGACCATCGCCAGGGAGATGCTCGTCAGCGTCAGGAACTGGGACGCGGTCGCCGCCTTCTGTGAGGCCGTAATCTCACGGAAGGAGGCGGCGGATCGTGTACGAGTAGAGCTCCTATTCGGCGACACGTTCCGCCGCCGGCGACTCGGGCGGCGCAGGCGCGAGTATCTGCGCCTAATGTTGCCCTAGCCGAGGCCGCGGGTGATTGGACCGGGGAATTGTCCGTCACCCGCAGTGTGGCTAACCGCCCGACGGCGACCGACGTCCCAGGACGTCGAGAGGTGAGGGTACCCGAAAGGTTATTCCGTCGGCCGACCACTGACGACAAGTCACATCTGCTCCGGTGGTCGGCCCAACAACGAGGTGACGTGGGTACGGGTGGGTTATGAGCCCGCGCGCCGTCCTTTCATCGCCCCGGACGGACTGGACCGCGCGTGCGCTTACCATAGCCCACCCATAAAAAAAAAAAAATCTATATAAAGCATCATATATTTTACAGACACTATTTTTATTTGTTTCTAACAAAATATAATTTGTAGAGTAATTTATCCATCAACGAAATTAATAAACAATATCGCGATAGAGTGAGCCAAGATGAAAAAAGTTTATACTCCTTGTATAAAGAATCGCAAACTACTACGCCTGAATACGGAAGTTATGCAACTGGCAATGGACAGGGATCGATTCACAAGTTAGTAAACCAATGATTCCTTATTCTATTCTATGCACGTTCTTTTATAATGTACTCAAACTAAGATATTTTAGAAGTCATCTATAATAGTCCAAGGCGTAGGAAGGATTTCAATCCAGATTTCCAACTAAATGAAATCTAGACTTCGTTAAAACTAAAAGACAAACCCAGAGTAAATATTTCATTAATTACTATATTCATATCATATTACTTATATTCAGCATCTCCTAGAGAGGTGACTCGAGCCCAGCAGCAGAACGTATGTGAGCTAATATGATGATGCTACATCACCTATTTTCCAAGTCCCCGATAGAAGTCTCGACAACTTAAAAATTAAAAAATAGACTCTATTTAGTTATAATACAAAGAAAATATTTTTATGAGATACAATAACATTTTTATTTTTTTACTGTTGAGCTACGATTAGACCGTAAACTCTCATTCGGAATAATAGCAGTGCACTGTAGAACCTCGCCAACTTCAGGGTGGATTAAGACATATTGAATGGTTAAAAATTATTATTGACTAAACTAAGTTTACGCTAGATAATATAGCTGTATGCGGTCACCGCCTTTTTGCGGAGCAGTCATCTCGAGGAACGCCTCCAGTGGAGGCCCTCCATGACGACGCAGTTCGCCGCCGGCGACTCGGGCGACGCCGGCGCGAGAACTTGCACCTGATGCTGCCCTAGCCGAGACCGCGGTGACGGGACCGGCGATTAGCCCGTCACCCGCTGAGCGGCTGACCGCGCGATGCGTCTCCTCAACCCCAAAAAAAAAAGATAGGATAGTTGTCACTAAAGCTATCTCATCTGAGTTATTAATACCCTTTCATTCTAGAAGAAGCACTAGTCAAACAATCAAATTCTAACATACACTTAAATTAGTGATTTCTTCTAGGGTACGCTATCTTATAAACGGTTACGCCGTTTCAAAATATATAAAATAAAATTTGATCATAATAGTAGATAGATCCATATAAGATACTGAATGTGTACCTACGTAACACGGGAAAGGGCTTTTTTACGTACGTAAAGAAATATAGCCGTGATAATCACTGAACTTTATATCATGTATCTTTTTTATCTCTATTTAAACCTTTTGTCTCTAACACCATTTAAACCCTCAGCTATTGTTTTACAGAGCAGCAAGAACATCCAAGGTGAGATATTCGAACGCATCTGAATATAATACAAGCATGGATTTCGGTAGATACCCCTCTTCTACCTTGAAAGGTAATAACAATAACTACTTATTAAATATCTAAGTCGTTGTTACACAGCTTCCGCGTTTTCATGTCTGACTGTAACTTTTTCATGTCTGATGGATATCGTAAAGGACAACTAAAGAATTTGGGCAGATAATAATATGCCGATAGGGAGGAAATCCGTTCGGGGCGACAAAATACATAGTATTTCGTCGGACGTGTGTCCAGATTATAACCTACAAAAAATAAAGACATTGAGATTAACTTATGACTAATTAATGAAGAATACGTTACTTTGAACAGGATTTTATCATGATATTATGTTTTAATTTTAAAAATAGAAGGAACTTTGCCTTCCTTCCTTCCATTTTTAAAATTAAAATAAAAATGGATTTCCGTTATGTATCGCCTAATTATCTTACATCAGATGAAATTATGACTTTATACAAAATATCTACATTATCTACTATGTATATCGTGCCCATGTCAACAATGTTTATTATGGTTGAGGGCAGTGATGGCTGTTCTAGTAGTTCAACTCGTGATCGAGGGCTGCTGGTGGGATCTAGTGCATTCATATGTTCTGTTTTTTATTTGTACTAAAGTAAGAAAAAAAAAATAATCTCTGAAGCTCTAGTACTATATTGTTTACATACAATTTATTTAAAAGATTTTTTTTAAATGACAGCCCGCTGAGTTTCTTGGCGGATCTTATCAACTTGTGGCCGCGTTCCTTTCCGGTGGTAGATTATTTGATTGTTTCAAACGATGTGTAAATTTGAAAGTATGTAAGTGCCCTTATGCCGCTCATGCGGAATAAATGTTTTAATTTGATTCATTTATACTTTATGAAATAATATAATCAGCATATCAAAAGCGATATGACATTGCCCTAAAAATGATCAATTTAAAATACACTTCCTTTATTTCTGTAGTTGCATTAGAACTCGTACGAAATCTATGCTGAAACAGGTCTTACAATATTCAGCATTACCCTGCGGGGATTGGCACAAACTAGCATCAACTTACTACCATTGGGCAAATGGAATCCGAGTATCATAAAATAAATAGCTTATGTGTTTGCTACCCTCAAAAATACAAATCTCTGGATTTCAGTATATGGTTTAATGGATGAATGGATTTCGAAAAAGTATTGTAAGAAAAATACTGATTTTTAGCCATAGCCCGGGCTAATTTAATAAGTTACAATTCAATATCAAATACAAAATTATCAATAATGCTATAAAGTAACTAAAAAAATTGCAAATAACTTTTTTTTAATTTAATTTATAAATAATTAATTTAATACAATTTATAAATATCGAAAGATATTTATTTATTTTGATATAAGTCCGGCTCTGACTCCAACTAAATACTTATTATCATGGAATACTGAATCACGATCTACTACGCCATCTTTATTTCAGGATCTACAACCACGAAATCATCGAAATCTGTTACTTTTACGTCTCAAGATAATAACAACGGCGTAGATCCATTGGATATGCTGGTTGAATCAGCACCTTACAATGCAAACGGTACTTACATTTAGTATGCGGGCACGAAACTTGCGACGGCCGTGCGATGGCGGGGCGTCGCGACGGCGACGTATACAAAAGCATTGCACGTGCATTGCACAGTATAGCGACGGGCACGAAACGGGCGACGGCGGAGCGGGGCGACCGAGCGATGCACGGGCGGCGGTGGAGCGATGGCGACGCGGAAGCGACGATAACAAACTAGTTTGGTTTCGTCGCTTGCGCGGGTACAGTGTTGTATTGAATTACATTAGTATTTTAGTAATGGAAACTGATAATGAGGAATTTATATCTTGTATTTTATCAAAACCTGCTCTATGGGACAGTAAAAACGTACACCATAAAAACTCTCTCGTAATAAAGCGTAGAAAATTCTCCCAAATTGCGTCATCGTTGATTTATTGGATGAACACCATCTCTAGGTAATAATAATGCCCTCATTAGGAGACTAGGCTCCAATAGTTCTCTTCGACGTAAACTCATGTTTCTCACAACACTGCTCGAGCGCGACTGCCCGCCAGCTTGTTTCGTGCCCGCGCAAGATATCGCTGCCTGATCGCCCCGCGTCGCGTCGCCTCGCTGCCGCCATCGCTCGGCCATCGCAAGTTTCGTGCCCGCAGCCTTAGAAGTAGGTATATAGATTTAATTAACAATATTTTGACTGAAAATAAAACATGGAATATAAAATGAAGCGCAACTTATGGTGAAGATTCTTTCAAGCATTGCAAAAACTTGTTAAGATAAAAATCTCGCGAACATATTCTAGACTATATCTACTATACTGACTACTATATTATTGTTCCCCTTGTGGTGACGCAATAAGAATACAATTCACCATCCTTGCTTGTGGGTGTTGTAAAATAGGACTAAGTGATAAAATATGCACATGACATCTATGCAAGAGAACTCGAAATGAAACCCTATACCAATACGTTTGACCAACGTGGTAATAAGTCAGTTGCCATCTTATAGTGGCCCGAGCCAGTGAGAAGTCTATGGGTTGATATGATGATGATGATGAATAATATTGTTTACTGCTCATTATTTATTGTCCATTGCCATTTTTTGGGAACAGACTATAGTCGGTCACACCCCGCCTAAACTACCCGGTGCGGCGAAAGGAATAACGTCCAACTCCACAACCTACCGAACAGGTACCTCTCTATCGCCATATGGTATTATTTTCTTTTCTTCGGTGGCTCGTCCGTTGGGTTACCTTTTGGAGTACCATCTCGTGTCAATGCACCGGGCAACATTAGGTATCCCTGGCAACGCAGGTACTGGCGCATACGCCGCCCGATACAATGACGACGGATTAAGTCATCGTACAGGAGTTCCTCTTTAACCCACCAGCCCGTTGCAAGGCGTTGGGAGTGTCATTTTATTTAACAACTAAAAAAAATTATTTAATTCGAAATTCAACCACAATAATTTCCTATAGGTCTCAACGTGTCTTACCTTATTGCTAATTTGAGCTGAATGACTGTGTATTTATATACTCTTTACTTTGTTAGGTAGCTATACTGATTTGTCATTTGACTTGAGTAACTTACATAAAATTGCGTTTTCCATGGGCAAAGTCAAAATAGGCTATCCATTTTAATACACCCTACTTAATCATCATCATCATTTCAGCTCATATACATCCCACTGTTGGGCCCGAGCCTCCTCCACAACAGGAGATAAATTGACCTTACTATACCACGCTGGTCAGACCGATTGGTATAGGATTTCATTTCGAGTTTTCCTTCTCTTGCATAGATTTTATAAGCGTATTATATATATACCTTGATCGTTTTTTACGACATCCACGGGCAAGATGGGGCATGCTGATTTGTTTTCTTACTCCGTCACTACACGGATTACAACCTACTTAGGGGAGAACAGGGCAATGGGAGTCAGCGGGCAATGGCAGTCATCCTCATATCTAGGCAACCATATACGCGAGCATCGCTTAAACGGCATGACCCTCTCACCCCCTACCCCACGGCACTGTATTCAAAGGCGCATGCCAGTCGGCGGCTGCGCTGTAAAGATATGGATGTTTGTTGATTTCGCGCTACACAGATGTTATTTTTAGTTGTCATAAAATAAAAGGTAAGTGTCGATATTTTTACATTATCCAAATAAAATATTCATATATATTTTAGCCAGACATTCAAAATAGTGATGTATAATCTAGTTTGCATCGGTAACTCAAAGTTTTTTTTATTTTCATTTTTATTTCATTATTATAGTTGCGGGTAATGGGAGTCACCGGACTCCTATTACCCAGAAGTAAGTTGTGTGTAAAATTATTTACTTTTTATTTTTTTAGATGCCGGAAGTACGAGTCAGAACTATTCAGAAAACTTCCTGGACTCCTGATAGCCTGGAAAAAGCTGTAAAGTTAATCGCTGAAGGTTATTCTATAAGAAAAGCTACCACCGCAACGGGTACTGCTACTGAACCCCGGAGTATTCCCGGATAAAGATTTTATGGCAGCAGAATTTATCCTATCGGAGACTATTACAGTTCAAGATTGCGATGAACTTCTTCCAGCAACTGGCACAGTTTGCAAGCCAGCAGACTTAACTGACTCACTTGTTCTGAGCTGTTCAAAAGAAATTAACTCACCTATTCCTATCATACCCAGCCAAGAAGCCCCACTTATTCCTGAATAAGTTATGGCAACAGCTCCTCCCAGAATATCAGAGATTCCAGCTTTATTGAGTAATTTTATCAAGTTCCTAAAAAAACACAGGCTATCAAAGTAAGAAAGGGGAGAGACAAGCAACACGGCACAGTTTTACGTCGACGCCTATGAAAGAGAATCTAATAGAAAAAGAAAACAGAAAAGAAGTCCAAAGGTCAAAGTCAGGAAAAAAGACAAAAATATATAAGAAAGACAATAAAAAGGCAAAGCGACGTGTACTTCAAGAATTAAAGGAAACTTCCGTATCAGATTGTAGTGCGAAAGACTTATGCCAGGATGATGAACTTAATGATAAAGAAGATGCCGGAAATAGGTGTATAGTATGCTCCGACTTCGGCAGGAATAATGTAATGTGGTACAGGTGCACTGCATGTGGGATATGAGCTCATGCAGAGTGTTCTGGATGGGATTCGGCAGAATGTTTGCGACTTACGTTAAATTTTCTTTGACTCCCATTGCCCACAGGGTGATTACCATTACTCTCACGTCAGGGCAATGACAGTCATATCTGTTTTTTTTTAAAGTATTATAATTATCAAATATGATTACCAAAGTGATTGGCATGCATCTCATATCTTAGCCAATTAAGTTAATTTAGTGTATTGGCAGTTGCAATAAATATATTAAGGTTTTATATGATTTTTCGCTTAAGTGACTCTCATTACCCCCTTTTCCCCTAATAGTTCGTTATTGCTGCCTAAAGTTCCTTCACTGCAGTTTTTGAGACTCGTGTGCCATATTAACTACTAGCAATCAGCCCTCGCTTCGCTTCGTTTTCAGTTGCCTTACCCGCGTGGTTCCCGTTCCCGTGGGAATACCGGGATAAAATATAGCCTATGTTACTCCCTGATGTTATAGTTATCCATTAGTGAAAGAATTTTTGAAATCGGTTCGGTGATTTAAGCGTGAAAGCGTAACAAACAAACATACTTTCGCATTTATAATATTTGTTAAGTTAAGGATAGAATGAGAGAATGAATTATAGAATAAAATACAGAAGGATAGAATGAATTGAATGTCACATTCTAACCAATTCGCAGATGATAAAATACGATCGATAAGTTATGAAGCACCGTGGCATGCGTCCGGCCACCACGCACATTATGGTCCACAAATTGGCATCGACGATTCAGATCTTTGGCTAGCATTTCTCACCGAGGCAAGTCAGAGGCAAGCAAGTGAAATCTCCAAGGACTCGTGTTAGTCAATATACACTTTTCAACTCTCTTTGTTCAATATTTCACATTACTCGACTTCGATTCTGTGCAAGGGGAAAATAAATTTGCCACAGTAATCGTATGAGACGGGTAATAGATTTAAACTGGCGATAACTCTGTTAGAGGCACAAAATGGAGAAAACCTTATGCCAATTCTTACCATTGTAAAAGAAATAAACCTACTTAATTAGGTCATATGAGTTGTAAAGAACATAGTCGGCCATAAAAATTTACTGTGACCTTTGCAATGTGTCCTACGCTTATTTCCCCTAAACATACAAGAGAAAATTAGAATGATGAGTATCCTTCAGAACTGCTAGTCTCAATATCTACAGGTAGATAGTAGACTTATTTGATAAACTAAGGATCATAAATTTGTTTGGTTTATTTTATTTGCATATAGGTAGTAATATGGTCATTACTGAGATGATAAAACGGACAAGTATAAGACACATTAAGCCATATTCCAATAGCATATCAATGTTTTATACCAACGGCTTAGATTATCACCAGCGATTTCATAACTCGGTCTATAGATACTGCTTCGTTTTAGCAACATATGTAGTTTTTGCATTGATTGTCTAAAATGGAACGATGCAATTGAATTTTGTGTCGCTGCAGATTGAAACATTAAAAATTCTGAAGGATGCTTATATTAGTGAAAGTCAATGCTAAAAAAGTACCTTAGCAAGTCATATCTCTAACTTTCTATTGAAGGATTTCTGTCTGTAACTTAGATTACAGTGTACTTATATTATGTTAGAAATTAATGAACATTATGAAAGAGCAAGTATTTCGTAAATCATTCGGTATGTCAAAACTAAGTCTTGAGTGACCATATTCCAAATATAACGATTTCATGCTTAGAATAATAACATATAGAAGGTAAGTTCGCGCACAAAAAGTGAAGCATTTCAATTGGAGCCTAATGGAGCTTAAGCCGGAACCGTTCCGTAATGTACAAGTCATTGTACTGCACGTACGTACGCAACTCTTAAAAAATAAATAGGTAATTATGACGATTTGTGCATTCAAATGGTGTCATAACACATTTGTAAAACTTAAAAAGGTTTTTAACGTCACTTTTAAAATTATTTCGACGATTTATGTTAATACAAACAAAATTTGATTTCATAATTTGTATAGTGGTGTGCGTGTGTACGTGTGTAATCGTCTGCACGCCATTAGTGTTTTTAGATTCAAATTTCGAACCTTCAAAGTATTGACACTATCCTTCTATACATTATTATTCTAAGGATTTCATAATTCTTTGTAATCTTTCATCACCTTTTTTATATTTAATTACAGCGGACACATCTCCACGGCAACAACAAACAGCAGAGCCTTCTTTAGTGATGAATGAAATTAGCTCTCATACGGTAACAAAGAATAAGCTAAAAAAATTACAGTGTTTATCTGCTCCTTTAAAAGATAATAAAATTTGTCTTAATTATTATTAATAACTAGATTGACCCGGACCAACTCCATCTGGTACCATTTGGGTCAACGATTACATTCCCAAGGAGGGTTGACGTCAGGCAGGCGGCCGGTCATAAAAGTCATTGCCGAAACTTTTTGCAATATGTCAAAACAGATGACATATTGCGTCGACCCCAAGCAATTGGGATAAGAGCAAGATGATGATGATTATTAATAACATACACGTGCAATTATAATAATAGGTCGCGAGAAAAGTGTTTTCGAATATATACTTTTAATAAAATCCCTTTTACTGCATTAGTTGTATCTGGCTGGTTTTGATACCATTAAAAACACATTTAAAAAAAAAAGAGATAATTTAGTAAAATGTTGTTTCCCACCGGGCGTTTCGGCACGAATATGGAAATGTCATGTTACGCACTTGAATTATATTCATATTTTAGTGTTTTATAGTGTTATATTGAATAATACACTATTGAATAATACACATAACACACTATTGAATAATACACAATAATAATAATATATGTTTTATAGTGTTATATTGAATATAACACTATAAAACACTAAAAAAATTAATATAGTACAAGAGCTTAACATGAGATTTCCATATTCGCGCCGAAACTCCTCCCCAGTTCAAATTACTGGTCGGCCAGGTTTTAAATCAATTTTCTTCATCGCCAAAAGACTGCCGACTGTGGTATTGATTGTGATGTCAAGCCTATTGCTAATCTTTCATACCGTAATTATAATTACTATCCTGTCAATATTCAAGAAAACTCTTTTCTTCTAGATTACTATTTGATTGCATTTTCTACGTCATTGCCTTGTAGGCGGACTATTATATCTAAGTATACAATTTTTCTATTGTACTTATTCCGTAATCAGTTTTCAATAATACGTACCTATATAGGTACTTATCATACGTATAAAACTACCAAAAATCATAAGCTTCACTTACTTTTCAGATACTGGCTGAAACTATTGAAAATTTGGAAACTATGGAAACTTTATCAAGAGCTAATTTAAGAGAACAATACGAAAGCATACACCGCAGAAATCCTGGTTTATTCTGGAACACAGTGAGTAAAATGATAACAAAAATATTTTCCATTTTACTGTAAATATACGTGGGCAGGTAATATAATGTTTAATTAAATAACTATATATAATTCTATATGTACTTCTATGTGTAGTTTTCCGTGTGGTGATGGAGTAAGAATACAATTCACCAAGCCCTCTCTTCCCCGTAAGTGCCATAAAAGTCGATTAAGGGATATTAAATCAAATCAATCAGTGGGACGTATAGGGGCTGAGATGATGATGATGTAGTTCTTTTAATATATTGCAGCTTTATCTCCTCTAATTAAAACCTAAAAGTTGAAAGAGTATCGTGGCATCTATTATCAGCTCGGCAACATGAAGTGATGAGAGTCATTAAACTGACAACACCTGAATCTGTGATCATTCTTATTAGATCAATCGGTGAATATAATAAAGTCTAACCTGTTCCTTTTTTAAATCGATTAAGACCTAATGAAATGACACTATAATTAATTATTGTAACTAAGTGGAAAGTATATTTATGATGTATAAATTATTTTTCATTACATCATCATCACAGCTCGTATACATCCCACTGCTGGACTCAACCTCCTCCCCAATGGAAGGGAAATTGACCTACTATACCACGCTTGATCAGGCAGATTGGCATAGGGTTTTATTTCGAAAATTTCCTTTTCTTGCATGTTATTTGCACATATTCCTTAATCGTCTTTTACGACAACCACGGGCAAGAATTCTTAGAATTACATATTTATTGTTTAACTGTTACATTTGGTGCAGATTTATTAGGTACAATTTATAATACTGAAACAGTATACCCATATCGGACTGCAATAATAAAGATTTTATACAAGTCAAATGTCTCTGTCCGAGTCTGAAATAAATTATTAACATCTAGATTAGAATGTCAATTATGTGTCCGTAGAAAATTCATCTATATTATCTAGACACGCGGTAGCGTGTCAAGCCATGTTCAAGCAAAGGAACTGGGTAGCCAGCGCCGAATGTAATATTACACGAACCACTTGGTGCCACTTTTGACCCTTCTATAACTCAAAACCTCTTTAACGTAAACACATAAAACTACGTATGTTTAATTATATCTATAAGGACATCTAGAAGCCCAAATTTCATGAAGCTAGCTCAAACGGTTATAAAGATATGAAGGTTAAAAAGTCGTAAATTTTAGCACTGACCGACATATAGTACCTAAATCTAACCTACTTCCAGATGACCTAGAAGGATGAAATTTGGAATCCAGCTCGGTAATTGTGTGTAAGCGTAGGAAAAATCTAAAAACAAAAAAGTTAAAAAATAGGGGGGGTTCCCATACAAAATTTTTTTAATTGTAGCGTTTGGAACCGTTACAACGTTACAAGCAGATATTTGAAACTATTCCAATATATGAATTATTATATTTGCTATATAACAGAAATATAAAAATAAAATTAAGTCAAAAAATAAGTGGTGTCCCCATACAAAAAACTTGTAATACGCGCTAAACAACCGGCCAACGGTGTGTCGTCGGCGGCGCGCGGCACCACCTAGTTATACACAGAACAGAAGTAAATCTACATAAAAGCGCTCCCGAGCAACACAAACATAGGCCGGTGCCTATGTTTGTGTTGCTCTTTACTTTATTGGATACCTATAACAATTGCTGTTATTTAAAAAAATGTGAGATCTTAAAGTAGGTTAGATTTGACTTGGCCAGTTTTTATCAGAATTAAAATATATATATGTTGAATAACTTTATAAAATGACTGATGTAATGAAATAGAGTTTAATACTTATTCATAAAGTTATTTTGTTCCTATAAATACATATTTGGATTTTGCATAGAACTTGGCACTCATTTAGATCTCCATTCTTTTTGCGGCGAAGCCCACAGGCAAGTATAATTTTTGTATTGAACTTGGCTCTCCTTTTTTACATTTATGTTTTTGGTGGGATAAAACACATTTTTTATCAACCAAGCCTTTAATTTATTTTTGCAAATATGCCGTTTAATGCCTTTATATAGATTGGAAGATGATTAAATATGCGAATTTCAGTTATGTATGTACTTTTATAGAATATTGCGTTATTTATGTTACGTTGGACGTGAGACATCTTAGTCCGCCCGTGACCATGAACGCTACATAGTACTCGAAACGTCGGGCAATCAAAAATCAAATACAAACGTGATAAACTCCGAAAAGTAGTTTTATTTAAAATGTGTAGTACTCGCGTAAACATCATAATTCTTAATGTTTATAATTCTATTTATATTCACAATATTTATATTTTTAAATTACAGGTTAGCACAGATGATCCAAACGCAGCATTTATAAAAGTACGTCGCATAATTAAGGAGATAGTAAACCAACAGAAAAGTTTAAAACCAATGTTTGATATTGACTTTGCTAACGAAAGCAATCATCCGACAGTGGAACAAAAACAAGCGATCATTCGCAAACAAATAGCTCCTCAACAACTCTTCTATTAAAGGCTTTATAAAATATGGAAAATTATTTTAATAATAAGCCACCCAAACGTTAACTATTAAAACCGTAATATATAAGACTTTAGTAATATACGATTTCAGTATTGTGACAGAGGTATTATTGCAAATAAAACAAAAATATCACCTTAATACGAGGGGATATATATGTCACTTTTATACATATGAAAATATACAATGGCAAATTTGAACATTGATTGAATATCCCTTAACTAAAATAACCCTTAGCTGGTGACATGACAAACTTATAAAAGAGCTCTACTGTAGTTTTAAATTCAATTTGATTATGACACTCCAACTTGGGTGTATGAAAATTGCCTTAGATGATTCAACCATTGAATGCTAAACACATTAGTAAAATATCCATAATACTTTTGCGAAGAAAACGATGAAGTTAAGTTTTTATTTGGAAAAGAACCAAAATAAAATAATCACTTCCAAAACCAAAAAATAAAAATTCTGCAGACTCATTTCAGCGTAAATTACTGGCGATATTTACGCAAGGTTCTCAAGGACAAGGACTCACGTGTTGACAACATATATACCTCCTTCCGTGGTCTCATTCATCATCATCATTATTTCAGCTCATATATGTGCCCCTGTTGGACTCGAGCCTTCTTCGTAATAGGAGGGAAATTGACCTAGTATACCGCGCTGTACGGATTGGTATAGGGTTTTATTTCGAGTGTGTCATCTTGGCCATAGATGTTATATGCATGTTATATCCCTTAGTCGTCTTTTGCTTAACCCACGGCCAAGATAGGGAGTGGTGAATTGTATTCTTACTCCGTCACCACACGTAAAAAGCTATCATGCTCCGTCACTACCTGCACCAGTCGGAAGGAAAGTACCGTTCCGCCAACCCAATCACTTCATCAGCATCGGCCGGAAAGCCTCGACGGACTGTCCGAATAACGGTATTCGGACAGAGGCCTCTCCAGGCGCACCCAACGGGCAATAACGTCAGGCCGCTCCCCGCCCCGCCCTCCACCTAGTTATTACGTCAAAAAGCGTCGTATAGTTGAATCTTTTGGTATTGCGGCTACCGACAGTAGGGTATCCCATGCTAGTGTGGAAAGATGCATGCCAACATAAATCGACTACATATATTTTGTTTTGGGATGGGCTACGGTTGGCGCATCCGCCGCCCGGCTCCGTCCGGGGTCCCCTCTGGGGCAGTGCGCGGCCCCTTAACCCACCCGATAGCACGTCGCCTTCGTCGTTGGGCCGACGACCGGTGCAGAGTTCCTTGACTTCAGTGGTCGGCCCGAATAATTCCACTACATGCTGTAGAATTTATCTATTTCTCTCAGCCTAAAAGTAGTATAAGTTTTAAATGGTTAACTTTTAACGGTTAACTTTAACTTGCATAAAATTTTCGCAAATTTAATGATTTAACGATTATCGAAGTTAACATTTTAATTAACGATTAACGAAGTTAATGGAAATGGCCATCATTCCCCTAAGGATCCTTCAGCCAACTTTTACAACTTCTACAGGAATATAAGGAGTGATTACACATTGTATTGTAAATTCATCACTACAGAATACATTTACTAATAATTATTAATGATATTTATCGATAATATGTATCAAATATCATTCAGTCTACCGATGTCTGCTACTGGGTATAGGCCCTCATGTTTCGCCACAAAGTGCAGTAATATACAACGACAACAACTTTCACCATGTCGTCGGTCCACCTATGTAGTTTCATCCTACACAGCATTGTCCAATACATGGTAGCCAATCAAGAACCTTTCTTACCCAGCCGTTGTCGGTTTGTCAAGCGAAGTGGCTTGCCCATTGCAATTTCAAAGTGCTAAATCTTCGCACTATGTTGGTTACACCCATTCTACGAATTTCCATATTTCAGATTCCATTGAGCAGAAAAATTAAAAAAAAAAAAAAAAAAAAAAAAAAATTTTTATGGAGTGCCATAGCATGCTGAGTGGCTCTGTTATGAGGCCTACATTTAGGCACTGTTTTCTTGGTGTAATTCATCACTGGTAACAGACACGTCATAGACCTATGGTTTCAGTATCAATTAATAAGATAGAAGAACTTTTTATATATAGGTTATTAAAAATAACTATTTCTTATTTCCTTAGTGATATTTTTTTAACTATTCCTATTAGAGTAAGTGTACAAAGTAGTGAATTATTATAAAAAAATGTTTTATTATTGTTAGCTACAGTTTAGTATTATACAATCAACAAATGTGAGACTGGATTCATTTATTACCACTTCACTGCAACATCATATAGCCTTAATATACTAAAAAAACGTCATTAGAGGATCATTTGAACACCATTGTATCAAGCATTGCTCCCAAACACTGAACAATATTGTTTGACATCAAGACATCAACTTTCTCTTCTAAATGTCTTTTAGGATCTTGTTTACCAACATTTTTAATAGCTAGCTGTTCTGGAGTCATCTTCTCCTCATCCTCTAATGCCTTATTATAATTCTTCGCTAGATCTAACATGTCTGTAACTGTTGTCTCGTTAATAGAACAATGCTCTTTGTAATCTGATAAAGTTAAACCATCCATCCAAGACTTTTTATGCAGGTTTAACAACATTTTCTGTTCCAATTCATTCTTCCTGTAGTTTATACTAATGGAGTAATAGTGACGATTCAATCCATGAATAAGGGCTTGCACTGAAGGTTTTTGGAGATGTCCTAAATTTGATGTTGTCTGTCTCGGCTCCTGGCCCAAAACCATCATGTTAGGGTTGATAAGGCGGAATGCGTCAATGACTACCTTGCCTTTAACTGATTGTATTGGATCAACCACAACTGCAACTGCCCGTTCTGACAATGCTTCAAATGATTGCTGAGTATTAATATCCACACCTGATAACCAGCAACCAAATCCAGGATGTGAGTGGTACCTAAAAACAGATTTTATATACACATATAATATTTATAGTAGTTATAGTTTTTGTTTATTATTAATATCAATTATATCACTTGCCTATGTGGATACCACTTGGAAAATAAAAGTAAAAATACAATTAACCACCCCTCTACATGTAAGAGTACATGAGAGTTGTAAAAGATGACAAAACAATATAATATGCAAGATAACATCTATGCAAGAGAAAGAAAACTAAAATAAAAACCTATGCCAACACGTCCAGGGAGATGTAGCGGGTCAATTTCTCTCTCATTTAGAGGCTCAAGCCCAGTAGTAGAATCAGAATTTGTTTTGTATCACCAATTTTATCCTATGTATCATACAAATTAAATAGTAATTTCATACTCACCATCCAACAACCATTTCTGGACGTCCAGTTTGTTTAAGCATATCCAACATCTTGGCCTGGAACACAGGGTCAACGGCTTCTACTGATACTCCAGTACCAGTTTGCGGCATAGCAAATACATCAATTACCCGCACTGTGTAATCGTCCACGAATTCACCTGCAAAACATCAGTTGATGGAATGATGTAGCATTTTTCGATTCTTTTAAAGCACAAATATCACTAATGATTAACACAAACCTAACATAAGGCCCATTACTTCCATGGGGACGCCGGCTCTACCATGCTTCAACATCTTTAGCAGTGCCAACGAGGAGATGTATACTTGTTCAGCGGTGTCAACAGCGGGAGCGTCAGTTGGCGGTGGCGCCTGCGATAGGCCAGCCATACCTCCTCCCAGACGTAAAAGACGATCCATTGTGTACTTTTTATACACTAAGCTCTAAAACAATTAGATATATTGTCATGGAAGAATTACACAGCAACAATGAACAATATAACCCTTACCCTAACTTATGAGCAATTTATAGTTGTTTATTATATGTACAAAAAGAAACAATCATTTACACTACAATTCAATAGATATTTATACAATTGCAGCGAAAATCACATATGAAATAGAGGTTTATAAATGAATGACAATCTACAGAGAGTAAACGAAATTGACAGCCCACGTCGAAAATGCAACCTCATGAATGTGTTGCTATTTCAAATTTCTATATTTATGGTTGCTCTCCTTAATTGATTTCAAAACTCGTGTCTACTTGAGAGCTATCTGCTGTCTACATTGATATAAGTACAAATATTGGGGACAATATCGGTTTCGCTTTCGTTATCGCATTTTCGTAACACTATGAACATTTATCATTATAAAATATTCCTAATTATTCTATAATATTGATTTTTGGAAACGGGAAAGATGTAATGAAATAATTAATCTTCAGTAGGCCTTGCACAAATATTTGCGTTATTAAAGTATTCATATTATGGACACCAATTTTAATGAATTTGAGTCAGTGTCCCTATCGTCCGATAGAGGGGCAAATATTTATGCTAAGCCCACAAATTATAGTATTTTAATGTCTTAAATTAAAGTGTTATTAACATTTTGTATGATACTATAATAGTGAGGGAAAAAATGGTAAGAAGAAATGGTGTATATCACACTATTAAAGAGGGCTATGATTCACTAGCGGATAATTACTTGGAATAATATTACCAATTCCAAATGTCCCCCGGTGTCGCGGGAGCTGGTTGTTCACCGGGGTAACCATGAATCTCATCCGGTTCAGGTTGACTGCCACAGTCCTATGAAGAGTCGAAGAGACGCCGGTCTTCAAATTCGAGGACTCACTGCATTAAAGAAACAAGGATGAAGTCTCGAGAAATGAGCACCAGTTCTGATACTGACTACACCCACCGTTACCGGGCGGCGTACGTAATGCGAGAATACTAATGAGTATAACAAAAAAGATTTAGCATAAAGGCCTTCGTTATCATGCTGTAAAATTTCTTAAAAAATTAAATGTCAAGATTTCAGTTTATGTAGAAGTAGGTACTGAAGTAGGTCAATATATAGTAATACTCTATGAAGTAGAGTTTCGGCGCGAATTTGGAGATGTCATGTTAAGCTCTTGTATTATATTCATTTCTTTAGTGTTTTATAGTGTTATATTGAATAATTTTGCTGATATTTTATGTAATATAATATAATTAAGGTGCTGAAGTGTGGTGAATGTGATATAAGAGTGGTTTATGTGTATTTTCATATTCAACTGGAATTCCCAGAGAAATTATCTAATTAGGTTTTCAGCGCCTAATTAATGATAACGACTTGACTTACTGACGGACAATGACTATAAATAAGTTATACAATATGAAGAAGTAAATAATATGTAAAGAAAAATTGTATCAGACTTGGCTGTATGGGCTTTGATCCCTTTGCCTGTCCGTATGGACAAACAGAACCAAAAAAAAACTCTATGAAGTAGGTATATCAAAATCGAACTGTAGTACGTAATTTTAGTCCAATTTCACTTAATAATAATATTTTTACTTAAATTATGTCCGCCAAGTCGGTACTACCAAATAAATTGTCGGAAGGTCCTAAGGGTCTAGGTACTAATTTGCGCCACAAAATAACCTATACCTAGATAAGAAAGATAATAACATTAAATTTATATTATCAATATTTTTCTTTTAGGTGATCCCGATGACAGGACTCTTAGAAAGGTGGAAATAGATGTAATGATTCCAAAGCTAATAAGAGAAAAAGCTAAAGCTGAGAAATGTAAAGAAGAAGTAGCGGAATTTGAGAAATGCTGTAAAGCCTCTTCTATTTTAATGGTGGTTAAATGTAGGACACAAAATTCTATTCTGAAGGATTGTCTCGGTGGTTGGTATAATAATGAAGAATTTAAAAAGATATGCACAGATGAGTACCTAGACCAAAGAAGTGAATATAGAAGGACAGGAGTAAAGAAACCTATTAAAAGAGCTTAGAGTACCTTACATTTAATTTTACCTTTAGTATTTATTGTAAATATTAAATAAAAATCTATTTAGTTAGTTACTCATCATCATTTATTGCAAGAGGTAGATTCCTACTTAGTAACACTTCCTTTATGCTGTAATCTTTCAAACTATCTGGTAATTTTCTATTTGTTCCTTGAGGCTCAATTACTTCTGCAAGCAGTATTTCCTGAAAATGTGTATTTTTACATATGTTAAATAATTATTCAGCCTATCACCATCCACGGCTGGACATAGACCTCCCTCATATTTCGCCACAAAGTGTGGCTCTGTGCCCACTGGATCCAGCAACATTCACCAGGTCATCTAGATTAGAATATTCACCAGAGT
The DNA here is from genome assembly GCA_032191425.1 of Lymantria dispar. Taxonomy (NCBI): domain Eukaryota; kingdom Metazoa; phylum Arthropoda; class Insecta; order Lepidoptera; family Erebidae; genus Lymantria; species Lymantria dispar. Next base: position 16,425,869 of record CM063458.1, read on the forward strand.
TAAGCCAAAATTAAATAGCTTTTAATGTCAGTTTTGACTATGGCACAACAGCGCTGCTGTGACATAGCAGGGACGTGAAAAAAGTATCTATACTTTTTGGTATTGAGTACGTTTCCTTTTGTTACCTATACTTTTGGACTGGATTTTGGTTGGTAGGTATCATATTGAATCGAATAAATTGTAGAAATAAGTTATTGTAAACTTGAATTTCTATCTGTACAATTCCTAAAAAAAGCATCACACATCACATGCATCATCACAGGAATCCAGCAAATGTTGTGGTGTGTAAAAATCATTTCCACCTAGAATTTAACAAAAAAAAAACCTCATCACAATTCTGCAGTGACCATATTCCATAGGCTGCCCATGGGCACTCCGTTCAGATGGATTATTATTTGATATGGGGTTCCATACATTAAAGTTTAGAGGGGGCGTGCTACACTTCATCATGGTTGCCACTCGAGAACCTTTCTTCCCCAGCAGTCAACATTTAGGGACTATGGTAAACTGGTCGTAGACCCGTCGGTCCAGACACTGGTATGCTGTATGAAAAGATTCTCTTAAGTTCCCCAAACTGCCCAGGCGATGTATTCGTCAAATTATGTGACTGGACTGTTAGTTCAAGGCAAATATAATTCTAAGACTGGTACTAGAATTGCATGGGCATTTGACATGACATTTGTCTACATTCCTTCGTAAACCTATTCGTTGGGATCCTACTGCATTATTGAGCATGGTGCCAAGGCTCTTCATGGATTCTGGCATAATGACGATATTGTCTGCAAATCGAAGTAGAGTGATTTATTCACCCTTGATGTTGATGGTGAGTCCGATCCAGTCTATAGCTAGCTTAGAGACGTCTTCCAGTGCAGTGGTAAACAGTTTCAGAGATATGACAACTTCCTGTCTCGTAATTGAATGTGTTTTGTACTCTTATCCCGGATATGGACTGACATTGTGGCGCTCCTCAACAAACACTTTAGGACTTCGATATAACGATAGTCAACTTGGCATCGCCGAAGGAACTGCAGCACTGCCTAAGTTTTAACAGAATCAAATTCAAATAATCATCATGAATTCATCAAGCATAAATCCTGTGGGGGGCACTTACATATTGTCATTTGAATTTCAAAGGCTTTCTCATAGTCCACAAAAGCTCTACAAAGAGCGATTGTATTCCGTATGGTTCCTCTGGATAATCTGCTGAAGCGTACGGTGTGGTCTATAGTACTATAGCTTTTCTGGAAGCCGGCTTGTTCGGACGGCTGGATGTCATCAAGCCTGCACGTGAGACAATTTGTAATGACCATTGAAAACAAGTTATAGACGAGGCTCAAGAGTGAGAGTGGGTCTGTAGTTCTTTAGAAGAGCAAGACGCCCTTCTTGATCACACTACCACATCTTGTTCACAACTATGGAACATTGCCCCTGAGAACAAACACACATTCTGATCTCATGCATGAAGTCCGCGATTCCTTCTGTGTAGTGCCGGGTTAGCTTGATTAATATAATTGCCCATAGAACCTTTCGACCTCTCCCTAGACCCTCAGGAGAAAATGATAGAACCATCATCAGTCTTCAACTTAGTCTTAGGCACACCTAATAGACAGAACTTGTGCGAACACTTCCGAGCCATGGTGTCGCTCTTTCGCTTTTTTAATACGAAGCTTATTAAGTCGGCGAATATCGTGTCGCATAGACCTGGCGATCTGCCTATTTAGCTGCTTATATTCGGACCAATCGACTGAAAACTGCACTGTCATTTGCTTTCTTCGTTCCATAAGCTGGAGTCTGGTCTGAAAAAATTTAGGTCTGCACGGCGAGGCTGGAAAATTTCGACCCAACCGCGTGGACTTGCCGAACCTGTTGCTCATATGATCGTAGATTCGCACTCAACTAGACATTGGAAGTTTCTGATTCAATATCAGCAGGTGTATGTCGGTGAGTAGACTTCATCAAGTGACCGCTCGACTTTTGTGTAGATATGTCATGTGCCTTGTACCAAGCTGTGATAGCTCCTAGTTTTAATCCAACCATTCACTAAGACATCATTGAATATCTGTCGTATGTCTAACAAAATAGAGCCTCTCGTTTTTCTTGAACCATCACCGCAAATCCAGGTCCATTTCCTTTGTGATTGCTTCTTGAATTTCATAGATGAATTCATCATACAGACCTGTAAGAAGTCAGTCAGTTCCTGGCCCCTCTAGTTTCTCTGTCCATATCGATGTTACCCCACCCTCAACGCATCATCACTCCCTTTGCTTAATTTCGCGTTAAAGTCTCTCATAATCACCGTAAAGTGGAATTTGAACAGGTGTATAGCTTTCAAGATGTTTTTATAAAAGGACTCCACTTCATCGTCGGAGTATGCCGAGGTCGCTGCGCTGTATGACATTCAATGAATACCGCTTAGCAATTCTGAATATAAGGCACCCTACCCTTGTCAACAAACTCTTAGCCTTCTCCACGTTGTCTACAAGAGACTTGTGAACGACTTGCTCTCCGATAATCCTACAATTTCGCATCGAATATTGCTCAATTCTTATTCCAGCTTAATGACCCTCTCATAAGTCAGACCAGGCCCGACGCTGGCTGTTTCATTGCCCGCGTGCAATACCTGTTGAAGGCACACTGCGTCCAATCTGTTTGGGGCGATGGATGAGCGGCGTGCAACCTCATAACCTACCGTATTCCCTCCGCCGCTAGCAACTAACAGCAACGCTATTGGGCCAACCACTGTTACCGACTCCGTGACATCCGTGGCTGGCCCGACGGGTTACCCTTTCGGATACCGTCTCCTTTGACGCCCCGACAACATTGCAGTGGTGCCGACCGGAGCATCGCTCTCACGCCGTCGGCTTCTCTGCGGGTGGCGGACTAATCCCCGGTCCATCCACCCGTGCCTTCGGCTTAGGCGTCATCAGACGCAAGTACTCGCGCCTGCGCCGCCCAACGCGCCAGTAGCGGAGTGTGTCGTGGTAGAGGAATTCTTTCCAGACCTGCTCCGCCGCCTCGGCAACGATCGCGTCCTAGTTCCTGACGTTGTCTAGCATCGTTCTAGCGCTTGTCGGCAGCATGAAGTCGGCACTGATGACTGCGACGAGTTCACGGCGCTGCTCTGCCCTGGCCACGGAGACCTCGAGCGTGTGCTGCAGCGTGTCCTCGTCGCAGTCGTAGTGGTAGCAGGACGGTGTCCTCTCCCTCCTCGCAACCTTCTGCAGGTACTTGCCGAAACAACCATGCCCGACAAGACCTGCATCAGTCGGAAGGAGAGGTCCCCGGGCTGCCGACGCAACCACTCTATCAACACTGGCCTGAAGGCCTTGACGGTCCGAACACCGAAGCGAGACCTTTCCAGTCTGAGTGGCCAACGAACAATGACATCCTAGCGGACGTTGCCCCACCATCTCGCGTAGCGAGACACAAACGACCCCACCCCAGCGTCGCCGAGACCCGTCGGTTAAAGGCCAGCGAGCATCTCCACCTCCAAGTCCCAAGGGGGGGTTCTTGCCAACGCACGCTGCCTCCGTCGCCACGTCCTCCGAGTGGTACGGTCAGGGTACGGGTATCTTCGGTGTCGAGAGTTGCCAGGCAGGCCGCCTCTTCCAGTGTCCTGTAACTAGCGTGTCGTCGTCGTAGTAAATCACGCCCAGCCCGGGAGGAGGCTAGCTCGCATCGCCCAGTTGTAGCCGATATTCCAAAGAGTCAGCAAATATTGTTTTGGGGTGGGCTACGGTCAGCGCACCCACCGCCCGCCTGCGTCCGGGGCGACAGAGGGGCGGCGCATAGCCCCGTAACCCACTCATAGCACGCCGTCGCGCGGTCAGCCTCTCCGCAAGTGACGGACTAATCCCTCGTCACGTCACATGGTCGACGCCTGCGGAACACTGCATGAATGGGCGTCCGCACAACCTCTATTCGGTCCACGTAGCGTCCTCTGCGCCGGTGACTGCTTTCATGACCATGGCCCTTATGCACAGCAAGGCCGCGATCCTCGAACGTTCCTTTCTGAAATCGAATTGGGCGTCCGACAGATCGGGACTACCGACCCTGCGTAAGTGCTGGCTGCTGACAGACGAACTTTGGTATTGCATCCTAGTTTTAACGGATGGCAATTGATGGCGGTGTTAACGCCAATCGGTCCATTTTGTTTTCCATGCGTCCACATTTCTTATACTTAAGGTGTGGCGGATATTATGACATGAAATACATGATGAGTCGCCCGATTTGCCGGCCCCCTGAACGTGCCGCCCGCGTGCGGTGCACACGTTGCACGCCCGCTTACGGCGAGCCTGAGTCAGACTATCCAAATGTTGTGTTACCAGGGCCACACTTGATAGGCAATTTGGCGATCTCAGTAAGATCTTATACATTTCTCAGGAGAGAGCTGCTGGCGACCTTAACACTCATGGACAATCAAGTGATTGCGACAATCGCATTATAATCCCATTGGGACACAGGGAAAATAACATTATCATCTTAAGAATATTTTAAAATTATGAAAGTGCCATATGATTAAATAATGTGTCTGATATTAGGACTTATAAAGGACTATATTGGTGGTAGGACCACACTGTAGACAGTCTTTTGTCTGCAGTCGCGGGCCGGTCCGTCCGGGGCAGTACCACACTCTCGCACAAGATCGACGTTTGAGTAGTAGCAATTTGCTGCTGCACTTCGTTCGGTGAGCGAGAGAGCCGGGAGCCCAACTTTCTGGGTGTGTTTGTGTGTGGCGGGTTTTGGTGTGGCCTGAAACCTGCGGTGGTGAGGTCTTAGTCGGGGTATTGAGCGTGAGTGGCTGGCATGGTGTACAGGGAGACCCGATGGGAATGGTCACCGCCGGCCACCTGCCGGTCAGCAGGGGACCCGAACCCAGGATCATCCTCCCTGGGAAGCTGTCCCACCAACCGGCGAAAATCCCGTTGGGTAGTCGTCGTGCCGTGTCGGTGTGGGAAACCGGAGTGGACCTCGGCGGCTACGCACGGGGGAGCATCGGGGGCCCTTCCGTGCTTCGTGTCAGCTCCTCGCAAAACTCACTCCTCGACCATGCACTATGCCCCGCCTTTTTTTTTTGGTATCACCGAACTCCGTTATACACATTCACACTCCCTTCCTCCTCTTCTTAAATTAAAAATCATGGCCAAAAAAAGTTAAAAAGAGACGATTTTCTACGGCGGTCCCCTTATCCACATTTGATGTGGATTTTTGCAATATCAGGGGTTTACATAGCAATCTCGACGCCGTCCACCATCACCTCGAGACGGCGCGGCCTGCCTTACTCTTTTTAACGGAAACGCAGATAGGTGCTCCGGATGACATTTCCTACCTAAATTACCCTGGCTACGAGTTGGAGCATACCTTCCGTCGTAAAGCCGGGGTGTGCGTATTCATCCGAGGTGATATCTGCTGTCGCCGCCTTCGGGCCCTCGAACATGGTGACTTGTCAATCCTGTGGCTAGGCGTAGACTATGGAGGGCTTACCCGCATCTACGCATGCCTCTACAGGTCCGATGGCAGTGATCCGGGGTCAATTCAATTATTTGAGAACGTCCAATGGGGGGATTGACGAAATATTGGAGCAGTGTCCATCAGCGGAGGTGGTGGTTCTTGGAGACTTCAACGCTCATCATAAAGAGTGGCTGAACCACTGACCTCCAGGGTCGACATCTCTTCAATATGGTCTCGGCCTATGGTCTTTCACAACTGGTGACACAGCCCACCCGTATCCCAGATATTGAGAGCCATGAGTCTTCTTTACTGAATCTTCTGCTGATTACACACCAGCACGGATATCAGGTAGTGGTTGAAGCCCCTCTTGGGTCTTCTAACCACTGCTTGGTTCGTAGCAGTGCCCCTGTTGTAAGGCCTAGTCGTTCTAAGGCGACTGGGACTCGCAGAGTCTGGCAATATAAGTCAGCAGATTGGGATGGACTGCGCGAGTTTTACGCATCCTACCCATGGAAGCGGCTTTGCTTCGCCTCTGGGGACCCTGGCGTCTGTGCGGACTGCGTTACCGAAACGGTTATTACGGGGATGGAATTATTCATCCCTAACACCAAAATACCCGTCGGTGGCCGCAGCCGACCCTGGTTTAACAAAACCTGCAGGACGGCTGCATGCCAGAAACAGTCCGCATATCAGGCCTGGATTAGGGCCAAAAAATGCCAAGACCCGAACGCCAAAGAGGTGAAGCGGAAATTTAACGCCGCCTCCAGATCTAGTAAGAAAGCTATTATCAGAGCCAAGGCAGAACATGTTGCCAGAATAGGCGAGCGATTGCAAAGCTATGCCACTGGGAGTCGTGGTCGCTCGCCAAGACTGCCCAAGGCAACTTCTACCAGCCCAATCTCCCACCACTACAGAAACATGATGGTAGTCTGGCCCACAGCGCAAAGGAGAAGGCCGATCTTCTAGGTCAATTCTTTGCCTGTAACCCAACTTTGGATGCCGGAGCTGCCACACCACCTACCATCCCACGGTGTGAAAGCTCACTGCCCGAAATCCGCATCACGCAGCGAGCGGTTAGGCGGGAGCTGCGGCTTTTAGACGTCCATAAGTCGAGTGGGCCGGATGGCATCCCTGCAGTGGTACTAAAGACGTGCGCCCCTGAATTGACTCCCATCCTCACGCGCCTATACCGACTTTCCTACGCTACTAATAGGGTTCCGTCTTCGTGGAAGGTAGCCCATGTCCACCCGATCCCTAAAAAGGGAGACCGGTCTGACCCATCGAATTACAGGCCAATTGCGATAACATCCTTGCTCTCCAAGATAATGGAGAAGGTTATAAACCGCCAGCTTCTGCAGTACCTTGAGGATCGCCAGCTTATCAGTGATCGCCAATACGGCTTTCGTCATGGTCGGTCGACTGGTGATCTTCTTGTGTACCTCACACACCGTTGGGCAGAGGCCTTGGAGGGCAAGGGTGAGGCGCTGGCGTTCAGCCTAGATATCGCAAAGGCGTTCGATAGGGTCTGGCACAGGGCACTTCTATCGAAGCTACCATCATACGGAATCCCCGAGGGACTCTGTAATTGGATCGCCAGCTTTTTGGATGGTCGGAGTATAAAAGTCGTCGTAGATAGCTGCTGCTCCGATACCATGACCATTAATGCTGGTGTACCACAAGGCTCGGTGCTCTCCCCGACGTTGTTTATCCAGCATATCAATGACATGCTCTCTATCGAGAGTATGCGTTGCTATGCGGATGACAGTACGGGTGATGAGCGGTACACCGAGCAACGGAATATCCCTCGGAGTACTCAGGAAAGAAGGGTTCAGCTTGTGTCTGAAGTCGAGCGCTCTCTGGGGCGGGCCTCGGAATGGGGTGAACGGAACCTAGTCCAGTTCAACCCCACAAAGACACAAGTTTGCGCGTTCACTGCAAAGAAGGACCCGTTTGTCATGGCGCCACAGTTCCAAGGAGTAACTCTCCCAGTTTCTGAGATTATTGGGATTCTCGGCATCAAAATATCGAGCAAAGTCCAGTTTGGGAGTCATTTGGAGGACAAAGCCAAATTGGAAAGCAAAAAGTTGGGCGTCCTGAACAGAGCCAGGCGGTACTTCACACCGAGACAGCGTCTTGTGCTATACAAAGCACAAGTTCGCCCTCATGTGGAGTACTGCTCACATCTCTGGGCAGGTGCGCCCAAATATCAGCTAGACCCACTTGACTCCCTGCAAAGACGGGCTGTTCGAATCGTCGGGGATCCCAATCTTACGGACAGATTGGAGTCGCTGGAGCAGCGGAGAGACTTTAGGTCACTCTGTGTACTCTACCGACTCTTTCACGGGGAGTGCTCCGAGGAACTGTTTGACTTGGTACCACCGTCACCATTCTACGTACCACTCGACATCGTAGCAAGGTTCATCCATTTCACCTGGAAACGTTATGGTCTTCAACTGTACGTTTCCAGCGATCATTTCTCCCACGTACGTGCAATTTCTGGAATGAACTACCTGCTACTGTGTTTCCCGAGCGCTGTGACATGTCCTTCTTTAAACGAGGTTTAAGAAGAGTACTTCCTTCACGGTAGGCAGCGGCCTGGCTATGCCCCTGGTATTGCAAAGGTCCATGTGCAGCAGTTTCACTTACCATCAGGTGTGCTGCTTGCTCGTTTGCCACCGTTGGCAATAAAAAAAAATAAAAAAAGACTTCATAGCCCTGACAGTAAAGGGCTATATATAAGTTTCTCCTGTCAGTATTTTAGTTCATACTAGTCTCTGGCCTTAGTGCCTTACTAGTAGTGACAACTACTAGTAAGGCACTAAGGCAGAAGAACTAGTAGTGATTAAACCACCTTAAACAGGTTATGCTAAAGCTAAAGACAGCCTACATTATAAGTATGCATGTATGCTAAGGCTAAAGACATAGCACATATTATATTGAGCATAGCATACATTATATGTATATGCTCCATATAATGTATGCTAGTAAATTTTGAAGGCAATTCTGCTATCTACTAGTTATCATAATATAGGACTTCATGGTTGATTCTTCAAGGTTCTAGATGAAACCCTAGTAATATTTTAATTTAACCTAGGATTCAATTTGTAGACCTTAAAGGCATAACTCTGTTCCATAATTAACCGAATAAAAAAAGAGGTTCTCAATTCAACCACGTGTGTATTAATTTCTTATGTGTTCACAGATAACTTTATCATTTATGAACTGCTTTCGAATCTTTTTTTATATGAAAAGGTAAGCTGCCAAGGTGGTCCCATTACCACCACGTCAGGATCTGATATTAGAAACCCTGAGAAATCAAGGGCAACTTTTTGGAGATTGTAGGCATGCATCGGGTAACAACTTGATATTCCAGGTAATACTACAAAACAATAAAGGTTTGGATCAGACCTGATGAGAAGATGACAGACAGTCAAGGGAACTCCACATCGGTATGTAGGAACTACCAAGTGTTTGGGCTTATTATTTGAAAGCTGGTGCTTTCTGTGTGTGGTTGAAGTGGGTTCTTTTTATATTAAAATAATCATATCACTAGTCAAATGGAGTAATTGACGTTCATCTATAATTACCTTAACTGTAGTATTTGCCATTCGTACATGACCAAGTGTTGTGATCCAATCATAAGATTTCCTTTTAGTTTTAATAACTACTATATAGTCAGCGTGTGATATTGCTGGACCCTCTTTATACAATACTGAAAAAGATTATTATTGTTTTAAATGGAAATCTTTCCTGATGTATTTAATTTCATATTGGTAGTCTATTAGTCGCAGCATCCAGCTCTTTTTCTACAATTAACAATGAAAATGACAAATTTGTTATATATGAATATAACAATTTCGTTCATTCTGATTGAAACTTGAATCATCAATGAGTAAAAATGATCAGTTCATAATTGAGCAATATTTAATAATATTACTTCTGAGGGGTGACGAATTAAGAATACAATTCATCACTGCCATCCCTTGCTTGTGGGTAGTGTAAAAAAAAAGGTTACTACTGTATATGATACATATATAACATCTAAGCAAGAAAAGGCAAACTTAAAACCCTGTGCCAACATGCCTGCCATCATAGTATAGTAGATGAATTTCCTTCCCATTGCAGAGGAGGCTAAAGTCCAACAGTGGGACTTATGTGGGCTGTGATAATGATGATTAATTTTTCTTTTAGTTATAGACAAAACATAAATCTTACAATAATCTCCTCCAAATTTTATTCCTGGTTTCACAACATAGCCCTTAGATCTGTAATAGTGGAATACAACATAGCTAAAAACAAAATTGCTGTCTGCCATTACAAATAAATCCCAACATTTTTCAATAGTTAATAAACAATTATCAAGATTTACTATCTGTAGACATCCTAAGCCATATAGTAAAAAGAATGCTTCCTGAGGTGTTAACATTAATTTTTCATTAATCTTAATTTTATTTATGCAGCATTTTGGCTTCATATCTGCAAAGTAATTTTCATCCTCTGAGTCACTATTAGAAACTATAATGACAATATCGTCCTTGTCAGCATCATGAAATTGTTCAGTGCATCTTTTTAAGTTATTAGATAAGTCTGTTTCTTCACCAATATCCTCATCACTAGACACCAAGTCTATAACATCCTTTTTTAACCTTTTCTCACTATCAGAAATAATCTTAGCAATAAATTCATCAATCTCCTCCACAAATGTGTCAATATCAGACGTTTTGGTAGGACCACCAAACTTTTTATACCAGTAATTTCTCTTTAAAAACTGTCTCCTTCGCATTATAAGCGGGTTGTCGTTTTTTCTTACTTTTGGCTGCGATCGTGATGCTGATCCTTTCCCAAAACAACCCATGTGATGCATCAATTCTATCTCTTCAATAGATCTTATCTCCACATTATAACCATTGAAATGACCGGTAAATACAATTCGCATTGAATTATCTATTGGAAAACGTAATGATTGTATAGCCATCGGAAATGAGTCATTAAGGTCATTTGTTTGACAATCTTCTGATTGCAAAGTAGTCATGACAAAAGAACTGGCCAGTTCCCAAATTTATTTAGAGGCGAATATGTCAGTTCTGCAAAGAGTTCAATCGTGCAAATTATGATACAGCATACTGCAATATAAAAGTCAAATATTATTCATTTTTTAGTATTTTCTACATAACTATACATCTGTTTTATTATGAATAGTGAAATTAGTATTTTTCTAAATGAGCTTTACTTATTTTCTTAGCAGCTATTTTTAGATTTTCAAAACAATGCAAAGTGCTACAGATTTCGTTCAAAATCCTGATGAATACAATGGTGAGTATCTATCTGTTTACCTACTTTTAGCATGATAAATAATCAACTATGTAAGACATTAAAAATCGTACGTTTCCCAACAGCGAATAACCCATTATCATTGACAATTCTTGTATTCATTTATTCATTGTCGAACTTTGTTGCATATATTTTAAATGAAAAAATCTAATTTGATTTTGTTTGATGTAGAGACACGAAAAAAGTATCGAGTACTTGTCTTTCAATACCGATACTTTTGTACTCGATACTTTTACTCAATGAGTATTTCTAGGCAGGTATCGTATCGAACAAATTGTACAAAGTATCCATATTAGATTTGACCTTACGGCTCATGCTTATGGTAACGCCATCTAGGTAAAGCTTAACAAACCTTCTAAAAAGTGGCTCTACATATTTTAATCGCAAGTTATTTAACGCACAAAACAAACTTCTAAAAAAAGCTCATCAAATCAGGACAAATTCCTAAAAGAAATAAAAAATCACAATCTGGATTCTAGGCAAAGTACTCAGTACTCGATACTTCGGAGTATCGATACTTTTGTTTCGATAATTTGTTGAGTACGATACTTTTTCTTCGATACTACTCATGTGTACAGTATCGATACTTTCGTTTCGATGTCGTGTCCCTAGTTTGATGGGATGGGACAACACAATACAATACCACAGAGTACTTTTTAGTTTTTTTTTTTTTGTTTGGATCGCCCTTACGGGCAGGCTAAAGTCTTTTCGACCATACTGCCTTGTCTTACGTAGCTTATTTCTTTACATATTATTTACTTCTTCATATTGAATAACTTATTAACAGTCATTGTCCATCAGTAAGTCAAGTCGTTATCATTAATTAGGCGCTGAGAACCTAATTAGATGATTTCTCTGAGAATTTCGGTTGAATATGAAAATACACGTAAACCACTCTTATATCACATTCCCCACACTTCAGCACCTTAATTATATTATATTACATAAAACATCAGCAAAATTATACAATATAACACTATAAAACACTAAAAAAATGAATATAATACAAGAGCTTAACATGACATTTCCATATTCGCGCCGAAAAACCCGAGTACTTTTTAGTTTGATAATTAGATATAGATAATTAAATACAACAACGATTACCTACCACCACTATATAGACACATTAGACACCATTAGATAACAATACGATAAATACTTTTTTGTTTTATTCGTACAAGTCTTGTACATTTCTAAATCTAAATGTTTTAATATGCATAATAATCTAAATGTTTTATTATTCAAAATCTGTCCGTCCGTCAGTGCGTAAATTCTCGCCTTTAACGTCTGCTGCCCAATTCTGCCTCGCTGGCAAGTCTGGCTTCCCTCGTAATTTGGACTGAATGTTAGACAAAATACTATGATAATAATATAGTATAAAACAGTATTAGATTATCATCAGCCTACTTTTTCTTTGCGTCTTTTTACTCTTATCTTTAGGTGGCATCTATTTTTTTTTTGACAAAAACCACAATATCTATAGACAAGGGTAAAATAAAATATTTCCCACAACCATCACAACCCATTTATGTCCCACTGTTGGGCTCGGGTCTCCTCCACAATAGGAGGAGTTTTGATCTACTATTCCATGCTCGTCTGACATGTTGATATAGGGTTTTATTTCGAGTTTTCCTTCTCTTGCACAGATGATATGTCCAACTTATATCCCACAGTCGTCTTTTACGACATCCACAGGCGCGATATGGAGTGATGAATTTGTAATATAAGGATGGTATAAGTCAAAATTATGATTAATCCAAATAAACAAAGTACTTATAATAACAAATGAATTAAGTACCTACCCATATAAACAAATAAATTAAGGAAATATATTAACAAATGAGCTAAGTATTTGTTAATAAATGAACTAAGTATTAATTAGCAAATGAACTACTAATAACAAGGAATAAACTACTAATGAACTAAGTATAATAGCTGGCACGTAACTTGGCAAGGTTTTAGCGTAGTGGGAGTAAGTTTGACCATGTATAAGGGTACATGCCTACATGGCCGAAAAATGGTCACCTAAATTATTTATCATGTTTTATGATTATTGCCAAAACATTTTAAACATATCTGTTTAATAGAAAGGAATGGCAAGCAACCGTAAAGTAAGTATATTATTAGGTGTAGGTTATAAGTAATAAAAAAAATATAGAATAAAGATTATATGAAATGTATTAAAAACCAAAATTGTAATTGTTGTTAGTAATCTTTATGTAAGGATTAAGTAGTTTCTGTGGTCCGTTCTATTATAAGTTTCTCAGTTTGCGCTTCTTTTTCTGTGTAACGGTACATATTATAAACAAAACTAAACGAAAAGTCGAACACAAACAGAGAATATTTAAAACAAAGGATGTAAAAATAAATAGAAATATTTACTCATATAATATTACTCATAGCTTGTTTAAAATTTTTATACAAAATTGGCATTTAAAAAAAAAAAAACCTTAAATTATATGAGTCAATAATTATTTGGAATAACCTAACAAGAAATACATACATAATTTAGCATGTATGGTAGGACCACATTGACAGTTATCTGTCTACAGCCGCGGGCCGGTCCGTAGTAGTATTTTGTTACTGCACTTCGTTCAGTGAGCGAAAGAGCCGGCAGCCCAACTTTCTGAGGGTGTTCGCGTGTGAAGTGTTTTGGTGGTGCCTTTGGTATCACCGAGCCTCAATGCACGCATTCACACTCCCTTCACTTTCTTCGCGGTAGGCAGCGGCCTTGTAAAGGTCCATGAGCGGCAGCAACACTTACCATCAGGTGTACTGTTTGCTCGTTTGCCACTGCATGCTATAAAAAAAAAAATATATAAAAGTATCTTTTAGAAATTGTTATTTGCTGCAGGTTTTATTGTCAGCAGCCAGTCAGGCAGGAACGTGAAAATAGCATATACTGCTGATATAACTTAATCAATATTCTAGTGTTAGGGTTTATCTTTGATGACAGACAAGTATACATTGGACTTAGCACCAGTATTGCCAACGACTCGGAACCTAATGTCGCCATTTTTCTCATCTTAAGTAGCCTAATATAGCCGAATTTGAGTCGAGGTAGCCTAATATAGCCCAAACGCCAAAACTGTTCAAGGCAAGATGGTAATTCAGTGTATACTTTAAGCTGAAGAAGTGGCATACACACTTCAATAGTTGCAAATTGGATATATGTACTTGTAAAAGAGTGAAAAGAGGATTATGTTTGCCACAAAGGTGCTTCATCAGTTGCTATTGCGATCAGATTTTTAATGTTTAAACCTATATTTTGCAAAAAGCTTTTAAACGTTTGTATACAAGGCGTGCGTTGTTACTTCGAATAATTCTTGAAAGCCTAAAAAATCAATAACAAATTTGCTAATTTTGAATTTTAGTATCAAATATAATATGCCATATACGTTTGACGTTAGCATACTCACAATATTAACCCATTTGCACCAAATCAGTAAAATATAAAAACTTCAAAATTGGGTGCCTCATGATTTGACTGAACTGCAGAAAGAAGCGCGCGTTAAGGCTTGCCTTATCCCGTCAAACCGGTATAGAAATGAAGGTCTTTATGATAATCGCTAGCGAACAACGCAATAGCTGACCCCAGGTCAAAGGCCACATCAATGCCCAAAACCAAAGCTTATCCATAGGATGGTGATGATAACTGTTTGGTGGTCACTTCATGGTGTAATTCACTACAGCTTCCTCAGATCTGGTCAAGCAATAAATGCAGATGTCTACTGTGCAGAACGCCGAACAATGATGGCGAAACTTGCAGTAAAATACAATACAATACAATTTACTAATATGAATCTAACCAGCTAGCCAGTTATAATTAATAATAATAATAATTTATTTCGCCACAATAATAATAGTAAGTTACAAAAATGCGTGTTGTACAATGACATAGTACTTATTGTGGCATACTGGTGCCCAAACTAGGAAAAACCTGTATTTCAGGCCACCAGGCGCTTCCGTAGAAACACTGGGCCACTATTTAGTTCCGCATAACATATAGGTTATAATAGGTACAACTACAGAGTTTGATTGGTGGTATCGTCAGGGTTAGTAATGAGTTTGGTGTGTCAGAGTATGTGTGTGTCAGAGTATGTGTGTGTTTGCTTGGGTTTGTGTAATATATAGGTGTTATGGAGGTGTGGATGTGAAGTGTGCAGTGTGTGTGTGTGGTGTATATGATTACATGTCGCTTAATGGCGTGTATGTGAATGTCCTTTGTAATATGCCAGCTGTGAGTAATGTATCTGTGTATTTTTAATTTTACGTTATACGGGCACGATTAGGAGACTTTCAGTTTTTTTATAGTCTAACCCCCGTATTCTAAGTCGTAACCTCGAGATCGCCTCCACTCACACTCAGGTAAGGAAGCTTCGAGGATCGCCTCGAACTTTCCTCAACATCGGTATTCTTAGTCCTAACCTTGAGGAAATTCTGAGGTTCCTCCAGTAAGGAAGAGTGGAGGTAATACGTCACGAATGACGTCAGAATTTTGAGGAATTCGCTACGTTATGTTGGCATTCTAAAAATTTGTGGTAACATTTAGTTCCGTTTGCGTAATCAAATTTAAAAATATATAAACAAAGAATCTCCATTTAGCGGTTTACTATTGTTAACAATAAATAACCATTATTTTATAATTAGGTAACATAGGGCTTTGCTTGGCGCGTCATTGCTATAAAACATTATTTTAATTGATAAATTTACAAAATGGCTGGAAGTAGACGTCAGTATTTTGATGAAAAAAAAAAAGCAAGAAGAACTTCTTGTCTAAAAATACTGCAAATGTTAAATACCGACTATGATTACCGGTTATTGTGTAGGTAGGTAGGTACTCAATTAAAGGTTATCATTTTAGTTACTTGGAAGTTGCCAGTTGCGTAAAATCTTAATGTGACTAGCACCTGTATAATCGGTGGAATTGATAAATCTCTGAGATTTACCTCCAATATTTTGAAATAGCAGCGGTAATTAATAATGTGCTGCAATGGTTTTTGTAAATCAAAACCTTTTTACAAACTCACTTTCGTCGTATAACTACGTTGGATTATCTGCATCACGCAAATATCGTCCAGATAAATAACTGTACGGATTATCATATAGATATTCAATAAATTCCTCGAATTACATTATTGAAAAAAATACAAGATCGTATGCATTTACATATAAAAACCTCCTTAAGGTATCCTCAAGGTACCTCAAGAGACACCTTACGTTTGACAGTTGTTTCCTCGACTCAACTTTACCTTATTGGAGGAAACCTTTAAACTTGAGGACAAAAATGACAACTGAGAATACGAAACGTCCTCAATGAGGATGAGTCGAGTCGAGGAAGTTTCGAGGTAACGACTTAGAATACGGGGGTAAGTTTATGAGCCAATTAGCAATCTTAGTTTTGCAAGATTGTTTAGTGAGCGAATATATTGTGATCTTTATTTACAGCATTGTAAAGATATCTTCCAAGGAAACAAAAGAAACGATTAGAAAACTTTGTTGTAAGATTTTGAGAAGTGCAACTTACTGGTTCACAGCGTCTCCTGCTCAGTGGCAGTGAGCTGTATGTCAGAAGAGAGTGTTGTTTAATAATAATGTTGAGGATGAATAGCTGCCGAACAGTTAATACATTGCATTCTTTGTATAGTGATGTGGTAGAGTACCGGAAAGGAAGAAAATTTGATACCTTTAAGATTGCGCGCTGGGCTCTCTCGATTTGAATCATAGCTGATTTGCATGCGCCACCCCAGCTCGTAATGCAGTAAGCAATAACTGACTGGCATAAGGAGAAATATATGTTTTCATCAGATTGCTATCTGCCGCATGTCTAATATTTTTGAAAACGAATATAAGCTTACGAATTCTAGAAGTTAAGGTTTCTATGTGCTGATGAAAACTCAAGCTAGCGTCTAATATTATACCCAGGTATTTAATTGTGGAACTCTTTTGGAGTTGGGGGCATGAGCATGAGTTACTATCAACACAGGTATGCCCTATTAAAGGTAATGAGAGTGGAGTTTGACGATTTGTGTTACGTATTGAGAATGGTATATATTTGGTTTTTTCAGTGTTGAGTGTTAGGTGATTGTCTTTGAGCCAATTGATTATAGTATTTAAGCCCGATTGGGCATACCTGGTTACGCTCTCCCACGAGTTTGAGTGGAACAGGATAGCGGTATCGTCCGCGAAGGTAAATATTTTACCATTGTCTACGTTGGTAGTACATAGATCATTAATGTAGATGAGGAATAAAGTCGGAGAGATTGCGCTACCTTGTGGAACTCCGTGAGAGACTGGTAGTGTACTAGTAGTACGGCCAGTGAGGAAGTCTGTAAAAAGATTTAATGGGCAGCCTCTTATGCCAATACATTCTAATCCTTCAATAAGCCTGGAGATAGAGATCGTATCGAAGGCCTTGGCAAGATCCAGAAAGATACCCAGAACTTTCTCGCCCGCATCCATTTTTTCTACTATATGATTTGTGAGATCATGGACTGCATCAGCAGTGGATCTACCTTTTCGGAAGCCATATTGATTGGGAGCTATAATATGGTGTTTTTCCAGGTAATTCACTAGACGAGTATTCATAATTCGTTTGAGGACTTTTGATAGTGCGGGCAAGAGGGCTATGGGTCTGTAATTTGTGATCTGGTCTCTATCACCTGCCTTATAGATAGGATGTAATATAGATTTTTTAAAAGCTCGAGGAAATTTACCAGTCATAAGGGATAGATTGCAAATATGAGTGAGTGGCGGGACTATAACATGACTGTTATATTTAATTATATCAATTGGTATGTTATCCCATCCTACCGCGCAGCCGTTACGTAATGACCCCACCATTCTGTTCACCTCATCCTCGTCGGTTGGTAGAAGTACCATTGATTTAGGCATAGTGTTAGGTTTGTTTTTACAATGGATATGTGAGGGATGAATTTTATCAGCTAATTTTTTACCAATATTTGAAAAGTAGTCATTAATGACTTCGACTGATTCAGTGGGTGAAGCTACAAGTGACAGTAAATTGGTGCAACTGTTTTTGCCTGTAGATCTGTGTGTGATTTTGTTAATGGCCTGCCATATTTTTTTATTGTCTTTACCTGCGTTTTGAATTTCATTTTTGTCATATTCTCGTTTAAGTTTTTTAAGGATGCCATTGCAAAAGTTTCTGTAACGGCAATATGAGAGACGTAGGACTTCATTTTCTGGCGCCAATTTAGATTTTTTGTGTAGGGTATCCCTGTGCCTCATGCATCGTATAAGCCCAGGTGTAATCCATGGCTTCAGGACCTTTTTGCGGTTCGGTATTTTTAAAACTTTTGTGTTCGCTGTTATTATTTGTGTAATGGAGTTAATAAGAAAGTCTGTTGCAACGTTCGGATCTTGGATTTGATAGATTGGACTAAAATCAGTTTTATTTAGGTCAGCCGCTGTTTGCACTTTGTTTAGTCTATTTACGAAATTAGGAGGTTTTAGTATGGGTGTAGTTCTAGAGAGAAAAATCATGGTGGTGTCATGGTCGGTTATGTCTGACTTAGCAACGTATGTTCTAGCAGGAAGAGTAGACTTAAGGTTGATATGGTCCAAACAACTATTTCCTCGAGTCGAAAGCGTGTGCGTTGGAAATAGACCATATGAGGCAAGTAGCGTCAAATAAGGGTCTTTATTAGGATCTTGTGAGTCGTGACTAATATTTATGTTAATATCGCCTATTATAATAATGTTTTTTGTTTTGTCTATTTTGTATAGTGTAGTCTGTAAGTCGGAAAGGAAGTTTGATATATTTCTAGTAGCAGGGGGGCGGTAAACAGCCAAGATGATTGTGTCCTTATTATAATTAATTTGGAGGCAGTTAGAGTCGTTAAATGGGTATTCTCTAACATTAGTAAGAATATCTCTGTTGATGTAGACTACAACGCCCTCATTCTGCGTGTTATGGCACATAGTGGAATAAGTCTGGTAGTCTGGTAATTTGGGTATGCTGTTGGTACCAAGAAGCCAACATTCCGTCAGTACTACAATATCCCATTTGACCTTGGTTCTATGTAGTAGAATTTCAAACGCACTTATATTCTTGTTTACACTTCTTATATTTTGGTGAATTATTTTTAAGCAGTTTGTGGGTATCATATTTGGAGGAATGCAGTTGTCCACATCACAGTAGGAGCACTCAGCTACAGCGATGGAGTCTAGAAGTTTGGTGGTGGTTGTTATATTGTCGAATTTTTACCAATTAGATTAAATATTGCAATTGCTATCAAAAGCTCGTCAGTGATGATAGAGATGAAAGCGTTGTTGTGCCATACATAGAAGAATAAACATTGATTTAATGTAAAAGTGGAGTGGAGTGGTTGTAAGACTACGTAAATAATGTGTGACGACTTTAGTGAATTTGACCTATGTAATTCAAGTAGCCTGCCGCCGCTGAATGAAATTTTATGTGTGAGTGATGTTTGTTTGTTTTGAGAGTAATTGGTTATGTTTTTGTGTTGTGATGTAGTAGTGTAAGTTAGAGATAGTGTTATATGATAGTTAAATGTAAATTGGATTAAACTTATATTTAGTTGTTTTTTCGTTCTATTAGTTATTAAAAATAATAAATAATACAGAGCTATTTTTATGCG
Source organism: Lymantria dispar (assembly GCA_032191425.1). NCBI lineage: Eukaryota > Metazoa > Arthropoda > Insecta > Lepidoptera > Erebidae > Lymantria > Lymantria dispar. The sequence continues at coordinate 16,445,275 of CM063458.1, forward strand.
ATGTTCACTAGACAGCGCCCTCTAGCGGAGGATCTAGCGGAGCGGAGGAAATTAGCCCTGACTTGTCAAGCGATCTTCACCATTATTGCTCCATGATAATGCAAGATCTCATACTGCTCGAGAAACTGTTTTAACATTACAAAACCTGCAATAAGAAATAATACGTCATCCTCTGTACTCGCCGGACCTCGCCCCAACCGACTACCAATCTGTCGCGATTTGGACAATTTTTGCACTGAAAAAAATATTGTCTTCCGAGGAAGCAGTACAGAATACCTTCACACAGTTTATGGAGTCTAGGTCCCCAGAGTTCTACCGCAAAGGTTTAAATGATCTTCCAATTAGATGGAAGAAATGTATAGATAACGAGGGTAAATACGTTGATTAAAGAAATGTTTTATAAACATAAAAAAAATTGTTTTATCTACACAAAACGGCAATTTCATACCATAACCCCTAATATTATAAAACAACGGATTATCCACTTCTAAAAATTCTTTAAGGATAGCTGATTCTGCAATATTCTTTATAATTGCAGAACATTTTAATCTGTATAATTGTACGTTTGCAAGAGGCTTTCCTACACGTTTTCAAAACTTTTGACACATGATCGATGCTGCGAGTAAAGCTATGAGCAACAATATAAGAAGAAATGTTTATGACCATTATTTATTCTCTTCATGAATCTTTAACTAAGGAGCTGCCAAATGATTTAGGTTTCGGGCTATTATTCCCCCAAAACTAACAAAATGTGACCAATTTGTCTTTTTGGAGTGAGTATTATTGTATATTATGAGTATTATAAGTATTATTTTTTAAATGTTTATGATTATTTGTGTTGTGATTAATTTGTTCACTTTCTTCAAAGACTATGTCAAGCAAGTAGCCTAAAAGGCGGCCAATCGCCTTTCATAATTTATAGTCGCCAATTTTCTTCCCGAGTAGTCTAAATGGCGACAAATCGCCTACGTTGCCAACTCTGCTTAGCACGAATATTTGTTTCAAACTATTCATATCGTTATCGAGACCAATTTGTACAGCGTGACCAGATTTAAATTGATAATTATGCTAACTACTCATTTGAATTCTTCTAAAATCTGCTATTTTTTTTTTTGAATAAATGCTAAAATTCTGCTAATAGATGAAGTTTTAATGTGCACGAATATTAAAGGAAAACGCCCCTCTCCGCCGCTTCCCCCTGCGAGACGACTGCCTTGCAGAAGGCGGCAACCGCGTTCCAGTTCCTGACGTTGCCGAGCATCGTTCTAGCGATGGTCGACAGCAGTGACTGCAACGAGTTCACAGTGCTGCTCTGCCCAGGCCCTGCAGACTAGCCTGTGCTGTGCTGTGTCCTCGTCGCAATCGCAGTGGTGGCAGGACGCCGTCCTCTCCCTCCTCGCGACCTTGTGCAGATACTTGCTGAAACAACGATACTGCAGCGCCTCTCCGACGCAGCTGAATGGCAGACTATTAAATGCGTTGGCGATGTCCGACAGATCGGGACCCACCCTACATACGTGCTGGCCGATGCAGCAGCTAGGATCCTTTTCAGCAGCTTACCCGCATCCTCGAGCATCACGATGGGCCTGTAGGCCGCGGTCGACTCTGTAGACTGCGGTGGACTCTGGAGACCATCCCGGCGTCGGTAGGAGCACCAGCTTCTCCTCCTTACAGAAACTAGGGAACTGCCCGGACGCCAAACAAGCATCGAACAGTGCCCTGAGGCGTGGTCCCAGGTGCTCGAGGAGCAGGGCCAGTGCACGGTTGGGCCCGGGGGCGGTGGATTTTATGGGCATACGCACCACCGCCACGCTCATCTCCGTCTCCGTAACGGGCGTAACGCTTTCGTCGGCCTTCCGGCCGCTGTGCGGTGAAGCCATGACCAGGGTCGTGTGGTCCGCCCGGCGTGGGAATAGGTCCTCGACGACCCTGGTTCCTCAGCGTCGCACGATAAGGGCGATCCAAGGGGTCACTCTCGAGACAGTCCAGCATCTCCTGCCGACTTAAGTCTTTGGCGAGACGGATGGCCAACCTGAAGGCATACCACCCACTCCGGTAACCCTCGTATAGCTGGCTCTCCTGCTAAACGTCGCGATGTTGCCGCTGGCTGCGGCTGTACGCACATGGCCTGGAGATCTGCCAACTCTCCGGACCACCAGGGGATCCGATCCAGTCGATCCACAGCCCACCGCGAAAACGCAAGGAGCTGCATCTGCCGTGGGACCCCTGCTGGGCTGTCTGAGGGCCCTCTATTTAAATGTATCTGTGATCGGATAGGGTCTCGACCTTCTGGACGCACCAGCTCATGTGTGCAGCGACATTGAGGTTAGCGAACGACAATCGGTAATCCGCAACCAAATTGCCGCCCTCGTCCCTTTTCCGGCCGTCCCGCGGCCCCTCGTCGTCGGACGGCTCTGCCGCCCTCGTTTGTTGACATTTCCGAGGCCGTGTTGGTCCTCAGCTCAGCTCGCCGAAGGCCCTGCGGCACCGCCGCCCTCGTCCTGTGACGGCCTGACAGTGCTAGGAGGGAACGACAGCAGCCTCTAGTGCCTGCCATTCCACCGCTCGTTTCCACGCAGCGCGTACTGTTTTACACTGACGGATGATTGAAGTATAATCACACAAGTTTAAATATAAATAATTTTGCCAAAACTATTAACAAAATAATTATCAAAAGAATTATTAACAAAATAATTGCAATTCAATGTGCCATCGTTATTGTTTAACCACCATAATGCTCATCGAATATGTACAAGTGCCTAGGTACCAATAGATGGCGGCGTTAACGACAATCCGTCGGTTTTTTCCATGCGATGAAATTTATCATACTTATGTTAGGGTAAATATTATCCCAACGGTGAAGGCGACGTATCACGGGTGGGTTACGGGTGTGCGTGCGAGCGACCGTAACCCACAACCAAAATAAAAAAGGTGAATATTATGACATGAATTACGTGTTGCGTCCCTCGATTTGCCGCCCCCCTGGACGTGCCGCCCGCGTGCGGTGCACGCCTTGCACGCCCGCTTACGGCGGGCCTGATTATGACTTATCAGCCTCACACAAATGGTGTAAACTTGTGGACTAAGGAAATATAATACTTTTCGTAAATTCAATTCAGATGGATTATCAATAATTCTATCATATTGACACGTTTGAGGTCGAGTCTAGAGACCGCCCCAGCTTTGGCAGGAGCACCAGCCTCTCCTTCTTTCAACATTCAGGGAACTGGCCAAGCGCTATTCAAGCGTTATATAGTCAAGGTACTAGGTGTGAAAGACCAGCACCAACACCCATCAGGAGATGCTGGAGAGTGTCGAACGTGACCCCTGGGGTCATCCTTATTGTGCGGCACTAAGTAGAAATTTCGCTTCTTCTTCAGATCAACCAGTAGGGAATTCTGGACAGTCTTGAATGTGACACCTGGGTTCGCCTCTATCGCGCAGCGCTGAGTAAGCTACGCCCTCCTTCCCTCACCGAAATTTTCCAACCCGACCTCCCCATCAGGGTTGTCGAGGACCATTTTCTACCGCGGAGAGAAAATCATTGCTTTGCTCATAAATCATCATCATCATCATCGTCTCAACCCATACACGTCACACTGTTGGGCTCGGGCCTCCTCCACTATGGGAGGGAAATCGACCTACTATACTACGCTGGTCAGACGTGTTGGTATAGGGTTCTGTTTCGAGTTTTCCTTATATTGCATAGATATTATACGCATATTATATCCCTTAGTCGCCTTTTACGACACCCACGGATGGTGAATTGTATTCTTACTCCGTCACCGCACGGATAATACTAAAACCATACTGATAAATACGTTTATAATTGTTTTACAAAATAATTACGAAAAAAGGCGGTACGAAGTTCGCCGGGTCAGCTAGTACTTAATACTTATTTGGCTACAACACTAATCTTTACATTTTTAATATCGCGATATCTTTTGAATGAAATGTCCGAATTTAATCATTTAAAAAGTTCTAGAAAGGTATTGAACCCGTCTTGAATATAAAGTAATTTATTTTGATAAAGATTAAAACCAAGGTACAAAATAAAGAGTTTTTAAAGCGACGGGCATTTTGATTATTTAAAAAAATAACAAAAACACTTATTGTAAGGTAACTACAATAGTTAGACATATGGTGTCGTGACATTTTTTGTAAACAATTATATGTTCTGCAAAGTAAAATCAAGCAAAATATAATCAGTAGTTTTCGCAGCACACGCGATGTAAGGATTTTTTCGGGTCATTTTTTTACACCTTGGGTTACATTATAGAACTTTTAGTACGGATCCCTAATTGTTTTTGATAATATAAGATAGCCTATAGCCTTCCTCGATATATGGACTATCCAACACTGAAAGAATTTTTCAAATCGGACCAGCGGTTCCTGAGATTAGCGCGTTCAAACAAACAAACAAACAAAATTTCAACTTTATAATATTAGCATAGATAGCTTAATGTTCTATAAGTTGTGATTAAAAGTGGACAGAACTTGGATGTATAGGTTTTGTTTCTTTTGCTTAAACGAGGGACTAAATAAAAAAACTCAGAATGACAACTATATTTTTTCCTGAATATTGCCAACTTGTCTTTAAAGACAGTGATGACAACCGTTTTATTGATATTGCTATCTCTATCTTTTCAGCACGAGCCGTGTTTATAAGAGAAGGTAAGAAAATAATTATCGCTTTAAGTAAAACTAACGTCATTCTATAAAGTCACAAGACTCTCAGCTGAGGCTGCCTTCATTTTCCTATTTTCTTAAAATAATTAGATTTTTTTACAACCTCTCTGGAAAAATCAGATTCGATAATAAAAATTTATAGCCAAAATGGCTAATATCGGTGATGAAAATGTTAGCAAGCTTATGCCGTCTCTGGGTGACGAAAAAATCGGTAAGTACTTTCTTGCGCCCCTATTAATGTAAGCTGCAATATTCTCCAAACTCATAATAAAAAAAGCATATGTTTTCCAGATATGATTGCCGCCACCAGCGTCTTGCAAATTCGTGCTAGTGAAATTCGCCAAACTCAAATCAATTGGCAATCGTATCTGCAGTAAGTATTGATTCTATGCCATTATTTTTATATTCTAAGTTATAGTTTTTAATTGCATATGTACTCTCTATTAGGTCTCAGATGATCACACAGCGTGACCATGACTTCATCGTGAACCTGGATCAGCGTGGTCAGAAAGATCTTCCTGACAGGAACCCAGACACCTGTGCTGAAGTGTTTCTGAACTTACTTACACACATCAGCAAAGATCACACCATCCAATATCTACTTGTCTTGATTGATGACATTCTTTCTGTGAGTTTTAAGTTTTTCTATAACATGTTATGTCATATAAATCTTTATATTGTAGTATTATATTTATGAATAGCTTGTTCTTTATCTCATTTAAAATTTCTCTTTATTACTTTGTCAATATTAAATCCTAATGATTAAATAGAAAATATTGAAAAAATTATTACATGTTGCAGGAAGACAAAGCTAGGGTGAAGATCTTCCGCGATACGAAGTCATCAGGAAATGTTTGGCAGCCTTTCCTAAATCTGCTGAACCGTCAAGATGAATTTGTTCAGCATATGACAGCACGCATCATTGCCAAGCTGGCCTGCTGGCACCCACAGCTGATGGAAAAGAGCGATCTCCACTTCTACCTCTCCTGGCTCAAGGATCAGCTGAAAATGAATGTGAGTTTTATTTATAAATTTTTATTTTGGCAGAGGCATCATTGAAATTATAAATTATTTTTGCATGAAGTTTATATTTAATTTGATATTACACTTGCATCTAGTATGATATGGTTTGTGATGTTATTTAATAATTTTTAATGGATATTTGATTTCATATTGATATGCATGCCCATTGAGCTTGGCTGATAGGTGGCATTATAATGATGCTTTATATAAACATTACTCATTCATAAATACAGAAGTCACACTATTCTTATCAATTATACAACTAACCATTATATTAAGTTCTTCAAAGTGAAATTATAACAAAGAAAAAATATAAAAATTGGACTCATAATAATAATTTTTATAAATAAATAATTTTATAAATAGTTTTTATAAATAAAATAAAATTTGTTAATCTTATACTATTCATCTAAACTGATTTCATTTATTTTCAACTGTTACCATCAAAATTGTTAACAATTATACACATCACATTGTGGGCAGGGGAGGTAATGGCATTTATGAAATGTCAACATGTTCCATATTTACGCAATGGTGATCAGTTTAGTGGAGGCCTGAATCATTTACCATTACTAATTTACCACTAATGTATGATTCTAACTTCCCCATCAGTGAGAGTTAAATTGACCCACAAATTCATCATCTGACCATCATTATTTGCTAGCTATTAGATAGGCCACACCCCAATTTATATGAAGTCAATATGACTTGTCTTTTTCTCCTAATACAATTTTAAAGAGAGCATGGGAAGCTCTATAGGAAATTGACAGAGCTCCCACTGCTGTTTTGTTTTATTGCTGTTGTTGGCAAACAACCTTTCTTAACAAATAACAAAAATGGACCTTTCTTAAATCGCTGTCTACTATGAAGAAAGTGAAGAGTGTGTGGATGCATATAATGATTATTATTGATACTAAAGGGCCACCACACATACACTCCCTGAGAAAGTTAGGCTTCCAGCTCTCTCGCTCTCCAAACGAAGCAACAAATTCCTACTATTCAGATGTCAATTTTCTATGAGACTGTCCCAGACATATTAGCCTGTGGCTGTAAACATACGACTGTTGACAGTGTGGTCCAGCCATATATAAAATCAACCTGAAAATATATCTCCTTGTTGGTGCAAAGCATATGAATTTGTCGTTATAATATTAGTGTGATGTTATCATTTAAAAAACAAAGTATTGTAACCATAGAGTAATATATATTATACAGGTGAATCAGGTTATGGGGCAACTGTTCGAGTATGTTCTAGTTTAATAGTCATAGATCGTAATTAGAATGTACATTACACAAAAAAAATACAACATAAAAGTTAACAGTGATTTCAAAAAAATATGTCTAAGAGTCTACCCCTTAAATGTTACGTATTATGTAGGCATGTAATGCATGTAACAGACAGAATACATGTAGGCATGTAAAGCTTCGACAGTATAATTTCATTCATTCGAAACGTTTGCGCAATTCTAGGTATAGAATTGCGCCAACGTTTCAATGATATCTTAGGTACAAACGCGAGCGGTCAACGGTCATAGGCCGATCAGCTGTTTTAAAGCGAAGTTTGTCTTGCTTACGTGAATGTAATCATTGATTTATTCAATTTCTAATGATCATTTAACAACGTATGAGTATGTTGCGTATTAAGTATCATTGACTTTATACATTTCTATCAGATTTGCACGAAAAAGCTATGACAAAATTGAAAACTTTACATGTCTCTAATTCCTTAACAAATCGATATTTTTCGTTCAAATTTTTTCATGGGTTTCTACCACCATTGCCTAGCTCCCTTTTCACCAGTTGCCCCATAACCTGATACACCTGTATATATTGATAATTGTTACAAATTATGTTAGAAAAACTTTATACAAATGTGAAATTTTTATCACTACTTCTACACAGAGATACAAAAACAAGAAGTTGTAGAATTTATTGAGTGTAATATTTATTTATACCTTTATATAAAATGAGTTTTTGTAAATGAAACATATATTGGTGTCCAATTTGCAAATTTAATGCATTTTTTTTTGTATTAATAGGGGTTTTAAATTTCAGATCTCTATATCTATAGTAAGAATGATATGATCCACATCGATGAAATAAAAGAATTGTATGTTATAAGAATAATATCCAAAAAATTATTAAGTATTTATTACTCTAAATAGTCAATGAACTCAGTTACCGTAGATAACTACATGATCAGTGTACAGGTGGAAAACTGTCATCCACCATCAATACCCTATTTTTATCGGATCTTTTCGAATCGATGCTGTTAGTATTTTAAAAGGCGCATAATAGGCGTGACGAAAGATTTTGAAATCCTTTTCCGTAATGTGGGCACACACTTACTATTTACGAAAAAACCTATATTTCGGTAATAAATTTATGTTTAAAGAAGTTTAAAACAATTTTCCAATATTTTTTAAATATAGCGCGAAAACAGCTCGCCAGTGTCATGGCGTCGGCTGTTACGTCACGTTAAGGTAAACACGTCCTTGTGTCTATGTGTAGCGAAGAAAGTAAGCAAAACATTAAATTAATTCTTGTGATAAAAATGAATTCCAAAGTTTATAAGTGGTGTGCAGTACCTCAATGCAAAAATACATCAATAAAAACCCCCAACAAAGTATTTGTACATGTTCCTAACAAGAAAATAATAAGAGTTAAGTGGTTAAAGCTCGCAAAGCTGTGAGGGAACTAACCTCAAGAATAAACAATGACAAGTTTAATGTAAAGATAAGCTATGAAAATAAAATAAACTCACATCAGTTCAAAACGAGTTAGATTATATCTAAGTTGGTACTAGAGATTAGGTTACTAGAAACATGGTAGTAAAGATAAACAAAAATTTACTTACAAAGAAATTTTTACGTTTCTAAACTCAGGCGAGCAAAATTCTTTATTTGTAGCGAGGAAATCACCCAACATCAATACATCAATCCTGGGCAAATTTGAGCTGTTTGCTTTAACAAAGCTTGGTTCCATTGTAATAATCGAGTGGAGTCGGTAAATCACAAGTAAACAAATAAAAAATCAATCCAAATGCGTAATCAGTAGTACTGAGAACAACAAACAGAGTAGTTTACCTTAACGTGACGTAATACACTGTGATTGGTGTTTCAGCCAAAATGGCCGAATGCAGTATTTTAATGATTTAATTTATTGAAAATCTTAATAATCTCAATTATTTAGATAAATCTAAAGTAGCGTATTAAATTTTTTTGATATGTATTTTCCCCTAAAATCATTAATGCATCGATTCTTTTATACTGTCGTCACGCCTATTAATTTATATACTTTGCATTAATTTTCTTTAAATACTAGCTGACCCGGCGAACTTCGCACCGCCTTTTTATAATTATTTTGTTTTAGTATTTATCAGTTAATGTCAGGATAATGCTAAAACCAATTTTAGCATTATCCGTGTGGTGACGGAGTATGAATACAATTCACCATCCGTGAGTGTCGTAAAAGACGACTAAGGGATATACCGCCTTTTCTTATCGATTCTAAAACCTTTTTAATCTAGATCCACATGTAATTATGCTAAAAATGTCGAACCGATGGGACGAACGTCAAATGTTTGACAGGTAAGAACGGTTTGTATGGGAAAATAAAATTATATTATTGATATTTTACTCGCAATTTTCCATATTTTCTCACCGTATAAACCTTCCCTGGACTTCCACAAATAATTCAAGACCAAAATTAGACAAATCGGTCCAGCCCTTCTCGAGTTTTAGCGAGACTAACGAACAGCAATTCATTTTTATATATACACGGTGACATTTATGTCGTCTTACAAAAGCAGGTCAATTAAAGTATCCAGTATCTACTATTCATTCGTACAATTAAAAGCTTAAAAAGAATATTTACTAGAATATTTTTTAATAAAAATTATTATAGATAATTACTAATTAAAATAGTAAGAAAACAGCATGTAGCCGCTCATAAGTACTCAACACAGCTGATGAACTATGTAGGTACTACGACCACTTGACCTCAACGCCAATCGGGCATCGCAAAGGATACCTGGTAGGTATCTGGCGCAGGGAATTACGCTTTGTAAAAGCCGTCCACGTGGACTTCGTAGCTATGATTGGCTAACGAAATTGCGCATGTTTTTTTTTGTTTAAATTGTAAACATGATAAACAGGTTGTTACAAAATATTAACTTTAATTTATTTTATTTTATAATTTTTTGATAACTACCACAATTAAATATGTTAGATATGTTTCTTTGGTCGGATACTTTTATGGTTTTTTTTAAGATGATAAAAAAGTCACCGTGTATAGATTACGTCAACCTTTACGAATCTTGAAATAAATGTCACTCAACTTTCGCACCTCCGAAAGCCTTAAAAACGATATAAATAAGTAGAATATTTATTTACCCATATGAGCTTGTGATTGTGAGTAGAGATGTATTTCTCAGTCCGCTTTAAAAAGTGTTGAAAAATTACCTAGTATAATACTTGGCTGCTAGTGAACCTAGACCATTATCAGACCATATTAGGTACTGGAGTTAATTATTCATGATCCTAATTATCTATAGAAAGTGTGAGGGGCACACATACACGCTTTACAGGCAAATGTAGAGATCGGACTAGTCCACCTATCGCTCTATTAATAGATACTAAGTTTGAAATGAAATTAATTGTTATACTTAGGTGTTATTAGCATAATCTTGCGATTTATGGCGCTGTATTGTGCACCTACCTGGTCGGAGTCCCTCACCACCAACAAGGCCCTCCTGCGTCGACCGCAGAGAGTTCTGGCGGTGAAGTCTATCAGGGGTTACCGTACAGTGTCTTGGACTGAGTGTGTGTCTTGGATAAGTGCGAGTGCCTACGCCTGATGCCGCCCTCGCGATGCCGTGTGGGCGGCGCCCTGGGAAGGACGTTAACCGACGCGCGACGTGCCATGCTGGGCCGGCCACGGATGTCAAGGAACTCGGTGCCTGTGGTCGGTCCAATGGCGAAGGCGAGGAAATACGGTGGGTTATGGGGCCGCCTGCCGCCTATGAACAGCTTCTGTGCTAATCATATGATTTTTATGGATTTCTTTTTTCTATATTAACAAATTCTGTCTTTATCAACTCCTTATATTGTCTTCAATACAACCTGTTACTGTAGTCATATTTATTCCTAATTATCAACACAAATTAAGCATAAATTAAGAGTGATGCACCTGCAATGTAAAAATATCTTTGACATCAACTATTGGGTCGTTGAATATACCGCCTCACATTCACCACCTTCCTAAACATGTCAATATGCCATCACCTCCCTAAACAACATGTAAACTGAAAAAGATTTCAAAATTAACTACTTAACAATTCAGTACCTCAGTAGTTTGCATGGCAATGCTTACAGCCATATAGCGATTAGTGTAAATTGACCATCAGTGTGTCTAAACTGAAAAGTAACAAAATGTTGTGAATATCACGTGGAAACATCACGCATCGTTGGGGCTTTGATGAAGAGGGATGAATTTACACTGAGAGAGGTTTGTTTTCTGGTAAGGCGGAGAAAATGTCTGCCGAGTTAGAGCATGCTGAGCAGGTTATGTTGCTGCACGAAAAACAGCATTTTGCTGCGGATAAACAGCCAAAACATCAACACAAAGAGAAAGAGCATACCGACGCGGCGGAGAAGTACTCGAGCCTTTACAGCTCATTTGATGACCTGAAACCGCTTGATGACTTGCCCCCTGGTCTGCATAAGGTATTCCTGTACTGTGTAGATGTCGACACGAAACTTGAGTGTTAAACAAAAATATTGTAACATAACAAAGTGATGACTAATTTTCTTAATTAAGGAATCCTAACTCTTAACATTTGATGTTTGTTTTTAATATAAGATTGTTAATCATTGATATTTTGCATGCTTACACTAACTTTATTCATTACACGTGCACACAATAGGGGGATGTGAAGGTAATATGCATGCTGGCTTAAATTAGCCATGTATTATAATTATAAAATTGCTTACATTAATATAAACTTTATTAAAATCGACTTCTATAATGTATAATTTATGTATGTTGTTGTAGTAAATTATTTATTACGTATGGCTTTATTAGCTTTACTAAAGTTTTTGTAATATGCTTATTGTTTATGTAAATTTTAGTAATTATTTAAAACGCACATTTGAAAATTAGAATGAATTAATCTTGTACTGAAATTTCTTTGTATCTCTGTTTTTATTTCACTATGTAAGTCAACAAACTGCGTATGCTTTATTACTTAGATTCAGTCCTGTTTTACGTGTGAAGATACACCTGCTTAGTTGGCAGATTAATTTAAGTATCAACCTCTCGTACAGAGTTTTGTGGGTTCAATCACAAATCTTTGTACAATGCACCAATGATTGTTCCGAGACATGGGTGTAATTAGAGTCCGCTAATAAAGTTCCTCGCGGCAGAAGCATTATGCCTTTGTGCAAAGTGCTGTTTATAAAAACTTAAACTGATAAATGGATATAGGGTCTATATTTCTTTCAATTGCATTCCAAGCACTGATAGAAGATAGTTTAGAGCATAAATGGCAAAAACAGATTATAAAATATGCAAACCAGTATAAGTGTTATACAAAAATCAATAGATCATAATTTGCACACTACTTGTAATATCCAGCCTATTAATTATTTTAAGTTTGTTAAATTTTCAGTTATCAAAAATGTTACAAAAATCTGAGTTCATTTGTTTGTCAGACTTTTTATAGGTATAAGTTAGGTAATACCATACTACAGTAGAAACTCGATTATTCGGCCTTCGGTTGTACGGATTCGTGATTATCGGACTGTGAACCGCGACTTATGTATTGTGCCTACAAATCGAATTTATGCAAGCATGAATGTGTCTGAAATGGAATGTCCCGCCCGCGTCTCGCGAGATCAGTGCCCCATGCGTTTCATTATTGTTTTAGTTAGTAGCATAAGTACCCGCGGGATATGTATTCGTCTTTTAATAACCGCATATAAATATGTACATACTATAAGTATATGCACAAAACCGAAGAAAGTTTTTCATACATTCGATTATCCGAATGCCTACCGACAAGAATCAGTTGGTTTAATCGAGTTTCTACTCTATTTATATTTCTTATGTGAGGATTTACTTTTTTAGTATTTATTACACTAGATATGCGCGCCTCTCTGTTGTTTTCCATATAAATTATATTTTTCTTTACTATTGCTAAATTAGAGATTTTTATAATAGCTATATTCAACGGCGCTACAAAGTTAGGGGCTTTTATTGTTTTTTTAACAAGCTGCTGTCTAAAGATCTTGTATTAAATGGGTAACTGTAGGATCATTCTATTGTAATAGTTTCGTCTAATCCTTTTATTTTTGTACGCAGAACAATGATTACATCCAATCGGTGGCTCGCTGCCTACAAATGATGCTTCGCATCGACGAGTACCGCTTCGCTTTCCTATCTGTTGATGGCATTTCCACTCTCCTCTCCATTTTGGCGTCCAGAGTCAATTTCCAGGTAATGTAATTATAATTTGGGAATTTATTTTATGTGAATATATATTATTTTTTTGTGAATAATTTTCTTAATTGTTATAATTTCAGGTTCAATATCAACTCGTGTTCTGTCTGTGGGTGTTAACTTTCAACCCCCTTTTGGCTGAAAAAATGAATAAGTTCAACGCCATTCCCATCCTTGCTGACATCCTCAGTGACTCTGTAAAGGAAAAGGTTACCCGTATCGTGCTCGCCGTTTTCAGGAATCTGATCGAAAAGCCCGAAGATCAGCAGGTATGTTTTTTACTAAACTGCTTTATGAGACATTATAACGAGTCATCACACTTGAAATAAGTTTGATTTAGGTTGACTCGAAAACTTTCAACTAATTCTCTTATCATCTTATAAACTAAACCAAGGTAACTTAATAAAATCAAACTATTAAATAAAAGCACTAACTACACTTTCCGTGAGTATATAAATACTTTAATAACTTGCGGTGCCCCAGTGTGCTCACACCATTGTGGATCATCAGTTCCGCTAAAAATATTTTCCGAATTTTGTATAGAAATATTGCGCCATAATAATATACCAATAGGCTCTGAAAATTTCGAAATATGCAATAATTAGTGTGACTAAATTTTTAGATTAATCCATTTTTTTAGACATTTTTTTTTACAGTTTCTATATGTATATATATGTTATGTATGTATGCATATTCTATATACATATATATGTATATACAGTATGACTGATAAAAGATTGTACATATTCAAGGCAACGATAGATAATGGCCACATGTAACTAATAAAAGTATAAAAAGAAGATAATATTAATTAACTACATGGTAAACATCAACAATATTAGTGTTACAAGACTTCCAAAAATATTGTCACCCTACTGGCGATACACCGATACCGAAATCGAGTAACAGTTTTGTTAGCACTGTTGTCAAGATTTTGGATATTTATTACTAGAATTACTTAAACTAGGTGTAAGAATAATGTCATAAAACACTTAAAGTTATTTGTAGATTCATAGCTCTTACCAAGCCTGAGATAAAGTGATTTGTTTCTAATCAAAACAATAGGTTTGCCAGCGTACGTTGACCTCTGTCTGCGGCCCGCGACGAAAAAAAATACCTACTGGGTCGAGTCGCATAGGTAGAATATTTACCTAAAATGTAACTAGTTCAATGCGCGAACTGTTTAGTACCTACAATTGCTGACGTACGTTGACCTATCCCATGTGTCTATAACTAAATATTTTTATAAGATAATTAGTTCAAAATTTAAGTATCAATTTTTTTTACATATTCGGTATCAGAATCGAGTACTGAATACCCTCCTTCAATATGTACAATCTTTTACCAGTCATCCTGTATATGTGAGATATCTCACGTTGAATTTGATTTGAATAGAATTTAAGTTATATAAATTATTATACATTGTGTTTGTAATCGCATTAGCTTTAATGTTATCAGTTTCCTAGCAGAGCGCTGGCGCTCATTATCCGATTTTTTATTATTATTTCGAAAAAGTGAGCTCGACCCCCTTTCCGTGTGGTAACGGATTAAGAATACAATTCACCACTCCCTATCTTTCTTGTGGATGTCGTAAAAGACGACTAAGGGATATAATAATGTGCAAGAGAAGGAAACCTTGAAATGAAACCCTATACCAACATGTCTGACCGGTTTAGTAGGTTAAATTCCCTCCCATTGTGGAGGAGGCCCGAACCCAACAGTGGGACGTATGTGGGCTGCGATGATGAGCTCGACCCATTCAATGGGTCGAGCTCATCAGTAGTGTTGAGTAGGACATAAAACAGGCAGTACATTTGTCGCGTCAATTACGTCAAAATGTAAGAGCGGCTCAGCATTTCAAAATGTACTACTTCAAATTTTCTGTCGGGGTACTCGCGTTAGTCGCAAGCGATAGGGAGTATGGAACATGCTTCATAACTCTATAGAGTGAGAGAGAACGCGTCGAGCCTCCTCGTAATCGTATGCATCACTTCAGCACTGCGTCTACTCTTTCACCTGATTTATATGTACCAGAATGAGATGGCACTACTAAGTTCATGCTGAAACGTGAACAACAATATTGAGCTGAAAATTAATGTAAATAGAGTTACAAATGGCATGGCATGGTGTGATTTTATTTTGGCATCGCCTCGTTTGAAGTAGGATAGTACATTGTACTGGCTCAGTACAATGTACTAGCTTAGTACAAAAAGAGGATACTCTTACAAACTCATTCATGTCGCATCCTAACTCAATACGCCAATTCTCGTTGGCCTCGCCTCATTTGAAGTGTGACAATGTACTGCCTCACTACACAAAAGAGGCACCTCATACAAACTCTTTTTCATGTCATGTCCTATTTTTTTTTTTATTGCAAACGGTGGCAAACGAGCAAACAGTACACCTGATGGTAAGTGTTGCTGCCGCTCATGGACTTTTACAAGGCCGTTGCCTACCGCGAAGAAAGTGTGAATGCGTGCATTGAGGCTCGGTGATACCAAGGGCACCACCAAAACCCTCCACACGCAAACACCCTCAGAAAGCTGGGCTTCCATCTCTCTCGCTCACCGCACGAAGCGCAGTAACAAATCGCTACTACTCAGACGTCGATTTTCTGCGAGAGTGTGGTACTGCCCCGGACGGACATTGTGTGTACATAGGCAATTATTGAGTTAACCTTATAGAAAGCAACTTAATACAATTTAAAATGTATATTATTAAGGTCGCCAAGGAACACTGCATCGCTATGGTGCAATGTAAGGTCCTGAAGCAGTTGTCCATCCTGGAGCAGAAACGCTCTGATGATGAAGATATTATGAATGATGTCGAGTTCTTAAATGAACGCCTCCAAGCTTCCGTACAAGACCTTAGCTCCTTCGACCAATATGCCACGGAAGTTAAGAGTGGTCGGTAAGTATCATTAATTTGGAGTAGTTTAAAATTCAATTTATTTACTAATAAATACTGTATGTTTATTTTTTTGTCCGTATGGTGACGGAGTAAGAATACAATTCACCACTCCCTTTCTTGTCCGTGGATGTCGGAAAAAACGATTAAGGGATATAATACGCATATAACATCTATATATAGCAAGCGAAGGAAAACTCGAAATGAAATCCTATACCAACCTGTCTGACCAGCATGGTATAGTAAGATCAATTTCCCTCCTATTGTGGAGGAGGCTCGAGCTCAACAGTGGGACATATGAGCTGAAATGATGATTTATTTTTTTAACTTAACCTATTGGTGAAGTTATAAGTGCGGTTGGTGAGTAATATTATTCTTTATTTTTAAAATTCATTATAAGTAATACTAATTTTACGGATTTTATCGATTTTTGATTTCGCGACATTTCGAACACTTTTCAGTGTTAATGGTCACGGCAGGATGTCCATGCTCATGAAAGCTGAAAAGTATTCGAGACATCGGGCAATCAAATACAACATGTTAAAAACCGTAAAAATGATTTTAGAATTCATTCACTAATTGAGGAAAATAGTTATAAAATGTTTATAAAATCATAATTCATTTTCGATCGTTCGATCCATCTTTTCATGATCGTATTTTTAGTAAGACACTTTTATTTTTCAAATTCTACACACCACGGATTACCTAGATAATCCGGTTTGATAAGATAGATCTGTGGCGCTGTATTAGCTACATTCTATTTCATTTCGTATTTAGTCATTCCACATCAATCTATATAAAGATTGATCAATCAATCAATATAATCATACTATAATTGATTTAGCATTTTTCTTTATAAAATTCCTATGGATTGCCGCGTCACCTCGAAAAATAATTAAAATGATTAATTACTTTTTGTTGATTTACCAATTGACATGTTGGGTTATTTATTTATAAGAACTCTTTAAGTACCGTGAACGAGAACCTCATCTTTAGAAAACTCATGGAGGTTACGTTTAGTAACTAAATTATCGCTCGCATTCTTATCTTGACGACAGACGTTTTAACACGACACCTGTAGGAAAATGTTTTATTTTAATAATTTTTATTGAAACTATGAATAATAAGTAAAAAATCGATAAATATGGTATTCACATGATGTTTATGTAGTTTGGAGTGGTCTCCGGTGCACAAGTCTGCAAAGTTCTGGCGCGAGAACGCAGCGCGTCTGAACGAGCGCGGTCAAGAACTGCTGCGTACCCTCGTACACTTACTGGAGAAGAGTCGCGATCCCGTTGTCCTCGCCGTTGCTTGCTACGATGTGGGCGAGTACGTGCGACACTACCCGCGCGGCAAACAGTATGTATACTCACCTTTTTTTCTTATTACTAGGAATAGACTTCGCTGACGTTTATGTGGATTTTATCAATCAATTTATTTATCGCTTGAGAAACAGTACTTTTCCTGGATGAAAGAAATTTATATCCTCTTCTTTGTCTAACAACGTGTATGCGAAATTTCAAAAAGTTCAATAACATTGAAAACGTAAAAAATAGGCAAATATGCGCTCACATTTTTATTTATAATATTAATTACAATTCTTCACCCATTTAACCAAAAATGCGAGATGCTATAACTCCAAGTCCACTCATGCCGTCTTTACTGCCTGTACATTGTACTTGCGATGGACTGCTCAGTTGTCCTAACGTATCTTAACTGAAAATGCGAAAGTGCGTTTATTTGTTAAATATTCGCATTTTGACTAATCAATCTCATCATCGCAGCCCACATACGTCCCACTGTTGGGCTCGGGCCTCCTCCACAATGAGAGGGAATTTGACCTACTATACCATGCTGGTCAGACATATTGGTATAGAGTTTTATTTCGAGTTTTCCTTCTCTTGCACAGATGTTATGTGCATTATATCCCATAGTCGTCTTATACGACATCCACGGGCAAGATAGGGAGTGGTGAATTGTATTCTTACTCCATCACCACACTAATCTATCTACCATCATGAATTTTCGTCAGGGGTACAAAAGAGGAAAAAGAGCAGCTTCCATCTAGAAACAATTACTGATACCGTGGAGTAAATCATAATAGTATGCACGAATAAGATTGTACAGGCGTAGTCTGGGCTAGTGGACTAACGCCGTGTTTGACAGAAGAACCTAAGGTTATAGTTTGAAGTACCTAAAGCCCTTAAGTTCCTAGCCTATATGATGGGATACCTGCACCGTGCTACCTAAGGTGACAGGTGGATGTGAGATGGATGTTGGGTGGAGGATTGGTTATTCTCACTGCCAGTCAAGCAGACTCACTCGACTAATCAGAACTGACGGCTAAGGGTGTCTTGGCCACAGTGAGATGGAGCTTTGGGTGGAGGATTGGTAACTCTCACTGCCAGTCAAGCAGACTCACTCGACTAATCAGAACTGACGGCTAAGGGTGTCTTGGCCGCAGTGAGAGGGATGTAACTGAGAGATGAATAAATTCAAATCTGATTTATTTTACACAATGTGTGATATACGGTCACAAGTGATATACGGGTAAAGGAATTAATGTATGTATTGATCGTTTTTGACATAAACCTGTCGATTTTTTGAGTGTCACTACTCTTATCACCCCGTCGCTTCCTGGGTGAACGCTTTCCACTTTTGCCAAGGGCCACTTACTTGGACTTATGTTTTCATCTTTTATTAGTACTATGGTTCCAATTTTGATATTTTCTTGAGTTTCTTTCCACTTGTATCTTTGTTGAAGTTGATGTAAATAATCAGATGACCAGGCTTTCCAGAAATCTTTCTTCATTCTTTGAATTTGTTTCCATCTATTTATTAAATCAGTATTTATGTTTGATAACGGATCTGGGATTCCAACTGCTTCCCGACCAATTAAAAAGTGACTAGGCGTTAGTATTGTATTATCATTGATGTCTTCGCTTTGTGCACATAACGGCCTCGAGTTTAGGCAAGCTTCAATTTGATGTAAAAATGTTATCATTTCTTCGTACGTTAATGTCGATTCTCCAATTACTCGACGTAAATGGTACTTTACTGATTTTACGCTGCTCTCCCAAATCCCACCAAAAATGGGGGGTTGCTGGCGGATTAAAATGCCACTGAGTACCTATACTGGTCATCGTATTTTGGAATCCAGGTGACTGTGTTATTTGCAATAATTCTTGTTCCAAAAATTTCGCTGCGCCTACGAAGTTCGTGCCATTGTCACTATACATATGTGACACGTGTCCTCGTCTGGCCATGAACCTCCGCAGTGCCGCAATAAATGTTTCAGTTGTCAAATCTCCCACTAATTCTAGATGAATTGCTTTTGTTGCTAAGCATACAAATACAGCAATATATGATTTGTAGGACTTGTGACCTCTTCCTTTCATTGTTCTTGTTTGTATTGGTCCCGCATAATCCACTCCAGTGTGACTAAATGGATATGATTGCGTGACTCTTGCTTTTGGAAGTATCCCCATTTTCTGTACTTTCGTTTCGGACCTGTATCTCGCGCATTTGACGCACTTTTTTAGTGTACCTTTGACAACTTGTTTTCCACCTATAATCCAGTATTTTTGTCGTAGGACAGCTGTAGTTAGTTTATTTCCTCCATGTAATGTTTTCATGTGTGCGTTTTGTATTATTAATGACGTTATATGATGTCGGCGTGGTAATAGTATAGGATGTTTTTGATTATATGGCAAGTCAGCGTTTTCTATTCGACCTCCAACTCGTAATAATCCATCGTTATCAATAAATGGATCTAGTGTGGATAATTTACTGTTTTTCTGCAGTGATTTTTTCTTTCGAATAATTTCTTTTTCATCGTAAAATTCTTCTTGTTGCAATATGCATAGAATTCGTTTCTCTGTTTCTTCTAGTTCCGTACAGGATAATGGTTCGTGCTTTTTGCGCTTGCTGATAAATCTGTAGCAATACGCTAATGTTCTTATCATTTTATTGTAGTTAGAAAATCGACTCCAGATGTCATACTTTTCATTCGTAGTATTAATTGTTGTTGATAAACAGTACTTGGCTTCTTCATTTGGCTGTGGTGCTGTTGTTGTAATAGGTATATCACTCGTCTGTAACCATGGTGGGCCGTTCCACCATAAGGAACAGTTTATTAATTTTTCTGGCTCCAATCCTCTTGATATAATGTCCGCTGGGTTTTCAGACGATATGACATGATTCCATTGAGCGTTAGGTATTATGCTGTTAATTTCTGACACTCTGTTGGCCACGAACGTATGCCATCGCCCAGGATCTCCTGACAAAATATCGTCAACATAGAAATCCTGTAACGTTACTCTACTGGCGATAGGGTAATTGTCTTGTTCGTCTAATGCTAGTTGTTGTAATGTTCTCACGGCCAGATAAGGCGCGCTTGTTGTGCCATAAGTGACCGTTGTTAGTTCGTATTCACTAATGGCCTTTTTTGGAGAAAATCTCCATAAAATTCTTTGATATTTATAGTCTTCTTGGTTTATTTTTATGAACCGGTACATTTTCATAATGTCGGCCATGAAAGCAATCTTATGCGTTCTCCAGCGTAATAATATGTTTGATAAGTCTTGTTGAAGTCGTGGTCCTTTATGTAAATTTTCATTAAGGCTTATTTTACTACTTGTTTTACTACTAGCGTCAAATACCACTCGTAGTTTTGTTGTAAGAGAGTCTTCTTTTATTACCGCTTGGTGGGGAATATAATACTCTCCTGTGTAATATTCTGGTTTAGGTACTTTTCTCATATGACCCATATTTAGGTACTCGTACATAAATTCCTTGTATTGTTGGCGTAAATTGTCATTTTTTTCGAACTGACGTTCTAGTTGTAATAGTCGAGCCACGGCTTTTTTCCTTGACTCGCCATATTTTATGTTCGCGTCCTTAAACGGCAGTCGTACCGTATAAGTGCCGTCGAAACTTCGTATTGTAGCATTTGTATAGTAATTTTCACACAACTCATCATCTTTGGTGAGTGCATAGTGTCGTGGAATTTCTTCTAATTCCCAAAATTTTGTTAATTGTTGTATGTCGTCGGTGCGAGTCATCATGCTTAATACTTTGATGCCACCGTTTGTGTCTTGCGGATATAACCCGGATAAAATCCAACCCAATTCTGTTTCTTGAGCGATTATACCGCCTTGTAGTCGTTTAAAACCTTGTAATAGTATTTTACTATATTCTTGGGCACCTAAAATTATGTCTATAGGTCCCTTTTTGTTGTACGTTGGGTCTGCCAATAGAACATTGTCCAACTCTTGTAATTGTTGTAAGTTACTTCTTGGTAACGAGTTTGTAAGCTTCGGTAGTACTATAAGTGTTACAGGTAGTCTGTACTCACTAGAGTACCTTGGTTGTAGGTTTATGTTAATTGTATATTTCGATGTCTTAGGTTCGTTGTCTCCAATGCCTTTTATTTCGGCTCGAACCTTTTGTCTTGGATACGACAGCAGTTGTGCTACTTCTTCCGTGCAAAATGACGCTTCTGAACCTTGGTCACACAATACTCTTAATAATTGTGGTGTTCCATCATACGACGTGGTTTGTAATAGCGCTGTGGCTAATAAGACCGTATTTTTTGCCTCTAAATTGGTAGCTGATAAGTTCGATAACGTTGTGTTTTGTTTTTTATCACTCATAGTTGGTTTAGGAGTGAACTTTTTCGTATACTCAGAAGACCCTGGTTGTCTTTTAATTGAATCGAATGTTCGGTGTAATAGTGTGTTATGACCTTTATGTTGACATATTTCACATTTTGTATAAAACTCGCTCGTGCATTTTATTTGTTTATCATGGTTTAAGCAGCGTTTGCACATTTCTTTGTCTGAGACTTCCTTATATCGTTGCGTCACGTTCAAGGTTTTAAAACTAGGGCATTTATTTATATTATGTTCTGTGCTTTTGCAGTACCAGCAATGTTTACTTTTTGATGATTCTGCTATTGGTACGAGTGTTCCCCGGTATTTATTTATTGTATGATTCACCGAGTTATTACTCAGGTGATTATACGTAATTTTTTGCTGATCGTAGGACTTTAAACTTTTAAATCTTTTTTCTAAAAACTGTAACATTTCTTCAAACGATTCCAATTTGTTTGGGTGTTGTAACTGATCCTCGTATTTTGAATCAGTTTGTTGGTCCCATTTCCTGGCCAAAAGTCTAGCCAAAATAGGGTCCCATGTTGAAATGTCAATTCCTTGATGTTTTAAAGATTCCAAACATTCTTTTATGGTGTCGTGCATGTCTCTTAAACCCGCTGCATTCGCAACATTTAGCTTGGGTAAATCTAATAATTTATCGATGAATTTAATTGATATCATTCGTTCGTCTTCATAACGTTGCGTAAGCAATTTCCATGCGGTTTCATAGTTCGATTCACTTATCGTTAGATGACGTATAATTTTTGCTGCGTCACCTTTTACATTTGTCTTTAAATATTGCATCTTTTCTACCAATGAAATATTTTTATCTTCATGAATAATTTTTTTGAATAAATCATGAAAAGTATACCATGAGTCATAACTCCCAGTAAAAGTTGGAATAGAGATACGGGGTAGTTTTCCTGACGACTGTGTTAAGGTTATTTTTTCGCTGGAACTGTCATGGATTTTTTCTTCCAGCATCTCCATTGTAGTATCGAACTCAATTTGGGTGTTTTCAAAATATTTATTTTTGAAGTAAAGGTGTCCCGATGTATCCTCCTCCAATAATAATTCAATGTGTGTTTCTTCAATATCCTGCCATCGTTTTTGTAAGTTGTTTATTGTAGTTTGTAAATGCCATATAGGTTTGTTTTCAGTGACTGATTCTTTTGCCTGAATTAGCCTTTTTGACATCTGGGATATCCTGAACATTTGTATAAACGTCTTGGGATTCCCTCTCCCTTCTTCTTCGTTTGTGTTTTGTTCTTCAGGTTCATATATCGCCTGAACAAGTTGAAGTCTTGCTTCATAGTTTTGTAGGTGGGCTAAGCCCTCGTTGTATTGTTTTTGGATATTTCCAAAGTAGTTTGTAGTGATATATTTGTGAGATGATAACATCTCTTGTTTTTCCAGTTTCGAGTGATTCTCTTGCACCCGTTGGAAAATAGTAGTTAGTGTTTGTCTTTTTTCGTCAATGTATTTTTGTGTTCTTCGGCTCACGGAGTCCTTTTTAATGTTTGTAATTATCCTCCTGATCTCGTTATAATCCTCCTCCTGGCTCCTGATTGCTGTGTTTATTTCTTGTATGTCCATAGTGCTTCTTTTGTCTTCTTCCCTAATAGCCCTACCCTAACTTCCCTACTACTAATGTTTTAAGTCAATACTTATCGTACCTGCGCTCTCGCTATAACACGTCCCTGAAGGTGCGACTTCTCAATCAGCTGGTGAGTCCCGCTTGTGGGAGGCCAGTGACCGAACCGCAACGAGAGGCTTTCTGACAGAGTACGTAAGTAAAAGTCCTTCAGTCAATTCCGAAACTGATGCTTTGTTGAGTACACCAGCCCGTTCTTAACTGATTCGTATGTCTGTTATGTCAAACCTACGGGGGGGTTAGAGGGAGAAAAAAAAAAACTTTACTTTTACTCGAAGGACCAATTGTACAGGCGTAGTCTGGGCTAGTGGACTAACGCCGTGTTTGACAGAAGAACCTAAGGTTATAGTTTGAAGTACCTAAAGCCCTTAAGTTCCTAGCCTATATGATGGGATACCTGCACCGTGCTACCTAAGGTGACAGGTGGATGTGAGATGGATGTTGGGTGGAGGATTGGTTATTCTCACTGCCAGTCAAGCAGACTCACTCGACTAATCAGAACTGACGGCTAAGGGTGTCTTGGCCACAGTGAGATGGAGCTTTGGGTGGAGGATTGGTAACTCTCACTGCCAGTCAAGCAGACTCACTCGACTAATCAGAACTGACGGCTAAGGGTGTCTTGGCCGCAGTGAGAGGGATGTAACTGAGAGATGAATAAATTCAAATCTGATTTATTTTACACAATGTACACCTTATATACTACTTATTGCTAATACACACATATACCATTTTGTGTTAGTGTGTCGTAAGTGTAAAGTATAACGCAGTGTCTTTAAATCATGTCAGTGCTAATTTTGCACATTTGTATGTTGACATGCTTTACTTGTATGTTGACATGCTCTACTTTTGAGTTTGCTGCGTTGCATGTTCAATGTGCATTGAACAAAGATGAAACAACACAATAACTTTTAGCAGTATTAACATTGTAATTTTTATTAACAGCATTATTGAACAACTGGGTGGTAAACAGCGTGTGATGTACCTGTTAAGCCATGATGATCCCAACGTACGATACGAGGCTTTACTTGCTGTACAGAAACTGATGGTTCACAACTGGTGAGTAATAATTGAATACTATCCATCCGCGCAGATGAATAGTGCAATTTAGTAAAAACTTCATTATCTGTACTTTCTATTTCTTTGGATGCCACTGAATTTCCACTCTTTGGAAAGATAAACAATAATACTCAAACGTACATGCGAAATTTTCTTCATTATTTTTTTTTTAATTATACTTATAATCTAGACTAGCAATATATTATAAGGTTATCGAGGCACAAAAATCATACAAATATTGTTTCATTTATATCATATCAGGCCTTGCAAATAAAGCATGCATCTCTAGTTTTAACAGAAGACTCTCAAGGACAATTTTTATTTTTTATTTGACTGAAAATTTCTAATTATGGATAAAAAATTATTCATACATATATATGTATTACTTATGATTGATTTATAGTTGAATTTATAAATTCAGAATCCTTTATCAAGCATTGATAGTAATTTAGTTTTTGGATGCATACTATGGAGGTTTATGCTACACGACGCTCCACGAGGGTTGACATCATAAACCTGGGCTTATAGCAATAGTCTCTACCGTTTTTTTAACAATGTATATATTTCTAGGATAGGATATCTACTAGTAAGTGTCACCTTCCATTCCCCGTCTTATCTTACAGTTAAAAATAAACGATAAATAAATTATCAGCATCTCTTATTTTTCTGTGGAAGTCGAACAACCGCTCGAGGGATTACGATGAGAATGGGGTGCAGCAATCTTCTGGGAATTTATAACGTCGATTGCTATCGCGAACGGCCAGTTGCCAAGTCTGACGACAATGGTGTTTTGTCTCATGGGGGACGACCTATGTCCAACAGTAGACGTTGATAGCCTGATTATGGAGCTATGATACTTCTCGGTGTTATAATGTCATGTAAAAAAATGTATCTGCCTCCTTGGTTTTTTGATTTACGCATGGAAATACTGACCGGAAAAGTTGAAATTACTGGAATCTTTTGTCGATTTTTTACTTTATCCAGGCGGGTATAAACTCGCTATTTTTAAGACTTGCAAAATACGTATACCAAGTATGAGCGTGCTCGGCTATACCTCTGCTTCTTCACTCATTTCAACAGAAAATTGTGACTGAAATAATCTTATTTTACAGGGAATACCTTGGCAAGCAACTGGAAAAGGAACAGATTGACAAACAAGCGGGCACTGTTGTTGGAGCTAAAGCCTAAACGTATTGTATATTTAAAAGAAATATTAATTCATTGTTATTATTGTTGTCATGGAATGATACCGGGCCTTTTGACGTGTTAGCAATAAAATAGTAATTATAACTGTAAATAAAATGTTGATATTTGCATTCAATATTGGCGAACTTGCCTCCTTTTATTTGTTTTAACAAGCAACAATGTATACCTAAGTATAATTATGAAGATCCATGGATGCTTACAGAAGAGCGCCTAGGAGATAACACAAGTTTAAAACATTTTGTGTAGTACACATTCCTTTAAAGGGCTTATATATTACTAAATGAAATATATGTAGTGATTATATATAAAACATATTTAATGTTTTTGAAATTAATAGAATATTTATTAGCTGTTTGTAATGTGATAACTGGCTACATCAGTATTGTGAATAAAGTTCATCATATATTAAATGTAATTTTATTTCTTTTTTAAATTTATTATTGTTATTTTCTATGATGATTCATCATCATCATCGCAGCCCACTTCGCAGCACTTTTGGGCTCGAGCTTCCTCCACAATGGGAGGTACTTTGACCTATTATACCATGTTGGTATAGGATTTCATTTCAAGGTTTCCTTCTCTTGCACATTATTATATCCCTTAGTCGTCTTTTACGATATCCACAAGCAAGATAGGGAGTGGTGAATTGTATTCTTACTCCGTCACCATACGGAAACTATGACGATTATTGGCATCTATTAGAGAAATATAGAAATGTATAATTTTCAGTTGGATTGATATAATAGGTATAGTCTCAGCTTTTCGGCTCAAAATGAACTGTTAGTAAGTCAATTAGTGTCCTTGTACTCAATATCTCATAGGTAGTTTATAAAAATAAAACATCCAGTGTACTGGCACCGCATCCGGTGATCGTTTAATAATGCCGCATCCTCCAGGGCTTACCGGATCCGTTTTCCGGATTGCAATTCCTAGTTCTAAGCTCTCAGAGTAAGGTGTATTTTGACATATTATAATCCTGTGTCTTATTAGGTTTATCTTATTGATCTTCAT
Organism: Lymantria dispar; assembly: GCA_032191425.1. Classification (NCBI taxonomy): domain Eukaryota; kingdom Metazoa; phylum Arthropoda; class Insecta; order Lepidoptera; family Erebidae; genus Lymantria; species Lymantria dispar. The sequence goes on from CM063458.1 coordinate 16,471,975, forward strand.
CGTGCATGTTGTTGAATAAACCACCGATATACAAGAATGTCTCGGTGATTATTATCAATTTGAATCCTGATAATCTTAGCAAAATTCAAATTTTTAATAATCATCGTACAGTCACATTCATGCTTTGCACGAAAATCTAGCAGTCGCACCGGATAACTCGACTGTGACTTCTAATATCTGTGCTACAAGTGCTAATCTTGAAATAACGAGCAGTACACAACGTGTTTTTGAATACGCGATTGGTCGAAAATCTGGTGTAGTTGGAGTGGTAGGTACTGTAGTATTTTGATAAATTCGTTTGTTTGGGCCATTAATAAACTCTTAAAAATACTATTTCAAATCGTTTCTATTGGTGCTATCCCTGAAAAAGGTAACCATCCTGGCAATGGCGCCAGTACAAGCTCAATCCAAAATCCAAGGATATTGCCCAAAAACAGCAGTACTTAACACGCTGAACTAGCCATATGCAAGTTATATGGCTTGACGACCGCATCGGCAAGAAAGGTTCTCTAATGGAATTGATCGAATAGAAGCAACATAAAGGAACTTTCTATCAGGTGAACTGGTGATTTGGTAAGAGTTACACAGAGTTGATAAATCCAAGTCTTGAATAGTTTTTGGTGGTATTGGACGTTATTTTTAGAGGAAGTTTATGCTACGTTTAATCTTTTTCCATTTTCAAAATATTGGCGAGGATTGGTTAAAGCTCCCGTCATCATCATCAACGTTCAGCTTATTGTCGTCAACTGCTGGACCTAGGCTGCCCTCATTTTTCGCCACATAGTGTCGTCCCGTACAGCCTGTATTCAATAACGCCCAGAAACTTTCACCAGGTCGTCAGTCCACCTAGTGGGCCGGCGCCTTACACTGCGTCGTCTGACACGTACTTGTCACTTAAAAAACTTATCTCCAGCGGTTATCGGTTCGCATTGAGCCTGCCCATTTCTACTGTAGCATACTAATTCTTCGTTTTACATAGCTATATTTATTGTAAAGGGAACAAACCCTTTGGCTATCCGAATGCAGGAGCGTTATACCAAGAAAAAAACACGGTTGGCAGGTAGTTTTGGCGATTATTTGGTAGTTTTATATTTATTACCTACATTTAATATCTTTGTGTTATAACGTTTTATCTATACCAATAAATAAAATTGGAGTGTCTGTTTGTAATGTCAAAATAATAGGCTTTTTTCATGCTCACACGGTTATTTGCACGACACCTATGCCTAAAATAGCAATTAAAAAATTTTTGTCTGTCTGTCTGTTTGTTCCGGGTAATCTTCAAAACGGCTCGACCGATTTCAAAAATTCTTTCACCAATGGAAAGCTATAATATCAAGGCGTAAACTAGGCTATATTTTATCCCGGTATTCCTACGGGAACGGGAACTACGTGGGTAAAACGACTATAACCTATAACCGAAGCGAAGCGAGGGCGGGTTGCTAGTATTAATTAACTAGCAACCCGCCCTCGCTTCGCTTCGGTTTTAGTCGTTTTACCCGCGCGGTTCCCGTTCCCGTGGGAATATCAGGATAAAATATAGCCTAATTTACGCCCTGATATTATAGCTTTCCATTGGTGAAAGAATTTTTGAAATCGGTCCAGCCGTTTTGAAGATTACCCGGAACAAACAGACAGATAGACAGACAAAAATTTTTTAATCTGTATTTTAGGCATAGGTGTCGTGCAAATAACCGTGTGAGCATGAAAAAAGCCTATTATTTTGACATTACAAACAGACACTCCAATTTTATTTATTGGAATAGATTATACTCGTTCCAACCATTTATTTTACTTTTGGCAGGTCGAATTCTGATCAATTAGTGTTGTACCAATGTATTACGGATACTATGTTTTGTAATAATCGATTTTAGTCAGGAAGAACTTTTAATCGATTTAACACGGATATTTTATGTTTGCTTAAATACATATTTCATATTATTTAAAAACTTCACTTCTGTAAATATATTTGTTATTTGGGCACATTAATTTTTGCATACCCACTAATTCAGTCCTCCCAAAATATTTTACTTTGTACTTTGCAAAATAAAAAATAACTACTTTATGAAGCATTTTTCCATTAAGCGGGGTCCGCTGCTCCAAACTTTACTTAGAGACAATGGCGCCCTCGTCTGCGGTAGTAAATCACTAATTTTCTCATCCAGCCTACCCCTTTTTTTTAAGCCGAATTGGCAACACTGAACGGCGCGCCGGCGACGCCATTTTGTTGTGTTGTCTGTCACTCGCAACAAGACTCCCGTGCTAGTCACATTTCTGTTCGCTGAGTGCTCTTTCATATTTTTCATACGCTGTGTTGAGTATTTATATTCCACCGTATTGATTTCATTTTTCTTACTTTGATTGAGTTGAGTGTATCGTTCCTCCCAGTAAGATTTTACTTGCAAAATGCCGAAAGGTATGGTGCTTAAAGGACAATCCAGAGAGTTAGTGCTGCGGCTTCGTGAATTTTTTGAAAAGGAAAGCCGCAATGGCGGATTCCTTATACCAGTAACCCAAGTTAGAGACCGTGTTGCAGCAGCATTAGGTATTAGTGCTCCAACGGTGGCGAAAATTACTAAAGAAGCCTATGGTAGTAGTGGTATTGAACAGAACAAGCTATCTACGCCTAAGAAAAACGTCAGCCCCGTAAAGTGACAGCAATTGACAGTTTTGATACTGATGCTATTCGTCGTCATATATACAATTATTACACAAGCAAAGAGATTCCTACTTTGAAAAAATTAGTAGCGTCTCTACGAAATTGTGGCTTGTTTCGTGGTCAAAAATCTTCTTTGTCAAATGTGCTGCACCAAATCGGGTTCTTGTATAAGAAATCCGACAAAAGAAAAATTTTAATGGAACGTCGTGATATAGCCTTGTCTCGCTGTGAATTTTTAAGACAAGCGAAGAAAATAGAAGACTGGTCGAATGTCGTTTTCACAGATGAAACTTGGCTCAATGCCAATCATTCCATACCAAAAGGTTGGACTGACGATACTGCTGCTTCTACTTCTGCAGTGCCAATGGGGAAAGGTGAACGCCTCATCATTTGCCATGCGGGAACTACAAAGGGATTTGTACCAGACGCTCTGTTAGCGTTCAAATAAAAAAAAAACAGGAGACTATCATGAGGAGATGAATGCGGACGTGTATGAAAAGTGGTTCAGAGAAATGCTTACATCACTTGAAGAGCCATCAACAATATTTATTGATAATGCACCCTATCACTCTCACCAAATTAATAAAATGCCAACACAGGCCAACAAAAAACACGAGATTATAAACTGGCTTCGTGATAATGGGGAAGATGTGGACGAATCCCTACTAAAAGTAGAATTACTTAAAATATTAAAAAGTAGCCAAAACGATATGTCATCGACGAAATGGCAGCAGAATATGGGCATGTTGTAATCAGAATTCCTCCGTACCACTGTCAATATAATCCAATTGAAATGATCTGGGCACAAGTCAAAGGACACGCCGCAAGAAACAATACAACTCCTCCTTTCACAGCAAATAAAATGCTTGAACTTTTAAAAAACGCATGTGCTAGTGTGACGCCTGAAAACTGGGCGAGTGTCGTCAACAAGACAAAAAATATAATATTCTCTGATTGGGATCGGGAAATTGAATTTGACAACATACCTACACAAGAGTTAATAATAAACACTGCAGATGATTCAAGCGACGATTCGAGTTCGTATGAAGAATCCGACAATTCGTTATAATAAAATAATATTAAAATATTTTGGTTGTTTTATTTCATGTTATAGGTATGATGAGAAGATTTTTATATTTTAAATAAAACTACTTTACGGATTTTATCGCGTTTGTATTTGATTTTTGATTACCCGACGTTTCGAACACTTTACAGCGTTCATGATCACGGGTGGACTAAGATGTCTTAGTCTTTTATAATTTTTAAAAAAATTATATTGTTTATGGTTAGTAATAATTAATTATTACTAACCATAAACAATATAATTTTTTCATGTAGAATCATTTTCTTCTTACACTGGCAATAAATTTTGTATCAAAATGTGGGTCAATATTTAATAACTAATTTCTGTATCGGGTAGATAATTATAAATTTTCTGCAGTAACGATGACTTGTTGGACGTGAGACATCTTAGTAATAATTAATTATTACTAACCATAAACAATATAATTTTTTCATGTAGAATCATTTTCTTCTTACACTGGCAATAAATTTTGTATCAAAATGTGGGTCAATATTTAATAACTAATTTCTGTATCGGGTAGATAATTATAAATTTTCTGCAGTAACGATGACTTGTTGGACGTGAGACATCTTAGTCCACCCGTGATCATGAACGCTGTAAAGTGTTCGAAACGTCGGGTAATCAAAAATCAAATACAAACGCGATAAAATCCGTAAAGTAGTTTTATTTAAAATGTATAATACTCGCGTAAACATCAGAAATCAAGATTTTTATATCTCCCTGATACAATTTTAACGTGTTGTCTTACAACAATTCAAAACTCAGTTGTCAGCTGACTTAACTGCAAATAAGTGTAATCGATTATTTGCGATTCATTAGTTTGCACCGAATACTTTTGATCCTGTCACTAGATGCGATAGAACGTAACTTTTTTTATAACGGAAATGAATTATCACTTAAATTTTATGAATAGAGCTATTTACGGCATATTAATGTATTTAGTGGGTAATAATTAAGATATATAAATATTATTGGGCAGTTTATATATTTCTCTGTTCACTCGTTTCAAAGTTAATAATTGCGTATAATGAAACAGTTACGTCCTAAAGCATGTGTCAAAAGTAAAATAAATGGTTGGAACGAGTATAAATAATTTTGATAGCACTTTATATGTGCGCAGCAACAACTGTACTGAATATTATGTAACAGTGCTTTACATACGTTTTCGTTTCCACTTAAATTTCCTGAAGATACCTACTAGATAATGTAGGCATTGTACTTTTACTGACAATGACTTAAATAAAGTGTTATTTCATCATCATTATCATTTCAGCTCATATATGTCCCACTGTTGGTCTCAAGTCTTCTCTGCAATAGGAGGAAAATGACCTACTACAACCACGCTGGTCAGACGTATTGGCACAGGGTTTTGTTTCGAGTTTTCCTTCTCTTACATAGATGTTATATGCATATTTTGTCTCTTAGTCGTCTTTTACGACACCCATGGGCAAGAGAGGGGATGGCGAATTGTATTCTTACTCCGTCATCACACGGAAAAGTGTTATTTAATAAATAAATATTTGGCTGAAAAGTTTTAGTAACCAAGCCATAAACTACAAAAATTCAACTTGAAAATATAATTTCAGAGATCACAAACTATCACAGAAATATGGAGGGTCATGGTAGTAATAAGTACTACGTACAACAGGAATGAGCTGTTGTCGCAAAATTGAAGCCGAGCGGGAGCTCAGTAACTGTACTTTTTATCCCTCTCTGGCGATGGTGACCATATTGAAATATGATTTAAGGACAATAATTATAAAAAATGATTTATGATCTGACGTCAGCAGATCATTGCTTCAGATGGATTTTAATCAAAGATGCTAATGATAAATTTGCCCTTTGCGGCACTATACATTTTCTGTTTTTGCTTGCTTTTCACACTCGCGTCCTATAGGTAGGTACCTTAGAATAATAACGTATAGAAGGTACGTTCACGCACAACAAGTGAGGCATTTCAATTGGAGCCTAATGGAGCTTACGCCGGAACCGTTTCGTAATGTTCAAGTCATTGTACTGCATGTACGTACGCAATTCTTAAAAAATAAATTAATAATTATGGCGGTTTGTGCATTCAAATGGTGTCACAACACATTTGAAAAACTTAAAAAGGTTTTTAACATTACTTTTAAAAGTATTTCGACGATTTATGTTAATAAAAACAAAATTTGATTTCATAATTTGTATAGTGGTTTGCGTGTGTACGTGTGTAATCATCTGCGCGCCATTAGTATTTTAGATTCAAATTTTGAAAGTTCGAAGTATTGACACTATCCTTCTATACGTTATTATTCTAAGGTAGGTACTTACTGACTGGTGCTTTCGGGATACGACACGACATGCAGCTGGACTGAGATAAAATTACGATAAACTGCCTATTGTGGTATATTTAATTAATTAGGTAACAAAAAAAAAACAGTTAAGTTTACATTTAAGTTTAATTCTAAATCAGACATTGCTAAATAAAACAGTCTTGTGAAGTTTCTGCCGCAAACCCAGCTTATTCCTTATATGTTTCATTGATTCTAATTTTGCATTATGAGTTACACGTAACCGCGATCATTTGCGCCACCAGAAAAATCTAATACGATTTTCGGACACACTATCAATAAAACTGCACAAACTGTCTGCGCAGTCGAATCGCTGCGATATATCATTGTCGTGTATACCGACCCTTACTCCTCCGTCACCACACAGGCACGAAAACAGTATAGTCTAAATAATACCTAAGTCTAAGTAAAAAATAGTAAGTCTTAAATGGTTAACTTTGAACTTTAACTTGCGTTAAATTTTCGCGAATTTAATGCTTTAACGATTATCGAAGTTAAAATTTTAATTAACAATTAACGAAGTTAATTTTTGGATTAACTGTGCCCACCATATTGGTATATAATACATGGGTATAATATTTATCCATATTTCCCTAATATTAAGATCTTTAGGAAATCTGAAATTGAAACAAAGTAATTTTAATATCGAAAGGAATAAAAAATGCATAGGTATTTAAGTTATTTTGTTCTTGAACTAGGACTGGATAGCATGGTCACCGTAATTCTCCATTCACATTAATTCACATTCAATTATGTTTAAAAATTTCATGTGGGGTTGTCAGGTCAGGTGTCCGTATTTAAGAAAACCTATACGCCAATCGCAACATTTTTGCGTTAATAAGGTTTTACACGTAGCAACAAATAATATTGCTTTAACATGTCGGTAATAAATTATTATTTATATTTATAAACATTTTAGAAGTAAATGTTTTTACTTCATTACATTACATAAATCGCCTATTTTTCTACCAACTACGAAATAATTGAAATCAACTTAACTCTGGCAACTGTAAGTCACTGTTAGAACGGGACACAGGGTACAGTGGTTGCCTTCTCACTCGGCTTCATTTTTATTTTGCGTGCGACAAGACTCTTACTTCCTTGACATATGGTTTAATTTTCTTTGTTTTAGCTGCAAGATGCACAGACAGAGCTCATTCCTGTTGTACGTAGTACTTATTACTTCCATGTGGAGGGTAGAGTACCTTTACCCTTTATACACAGAATATCCATACTAATATTATAAATGCGAAAGTAAGGATGTTTGTTTGTTTGTTTGTAACGCTTTCACGCTTAAACCACCGAACCGATTTCAAAAATTCTTTCACCAATGGAAAGTTATAATATCAGGGAGTAACATAGGCTATATTTTATCCCGGTATTCCCACAGGAACGGGAACTACGCGGGTTTAAGCGACTGAAACCGAACCGAGTTGCTAGTAACTAATAAAGCATGTATTAGTCTGTGTTCTTAATGGGATATGACTTGGAGAGAAAAAATCGATTAATAATTTTTCTTTTTTTCAAATAAATCGATTTGCAAAAAAATTATCAATTATTTTTTTTTATTATTTACAATTATTTTTAATCGATTAATTATTTTAATTAAGCGATTATTTTTATAATCGATTTTTTTACTATTTGTAGTTCTTTTCTTAAATTTTTCTCCCAACAGTATTATGATGACTTTTTTAGGGCATCTGTGATTTATTTTCTAATATAGTCGTCCAATCATATTCTTACTCAACAGACATTGGCGGAATGGTAGCACACTTATGCTGCTAAGGCCATTAAAGCAAGATACCTTTTTTTAGGAAATTTAACTGCGGTATTTATTTTCTATATAATAAAAAGGTTTAAATTTAAACAAAAAAGCAAATACCAAAATAATCGATTAATTTTAATATAAAAAAATCGATTTTATTATTTAGAAAATCGATTATTATAAACAAAAATCGATTAATATAAAAATCGATATATTTTTTACATCCCTAGTTCAAATTAAAATTACCATATAAATAATGCTCTATTTAAATTATCCATTAATTTAATTTTATTACTATCAGTGATACTATTGTTTATCTAAAGATATATATTTCTATAATTCTTACTAGCTAATTTTAAAAGCCATATATTTTTTTTGGAATAACATAAACAAAATTATAACCCCTTTCACACATTCAAAACATTGTTATTTTTAATGTAATATCCCCGAAAACTTAAGTAATGGATGTGGAAAATGTGTTAGTTTTAAAAGACTATAAAACAGTGCCAGATATAGTTCATGAATACAGCCCTACACTTAAGTTTGGACATATACCTTTAGTGATAGACAATGGTAGTTAAAATCATAATATTCTTGCATTTCCAGGGATAAACTACAAAATATAAATATAATATTTTTCTAGGTTCATACCAATGCAGAGTGGGATGGTCAATCTATGATGAGCCGAACTTGATTTTTAAGAATTTGATAGCTAGACCACGAAAAGATAGATGCAAAAAAGATGCTGAGCCTCCTGCAACACCTCCAATACAAATTGGCAATGATATCATAAATATAGAGGCAGTAAGGTTAGTTGAATATTGGATTTCTACTTTTTATCTTGTTGCTATTGGTGGCAAACGAGCAAACCATAAGGTAAGTGATGCCCGCTCATGGACTTTTCCTAGGCCATTGCCTACCGTGAAGAAAGTGAAGGGAGTGTATATGCATGCAATGAGGTTGGGCGATACTAAAGGTTTCACTAAAACTCACCAAATGCAAAGACCCTCTGAAAGTTGGCTACCGGCTCTCTCGCTCTGCTTGCTACTACTCAGATGTCAATTTTCTGCGAGAGTGTAGTACTGTCCTGAACGGACCGGCCAGCGGCTGTAGGCAGACAATGTCAACAGCGTGGTCCTACCACATGATATTGTATGGAATGGTACACTTCAGCCAATGTTATGAGGCTGGTGTTTGATTATACATATATACTTAAATAGTATATACTAAAATGATGAAGTACAAATGGCCAAACTAATAGACTGACTCTTGAGTAGCTTCACATGACATCAAATTTCACTTGTTAAAATTACATGAAGCTCCTGCATTTCACGATTTATTCTTTATTGAATCCTTAGTAATGTTATAAATATGGATATGAGTTCGTTTGTTAGTTATGATAAACTAAATCACTATTAAAACTCGGGCAATCAATTTTAATAATACTTTCACTAATGGAAAGCTACATTATCAGCAAGTAACATAGTCTGTATTTTACCCATATTCCCATAAGACCTACACTGGAAATTTAACAAATTTAAAAATGTATGAAAGAATCTGGAATGCATGTTGAATATTTAAAGTATAAATAATTTTAGTAAATATTTTCAGATTTCAGCTTAAGACTCAATTTGACAAAAATGTAGTGACACACTTTGAAGCACAGGAACAAGTATTTGACTACATTTTCTCACATTTGGGCATTGACAGTGAAGGCTTTGTACCACATCCTATCGCCCTTACTGAAGCCTTTGTAACACCCAATTACTGTAGGCAATGTAAGTATATTTTTTCTATAAAAGTTAATTAGCTAATGTACCTTAATAAATTTATAATTTACCTTAATAAACTGGCATTCAATATCATCACATTTATATTTGCTCATTAATAAACGATAAAGGTATGAAGGCAGACAGCAGTTTTAAATCCATAGCTTTCCGTTAATCCAGTCCATCTAAGCTCCAACCCCATAATTATGTATTAGATACCATCATCACACAATAGTTTTACACCTACCGTTGGCAGTCCACGTGTGTTATGTGCAGACGTGGAGTGTCATCGGTAGATGTGGGACGCGGATGGGATGGGCCCATTTTTAGATTAAATTTCTCCAGAGGTATCTGCGTATTGGATCTGTACCCCCGTGTAAGACTGTTAAAGGATCGGGTATCCTCCCTGGAAGATAGCCGTGACAATCAGAGATACATTACAAAAAATACATAATAATGAAAAAAATAGTTACAAAAATTAACATGATAATCAAAAAAAAATTGTGACTAAAAGTAATATAGTATCAAATCAAATATAATATCAAATAGTAATTAACGGATCTATTTTGGTAATAATTGCAACATTGGAACTGGATATTACAGATAAATAAAGTTATATATAGATGTTTATATTTTATAAATATTCACTTCAACTCGAAATAAAATCATTTATTATGTGTATTTCCCTGCATCTACAAATTATAAGTTAAATTATTTTTCACACTATTAATTAATCATCTATTCCGTGTGATAACAGAATAAGAATACAATTTGATACCCCTCTTTCTTACCCGTGGGTGTTGTAAAACACGATAAAGGGATTATAGTATGCGGATAACGTAATACAGTGGATTTCATTTATAACAACCTCGGTTGTAACGACTTTTCGGTTATAGCGACGCCGAACTTACGTCCCTAGAATTTAAAGCATCCTTTTGTAGGAAATACATTTGGCAGGGTTGGCAATGTTTAAAACAATACAAAATTACATATCACGTTTAAAACATAATTGAAAACAATTTGTTTTAAACATGTTTAAAACACATAAAAAAAACACATTATATTTTTAGTTAGAAAATATTAAGAAACTCCTTTTATGGTATGTTTTTTACCAAAGAGTTGGCAACTTCGATGTAACTAACTGAGATTCCCCTGACTGACAAGCGGTCGTGCGGTGAATGCTCATAAAACGTGAAGATTGCCCGGCTTGCTAGAATGAAAGCCGAACTAATTCGCTTGAGAAACTTCAGATCATGGAAGTTGAGGGTTGAGTTGAAGATAAGAGAAGGGAAGTTGATTGAACTTGATTTGATTGCATCTTAACTTGGAAACCATTGTTTTAAATCTATCTACACTGACGGACTCATAAACTGCATCAAAGTAAAAAACGACTTTGAAATAAATATTTTAACCAAGTATGCAAACTTTCTACACAGATTTAAATTGAAACGTCTAGATTGGTTCGTTAACTTTAAAACAGTGTAGGGTTATATCCTTAAGTTTAAGTTTGTATACTGGAAAGGACCTTAAAATATTTTTGAAGAAAAAACAGAAATTTAAACAAAATTGGTTTAATTAAAAAATTGATTTTAACAATAGACACAAACTTTATGCAAGGGTTTTTTTTATATTTTAATAAGGTGTATTACCTCCACGTGCCCTTATTACGGATTCTAATCGGTTCCGCATAGATTTGATTAGGGTTATTAAAAGATCTTGCGGAATATTGTCCCATTCTTCTGAAAGTGCTGTTCTTAGTTGTGCCACTGTCGTAGGCACAGGATTTCTCGCATATACAGCTCTTTTTAAATTGTCCCAAAGATGCTCAATGGGATTAAGATCCGGGCTGCGTGCTGGCCAATTCATTGTACGTATCCCAACCTCTTCGCAATATTGTCGAACTTGTGCAGCAGCGTGCGGCCGGACATTATCCTGCATTAAAGTAAAATTTTCGCCTATAAATCCCATGTAAGGCACCACGTGATCTTCTAAGATCTCTGTTATGTAGCGATGTGCAGTCAAACCCTCTCTACTACCGTTTTGACGGACCATGTCTATGAACACAAGTTCTGTTCGCCCGTTCATCGATATGCCACCCCAGACCATGCACGAACCGCCTCCAAAAGGAACACGCTCCTCAATGCAACTTTGAGCATATCGCTCCCCACGTCGACGATAGACTCTTCTGCGACCATCTGCACCATATAAACATGTCCTACACTCGTCTGTGAATAATACGGAGGCCCATTGCTCATCTATCCAATTTAGGTGATCACGCGCAAATCTTAAGCGAGCTTGTCTGTGAGCTACAGTCAACTTTGGACCATTTGCTGGTCTAAAAGGGGTGATATCGACTTCCTTTAACCTTCTTCTTATTGTTCGTGCACTAATGTTTACTCCATGTACTTCATTAAGCTCTGTTTTGATGTTAACTGACGTGAGGAAACGATTTTGCAGGGAAGTTGTAACAATAAATCAGTCATCACGACCGGTGGTTGCTCGAATTCTGCCTGTACCACGTCTCCTTTTGTAAGAACCTGTCTCCACAAACCTGTATATTCTAGAAACCGTAGACTGGTTTAAATTTAAATTTCTACCAATCGTTCGTTGATCCAAGCCCTCCCGCACCAATGCTACAATTTGAGCAGCTTGTTCGGACGAAGTATCCATATTATGGTTCAGAAACTCTCGATGAGTTAAAAAGCTAACCCAACAATTCTGCTGGTAACAATAATTCAATTGACAAAAGAATAAAAAATCAATAAGAATCAATTTTAAAACTTTGATATAAATAACACGCAAATCTGATACTACGAGTAAATTTTCTTTTCCTGGCTATATTCATTTGTTTTACTGCAGTTCTATTTTTAAATTTTGCTTTTTTTTTAAGATTAAGGGCCAATCTCTCTATATTAATATAATTTAATCAAAAAGTTTGCATACTTATTAAAAAAATCATTTCAAAGTAATCCTGAAGTTTGATGCAGTTTATGAGTCCGTCAGTATATATTATATATATACAGTAGGGCGGGTTAATTTTTTTTTTTGATGAAGCGTATAGCAAAAACGTAATCTATAGGTGATTCTGAGAAATTTTGCTCAAGAGACCATAGCTCTAAGTCGGATTTGGAGCCCCCCAAAATTTCAAAATAGTTTTTTTTCCATATATACATAGAATAATTTAATTAAATTCGTCATAAAATCTGATAGAATTATAGTAGATTTCTCAATCTGGGCTTGTTTGAAAGGTATTTTTATCACCTTTCAGAATCTGTATTGATACCAATTTTTTTTTATTTTTTTAGTAGAGATATTAGGAATTTTTGTCGAAAAATAGCCTAAAATGAACTTTTAACTAATAAATTCTGAATTTTCTTCGAGTTTTTTCGAGATTTTTTTTGCAGATTATGAAAGTTCAGATAATTTCCAACAACTTTTATTACGATAATTTTTTTTGTTTTCGAACTCCTTTTTGTAGGAAAATCGATCTGAAAAAAATCAACACTTTCAAGGTTTCAAAAAAAAAAACACTATTTGTATATATGTAATGTACGTGTTTAAAACATGTTTAAAATGTGATTAAAACATGTTTAAAACAAGGCAATTAAAATAAGAATGAAGCATTAATAAAAACATGTTTTTTTTTGTTTTTCAAAAAAACATGATGTTTTATTCTTTTAAAAAAAAAACATGTTTTTTTCAACCCTGACATTCGGCAATCGCGGCGACTCCGGATATAACGCCGAATTCGGGTATACCGACTTGTTTTTATGAACTATTTCGGACAGGCAAAGGCACAAAGACTCATTCATTAGCTTCAACTATTAAGCTTTCTTATCCTTTATTCACATTCGCAGATGGTCAAATGCCTTGTTTGTGTGTAAGGTTATCCTTTTTTTTACATTCGCAGATGGAATTTGACCATTTGCGAATGCTGCTTTGTTTATGTGTTTCTTAGCATGTGCACGAAGTTATAATAGGCATGATGACAGTAAACAAAAATCACTAAAATAATGTGTTTATCTACTGTAACACAAAGAATATATCTTGAAATAAATATTCATTTTCTTTTATAAGATGAGATTATTAATTTATTAAATAAAATAAAACTATAAAATACACAAGTCCGCCATGCTCAGCTAAACACCAATCAAATTGAGTTACGTCACTCCTATGTATACCTGTCATTATCATCGCAAATTCTGTACGAAACTCTACGATCGTTACACTTATTGTTTTAACTTGCATTTAAAGAGTATATCGTGATTTTCATCGATCTCCTTGGTTACTTTTGTGTTCTTACTAAAAATGTAAGTCATGGAAGAAGGATTCACCAAGGCAAACAGCTCTAATTTGCCTAGAGTTGATTTGTTAATGCTGGGAGAGTACCGAGCATTAAACAAAGACTTCTGTTCAGCAGAATTTAGAAATCTCAAAACTACGATGTAAGTAAAATATTGATTAATAATCTTCTAACACCAATAATTTAAAATAATACCGCTTGAGATGCTAACATCTCAGGTTATGTTATTTAAATAATGCTTTTGTAAACTTGGTATTAAACTGCAGTTAAACAAAATCACGCACCAAATAAAATATACGATATAAAGTAATTACTTACGTTAAAATGATCTTCACAGAAATAAATAGTCTCCTATTTATTTTTTTATGTTTATTTATTTAAATTTATGGCTTTTGGATCTCGCTGTGTAATATTAAGCCGCTTATATCTTATTGTTTTATTGTGTGGCACATAAACAAACAGTTTGTTAGGGGTTTTTATTGATGTATTAACACATTGAGGATCCGCACACCACTTATAAACTTTCGAATTCATGTCTAAATAAAATATATCAGATTTTTTGCTTTAACTCCCTTACGTTTACAACTCAAGTGAATAGACGTGACGTTACAAGCAGACGCCATGACACTAGGCATCAGTCGGCAGACTCTTGTGCCAAACGGGCTACTATCACCGGTTCAATAGATCACGCCGTTATTTTCAGCTATGATTTGTGCTCTTATTCAAAACCTCTCCTTATTAACAATTGGACTAAAGAATGGGAGAAATCACGAGTATTAAAAGGCAAATATTTTGGATTTATTCAACCTGTTATTCCTTACCGGCCATGGTTTTACAAACATAAAAACTTCAATAGAACTATTACCACCACAATTTGTCGTTTACGATTTGGTCATTCTTGTACGCCAACCCATTTACGTAAACTAAGGATTAGGGATAATTCTATCTGCGAATGCGGATTGGATGAAGGATCAATAGATCACATAATTTTTAGTTGCCCGCTACAAAATATTTCACTTTATGATGTGCTTCCTACAGAAATTCCTCGTCCTACTTCTGCTGAATTAATTCTCTCTCTTGCTTTTACTCCATTCATAAATATTTTATGTAAATATATTAGTGTTACTAAACTTAAGCTTTAGTATGTTTTTAAAGGTTAAAGTTGTTTTACGTTCCTAACATCTCGTTAATGACCGTCCGGTTATCTTCCTTTATAATTATATCTTTTTTTTTTCGCCTTTACCCTTCACCATTCTCAATTCAACATGAGTTAAAGAGTGTGTCTGTGAACCCAAGAGTTGCACCTATGACTATACCGACCAACAAGATCTTGAAGCATCGAAAGGCAGCATTACCGACCATCAAGATTTAGAGGATTTAATTTGCTAAAGGAAAGCTTTCAGAAAACTAAAGACTTCATCGAGGACTTTTACTTGGACATTTGCGAAATTGCTCCTACAGTGCAGCAAAAGCCAAAAAGGAAGAAAAAAAAAAGACACTAGGCATCGTTTTGACGCTAATTTATATACATTTAATTAAAATAGCATTTATTTCTAAAGAAACCGCACTTATTGCAAAAATAATATATTTTTGGATAATAGTAGTTATTTAAGAATATTATAATAAGACAGTTTTTCAAAATTAGTCATCATGTCTATTATGAGTAAATTACGTAGCCAATTTCCAATGAGTAAACAGTGTTTCTTAAACTTATGGACACGGTTCCTAGACGTACATTTACTGTTAAAGAAAAAATGTTAATAGGTATAGTTATTTCGGATATAGAGACTTCCGGATATAGCGCCAATACCTCCACCGTCGTTATAACCGAAATCCACTGTATATAATAAATAGATAAAATAACATTTGTGAAAGGGAAGGAAAACTCGAAATGAAACCCTATACAAACCTATCTGACCAACTTGGTATAGTCGGTCAATTGCCCTTCCATTGTGGAGGAGTCTCGAGATAAACAGTGATATGTGCGAGAACTGTGATGAATAAATTATATTTTGTTCTAAAATATTCAATTTATAAATTTTTATTTGCAGTAATGTCCGAGCTATTGTTTGAGGGATATGGAGTACCTGGTATAAGTTATGGTGTTGACTCTCTATTCAGTATGTACAAAAATGATATTGGTGACACAGCGCTTGTTGTAAACTGTGGTTATCACACTATACATATAATACCAGTTATTAGAGGACAAGTTATTGATGAACATGCTAGGAGAATTAATTTAGGTGAGTCTAGAGATACGAAAAAAAAAATTAAAACCTGTTTTAAATCTATAAAAATTAATTTTGTAGACAATATAATACCGAATCCGAAATACGAAAGTCCGTAGAAGAAAGGGTGTAACCGACATAGCACACAGAATTAACATGCTGAAGGCAATGGGCAGGCCACATCGCACGACGAACCGGCAACCGTTGGGGAAGAAAGGTCCATAGTGGAAATGGTCGGAAAAGTATCCTCATTATTGGTCAGTTCGGTCACATATACATGGACACAATAATTATTAACATGTCGGCGGAGCATATCAGTTTTAAAATATCGCGTCTAGTTTTCAAGTAGACCTAGGGCACTAGATTTGATAATGATAACCAAAACTTAATGTCTGGGTAATGAAATTCCAAAAAAAATGGAAGGACCTTATGAATTTAACTTTAATTGTGTTTTTTTTTTTAATTTTGCATTAATTTACATTGCATTATTAAAAAAAAATATATTAATAAATAATAGATTTAATTTTTACATTATAGTCACATACTTATTACTTGGGTTTTTATTAAATTTCAGGAGGCAGCGAAATGATATGCTACTTACATAAACTACTACAATTGAAATATCCAGTTCATGTGAACGCTATTACCATGTCAAGAGTAGAGGAAATACTACATGAACATAGTTCTGTAGCATTAGATTATCAAGATGAGATCAGGCAATGGGCAAATCCTGACTTCTATGAAGCTAATGTGATGAGAATACAACTGCCCTATGTCCAAACCGCAACTTCATCAGGTTTAACAGGTAAGTTTGCGATTAAAGTCTTTTTATAGTTATACACACTCATTATTATCATCGTTAAAACTCATATATGTCCCACTGCTGGGCTCCAACCTCCTCCACAATAAGGGGAAAATTGATCTACTATACCATGCTGGTCAGGCAAATTGGTACAGGGTTTTATTTCGAGTTTTCCTTATCTTACAAAAATGTATGCAGGGATTATAATAATTCCTTAGTCGTCTTTTACGACGCCCACCATCAAGACAGGGGTGGAGAATTGTATTCTTACACCACACGTAAGGCGCCCTTATTAACTTAAACAAAAATATTAAAAAATAAACACTTGACACTCTATACCTTACCAGATACACAATCCTTATTCAAATTTCCTAACGCATTTCCTTGGCTACACCCTCTCACGCATCCGCTTTCGCCAATAATAAAAAAAGAAGATACGGCGTGCGGAACGCTCCTCTTAAAAACTCAAGTATCCGCTCTTAAAACATCACAAAATTGATCCGTGCCGTAAGTTAAATAAGGGACTATTGCTGCTGACCACTGAACTGACGAAGGACATTATAGGTACCCAGCCTTTCCTAGATTTAGACCATACAATAGTTCTTTTTTATCATGTCTTTATTTATTCACTCGCACGCTAGGGATTTTGCGTATATGAAATTTCGGATCTGAATACGGTTACATTTAATATTGCTGATATTTACGCGAACATTTCACATCTATACCAATAAATAAAATTGGAGTGTCTGTTTGTAATGTCAAAATAATAGGCTTTTTTCATGCTCACACGATTAAATTAGTTTTCGGAATAAAATTATATTCCTTGCAGAATAACCGTAATAACTGTATCTAAAAAGATACGGTTGCGGATATGAAATTATTTTGAATTATCCGACAGTATCCGATAGATTCATTTCATTGATTTATGAGCAAATTTTAAATTGCCCAAAAACGTGCAAATGCAAAGCGTGTTGATTATTATATTATTTAATTCCCTTTTGAACAGCCTTTTGGACAGTTTAAGCTGTCTGTTTGGTCAATTGGAAGACAACTTGACGAAACGAGTTTCATACAGACCCGGAACCGAAATTATTTTAAAAAATTGTATCGGAATCAGTTAATGTTAACCGCATAGATTAACACTATGTTAGTGTTAACCTATGCATCGATGGTGTATTGGTTTTTTTAACACCACTTGGCAAGGTATCGAGGTTTTCAGCTGGTTAAATTTTCATACAAATACTTTTTCTACCTATTAGTCTTATTTGATCACTCGCTTTGTGTTGTAAGAATGAAGTGTTGCCTTTTCTTTTTGTAATCCTTGCTTTTCACTAAAGTGGCATTATCATCATCATAACCATGCTCTAATTACAAGAGGTCGAACTCAATATGTACTTTTCTTTTATAGTACATATTGCTAGTTATTTTCCGATAGTTTTATGACTGGCTCAACCCTCCACTGGAATGCAATTCTTGGCCAGACGCCATCAGATCGAATTGGCGCATGTTCTTGGTGGTATTTTACAACTTGTTCGCCTTTTGCTGAATTAACTTATATTCTTACAGCTGAACAACAAAAAGAACGTAAAAAAGAAATGGCGCGACGATTATTAGAGATAAATGCAAGAAAACGCGAAGAGAGACTAGCAGAAGATGAGGAACAATTAAATCAATTGCTTGCAATAAAGGTTCGACATTTTCAAATGTGAAAAAAAATTGATTGTATTAAGTTTTGATTCTCTTACTAATCTAAATATACCTATTATAAAACATTGTGAATAACTTTTACGTCTTAGTTCAACAGTGTATTTTGTCATACAATTTTAAAAGTAGTGTCTAAAGAAAGTACTTAATTTCTCTTAAAAACATCAACAAAGTTAGGATCTTGTTAATCAACTTAAAACCAAAAGAGGTTTGCTTTATCTGGTCTGCCTAGTGAGTGTTTGATAAAGGAATACTCTAAAGCCATTTCAATGAATTTCTCTTATATGAGGGATTCAGGTACTAGTCCATCACGCTCGACATAGATGAATAGTCTTCAGACGCCATTTCCTTGACGGCGACTTTGTTAGCGCCTTTTTTAAAGACAACATTTTATGCTAAGGAAATAATTCTTGTATTGCGGGGACCACGGAGCAAATACAAAGAGGAGACGGCCTAGGCAACTGTGCACCGTAACTCAACTAGGTCCTGACGTCATCACGTCAACATCAGATAGTGGGCGTGGCAATAGGTCCGCCCACTATCTGATGTCTGTCTGAAGTCTGCTGTCGACACTGCCCGTGTTCGTACTGGGCACACAGTTATATTTTTGGTGTATTTTTGCTTTATTGCGCAGAAAATCATGAAGATTTGTGTTTTATCATGTAAAAAGTACTCCGATAAATGTTCAGATGCTATGGAAGGAATCACATTTCATTTGTAAGTATATTTATTCGTACTTTATTAAAATAATTTCTAGAAAAATCCATTGACGATTTCATGTTTAAATATAATTTTACTCAACGTTAGATGGCACTACTTTTCGTAATGGGACCTAGAACTATAAAAGTAGATAAAGCTCAAGACTATTAAGATTCTCGTAATAACTAATAAACATAAGTATTTAAATTAATAATGACAAAAATGATTTTTACCTATAGTTTCACAAATATTTTGTAAATAATGCGCCATCTGTCGTCAACCATGAAGAACCATAAAAGTGTCAAAATGCCAGGATCGTAATTAGAACACAATTATCATATTCGGCTTTATCATCAAAGAAAATAACTTTACCACTACTTTCAATAAACCTATTATAATTAAACTGTAAATTTTTATGTTCTAGAATACCGGCCGATGATAATCTTAAGAAGCAATGGATTTCAAAAATCAATAGTAAAACTGGAAACCTACGAAATATACAAAAATTTGTTCTTCCTATTTTAACGATGAAGATTTCATTATAACAAGCAAAGGCTTTAGAAAACTAAAGGATGTTTGTGCTTTTTTTTTGCAACGATTGAAGTTCGGCAAAGTGATTATAGTTAGATTGAAGCCCGTAAATTTTCCATTTTCTATGAATTTTTAATTTCAATCTAATACCTATTATTAATGAGTTTCAAATCTAATAATGTATATAATTCAAGAAATATATGATGCAAAAGAATATTTAATTTTTACTATTCGAACCACTCTCCCTTTCGCCTTTATTTATTAACGATGCAATTGCACTCGATGTAATTTCTTGATAAGATTAATGAGGTTGAGCACGTCACAAAAATGTTTAAACTGGAGGTGGCGTTGAAGACCGTTTTTGTATGAGAAATGACAAAAAGGAAGGAAATAATACCAACTAACTTTTACTAACTAGTAATATTCGCTGACAACCTAACTAGGGTTTACATTCGACAATCAGTTAGAAACCCAAACATATAATTGTATTATTTGGTCGTATAAAAAGACAAATATGAAGAAAAAAAGACTTTAAAACTTCCGAGTTAATTACATACATTGTGTTCATTTCTAGTGAACTGTCGAACGAGAAGGACCGTAAAGGAAAATGTATCTTTCTTAAAATATTAATATTATAAACAATGCTGACAAGCCTTATAATATAAGGCAATTTGTGATTAAAAACAATAGTCAATCACCTATTTGCTATGCAGAATTATTTGATTATAAACATTTATATTTGAATAGAGCAAACGGGTAATAAGATTGTTTGTATCTTACAAATAAAAAAAATACAACTCCCTGATATAGGTAAATTCTGAGTACGTCCCTGTTACACCACACACTTGCTAACATCTGGTGCAAGATAGCTCAACTACATAGAAATACGAAACTAGAAGTTATGCTAATATCCGGTAGATGGACATAAAGGAGTGAGTGAGACAGGTAATAGCCCCTCACCCCCTGTAAATGCCACGCATTGTTTTATAGAAAATATTAATTACAACAACTCCTCTTTATATTTGCTCCGTGGCGGGGACTTTACAAATCTATTTAAATCTGAGGATCTCACAACGTATTTGCCTGAATGAGAATCGAATTTATGAATACATATTTACAGGACCTTATAGAAGACGGGGACACGGAAGAATTCAACGAAGCCATTAAAAGTTTTGACATTAAAACCTATGAGGATCTTCAGGTAACTTTTACTTAGTCCTATAATTGATAACATATTTTAAATACGTATTCTAAGACGATAGACCTTTAGGATATAAGTAGTGGTATTAACATAAGAAACCATTTCTTTGGGTCTGAGGACATGGATTGATATGCACGACCCAAGAGCTAAGAAAATGGATGTATTCCAAATATGAAAAAAAATTATAGAGAACAAGTAATACTAAAGATATTTGTAATTGACATGTGACAATCTGCTTTAACAATGAGAACTAACTTATTAACTTATTTATTTTAATTTTAAATTTAGTTTTTTTTTAATTTAGTACCAGACATAGTTAAGTTTTTATATGGTCGTGGTCTGAAATAAATGGAACTATTATTATTATAATACAATAAAGAACTATATTAACCTTAAGCCCTATTGTTGTTTGTTTTGCTTTTGTTGTGTTAGGGTTTTTTATAGCACTTATTTGTGAATAAGAAAAATAGGTTATTACGGGCAAAGCTTGAAGTCACATCTATTGAAAATTTGTTCCACCTGTTTTGCCATTTAAGTTACTTTCGCAGCTATGTGTACTAAATCAGTCTTCCATTTACATTTTCAAGTTTACGGGTGACGTTTTACAACTACATATATCTCTCGACAATTGTTACAAAGTTCTGATTTGATACTCTAAATTTTTGAGCTAGAATGGGCAGCTCCCAAAATCCAACTATTCAATAAATTGGACTTAGGTGCTGGCCGTGGAAATTTTTCCCAACATCCATTATGATAACATAAATACTGCTTAAGGGGCCATAGAGCTCTTGTCGCTAACCGATTTTAGGTATTTTATGCGTTTTGTCTATGTGTGCGTGAGGAGCACCGACAAGAGCAGGCTACAGGAGCCGTGCGTCGATCAACTAGCGAGGGTGCTAATGAAATTTACAAAATAAGATGACACAAGCGATTTAAAATATTTTTATTGAAGTTGTGTATAGTTTTATTTATTATTTAGTTTTCTTTTATATTTCTTGATACGTTTATAAAATGACGTATGCGCAAGCGACACAACCAACCCGTCCGATAGCAGAAGCAACACTAAAGTGGATAAAGGGGAAGAATAGCGGCTCTAGTTATGGTGGACGGACCGCGGACGAATTTAGGTTTTGCCTTCATATATTATTAAAACAAATACAAATTTAAAAATCTAAAGTGTATAAGTTATAGTAAATATGTAGTTTTATCAATATTAAAAATTTTATAGACTTTTGTGAAGTATTTACGCCGTATTGTGAGTTTATTTTTTCATTTAGAGGTAACTTTGGATTTTTTTCTATCGAGGATATTACATGTGATCGTGTTTTTAAAATGTATAATGTATAGAGTCAATCCTTAAATATCTTATATAAGAATTACACAACTAAACGAACGCATTTTTGTTGTAATTGCCGCGGTGCCCCCTTAAGAAGTTGATGCAAAACACTATGTGGATTTAGTACAAATATTTGCTTCAAAGTATTCGTATCGTTATGAAGACCAATGTGTATGGGAATGTACGCGAATGTATTGTATGGGAATTATTTAAAATTAAACTTAAATTTATGTAAATAATTTTCTACAGCGACAAATAATAAACGTCAACATGCGGATAGAGAAGAACAAACAGCGCATAGCAGCCGCCGCGACCGCTGAAGAGAACCCGGAATCACGCCCTACTGGTAGAATAAATCCACCCACCGAGCCAGAGGCATTTCAATCGTGGCTCACTGACACTAGAAGTAAGGTATGCTTATCCAAATTTTCTCAGCAGGCCATAGACGTCCACTGTTGGACTTAGGACTTCGTACGAAAATGCCACTCGGTACGGCCCTGCGCCACCTGCATCCAACGGTTCCCTGCGACTTTCAAGATGTCGTTCTACCATATAGTAGGGGGTCGTCCTACGCGGCGTCGTCCGAATCATGGTCGCCACTCGAGAATCTTTCTTTCCAAACGGTTACCGGTTCGACGAGCAAGATGGCCTGCCTACTATTGCCATGCCAACGTGCTAATTCTGCGAGCCATGTCAGTTAGATATCATAGAATACGAATTTAGAAGTTTGTCACATTTTTGTTTATATTTTCTTTAATATATTTGTTTAGTCAATTGTCCTATTCAAAATTATGTAGTATCGCGAGTTGGTATGCAGACGTGAAGCGCGCCGCGCCCGACGTGCGGCTATGGTGAAACGGCGGACAGCTGCAGCCGCAGAGCGTATGCGTGTCATTTCACGGTTAGCGGCGGCTGGTGATGACTTCGGCAATCAAGACTCTGATTGGGATGCTTATAAAAGGTACATATATACTTTAATTTGCACATTTCCAAAATATTTCACAAACCCACTGAATTTCTTGTCTTCTCAATGGCTATCGCGTTCTGAGTCTAAATGTTATAGTTATAATAGTTACAAAATATTGAGCCGTCGCTCAAGACACCTGGTATAGATGTGAAACATCGAAATTCTTTTGTATAAATATATCTATACCAATAAATAAAATTGGAGTGTCTGTTTGTAATGTCAAAATAATAGGTTCTTTTCATGCTCACACGGTTATTTGCACGACACCTATGCCTAAAATAGCAATTAAAAAATTTTTGTCTGTCTGTCTGTTTGTTCCGGGTAATCTTCAAAACGGCTGGACCGATTTCAAAAATTCTTTCACCAATGGAAAACTATAATATCAAGGCGTAAACTAGGCTATATTTTATCCCGGTATTCCCACGGGAACGGGAACTACGCGGGTAAAACGACTATAACCTATAACCGAAGCGAAGCGAGGGCGGGTTGCTAGTATATCCATAAAAGACTAAATAACGACAGGAACTAATATGACATAATGTATAAATAAAATATTACGATTTTTTTCCAGAAAATGATGATTTTTATTCAATAAACTTTTATCATTAAATACATGGATCAAAAACATAGAATTATTTCAAATTGTGACAATTCAATTCTTTTAATCAATGATTTCTGTAATAATATAATATAACGGTTATATCCGATGCCTCTGACGATATTACTGTAACAATTGGTCGAAATTACACTTATTATCATATAGCGTGGCGGGGCCTCGTCACGGCATACGTCGCTTTACACAACGCCATGCGGCGCTTTACGCCACGCCAACGATCAGGTTTATAGATTGCCTAAAATGTTTCACATCAAAAACTAAAAAACACGCTTAATTTGAGCCCCTATTGCCTTCCTTGGATAAGATAGCCTGTTCTCAGGTGCCCGCTTTGAAAATTTTATCTCACTCAAAGTCTGTAACTTATTCGAGAAATAGGTTATTGACGCGCCTGACAGTTTTCTTTCTTGGTCACGACCCAAATACGCTACCGGATATCCGATACCAAAGAATTGCATATCCTAAAAATCCTAGTATATAGGAACATACGCATAAAGCTAATAATAGTGTTAAAAATTAACAATATGTAAGTATCCCCACGGGGATTATACATAATGATTTTGAAGTCCGAGATTCTAAAAAAAACATAAGTTACAACAGTTATCATATCATCAATGTTCAATAATGATAGCAAATCAAAAGTTATCAAAATTATTTGGACACAATCTTGAATAGATTAGTTAATACTATCAAGTCCAGTGACCGGTCAAGAATTCATTCATTTTATCATTTCAACTCACGTACGGCTCACTCTTAGGCTCGAACATGCTTTACAATTGGAGGGCAATTGACCTACTATACCACGCTGGTCAGACGAGTTCGTATAGGGTTTTATTTCGAGTTTTCCTTCTCTTGCATAGCTGTCATACACATATTTAATCCCTTAGACGTCTTTTTCACGCGCAAGATGAGAGCAGGAGGTGATAAACTGTTCGGGGTATTCCGTCGGGCCGACCACAGACGACAAAACACCCTGCACCGGTGGTCGGCCCAACGACGAAGGCGACATGTCACGGGTGGGTTACGGGGCCGCGCGCACCGTCCCTCTGTCGCCCCGGACGGAGCCGGGCGACGGATGCGCTGACCGTAGCCCACACCCCAAAAAAAAAGGGATGATAAACTACTATTTTTACTCCGTCACCACAAGGAAAAGAATACAATGTGTTATCTTTCTCGTTGGAGTCTTAACTGATGGTTTATCTGGAGAAAAGGCAGTAGTAGCACTCTACTCAGAAAATTATAGCATCTACATCTGCGATCGCCAACCCGCTTGCCAGACGTGGCGATTATGGTATTATCTCTTGGGAAGGCCTGTGTCGAGCAATAGACTTATTTAATTCGTCAGTTAACTAGTCTACCAAACCAAATTAAGTAGTAAATCGTAACGCTATCAACTGAGATGAAAGGCCTATAATAAAAAAAGTTATATTAACTATTATTATTTTTATTGCAGTATAAGTCGCGAGGCGGATTCGGATTCGGAGGCAGATGGTGAGCGTCTTTTGGAGTTGGAAGAGGCTCTTCGTGAATATGAACCTCCACCACCCAATTCTAGTCAGCACCATCAATTGCATCTTGCTATTGAACCGTTTAGGTAAATATGTATAATATATTTAAATTATATTAGTATTAAGATTTCTTGAACAAACGATGCCAGTGGAACTGCAGCTAAGCTTGCATTGTCTCTTATACGTACATACGTAGTAGACTGTTGAATTGAATGCAATATATTGCTTTATGCTATAAAATAGTGTAGCAAAATAATGTGACAGTGGCTACGAATACTACCAAATCTTACATAGTTCGGGGGTATTGTGAACGACAACTAAGAGCGTTACATTGACCTTTGTTTTTTTTTCGCGTGGGAACATGCAATTTTTACGCATGCCCACCTTTGATAGATGGGGTATGCCGGGTTCAATGTCAATTGATTATCAGCGCCGCTACAAGCTAAAAACCACACGATGCTGCTATCCCTCGACCACGACGAAGTCTTGAGACCGTTTTCACATGCACCACAGCATCGCCGGAAGCTTTACATTGACCTAGGCCAACTCCATCTGATGCCGCCTGGCCAACAATTACATTCCCAAAGATATTTAGCGTCAGGCAGGCAGCGTCATAACACAATGACATAACATATAGTACATATTGCGCCCACAACCAAGTAATTGAGATAATAACTGGATAATGATGATAAGAAAAACAACACAAGAGAAGGGAAACTCAAAATAGAATCCTATACCAACACGTCTGACCAGCGTGGTATATTAAGTTTAATTTCCCTTTTATAGGAGGAGACCCGAGCCCAACAGTGGGAAGTATTTGGGCTGAAATGATAATTGAAAAAAAAATAGGCTTTTAATTTTTAAACAGTCATATACCACGGAGATACGATATCTCAAGAGCGTATGTTGTGAGCGATGCCCCAGAGCTCAGAGGAACGATATTACTTAG
The DNA here is from genome assembly GCA_032191425.1 of Lymantria dispar. Taxonomy (NCBI): domain Eukaryota; kingdom Metazoa; phylum Arthropoda; class Insecta; order Lepidoptera; family Erebidae; genus Lymantria; species Lymantria dispar. Next base: position 16,498,423 of record CM063458.1, read on the forward strand.
TAGGGTATGAAAGCAAATTCCGTGGACAGATCATTTAAGATGAATAAACACTTTGCAAATGAACGTCTCTAGAGAGTCAGTCTATAGGACACCATATTCTTTTATCACCGAGAAAGACCCAGTGGGGTACCATGAAAAACTTAATCTGCCTGAAAAAAAAACCGTCTAGATTGAGTTTCATGGTTGTATAACTAAAACAAGGGGACAGTTTTATATTGACCCTTACAATTTATGCAAACAGGGCTCCAGAACTGATGTTTCAACCATCAATGATGGGCAATTTAGAAGCTGGATTGGCGGAAACTATGGAGTACGTTTTCAAACATTTTAGCGCTGAAGATCAACAGCTATTAGCTAATAATGTGTTTCTCACTGGTGGCTGTTCCCAATTTCCAGGTGAGCATATTTCTATTATTCTTCTACTCAGAGCGTATACGTGCCCTTTTTGCGCCATTGGGCCGACCACCGGTACCGACTTCCTTGTCGTCCGTGGCCGGCCCGGCGGGATACTCTTTCAGGTACCCTCCCTATCTCCAATGCTCTTCTGGGAACGTCGGTCACCCTCGCGCGATCAGCCTCTCTGCAGGTGACGGACTATTCTCCGGTACAGTTACGACAGCTAGGGCGGCATCAGCGCATGTACCCAAAAATGGTGGAATGGACTCAACTAATGGATACTACTGGACATCCGTTAGCTGACCATTAATGTCATCGAGCTACTTATAGCTACTTTAAATAGAAGTAATATGTCCGTTTTTACACAATCTTAACGAATGTCATCTTTGTGTTCACTCCCTTTCTATCCTTCACGCAAGTTCATCCATTTCTATTTGCGTCTTCACCTACTTACACTTACTTTGAATTAAAAGTTTCATTGATAAAATGTGGGCGTATTACATCTCTGCTTACCCTTTTGAAAAGTATACTATAACGCTACAGAAGAACATGATATAAAAACTAACATTCACGAGGATAAGTGTGTCGCTGTAGGAATACGATACGAGTCTTTAATATTTTGAATAAGCGATAAGATTTATTTTTTAGGTTTGAAAGAACGCCTGGAAAGAGAACTGCTTGAAATGCGACCATTCCAATCTACCCATAAAGTGGTGATGGCTAAAAACCCAAGCTTGGACTCATGGTACGGTGCTAGAGACTTCGCGGGTGGGAACGAATTCGAGAACTGGTGCACATCGAAAGAAGAGTATTATGAAATGGGAGCAGAATATTTAAAAGAACATTACGCTAGTAATAAGTATTATAAAAGTCCAGCACCGATTGTGGATAATACGCTGGCGCCTGCGGTCGATGCCAATGTTGTGAAAGAAGAAATCGTCGTAGATTGTTAAGTTTAAAGTATAATAAAATAATTGATAATATTTGATCAATGTATTTGTATGTTGTCTATAATACCTTTATTTTTACCGCAAAATTTAAAAACAAACATTTATACGGCTACAACCAGTAATAAGCAGTGTATGTGAGAATATATATATATTATATCCATAGCTTTCTAACTTTATTTTCTTATTTCAACGAAGCATTGCTATAAGTAATATCATTATCGTCTCGGCTCATATATCGGCCCTGTCGGGTTCGAGCCTCGTGGGTTGAAACTGACCTACACCACGGTGGTCAAACGGGACGAGTATTTTATTTTCAATTTTCCTTCTCTAGCTGGTGCTATCGGCTTGAACAGAGGGATTTTACTATTGGTATTTTTTTAAGATTACCCACAAGAAAGTAAGGCATACAATAATATATAATATAAACATGCTACGGTATTGCTATACCAACCATTGGTAACCACGGTACTGCTGATAATGAAGAAGCCAGAGTTCAAACACCAGAGAAACATCTGAATTTAAATTTAAGACACGACGTTTGCATTAAGTTGTGTCGAATTATCATCCTATCGCATTAGGGATGACGATCTGAGATTGATTAATGGAAGAATCGATTTTTCAGGCCCAAAACATCGATTTTATAAATCGATACGAATCACTGATTCACCGAATCGATTCTTTACCCCACAGATTGTGATTCGATTTTTTTTGTGCCACTCAATACTCAGTAAGACTAATTACAACTTCAGATTCTCTAAAAAAAAAGGTCATCACTTATTTACTCTCCTGACTTCCTAAAAAAAAAGGTCATCACAAGCACGTTGTTACATTGCTGTAATAATAACTCGTGAGTAGGCACTAAACGCAGAGGCTGCACGAACTTCGCTTCGATTACCCCTACCGCGCTGGCCGCTTCGTCACTCACTTCACACCAACGATCGCTATAACTACTCGGGCGTCCGTTAAAACACTCCGAACGGGTTGAGAGCCCTCAGCGCTCACCCACCAGTACGGGTAAAGTTGTTCGATTATACAGTACCTGCATACGGCCGATCATGACGTATGCTAGTGTAGTGTTCGTGCACGTTAGGCCAAACAGGATCCGCAGGTTACAAGCACTACAAAATAGATTCATGCGACGGGCAACGGGAGCACCGTGGTTCGTTCGTAATGTCGATCTACACATCGACCTCGAATTGCCGACCATCAGTACATGAAGCGTTAGGGTGTAGTAGGGGTTTTGTTGAGACAAATTCGGTCAACGCTATTGTGTGATAGCTTAACTGTTAGCCCCTGCAACTCTCTGCTAGTGGCTCGCAAGTAGCTGTGTGGTGTGCACAGCGGCCACACCCTGGTAAACCACGTTGTCCTGTGGGCTAAACCTAGTAGAGGGGGACTGCGACTTTGTCGCAGTCTTAACCGGCTGATTCCCCGGAAACGCACTGAAGCCTGCATCGGTACGGGAGGCGGGCACTGTCGATAGGCAACCGCTACCGGCGACCGTGGCGGTGTAGCAAGGTGTCGCAACACGCCCAGGACACACGTCGGAATCTTTTAATGACGTGTGGCTAGTTGCTGCATCCCTCTCTTCCCGTCAGTCGTATCGGACACCTGATCCACTGACACCCGGAAATGAGGGACGAGGGAGTGGACCTGTAACAGCGCAACTACTTGTCCGCTAAAGTGACTTCACGCGCAGTTGACCTTTGCAATCTCATGGACTACGAGCTTCTTAAAGTCCTACGGCGATGGAGTCGGTGGTGGGGTTTCGGATTCCGATGGTTCCGGGCTCTAGCTGGCTCTCTGCACGTGGGCGGCCAGGCGAGAGTGGTCGCTCCGGGACTCGACAGAGGTGGGAGGACTGGTTCGGCAGCACGCCTGGTGACAATGCAGCCCTATTTAGGATCGCTCTGCGTTCCCCAATCCGGGGAGAGGCCTAGAAAAGGTGGCCTAAACATAGTCCGTCTCACCCCAATGCTGAGTGGCAAACCGCGGTCACTTGGTCATCGATATATCGCGGTCGAAAAAAACAGATACAGGACCAACCATTTAAAAACTTAATTATAGCAACTTAAAATGTCCGAACATTAAGAGACGATGAGCGAAATCTGTGTCCAGAGCGTAAAACCGCTCTAATAGCCCGAGAGTTGTCTCGATATAATATTGATGTCGCAGCAATAACAGAAACACATCTTAGTGAAAGCGGTGAGCTCTGTGAACCACTTGGCGGCTACACTTACTACTGGAGCGGAAAACCTGCGTCTGAAAAAGCAGCAAATGGTGTGGGTTTTGCCATCAAAAACAACTTTGCACGTACGATGCCGGAGCTGCCTAAAGGTGTGAACGACCGTATTATCACACTGCGGCTTCCACTGTCAGCCGGCAAATATGTTCATCTCATCTGCGTGTACGCACCCACTTTACCGTCTCCGGATGAAGAAAAAGCCCGCTTCTACCAAGAACTACGACATGTCCTGGAAAACATCTCTGCGAGGGATAAGATTGTCTTGTTGGGTGACTTCAATGCCCGCGTTGGCACGGATTGCAATGCTTGGGAGGGTGTACTTGGACGCCACGGTGTTGGCAAATGCAACGCCAATGGCATTGACCTCCTCACTCTGTGTTCAGAATTCAGCCTCTGCCTCACCAACACATTCTTCCGTATGCCAGAAAAATATAAGACCTCGTGGATGCATCCTAGATCAAAGCACTGGCACCTCCTCGACTATGTCATTGTCCGGTAGAAGGACCTCAGCGATGTCACTGTCACTAGAGCCATGAGAGGTGCCCAGGGCTGGACGGAACACAGACTCATTAGGTCTAAACTTCGCATGAAGTTAAAAGCACCACGAAGAACCGAACACCACAAGACAAAGCTAGCGTACGGCACTCTGATCCACTCAAATGAATTACGTAACACCCTTGATAATGAGTTCGGCGCCATGTCTTCCGATGGGAGTGATGTTGCAGTAGACGAGGCATGGAAAATGTACTCCACCCAACTTCTCCAGTGCGCAGAACGAGTCATAGGAAAACCGCCAAAGAAGAATCAAGACTGGTTCGATTCATCTGAGACGGAAATCCAAAAACTTGCTGATGAACACAGGCGCGCTCTGCGACATCCCGGCGCTGACCAGAAGTCACTGCATCTACAATTCAGAAGTAAAGTGCGTGAGCTAAAGGACCGTTGGTGGTCAAACAAGGCGTCGGAACTACAACATCTTGCAGATTCCAGTCAGACTGGTGGGTTCTTTGAGGGCATTCAGGCGGTATTTGGACCACGGACAAAAAAAGTAGCCCCAATTTACTCACGAAATCGAGAGAGTTGCCTCACAGACCAAGGCGAAGTGCTCGCCCGCTGGGCAGAGCATTTTAACGAGGTCCTCAATCCAGACGTCCAAAACATCGACCTCCCCTACATCCGTGCCCTGAATAGCTTGCCGGTGGATGAAAATCTTGCAGCTTCACCAACCCACACTGAGTTCATTACCGTCGTTAAAAAGTTCAAAAACTCCAAAGCACCAGGCGCTGACGGTATTCCATCGGAAGTCTTTAAGTACAGCGGACCAAATGTTCGAAGCAGGCTATTTGACCTGATATTAGAGATCTGGGAATCAGAAACTGTACCACAGGAATGGAAAGATGCCTCTATATGCAAACTTTATAAAGGCAAAGGAGATGTAGCTGACTGCAGCTCGTACAGGGGCATCTCCCTTCTTTCCGTGGCTGGCAAAATACTAGCGCACATTATTAACACCCGTCTGAGCACCCTAACTGAGAGGGTCTTGCCGGAAAGCCAGTGCGGTTTCAGGCCGGGCAGAAGGACTGTAGACGCCATATTTGTTGTGAAACAGATGCAAAAGAAAAGCCTTGAACAGAATCGTCCTTTGTTCATGTGCTTCGTCGATCTCGAGAAAGCCTTCGATCGAGTTCCTCGTTCCGCCCTTTGGTTGATCTTAAGTAAAGCTGGCTGTCCGGCTAAACTCGTGAACCTTATAAGGCAATTTCATGAGAACATGTCAGCCAAGGTCCACCATAACAGCCTTCCCAGTTACTAGTGGTGTAAAGCAAGGTTGCGTTATGGCCCCAACCCTGTTCGCTTTGTACTTTTCTGCGGTGATGACGGACGCGCTTAGTCGTTGCAGTGATCGTATCGAACTTGATGTGCGCTCAGACAAAGGGGTATTTGATCTCTCGCGCTTCAGGGCAAAGAAGAAAGTACAGAAGTTCTCCGTGCTGGAAATCCTCTACGCCGACGATGTCTGCCTAATGGCTGACAGCCTGCAACACCTTCAGCTCTATGTGAATTCTCTGAAAAGCTCGTGCTGTAGGTTTGGCTTGGTAATAAGCGTAACTAAGACTTAGGTCCTCAAACAACCACTTAGAGGCTGCCACGTTGATGAGACCCAAATTACTTTGGGTGACACAGCGCTGAGCGAAGTTAGTACGTTTAAATACCTGGGTAGCCAAATCAGAAGCGATAACAGCCTTGCCTCGGGAAATTCCTTCGCGTATAGCAAAAGCTGCAGCCACTTTTGGTAAACTGAACCAGCGGGTCTGGAAGTCGCACGACCTCAAACTTCAAACCAAGCTTTCTGTATACCGAGCAATGGTGCTCCCTATACTCACTTATGCCGCGGAGACCTGGTGCCTGTACAAGGGAGACATCAGAAAGCTTGACACCTTCCACATGCGGTGCCTGCGCCACATTCTGCGTATAGGGTGGGAGGATCGTGTGACTAACGCTGAAGTACTGCGTCGTTCGGACATGACGGGCATGGAGGCGTTACTTATTAAAAGCCATCTGAGATGGTGTGGTCACGTTTGTCGCATGGATGACTGTAGACTCCCGAAAACCGTTTTCTACTCGGAGCTATCCACGGGGAAGCGGAACCAGGGGGGGCAGCACCTGCGTTATAAAGACGTCTTAAAGCGCCACCTCAAAGCCTGCGACATCCCGCTGGAAGGTTGGGAGGACCTTGCGTCGATGAGATCGGAGTGGCGCAATAATGTCAAAAAAGGTGCATCTTCTTTTGAAGAAGCTCGGCTTAAACACCTGGACTATAAGCGCCACCTGCGGAAGACTCGACCGAAGCCCTCCTACCAATACACATATAACGACCAAGGACAGCTCTACTGCGCACAATGCAACCGAACATTTAAAACCAAGTTCGGCTTTGCAAGCCACCTACGTGCTCACCAAAGAAATACCATCTAGATTGCAGCCGTCGTCGGACTCGAGGAGGAGGTACACTTACATGAAGCGTTGCTCCCAGCGCTATTTTGACTCTGCCACGACTCACCCCAATCCACTATTGGTTGGGGCGGTAAACTACATCCTCTCAAAAATATCCGCCATCCGGCATCCTCGTCATCTTCTTGAAGAAGAGGATGACACTATTACGATCGCCCAAGAAAGGGCCTACACAGCTCGCGCAGCGTTAACAAATAAAACTCCGCGGTATCGCCCTCGCCGTCGAGGTCGAAAACCGCGCCGCGTAAAAGTCATTATCCTAAACGTGGCCACGCCCACTTTGCTTTCAGCGACATGGGGAAGCCCTCGGGCGATGTTCGCTTAACTTACATTGACCGCGTTAAGCTGTCAAGGTCATCTGCGACCAACAGCTACACACAACAAAAAAAAATTAAAACATTATAAATCCTATATTATTCTTCTATATCCAATATTTACTAAGTTATTATATATTGTGATAATCCTTCAACCTAAGTAACTATTTGTGGATATTATTAATCTTCTATATCCAATATTTACTAAATTATTATATATCGTGATAATCCTTCAATCTAAGTAACTGTTCGTGGATATTAAAACCCCGCTATAGGGTAAGTTGTGCTTTTATTGGCTTAATAGCTATTATGTAATACAAATAGGTAATCTTAGATCCTGAGCCTTTCCTAGCCATAGAATAATACTAGCAGCATGTAGATTTTAAATGTAATTAATATTTTTCTATTATATAGTAATAGTAGTTTTTAAGCAATCATTTAACGTATACCGACATCATTTGCTCACTAGTATATAATAACTAGTAGTAGAATATTCTTCTCATATGTAAATGTGTTAAAGTTGTAGTGTATTTAATTGTGTTATTTATGTCCTTCCGCTTCGCTATAAACCGTGACTGTCCCACCTTGGATTACTGATTTGCAAGCAATTTATGACGGCATCAGTAGCTTATCGCTGAGTTACAGTCACGGTGATCGTATGGTGGACATATACTCATTGCCCACCCTTAAATGATTACAGGGTTTTAGGATTAGACTTAATTGTCTACCCCCGGAGCTGACTTGCAGATCTCATCTTCTTCGCTGCGGTTCTCTACGGGCAACAAGCGTAAGGAGAGTACTGTTTTCTGTTCATTGCCAGTGCAAAGCCTAGGAAATATCTCGAAAGACTAACGAACCCACTTCCGTTGTATTTTTAACTATACTTCATTATTATATACCTTCTATTATTAATTATAATATACTTTACACATTTAATTCCTTTTATTTTTATTTTACCTATCTTCAGTGTAACAACGTCCAAAAGAAAAGATTGATCGATTAATCGGGAATCGATCCTTTAGACCTCAATTTTTTTTTGTGAATCAATTCTTTGGATGACAATTCGAATCGATTCAAGAATCGATCTTTTTTAGAAAGATCGCCCATCCCTATATCGCATTACGCGACTAGAGATTTGGCGGGAATCTGAAGTGTCATGTGGTGTTCTTGTATTATATTCAATATCTTAGTGTTTTAACGCTTAGAATAATAACATATAGAAGGTAAGTAAGTCCACGCACAAAAAGTGAGGCATTTCAATTGAAGCCTAATGGAGCCTACGCCGGAAGTCCCGTAATGTACAAGTCATTGCACTGCACGAACGTACGCAACTCTTAAAAAATAAATAGGTAATTATGACGGCTTGTGCATTCAAATGGTGCCACAACACATTTGAAAAACATAAAAAGGTTTTTAACATTACTTTTAAAAGTATTTCGACGATTTATGTTAATAAAAACAAAATTTGATTTCATAATTTGTATAGTGGTTTCCGTGTGTACGTGTGTAATCGTCTGCCCGCCATTAGTATTTTTAGATTCAAATTTTTAAAGTTCGAAGTACTGACACTATCCTTCTATACGTTATTATTCTAAGGTTTTAACGTGTTATGTTAAATAATCTTGATGGCATTTTATGTAATTTATAGCGACAGAACTGCTGAGGTGTAGTGAATATGATATAAAACTAAAAATTTGAAAAGATAATTATAACTCGACACTGGCAAAAATAGCTCGTATTTGTAGCTGATTGCCAAGACAAAAAAGAAGAAGAAGAAACGAAGCTATCCGTGGCTTGTATATGTACTTGTACGTATCTTGCAAAGTTGGTGTCTTCTATTGATTGATACTCTCTACTGTGACTGAAAGAGATTTTGCAATTTATATAAATGTCGTAAGAAATAAATATGTTAAGGAGCAATTACCCAATTTTCGCCTGTTTAATAACTTTTTGTAATATTTTTAGTAATAATACGTTAAAATAAAAAATAAACCAAAACTTATACATGACTATTTTTTAAGCGATGGCAATACCAGAATTGTATAAAGAGGGGTGACATTGTATCTACAAAAATAACCTCGTAGGAGACAAATTTTGACCACTGAAGTCAAGGAACTCTGCACCGGTGATCGACCCAACAATGAAGGCGACGTGCTATACGGGTGTGCGTGCTTACGCCCCTCTGTCGCCCCGGATGGAGTGGTGCAAGAGAGTTTAAATATCACTAAATTCTGTAACTTTAATAAAAAATATATAACAACTTTTTCCAACCAATTAAATTTATTATTTTTATTAAGCTGCATTGAAGATAGTTTTATTTTTTTTATAATCTTATCTACGATACGTCTAATATGGGGAAAGGGTTTAAAAAAACAAATACATAGCCACAAATATCATGGCACGTTTATTTTTTTCCACTACATGGCGACTTCTAAAAGAATCGTGACTTGTTATTTTTGCATTCATATAGTTTCTTTTTTTTTATTAGCGCTCAGCAAAACGAGCACTACACAATAATTTTACAATGTATACTTTTCATAAAATTAAAATATAAACTCTGTATTTATTTTGATCTCAATATAAATCACTATGAACTGAAAAAAATTAAATGTTTTGTTAGTTCGCTAATTATAATAATTATTGATTGATGATGCTATAATAAAGAGTACATTTAAAAAATCACATTAAAGCATATATATGCTGACTACATAAATGCTCTGACAGCCTCGCCTTACAATACCTTACTACAAGTTCACGTTGAAGATTGTATACTCAAAGTATCAACAATAAACAATATGTAACTCCTGTCCTAATAAAACCAATCAATATAATTATAATAATAAATTTATCACAATCATTTCAGACTACAAAAAAATAACTAAATAATTAATAAAGGAGGCTGTGAGAGCTATTATCACGTGCAATGTAAATATAATATACACCACAGTTAACAAATCTAACTTATTTAAAAATATAAACTAGCCTAAAAATTTTAACAATAAAAAATGAAATAAAACGGTTGTAGATAAAAATATTGGTCATCAAAACTCTGTAGAGCTATAACTAAATGACCGCGTTAATATGTAATCATCATGCCATGATGTTTGCTTAAGGAAATTTTAATAAAAAATTGCACTCAAAGGGATGTAAATTACTCCAAAATTTGGTAAAGTGCGGCTTTCAGCCGAGTATTTTTTTTTTTATATAATTAGAAATAGTATAAAATCAGTGACTTAGAAATAGCTCTCAGTATATAAAAAAAGTTAAAATCCTTAGGCTGTACTCTCGTATAATAATAATGTAAGCAACGCAAAAATATGTTGGCAAAGCGGAAGTTCACGTAAATCTAACGACACGATTTTAACTAAATATTTATGTACCTTAGACATTATGATTACACAAGGCTCACTGTTATTTGATAAAAACTACCACGATCAAGTTAATTGTAACTGGTCGGCGGCACGCGGCCCCCTGGACTAGCAGTCTGCCTCGATAGGGGATAGTATACTTCATGGTTAAGGATATGTACGATTTCTTTAACAAAAACTCAATAACTGCCTACAATGAAACTGGTCGATTATTCAACCACAACCACACAGAGATGTTAACAATAAAATAACAACAAACACAAACTAACACTGCCAATATTTAGTGTGAGTATTCTTTTTAACATTGTGAATTCTCAGTCTTTTTCTACGGTTCAAAACATAAGTAGACAAAGAGAAAAACTCATACCACTCCTTTTGTGATTACGTAAATACCAAGGTTTTTCTTTTCAAATATTCACTTCTTAACATATAGTTTTAACTAACGTCGGTATGTAAAATAGTTAAAACAGTGAATACGCGCAAGTTGCTAATCGAACGTATACTTATTAGCTCTTAGAAATCAAAGGACAACTTGCGCCCTTCACTGTTATATTTATTAGGTCCTCGTTCATCACGAAACATATTCGAGAAAACATCTCGCTTATCCAATATAAATATATCATTTATACTCTGTTTTAATGATTATGAAAACAGAGTACATTTCGTAATTAACAGAGACCGTATTGTCCAAGCTCTTCTATACACCCGCCTCAGGTGAAGTAACGATAGTAAATGTTAATATAATAATAATGTTAAAACAATCATAAAGACAGAAAACATAATACAATAATAACAAAAATATATTAACTACTAGAATTCAAAAAATAGAAGCAATCACCTATGGCGAGTGAAAGAAAATTAAGGAACGATAATTTATTTATATAATAATGTATAATATTGTATTTATGGTATCTAGGTCACTATATTGGTGTTTCTATTACAATCGTAATATCTATGGGTAATATTTATATATGGTAATCAGCATTGGAAAGCACCTAAAAACGTATTGCGCCTACCAATGCTGTTACATAAAAACTATTGATAACTATGGATTTACAATTTCAATGGTGATCGATTTTATAATGGTATTTGAACGTATACACTACTTGTTTAAACCAACGATCTAGTTTTTCTAAATAATACTGTTATCAATGGCTTGGTAAGAAACTTACTAAAATTTATATATATATATATATATATATATAATATATTGAAAATTTTAGATTATTTAAAGTTTTATGGGCAACTAAATGCATCATCATATCTCTTTACCTTAACATACGGTTTACATTAATTTATTTTAAATGATAATGAGATATCGGCCTATTTTTTTCTTGTCTCTTTCAAATACAGAACTATCAAAATATAAAAAAATATTGAGGACTATCAAACAACATTCATATGTATATATTATCATTATTATTATATGTATACTTATGTACATCTACAAGAAAAATTTTGATCTTCATAGTACCAAAGTATAGTTCTGCACTAAATCTAACATTACATAAATCCAATTATGTTCTCAGTTCAATATTTTTGTAATGACTGTAGAATTAAACATTCCTACAAATCATACACTCTTTGTTTTAATTTTGAATGGTTTTCTCTTCGATATACTTGAATAAATAAACCCTACCAATATTTACATTTGCTGAATCAGCACTTGGACACACACACATTGTGGAAATAAAATAATGTATAGAAAACAACGTAGTATTGTGGTAATTGTTAAACAACGGTTACAAATGTCGATACTTTATCACGATATTATAAGACATCTTACAATATTTTATTTCCAGTTCTACCCTGACCTGCAGACTTAACTAAACTTACGCTACCGCATCATTTACATAGAAATGGCACCAATCTATCTTTGATATCAATAATGGCAAACCATAAGGAACCCCCGCAGCGGACACTTTAGCTGCACTACTCAGTGCAAAACAACTGTCTCAAGGTATTGGAAGACTACTGCACTATATCTATACATAATATACTATTATTCGAAAACAGTACACGAAATAAAGTTCTGCGTCACGTCTAAATACTTTTTTTATGTAGACACAGCGATATCCTAAATGGGTAAAAAATATGTAACGATGTTTTGTGAGTCTACCCTTAAAAATATGATATATAACTCATCAGAAATTTGAAATAAAGAAAATTAAGTTTAGTCAATGGTGTTATGATTGATATTGCCTAATGTCGCTATCCGCTAGAAGGCACACAAAGTTTTAGTAAGAAGCTTCACAAACGTGCTATCGGTAGTGAAGACTCAGTCACTGTTCGCGTGACAACACGAAACGTCTCAGCGACAAAACAGTACGCGTCCACTTAACAATTGTGAAACACACAACTGTGGCCGATGTCCACACACACTGAACACTGAACATAATTATTACATTACGAACGTAAAACATTTAAAAAATATTGCCAATTTTATGTTGCAACAGGCACTTCTCTGGATTTCTCCAATAAACATCATATTAAAAGTAATTTTGTGAAGCTTTCAATATTGCCTCTCAGGACTCAATCTATTTTATATGGATTATTATTTTGTACTTATTCACTATTATTATAATTTTATATGAAATCCGAGTTATATTTTTTTCTTATTGATTATTATTGAGGAGTATCACTAGTCCCATCCATTATATTTGTCAGCGATCAATATACCACACACCGGTAACAGGTCTATATAAAAATTACTGAACTTCCATAATACACTGACACGTTCTAAGTTAAAGCATCGCAATAAGATATTGTTACATTTTCACTACGACTAATGAAGGATCGGCATGACGATGACAAGCGAACGACGAACATTAAAATTTAGAATTTTAAAGTTGGAGATTTACCATATACGATCCAAAAATTTTTTTTATCACTAAGCAAATTAGAATATGAGATCAAAAATTTAGGCCTACAATCTATCATGATGAGACTTTTAAGTATTGATTTATTCACGCCACCACCTAAATTAATATAATCATGTGATGGTATAGATAAATCACAGTTGTAGGTATAAATCACAATGCATATCATAGGCGGTATCGCTACATAAACTACACACTACATCCTCGACTATATTGTGATGTCCACCTGATGTTATCGAGGGATTCCACAAGCGTAACGAAACCGACTCGAATCTTGTACACTCTGCCACATCCGAACACACGGGTACGATCCAGAGCTGCCTGGCTCGCATCACGCCCGACTTATTAAACAGTGGCTAAATAAATAACTCGACGTAAAATAAACAAATAAAACGCATGAGTCCATACTGATATTCTCAGCAGAGGAGTTGCCAGCCTCCTCACTGCTTTTCACTTATATATCATGAATCATAGCTGCTCTTGTTCTAGGCTGCCAAATATTTAATATTGCACTCTGGCTGCTCATTAGGAAACCAAGAGCTGGAACAAACAATACATTTATAATTATATTTTTCTCTTTTTAGCTGTTACGCGAGTTACTATGGTGCATAGTCCTTCTCCACCATAATGAAAGGGAACTTGCCTACCAACCAATTTCTTGTCCGTGGGTGTCGTAAAAGACGACTGAGGGTTCTACATGTGTCTATAACATCTGTTCAAGAAACTTATACTTAAAATAAAACCTATACCAACCCGTCTGACCAGCGTGGTATAAGTAGGTCACTTTATGAAGGGTAAATGTGAATCTTAATCAGATTTTAAAGGCCTTTTTAACAAATACCTGAAAGATACTAACTTTACGCTTTATATGTGGTACTTATTGATAATTTCTGTCTATCCATCAGTCTATCGACGCCCACTGTTAGGTGTAGAGCTCCCCACGAGATGAATAAATGCCGTAATCGCTCGGTAGGCAAGTTGGCTGTCGCGGTCGCCGTGACTGCGAGGCGGTAGTCTCGCGAAAGGAGGCAACGAAGTGGTTCAGTGCCGAGATGGACCATGGCGATACACTCCACCGCCGGCACATTGGGTGGCGCAGTCGAGAATACCTGCGCCTGATGATGCCCCTACCGGGGTAGCGGGTGACTGCACCGGGGAATATGCCGGCACCCGCAGAAAGGCTCACCGCACGAAGATGACACCCTGGCGACACTGTTGGCTGCTGCTGGGGCGTCGACGAGCGATAGTGCCAAAGAGAGTAATCCGCCGGGCTGGCTATGAGCGTCAATGATTTGGTACCAGTGGTTGGCTCAATAGCTGTGGGGAAGGAATACGGCGGGTTATGTAGCCGCGCACCGCCCTTTGCTCCAGACGGAATAGACGGCGTGCAACACCATAGCCAAAAAAAGCAAGTTGGCCATTGCAGTTGGTGTTATGAATTTGTTAGGAAAGCATTGTGCCTATTAACCTGTTCCGAGCCGTCATTTACGATCTCCACAGAAAAGCAATAATAACAGAGTGTATTCTTGACACGTCACCAAATATGAAAATAAATGAGGATATATTTGGAAATAAAAAGATTTAAAGATAATTTACCTTTATTCCCGTATCAGTCAGCAAGATGCAATTGACCAGACATCTGGGGTTGGGGCGTAGGCGTATGCGAGGGGGGCGGAGACGCTGTAACAAACACATTAAAATACTTGTTACTACTTGTTAACCAATTATTGAGCAGTCGCTGGAAATAAAATGAACCAGATAATTGGTATTGATAAGTATAAAATATCAAAAACATTGCATTGTCCTTCAGTTGAGAAGGTTGCGACATCGTTGATTAATTCATTCATTTCACCATATAAACGTCCCACTGTTGGCATCGAGCCTCCTTCCTACACAATACGAGAGAAATGAACCTACTATACCATGCTGGTCAGATGGATTGGTATAGGGTTTTATTTCGAGTTTTCCTTTGCTTGCATTGATGTTACTTGCATATTTAATCCCTTTGTCGGCTTTTACGATACCCGTGGACAAGAGAAGGGGGTGGTGAATTGTGTTCTTCTAAACTTCGTCACCATACGGATATCGTTTTTTCTCTAATGGACTTAAACAACACTAGGGGGACAGTCAAATTGCTGTTTATCGTAACAGACAAAGTTGGGTACAATTGGGTTTGTTTCTTGACTTCTATCTATTCAAACGTCGATGCCTTTCATCGACGCATCGAGAGATTTTTTTTTAAAAAGACAAGGCCCTGCACTAAGGAAATAATCCTTGTATTGCAATGTGGACTTCACAAACATAATTAACGGACACAACTAATATCCAGACTCAGAACAACAATTTGTGGATCACAGTGTTGTCCTGCGTGAGATTCGAACCTGCGACACTGGCACGGTAGGTCGGTATATTAACCACTATGCCGTTTGTGCAGTCAAATTGTTGACTCTCTATTATATTCAAGAAATTCAACTATAATAATTTAAAGTCCGATTATACACTGCCTGCATACGGCCGATCATGACCTATGTTAGCGTAGTATTTGCGCACGTTAGGCCACACAGAATCCGCAGGTTACAAGCATTACAAAATAGATTCATGCGACGGGCTACGGGAGCACCGTGGTTCATTCGTAAAGTCGATTTACACATCGATCTCGAACTGCCGACCATCAGGCAGTACATGAAACGTTGCTCCCGGCGCTACTTTGATTCTGCCATGACTCACCCCAATTCACTAGTGGTTGGGGCGGTAAACTACGTCTCCTCTAAAATATCCGCGGTCGGACGTTCCCGTCATCTTCTTTATGAAGAGGATGACTTCATTACGATCGCCCAAGAAAGGGCTTACACCGCTCGCGCAGCGATTACAAATAAAACTCCGAGGTATAGGCCTCGCCGTCGAGGTCGAAAACCGCGCCGCGTAAAAATCATTAACCTAAACGCGGCTATGCCCACTTTGCTATCAGCGACGCCCCGAGCCGAGGTACGTTCCCCACAGAGAGAGCCCTCGGGCGATGTTCGCTTAACTTTCTTACCGGGTTGAGAGCCATCAGCGCTCACCCATAGTCCAGGCTAAGCTGTCAAGGCCATCTGCGGCCAACAGCTATACACACACAAAAAAAATATTTGCTGCTGTAAAACAGTTCTTGTATATACTTACAAATGGAAGTGATTGATTGCGGCGACATGGCTGACATTTTGTTTGTATCTTGCATGGATACTTGTGTTCCTTGGGATGTCATGTAACGATTCACCATTGGTACAAAACTGGAAGAATATATTAATATTGTATTTTATTTTTTGCTTTCACACTCGACGTCAGTGAGTAGGCAAAGATGAATATTTTCATTACATTTTAGCTAATAACTTCTTAAACAATACTTAATAAACTTCAAGTTTACTGCACATTATGCTGTTCTACTGAGATTTCCTTAATTAAACAAGGAATTGAATTCTGGAACATTATACTGCTTTCAATGAGCCAGTTATTAGGCAAATTATGAAAATAATGTATAATATTATAAATGTGAAATTTTGTGAAGATGTTACTCAAAATTGCACACAAATAGAGCAATTCCTAGATACACACAGAAGATACTTTCTATCCTGATAATGGGATAATAGTTCGAATTTATTTTCTACTTTATTTAAATCGTTGAACGGATTTCGGACTGGGATAAAATTTCATCATAAATTACTTTATACGCAGGTGAAGTTGCGGGCCAAAAGCTCGTATAAAGTTAAAAACTATAGGCGCCGTACGCATCATACGTCCCGTTTTAAACAGGATAATTCCGTTTTCGGGTTTTTGTCTGTCCCATTGTCCTTAACCGTATAAAAATGACCATTTTTGCAAACAGCAAAATGATCATTTGTTATACTTTTTTTTTATGGGTGGGCTATGGTAAGCGCACACGCTGTCCATTCCGTCCGGGGCGACGAAAGGACAGCGCGCGGTGTCCTCGTCGCAATCGCAGTGGTGGCAGGACGGTGTGCTCTCCCTCTTGACGATCTTGTGCAGGTACATGGCGAACCTCCCGTGCCCCGTCAGCACCTGCACCAGTCGGAAGGAAAGCACCCCGTGCGTCCGCTCCAACCACTCCATCAGCACCGGCCGGTCCTGACACCGTACCGAGGCCTCTCCAGCCGGACTGCCCAACGGGCAATGACGTCTCGGCGGGCGTCGACCCGCCAGGCGGGAATCTCCTTGATGGAGACTATGTCGCCTCCGGCTCACGTCTCCGACACCCGCCGGTAAAGCTCGGCGAGCATCTCCGCTTCCAGCTCCCACGGGGGAGTTCCAGCCTCCGTCTTGTCCAAGGCTACTCTCAACCCCAGCGCTTCGATCCGCCTGACCATCTCCTCGGTGTCGAGAGTTGCCAGGTGTGCCGCCTCCTCTAGCGTCCCACCCCGGGCTGTGACGAGCGTATCAAATTACGCCCAGCCCGGGTGGGAGGCTTCCTCTCAACGCCCAGTCGTAGCCGATGTTCCCCAGGGTCGGACTCAAGACCGACCCCTGTGGGACATCGCACGTCATGGGCGTTCGCACAACGTCCCCTACTAGGTTAAATCATTTGTTATACTTTTTTTTTATGGTTGGGCCATGGTAAGCGCACGCGCGGGCCAGTCCGTCCGGGGCGATGAAAGGACGGCGCGCGGGCCCATAACCCACCCGTACCCACGTCACCTCGTTGTTGGGCCGACCACCACCGAGCAGAGGTGGGAAGTGTTCTTATTTTTTTTAGCTAGATACAAGTGGTTAGACATACGTGAAAAGTATTTTCACTTGTCCTCGTTTTTTTTATTAGATTATAATTTCATATTTCTATCAATTCCTACGTGTGTGCAGACCGGTAGTTCTAACACAAAAAAATAATGGGACGTTATGTAAGCGTCCTGTTTTTACGTACAAAAAATATAGTCACATTATCTATAGATGATGTATTTACCTTAAGTCACAAACGCCAGGAGAGTCAAAACTGCCGTTATTCGTATTATTTGTGTTAGTTGCTATGGATGTGCCCATGCTGTTCGCCGACACGTTGCTGTGATTCTCGCGGTGGACACGATTGTGGTGTCTATGGAAAATACAATATTATATTAGAATAGTTTTACCACTTTGGGCTCGTATTGAAAAGTGGAATCTACTTATATTTTTAAGACCCTGCAGGAATAACTTATGTTGCAATTATATTATAAATATGCAATTAAGGAACAGGACTAAAACACCCTCTGAACAATCATTAAATTGGTGAATCGCATAAAATGTGTCGGGGATCGAACCTATACTTTGGATGGAAGGTCGCTTAGACCATTATCTTTGTAATAGAAGATTGAAATTGCAGCTACAGGCTAAACGAATACCACGAAAGTTGGCAACAGCACTGCTTAGGAAAGCTAAACATCAATTTTCCGTGTGGCGACGGCGTAAGAATACACTTCGTCACCACCTTTACTGCCCGTGAATGTCCTAAAAGACGACTAAACGATATGGTATGCAAATCAAACTTGTGCAAGAGAAGGAAAACTCAAAATCAAATCATATCGTCGTCATGTAACACGTCTGAGCCGTGTGATATAGTAGGTCAATTTCCCTCTTATTGTGGAGGCGGCTTGGCAGTGGGACGTATATGACCTAACATGAAACACCTGCTGTGATCGCCAATCTGTCTATTCAACATGGCAATTAGGACATTATTCCTGTAGAGAGGTTTATGTTCAATAGCAGGTTTTGAGACGCTAATGGATGGATGGAAGCTGTACTTGTAATTTCACGATCCCATATTACGAATGAGTATTATTTACCTTTCTCGGCCTGGTAACGGAGTAAGAATACAATTTACCGTCCCCATTCTTGCCCGTGGGTGTTGTAAAAGACGACTAAGGGATATGCAGTAAATATCTATGCAAGAGGAAGGAAATCTCGACATAAAACCCTTAGCAACGCGTCTGATAAGCGCGGTATAGTATGTCAATATCTAGGGTTGCTAACCATACTTTATAATAAAGTATCCTACTTTATTTTTGGTAATTATAATTTATACTTTTGCATACCAATAAAGTATGTGAAATTGCTTTATTTTCTAACCTTTACTGTAATGCGTAAAACAAAACACTCATTATGAGTACTTAACTATTTAACGATACACATAAATGAAAACGGATGATGAAAACGATTTATAATTACTAAACAAAATGTTAGGTATCAGATGTGGTGTGAATCTGACTTTATGTGTACATAACAGCACACATAAAATACGTTTTAAGACAATAAAAACATAAAATGTGAAAATACTTTTTTTTTCTTCCAAATACTTAATTTTTTTCCTAACCAAACCATTTAATAATTTTTTGTCAAATAATGTTGGCAACCCTGTCAATATCCCTCCTATTGTGGAGGAGGCCCGACCCCAACAGTGGGGACTTATGTGTAATGATATGATGATGATTTACCTTATGAGATAACTGTCTCTGACGAAGGATCGTCCGCAGACACTACATTCGTAGCATGAGCCGGACGCGTGAGTGCGAATGTGCAGCGCGAACTGTGACTTGGACGTAAATGTCATTGAACACCGGTCGCAGTTCAACGGCTTATCCGCCACGTGAGACCATCTACACAAACACATAATAAGATTTTTCATTATTATGAAATATCTACCACAATGCTCCATCAATTTTAATATTTGATACGCCATGTTGAAGAATATTTTCCATTTTAATATCGGCAAATAAATTACTATTTTAAAATTAATGATTTAAAAGCAGTTAATGCTATCGTGTAAAACATATGTTTAATAAAGTGGGTTGATAGGTTACAGTTATTATTTCGATTATATATTTTATTAGAGAATTAGCGCGTTGATACTATTTTTTTTTTATTGCAAACGGTGGCAAACGAGCAAACAGTACACCTGATGGTAAGTGTTGCTGCCGCTCACGGACCTTTACAAGGCCGTTGCCTACCGCGAAGAAAGCGAAGGGAGTGTGAATGCGTGCATTGAGGTTCGGTGATACCAAGGGCACCACCAAAGCACGCAATCACCCTCAGAAAGTTGGGCTTCCGGCTCTCTCGCTCACCGAACGAAGCGCAGTAACAAATTGCTACTACTCAGACGTCGATTTTCTGCGATTTGCTATTTCATAAATTCTTGAATATGTACTTAGCTGATGAATTCTGATGTTTACGCGAGTATTACACATTGTAAATAAAACTATTTTAAGGATTTTATCGCGTTTGTATTTGATTTTTGACTGCCTGACGAACACTTTATAGAGGTCATGGACGGACTATTGTAAGATATCTCACGTCCAACAAGTTATCGTTATTACAGAGATTTATATCTACCCGCTACAATCCACATTTTGGTACATAAAAGTGTAGAGTGTTCGTCCGGCTATCAAAAATCAAATGGAAACGCAATAAAATCCGTAAAATATTTTTATTTACCTCTTAACTAAGTTAAGAATGTTGTCGTTACTTTTTTTCTCGATTTGCTAAAGTTAATAGTCACTACCCTGGTCCAGTTCATAGCAGTATACAGTATATAACGTTTCTTAATAAAAAAAAAAGAGTGTGTGTACAAAGTACGCATATCAGAAGTGAAACTCCTTTATCCTTTATCCTCTAACCTTTATCTCATTCTCTCGCCGGCTGAATCTTTATACATTTACGTGTTTTGTGTCTCTATGGACTCGCTTTTTCGTTTCATCGAGTTTGAAATCACAACGATTCTAAAGAAGTTTCACTTCAATCATCATCCTGCTCTTATCCCAATTACTTGGGGTCGACGCAATATCTGTTTTTATAATCTGTTTTGACATATTGCAAAAAGTTTCGGCAATGACTTTTATGACCGGCCGCCTGCCTGACGTCAACTCTCCTTGGGAATGTAATCGTTGACCCAAATGGTACCAGATGGAGTTGGTCCGGGTCAATCTAGGGCTCTTAGTCGTCTTTTACGACACCCACGAGCAAAGCAAGGGTTGGTAGTATTCGAAGCCGCCACCACACAGCTAAGCTTCGTTTCATCGAGTTTGAAATCACAATGATTCTAAAGAAGTTTCACTTCAATAATCATCTAAAAAAGTATATGATACAGTTGAAGTAGCTCCTGCGGTAAGTGACTTTAAACAAAGTGGCAAACATCAGCTTTGAAATAATAATACCATATCTGCTCATTTTTATACATTAATTACCTTTCACTAATAATATTAATTTGAAAAGGCACACGTACCTGTGCGCTGTTACGTAACTTTTCACCGCGAATCTTTTCTGGCAAATATCGCAAGCATATGGGCGTTCGCCTGAAAAAATAAATATAATATATTACGTTCAACTTTGGTGTGAAGCTTGATACATTTAAAATTAGTATTTAAAAAAAGCGATGGATATTTTAAATGAAAAAGAAATTATAAAGCGAGGAAGGCAAAGTGATTTTAGAAAGACGGCAAGGTGCAACTAGAAAGTGATGCAGTCTGAAATTAATGAATGTAAGCCAATAAATCATAATAAATAATGCAATAGTGAAATTAAAATGATATGATGTAGCGAATGATGAAATATTCAGTTTGTTGTCGGTGCCACATCATTAAGTTCAGAATTGTAATGTGCCTATATCTACATAGCAATTTGCCGTCTTCTTAACTAATCTCAAACAAACTATAATATGATTCCGACGAAAAACAATATTGTTTAAAAAGTTATTTAAATATTTCATACATTTCTAATGAAATAAATCTATTTTTATGAATTATTTTTAGTTTATTGACATTTCGAACAATTCTCATGATCTCTAGAGTGCTTTCCTGCCTGAATGCCGAAAAGGGTTTTATTTCATTCACATTGGAAACGAATATTGAAATGTATTATCGGTCTTACAATTTGGATCTGTGAGGCAATTCTTGCTCAGAGAAATAGATCTTCGAGAATAATATCTATTTTAAACTTTTCGCAATCGTAAATCAACTTACGGACTTAATTCTCGTTTTCTTCGGGATAATCTCTACTAAATGATGACTAAATAAGAATATAATTCACCATGACTAAGGGATATAATGTGCATGTCACATTTATGTAAGAGAAGGAAAACTTGAAATATAACCATATACCAACTCATTTAGTATTTCAATTTCCCTTGTATTTTGGAGGAGGCTTAGCAGTGGGCAATGTATTAGCTGAGATGATAATGATGATCTAGTATACAGATAATAAAAAGAAACTCCAAAAAGAACGCGAAAAAGTGAAAAATGTGGCGGTTTTCGAGAAAGTTGTCAATAGAAATTAATTTCACTCAAAAGTGCTCGATAGACATACGACTTCGGAATGACAACTCTAGTCAAACGAGAATTGTGCTCCCTATATTATGATTCACGATTGTTAAAAGTTTCAATACGATTTTCTTTTCTCGATTTCGTGATTTGAATGAGTAAGTAATACCGCCTAAATGGTACTAAATCTATACCAATAAATAAAATTGGAGTGTCTGTTTGTAATATCAAAATAATAGGTTTTTTTCATGCTCACACGGTTATTTGCACTATACATAGGCCTAAAATACACTTTATATTTTTTTGTCTATCTGTTCCGGGTAATCTTCAAAACGGCTGGACCGATTTCAAAAATTCTTTCACCAATGGAAAGCTATAATATCAGGGCGTACCTAGGCTATATTTTATCCCGGTATTTCCCCGGGAACGGAAACTACGGAGATAAGGCGACAGAAACCGAAGCGAAGCGAGGGCGGGTTGCTAGCTTGCTTCTTTCACCAATAGAAAGCTATAATATCAGGGAGTAACCTTGATATTATAGCTTTCCATTGGTGAAAAAATTTTTTAAATAGGTCCAGCCGTTTTGAAGATTACCCGGAACAAGCAGACAGACAGACAGACAAAAAAATATACAGTGATTTTTAGGCATATGTATAGTGTAAATAACCATGGGAGCATGAAAAAGGCCTATTATTTTGACATTACAAACAGACACTCCAGTTTTATTTATTGGTATAGATTTAACCACGCCTCTTGGCCATTGCCACGAATCAGCTGATTTTAAGACGAAGTTTGTCTTGCTTATGCGAACGTAAGCATTGATATATTCGATTTCTAATGAACATTTAACAAAGTACAAATATGTTGCAGATTAAGTATCACTGACTTTATACATTTCAATCAGATTTAAACGAAAAAACAATGACAAAATTGAAAACTTTACATATCTCTAGTTCATTAAGGAATCGATATTTTTCCTTTAAATTCTTTTTATGGGTTCCTACCACCGTTGCCTACCTCCCGTTTGACCAGTTGCCCCATAACCTGATACATCCTGTATATAATAATACCTATAAACAATATTTTCTTTTTTATTGATAACAATTTATTTAAGAGTTTTTCTTTTATATGTTTTTCGTCGTGAATCAACACATAGGTTTTAAAATCACACTAAATCATTTAGGATATAATTTAACATATAATTTTATCTCAAAAGATATAGAACTCTAATGTATTTTATCATACCGGTATGAATTCGCTTGTGAATGTTCAGGGTGGATTTCTGCGTGAAGCGTTTGTAACAGACATCACACTCGAATGGCTTTTCACCGGTGTGCGTGCGCATGTGAATCTCCAGGTACGGCTTGCAAGTGAACGCCGCCGGACACTCCATACATTGATACGGCCGCCCTTGCACTAACATCCCCGCTCATTATTAGTTTATATTATATTGTACTCTTTATAGGAATTTTTGGGCATTGTTACTAAGATTTTTATACATGAATTCATTTTGTCTGTAAGTCAAGTTATCGCCTTCAACATTTCAATGTCCAGCATGGACATCATATTAACGGTGCCTTCTAGGAATTTTGGTGCATCGCGAAAACACACATGCAGCGCTATTATTTCATATTCATTACAGTTTAGCACTTTCTCCGCATTGCATTATATAAAATGCCATCAAAAATTATTTAATGTAGCAAAAAAAGCACTCAAATATTGAATATAACACTGTCACATGAAATTTTCCTATTTCCATTCCCAGATATATTCAATAACATCTACATATGACATGTCCAGATTTTGTCATGAACAAATTTTAGCTTGCCTGGTTGTTGAAACACTGAACATATTTCTATACTCTCATTTTCATTAAACTTAATAAATTTTATTAAAAGTTTTACAAATCGATCGCAGCGCCACCTACAGGATGCAATTGTGAATCTAAACCGTCACTCGAACAGACATAAAAAATTTACCAAAATCAGTCTAGCCCCTTATATATGCACGTATTGAAAAATTAAATGTAAAGATAAAACTGTTAAATTTACACTATATCATGTGGCACCGACAATTTTGAAGATTATAATTGTAATGAAGTACATGTAAGTTTTAAGGTAATGATAGTTTGAATAAGGTGAAACAAAAGCGTGCTGAGAGTGTTGTAGACTGACCTGTGTGCGTTCTTTTGTGTATATTAAGTGTAGACTTTTGCGCGAATCTCTTGAGGCATACATCACACTGGTAGGGCCGCTCTCCGGTGTGCGTCCGGTTGTGTATCTCGAGGTACTGCTTACAGGTGAAGGCGGCTGGGCACTGCAGGCACTGGAACGGTCGGCCCTGCACTGTGGACGAGCACAAGCGTTAGCCACAGCGGCGGGCACGCCTGCCGCCGCTACGCACTACACTACTATAGCCCATAAGGTCCAAACGTCCTCAGCGCCCGGCAGCCTCGCCCAACGCCCACGTACCTGAATGCGTCCGCTTGTGAATGTTGAGACTGGATTTCTGGGTGAAGCGTTTGAGGCAGATGTCGCACTGATACGGTCGCTCGCCGGTGTGCGTGCGCGTGTGTATCTCCAGGTATTGCTTGCAGGTGAAGGCCGCGGGGCACGACAGGCACTGGAACGGTCTGCCCTGGACTGGTGCCCAACATATACATTATAGCGGCGGCGAGACCGCAAGGACGCTAGACGCCCTCGCACTACGGAGATCGCGGCGCGGACCGGTCGCCGCTCGCCGCTGACTCCGCTCCAAATCTTTCGCTACCAATGAGCAGGCAGACGCGAGCGAGAGGCGCATGTACTAAGGAGAGATTCGGAGGGAGGAAGAGTGCGAGTGGGGGACGGGCGGGCGGCCAGTCCGGCCCGCGACTGAGACCCACCTGTGTGTGTCCTCTTATGTATATTGAGGCTGGACTTCTGCGTGAAGCGCTTGAGACACACGTCGCACTGATAGGGCCGCTCGCCTGTGTGCGTGCGCATGTGAATGTCCAGGTAGGGGCGGCGGGCGAACGCCGCCGGGCAGTGCTCGCACGCAAATCGTCGCGCTTGCACTGCGTCCAGTGCACACACAAAAGCGAGTAACGCACGTCGCCGACGCAGACCGCCACGCCCTGCCCTGACCCGCCAATCGCACCCAATCCTCGCACCGCGCGATATAATCACCACAAATTTGTCCACCCAATTTTGATAGCACCCATACTTAATATAAGTGCCGAGGCGCCAGTGATTGCGTCATTATAGCGATTGCATTACCGCTTTTGTGAATGAATTAATAACGATGAAGGAATGATAAAAATGATAAATGCTAAATAACGAATCTTATGCAGAGATGATAGGGATAGAGTACAGGGCGAGTGACCGGCAGGTATTAATTATATGATAGGCGGGATATCGTAAGTGAATGCAGAAGTACGTAAGCGCGCATTTGATTAAGTATAAGTGGAAATGTTAGTCCAAAGCAACGAGATGGAAGCTATCGTAAAAAGGGAGAGTAAAACAACGGGTTAGGCGGGCAACGGAAAAATAGGAAGAAGCGTGACGCTAATGAAATGTCTGCATGGCGAGCGAGTCGTAAGTTAACGCTAATCGTACCGATAGGAGTATTGCGGAATATAATATATATGGGCTACTAACCCGTATGTATTTTTTCGTGCAAATTGAGCGCGCACTTCTGCGTGAAGGACTTGAGGCAGACGGTGCACTGGAACGGCCGCTCCCCTGCGCCGCCCGAGGCACAGACACGGACACGGGGGGACAGAGAAACAAAACAAAAACCACGATGGACAAGTCATTGTGCACTACTACTGCGCTCTGCACCTAACCACCGCTACCATGAGGGAATTACACCGCGGTATTTGTCCATCGAACATTCACACTCCTACTCTCTCAACTCGATGGATATAAACACAACGTACACATGCTTTACAATACTGTTTGTGAATAGTTTTTGAGAGTGTGTTACCTAATTACGCTTATATACGTACATATATATCACTGAAACGAAAATGAATCACTTCCGAACCGCTAATCAATTAATCAACATTCAAACAGTTATATTAAACAAACAGCTAAAAAAATTAGGGAGCCCTTAAAACTATTCACAAAACAGAGGTATCCAAGTCACATTTTAAAACTTGTAAAAAAAACAAACTACGCATTGTGACTTAGAGACCGGATTGAAAATAAATGAAATATCAAGGGACCCACCAGTGTGTATACGTTTATGAGTGCCAAGGCTGGACTTCTGAGTGAACCGCTTGTCACAGATGTCGCATTGATATGGGCGCACTTTGTTGATCAGCGATTGGATGTGCTCCTCTAGAAATACCAATAAATTTCAGCTAAAACAACGCTCCACTTGGCTCACATCTAATATCTTTCTGCCTATTACGTGAGCTAACCAAATTAATAAATTCATTGTCTACTTTAAGGATTGTAGGGGAAAATGCCTACCAGTATGTATTTTCCCATGTCGTCCCAGGCTGGACTTCTGAGTGAAGCGCATAAAACAGATGTGGCACTGGTACGGCCGCACTTTCTCTAACAGGGCTCGTCTGTGCTCCTCTATAAGTCATACGAGTTCGATATAGCATCTCAGCACGCTCTCAAATAATATTTATGACATTATTACCTATAGATGTTACATCAAACCATTCACACACAAATCAGGGGGAGGTTGGCTATCTATAACATAAAAGTTAGTAACCGTTCTGCCTCAAGAGTAACGTCACGCACAAGTTGACAGTAATAGGGACCCACCGGTATGTATTTTTCCGTGCCGGCCCAAACTTGATTTCTGGGTGAATCTCATAAAGCAGATGCCGCATTCGTAGGGCCGTTCCTTAGCCTGCAGCGCGCGTGTGTGTTCCTCTGAACGGAAACCAATCCATAGTCAATATACTGCTTATATTAAATTTGAACGGACTAACAGTGAAACGGCTTGAGGAGCCGATTAAGATAGTTATGTTAACACTGGGCGGTGCTAAATGTGACGTCATCAACCCACCCGTGTGAATTTTCTTGTGTCGGTTGAGGCTGGAGCTCTGCGTAAACCGCATCTGACAGATGTCACACTTGTAGGGCCGGTCCTTCACCATCAACGCGCGCATGTGCTCATCTAGAACCCAGGCCACATTCCAACAACATTCGCTTTCACAACTGTTGTTCAAACCACCATATTACAAGAACACACAATCGATTTCACATATAACATTTTAACAAATCTATTGTGAGTTCTTTACCTCCCCCTGTTTACCTCACATCAACGAAGCCTTCCTCACGCCCTGATCTTTTTACGTAACGACTTTAACTATTGACACAACTCAAAAACTATTCACATTTCGTAGGTTAAGCATATGTATTGTCAGCTATTACAGCAATATGTGTCTCGCATCAATCTCCTACTAAATTATTGAATACATTATGTATATTATAAACAATATTGTATATAGGTGTTTGAATTAAATTGTATAAAGCTCCGTCCATAGGCCTCGCGGCGTGCTTATTACACGTGTTCGTATATATATTTAAGCACTATTTAAATAAAAAACAACATAATATCTCAAAAAATTCAAGAGTAAGGGAAGAGAATGATAATATGTGTAATGTATTGTTTAAAAGATATTTGTATAAATAATACTTAAAGCTGCACAGGATTCTACTCACTTCCTCATAAGAATTAAATATTTAAAAACTAAGTATAAGGTGCTATAGTTTTAAAACATAATAATAATAAAACATTTTAACTACAGCTTATCTAGCATAATTTATAATAAATTATAAATTCTAAAATATAAATAAAAGGACAATACATAATATAATAATAAATAAAATAGCTCATTTATCAGGGCGTCAAAATAGGGTAAAAGCGGTAATCAACAATAAGTAGCCAATTCGTATCTTTTTAAAACAAATAAAAAAAATTCAATCTTTGGTTTCGCGGAAACAGGAGGAGGTCAACATTATGAGAATCCAATTTAGCATTAAAACAATCCCCTCATGGTATTCTTAATATATGGGAATTTGTTTGCTTTTTTAGTATATCTTTAAATGTAACTTCCATATAAATTAACTGTCCTAATACCTCCATCCTAATGCACTTTCAAGCTATATGCATTGAACACCCTTAATACAGAATCATGTACTTTCAGATAGTCAACGAATTTAAATTTAATTCGCAAGATATTAAATTAAGATTAATTTAAAAAATTCGGAAAATATGGAAATTACATTAATCACATTAGATATCAACGATGCAATTATCTATTGGCTCAGAATAATCGCGACAGATTTGCTGATTAAATGATTATTTATCAAGCGTACCTTGAAATATGGCGCTAATGCGACCAAATTAATTTTTAGTGCCAATTTAAGCCTTAAAATATTTACCAATAATTAATGAAAAATATTATTTATGCAGGCCCACGAAAAACAGACGAGTTACTGAGCAGACAGATAATGATAAGCCAGGGTTTCTCAAAATGCCATTTACAAAACCCAAAGACTCAACAGTTAATCACAACGATATAAGATTGAAGTTGGTGTCAATATTGCCGCTGCTGGGCTTTTTGTGTTTACATGATATATTTTTTCTACTATAGTTAAAGTTCTGAAGAACTAGCAAATAATGACAAATGCTGCGCCGGACTGACAAAATGAAATGACTCTTCATAGCTTGTAGCTTCGCGAGGTTGTCAATCTTCAGTATCGCGTTTTGTACCTATATAACCTAATATATAACCTAGTTGCGTGGATTTAAATTTCGCAGATAAAAGCCAAAGGTATTGGTGGCAAGAAACTCTGTCGCGAAGAATCAAATCTTATGCTGGAGAAGCATTTTAAATGTTATTTTGAGCATTTAAAGGCTCGATAATCACTTTAAAGTGTTTATTTGTATTCTGCTATTGTACTTGGAATAATTTAAAGGAAAAATAACATGTAATATAAGAATTATAAATAATAGTAAAATGGTGATCCGATCAAAACTAGTTGAACGACAATAGGGTACAGTAGAACAGTGAGCCACGGCAGTTGGAGAATCAGTGTCAGTGGCCGACCTAATTGCGATATGGAGGAAATGCAGTAGGTTATGAGGCCGCACGGCGCTCATTCGTTGGCCCGGAGAGACTGGGCGGGGTTTGTTCAGACCATAGCCTACACTAAAAAAAATGAGTAAGCCAGTGAGGAGGTTAATTGTTCGCCATACGTGTGTCGGCATTGCTTATTCGACCGTCAACTGAACAACGACTCGAATAACTTGCGCATGCGCATGTCGTATGTATATTTTAATACATTTGCTTTATATTGCGTTTTCACTCAATAAATAATTCGAATTAAATAATTCGAATTCGTAAAAAATAATAGTCGACGCAATACTATTTCTCATAATAACTAGTAGTTGCCCACCAAGGCAAGGCAGACAAATTTGAAAGTTGAAGAATAACTTGCAAGGATAGATTTTGGATTCTTGTCGACTAGATGTGATTATTTTGACTAAAATTTATATAGATACGTACGCTAATATTTTATATAAAATACATGTGCGCCATTTGTCTGTTTATCTCAATGTAACAGGCCATTTAAATTTAATAGGGTTATAGTGCGCCAAAAGTTTGAGAAACCCTGACCCATATAGGATATGTCACAAAATGGGTTTAGGTGTTTCTAAATCTGTTTTTTGAATGCCTAAGAACAACACCGAGATGCTTAAGCAAACAAATTTGCATTATGTTTAGAACTCACCTGTGTGGACACGTTTGTGCGTGTTCAAACTGGATTTCTGTGTAAATCTTTTGAGACATAGATCACATTGAAAGGGGCGTTCTCCTGTATGGGTACGCATATGGACTTCTAGATAAGGTTTCCTGCAAAATGCAGCGTCACAAACCTGCATAAAAGAATACAACACTGTAAAATAGAAATAAGGCTACTATTCGCATGCATATTGACTACAAACATTGTAAATATACTTTTACGACAGTCCCTTACGTATATATATAATTGCAAGAGAACGAAATTCTCTATAAAACCATATTGAAACCATATACACCATACAAAACCATATCCTTACTGGAATCAACGTGATATATTTGGCCAATTGCCTTTTTGAAGTGAAAACTTCTTTAGCACCATTGTGATTTGAAAGTCGATGAAACGAAAAAAGCGACAGTAAAAAGAGACAGACACGTAAGTTCATAAAATTTTACGTGGGAGAAAATGAGATAGACATCATTATACAGCATTTCTTATATTTGTGGCTCTCTCTGTGCTCTATTTCGTACCGCTTCCACTCGTGTTTAACTAGAGATAGTGGGAGTTTGCTTTGGCCTAAGCGTTGTACGTGTATAAATACGTGTTTGTGCGCACATGCATAGTACAAAGCTTGTACAAAATATTGGAAGGTTTCACATCTACGTGTGAAATGCACACCTGTTTTTTTTGTGAGAAGGTCGTGTCAATATGACTCATATGTACTGTAAAAAATGTAACTAAAATAATAGGATCAAATATCTTAACACTTACAGTGCACTGGAAGGGTTTATTGCCTGAATGAAGTTTCATGTGGACGTAATATGAAGAAGCAGATGATAGAACTTTACCACAGACCTGAAAATATAAACATGTTTGTGGTTGGTTGCTTTACACTCTATATTCCTAAATGAAGTATTGAGTTCGATTCCAATTCTGATATTAAATTTATAATCATTTCCACAGTATTTTTCGGAATTATAACAATTACTCAGGTATGGTCTAAGTAGCGACTTCCTTGCCAAGGAGTTATGGGTTCAATCTCCACGCAACACAATTTTTTGTGACATTCACAAATGACCGTTCCGAGTACGGATGTTATTTTTGTCCGTTAATTGCATGTAAAGTCTCCTGAGATACAAGAATTGATCTTTAGTATGGGATGACATAGCCTACCCCAAAAAAAAAAGTGTGGGTGGCTGTCTTTTATAAAAATAATATTTAAACATTAATTTTTTTTTGACATTTCGTGGGAGATAGGGATCATAGCGATTTACGATTTAACCGCAGCACGGGTACTTAAACTATAGGACGAAGCCAAAATGGCCCTTTCAACTACTCCCTGATAGCATGGTTATTTGGCTTTAGTGGCGGTTACACTCTTAATATAATATCTTAGAGCGTCGTACAGTTGTACTACGGAACGTTTCATTTATGTGGTGTCGTATTATCATCCTATCGGACAGAGAGGGCTTGTCGTGAAAAAATATAATTTGGCCTTTTTTTAGGACAAACATGAAACATTTCACTTACCTTACAGGCTTGAGGTTTAGACCGGGGTGTCCCCTGGCTCCCATTAGCCATTTCCATTTTAGTTTGAACTGATCCCATGTCTACTCCCATACCCTAATAAAATAGTAAGTTTTCATAAGTAATAAAATCAAAAAGAGCATGGAATGTCGTCATTATAAATTAAGGGTTAGCTCTATAAGGAAGCAATTACAAAGGATTTATTACGTTACGCTATCATGGTGGTATCAAGTTCGAATAATTGTAAAAAACCATTGTCGGTTCTAAGTGCAATGTGGCCTGCCTATTGCCATTTAAAGATGCTAATTCAATATCGATTACACCTGTTTGCCTACGGATTGCCGTATTCCGAATCTTATCACGTGGACAAATAACAAGTATAGATCTCTCTAAAGCACGCTGAGCGCCTTTGAGCCTTTTTATGAGGTCGTTTAGAGGCTTCCTAATAGAAAAGAAATCAATTTATTGTATCAAACCGAAAAAAGAAACGGATTGGCAATAGGATTTTATTTCTAAACTAGCGATAGGGTTTTTCTGAGAGGAAAAATAGTCTACGTTACTCCATCAGCCTACAGCCTACAGATAGCTACATAATAGTTAAATATTATCAAAAGCGGTCCAGCCGTGTTACAAATTACCCAGAATAAACATACAGATAGCCAAAAAATGTTCAAACTGGTTTTTAAGTATCGTGCAAATAGCCGTGTGAGCATGAGGAAAACCTACTATTTTGAGATTACAAACAGACACTTAATTTTTTTTTATTTGTATATATTTCAATCTTTTTCAGGCGTGTTATTTATTTAAATTTTTAGTCGTCACTTAAGATACTCGTAGGAAGAGAAGTTTTAGCGATCATTATACATTAAATTGTAATATCTTTAAATTCACAAAGAATTTACTTTTATTAGGAGATGACTGGTACGTATAGCAGATGGTCGCCATACCGATTAGTTGAGGTGTGCACAGTGGCGTACCTGGGGTGAAGGGGCGGAGCGCCTCGGGCGCCACTATGAGAAGGGCGGCAAAATTGGAAGAAAAATATTATGTGCGGGCATTGGCGGTGGCGGCGATGGCGGCTACCCGTGTGACGACGGGTTAAGAATACATCTGTCGACACTCCTTACTTGCTCGTGGGAGTCGTAAAAATCGGCTGAGGGCCCACCAGGAGAGTGGGCAGCAGCTCTCTCTTGGGAAATGTTTAACATCTAAACATCGTACTGCGATTGCCAACCCGCCTACCAAGCGTGGCGATTACGGCATTATCCCCTTTATGATGATGATCAACAAAGAAACGGCCCCAGTCACGGCAGCTCCGGTACCCTACGGGCCCATTTTGGTGGCGGACCCGGTAGCAGTGGAGCGGAGGGTGCAAAGAATCTGCGGCAGCGATCCAGCTACCAATTAAAACGACCCTTGGCCCTGGTAACACACAACATTCGGACACTCAGGACTGACGAGAGGGCCATTGAGCAAAATCCGCTGGGACATTGTAGGATTATCAGAAGTCCGAAGAGAGGGTGAGGGCACAATAATCCTCCGGTCCGGAAACTTGTTCTTCTACCGGGAGGGCCATCACCCGTCCCAAGAAGGTATAGGGTTTATCGTTCGCAAGTCTCTCGTAGACAACGTGGAGAGGATCGAGAGTGTATCAACAAGGCTAGTGCACCTTATACTCCGAATTACCAAGAGGTATTCGTTGAAGGTCATTCAGGTATACGCACCGACCTCGGCATACTCCGACGACGAGGTGGAGGCATTTTACGAGGACATCCCGAAAGCCATACACGCGTCCAAAACTCACTTCACGGTCGTTATGGGAGACTTTAATTAGGCAAAGGGAGCGACGACGAGTTGAGAGGGGGGAAACATGGATATGGACAGAGAAACCAGAGGGGCCAGAAACTGGCTGATTTTCTGGAGAAGGAAAGCCTCTTTATGATGAATTCCTTCTTCAGGAAGTAGCCACAAAGGAAGTGGACCTGGGTTAGCCCTGATAGTTCAACAAAAAACGAGATAGACTTCATTTTGTCAGACAAACGACAAATATTCAATGTCTCAGTGATCAGCAGAATTAAAACTGGGAGCGATCACCGGATGACACGAGGCACATTGAATATCCATACAAAAGTCGAGCAGTCACGCTTGATGAAGTCTACACTCCAACCTACATCTGTCCAATACCAGAACCTCGAAAGCTTTCAACTCGAACTACACAATCGCTTCCAATGTCTGGGCGAGTGCTAATCCCCGAACGATATGAACAACAGGTTCGTGGAAACTTTCCACACGGTTGGGTCAAAATTTTTCAAGGCTAACCGCGTTAATAGACCTAAAAAACTTGCGGACCAGACTCTCGAGCTCATGAAGCGGAGAAAAGAAATGACGGTGCAGTCTTCAGCCGATTGGTCTGAACATAGGCAGCTGAATAGGCAGATCTCCAGGTCTGTGTGTCGCAATATTCGCCGATTTAATACGCTTCGTATTAAAGAAGCGATAAAGCGGAATCGTGGCTCAAAAGTGTTCGCACAAGATTTGTCTATTGGGCAAAGCCAAATGACTAAGCTGAAGACCAATGATGGCACTGTCATTTCATCCCGAAGTGAGATCTTGGGAGAGGTCGAAAGGTTCTATGGACATTGGACAGTTATATAAATCATCCCGAAATCCTGTTGTCGGCTTGGTCCAAGATCCCAGATCTAAGCTAACTCGGCACTATACCGAAGAAATCCCGGACATCAGCTTGTACGAGATCAGAATGGCTCTCAAACAGCTACGTAACGGTAAGGCACCGGGAGATGACGGAATTACAGCAGAGCTTCTGAAGGCAGGCGGTAAGCCGGTCTTAAAAGCCCTTCAGAAGCTGTTTAATTTCGTTATCCTCGGGGGCGACATTCCAGAGTCGTGGACCAGGAGTGTGGTGGTGCTGTTCTTCAAGAAGGGTGACAAGGCTCTTCTAAAGAACTACAGACACATCTCACTCCTGGGCCAAGTTTACAAGTTGTTCTCGAGGGTCATTACCAATCGACTCACGAGCAAGCTTGTTGACTTCCAGCCGCCCGAACAAGCCGGCTTCCGAAAAGGCTATAGCACCATAGACCATATCCTCACGCTTCGGCAGATTATACAAAGACCGAGGAATATAATCGGCCTCTGTGTATAGCGTTTGTGGACTATGAGAAAGCCTTTGATTCAATCGAAACTTGGGCGGTGCTGCAGTCCCTTCAGCGGTGCCAAATCGACCATCGCTATATCGAAGTGTTGAAGTGTTTGTATAGGAACGCCACAATGTCGGTCCGTATCCGCGATAAGAGTACGAAACCGATCTAGTTGCAGAAAAGCGTGAGACAGGGAGATGTCATCTTTTTTAATACTGTTCACCACTGCACTGGAAGATGTCTTCAAATTCTTAGCCTGGACCAGACTCGGCATCAATATCAACGGTGAATACATCACTCACCTTCGATTTGCAGACGATATCGTCGTTATGGTGGAATCCATGGAGGACCTTGGCACCGTGCTCAATGATCTCAGCAGGGTATCCCAACTAGTGGGTTTACGAATGAACATGGACAAGACGAAAGTCATATCAAATGCTCATATCATTCCTGTACCGGTCCTAGTTGGCAATGCGACTTCGAGAATCGCAGATGTTTACCTAGGACAAACAGTCCAGTTAGGTAGATCCAATTTCGAGAAAGAGGTCAGCCGACGAATCCAACTCGGTTGGGCAGCGTTCGGGGAACTTAAGAGGATCTTCTCGTCCAACATACCTTAGTGTCTGAAAACACAGGTCTACGACCAGTGTATGTTACCAGTGATGACTTACGGCACGGGAACGTGGTCCCTAAATGTAGGCCTCATAACAAGGCTAAGTCGCTCAGCGTGCTATGGAGCGGCCTATGCTCGGGACTTCTCTGCGAGATAGAATCCGGAATACGGAAATCCGCTGAAGAACTGGTGTAACCGACATAGCACGAAGAATTAGCACGCTGAAGTGGCAATGGGCAGGCCACACCGCTCGACGAACCGACAACCGCTGGGGAAGAAAGGTCCTCGAGTGGTGACCACGTATCGGACGACGCAGTGTAGGACGCCCGCCCCCCACTAGGTGTGGACCGACGACTTGGTGAAAGTTGCTGGGCATCGTTGGATGCAGGCGGCACAGGATCGCACTTTGTGGCATAACATGAGGGAGGCCTACGTCCAGCAGGGGACGGCGATAGGCTGAAATGATAATGAATGATGACTGGCGGTGAGTGGGACAATTAATTTTTCAAGACGTTAGCTTTTACTGATGTGCACATATTAAATGTCATATTAAATTTCCCGCCCAAAACAATTGTTGCAAAACATGAGTGGCGGTCGGCCCCTTATTTATGTTTAGACGTGTACATGCACCCTCCATAAGAATCTCCATAAGATTGAGTAATTTGGCCATTTTGTCGATAGAATATAGTGCGACAGACGATATTGACTTTGACGAAGTTATAAATGATTTCGCTGCGCGTAAGTCGCAGAATTTTAGACTGTTTAGACTTTATTAAATAATAAACATCATTTCTATAGTGTAAATTATAGAGGCGGCGGATCGCCTGCGCGAGGAGCGCAGCCTCGATGAGGCGATCTGCCATAGGCGGCGTAGGCGCGAATACCTGCGCCTCATGGCGCCCTAACCGAGGCCGCGGGTGACGTGACCGGGGAATTAGTCCGTCACCCCCCGAGAGGCCGACCGCGTGAGGAAAGACCGAAGACCTAGGGGAGGGACGTCGGTCGATGGGAGGGACGTCGGTCGATGGGAGGGACGTCGGTCGATGGGAGGGACGTCGGTCGATGGGAGGATACCCCAAATAGGGGGTAGTCCGTCGGGCCGACCACTGACATCAAGTCACCCTGCTCCGGTGGTCGGCCCAAAGACGAAGGCAACGTGCATCGCGGGTGGGCTGCGGGAGTGCGTGCTTACACCCCTCTGTCTCCCCAGACGGAGTGGTGCGAAGAGCGCGCCGACCGCAAGAAAAAAAAAAGAAAAATAGTGTAAATTATTAATGTTAACACAGTCATGTTACTTACACATGTACATGGTTTGGAAATGAATATCTTTCACTCAATTCTTTAATTTCGTCACGTTTTTTCTTACCATCACCAACAATTATTATTTTTACGACGTCAAAAGGGCGGCAAATTATGACTCGGCCCCGGGCGACAGTGACTCACGTTACGCCACTGGGTGTGCATATTGTTTATTAGCCATTGTACAAAATAATCTACCGTATCTCACCTGGGAACATTGTCGAGCGTCCATCTCCAAATCAACACCCTCATCATCCATTCCTTTAAAGCTTAACTGGAAAGAAAGCAAACTCTTAAAGAATATAGGTATAGGTCGCACTTTAAGAAGAGCGTTTATTCTTCTTTTATCGCTGATATAATACCTCTTTACAATAAACTACCCTTAACTGTGTAATTATTTCAGTGCCATATAATTAAACCAGTCCTTTTTTAATTTTTAAATGTAAGTATCAAGGATTCAACACTTTTTTCAATATAATAGCAAATGTATTATACAGTGTCAATATATACATACAGTATCAATGCGACTACAAAACCATTTCAGTAGCAGTTTACACCACACGGTAGTTAAGAGCACCCTAACTCGAAATTATATAGCTTGATCAACATTAAACTAAGGGCAAGGAAATAAAAATGATGAGAAAAACCATAAGGTTGAAAACCACGATGAATAGATTTTTTGAGAAAGAACTATAGATAAATAAATTCTAATAAATAAATAAATCAATCTGAATCCAGCCTTATTTTGTCTGACAAAACTATAGAAAACTAAAGATTTCATTCGGACAATATTATTTGCCCTTTGCCAAAATCGTTCGTGCAGAGTTGCAAGAGAAACATAAAAAAGACTTACTTAATCGCCTCATTGACGACCAATGATATTAATACTGAAGACGATTATCAGATGGTACAGATTGAAATATTGCATAAAAGTCGCCCTTCTGTCTCAATTTCACCACTTTATTTTGCTTAACGATCTAGTCTAGATTCTAAATAAAACTACTTTGATTGCCCGACGTTTCGAACACTTTACGTATCATAAATCAAATACAAACGCGCTAAAATCCGTAAAAGCGAATGAAACTCCTTCACTTTTAGTTTCTATGCTATGTTTGGAGAAAATACGAGTAAATAAACGATGTTGAACATCGTTTATTTACTCGTATTTTCTCTGTCTTCATTTGTAAAAGGAATTGTAACACTTATATTGTTATACTTTATTTTCCAATATTATTTACTATTTTAAATTTTTGTTTTGCCTTCTACGTGAAGGTAAACAATTACCCCTTTTTTTTGGGGTGGGCTGCGGTCGGCGCGCTCTTCGCACCACTCCGTTCGGGGCGACAGAGGGGGCGTAAGCACGCACACCCGCGACCCACCCGAACACCACGTCGCCTTCGTCATTGGGCCGACCACCGGAGCAGGGTTACTTGTCATCAGTGGTCGGCCCGACGGAATACTTGGGGTACCCTCTCATCGACCGACGTCCCCCCCTCGGGGAGGACGTCGATCTTTCGTCATGCGGTCGGCCTCTCGACGGGTGACGGACTAACTCCCCGGTCACGTCACCCGCGGCCTCGGCTAGGGCGGTATGACGCGCAGGTAGTCGCGCCTGCACCGCCCCAAATAATTAGCCCTCGAAGTACTTTGATTGGCCCATGCTAACAAAAAAATGCAGTTTTTTTATTAAAGATTTTAGCTAATAGACTTACATCATCGTCCTGTTGTTGCATTTCTTGTTGTTGTTGATGTTGTTCCATGAGATCTTGTTGATGTTGAACATGTTGTTGTACTATGAGGCTGTCTTTTGAATCCTCTTGATGTGTTTGATGATGCTGATTCATGTTTATAATGTTGGGATGATTTGAATCTGTTCGGACTATTGTAGGGGGACCAGCGTGTATGTGGGGATGAGTTGTGTAAAAACTGTAACGTAAATAAATATACATTTTAGTTATAGATCTTAAGCCTATAATTACCTATTATACTAAGTGATTGCATGCCAACTACAAGCTAATATAGGAATTAAGCATATTTATTCAGTTCGGTTGAAATTGTTCTGTAGCTTTGTCATACGCATTACCTACGAAAGAATAGTACTGAGTATATATATTCTACTAAAAAGTAAAATTATGTTTTTATTATCTCTGTCCAAAGACGAATAGATGCGAAAAACTGAAACAAGCTATATATCTACAGTCCCTTATAACGCATATTTGCATCTATAATATAGTTGTAAAATCTGCAAGCATCAGATTGGGTGCAGAGGCTTCTATATCTCGTAAACTCAAGCTCACTTTCCTTTATAAAAATATTTTTGTTAACAATATAAGATCGTTATTATTGTCGTAAGGATGTAATGACGGCCCATATTTTGAAAGCTTGTCCCACTGGACATATTTAAGTACTTACTCAGTGTTGCGGGCAAGTAGTGGATGAGGACTGCATGGGCCAGGAAAGTGGCTTGAAACAGAAGAAGCCCATGATTAACGGAATATAAGTTTAACGTTTTTGCAATACCAAGTTTACATACATCTGATAATAACTATCTATCGATCGATCGATGTCGCTGTCCCTGTTCTCTACATCGCACTTTTTAACCGACTCCTTTGACCTCGTTTTTGCCCACTTTAAACGGTCAGATTTCTTTTAGTTGTAGACTTATCAAGGACCGATGACAATACAATAATTTAAATAGTTTGTTCCAATATCATTACAGGATTAGCAATTTTTCTATTTCGTGACAACGATTTTTCTATTTTTGACGTGACTGGCATGGTCACTATCCCTATTTTCTGCTTTGCACTTATTTGTTCAGTTACAAAACTTCAAATCATGTATTTACGCTTTTTAATTTCATTTGTGTGTTAGTTTGTATGCGAATCCTTTGAAGTCACTTTTGACCCAGTTTAAACGTTATAAACTTAATTTCAGCCCATTGTCGTCCACTGCTGGATGTAGGTCTCCCTCATGTTACGTCACAGAGTGCGGTCCTGTGCCGCCAGCATCGAACGACGACGTCCAGCAATTTTCACCAGACCATCGATCCACCTAATGGGGAGTGTCCTACACTGCGTCGTCCGATACGTGGTCGCCACTCGAGAACCCTTCTTCCGCAGCGGTTGTCAGTTCAGATTGATGACTTGGTGATACTAACAAAATTATTATCTATACACCGGCACAATTAGCGTCATATAAAAGAGCCAATATTTTAAAATGTTTATATTTTAAAATGAAATAACAAAACCTTTTTTACTTAAAGTTGCTTTTAATGTGATAATTTTTATAATAAATATATCGCACGTAAAATGATTCCTTTTTGTTGTGAGATTTTAGACTATTTGAGGAATTAAATTCCCGAGAGGAAGCTAACCTGTTTCTGCGAAGTTGTGCTTCAAGTTTTAGAACTTTTAACGGGAACGAATAAACTTTAACAGCTTTTTAGAGTCTCTTTCGTGCTATACGCTCACTTACTGTCACACCTTAGGCCTTGGCTCATTTCTAGCTTGGACAGCCGTTGTACAAGAGTTTCTGCCAATGCGAAACTGAACGGTCATCTCTGTTTGTAATAGGCCATTTTATGCTCTATCCAGGTTTTTTCACAAAAAAATTTATCCCCATATACAATTTGATGCTGCGATAAATTATGGAAACAGGTCTACGAAGAATTTCGGAAACATCTTTATAGGTTTGTCCATTTCTATGTATCGTAAGTGTCTTGGCAATATAATTTGCGGTCAAATCAGGCACAATGAAGGTCTTAATTTCCAATATTGTTAAAAAAAATATACAAAAACAATTCAAATTCAAAATGTCTCCAAATCTTACAAATACTCAAATTAATATTATGTAATAACTTGAGAGGATATTTTGTTAAGCATTGTACAGCTTAAAATAAACAACACTTTAAAAACAATATAATACATAATAACGTTCAATAGTTTTTCCTATTTTGTTTTAAGACTAAGTTAAAGAAAAACCAGTCAGTATTACGGCAAGAATATGATTTTAACCTATTTTTAATTTCGACGGTGACATTCGTTTCTATCTCTAAGGGGCGTCCATAAATTACGTGAGGTGCTTTTTTAAATTTTCTGTGCCTCCCTCCCCCCTTGGTCAGATGTCGTGAGATTTTATTCAACCCCCTCCCCCATCCCCCAATCCCACGTGAGATTTTTCAAAATGTGGGTTTCTTACGAAAACGCGTTAGATTGTTATTGTAAAAAGAAAAAATTAAATTTAAGACCTCAGTTGCACATCTATCTTAATTTATAGTGAATAATCTATGGTATAATGTCGAATTATGAATGAAATTATTTTCTTTCGAATGAATTATTGAATGATCTTAATCGTATTACGATTACGCTTAAGATTAAATCTTAAGCATGTACAATCTGGATTAAATGGACCAAAATAGTATAATTTTTTTTTTGTTTCAATCAGAAAAAAATTGCCTGATATTTGCCGAGACCCCCCTCTCTCCAACGTAAGATTAGATGAGATTTGACTCGACCACCCCCCCCCTTAAACATCTCACGTATTTTATGAACGCCCCCTAACTAGTATGAGAATTAAGAGAAATATTACTCGAAAAAATAAGAAACTGACAGTTTTAAGGTTTTGAAATCATCTAGAAACTTGAGTGATACAAGGTACTCAGAAATTTCAATTTGTGGGGTGCTGCTGAAAGAATAGAAAGTGTCATCACCCACTTTCCTGTGAGAGTTGAACAACCCGGCTGAGGGACCACCACCAGAACGAGCAGCAGCACTCTCCTGGAAAGTTATAACACCAACTGCGATCGCCAACCTACCTACTAAACGTGGTGATTGCAACATTATCCCCTCGTGGAACTCTATGGATATGGATAGGTTGAGGTAGATTCTGCAAAGTTTGCTCATTTCGATTATTTTCAAGTCGTCCCTTCTTATTGCCCCATAGATATATGGATGGTAGGTACAACAAACTGTCAAGGAAATCAAGGAAACTTTTGTAAGGTTGTGATTTTGGTATACTATACTTGCCCTATCATGGGTAGGAGGGTTATCTTAAAAATCTTAATAAATTCGTTGGAATTTAAGCCAGAGTAATCTTTTTATAACATTTATATATTATTTAAAATTGAAGTGTTACCTCATTGGTTCAGCCTTGATTTGCTGTTCAAACATAGATATAGTGGCGAGTAGGTCGCCAGGGGGTGGCACGGGGACCCCCACGCCCCGTGCCACACCCCCGACTCCTACGCCCCAGTGTGCCGGGAAACTAATGGCGACTTCTTTGCTCCCCCATGATCAACTTCTGCCACCTAAAACAAAATTTATGTAAATACACATTTGTAATTAGTAATTTGTAAAAGTAATACTACCGCCGAGACTATTGATCTGATAACAAAGATAAAATGTAACATAGATGCTAAACATGTTGTCCTGGGGATCTTTATTGATCTAAAAAAAGCCTTTGATACCGTAAGTCATAAATTACTATTATACAAACTTTCAAATATCGGTATCGGAAGTAATGCGCTTAAAATTCTCACATAATATTTAATTAGATCACAAGTCGTAAAAATAGGAAATATAGAAAGTAGCACAACATGTGCGACTTATGGAGTCCCGCAGGGATCTATCTATATTGGGTCCACTCCTATTTCTATTGTACATTAACAAAATAACAGAACTTAAACTACATGGTCATTTAACATTATATGCAGATGATACATGTTTGTTTTATTTCGGAGTTAATATACACGATATTATAAGACAAGCACAAGAAGATTTAGATATTTTATATGAATGGTTACAGTATAACCAATATTTATGTTTATTGTTAACAATTTGTTAACAATAAACATAAATAAAACTTGCTACGTAATTTTCAAATCAAAAAATAAACCTATTCCGTCACATAAGCCACTAACAATTAATAATTCTCCATTAGAACAAAAAAACTAGTGAAATATATTTGGGCTTAAGACTAAATAACTATTTAACCTGGAGTGAACATATTGATCATGTGAAAACGAAGCTCTCAGCACTAGCTATTTCACTCCGCAATATAACAAAATGTATTCCACATCAAGTTCGGTTTACTATTTACAATTCGCTGGTTAAGTCACATTTGTTATATTTAATAGAGGTATGGGGCAGTGCAACAAAAACAAAACTAACTGAATTACAAATAATGCAAAACAAAATAGTTAAAACTCTTTTCCAGTACCCGTATTTGACTGCAACAAATAAAATTTACAACGAAACCAAAATAATGACCGTTAGGCAACTCTATATTTATAGCACATGTATTTTAATCAGAAAAATTATTAATAAAAATATTTATATCAGTTTATCATTTACAAAGCATTCACAAATTAGTAAACGCAGTACTCGTCGAGCTAGCCTATTGGTACTACCAAAGGTACGAACAAATTATGGAAAAAGAAACATCACGTTTGAAGGAGCACAATTGTACAATAAACTACCTCCATATATAAAAAATGTTAATTCATTTAATGTGTTCAAATATAAATTATTACGTTATATACAAGACAAAACACATCAAATGAATGTTCAAGAAAGCTTTGTAACCTGATTGATTTTACTAGTTATTACTTTTTATAACCATTGTTCTCATGTAAGTGACCTATGTCTTTTTGAGAATAAATTCTTTAAACCTAATTATAATTCATAACTCAGATTTACATATAAATACAAAGCCTGTTTTCAGGCTTCGTGTTTGATATCTATATACTCGTAGCATGTAATTTATTAACGTGCAACTAGCATGTAGGATAATATCACACTCCGGCTGGAGAGGCCTCGGTTCGGTGTCAGGACTGTCGAGGCCTTTCGGCAGGTGCTGATGCAGTGGTTGGATGGGAGGGGTGCTTTCCTTCCGACTGGTGCAAGTCTTAGCAGGCACGGTTACTTCGCCAAGTCTGCACACGGTCGTAAGGAGGGAGAGCACATCATCCTGCCACCACTACGATTGCGAAGAGGACACGACGCAGCACACACTCGAAGTGTGTGTAGGGATGTGAAAAATTATCGATTTTTTATATTAATCGATTATTTTTATGTAATATTCGATTATCTAAATAATAAAAATCGATTTAAAAGAAATCGACGATCGACTTTTTTGTTTAAATTTAAAGTTTTCTATTACATAGAAAATAAACATCACTGTCAGATTTCCTAAAAAAAAAACGGTCATCACAATTCTGGCAGGCAAAGTGCTCGATCAAATGTTTCATACTATATTAGAAAATAAATAAGACTTTCCTAAAAAAAAAGGGTGATCAGTCCTGTTGGGAGAAAACTTTAAAAAAGAACTACGAATAGTAAAAAAATCGATTAATTAAAAATAATTAATCGATTTTTTTGCAAATCGATCTATTTTAAAGAAAGAAAGGAAGAAAAAAATCGATTATTTAGTAATCTATTTATTCCCCTCCAAGTCACATCCCTAGGTGTGTGCCGCGTGGGCTGAGCAGTGCCGTGAACACAGTAGCAATGAAAACTCGAAGCAGACAAGTTGATATTTAAGCGGCCGTAACTAGATGTGGTTACAATATATATACCATGTAAGAATGGAGGTGTGTTACAATTAACTACGATATTACTATTTCGCTGTTGAAAACGACCAGAAATATTAGCTGTATCGATAATATTCACAGAATTTAATTTCGCTGAATATGTCGACAACGAGGGCTTTCCCGAGTTTCTTGCCGATCTTCTTGGTGGCAGCCCCGTTCCAATCCCGTGATAGATTATTAATTTATTACATTAATTTAAAATAAAACATAAAATTGACAATATGTAAGTGCATCCGCAGGATTCATACCTACGCAAGAAATGAATTTGATACTCTTCTCTCTACTAGCCACTACTAGCTCTTCGCAAATAACGGTCAACAAGGTTAGATGAATTCCGCCGGCTATGCCCCAGATCAAAAACATGTTTGGTGGAGGTAGTACAAAACTACCGTGCTGATTAAATAAATGAACACGTCACATAACGGTGGCCAAATAAGAACTCATTTGTCTGATACTAGAGAATTAACGGCCAATGAAATA
This sequence comes from Lymantria dispar, assembly GCA_032191425.1. Classification (NCBI taxonomy): domain Eukaryota; kingdom Metazoa; phylum Arthropoda; class Insecta; order Lepidoptera; family Erebidae; genus Lymantria; species Lymantria dispar. The sequence continues at coordinate 16,543,275 of CM063458.1, forward strand.
AGGACGGAATGTCGAAGAATGCTTTAATCACTTTGTAAAGCGTAAACCAGCATACAATAAGCATCTACGCGACAATAATATCTTTTCTACCAATAGAAACATTATTTTGTATTTAAATACAGAATATATGGGTCTGAAACGTATTCTCCACTTAACCAGGACTGGTAGAACACAAATATGAGGATGTATCAATAGATATATAACTCGTACTTTAGTAACTGAAATGCTTTGATTATTATTAACAAGTCTAGATGGAGTCTTTTCATGGAGCTAAGATATCAGTAAATATATAATGTACACGTTGATTACTCTACGTACTCTATATAAAACTGTATACCTCCGTGCTTTAGAATTGACTTATCAGTACACGCAAATCCTATATTGTATTGATAGTGTTTCTCCAACAACTATATTTTTGCAACATGAAGCTGTATTGAAAATAGTAGAATTAACAGCGTATAATTCTGAAACTGCTGTACCAGCTTATCGGTATTTATCTTTCTTTTGTGTTAGGGTCTGGATACACGCCGCCCAATCTGTTTTGGGGAGGATCGGCGTGTGGTCCCATGACTTTCAGTATTTCCTCCCCATCATCATTGAACCGATCACTAGTGCCGATTCCTTGACACCTGTGGTCGGCCCGGCGGATTACCGTCCCCTTCGACGCCCCGACAACAAGGCATTGTTGCTGGAGCGTCGCCCTCACTGCGAGTAGCGGACTGATCATCCGCGTCTATCCTAAATTGGGCAAATTAATTTATGTGATTTATTATTAAAACCGCAAAGCTAGAAAATAATGCATATTCACGCCCGACGTACTAGATCTACTAAACAAATCTTGCCGCGCTAACATGACAATACAGCCATAAGTGGCTGTCAGTCTTAGTAAATACTTAAATTGACACTCGCGCTTTATATGCTACAATAGCACGAGAGCTTTAATTAATACTAAGAAACGTTTTAGAGAAAATACGAGGAAACTTTTTACTCGATATGAGATCAAGACCATATGAAATGGTAATTATAATGGATGTTAAGACTACAGGTAGCTGAATTTATATAACTTTTAAGACTGCTGCAATAAAACAACAAAATTTTAAAACACTATAATACGACATGCCGACGGACACGTGGTCCACCATCGAGAAATATCTCATGTACTGAGAAATTCAACATATAGTTGTTTAAAGAGTCGATTTTCAATAATGAGACAATAAAAAGCTAAGATTTATCGAAAGATTGCTGTAATTAACATAGCAAACAGGATTGTTGGTGACGTCAATAAATCAAAACAAGAAAAATGTGACGCGACATAAAACGCAAGTTTAAAAGTAATGAAATATTGTAATGAACAGAATTAGTTATAAAAATATTGTGTTATTTTATCAAATCCACGGTTTCCGGTGTAAAAATATTAAAAACGTACTTAATTGCGGTAAATCCGAGATCGAAATTAACGCATTTTCCAAAACTTTAAACTTTTGTTTGAACTTTTTTATGTCGATTAGCTATTTAAATACACTGATAAATATGGATATGCTGCTAGATATCAAACATTTGATTACATTACGTCAAAACGGGACACTTACAGAAAAAGGTAAAAATATGCAATTAAAAACTAAAGAAAAATAATTGATATTTATGAAGAACTAAAAATTATAAAAAAGAGTGTACAAAGTACGCATATCAGTAGTGAAACTCCTTTATCCTTTATCTCATTCTCTCGCCGGCTGAATCCTATACATTTACGTGTTTATGTCTCTATGGACTCGCTTTTTCGTTTCATCGAGTTTGAAATCACAACGATTCTAAAGAAGTTTCACTTCAAAAACAAGAACACGCGTTTATCAGTATAACAAGTAATAATTTATGCTGTATGAAAAAACGAGACATTTTTGTACGGCTTGGGGCAATCTGACTGACAGCCTGATAACGAGACTTGTGTTCACTATCCCTATAGTAGAGCAATTTCTCAATGTAGGAGGCTTCTGAACACAATTGTGACGTGCATGTGTTGAGAATCATGAATTCCCAACAACACGTCAGCAGATCCCCCTTTTCCCGCGGGTCTCGTATGAGACAAGTAATGGATATAAGCAAAGATCGCCATTTTAAGAGCGGGAAATCTTTAACAAAACCTATGTGAAATCACCTGCCCAGTGTGGTACAGTAGAATAATTTCCATCTCATGGCAAAGAAAGCTAGTGGCCAACAATGTGAGCTTTAAGGGAATAAATAAAATTATTTTTTTAACCCCCGACACGAACAAAAAATGACAGTAAGCATCACGTCCTCATCACCACGAGAATTGAACAAAACTAATCAAGATTAATCCAATAAGCCCAAACTTAATAGGTTTATTAATAAGCAATCCAGGATTTCATCTCTTAACTTCGAGCTCAATTATCAGAATAGCTCAGTGATACTAATCGGGTTGAGAACCCTCAGTGCTCACCCATCAGTCCGGATAAAATTGTCATTGCCATCTGCGGTTAACAACTATGGTCACAAAAAAAAATCAGTGATACTATCATACATGGGTATTTCAAATATTACGACACATGTTTGAATGTATTGTGACTAAAGATGCCTACGGCACTTAACAACAAGGCTGGTGACCTTGAAATGCCTGAAAAATATTCATAAAATGAACCATTTCGATCGTCAGCTTTAAAAAAAAACACGCATAATAATCGGCTTATTCGTTTAGGAGCTACAATGCTACAGACAAACATCAAAAAATTTTATAACACCCCTCTTTGCGACGAGTGTTAAAAAGTATTTAAGCATTCCTATGTTCTATATTATGTAAACAAAAAGGTAATGCTCGTTGGTTTTGTGAAATCCATCGCCTGAGAATTATAGGTTCCGCTGCTAAACACTCAGCCTCGTCTGCAGTGGTAGGGAGATTGATCTTTTTTACCATGCTGATCAGAGGGTTTGGGATGAATTTTGTCATATTACCTATTTCAAATTTTTCTTTTACTTGCAGTAATGTTTTATGCGTTCCTTAGCTGTCCTTCATGAGCCCTAAGTGAAAAGGAAGAAGTGGTAATCCATTGCATTCTTAATCGGTCGCCACACAAATAAGTTCTCGCTAATAAAACTTTCATTTCATCAGCTAACTAACGTGAGCATATGTACGTCCAGATTAAGATTGTCTGTCCCGTTGTCCCGAGCTGTACAAAAATGTGCCGTTTTTACAAACAGCATAAATAATCATGATCTATTTTGATTTTTTAAGGATTTTTAGTCTAGTTTTATCTATTTTTGCAAAACGTGTTCTTGTTGTTTTAGCTTTTAATATTTTATATTTTTACCTATTTCTGCAAGTGTCCTGTGCTGACATAAAAAAACCGGCTAAGCGAGTCAGTCGCGCACGAAGGATTCCGTACCATTATCTATAAAATGGGCAAAAAATCACGTTTGTTGTATGGAGGCCTCCTTATATATTTATTTTAATTTGTTTTTAGTATTTGTTATTATAGCGGCAACAGAAATACATAATTTGTAAAAATTTCAACCGTCTAGCTATCGCGGTTCTTGACGCACAGCCTGGTGACAGACAGACGGACGAACAGACAGCGAAGTCTTATTGTTAGTGTAATAAGGTCCTGTTTTTACCCTTTGGGTACGGAACCCTAAAAATAACGGGACAGTCACTGAAATATATCGTTAAACGTAAAAAAATGGTCATATTAGACATAACTAATATGTAATGGCAATAATTGACATGATGGTACTATTTCATATTTTCTTTAATTTCGCGTTAAACATTCGAGTGAATTTTTACAAGTTTAAAAAATATTATCTAATAAGCAGATAAGTACCTAATTAAGTTATTACCTATTAAATTATTTATTAATTAATTTTGATAATAGCTAGGATAGAAATTAAAATCTATTGCGATTTCAGCACAGATTGCTAGCGTATGTACCTACTTAGGTTAGGTTACTACCCTTAGAACTTTCTATACCGAGTCCGTTTCATGTAGGCCAGTACCTTAGTAGTAAGATAATAGACGCCTACTTCTCTGTTCGTAATAAGTCAAAATACCTCCCTTGGCAGTTATTTCTTTTTTAACGGACAATAAATATCCCGAGGACTTGTCAAACAAACATACCTAAAATTAACGAGATCATGCTTATTTAAGTACCTAGGTACAGTTTTAAATTGCATAAAGAATTGGGCAGAGTGGGAATCGAGTCTGGGAACGATACTTGCATGGGAGGTCGGTGCTTAAACCCCCACACTATCTAATCTGACGCCTATTTACCTATACCTAATAAGCTTGGAATGTTGAGATAAAAATAAAAAGCTTTATTTATGCACATAAATATGTAATTAGATTAAAACAAATTACAAAAGTGAATCTATAACAAATTAACACAAATCAATACTAAGTTGGTACCTATGTTAAGGATGGAGAAAGGACGAAGAAGGAAAGGAGATAAGTAGGTAGTTGCATAGCTATTAAACAAAACAAAAATCTATAGCTAAGTATATATAATTATACATGCAAAAAATTACAGGCAATTAAATGGAACATTAACAATAGGTAGGCAGGTACCGGTTTCAGATTATAAACTAGGTAACAAAAAAATAAATAAAATGCAAGAAATTTCAGCGTATTAAGTATTTAACATATTCAGATTAAGAAAGTTGAACAATGTAATGCAATAAACAATTCGTATGTACAATTTAATAAACTTAATAATGTATCCATTATTTTAAACAGTTGTACTAAGCACGAATGAAAGCTATAAATCTATTGTTAGAATGATAGGCAGTTGACGGACCATGGTACTTGGTTAAAGCTGCATAAAAACCGGCGATATAAAATTATATTATTGTGTGCGAAATAGATAGCGCATAATATCTGCATAAATATTAATAGGTACATATAAATAGCATACACTCACTAAGTGCGCTTATCGCATATTTGTGTAGCGTATATAAAGTAGCGTAGGTACGTTTTTATATTATGAATATATTCTATAGCTACGGATAATTGAGTAATCGGTAGGCGGTCGTGTACTGTAGTGTAAACAAAATATTAAAGTAATAGTATAAGTGTAACTAATAACTTTAGAAGATATTAAATGGCGGAAGCTCACCGACCGATTGTCTCCACCCAGCCTCCCCCCCTCGACCATTAATAAAATGGCCAAATCGTTATTGAATTTTGTCTCCAACTTTTAACCCATAGTTGCGCGACGCCGGTTGTCATATGTACAACAAGTAATTTAGTAACCAATACAAGCATAACGTAAACAAAACGGGTTTACAGTACTATATTCAACGATTTAGTGAAAGTTATGTCATATAAGCGGAACAAAATCATAAGACAGAACCAACTACATGTGTTGTTATTACTAGTTTCTACCTGTAAACATAAACAACGTTTGAAAACGGAGGACTTCCATCTATTGCAAATACAACAACCTTTCTTAATGTATGGAGGGAATGAGACAAATTTATTATTATTCCTTTTTTATGCAAAATGTTAGTTTCATCGCGTTTAAGTTATTATATCATTACAGATGTATAGCAAAAGTTTATATTTTACTCACATACGTAAGGAAACACCTAATTATAGTAGTGTATACGGAATCACATAAATTATATCACTAATTACACAATTTCGCTAAGATTGGCCATTCGAATTATGTTTTTCTTAGACACCGACATAAAATGGCTGCTACCTCATTGTTCTGCGCGTTCGTTCGTGCGCATAGAAGCCGTGAACGCTTGGGGACGACTTCTCCGCCAATTAAAATTATGGCGCGAAATTTAAGGCGTCGTTAACTGTAATTTAATGTTGTATTTATGTTAATTAGTATTAGTATCATTGGGTGTATGCAATGATAGTCAAGAAAAATATAAATGTAGTTATGCAAATAGCGATGAAAACTGGGATGTAAACAAGGTGTGATCCACGTGTATATTCATTATCGGTAACGATGTTACAGGAATTATAGAATGTTTTTCTCCGTTTATGACGATACCCTTCTAGGTGCTGATTTAATTGATTATCAGAATTCGTAAATATATGACATGTCGAACAATAATACTTTTTGTATTTTTTGGTCGGCAGAATCTTGACTCTTTGTAAATCTTCCATTATGTAACAAGTACAATTACAAGTTTTATTAAAATCAACTAAATGTCGGTTAGCAATTACACAAACGATTTATTTAGATTGGTACGTCGATGTGTGTTACGGCTGCTGTTTAAGATCGTCCGACAGTTTGTAATAGTACCTATGCTCAGCCTTTGTAGACAAATAAAATCTGGAGAAAATATTTTTAAGGTGTTTTGAAGTTAATTTATCCATATCTACCCACTACTTCAAAAGTTTCGCTAACGCACGTATAAACAAATAGATGATGCTACTGTATCAAGTCATTGTGATTTTATATTTTTTATTCACTATGTAATCAGTAAATAACTGCAGAAAAATTGTATATGTAGTATCACCACAGCAAGTTATTCAACTCTTACAGTCGATTCCCCGGCAACAGCCATAGAGGCCGGCACGTTTTATATGGTTTTACAGCAGACAGTGGCGCAGAGAGCGGAAAAGTTTAAATATAAATAAAATCGGAAGTAAAATAAGACACCTATAACCATAACTGATGCCACCTATAGCGGAGCAATAGTTAGGGCTATTCACTTGCCATATTAGAATTTTATTTTCTTATTTCTATTTATTGCTCAAAGATTCGTTAATATACTCTAATAAAGTTTAATCTATACATCGATAGATGGCGTGGTATAATTCGAATAAATCGCGCACGGAGTATAGATACACAGGAGTTCGAACGTAATGTTAATCGAATAGTCTCAATTTAAGGGATAGAACTTTTTGCCGGTAGAGAGCGCCACTTCTTCTTCTTTTTCGTCTTGGCAATCACCTACAAATACGAGCCATTTTTGCCAGTGTCGAGTTATAATTATCTTTTCAAGTTCTCAGTAGACATGGGTTATAACAGGACAAACGTAATATCTGTTATTTCTGTTACTGTTACGCAATAATAACAGGTACCAATTTCTGTTATTAAATAACAAGTGTTATTTTTCAATCATGGCCCATTAGTAGGTACACGATATCGAACGGAAAGTATCGATACTGTACTCATGAGTAGTATCGAAGAAAAAGTATCGTACTCAATAAAGTATCGATACTCTAAAGTATCGAGTACTATGTACTTTACCTGGAATCTGTCGTTGAGGAGTTCTTTTCTTTTTGGGCATCTGACGGATTTTATTACCTATTATCCCGAAGTTTCTGCGGGGAACATGTTAATTTTTTTTTTAGAAACCTGGAGCTGTGCCTTATACTATAGGGTTACGAGCAAGTAAATACTCACAATATGTATGTACCTATGTAAGTTATAGTGAAACGTAGCTAGGGTTAACTTTTATAAAATATGCAAATTGTTTGACCCATTTATATTAAATCTTGTATCTTTAAACGAGCTATATATATAATCTGAAACTCGGCAACGGCTCCAATGATTTTCATGAAATTTAGCCTACTAGAGGTTTCGGGGCCAAAAAATCGATCTAGCTAGGTCTTATTTATAGAAAGTATTGTTTTGTCGGTGTTTTTAGCTAATCCATAAAATGTCATTAGAATAGGATTGTAAATTTAGCCATCGCCAATCATTATTAAGTTACATTCAAACAGCCTGAGATCGAATCTCAGTGTTATTATCCTGTTCTTTAATTTTTGATATTTTTTTAATTCTTTCATCATTTTTATTTATTTGTTAATAAATATCTAAATATGTTCACTAAAATACCATTTACAAAAAAATATAAAAATTATATCGAGCAATGCTCGATCGACCAGATATTACATACCTACTTAAGGAAGCAACGCTTGACAATAAAATAATATAAGACAATAAAATAATCATGCCAACATTAGTTCTGCAGTGTTTCCGAACACAAAATATGTAAACAGATAACTCATAATACGAAAAGAAATACTTGTCACTTTTTAAGGATGATATGTACTAGAAAGAGTACAATTTCTATTTTGCTGGTTATTACACTTAATGTTTCTCGTTTTAGCAACAGTCTATCAAGTAGGTGTGAGCGAGATAGATTAATCAATCAAATAACAGATCATACGATCTAATTAAAAAGTCAAAATTCAACAATGATATGTTCTTGTTAGATTGTAATTTCTATTTTTCGGGTTATAATAACACTAGATGCTTCTCATTTTAGCAACAGTCTATCAAATAGGCGTGAGCGAGATAGATTAATCAACCAAATAACAGATAACACGATCTAATTAAAGAGTCACAATTCAACAATGATATATTCTTGCTAAATTACATTTTCTATTTTTCGGGTTATAGCACTAGATGCTTCTCGTTATAGCAAATAGCCTTTCAAGTAGGCGTGAGCGAGATAGACTAATCAATGAAATAACAGATAACACGATCTAATTAAGAATTCGCTTTTCAAAGAGGATTTCTTCTTATGAAATGACATACTATAATTTTGGTTTAATTCAAATAAATACTACGTGTCCCGTTTTAGCTTATGACAATATTACACAAAAGACAAAGACAAGAATAGTTGTTTTGTTTTTTATTGACTGTTCTGACAGAACAGAACAGTTCTGTTATTTCAAGCTATGTAGTTGTAGGTACTAACATAACAGCCGGACTAGACCGGCTGTTATCGATGTATTATAAATGTTATTTTTTAACAGATATAATGACCTTGCAAGAACAACTGTTATCTGTTATCTTCAAATACTTGTGATTTATATATGTTATGATAAATACGCCTCACTCCTAGTTCTCAGTTTCTTCATGTCGGTAATGGTAGCATAAGGTTCCCCAGTATCTCCAATAGCTGGTTGGTGATTATCTGGTGATTATTATCTCCGATAGGGACGTGGTTTATTCCACAGCATTGGAAGAGAATCATTGGCCCATGGCTCGTGGTGTTTCACAGGGGTCGGCTTTAGGCCCACTCTTGTGGAACATGGATATGATTGGGTGCTTAGAGGAGTAAACTTGCGTGGCGTTAATGTTGTTTGTCATGCTAATGACACATTGGTTACTGCTCAAGGCAAAAACTACAGAGAGGCGGCAAGGCTGGCCACGTGCTGGAGTCATGCCCTGAAGAGGTGGGATTGCGACAGGCATTACTATAGACAGTGGGTACAGATCTGTCCTTACCGACAGTCTTAAATAAAATGGTCGATAAAGAAAGTTCGTGGCAGGCAATGGTCACATTCTGCGAAGGTAGTTGAGAGAAGGGAAGTAGAGGAGTGGGAGAGAGAAGCAGATCCCAACGCTTTACCACCCCGGAGAACGCGGAGACGAGGGCAAGCCTATCTGACAGGGCCCTCAACTCTGCGAGTGGTGTCTGGGGCACCGGTTGTGGTGGCGACTGGTGCCCCACATTAGGTACAAGGCCCCAAAGAAGAATGGATGGGCACTACCAGAGATGGTAAGGAGATGGACCAGTACCGCCTCGAGGTGAGTCCGCGAGCAGCGGATATGTCGGTCCGGCGGAGTTGTGGTGCATGTGAAAACGGTCCCATAACTTCGCCGTAACCGAGGGACAGGGACAGCGTGTGGTTTTTAGCTGGTAGAGGCGCTGACAATAAATCAACGCTGAGCCCGGCATACCCCACCTCTCTAAGGTGGGCATGCGTAAAAATAGCATTTTCTAACTCAAAAAAAAGGAATAAAATCATAAATAGTTGTTTTAGGTGATAAAATTAAATGTTATTCTATAAATGAGATTAACTCACCTGAATACTTTCCAATTTGAATGTAATCTTCGGATTTAAAATGTGCTGAACATATTTTAGAATGTTCTTTGGCTCGATAGTCTTTACAACGAGTTGCTGCTTTCCATAGTTTTCGAGCTTTTTTCTTTTGGTTCTCTGGATTCCTACATCTAAATACGCAGCACTGATGCATTATTGTTTATACAATACTTTCCAGAGCTGTCAGTAGCAACAAAACTTCCCGCGTAAGTATTTAAACGAATATATAGGGATGGCGATCTGAGATCGATTAATCGAAGAATCGATTTTTCAGGCCCAAAAGAGAGGTTTTATAAATCGACACGAAGCACTGAATCGATTCGATGAATCGATTCTTTACCCCAGAGAATTGTCGTTCGATTTTTTTTCTGTCACTCGATACTAAGTAAAACTAATAACACCTTCAGATTTTCTAAAAAAAGTCGGTTTACTGACGATAGTTGAACGTGACAACGTCATAAGAAAATACTGATGCAATGGTTTCGTTTTTCAAAAGAAAATTTTAATTTTATTTGTTTGATAGATATTTTGTATGGATCAAGCCTTAAATGGAACGCCTCAGAGCGAGGTAACGCCGCATACAGTGGCGTAGCGTGAGTCACTGTCGCCCGGGGCGAAGTCATAATTTGCCGCCCTTTTGACGTTGTAAAAATAATAATTGTTGGTAAGAAAAAACGTAACAAAATGAAAGAATTGAGTGAAAAATGTTTATTTCAAAACCATGTACAGTAACATGACTGTGTTAAAACATTAATAATTTACACTATAAAAATAATGTTTAATAAAGTCTAAACAGTCTAAAATTCTACTTTTCGCGACTTACGCGCAGTGAAATTATTTATTCGGTCCTCGGACCCACCCTGTGGAACATCGGCTATGACTGGGCGTTGAGGGGAGTCTCCCGCCCGGGCTGGGCGTGACTTGTTACGCCGACGATACGCTCGTCACAGCCCGCGGTGGGACGCTAGAAGAGGCGGTAAGCCTGGCGACCTATGGCACCAAAGAAGTCGTCAGGCGGATCGAGGCGCTGGGGTTGAGGGTCGCCCTGGACAAGACGGAGGCCCTCTTGTTCCATGGGCGCCGTATGAGCCCTCCCATCGGCGTCTCGATCACCGTCCACTCGGTTGACATCAGCATCCGGGCCCATATGAGGTACTTGGGCCTGGTGCTCGACGGGCAATGGTGGTTCCGGGAGCATTTCTGTAGGCTCGCTCCACGGCTCGTCGGCGCGGCGTCCGCCCTATCGTGGCTTATGCCGAACGTGGGCGGACCGAGCGCTACGTACCGACGGCTGTACGCGGGGGTCATCCGGTCGATGGCCCTGTACGGCGCACCGGTGTGGGCGGGGTCCCTGACCGTCCGACTTAAGGCTCTACTGTGGCGAACGCAGAGGGCCATGGCGGTCAGGGCCATACGCGGATACCGCACGGTGTCGACGGAGGCAGCGTGCCTGTTGGCCGGGACTCCCCCGCGGGACCTGGAGGCTGGTATGCTCACCGGTTTGTATCGGCGGGTGTCGGAGGTGCGAGCGGAGGGCGGTGTGGTCTCTTTAAGGAAGCTCACCGCCTGGCGTCGACGCCCGCCGAGACGTCATTGCCCGTTGGGCAATCCGGCTGGAGAGGGCTCGGTTCGGTGTGCGGACCGTGGAGGCCTTCCGGCCGGTGCTGATGCAGCGGTTAAAACGGCGGCACGGGGTGCTCTCCTTCCGACTGGTGCAGGTTTTGACAGGACGTGGATGCTCCGACAAGTACGTGTACATGGTCGCTAGGAGGGAGAGTACACCGTCCTGCCACCACTGCGATTACGACGAGGACACGGTGCAGCATACGCTCGAGGTTTGTGCCACCTTTTGTTTTTGTTAACGCTGTGGAAATGCAATTTGCGCACTACCCCCGCCGGTACCAGACGAGGGGGTGTGTGGGACTCGCCGGTCGCCTATGCAACTGGAATACCCACTAAAACTTGAGCGAACTCATTGAGCGTGTATCTGAAGTGCGTAATTTAGGTCTTCACATGAATAGTGAACTGTGGTACGAGAAGCTAATTGTATAAAGAATTGCTTCTACAAGCTTAAGTTACTTTATAGGATGAGGCCGTACTTAGCAGAAGGTCTACGTATTCGGTTGACTGAAACTTTGGTGCTATGGATACTGTACTCGGTTCAAGATTATTGGCTAAAACGCGAAGACTGGTACAACGTGTTCAAAATGCTTGCGCCAAATTTTGTTTTAATGTCCCGATAAGATCACGTCACTCCATTACTTAATAAAAATCGATTATTAAAAATGATGCATCGTCGCAAGCTGCATTTGGCGTGTTTGCTTTTTGGAATCATAAAGAATCAAACCCCTTTATATCTTTATGGCAAACTATCGTGGTTATCGAGTCGTAAATCAAGAAATGCCCGACAATGTTCGTTGCTACTGGCCACTGAGCGACATTTCTCAGCTGCTTTCCGAGGTAGTTTTCGTTATGCTGCGTCTAAGTGTTGGAACAATATTCCTCCACCGATAAGGAACCTGCCAAATTTGCACATTTAAAAAAAAAATAACCGATTTTATTTACGCACATCAAAAAAACGAGGAACTACTCATACATGACACCAGTGCTTTTTAGTTGTAATAAATATCGAGCAAAGTCCAGTTTGGGCGTCATTTGGAGGACAAAGCCAAATTGGCAAGCAAAAAGCTGGGCGTCCTGAACAGAGCCAGGCGGTACTTCACACCGAGACAGCGTCTTGTGCTATACAAAGCACAAGTTCGTCCTCATGTGGAGTACTGCTCACATTTCTGGGCAGGTGCGCCCAAATATCAGCTAGACCCACTTGACTCCCTGCAAAGACGGGCTGTTCGAATCGTCGGGGATCCCAGTCTTACGGACAGATTGGAGTCGCTGGAGCAGCGGAGAGACTTTGGGTCACTCTGTGTACTCTACCGACTCTTTCACGGGGAGTGCTCCGAGGAACTGTTTGACTTGGTACCACCGTCACCATTCTACCAACGTACCACTCGACATCGTAGCAGGGTTCATCCTTTTCACCTGGAAACGTTATGGTCTTCAACTGTACGTTTCCAGCGATCATTTCTCCCACGTACGTGCAATCTCTGGAATGAACTACCTGCTGCTGTGTTTCCCGAGCGCTATGACATGTCCTTCTTTAAACGAGGTTTAAGAAGAGTATTTCCTTCACGGTAGGCAGCGGCCTAGCTGTGCCCCTGGTATTGCAAAGGTTCATGTGCAGCAGTTTCACTTACCATCAGGTGTGCTGCTTGCTCATTTGCCACCGTTGGCAATAAAAAAAAAAAGTTGTATTCTAATTATATGTTCATTAATTATCAGGCACCCATAAATTTATTGGCCTTTTTTGTTATTATTTTTACTTATTTCAGGCATGACAATTATAATTTTTATTTTATTTTTTATTTATTATCAAAATTAGGAAAATATGTATTTAAAAAATTGCAATTAAGCAAGTATAGTCTAACAGAATTTATTATCAGATGTGAAAATGTACACTTTTGTTAATCATGTTAATATTATTAGTACGAATTTAAACTGAGAGCATGTGCGTGATGTCTCCTCCCGGTACCAACGGAAGATCAGCGCTGGTCATCAGCATTATGCTGAGTTGGGACCGGATTGTGGCACACACTTGTCGAAATTTTCATTATTTAAATTTGTTTTTTCTTATGCTTTGTGTCTGTCATAATAATAAATCATTTCATTTCATAAAAACAACAGCGGTCCCTTCCGCGCTTTTACGGAGTGCCGGAGAAATCGTCTAATGACATTCGATCCCCGATACTCCTACGCAAGGCTGTCGGGCCACGTCCTGTCGTCACTCAAGGCGGTGAGAGGAAATGCGCATATCGGCGCCTCCCCCTCCCTGGTTGCCGCCTACGGAGCGAGTTAGCGGACGCAAGTGCCTCGCGTTCCCGCTCCGCGGCCTCCTTCCGGGCGATGACCTCCTCGCAGAAAGAGGCCATCGACGACCAGCACCTGTCGCTGTCGAGCATCTTTGTTATGATGGTCCACAATGACAGGTCTGTTCCTATGACCGCTGACAGGTCGCGGCGCTCAGGCCCCCAGGCGGGACATACCTCCAGGGTATGACGCGATTCATCATTTGGCGCGCCACACTCATGGCATCCAGGGGCCTCCTCCCGTCTGATTATATGCAGGTACTTACCGTAGACCCCGTGTCCGGTAAGTAACTGCGTCATCCGGAAGGTCAGGTTGCCATGCTTTCGTTTCATCCAGCGGTGGAGGTGGGGCGCAATCGGCTCTGCAGTCCCCCGCCCTGATACAGGGGACTCCAATTCCTCTCTCCAGCTTGGATAACTATCTTTCGGGCCCTTTTATTGCCCTACTCAGTCCCCTTGTGGTGATACTTCCGCCACTGACCCGCGCCGCAGCGCAGAGTCGGTAGATCTCTGCAAGCACCCTAGCTTGTAGAGGCCAGGGTGGATCGCCCGCCAGCAGTGTGGCTACAGTCCAGGACATTGTACGGTATCCTCGTATTGTTCTCACCGCTATGGCTCTCTACGCCTTTCGCAATTTAGCCTTATTGGAGGCGGTGAGAGACTCCGCCCAGATAGGGGCACCGTACAGTGCTATAGACCGCAAGATACCGGCATACAAACCGGCACGGCGATCCAGGGCCTCCAGTGTTTGGCAGAAGCCTGCCTAACGCCGCGGCCGCCTTGGCGAGTCGAGGGACTAGCTGGGCAAAGTGCGGCCTGAAGCTGCATCTACTGTCTAGGTGCAGACCCAGGTACTTCATCCGAATCTGCACCGGCACGGCAACCCCAAACACACTGATCTGTGCTCTACGGGGGAGACCTCGGCTTGGGTCATAAAAGAGGAGGGCGTCTGTCTTCTCCCGTGAGACCCTCAGGCCCAACATGCCTAACTGGTCGACGACGAGCGCTACTCCAATCCTTGCCAGTCGGGCGGCCTTCCGGAAGTCAGCCCCCCTCACCGTGATGAGGGTTTCATCTGCGTAACAAATAACCCTCATCCCGGGAAGGAGCTGGCCCCGGAGAAGCCAGTCAAATCCAACGTTCCACAAGGTTGGACCAAGGACCGAGCCTGTGGAAGGTTTGTGCCGCCTGGGCAGAGCAGCGTCGTGAACTCGTCGCAATCATCGGTGCCGACCTGACGCTGCCGACCATCGCCAGGGCGACAGCGTCTGTACGCTCGGCCGAGCTGCCGCCACCCGCATACCATGTAGCTCGTACCATGTATACACATGCATACATCGATCCTTCAGACATCAATTTTATTGTGAATCGATTCCTTGGACAACAATTCGAATGGATTCAAGAATCGATCTTTTGCAGAAAGATCACCCATCCCTACGAGTATATAGTGAAAAGTGGCGCCCTCTACCGGCAAAAAGTTCTGTCCCTTAAATTGAGACCATTTGATTAACATTACGTTCGACCTCCTGTGTATCTATACTCTGTCATTGTGACCATTTCTACTATAGATAAGCCTATACCGTTCGGACTCCGTGTATCTATACTCCGTGAAATCGCGTTTCAGCTTGACTTGGACATTATCAGTCAAATGCATACTGTTGCGAGATATTAACGCCAATTTGTTAAAACATGTTTTGTCTTATCACTTTGCAAGAATGGATGGACAGGTGGCTTAATATAAAAGTGCTGCCGTGTTTAACCATTTTATGCACTTTATTTTTCTGTTTTACATTTTCTGAATAGCTACGAGATGCAACTATAAACTGCATCAATAAGGAAACGTATTATAGATGGCAGCGCTAATCCTTCCTAGCCCTTGCACATTATGTCTGTCTTTACTCACACACGTTGGTTGGTACAGTACACAAATAAATAATCAGATTTAGCAGGCTGGATCAGCTCTTTCTAAATTCTATGCATAATTTATTCTTTATTTCCTGTTAAAACTCAAAACAACAACTTTTTTTGAGGTGAAACATCTATGGGCCAGGGTGAACCTGATCGTAATCTGTTTTTTTATGCATATATACTTGTACAAAATAATTTCGATGTTTCACATCTGCCAGGCGTCCTAAGCGACGGCCCTCTTTTTTATTATTGACGATCGCTATAGTTTATTGTTAATATATTTGTTGTTTTTAATTTAGTTAATTTCTTATCTTATTTATTAGGTACTTAATTGTAATAATGTAGTAGTATAATAATATTTTATATATTTCCGTACTAAACACCGCCAATCGTGCTCACACAAAGAATTCCAACCAATTTTCAATTTAATATTGTAATTATATACTTAGCTTTAGGGTTTATACGTTCTGGCAAAGTTCTGAATCCACACTTCTTCGCGACTACGGTTACTACTTCAAGGTTTTTAAATATCTTGCTTACTGTTTACTATCAATTAACAAAAACCTATAATAAAAAAATACAGTGGCACTTCAAGAGTTCTGATAGCAGTAAAAACTTGAACAATTAGTTACGTGTGTATTTTTAATCGTTAGGAAATGTTATTTGAATCGTCAGGAAATATTTTATTATATAAGTCATTGATGTAACAAAAAACCCAAGATACACAAACAGCGTCTCAAAAACGTCCTCATAAAAAGAGCGCCACAACAAGAATTTAGCATTCTCTTCAAGTAGTCTTGTGTCTACCGCGTTATTGTATGAACCTTAGAAATGACGAAGTGTTCATTGAACAATTGTAAAAATAATACGTCAAAAACGTTAAAAAAGGATGAGATTTCGTACTTCCAGTAAGTTAAACGGTTCATTGATTTGTTTTTATTGTTTGTATGACTAAATATTGGGTGGAATATGGTGATTTAGATTAATTTAGATAACTCCTTTTATTTTCGTCGAATAATACTGTGGTCTTTATTATTAATATAGCTTTTTTGACACCTCGTAATATAAACTTTAAAACATAGATGTAAGACTGAATTTGATTTGAAGTATGATGACCAATGAGAGACGAGCTTCGGTCGTAAAAATTACGTAGTTATCGTACGTATTATTGTGAATACAACTATAAATTATGCTCATAAGGTTGAATTTTCATTAATGTATAATAATTATTTAGACTAGAACTAGGTAAATACAATTTGGGACAGTTTTAAAAGAACTTTTGTATGAGATTGTGTATCTAGTTAATTTGTTACATCAATGATATAAGTACAAGACATATTAAAAAAAAAACGTAACTACACTTTTATTTTATTTTCTTGAGTATGTCACACACGGGGAGAATACAAATCAATAATCACAAATTCACCCCGTATTAGTACAACAATTTGTGGAACAACAAGGAAAAGTTCTGTTTTATTTTCGATTCAAAAAGTTACGTTAAGGAGGGTATTCAGTACTCGATTCTGATACCGAATATATAAATAAAATTGGTACTTAAATTTTGAACTAATTATCTCATAAAAATATTTAGTTATGGACACATGGGATAGGTCAACGTACGTCAGCAATTGTAGGTACTAAACAGTTCGCGCATTGAACTAGTTACATTTTAGGTAAATATTCTACATATGCGACTCGACCCAGTAGGTATTTTTTTTCGTCGCGGGCCGCAGACAGAGGTCAACGTACGCAGGCAAACCTATTGTTGTGATTAGAAACAAATCACTTTATCTCAGGATTGGTAAGAGCTATGAATCTGCAAATAACTTTAGTGTTTTATGACATTATTCTTACACCTAGTTTAAGTAATTCTAGTAATAAATATCCAAAATCTTGACAACAGTACTAACAAAACTGTTACTCGATATCGGTATCGGTGTATCGCCAGTAGGGTGACAGTATTTTTGGAAGTCTTGTAACACTAATATTGTTGATGTTTACTATGTAGTTAATTAATATTATCTTCTTTTTACACTTATTAGTTACATGTAGCCATTATCTATCGTTTCCTTGAATATGTACAATCTTTTACCTGTCATACTGTATATACAAATATCCAAATAAGTATCTATTCAAATAATTTAAATTGAAGTCTGTTTGTAATGTCAAAATAAAACGTTTATTCATGTTCACGCGGTTATTGTACGATACTGTGCCTAAAAAACCCACTTTTTTGTCAGGCTGCCTGTCTGTTTGTTTTCGGTAATCTTCCAAATGGCTGGATCAATTTTAATAATATGTTACTAACCAGGGACACAGTTGCCAGGTTCTTTTAGAACTGGCTATATAAGGAATAACTTAGCCTATTTTTCCTCTCAAGAAACTCCTATAAAATTTTGCTCGGTCCAGGAATCAGGACTGCAGTTTTAGAAGATATTGGAGTTTAAAATGCGGCAAGGCGATTGAAACCAGAACAAAGCAAGGACGAATTGCTAGTATTATATATATTTATATTATCAATGTATTTCAACCCAAACTCAACTCCTATGTACCTATATAGAGAGAACTGAGAGAAGTTGGTAAGTAATGGTAACAGTAACAGTGTCGCGAGTTTAATTGCTTTTTCTGATCTCAAAAATGCCCTACGTGCATAGAGAAGCTTTCACTTCAAAAATACCACCTATCTAGCAATTTTGTTTTGGAACGGTTTAACCTATCATTACAAGGAGAACCCGCCATTTCAAATTCGTTTCTTTATTGGCTCGGGTTTAATTAATAATTAGTATATCAATACTATAATATAATCATATCAATGATACATAGGTACATGTAAATTATAAAATATCATGTTTTTGAGGAAACGAATGATTTTCTTTTCATGTATTTAGAAGCAATTATAATTGTTTTACAGGGCATATGACCTAATGCGATAATTTAAGTAACAAATGATTAAGACATTAATAACAATAAAATAAGACAATAATCAAATACAAAGTCTTAATTTTGTTTATTCAATAACAAATACAACTAATTAAAAATTACATTCGATACGAAATAATATGCTATATAATACTTACGTTATGCGAGATATCAAATAAAGATAAATTAGAAGTCTCGTGCAAATAATTTACGCCATAAGTTTTTTAACTGTAATCAATTAACAGTATTTTTATACCATTTGGTAAATGATAATAAAATTAGTGTTACAAAACTATTAACAATCTTTACCTTATCACATTTGGTCAACACTGTCTTTTTCATTGTTTTTTTTTGTGGGATTTTGTTGGAGACACACTTACGGTTTCCTAGTGTATCTGACGCTTGGTTTTCTTATTATTGGGAAACTTGAATGCTCTATTTTATAGAAGTTTAATGATATTACCTAATGTTCAACAAGACGCACACATTCTTACTTTTCCGAACGGAAAAGAACAATGTAAATTCTTAATACAAGGAAAACGGATGTTTGCGTTATTAGCATAGAATTTCGAATCGGAATTGCTACTAGGGGAATCTAAAGGCCTGGGACTCTTTGGGTCTGGCCAACAAAAAGTATAAAGCACTACGTGCTGGCCAAGGCGTAGACATTTATTATTCTTTCTTTTGAACCTAATAAAAAAAGAGAAAATATCTCTGGTTTCTTTTGATTACTTTTTGACACTGACGTTTGGTGTTGAATTGTTTATGGTCTTTTTAAAAAGTTGTGACCATGGCGGTGGGTGATTTTGATTTTCGTTATAAATTATCCATATGAATCACTTACTACTTTTTGTCGTTACTAAAATTATATGTCCCGAAATATCTGTGATTGTGTTACAATTATTTTAGAGATCTTATTTTCGGTTTATTTATTTAAATTATTGATCGAATTGAATTCGGCATAACCTAGTATAACTTCAACCAATGTTTCCTCGAAATGTTTTTGGTTATGGATACGGTGATAATTAGTGCACCTTGTAAATTTATAATAATGTATATTTCAGCGCGTACCACCGCCTGCGTTGAAGAAAGACAAAAAGGAGAAGAAGGTTCCTAAAGATAATTCTAAAAATGTAATGCGGAATCTGCACATTAGAAAACTCTGTTTGAACATCTGTGTTGGTGAGTCTGGTGACAGGCTGACTCGTGCTGCTAAGGTAAATTTTGAACATGTTTAAGTGTATGGTTTATCTCCCTATGTTTGTTCTATGTTAGTGATTTAATCAAGTATTCGCACATTGTAGTAGTATTTGTATAAGTTACTTTTTAATTAATGTTCTTCTGCGACTAGAGTGCTGGATTTATTTTACTGACATAAATAATATCAAAGTTACTTTATACTAAAATGAGAGTATTACGTATAACACCACAACGTCGAAAATTGTGCATGAACTTGTTCAAGATTAACATAATTTGTGTTACTCTTTGTAAATTCATGCAAGAGAAATATTTCCAATTTGCAACTTCTGAGCACTAATATTTTACTGCTTGGAATACTTACGGAAATGACAATTATTTTATATATATATATCTCATTTGTCATAATTTAATATAGTTATCTTTTAGTTACCTAAAAGACAAAATATTTAAGTAAAGACTGATCGCATAGTAAAATAAGGGTTAGTGACATGGCATTCGCCCACCTGCTACAACACAGAATAATATTAATATGATTTTAAAGTAACAATGTCCTTATTGAAAACAAACTATTTGAAGTAAATCCTACTAATGATTGCTATCAACTATTACATTCGACTGACAATGTTGTAGTGCAGATACATATGGCCTGAGAAGAAAGCATTGTGAGCATAATTTATAACCTCTTGCTGTATATTGCAAACATAGATCATACCCACTTAGACTTTGAAAAAGGTACGGCATAGGCAGAAGTTGAATGCCTACATCATTCATTTCAGCCTATTGACGGGCACTGTTGGACGTAGGCCTCCCAACGATGCTCAACAATTTCCACCAGGTTGTTGGTTCACCTAGTGCGAGAGAGTCCTACACTGCGTCGTCCAATACAAGTTTGACACTCGAGAACCTTTCTTCCCCAGCGGTTGTCGATTCGTCGAGCGATGTCGCCTGCCCCTTGCCACTTGAGTGCTAATTCTTCATGCTATGCCTACACAACTGAAATATTAATAATTATTATATGACATATTTCTGTATGGTGACAAGAGTAAGAATACAATTCACCACTCACCCAGCCAATAAAATATTGCATATACCATTTACACAAGAAAAGGATAACTTGAAATAATAACCTACCAACTGATCTGACCAGCATGCTATAGTAGTTCAATTGCCTTTCTATTGTGGAGGAGGCTCGAGCCCAGCAGTGCAATGTATATGAGCCCACATGATGTATTGAAATATAATAAACAATTGCCCTCCCATTGTGGAGAAGTCTCATACCCAATGGTGGGATAGATGATGAATAATATATGATTTAAATAATTATGTTATGAGCTTAATAAAAGTAATCTACATTTGCCAAAGAAAAATTTTCATGTAAATATCTAATAAAATCTGCCTTTTTCAGGTGTTGGAACAGCTTACTGGACAACAGCCTGTGTTTTCAAAGGCCAGGTATACTGTTCGTTCATTCGGTATTCGTCGTAATGAAAAGATAGCTGTCCATTGCACAGTTCGTGGAGCAAAGGCTGAGGAAATCCTTGAGAGAGGATTAAAGGTAATACAATCTTTTGATACAGTGAATTTTGATAACATAAATTTTATGGGTGGTGATTTTCAGTGTGGTGACATAATAGTAATACAATTCACCATCCCCTCTTGCCAGATTACATGGACTCTTGCGAGATTATATGAATGTCGTAAAACTCAACTAATGGATTAAATATGCATATAACATCTATGCAAGAGAAGGAAAGCTCGAAATAAAACTCTATAGCAACATGTCTGACCAGAGTGGTATAATAGATCATATTCCTTCATACTGTAGAGGAGACTCGAGCCCAAGAGTGGGACTATGAGCTCAAATGATGGTGTTGATTAAATTTTATGGCAATTGCTGAAAAATCTATAGTTGATGGGTTAAAAGAAATTTAAGTTGTTTCTTGATGGGCATCTGTATTGTGGTGGTACATCTCTTTTCCTCAGTCTAAACACTGCATTGTTGGATTTTTCACAGAATTTGTTAGCAATGAGCCCAGATATAATAAAAACAAAATTACTTAGTTGTGTTATTTAATAATTTATTTATTCTCAATCATTATATAGCATATCAATCTCTCCTACATACAGTATCCAAGCCTAAAGTGCTAACTACAGGAGAAATTTAAAGTGATTCAAAGCACTGAAATCTGTCGGGTTGATATATATGTACTATAAATATCTCCGAGGAAATTACTTTTTGTTTGAGTTATAAAGTCTAAATAATTCAATATAATGTATTATGAGATACAGTAGAAGGTAGGCATTTGGCAATTTGATCTTTGTGTACAGATACAAAGAGGGCAGGCAAAATATATATATTTTTAATCTCAAGAAAGGATATTAAATATTCTATTGTTATTCAATAAGTAAGAAAGTTATAAACAAAATGTATGTTTATTGGTATGTATATATATTTCATCATATTTTATACTTTTTAGGTCAGAGAATATGAGTTAAGACGTGACAACTTCTCAGCCACAGGAAACTTTGGCTTTGGTATTCAAGAACACATTGATTTGGGTATCAAATACGATCCATCTATTGGTATCTATGGTCTCGACTTTTACGTTGTTCTTGGGCGACCAGGTAAGAAAAACCATTAAATTTCATGCATCAAAATCCTTAAACAAATATTAAAACGATTAGCTAGACCTCAAAAGGTAACCAGCATGCAAGAAAATCACAAGTTACCCTGGGAGTTGTAGCAATCCTTGCTATTTAAATTTAATTTATGGTTTCCATTCAAACAAATAATTATGGATATGAAATAAGAGGCTTTGGAAATAAAATAATGCTGGTAGTTTTATGATTTACGTTCTGAAATATACATTTTCGTGTTTTGGAATAGATCTACTAGTTTCCATGGATTAAATAAAAACCATGTTTACGCACATCTGTTCAAGAGCGGCAATAACAAAATAGTGTCACTCTGTAAAATATGTGCAAAAGAATTATCATTTTTATAACTGGCATGGTATTATTGACAATTTATATGATGCCCCAGTACTCAATTAAAAATGGTACAGAAATTCTCTATGAATCTTATAAGCCTGCTGAGGTCAGACAGTCATTCAATAAAATTTATCATATATCTTTAAACGAGCAATTCTTGTATATATATATATATATATATCTATAT
The DNA here is from genome assembly GCA_032191425.1 of Lymantria dispar. Taxonomy (NCBI): domain Eukaryota; kingdom Metazoa; phylum Arthropoda; class Insecta; order Lepidoptera; family Erebidae; genus Lymantria; species Lymantria dispar. The sequence goes on from CM063458.1 coordinate 16,566,211, forward strand.
ATATCTCGGAAACGGCTCCAACGATTTTGTTGAAACTTGGCATACTAGAGGTTTCGGGTCCAAAAAATCGATCTAGCTAGGTTTTATTTATAGTAAATGTTGTTTTGTCCGTGTTTTTAGCAAAACAAACAATGACATTAAATTTTAAAAGAATATGAATTCAAATTTCGTTGTGAACGTCATGAGTTCCGATAGCTCAGGTGGGGAGGCGGGCGGTTTTAATTTTGGATTATGTGACATTTAAACAGCGTCGGTTCGAATCTCGGTGTTATTATTATTCTCTTTTTGTAGTTTTTTATATAATTTTCATTATTTTCTTTTTATTTTTTATTAATATATATCTAAAAAAATTCGACAAATATTCCGAGCGAAGCTCGGTCAACCAGATATTTTCTTATTAAAAGCCCTAGGGGTATGTTGAATTTGGCCTTGAAAAATATCAGGATGAAACAGAGTAGTTTTAGGTAATCCTTAGAGAATTTAAGATAATAAAAACCTTAGAGATTTCAGATCAGAAAAATTTTTCTTTTCTGTTTTTTACATGTTTTGATTTTTCTTAAAAACTAATTGGGTTAAAGATCTGATACCTTCAGGATCTTATTAGTATCTAAAAATCCTTTCGCTATCATGTCGTGTTACAATCTTTCAAGAACAAATCACTATGCTTATTACTCTTAGGGACTTTACTAAAAATCGCTTGTAATAAATTCTTATTACATGTTGTGGCAAATGTATTTTAAATGTTTTTTTAACCATTAATGATGTTTAAAATATTCTCAGACTGAGATACAATGCTTTTTCCATTTTATTTCTCGTTTTTTTTTAAGACAACTTGTCCCAATTAATTTGCTAGTGCAGTGACTAACAAGTTAATCTTTTTATTGTGAGAGGTCTACGTAAATATGATTAATGATAACAAATTGCACTTCCACTGAATTATATTTGGATCTTGGCAACAGTGCCTGGAAATCGAACCATTATGCCATACCATTATGAAGACGTATTACACCTTTTGCTCAATGCCAGAAGTGTAAGATTAAAAGAATAATAATATCTACATAACAACATTTAATATTTGTTATTAATTTGCTTCAGGGTTCAACGTAGCTCACAGAAGACGCAAGACCGGTAAGGTGGGATTCCCCCACCGTTTGACAAAAGAGGATGCCATGAAGTGGTTCCAACAGAAATACGATGGTATCATCCTTAACAGCAAAAAGTAAATTTAAGTAAACAATTTATAAAAGCTTTTTGTGTTTTATTTCTTCAGTTGGTTAGAGATGGTAAACCTCTATGAAACTTCTATTAAAACACTGAAGATTTTTAATAAAATCATGCTAATATGTATTGTAAAATGATAAATTTTGTATAAAAAAATCTGCAATTATATTCGTACTCGCTTAGCTGAGACAGGATATTACTTTTTTAATCAGTGTTCGCACCACAGATAGACCACTATGAAGTTCGCACTGTGCTTAAAACTGATCCTCCTGTGATGAAGTCAAAATTTTTTATACGTGAACAAAGCAATATTAAAAATTCTAGCTCGCGATCTAATCTACTTTCTTTTGTAGACAATAGTATACAATTTCACTGTTTATTTAATTTTTTGTGGTGAGTATAATAAAAACCTGTGAGTTGTACTTTTTCTACTTTTTTCTTACGTGATAAATAACAAAAATCATGTATGTAATTTGATAAACACGAGGTGAAAGTTTTGAATAGCTCATTAGAATATGTTGCTCAATCATGATAAAAACACTACCCAAAGATTAGATCTTTTTAACTATTCTCAATAGGAGCTAATGTAGTTTAACAAAAGGTCAAGTAATTTTAAACTTAAACATTAAGAAAAGCCACAGAACGATCTGTTATAGGTATCAGAATAAAAAATGTAAACTTATTCCATACAAAAAGCATCACAACCATGTATTGTCTGGATTTAAAAAAACAGGAAATTAATAAAACTTAACAAAATTACTAAAATGTTAAAGCTTCCATAACACTGCTGTTATAACCTATCCTTCAGGCAATCATTCTATGAGAGGGGCAGTGGGGTTGGCCACTGGAAACTTTTCGCAGATGTCGCTAGTATAGCTTGAACCTGTTAAAGCCTGTTTGTTTTTGTTATGATTATACAATTTTGGCGTGTTACAAGAATGGAATTTACGAAAAATATGTATTCCACATAGAAAATAAACGAGCTAAAGGCCGAACTATGAAAGTGATTTCCTTACAAGGAAGAAAAGCAGGCCTTGTTTAAAGTATGGCCGGGACTCTCCCGTGGGACTTGGAGGCAGAAATGCTCGCCGGTTTGTATCGGCGGGTGTCGGGGGTAGCGTTGCGCAATTCGAATCATTTAATTCGAATAACTAATAAGACCCGAGACTCGTTCATTCGAATCGTCGTTGACCGAAATCGAATCAATTCGTTAACTCGTGTCGTACTGGTAGTCGACTCGGTTTGATAGGACATTCGTTTTCTATTAGTTGATTCGCTCTCTAGTCGTCGATTCGCTCTCTAATACGGAGTCGAAGAATCGTATGAATGAATTGTACGAGTAATAAAATACGAAAATACATGAAATGTTAAAGAATCACGTGTTCGTTGGATGCAATTCGATTCGTTTGAGGTAGATTTACAATTCAAGACATTTACAATTCTTCCCTCGCACGATTTAACGATTTCTTACTTTTGTTGACTGCTCGTTTACGTAATTAATAATAATAATAGCTATTAATTATGAGTATACCTGAGACGTATAAAAACGTATTTTTTTTTAAGTTGATTTATCGGGTAATAACTAATTAGAATTAGTCTTTATTTAAAAAAAATGTATTTTTTGTATATGATAATATTATTACTTTTTGTTATTTAGTATGCTGATTTTAATCATAATAATAAAAAAAAGTATTGTCATTGCCTACGTGTTTAAAAGTCAATATACCTAAAGTCCCCTTTCCGTAACCAAATACCGAGCACACTGCTGTATCTCGAAATCTCGACTCATTCGTAATGCAAACCGATCCGCCAAAAAAAAAACTCGCTCGAATAATAATGTAAACGAATTATGTATACCTCGCCAACTCGGCTTCATAGGCGGATGACTCGACATACGAGTACGAATTTGACTATAATGTTGACGTGACGAATGTGACGATCCAAATCAATTCGAATTACGATTTGAATCAATAGTAATTTTAAGTCAATTGATTCGAATTGAAAAAAAAGCAATACGTCTCATCGCTAGTCGGGGGTGCGAGCGGAGGGCGGTGTGGTCTTTGTGAGGGAGCTCACCGCCTGGCGCATCGACGCCCGCCGAGACGTCATTGCCCGTTGGGCAGTCCGGCTGGAGAGGCCTCGGTACGGTGTGCGGCCTGTGGAGGCCTTCCGGCCGGTGCTGATGCAGTGGTTGAAACGGTGGCACGGGGTGCTCTTCTTCCGACTGGTGCAGGTGTTGACGGGGCATGGATGCTTCGCCAAATATCTGTACACGGTCGTTAGGAGGGAGAGTACACCGTCCTGCCACCATTGCGATTGCGACGAGGACACGGCGCAGCATATGCTCGAGGTTTGTACCGCTTGGGCAGAGCAGCGTCGTGAACTCCTCGCAATCATCGGTGCCGACCTGACCCTGGCGATGGTCGGCAACGTCGGGAACTGGGACACGGTCGCAGCCTTCTGCAAGGCTGTAGTCTCGCGGAAGGAGGCGGTGGAGCGCGTACGCGAGGAGCGTCTCCTCGACGACGCGAACCGGCGCCGGTGACTGGGGTGGCGTAGGCGTGATTACCTGCGCCTGATGCCGCCCTAGCCGAGGCCGCGGGTGACGTGACCGGGGAATTAGTCCGTCACCCGCCGAGAGTCCGACCGCGTGAGGAAAGACCGACGTCCTCCCCGAGGAGCGGGACCTAGCCCCGGACGGAGTGGTGCCAGGAGTGCGCCGACCGTAAACAAATGGATCCACAATATAGATATGATCCCATATGATATGACTATATGATCTTGAACTTTTAGATTTCCACCTGTTTCTGTCTCTTCAGAATTCTTTAGGCAATGTCAGGTTAATATCAAGAGAGGACTGCCAAAACTACATATTATAATTAAACGTAAATAAAATTTGAAAAAAAAAATGTCTTAAATTTTCATATTGAATACAAAGAAACTAAGGCCGGAGCCTTACAAAATAAGCCAGAGTCACTTGTTTTTATTCACAATTCCTTCCCTTAAGTTACATAATACATATCTATGTAAAATATTTGTGCTGTGTGGTGAAGCTTAGGGAACATAATATAAAATTAATGGTGTTTGAAGTATCATATATGGTTTTGCTAATTCAATGAATCTTTCTATATGTACTTTCTGACTAATAGCAAGTTGCTGGTCACATTTTAATATTAATCCTGGCAATTGTGAACAACCTTTCAAAAAGGTTAGAACAGTAACACTTTTTAGGAGCAGACAAGTCCTGTACATTAAACGCTCTATCTGCCACAATTAATGCTGTCTCCTTTGCAATTTTGTAATAAAAAGCTCAATCCAATCATCTGTTACTAGTTGCCCCACCATAAGCTTCTAAACTATAAGAAATCAAACCACCTGGTGTTGTTCCTATTAAAAACTTCACTGTGTTAGTATTTTTATATGTACTAAATGTGGCTTTCTGTGAGATAAGGTAGCTAGGCTTAGATATGCGAGTTTCTATTCCATCTATAATAACTCTGGTCGAACTACTCTGCTTTTTAAAAATCTGAGGCATATATAATTTCATCAAATCACGACTTGGCCAAATATCAATCAAATCATATGTAAAGTGAATCGATATAAATTTAATATTAACCACAGCTGTTTTGCTGACATTAAGAATTTTTGCTATTTTAAAATCTGGTTTATTGCGTCTTAATATAATTAATAAAATAGGGAAGTAAGATTAGCTTATACACCTGTATAAAAACATGTTTTTTGATAATCTGAGTAGAGAAAATTAAGACGACATAATCTTTTTGGTTTAAAGTTAGATCTTATAGCTTATAGCCACTTTTTTATCATGTCTTTGGCCTTAGATAATTAAATCGATGCGCGCCTTGTGTGCTACAAAAGGTGACTTCAAGTTTTTAGGCATTTAGGCATCAGTATTTAATATACAAGATTTTATTTATAATATCTCCTACAAAAATTATTAGTTTTGGGTCAAGCTATGCTAGCGTCACTTTGACAGTTGCCAACCCCATTTGTTACAAATGAATAAAGATAACAAAAGTATGTTGATACTTCAATCAATATTAATATGAAACCTTTTAAAATAAAAGTGACGTAGCTATGCTACCGTCTTAATAAAGAATTAAAAGTAATAAATTCCTAATACATTTTAGATTTTCCGTGTGGTGACGGAGTAATGATACAAATCACCACTTCCTCTCTTGCCCGTGGATGTCGTAAAAGACGACTAAGAGATATACCTAATATAATACGCATAGGTATAACATCCATGCAATAGAAGAAAAACTTTAAATAAAACCCTATACCAACCTGTCTAGGACAAGGAACTCTGTACTGGTGGTCGGCTCAACGACGAAGGCGACGTGGGTACGGGTGGGTTATAGGCCCACGCGCCGTCCTTTCGTCGCCCCGGACGGAATGGACCGCGCGTGAGCTTACCATAACCCACCTATAAACAAAAAATACCAATCTGTCTGTCTGTCTGACCAGCATGGTATAGTCAGGTAAATTGCCATCCTATCGTGGAGGAGGCCCGAGCCCAACAGTGGGACGTATATAAGCTGAAATAATGAGTACATTTTAGAAGAAAATTATGCATCGTTAGAATCATGGAGATGTTATTATTGCAGTTCAGAACTTCCGTAAAACCTATGAGCACTTACGAAAAAAGCACAAATATATTAATTGCCGGTTGAAAACTAAATGAAACTATGCCAAGACGTCTGGCTAGCGTGGTAGAGTAGGTCATTTTCACTCCTATTGTTGAGGAGGCTTGAGCCCAGCTGCGGGACGTATATGAACCGAGATGATGCAAGACTTTCAAAATGGCAGGCAAGATGGAATTCTTTAGAAAGCGGCTGCCAATTTTCCTACGAATCCGCAATCACTTAGAGAAAGTGGGCAGGTGGAAATGTATGGTGGCCTTAGTCTCATAAAAAAACATACTACAACTATCAGAAACTCGACACGTTCTTGAATAGCGATATTGTGGCTAGTTGGTGTTCCGCCGCAGAGGATGCCACAGTCGCTCTGATTAGGAGGCCGGTTGGCAATAGACAATTAGAGTTTTGCTGGCCACTGATGTTTTTACGACTTCTACGGAAAAGTAAAGGGTGGCGATGCATTTTATTCTTAACTACTTAGCATAAGATACTTGTTAAATATTTGTATACTATTTCAATAATTTGGTTAGATTTTTTATGACGTTCACAGTACATTTTGTTACTATCATAGCGAGAAATGTTAACTAATTACTTCGGTTACTATAGCAACGGAACTTTGTTTTTAGTAATTGTCATTGTTTGATCTCGCCTAAGATTGATAAATTAGTTACATAAATTTTATTTTATGAAAAATATGGCCACGAGATATGGAGAAGATGAAGAGGACAATATCCTCGCCCCTAAGGAACCACAGGTGACATCACAAGACCTCACAGAACGCAAAGCTGCCAGGAGTTTACGTATTAAACGTAGGCAGGAAGCACTTAAAAAGTGAGTTAAATTATCTATTGCTAAAAAATATTTAGTATACTATTATCTTAGAATAATAACGTATAGAAGGTAAGTTCGCGCACAAAAAGTGAAGCATTTCAATTGGAACCTAATGGAGCTTACGCCGGAACCATTCAATAATGTACAATGTCACTGTACTGCAAATACGCACGCAACTCTTAAAATATATATCGGAGGGTGTGGGGGCGCCGTACTGCATCACTATCAGATCGGTAACACATCGCGATGTAATAAAACAACACTTCGGATGGCTACTTTTAAACTATATTCAATAACTAACGTTAACACAATTTTCTATTTTTGGAGGGGCGCAGCGTCCTCTGCACCAACCGAGCAGGGGACGTTGTGCGAACGCCCATGACGTGCGGTGTCCCGCAGGGGTCGGTCCTCGGACACACCCTGTGGAACATCGGCTACGACTGGGCGTTGCGGAGGAGCCTCCCACCCAGGCTGGGCGTGATTTGTTACGCCGACGACACGCGCGGTGGGACGCTAGAAGAGGCGGTAAGCCTGGCGACCTCTGGTACCGAAGAGGTCGTCAGGCGGATCGAGGCGCTGGGGTTGAAGGTCGCCCTGGACAAGACGGAGGCCCTCTTGTTCCATGGGCGCCATATGAGCCCTCCCATCGGCGTCTCGATCACCGTCCACTGGGTTGACATCAGCATCCGGGCCCATATGAGGTACTTGGACCTGGTGCTCGACGGGCGATGGTGGTTCCGGGAGTATTTCCGCAGGCTCGCTCCACGGCTCGTCGGCGCGGTGTCCGCCCTATCGTGGCTTATGCCGAACGTGGGCGGACCGAGCGCTGCGTGCCGACGGCTGTACGCGGGGGTGATCCGGTCGATGGCCCTGTACGGCGCACCGGTGTGGGCGGGGTCCATGACCGTCCGACTTAGGGCCCTTCTGTGGCGACCACAGAGGGTCACGGCGGTCAGGGCCATCCGCGGATACCGCACGGTGGCGACGGAGGCAGCGTGCCTATTGGCCGGGACTCCCCCGTGGGACCTGGAGGCGGAGATGCTCGCCGGACTATATCGGCGGGTGACGGGGGTGCGAGCGGAGGGCGATGTGGTCTCGTTAAGGGATCTCACCGCCTGGCACGTCGACGCCCGCCGAGACGTCATTGCCCGTTGGGCAGTCCGGCTGGAGAGGCCTCGGTTCGGGGTGCGAACCGTGGAGGCCTTCCGGCCGGTGCTGATGCAGTGGTTGGAAAGGCGGCACGGGGTGCTCTCCTTCCGAATGGTGCAGGTTTGGACGGGGCATGGGTGCTTCGCCAAATACCTGCACAGGGTCGTTAGGAGGGAGAGTACACCGTCCTGCCACCACTGCGATTGCGACGAGGACACGGCGCGCCATACGCTCGAGGCCTGCGCGGCTTGGGTAGTGCAGCGCTGTAAACTCGTCGCAATCATCGGTATGGACCTGACGCTGCCGGCTATCGCTAGGGCGATGGTCGACAGCGTCGGAAATTGGGACGCGGTCGCAGCCTTCTGCGAGACAGTGATCTCGCGGAAGGAGGCGGCGGATCGCCTGCGTGAGGAGCGCAGCCTCGATGAGGAGATCCGCCGCCGGCGACTGGGGCGGCGTAGGCGCAACTACCTGCGCCTCATGCCGCCCTAGCCGAGGCCGCGGGTGACGTGACCGGGGATTAGTCCGTCACCCGCCGAGAGGCCGACCGCGTGAGGAAAGACCGACGTCCTCCCCGAGGGGGGGACGTCGGTCGATGGGAGGGTACCCCAATAGGGGGTATTCCGTCGGGCCGACCACTGATGTCAAGTAACCCTGCTCCGGTGGTCGGCCCAACGACGAAGGCGACGTGGTTTTCGGGTGGGTTGCGGGAGTTGCGTGCTTAAGCCCCTCTGTCGCCCCGGACGAAGTGGTGCGGAGGCGCGCCGACCGCAGCCCACCCACAAAAAAAAAACATTCAATGGACCGCTCTCGATAAAGAAAGCTCGGTAATATTTCAAACGTTAACGGTCAAACGACAAACATCAAAAATCATTGCCAACGTTGTATCAAAAACACCCAAGTATAATACTTGACGTTTCCGTAATCGATTGATTCTTAAAAACTATTAAGATATGGCACCAGAGGTAGTGACGCTGCGACACGGCCGTCCTGACAAATCACACGTCCTCGTGTGATGGACCTGAAACAAGAGAAATACTCGCACAGTAAATGCTTTTACACGCTCGGCCAACAAGACCGGTTGTACAAAACTCAATTTTACTTTTCAAGAAGTAATCTTCATCACTTATAACGGCATTGTCACAATTAACAGCTGTTAATAGCTTCTATCTCGAAATTACAGTTTAACCACACTAAATGATCCCACACTAATATCCTAGTCAAACAGCACTAGATATAATTCCAATCATAACATGAAAACAGAAATGCATTCACAACTAGTAAGGCTATCAAGACAACCATCATATGGCATCTAACCTCAGGACAACCTCCATCCGGCGTCCGATAGTCAATCTCATTCATCTCAGTCAGTCATCCCAGACTCCAGACAACTAACCCTTGGCGTCTGATAGTCTATCCACACATGACAACTTTGCGGCGTCTGATACTTTAACAAGTTCTTTCGTGAGTTTTATCAAACTTCACGCACTCTCTGCGCAATCGCTATTTAATTTTAGAAACTATGAAGCGTTGGTAGACAGATACCAAAAAAAGTCACTGTAACGTCAAATCATTGTCCGGGGTCTCAGAAATCAGGCAAAAACCCTCGAGCTTAAGGCAGCATTATTTGATTCTTGTCAGTATGTAACGCTCATTTTAATCAGATTATAACATAACTTTTCATCAGAAATCGAGTTCAGTATGCAACACCTCTCACTCTCACTCGACACCTCTGTCTATTGCCTCCGTCCGGCACGCAAGTGGGACTTCCATCCAGTACCCACTTCAAACCATACAACACATTTGCGTCTCCACACTAGATGCGGGTCAGACCAAAGATCTGCACCCACGGCCAGCGTGAAGGTGCACGGATACTGAGCTATTTGTATGTTACACTCACTTCCGAAGGTCTAACCCCTTCATTATCTTTTGGTCTCGTCAGTATTAATGATGTCAATGGTATTACCATCATCAGATTGAAGCTCACTTTAGTGGATAACATGAGATTTCCAAAAGAAACCAACTAGTTAGCAGACATTTAAATTGCTAAGCCTTGTTTAAGAACCTCACAAGCAATAGTCAGTCAAAACGTCAACAAGAATTTCTAAGGTAATATCATCGATGTCAACCATTACTAAAATCTGTATTGTAGAATACATAGAAGTCCGACCTATTCCAACCACAAGCTACACGGTTGTTAAACCTTTTGCCACTAAGCTTTGCAGCAACCGATTCCGATTCATAGAGTACATGACATCAGAACCTCAATGAAATGAGAACTTCTCACCGTTATGGCGTAGTATTCCTCTAGGCAAATTCACGATGCACAAGTCAACTCGTTATTCTTTCGCTGCACCTCTACTGTTGCTCCCGTCATGGTTGCTTCATTGCGGGCAGTTGGATGCGGAGTGACCCTGGCCTCGACAGCGGCAACAGGTGGTTGCAGGTTTCGTTGCAGGCGATGTCATCGTCTTATATCGTCTAGGTAATTATGACGGTTTGTGCATTCAAATGGTGTCACAACACATTTGAAAACAATAAAAAGGATTAACATTACTTTTAAAAGTATTCCGACGATTTATCTTCTATACTAATATTATAAAGAGGTAAAATTTGTAAGTTTGTATGCAGGGGGTAATCTCTGGAACTCATAATCTAATTCTAATTTTATTTTAACTGGCAGAAAGCTACATTATTCCTGAGTGCTATAGGCTATAAATTGTTTCTATAACATGTATATTAACCGAGCTATCACAACTTTTGTCTGGCAAGTCGGAAAAAAATACCTCGTAAAACAGAATTATTTGCGTGCGCTGCCTAAACAGTTGCTTAAAATTAAAAAGAATGTATGGCTACCTGGTTCATCTTAATTATTTCTACAAAAAAGTCAGCGATACCATATCTCTATCTTTTATATTTTATCTTTTATACTTCTATTATTGCATTAAAAAATTTTTTTTTCGGCATTGTTACGTTTGGTTGATTATTTGAGCAACAAAATATTAATTCTTATGACAATAAATTATTTCAGTATCACAGGAACATCATACAGATAAGATTTGCCATTTACAGTATATCAATTGGTCATACAGTTTCGGAGATAATATAAAATTACTAAAACGCAAAATGACCCTAGCATAACTTTCATTGTGCAGACGTTTTACCTATTTGCCCATAGATGGCGTTCTGCAATGACGTCATTTTTCTGAATCGCGGTGTTAAGACTTTCCGTGGATTGATGACCCTCTCGAATTATTATGCCCACGTTGTCGTTAGTTGGAGTTCTAAAAATTACATGTCAGTTGGTTATTGGTTTCGGTTGTTTCGTTCGCATGGTTGTTGTTGTTGATAGATACCTCATAATCGAAAATATCGTAATTTCGTTGTTAATATATATCTAAATAAATGCTACAAAAATACTCCGAGCGAAGCTCGGTCAACCTGATATTGATGTTATAAATGCAAAAGTAAGTTTATTTATTTGTTACGCTTTCACACTTAAACCACCGAACTGATTTCAACCGAGTAACATAGGCTATAATTTATCCCGGTATTCCCACGGCAACGGGAACTACGCGGGTAAGGCGACTGAAACCGAAGCGAAGCGAGGGCGGTCTGCTAGTATCTTAATAAAAACAAAATTTCATTTCTTAATTTTTATAGTGGTGTGTACGTGTGTAATCGCTCGCGAGCTTGTAGTATTGTTTGCTTCATAATTTTGATGGCTTACGTATGGACACTATCCTTCTATACGTTATTATTCTAAGACTATTATTTAGTAACTAGCAACCCGCCCTCGCTTCGCTTCGGTTTTAGTCGTTTTACCCGCGTAGTTCACCTTCCCGTGGGAATATCGGGGTAAAATATAGCCTAGTTTACGCCCTGATATTATAGCTTTCCATTGGTGAAAGAATTTTTGAAATCGGTCCAGCCATTTTGAAGATTACCCGGAACAAACAGACAGACAGACAGACAGCCAGACAGACAAAAAATTTTTAATCTGTATTTTAGGCATAGGTGTCGTGCAAGTAACCGTGTGAGCATGAAAAAAGCCTATTATTTTGACATTACAACAGACACTCCAATTTTATTTATTGGTATAGATAAGGTAAGGTGCTATTATTTGGTAACAAGAAGTATTATTTTCAGCCCATATACCAACGTCCCACTATTGGGTGCGGGCCTCCTCTAGATAAATTGCTCTACCACGCTAATCAAACGGATTGTCATAGAGTTTAATTCTCAGTTTTCTTATCTTACCTAGCGTTATCGCCTGCTGCAAGCATGCTTTAATCACTTGAAATAATAGTGCGATGGTCATTGTGTTCTTGTTTTGCAGGTATTAGTAATACTGATATAAAAAGTGTTAGTGTAGGTAATAATGATGCGATATAGAAAATATGAAATACACTCTGCTTCTTTATATTATTGTAGTATAGTGTGGTAGCTACTTGGAGCGGGTTTCTCCCTCCTCTCCAATCTCGTTAAGGTTATTAATGGCTGCTCTAATAGTAAACTCCCTGATGCCGCCGTTCTAGCGGTATTTGTCTTTGTTATATCTTGGAAAAAAATGTATCCTGGTTTATAAGACCGATAATCCCTAAACATTTTATAGATACATAAAGGTGGTAATCCCTAAACATGTTATACATACAATTTTATTTAAAGGAAATAACTAAAAGGTAAGGAGCCATCTGAGTTTCTTGCCGGATCTTTTCAACTTTTGGCCGCGTTCTGATTTGGTGGTAGATTATAAGATTTATTATTAATGGGGCTGGCAAAATATTTGATTTATACCGTCACGTACAATTACACATTGCCTCTGCTGGCACCAAAGGCGACAAAACGTGTGGTATGTTATTTCATTCATCTGACTGGTAGGTATTGCATACCTAATCAGTGAGAAGCGATTTCTGAATAACTTTACCTGTGACCAATTGAAACTTTGAAATACCTACCTATATCTAAATATCAAAAAATCCTTAGTGTTTCATTGTAGAATAACTACAGTAGGTAAATTAGCATTGTCGTCGGTTGGAGTATATAATAAAAAGTTAGATTGCCGCGACATATATAAACAAATTAATAATACAACACATTTTATGTGTCATAAATTTGATGTACTTGCCTTCAGGGCAGATCAATCAATCGAAGAATCTGGAGGGGAAGAAGAAGCAGTTAGTTTAATAGAACAAGCGACAGCTGCTGCTGCAGAAGAGTTGCAGCGTTTAGCTCTCGATGGAACAGCTAAGGTTACTAATGTCAAAGTGACCACGGACGAACGTGAAGTCATTCGACGCACGAAATTCTTTGAGAAAATGCAAGGTTGTTTCACTGCTTTATTGAGCTTGTTAAATAAATTAAATCCTAATCTATAGGTGAGAAGTTTGGCTTGTTAAAGCTTTGGTTAAAGTTCGAATTGAAAAATATTATAGTGTTGTATAACACATTTATCTAAGAAGGTTATGAGTTATAACATCATGTTACGACCAATAGGAGCGGCAGGCCCGCCGCTAGCTGTTTCATCGCCCGCGTGCAATACCGATTATGCCGCCTTTTTTTTTGACGGCACACCGTGCTTAATCTATTCGGGGCGACGGATGAGCGGCGTGCGACCTCATAACCTACCTTATTCCCTCCCCGTTGCCATTGGGTCAAACACTGGTACCGATTCCTTGACATCCGTGGCTGGCCCGGCGGGTTACCCTTTCAGATACTGTTCCCTTTGACGCCCCAGCAACATTACAGTGGTGCCGGCCGGGGCGTCGTCCTCACGCCTTCGGCCTCCACCCACGACTTCGGCTAAGGCGTCATCAGGCGCAAGTACTCAACGCGCCAGCAGCGGAGTGTGATATGGTAGAGGAATTCCTCCCAGACCCGCTCCACCGACTCGGTGACGACCGCATCCTAGTTCCTGACTTTGTCGAGCATTGTTCTAGTACTAGTCGGCAGCATCAAGTCGGCAACGATGACTGCGACGAATTCACGGCTGTTCTACCCAGGCCACGGAGACCTTGAGCGTGTATTACGCCGCCGTGTCCTCGTCGCAATTGTAGTGGTGGCAGGACGGCGTCCTCTCCCTTCTCGCGCCCTTTACTGCAAGTACTTGTCGAAACAACCATACCAAGACCTGCATCAATCGGAAGGAGAGGACCCCGTGTCGCCGAAGCAATCACTCCATCAGCACCGGCCGGAAGGCCTCGACGGTCCGAACACCGAACCGAGGCATTTCGTGCCGTCAGCTTCTCTACGGGTGACGGACTAATCCCCGGTCCAGTCACCCGCGGCCTCGGCTAGGACGGCACCAGGCAGACGGAGTCGCCGGTGGCGGACCGTGTCGCCGTAGAGGAGTTCCTCTCGCGCACGCTCCGCCGCCTCCTTCCGTGAGATGACTGCCTCACAGAAGGTGGCGACCGGGTCCCGGTTACTGACGCTGTCGAGCATCTCCCTAGCGATGGCCGGCAGCGTCAGGTCGAAACCGATGATTGCGACAAGTTCATGATCACCCTAGCCCCAGCCTCGATCCGCTTGACAATTTCTTTGGTGCCGAGAATTGCCAGGCATGCCGCCTCTTCTAGTGACCTGTAACTAGGGTGTCGTCGGCGTAATAAATTACGCCCAGCTCTGTAGCTACCTTACAATGCCCAGTCGTGGCCGATATTCCAAAGAGTTGACCCCTGCGGAACAGTACACGACATGGGCGTCCGCACAATGTCCCCTATTTGGTCCACGTAGAGGACGCTGCGCCGGTGACTGCCTTCATGACCATGGCCCTTATGCATAGCAGGGCCGCGATCATCGAACGCCCCTTTCTGAAATTGCACTGGGCGTCCGACAGAACGGGAGCACCGACCCTGCGTAAGTGCTGGCTGCTGACAAACCAATGTACTGCATCTTAGTTTTAACGGATGACAATTGATGGCAGTGTTAACGCCATTCGGTGCATTTTTTCCATGCCATGACATTTCTTATACTTAAGGTAGGGTAGATATTATGACATGAATTACGTGATGAGTCGCTCGATTTGCTGCCCCCCTGGATGTGCCGCCCGCGTGCAGTGCACGCGTTGCACGCCCGCTTACGGCGGGCCTGAGGAGCGGCAAATCAATGAAATATGTTATAAAAACGGAGAAAATTTATCTTTTAAGAGCTTCTGTTACGTGCGCTGTGTGTTACTGGTGCCTAAGACCTAGGCCTTCCTCTTAAGACTTCCATATATCGATGCTTGTATTTCGGACCCGTGGGTTTCGTAAAAGCCGACTAAGGGATTAAATATGCATATGCAAGAGAAGGAAAATTCTAAATCAAATCCTATACCAAGCCTAGCGTGGTGTAGTGGGTCAATTTTGCTCCTATTGTGGGAGGCTCGAGCCCAACAGTGAGACGTATGAGCTGAAATGATGATGATAAAGACCCGTTCTCTCCAACATTCTTTCGATTGTGTTAATTAAATGTGTGCGCAAGAAAAATTTAGGTAATAGTCCAAGATTTACTAATATGATGTACTTATTGAGAGAGCTTACACTACAGTTACGTGTATTCCTTACAAAGCTTTAGCAACTACTATACCAATCAGTAATATTGTTTCACTTTATAGCCGCAACACTATTACATAAATTCATTTGCCGTGCACAGTTACAACAATGGTGATAGCATTTCTTATCGACTGAGGTTTAGTGCGATTCAACAGAAGGTTTAATTTAATCATTTCTAATATTTTAATTTACGCCAGTATTACACATTATAAATAAAAAACAAATATTTTTTATGGATTTTACCGCGTTTGTAATTGATTTTTTATTGCCCGACGTTTCAGTCCCCTTGCGACCATAAACGCTGGAAAGTGTTCAAAACGTCGGAAATCAAATACAAACGCGATAAAATGCGTTAAATGTTTTATTTATAAGGTTTAGTTTAACTAAGTTATGCTGGTCTTTAAATTGTTAACGTCTATCTGCGTAAGGAACTCATCAAATGATAACAGGTGTGAACTGGGTAATGGTTACTTCTATATATATGGACATGACAAAAATAGTGTTTCGATATAAGATTTAAGACTAATATAACTACGAGACAGACAACTAATTAACCAGTGCTTTTGAACAGATTCCCTTAAAAAGATAGAGGACGAAGCAGCCGAGGCACAAATCCAATACGAAGCTATTTCAGCTCACTGGGAGCATATATTGGCTGTTAAAGATCCTTTAGATATTGATGCTGAAATGAAACTACAGAAAGAAAAATGTGATAGTCTTCTAAAACAAAAAGACGACCTCATTAGTCAACTTAATAATGATCTGATACGCATGGATAATGTTTATTATGAAGATTTGGAAAAACAGGTAACCTTCAAATGTTATTTTAAAATATGGTTATATGAGTATTTAAATGGAATGCATTAAAATGCTAAGGGCCGGCGCTCACTGACGGCGTGGCACGGCATGGCACGGCAGGTTGTGCTGCAGCATCCCGCGGCGTTCCATGGTATCCCGTGGCACGTCACGTCAATTCGGGGCATCGTGGTGTCGTGTTACTTTATAACATGAATTCTAAATTCATTGAAATAAGATTGAAAATAACTTGATTAGTACTTAATAAAATCCTTTGCCATGGCACGCTGTGCCGTGTCAGCAGTGAGCGCCGGCCCTAAATCCAATTATCTTACGCCAATAAATCTTTTTTTTTATCCGCGTTATTAATTGAACAATTGAATTGTCACAAATTCTATCTTTCTATTACCTATCCTATTATAAAATATTAATATTAGGTCTTTTAGTTTCATCGCTGTAAATAGGACAGAGGCGAAGAAACGGAAATATGAATCCGTTTACGATTTTAATAAGATTATCATCTAACCAAAAATTTAAATATAATTTCAGGACAAAGACATCAAAGAGTTGTCCGATAGAATAGAAAAACAAGTGACGATAATGCAAAGGGCTTATGAAAAGCAATTAAATTTAATAGACGTAGCTATTAACATTGAGAGAGATGAAATGATAGACCATAATAATAAGCGATGGGAAGCACTTTATAAACAACGTGATAAAGAAGAAATTGCACATATGGAATACAGATATGAACAGGTTTGATTTACCAATTTATATTACCAATATATATTCTACCAAGCCCTTAATTGTCATTTAAGCTATATGTCAGCAAAGGCATTCATCTTCGTCTACATATTTATCCCGTGCAGCTTCGATCCATCAGCCCGTAGATGTCCATTTGATGAACATTGGCTTCCACATGAGAATGTCACACAACGGTCATGTGCCACTATTTTTAAATGTTTCTCTCCCTCTCTGTTTATTTAGCTTTGTATACCTAGGTCTCACTATTGGGGATGATTCAATTCCCTCTGGAGGACCACAGTGTATGAAAAATAGACTTACTTATAAGCTAGTCAGATGGTAAGGATATAGGACATAGGTAATTTCCATCTCAGCTCATAATGGGACGTCCATTGCTATGCTTGAGCCTCCTCCGCAATAAGAGGGAAATTGACCTACTATACCACGCTAATCAGACAGATTTTTTTTATTGCGAAAGGTGGCAAATGAGCTAGCAGTATACCCGATGGTAAGTGTTGCTGCCGCTTATGAACCAGTGCAGTACCAAGGGCACAGCTAGGCCGCTTAGCGCGAAGAAAGTGAAGGGAGTGTGACTGCGTGCAATGAGATTCGGTGATACTAAAGGCATCACTAAAACCCACCACACGCAAACACTCTCAGAAAGTTGGGCACCGTAATCGGGAGAAAAGGTTCCTTCTCTTGCATAATGTCATTTACATATTGCTTGTCTTAGTCGTCTTTTACGATACCGACGAGTAACATTGGGGGTGGTGAATTGGGTTATTACTGCGTTACCACATGAAAAGGTCGGTAGTTTTATTACGAACTTCTCTTGGGGAGGCAAGAAACATTGCTAACATTACTTAGCTGTCTTTTACATCAGTCAATAGAAGGGTCGGTGAATTAAAGGTTTGCCTACTCTATACCACACAGAAGAGCTAGATAGATACATAATTCTTTATTTGTACACCGATTAGAAGAAAATTTTAAATACTAGTATAACTCAGAATATATAAAGGGCGGCTTTATCGCTATAAGTGATCTCTTCTGGGCAACCGTAGATTATACAGCATAATGAGTAATAATTCTAGTAACTTGGTAGGACTCGTTATCTTTTTCTATATCTGATAAGTTTCATTTGTAATAATAATATGTTGCTAATAAATATGTTGCTGTACAAAATGAGAGGTGTTGGATACAGTTTCTAGCACGAGCAACGAGCATTTTATAATTAGGAAATTCTCCGCAGCTTCACCGAGTCCAGAAAGTATGACCTATAGATAGCAATAGACTGTTTTTTTTGTTGTTCGGGTTTTATTAATGTTACACTGACGAAACGTGTTTGTATTGATTTTAAAGTGTGGTTATAAAAACTAAATTAAAATTGCTTAATAGAAGAAGAACGATTAGGCAATAATAATGATTTAAAAGGCTGGCGACAGAGTAAATATATTAACTCGGCATCTTTTGCTTATCTACAGATGTTGTAAACGATCACAAAAGGATGTAAGCAAATAACATAATTGTAGAAGCAAATCTAATGAAAATCCTATTTCATCTGTCCGTTAAAGACCAAATTATCTCTCATTATGATGAATCAGCAAGTAATTATTATACTAAGAGTAATGACTAAGATCATTGACAAATAGTTTTCTTCTCGGTTCATGCACGGACGAGTGTTGGACTGACGCTATGTTAGACGGGTTGGAATAGATTTTTCTTTGAGTTTTTTTTACTCTGAGTGACTGTTTATATTCATTGATAGAGTTAACGATATCCACAGTATTTATTCTACATCATCACACCACGATGACATTAAATATTAATAATGGAACAACGCTTTTAGCTAGAAGATCAAAAGCAAGTCATTGATTCAATAATGTGGGAACATTATGAAAAATATCGTGAGGCTAAAATTGAACTAGAATCCTTGACTCAAGAACTGCAACAGGAATTAGAAAAATTAAAAGCCACTTGCATAATAAATACTGAAAAAATTGGATACACTTATCAGGTTAGCACATTTCCAAGTAATTTCCCTATCAATGTCGCCATGGGCATGCGTCTTGAAAGCAGCATAAATACAATGTCACAGCAGTAGGAACACGCTATATTGGATAACGGTGATAATTGCTATTTTTTAATTATTAGAAATATCTGCGTGGTGGTGACTACGAATATCACCAACCCTTAATTGCTCGTGGGTGTCGTAAAAGACGACTGATAGATTTACATCAACATGAGGCAACTCCTATCTTATGTCATCAACAATTACATTCTCAAGTAGGGTTGATATCAAGCGTTCATAAATCTATTGCTAGAAGTTTTCCAATATTTACGATTAGAAAAACAATAGGGGAAGTCTGGGCAAAGTGGACACATTAAAATTGACAGTTTGTCTATAAGGTACAGATGTAAACAAGATAAAAGTAAAAACTAAAACCCAACTACGACAACAAACAGCGACAGAGCAAATGCGAATAAACTTATTTTTGAAATGTACATGTAACGCCCGTTCGAATGATATGAAACGCGATATATTTGTCTCAAATTTATTTTGTAACACAATACTTTAAGTCCTCTAGAGGGCGCCATATTCGATTGAGTGACACATTATATAGCTTATAACCAGCGAACTATCAACACGCTTCTAACGATGCCTCATTTGTCCGGTTCTAATGAGGAGTTGAGGAGCTATAAGGGCACAGATGAACATACATACATGCATACATAGCCTGTTAAAATCATAACCCTCCGTAGTCGGGTAAAAATAATTGTCTTCGAATACGTTATTTGGCGTAATCAAATGTCAAATGCTTTGCTTGGGCTATTCGCTATGCCCAGACTTCCTCTAAATATTGCATCGACCCCATATATAACTAATTGGAACTAGAATAGGATAATGAAAATATCATTTCAGCTCATACATCTTCGACTGTTGGGCTCGAGCCTCCTCCACAATAGGAGGGAAATTGACCTACTATACCACGCTGGTCAGCCGTGTTGGTATAGGGTTTCATTTCAAGTTTTCTTTCTCTTGGATAGATGTTATATGCATATTTAAGCCCTTAGTCGTCTTTTACGACACCCACAGGCAAGAGAGGGGGTGGTGAATTGTATTTTTACTCCGTCACCATACGGCAAATTATGATAAGGATAATGACGAAACATTTTTAGGTTCTTAAAAAACGCGAAGAAGAAAATGTATTCGTAAGATCCCAACAAAAGCGCAAATTGAATAAAATGTCAGATATAGCAAATGCGTTACGAGCAAAAATTCACAAAGCAGCTGAAGACGGCACCGTTGAAGAGATTAAAGCGGACTCTGAAATTATCAAATTAGTGCAGACAATGGATGAATTGGAGAAAAAATCTGATCAGTTTGCTAATACAAATCACTATAAGTTCTCTCAAGTGTGGCGTATGTCTACGGCTCGGTGTATGGAGTTGAGCAAACAATTGCGTCAGGGAGAAGTTGCGCTTCATGCTCACATTTTAGCGGAACCAGCTCCACTACCGCCTCAGTTGCCTCTAAAAAATCCTCTGCATAAATATGGTATAAGACTCAAATTTATTATATAAGATGTGGATTAATGTTTAAAATTAGTTCCATGCTCGCGGATATCTTAACAAACTAAGGGTAGTAAACGACGTAATGTTTGTCTGCACAGACCGACCTAATGGTGCCAATGTCGTTGGTTCGGTTCTTACGCAGGACAATACTTTGTGCTATCCGCAAATTGTTGTTTTCTGAGTCTGGGTGGAATATATATCCGTTCAATTTTATTGCAGTAAAAACAATAACATTCCGTGAGGTGATAGTGTAAGACTACAATTCACCGCCTCTCATGCCTGTGGATGTCGTAAAAGACGACTAAGGGATATAATATGCATATAATATCTATGCAAGAGAAGGCAATCTCGAAACTTCGCCGACAAAAGACATGAGATTTAAATGGGTGCCAAGTTCTCTAGATTTCCTGAGATTTACTTCTTGGAAGAATGTATACTATTCCTAGGTAAAACAGCAGAATAAATTATTTTTCTTACCCTGCAAAAGTATTTGCCATTTATAAATATTACTTTCTAAATTCTTTTTGGCAAATTATTTGGAAAAAGTAAATAACTCTAAAGCTGCTATCCTCAGATTAGGTAATATGTCAGAACGCCCTTATTTTCCTGTAAATCATCATCATTCATAAAATCATCCATCTTCACGGGGAGGCATTTGTCGGCAGTAGAAGTTGATAGGCTAATGGACCAGCTAATGGGTAGACAACTTGGCGTAAAAAGATGATAGAATAAAGAATTTTACAGAACACGAACACTCGTCGAAAAAGAAAGAGGCAACAGACTCCATTTCAACGCAACCTAACGATGCAAATGCCAAGGCTAGAGAGAAATTGGTAAATTATATTTTACATATTATGTTACGCTATTAATTAAAAACTTAAATTAATTAAACTAGGTGTAACTCTGCCGTAATAGCGCATCTATTGACGCTAACCAGGCTCAATTTCAAACTCCTGAGCAAGAGATGTGTTCCAGATTTACTGTGAAATCAGGCAAATCTATAACACAGTCCTAACGACGCTTTTTTAACAGTCCCCTTACCATGTTGGAAAATTGGAACGATCTGATAAATTAACTATGAAATTATTTTAACACATGCCACTGTAGAACAATGAGGTAAAGTGTACCTAAATTTAATATAACCATAATTTTATTGGCTTATATATATCTCTCAAGAATCTCACGTCGCCATGACGTGAGATTCTTGAGAATACAAAGTGTTATTACTCCCTTCCATTCCCATGGATAGTGTAGCCAGCTGAAGTAGTGAAAGCCAGCTAGTTATCCCAAAGAATACGAGATATTTTCCCGGTGGAAAACAAAATATTTATAAAGTACGTCACGGTAAACTTATACATACGTCCCTTGTTACGCGGCGATTAAGGTTAATACCAAGATGATTATTCATCTTTGGGAAACCTATAGTCAACCGTGTAGATCATTAGGCTAATAGATGGATAAATATACATAATTGTACTAATAGAGCAACTAAAAATTCCCCTAGATAAATAAAATAGACAACGTCAATTTTAGGGTGACCTATTCGTATTATATTGAAAGTTGAATAATAATAATCTGCATTATTTACAGATTCGTCATATATTACAATTAGTGGCAGATAATACAGGGTTTCTTGTAGAAGATCGTTTGTTAAAACTTATTGCAAAATATCAACTAAGTTCAAGAAATTTGTGCACACTAGATGCTATTTTCATGGTATGTATTTGTCACGATTGGGTCTTAAAATAGAATTAGTTTTAA
Organism: Lymantria dispar; assembly: GCA_032191425.1. Classification (NCBI taxonomy): domain Eukaryota; kingdom Metazoa; phylum Arthropoda; class Insecta; order Lepidoptera; family Erebidae; genus Lymantria; species Lymantria dispar. Next base: position 16,588,478 of record CM063458.1, read on the forward strand.
CATATTTCTTTTTTAATTTCATTAGGCACTGGAAATTCAAGCAGAAGACGATATAAACTTATTATGTGAAACTTTTTTAAACTATTCATTCTGTCCGATTTGTGTGGGCTATGAAGGCATATCGGAGTGTAATGGTCAAGCAGAGACATCAACTGCGGACATTTTGTCTGGAGAATCTGGAAGTGGAGCTGCTAAAGGTATGATTTTTATTCTCTGTTTTACAACAGCCTGAATATCACGACTCGGCCATACTATTTTTTTTTTATTGGGACTAATCGCACCACACATTACCATCATCGTAACTTCTGTAAGCGAGGATCCACAATGTTCTCCATAGATCACATAGAGGTTTGACCCTCAGGCAGTCCCGGGTAATGATTTTAATTGTCTTGGGACCCGCAACTAATTTAGTTAGAAAAGTTAAACAGGAGGAGTTGGAAGAGATTAATTTCATTTTCCTCCTAAGCAATGCACTAATGGGAAACATGAAGCAAAATTGACTGGTTAGCCAATAAATGAGAGGATGTGCAGCTACGATAAGCGCAGCCGCACGAACTGTCGGGTGGGCCTTAAGATTGATTGCTATAGTAAGTATGGCAGAAACGCCTAAATGCACGACAATTTTCTCGAGCTGCTACAAGGTCTGTATAGTATACTATTCCAGAGGTGACTTACAAACTATTTAACATATGGTTGCGCTCGTTAAGCTAGAGATCGCACTCCCGGAGATTGTGTTGTAAGACATAGTAAATGATTATTACAAGTTAGCTTTTTATAGGTGCAAGACAATCTTTAAGAGGTCGTGCAAGTCTGCAAGCTAGAAGTGTTTCAGCAAGTACATCGCGATCAGCTCATATTGGATTCAAGTACGAATGAGCCTTCTTTCTTTTTTGGACAACTAAGCAAAGTGCTTTATTCAAATTAAACTCTTGATTGTTACAAATGACCTAATTTCTTTGTTCTTCTGGTTCATTGGTAAGATATTATTTTACCAATGAACCAGAAGAACGAAGATATTATTACCTACCTAATATATTATTATCTAAGATAAATGAGCCGTTTAAAGACAAATATTACAATATGTCTTTAAACGGTCATCATTTTGAATTTGGATATGTAACTTTAACCAAATAGTTATAGCCAAATCCCTGCATTTATTTTAATTGTTTTTACCAGTGCACATCATTAAAGTGCTTTATTAAAAAAATACTGAAATGAGAACATTACATCATTTTACTATATTTAATTTTTCAAAGATAAATATTAAATTCAAATTAAGACTTATAACACTTTCGCTTAACGGCTGAATTAATGATTTTGCTTTAAATACGAAAAGATCTAATATCTGTAACATAATGAGAGTCTATGAAGAATTGGATGTCGTATTGATTTCTGATATTTGCGCGCAGTACACGCGTTCATAGACTTCATCGCTGAAGTTATTCGAAACTTAGGTAAAAGTAAACATCATATGAATCTATACCAATAAATAAAATTGGAGTGTCTGTTTGTAATGTCAAAATAATAGGCTTTTTTCATGCTCACACGGTTATTTGCACGACACCTATGCCTAAAATAGCAATTAAAATTTTTTTGTCTGTCTGTCTGTCTGTCTGTCTGTTTGTTCCGGGTAATCTTCAAAAAGGCTGGACCGATTTCAAAAATTCTTTCACCAGTGGAAAGCTATAATATCAGGGCGTAAACTAGGCTATATTTTATCCCGGTATTCCCACGGGAACGGGAACTACGCGGGTAAAACCCTATAACCTATAACCGAAGCGAAGCGAGGGCGGATTGCTAGTATAAAAATAATCCGGATATCCCGAAAGAATGGTGTACCAGTTCACTGGTGCCCATCTTTAAAAGAAAGGGTGATGTACAAGAATGTAACAACTACCGAGGAATAAAGCTCTTGTCACACAGCATGAAGATTTGGGAGAAAGCCATAGAGAAGGGAATAAGAGAGGAAAGTAGAATAACCCAGAACCAGTTTGTTTTCATGCCAGGACTGGGAACCACGGATGCAATTTTTGCGTTACGCTAACTAATGGAAAAATACCAAAGTGCGCGTAAAAACCTGCACATGGTATTTATCGACCTAGAGAAGGCGTACGACTGAGTTCCCAGGGAGGTTCTATGGCAGGTTTGAAAGAACGAAGAGTGCTAGGGAAGTATGTAAGATTAGTGAAAGCTATGTATGCAGGAGTGCGCACGAATGTCCGGTCTGAAGCCGGAGTCACTGATGAGTTCAGTGTCACTGTAGGCTTGCACCAGGGTTTGGCTTTGAGCCCTTACCTATTCCTCCTGGTGATGGATGCGCTGACATCGGACATACAGGAGGAAGCCCCGTGGTGCATGCTATTTTCAGATGACATTGTCCTCGTCGGGAAAGAGGCAGCTGGGGTATAGAGCAGACTGGGGCAATGGCATGAGAGGTTGGAAAGAGTAGGCCTTAAGATCAGCCGCACCAAGACTGAACATTTGTTGTGTAACTTCGGTGGCTCTTCCAAATTCTCTCACATTGCCCTAGATGAGTTATCCCTATCGGTTTGCTCAGATTTCAAGTATCTAGGCTCGCTTCTCCAAGACGAAGGCAACTGTATCCAAACATTCAATTAACTGTTGAAACTGACGCATCCGATTATGCCATAGCTGCTATTCTAACACAGGAAGGAAGACTAATAATGAGATTGCTACGTTTGGCAGGTGAATTGGCGATCGTATTTAATCCAATTTACTGAGAGTTCTGCTTCTTCTAGTGATCTCTCAGCGTCTTTTAAGATACATATTTTTTGGGGTGGGCTACGGTCAGCGCACCTGCCGCCCGGTTCCGTCCGGGGCAACAGAGGGGTGGTGGGCGGCCCCGTAACCCACCCGTGGCACGTCGCGTTACGTCGTTGGGCCGACTACCAGTGCAGGGTGACTTGTCGTCAATGGTCGGCTCGACGGAATATCCCTGAGGAGTACCCTCTCCCGACCGTACCTCCCCTCGGGGACGTCAGTCGCTACTAAATCCCCGGTCCAGTCACCCGCGACCTTGGCTAGAGCGCCATCAGGCGCAGGTAATCGCGCCTGTGCCGCTCCAGTCTTGTAAGATACCTACGGGAAAGTCAGAGATGGTAACAATCTATTTTTAAATCATCGCACATTACAACTATCTGGAAAAAAATCTGAAGTGAAAACTTCTTTAGACCCATTGCGCATTTTGACATGGGAAAAAGCAATCGAACTCGCGACACTGTTATCTTTACCGATACCTGTACATATACTGGGTGGCGCAAAAGTAATGGCACTATAGAAATTACTTATATTTTTTTTAAATGACGTCTCCTGTCATTCTGATATTGATAATTTTGTAAAAAACAAATGTAGAATTCATTAAAAATAAACATGGATCGTTTTACTCCGCAAGAACGTGGAATAATCGTGTCAATGTTTTTACGGAATAATTCATCAGTGATAAAAATACAACGTGAATTTCGTCGACGATTTCCCCACCGTCCGGCACCGATTGGTCGCACAATTCGACGCTTTGCCACACGCCTCGAAGCAACTGGCTCAACATTGGATAGACCTAAGTCTGGCAGACCAAGAACAGGCCGTTCAACCGAAAACATCGATGCTGTGCGTGAAGATGTGGAAGAGTGTCCAGAAACATCAACGAGGCGACGTGCCACGCAATTGGGCATTTCCAGACGGACTCTGCAGCGTATTTTAATCAAAGACTTGAAGATGTTTCCGTATAAAACTCAGATGACTCATCAGCTGCTGTCTACTGACCACCGAGCTCGTCTAGAGTACAGCCAGCGCGTCATAAACCTCAACCTTGAAGAGGATTTTTTTTCAAAATTGGTTATGAGTGACGAAGCGCATTTCCATCTCTCGGGGCATGTCAATAAGCAGAATACACGCTTCTGGGGCACTGAAAATCCGCGCATTATTCAAGAAACACCTTTGCACCCACTAAAAGTTACTGTATGGTGTAGCGTCTGTGCTGAAAAAGTGATCGGACCATATTTTTTCGAAGACGCGGCAGGCAATGCGATAACTGTCACTGGCGAACGCTATCGAACCATGTTACGTGAGTTCTTGATACCCAGTTTGGATGAACTGGGGCTGGAGCATATCTGGTCTCAACAAAACGGTGCCACGGCACACACAGCGCGCGACACTATAGACTTATTGAGGGACGCTTTTCCAGACCGTGTTATCTCTCGGTTTGGCGATTTTCCTTGGCCTGCAAGATCACCCGATCTGACCTGTCCAGATTTCTTTCTTTGGGGTTATTTGAAATCTCTAGTGTATGTGAACAAGCCACAGACTCTTGCAGCCCTAAAAGAAAACATTCATCAAGAAATACGGAACATATCGCAGGAAGTGTTGCGGAAAATTATGGAGAATGTCATAAATAGGGCTCAACTTTGCATCAACTCTAGAGGTCACCATTTAAGAGACATCATTTTCAAATCCTAATGCGGCGAAATTTCATGGCACAAATATACATATATAAAAATTAATTCTCGTTTTCTAATTTAGAAAAAAAGTTGTAGCTGAACCAAATAGGGTCATTACTTTTGCGCCACCCAGTATATATTATTTTATATAAAACTAGCAACCCGCCCTTGCTTCGCTTCGGTTTCAGTCGCCTTACCCGCGTAGTTCCCAATCCCGTGGGAAGACCGGGATAAAATATAGCCTATGTTACTCCCTGTTATTATAGCTTTCTATTGGTGAAAGATTTTTTTAAATCGGTCCAGCCGTTTTGAAAATTACCCGAAACAAATAGACTGACAAAAAAAATATAAAGTGATTTTTAGGCATATGTATAGTGCAAATAACCGTGTGAGTATGAAAAAGGCCTATTATTTTGACATTACAGACACTCCAAGTTTATTAATTGGTATAGATAATTGTTGTAGTAGTAGTTTATAATAATGAATAAAAAGTTTAAAAGTATTGCCTGATAATGAAATATTTTCTGACCATTCAAATAACATACACGTAATTGTGCCAGTTTTCTCTTCTGTTAGTACTCCCGATGCCACTGTCTTCTTTTTATTTTATTCTAAAGTCCACCTTGTATGTATAGGAATAATGAATTATCACCAGCTGACCAACTACTAATGTCTGAAGCGGATGAAATAATACAAAAGTGCGGTGATCCACAGGGTGAGTTTCATTTTATTTAAACTCATCAACTGTACATATCTACATATTTATCCAGAGATCGTATTAGTTGTGTGTACATTATCACCAAGACAGAGTGAAAAGAGAAACCGCTCTTTATTATGATGGCGGTTTAACCTAGTTATGTCCTAACATCACCAAATCTAACCATTTCTTAGCAATCTATTGATTTCCGTGTGGTGCCGGAGTAAAAATACAATTTAACGCCCCCTATGTTGCCTTTAAGTGTCGTAAAAGGCGACTAAGGAATATAATATTCAGCTAAAGTATAGGACACCTCGAAATGAATTCCTATTGTTTTTTTTTTATGGGAGGGCTATGGTAAGCGCACACGCGGTCCAGTCCGTCCGGGGCGATGAAAGGACGGCGCGCGGGCCCATAACCCACCCGTACCCACGTCATCTCGTTGTTGGGCCGACCACCGAGCAGATGTGACTTGTCGTCAGTGGTCGGCCCGACGGAATACCCTTTCGGGTAACCTCACCTCTCGACGTCCTGGGACGTCGGTCGCCGTCGCGCGGTCAGCCTCTCTGCAGTTGACGGACAATTCCCCGGTCTGATCACCCGCGGCCTCGGCTAGGGCGGCATTAGGTGCAGATGAAATGAATCCCTATACCAACTCGTTTGACCAACGCACAAAGTAGTGTAGTAGGTTAATTTCTCTGCTATTGCCGAGAAGGCTCGTGTCCTGCACTGGACCTTGTACAAATTGGAATGATAAGGATGATGATGATAATGATGACGGTGATTGTTTAACCGTATCCCCGTCACATTTTCCACAGTACAGTTACGTCACTGACCACTGTCATCGTGAAGCCCTGTTCTGTTACTGAATGTTACAACGAAATTTGCAAGTTTCATTTTAATATTCATTATCATCGCAAGCCAATTACGTCCCACTGTTGGGCTCCGGCCTCCTCTACAATGGGAGGGAATTTAATCTACTATACCATGCTGGTCAGACCTGTTGGTATAGGGCAGAGATCGCCAAATGGCGGACCGCGGTCCGCATCCGGACCGCTGACCCATTTAGTGCGGACCGAAAGAATAATACAGCAACTAGCACTACAGAGTACGTAATTTAATAAAAATTTATCTTTGTTGACGTCGTCCATTCAAAAATGTCGAAATAAGAAAATACATTTGTTAACTAAAAATTACATTTGATTTTTTTTTCTATTAAAAGCATGTACGGACCGTGATGGTTATTTCATTTCTTAAAACGAACCCCTTTTTTTTTTTTTTTGTGGGTGGGTCGCAGTCGGCGCGCCTCCGCACCACTCCGTCCGGGGCGACAGAGGGGCTTAAGCACGCAACTCCCGCGACCCACCCAAAAACCACGTCGCCTTCGTCGTTGGGCCGACCACTGGAGCAGCGTTAACTTGTCGTCAGTGGTCAGCCCGACGGAATACCTCCTATTGGGGTACCCTCCCATCGACCGACGTCCCCCCCTCGGGGAGGACGTCGGTCTTTCCTCACGCGGTCGGCCTCTCGGCGGGTGACGGACTAATCCCCGGTCACGTCACCCGCGGCCTCGGCTAGGGCGGCATGAGGCGCAGATAGTTGCGCCTGCGGCGCCCCAGTCGCCGGCGGCGGATCTCCTCATCGAGGCTGCGCTCCTCACGCAGGCGATCCGCTGCCTCCTTTCGCGAGATCACTGTCTCGCAGAAGGCTGCGACCGCGTCCCAATTCCCAACGCTGTCGACCATCGCCCTAGCGATAGCCGGCAGCGTCAGGTCCGTACCGATGATTGCGACGAGTTCACAGCGCTGCACTGCCCAAGCCCCGCAGGCCTCGAGCGTATGGCGCGCCGTGTCCTCGTCGCAATCGCAGTGGTGGCAGGACGGTGTACTCTCCCTCCTAACGACCTTGTGCAGGTATTTGGCGAAGCACCCATGCCCCGTCAAAACCTGCACCAGTAGACCACAAGGAGAGCACCCCGTGCCGCCTTTCTAACCACTGCATCAGCACCGGCCGGAAGGCCTCCACGGTTCGCACCCCGAACCGAGGCCTCTCCAGCCGGACTGCCCAACGGGCAATGACGTCTCGGCGGGTGTCGACGCGACAGGCGGTGAGATCCCTTAACGAAACCACACCGCCCTCCGCACCCCCGTCACCCGCCGATATAGTCTGGCGAGCATCTCCGCCTCCAGGTCCCACGGGGGAGTCCCGGTCAATAGGCACGCTGCCTCCGTCGCCACCGTGCGGTATCCGCGGATGGCCCTGACCGCCATGACCCTCTGTGGTCGCCACAGAAGGGCCCTAAGTCGGGCGGTCATGGACCCCGCCCACACCGGTGCGCCGTACAGGGCCATCGACCGGATGACCCCCGCGTACAGCCGTCGGCACGCAGCGCTCGGTCCGCCCACGTTCGGCATAAGCCACGATAGGGCGGACGCCGCGCCGACGAGCCGTGCAGCGAGCCTGCGGAAATGCTCCCGGAACCACCATCGCCCGTCGAGCACCAGGCCCAAGTACCTCATATGGGCCCGGATGCTGATGTCGACCGAGTGGACAGTGATCGAGACGCCGATGGGAGGGCTCATAGTGCGCCCATGGAACAAGAGGGCCTCCGTCTTGTCCAGGGCGACCCTCAACCCCAGCGCCTCGATCCGCCTGACGAACTCCTCGGTACCAGAGGTCGCCAGGCTTACCGCCTCTTCTAGCGTCCCACCGCGGGCTGTGACGAGCGTGTCGTCGGCGTAACAAATCACGCCCAGCCCGGGCGGGAGGCTCCCTCTCAACGCCCAGTCGTAGCCGATGTTCCACAGGGTGGGTCCGAGGACCGACCCCTGTGGGACACCGCACGTCATGGGCGTTCGCACGACGTCCCCTGCTCGGTCGGTGCAGAGGACGCTGCGCCCCTCCAAATAGTCTGCCACTAGCCGCCTCAGGTAAACTGGCACCCCGTGATACCGGAGCGCCTCCCTGATGCAGCTGAATGGCAGAATTAATGCAGCTGAATGGCAGGAAAATAAAACGGACCCCTAGCAAAATTATTTGGCGAACCCTGGTTTAGGGTTTTATTTAGAATTTCCCCTTTTGTTGCATGGATGTTGTGTGCATATATCCCTTAGTTACCTTTTACTATACCCATAGGGGTAGCGATTGTGGTCTTACTCCCTCACCACACAGTGTATGTGCCTTTACCAAGGTTTGTTTTTGAATATAATTCTCAGGACACCCTTCTCCCAGTGCTGTAATAGTCACACCTGGCAGGTAGGTTAGCGATCACAGGCGGTGTTTCCCAGGAGAGAGATTTACCCATTGGTGACCTCTTTAAAAATTTTAAGCAAGATCTTATAAATTAAAATCAAAGTGACATACAATCGTATTTATTACAATTCTCTCATCATTATCTTGCTATGATCACAATTATTTGGGTAAAATATGAAATTAAATTGATAAAAAAAAGTTATTTAATAGAATTCTGTAAAAATATTCATTTTCAAGCCACAGTTGCCTTTTGAGATCAAATGTTTAAATCTAGGCAGCTTCATTGTACATCATCAAAGAGTCTTGATTTGATAAATAAGACCAATTAAAATAATATAAAAAATGATGTCGTAACAGTCTTTGTATTCGAAAATGTGCTAATAGATCGTCACAATAGTATTTATTAATAGTAGGATTTGATATAAATTTTCTCCATTTTGACATATCAATTTTTCTTATAATATTAAAAACTTTTACAATAATATCGTCATAGTTATTAACTACAGCAATTTTTAAGAAACCAGTATTGTCGACGTATTTAATATAGTCGTCCAAGTTACTCTCATTTACATTTTCTTCAAGGATCGTCATAAAAATGGATAGGAAATTGTTTATTTACAGACGATTTCATCTGGTTTCCATTAATGATCTTGTTATTATTGTCTATTGTGCCTTGTAATATTATTACTTTGAAAATAAAGGCCTTATTTTGCTCTATAGGAGATGCGAATTCGGTATCTATTTTTAGTTTAAGATCCATGATATTTAAAATATTCATTGAACTTTCGAAAATCATAGTGTTTATTATAAAATAGCAAATTGTTTCTTGTTTCTTAGTATCCTTTTCTTTTTTTAAAGTATCCGATATATATTCTACAGCAAAATATTCCGTGAACGTCATATGTATGAACTGAGGTATGTCGTTAGCTACGCTGTATACTAAACCTGTCTTTTCACCTTCATTCTTAATCGTTTCCATTATATCTTGGCTTTCTTTCATATCTGCCTCACTGAATATATTATGACTATTTCTTTGATAGATGGCATACGCCGCTAGTTTTTTATGTATATTTATAAAAGCTTCACGTATTGTTGCATACGTTTCAATCATATCTGGTTTGTACATGTCCATTTTGTTTTTATCCTCTAAACGTATTTTTTCAGTTTGCTTTCCAAAAAGCTTTCATATATAGCATATGTATTGATGTCCATATCCCATTGTTTTGTGTTATCGTTATCTACGTACGTAAAACTATTTTTACGAATTTTATTGCGTTTATATTTAATTTTTGGTTGCCCGACGTTTCGAACACTACAGCGTTGATGGTTCGCCCGTGATCGTTTTATAATATCACTATAACTTTCAGTTTAACTATAACTTTTCAATAAATGTTGATTTTCAATCCTGCCTCTGCACAATATAACATTCATAGTAAATAAATATATTTTGTATATAAAATTATATTGAACAAACAATAAATTAAGTCTGACTATTTATTTGCATAATTGCTATGTCAAATAGATATAAATAATAGAAATATATCGTAAACACAATTTCACGGTTTAAAAACTGTGTAAAATAACATACATAATTATAAACAGCGTTTATAAAATAAATACATACCGATATATAATAAGTCTCAATTATTAACGCCATTATTCACTTAATCATACAATAACCTAACTATCTTACTAGAAATAATATAACTGAATCATAATACTAATAACATTCATAAATGTTTTATTAGATAACAGCACCGAATTTGCAATAATATTGCAACATGAAAAAAAACACCTCAGAACTTAGACACAATGTGAGTACTATGTGGATACAGTGCTCACACAGTATTCACATAGTACTCACACAGTGCTCACACAGTACTCACACAGTACTCACGCAGTACTCACGCAGTACTCACACAGTACTCACGCAGTACTCACACAGTACTCACGCAGTACTCACACAGTACTCACACAGTACTCACATAGTACTCACACAGTACTCACATAGTACTCACGCAGTACTCACGCAGTTCTCACGCAGTGCTCACGCAGTACTCACATGGTACTCACGCAGTACTCATGCAGTTCTCACGCAGTGCTCACACAGTACTCACATAGTACTCACACAGTACTCACATAGTACTCACGCAGTATTCACGCAGTTCTCACGCAGTGCTCACGCAGTACTCACATAGTACTCACGCAGTACTCACGCAGTTCTCACGCAGTGCTCACACAGTACTCACGCAGTGCTCACGCAGTACTCACGCAGTGCTCACACAGTACTCACGCAGTAGTCACGCAGTACCCACGCAGTGCTCACGCAGTGCTCACACAGTACTCACGCAATACTCACACAGTACTCACGCAGTACTCACGCAGTACTCACACAATACTCACGCAGTACTCACACAATACTCACGCAGTACTCACACAATACTCACGCAGTACTCACGCAGTGCTCACACAGTACTCACGTAGTACTCACGCAGTACTCACACAGTCCTCACATAGTACTCACACAATACTCACGCAGTACTCACGCAGTGCTCACACAGTACTCACTTAGTACTCACACAATACTCACGCAGTACTCACGCAGTGCTCACACAGTACTCACGCAGTACTCACACAATACTCACACAGTACTCACACAATACTCACACAATACTCACGCAGTACTCACGCAGTACTCACGCAGTGCTCACACAGTACTCACGCAGTACTCACGCAGTACTCACGCAGTGCTCGCCAAATGGCGGACCGCGGTCCGCATCCGGACCGCCGGCCCATTTAGTGCGGACCGAAAGAATAATACAGCAACTAAGCACTACAGAGTACGTAATTTAATACAAATTTATCTTTGTTGACGTCGTCCATTCAAAAATGTCGAAATAAGAAAATACATTTTAAATAAAACTACTTTACGGATTTTATCGCGTTTGTATTTGATTTTTGATTACCCGACGTTTCGAACACTTTACAGTGTTCATGATCACGGGTGGACTAAGATGTCTCACGTCCAACGAAGAAAATACATTTGTTAACTAATAATTATATTTGTTTTTTTTTTCTATTAAAAGCATGTACGGACCGTGATGGTTATTTCATTTCTTAAAACGGACCCCTAGCAAAATTATTTGGCGAACCCTGGTATAGGGTTTCATTTCGAGTTTTCCTTCTCTTGCACAGATCTTATCTTCGTCTTTTATAATTCGCCATTTTAATATTAATAGTGACAAAATGCCCTCACTTGTGGTGATGAAGTACTTAGTGTGTCGATATACTTTACTTATATTTTTTTTTATTATTTTTTTTTTATGGTTTTTTATTATTATTATTTAATTTAATTACATTTTAATTTTATACCCATCTAATTCAATTTAATTTTAAATAATTATATTGCCTGATTTATTTCTTATATACTTACCCTTTTTACTTCACAAGTCTATGATTATTATATGATTAACAACTTTGACTGGGTGATCTAGACATCTGTACAATAGTAACAATATATACACACGCATTTTTCTACTTCAAATACTTTATAGTTCGGTTTAATAATTAATATTGGTAGGTTATCATTTTTTTTCTTTTATATTTATTTTTTTTTTCTTTTATATGTGTTTATTTCTTTTTTTTGTTTTATTTATGTTTTAAAAATGTCTATGATGTTTACTCGCATAGTTGGCATCCGTGACCTCATTAAAGCGCCTCCACGGAAGATCAGTGCAGTTTATTTTAACCTGCAATATGCTGAGATGGAGACGTTTGTGATGAGCAACAATTTTACTTGTTATGCTACTCCTTTTTACATCAACTGTATAATATGTTCATCACAATAAACAGATTTTCTTTCTTCTTTCTTTCTTTCTTTCTTTCTTATACCAGTAAGAGTCGTAGAAAGCAGATCACCAGAATAGTGGGCACCGACACTCTCATGGGAATCTCATATATATTATATAACTGTGATTACCAACCCACCATATCTGGCGAGTATGGCATATGCCTGCTCATAGGGACGCTATTATTAGCAGAGGATTTCGGTAAGCTAATCTATGGATGGAAATGTCTTTAGTAATCTTCAATAAAGTAATAAATTACCTTAAAACTGGCAATAAGCTATCTAATGTTATCATGTTGCAAAGTATTGCTTCATGTAACTGGGGTGTGGATATACTTTAAATTCTTTCTTTATAAAAAGTAATGCGCAACACTAATTTCAGGTGCAAGTATTATGATGACTGGGGGCACTCCAGACGTAGGTTCCATGGCGAGCAGGAGACCTGGTATTCGTGGGGTCACTGTAGCATCGCAACCCACAGCGACAATCGTGATGAAAGCGATACCAACAAGTCCCTTTCTCTGTCCATGTCAGTACTTCAGTGAAATCCTACTATTAATATCATCATCATCATCACAGCCCACATACGTCCCACTATTAGGCTCGGGCCTCCTCCGCAATCCAAGGGAATTTGACCTACTATACCATGCTGGTCAGACATGTTGGTATAGGGTTTTATTTCGAGTTTTCCTTCTCTTGCACAGATGTTAAGTGCATGTTACATCCCATAGTAGTATTTTACGACATCCACGGGCAAGACAGGGAGTGGTGAATTGTATTCTTACTCCGTCACCACACGGAAAACTACTACTAATATATCCGTGTTAAATTGTGTATATTTGCAAAAACGTCTGAACGCTTTTGGATGGATTTTAGTACACAGTGTGTTCTAGTAACTATATAGGATAGGATATATTCAGGCAATTTTCATTCGTACTGGAAGCGCAGAGTGAAAAGCGTACAGAGCAGTATTCAAGTGCTGGTATTTTATGAAGGAGCATCTGACTGCCAACCATGACAACAGCAGTAGTATGTTATTGGTTTAATGACGAGACTGGATTTAGATTTAGGTACAGCGTTACATAATTTACATGATTTTATATTATTTGGTATAGATTATATTTTTTGAAATGATTTTTACTGAGCGCAGCTCGCTTGGCTGCTGGGACGATAGCTGAGAGGCGTAGAACCCGATTACGCCCAGAATATTTTCTTGTACAACGACATTTCAACAGACCACAGGCGTTCACATTCGGTAGGTCAGGTTGAGTAGGTCTCTGTACGGATGTCAAGCTATCCCAGGTCTCTTCATCCGAAGCTTAAGCTAAAGAGTGACTCTGATGACTCTTCCAAAATTCATAACTAACATTATAATTGGGAATGTGAGTTTGTTCGTTGCGTTTCCATGTCTAAATTGTTCTACTAACCGCTTTGAAGTTTCGCATGCACGTTCTTAAGAACACAAAAAATCTATTAAAATAATGTTCCCTAGTAATAGAAAATTGATTGACTTATAGCGAAATAAGCTTCAAAGTATGTCATTATATATCTGCAAGATTAAATACACTAATTTCAAATTATTATTATCTTCCAGTGGGACACGACTTGGAAATTGAACCTATGCAAGTTTTAACAGCTTTGACGGAATTCATATCCGTATTCGTCCCGCCGGAAAAAAAGAAACTTCAGGATATTCTGTCAGTATTCTTCTTCAACAATCCTCTTGAACTTCAGTAAAATAATGACGCGCTTCCAAATTTAATACTTCATCATTCATTCATCATTTCATCTCGGCTCGTATTCGTCTCACTATTGTGCTCGAGCCTCCTCCATAATAGGATAGAAAATGACTTATTATACCACTGGATGGATTGTTATAGGGTTTTATTTCGAGTTCTCCTTCTCTTACATAAATATTATCTGCAAATTATATTCCTTGATCATCTTTTACGACCCTCACGGACAAGAAATTGGTGAATTGTACTTTTATTCCGTACGTACGAAAAGATTGGCTCTTACTTAGTATTAATTTTAGCAGATAGGCTTTTATTAAATATGATACCTACTATTAAGCAGTTTAGAACTGTGACTGTGTTTGCTAGGTAGTTGTAATAGATGAGAAATTATTCCAATCACAGATAGCACAAGCAAGTCTGTTGCTCTCAGGACATTCATATAAATAGTAGTCGCATCAGACATATATGTAAACACTTAGAAGTACTAAAAACAAGACAAAATTAAACAGACAAATAAAATAACAGGAATAAATATTTAAATAATCCACGCAAGTGAAGCTGACTGGCATAGCCTAAGTAACGTTTTCTGGAATAAATAAAAATTATGTATATCCTGTTTCTGCGTTCATTTGTATGTAGGCTCATATAACTACCGCACATATAACTTTTTTGCTCTTTTTAAGTGATAGGTGTTTGTTGTTTAATTGGCCGAAGTGGTCGTTATGCGACAGTCATATAAACAATGTAAGTTACGTACATAGTTAAATGAGAATGCCTACATGTCATTCGCAAAAATGATAAATTAAACAGGAGTATTTATGTCTGTGGGCTTAGCAAATATTTATTTTGCATCAAAGTATTTGTTCCGTTATCGACGCCAATTTTTATGGATTTGGGACAGTGCCATTTACATCCGGTAGAGGCGCTCCTCCAAATTCCATACAAATTGGTCTCGATTACGATGCGAATACTTTAGAGCAAATATTCGTGCTAGGCCCACTGAAATAAAACAAAGGTCATTAATTTCGCCTATGATAGCCATATATTTATTACCACACTTTATGAAGAAATTCAATTTTATATCAAATGTTCTAGTCAAATATATTTATCGTTATTCATCAAATTGTCAAATAACTAGTTTGCGTGGCAGATGGACTTGCATGAAAGTAGGCATATGAAATAATATTCTTATGTAAAAATATGATTAATTGCAGAGATGGTCTGAAACCTCCTAGTTTTGAAACGCCATCTCGACGGCTAACTTCAGATGAGATAAACCAATACTGGAGCCAATGGAAGAATATCTTTTCAGAAGAAAAGGACAGGTTTTGGGATGGTGTGTTGGTCGGACTTAACAATTACTTGACTATTCTACAAGGTTGTAGTCATTATTATTGATAGTGTATTTCTACTATAGTCCATAAAATATAGGATGATCTCTGTGACGACAGTTGCCCCTTACGATAAAGTCCGTAGTTTTTTATCGATAAAACTTTTTTTTTTAATTGTGATTTTCTATTATAATTAAAATACTTACAATCGATGAAAATCTTTTTGATTTGTTTTCAAACAAAAAGTGTTTTTTGACTGTTTTAATTATTCAAAAGGAGTACAATCAAGGTCTAGGTCACTATTATCGTGGGGTGCGAGGCCGGGGCACCTCCACGTGGTGCACCCTGGAAACGTCCATTTGGACGACCAAGATTCCGGCGGGAGGGGGGGTCTCCGCGTGCCGACTCTCAAGGCAGAGCGCACGGCGGATTTGACCCGGGGCCAATGGGGCGGATGTGTCTCATGGCACTCCGTCGCCAGGGACGGTTGCGTCACGGCCCGGGGGCGTGACGGGTCGGTCGCTCGCGAGCAGCCAGACCCGGAAGGCCCAAACCGTAATCCTGAGTCCCTACTCCCTACTCCCGGTCCTGACCCCCCTGGGTCAGGACCGGGAGTCTGCGGACTGCGGGGAAGAAAACCCCTATAAAAAATCACCCCAATCTCAAGTTTGGCTACTCGGCGAGGAGATGTATGACTGGTGGGTTAAGAAGCGCGCGCGAAAAAAAAAAGCGTCCAGTCGTTAGAGTAGTAGTCAAGGAGGACTTAAACTTCCAAACCACGATGGCAGAAGTAACATTTCGTATGTCTTCACCAGAGGGTCCCGGCCAGGCCGGGGAATCCCTTGCTGTGCCGAAACTTGCGCGTGACGAGGAGTCGCGCCCAAGTTCCGGCACAGTCAGCTCCCAATCGTATGGGTGAGGGGCACCTTCTGCTCCAGCCGCGAGCCCGGCGAAACATGAGGCTCCAAAGAAGAAGTATAGGAAGAGAAAAGGCGCTGTAGGAACCGCGTATCAACGCAAATTGCGCCTAAAGCGGGAAGCGGAACGGCGGGCACAAAAAGATGCCGCCGTGGCCGCACGCGACGAGGGCGGTGCATCCGCAGCTACCGCAGAGCCGTCGCGGGACGGAAACGGCGATATCGCCGGGGCGTCGAGAGAGAGGAGTGGCAGCTCAGGACTGTCAAGCGACGAGGGCGGATCAGCCGCAGGGCCGTCGCGGGACGAGGGCGGCGGGGCCGCAGGACCGTCCGAATCAGGAGGAGGTAGTGACTCCGAGGAGCGGAGCGCCTCCGGAGGAAGGAGAGGCAGCTTCAGTATGACGCTGTCGAGCGACGAGGGCGGCAGTGCCGCAGAGCCGTCGCAGGACGAGGGCGGCAGCGCCGCAAGACCGTCGGAGCGTGTTGGCTCGGAGTCGGAGATGTCGGCGGACGAGGGCGGTGTCGCAGGGCCGTCCGCCGAGGATGGTAAAGGCCGGAGTAGGGACGAGGGTGGTGATTTCGCCGCAGGGCCGTCCGTAGCTCTGGTCAGGTTGCCCGGAATGGTGGGCGGGTCGTCCGGAGTGCTGGGCAGGTCGTCAGGTAGAAGTAAATTGTTCGGTGGAGATAGGTCGTCCGGCGATAGAGAGGCCACCGAGGAGTCTGAGCTGCATCCTGCGGCGAGGGCTCTGACAGCGGCTCTAAGTGTTACGGGAAGGGAGAGGGAGGAGGACCGAAAAGGGATAGGAAGCGCCCACTGCAAAGGGAAGGCGGCTATGCGTCCGACTCGGAGGGGAGCGATCCCATCAGGAGTCCCCCTAAGGTTCCGACCGCGCGCCGGGGGCGCAGGGGCCGAGGAGGTACGGTGGCGGCGAGACCGGCGACGCCGGGTCCAGCCGACCAGGAAGGCGGGGTGGCAGCCCTTCAGGCCGCGAACGCCCGCCTCAGCAAGGAGGTTGCGGGAACGCAACCGCAAGCTGGAGCCGGAGTTGGAGGCGGTGCGGAGAGAGAACCGCGGGTTGGCCAAGGACATGGCTGACCTGCGGTCTCAATTCGAGCGTCTGGTGCCGGCTGCGCTGCCGGCGCCGGCCCCGCCCCCGAAACGGGCCGCGCCAATGAGGGCGGGCCCATCGTCTGCGCCTGTAGCGCCGGCTGCGCCTGTCGCGGCCGCTGCGCCCGCTGCGCCCGTCGCGGCTTCTCCGCTGCCTCCCCTCGTCGTGATCCCTCCGCCGGCTCGTGGCTGCGGGAGACCTCGGAAGGGGGAGGAGCCGCCGCCCGACGAGGTGCACGGCGTGTCGGAGTCGGCGATACGCGTCATCCTAGCCCGAGTAGGGGTAATGATGGATGCGCGTATCGAGGCCGTAGCGGCCAGGCTCCCGCCTGAGCCGCCCCTCCGGCCGCCGCTCGCCGCGGACAAGACGAGGCGGCTGCAAGCGTCAGCTCCCACCCCGCTGCCCTGTCAGGGTGGCCGCGTGGTGAGCTACGCTACGGCCGCGACGGGACCGAAAGGGGCCAAGATGGCCGGCAAGGTGCCGGCTCCCGCCAAGACCGTGACCCTTGGGGACGCCCCTATCGCGTGGTGCTGAATAGGCTACGCGCACGGGGCCCTCCCCTCACCGAGACTCTCCAGCCCGGCCTTCTCACCCGGGTCGTCGAGGACCTGTTCCTGCAGCGGGCGGAACACACGCCCCCGGTCATGGCTCCTCCAGACACTGACCGGGAGGCCGATGACGACAGTGTTCCGCCCATCACGGAACCCGAGATGGGGGTGGCGGTGACGCGCATGCGCGCAAAGTTTACCGGCCCCGGGCCCGACGGTGTTCCTAACCGTGTGCTGGCCCTGGTCCTCAAACACCTGGGACCCCACCTCAGGGGACTGTTCGACACGTGTTTAGCGTCCGGACGGTTCCCTGGGTGCTGGAAGGAGGGAAGGCTGGTGCTCCTGCCGAAGCCGGGACGGTCTCAGCTGCCCGCATCGAGCGGCACCTCGTCGGCACGGGGCCCGATCTGTCGGACGCCCAGTTTGGGTTTAGGAGGGGTCGTTCGACGATCGCGGCTCTGTTGCGTCTGAGGGCCGTGGCGACTGAGGCCGTCACCGGCGGGGGAGTGCTGTTGGTGGTGTCCCTAGACATCGCCAACGCATTCAATAGTCTGCCATTCAGCTGCATCAGGGAGGCGCTCCGATATCACGGGGTGCCAGTTTACCTGAGGCGGCTAGTGGCAGACTATTTGGAGGGGCGCAGCGTCCTCTGCACCAACCGAGCAGGGGACGTTGTGCGAACGCGCATGACGTGCGGTGTCCCACAGGGGTCGGTCCTCGGACCCACCCTGTGGAACATCGGCTACGACTGGGCGTTGAGGGGGAACCTCCCGCCCGGGCTGGGCGTGATTTATTACGCAGACGACACGCTCGTCACAGCCCGCGGTGGGACGCTAGAAGAGGCGGTAAGTCTGGCGACCTCTGGTACCGAGGAGGTCGTCAGGCGGATCGAGGCGCTGGGGTTGAGGGTCGCCCTGGACAAGACGGAGGCCCTCTTGTTCCATGGGCGCCATATGAGCCCTCCCATCGGCGTCTCGATCACCGTCCGATCGGTTGACATATGAGGTACTTGGGCCTGGTGCTCGACGGGCGATGGTGGTTCCGGGAGCATTTCCGCAGGCTCGCTCCACGGCTCGTCGGCGCGGCGTCCGCCCTATCGTGGCTTATGCCGAACGTGGGCAGACCGAGCGCTGCGTGCCGACGGCTGTACGCGGGGGTCATCCGGTCGATGGCCCTGTACGGCGCACCGGTGTGGGCGGGGTCCATGACCGTCCGACTTAGGGCCCTTCTGTGGCGACCACAGAGGGTCAGGGCCATCCGTGGATACCACACGGTGGCGACGGAGGCAGCGTGCCTATTGGCCGGGACTCCTCCGTGGGACCTGGAGGCGGAGATGCTCGCCGGACTATATCAGCGGGTGACAGGGGTGCGAGCGGAGGGCGGTGTGGTCTCGTTAAGGGACTCACCGCCTGGCGCGTCGACGCCCGCCGAGATGTCATTGCCCGTTGGGCAGTCCGGCTGGAGAGGCCTCGGTTTGGGGTGCGAACCGTGGAGGCCTTCCGGCCGGTGCTGATGCAGTGGTTGGAAAGGCGGCACGGGGTGCTCTCCTTCCGACTGGTGCAGGTTTTGACGGGGCATGGGTGCTTCGCCAAATACCTGCACAGGGTCGTTAGGAGGGAGAGTACACCGTCTTGCCACCACTGCGATTGCGACGAGGACACGGCGCGCCATACGCTCGAGGCCTGCACGGCTTGGGCAGTGCAGCGCTGTGAACTCGTCGCAATCATCGGTACGGACCTGACGCTGCCGGCTATCGGTGACGTGACCGGGGATTAGTCCGTCACCCGCCGAGAGGCCGACCGCGTGAGGAAAGACCAACGTCCTCCCCGAGAGGGGGACGTCGGTCGATGGGAGGGTCGATGGGAGGATAGGGGGTATTCCGTCGGGCCGGCCACTGATGTCAAGTAACCCTGCTCCGGTGGTCGGCCCAACGACGAAGGCGACGTGGTTTTCGGGTGGGTTGCGGGAGTTGCATGCTGAAGCCCCTCTGTCGCCCCGGACGGAGTTGGGCGGAGGCACGCCGACCGCAGCCCACCCACAAAAAAAAAAAAAAAGGTCACTATTATCGTCCTCGCTGGAGCATTACTGCAAGAACATTTATCATTTTTTGCCAAATAGGGACAGTCGGACGTGTATATAATCAAAGGACAGTCGTTAGATCAATCAATCAATTACGACTGTTTTATAAATAAATATCTCTAGTTTATTGACAATAGGCGTGACGACAGTATAAAAGAATCGATGCATTAATGATTTTAGGGGAAAATACATATCAAAAAAATTTAATATGCTACTTTAGATTTATCTAAATAATTGAGATTATTAAGATTTTCAATAAATTAAATCATTAAAATACTGCATTCGGCCATTTTGGCTGAAACACCAATAACAGTGTATTACGTCACGTTAAGGTAAACTACTCTGTTTGTTGTTCTGATTACGCATTTGGATTGATTTTTTATTTGTTTACCTGTGATTTACCGACTCCACTCGATTATTACAATGGAACCAAGCTTTGTTAAAGCAAACAGCTCAAATTTGCCCAGGATTGATGTATTGATGTTGGGTGATTTCCTCGCTACAAATAAAGAATTTTGCACGCCTGAGTTTAGGAACGTAAAAACTTCTTTGTAAGTAAATTTTTGTTTATCTTTACTACCAAGTTTCTAGTAACCTAATCTCTAGTACCAACTTAGATATAATCTAACTCGTTTTGAACTGATGTGAGTTTATTTTATTTTCATAGCTTATTTTTACATTAAACTTGTCATTGTTTATTCTTGAGGTTAGCGCCCTCACAGCTTTAACCACTTAACTCTTATTATTTTCTTGTTAGGAACATGTAAAAATACTTTGTTGGGGGTTTTTATTGATGTATTTTTGCACTGAGGTACTGCACACCACTTATAAACTTTGGAATTCATTTTTATCACAAGAATTAATTTAATGTTTTGCTTACTTTCTTCGCTACACATAGACACAAGGACGTGTTTACCTTAACGTGACGACAGCCGACGCCATGACACCGGCGAGCTGTTTTCGCGCTATATTTAAAAAATATTGGAAAAATTGTTTTAGACTTCTTTAAACATAAATTTATTACCGAAATATAGGTTTTTTCGTAAATAGTGTGTGCCCACATTACGGAAAAGGATTTCAAAATCTTTCGTCACGCCTATTATTGTCGTACATAATATTATCATCTACTCTGAGACGAAAAGTAGTTTTTTAATGTTTAATTAATTCAATTTATGTATTTTATAATGTAACCGTCTGTTTTAATTGTAAAAAATATGTTGAAAGTTTTATATAGATATTGTATTGGGTTTATTTCTTTTATGAATAATTGAATAAAGATCGGTTATCGATTTACATATATCGACTGAGCCATCTATTTTTTATTTTCAGTCCAGTATGACCTTGTACGTGTATAAGCGTCATTTATGTATAAAATGTTTACTAGGTATTCCAGTACTTACGAGGTACATTTTAGGCACTAATATTAATATTTTGATATTTATAATATATTGCAATTCAGTTGCAATAAAACTGTCACGAAAAGAATGAAAATATATTTGATGCAAAATGAAATTGTAAACATGTCCCTCGTTCAAACTTACTTCGTTGGTTTCGTTGACATCTGTCACAGAGATCAAGCTATATTTTATGGACTATAATGATTGTTGTCCGAGTAAGTTCTTGAGGTAT
This sequence comes from Lymantria dispar, assembly GCA_032191425.1. Taxonomy (NCBI): domain Eukaryota; kingdom Metazoa; phylum Arthropoda; class Insecta; order Lepidoptera; family Erebidae; genus Lymantria; species Lymantria dispar. The sequence goes on from CM063458.1 coordinate 16,610,077, forward strand.
ATTTTAAGTGTAATTTAATGTCCATTAGAGCGTGAGAGAGTACATGAAGAAGTGGCGCAGCTTAGAAGGCGTAACGGCGCATTGCGTCGGCTAGTACGTGGTGCTTTGCCTGAATTACCGGTAATGCTCCCACGATATCTGCAACCCGCTCCTCTCGCCTTTACTGCGCCAGTCCCGGACGAAGCACCATTACCTTATGATAGACTACCACCTATTTAAATGATCAAAAAATGGCTTATAATTTAAAATCATGTATAATAAATCTATCAAGACTGTAATGATTGTAATTAGTTTACCTATATATTTATCTACCGCATATACTTTTTACATGAACATTATTTTTGCACAGGTTTCATAAAATAAAAGAGTTACCAAAAAATGTGTTATCCATTTTAATGCACCCTACCTACTATATATATATATATATATATATATATATATATATATATATATATATATATATATATATATATATATGTATATATATATATACACTCATTTGCAAAAAAAACGGGCACCTAAGCAATGAACCATTTCAAATGTTAATATTTCTTTGTTTGATAATTATAGGTAGTTTTATCCACACAATTTGCTAAATTAATAAGAAAATAATCGTTTTCATCAGTATTTCATAAAATTTAGATACAATTTATGGGAAATAATGCTAAACCTCGCTAGTAGTGTATATTCGCTAGTAGTGCATATGCTCATGAAGTAAAAATAAAAAAGTTTTTTTGTTTGTTTTTCTTTAATAAAGTAAAAGCAGATAAATGTTTAGTATCGAGTGTGACCCCCTCTAGCTAAAATCACAGCTTGAATTCGTCTGGGCATGCTAGCGAGTATATCCCGGATACTTGCTTGCGGAATACGTTCCCACTCCGCAGTAATCACATTCTTCAGCTCTCTGATGGTCTGCGGAGCCGGGTGTACTGATCTCACACGCCGTTTCAGAACGTCCCAGACATGCTCTATGGGATTGAGGTCGGGACTTCGAGCTGGCCAATCCAAACGACGAATGCCGACCTCTTGCACATACGCATTAACATCGCGGGATCGGTGGGCGCGAGCATTGTCGTCCATAAAAATCGAGTCTTCACCTAGAGCGGCCAATGCGGGTTGTGCATGAGAAATTAGAACTTCCGTTATGTATCGATGCCCAGTCAGTGAGCCGTTTTCAATGAAGACTAACTCTGTACGATCCATTGAATTTATTCCTGCCCAAAACATAACAGAGCCCCCACCATAAGGTGTGATTTCTTCGAAACATGCCTCTGCAAAGCGTTCTCCTTGTCTTCTTAGCACTCGCCGACGTCGATCTTCACCGAACAGAGATATCCTGGCTTCATCAGAGAACAAAACCCTATTCCAATCGTCTTGAGTCCATGATTCACAATTTCTAGCGAACCTAAGCCTGTGAACTCTGTGCTCACGGAGTAATTTGGGGCCGCGGGCCGGGCGGTGACTGCGTATATTGGCAGCGAGAAGCCTCCTCCTGACCGTCCATAGACTAATATGCACATTTCTTACTTCTTGGAGGTTGTTCTTAAGATCCACATACGAAGATTTGCGATTTCTCAATGCGCGACTCACAAGAAAACGATCATCCCGTGGTTGGGTACATGGTTTTCTTCCAGAACCAGGCCTTCTCTCGACGGAACCAGTCTCCTGATATCGCTGCCAGGTCCTTTGGACTGTCGAGCGACTAACATTTAGCCTCCTAGCCACGAAACATTGGCTGCAACCCTCTTCAAGCAGCGCGATAATTTTGGTAGCTTTTACCACTTTATCTACCATTTTTGATACAGCCAAACAGCATTAAATAAAGCTTTGACAGTCAAGGATATGAAATTAATCGATAAAAATTGAATAAAAGTTATGAAAGTCGATGTTAACTTCTGGAACTTCGCGCCAAAAATGTAGGATAAAAAGGGGTTTTCTGTAAAAATGAACATCAAATGAAAAATTGAATTTAGAACGTACTTTTTTAAATACCACAGCATTTTTAAAACCGGCCAGTAACGTGTACAAACGATTGAAACCTTTTTGGTATTGTATCTTTTTAAATATGAATGAAAATCAAAACCGCCCGTTTTTTTTGCAAATGAGTTTATAATTAATTTAACAGTAATCTTCTTGGATTTGCCGAAAATTTGTCTATGACAGTCTTTTGAATAAACTCACTGTTTTCTTTTAAATAATTGCGATGTACGCTCATCAGACATAAACCCATAAGCCTTTCTTCGCCCATGGTGCTTCTAAGCCACGTTTTAACTCTTCGAAGCGTACTGAAGGACCGTTCTACGGTCGCCGTGGTGCATGGGATACCTAGTGCTTAAAATAATCAATGCCTTTCTGACAACAGGGTAAAAAATGTTGGCTTCGTTGAACAGATCAACTACTTCTATGTCCCTTAATTGATGATCTGATAAAATATTCTTCACCCATAAATTATGCCAAAGGTTCAGTTCTCAGGTGATATCCAGGTTATAAAATTCTTGGAATGATTCTGCGTTCTTGTGTAAGTCTGTAATGCTGGTTTTGGTCATATACAAGGGATGTAGCTTACTTAAAGCAAACGCCGGAGTATTTTCTTGGGAGAATCGAATATTCAACGATGAAATGAGTGAATCAATGTATGGTATTATCAGGGAACGCCGCCAATATTCGTTATCATTGTCTGATGGCGGGTTACTTCTATGTGTTTGCTTGTGAGCAAGACGTGGAACCGAAATTTCTATGTTCAAATCCATTGCAACAGATCGCGCTTTTTGAAGCATTTCATTACTTATTTTATCAGGAAACTCGCGGTCATTTCTGAGAATGTCCTTGATATTTTTGATGTGTTCCCCCACCGAGATCATATCGATCGATTTAGCTTGCAGTGCGTTAATACTGGTTCTAAAACTGCTGAATATTTGGCTATTGTTTGTAGAGCAACAATAAACACTGGTTTTGTAATGGCTGAATGCAACTGATATGCAGATTTTCTGGTGGCATAATTTCCCTCTACAGATAACGTTTCTAGAGATTTCACAAGCTCTGGGAAATGTTGAGAAAACTTTCTGATTGATTTATATTTTTCGGACCATCTCGTCTCACACAATCGTGATAGGTTTGGAGCGTAGTTTCGACGAGTAGTCGATTCTCTGAAAAACGTTATCCTTTACAGTGGCGACAGTATTTCTAATTTCTGGCACTGCGTTCGCATCATTCACAACAAGGTTGAGTTTGTGACTTGAGCAATGAAAAAAAATGAATGCAAGTGAAATAAAGCACGAGGATATTTTTTCTCAAAATGGCTTGTACGCCACCCTCTTCCCTGCCATTGTAGAACAGCCATCGAATCCAAACCCTACGCAATCTTCGGTTGGGAGATTAGAACTAATCAAGAAATTGTCAATTGCTTCGGCAATTGCTGAAGCATTTTGTGCTTTTAGTTCAACGAACCCTACAAATTCTTCTCTGATTCTCCTTTTGCTTTCGTCGTAGAACCGCACGCCTATTGATAGCTGTTCTTTCCCAGCTACGTCTGCTGTTTCATCAGCTAAGACTGCGTAAGCCATGGTCTTCTGAACCTCACTTATTATATTCTCCTGAATAACTTCGCCACATAAATTAATCAATTCGTTTTGTATTTTTGGCGATGTGTAAACTGCATTGCGACGGCCCTTTTCCAGGTGACTCATTAATTTGTCGTCCCCTGAATTGATTCTCAACTTCAACAAATCTAATAAAACACCCTCATCTGCTTGTTTTCCCCTAAGAGGCATACCATGTGTACCGCAAAATACTATACAAGAAATAATTGATGACAATATTAGTTCAGTTTAACCAACAAAATAGTTCAGATTAAAATTATTTATTGTATTTGCCGTTCAGATTTGACTTAATTTATTGGAATATTCCGTATGGTCCCGGAGTAAGAATACTAAAATTTACTGGAAAACAGAATTAACTTTTAACATTTCAGACCTACATGTTTCTATCATGCTAAACAATAAAAAGAAAACTAAATGCCATTTGTTAATCAGCTTCTTTTAAATAACAAATACTTTTCCAGTAAATAGGCAGTAATATGTTCATCATCATCGCAGTCCACATACGTCCCGCTGTTGGGATCCTCCACAATGGGAGAAAATTTGACCTACTATACCATGCTGGTCAGACATGTTGGTATAGGGTTTCATTTCGAGTGTTCCTTCTCTTGCACAGATGTTATGTGCATATTATATCCTATATTCGTCTTTTACGACATCCACCGGTAAGATGGTGATTTGTATTCTTACTCCGTCACCACACAAAAGTAATATATTATTACGCTTTAATGTGTTACGCTTTTGACACTTGAAAAAGAAATTTTACCGTATTATAAACTCATTTGCAAAAAAAACGGGCGGTTTTGATTTTCATTCATATTTAAAAAGATACAATACCAAAAAGGTTTCAATCGTTTGTACACGTTACTGGCCGGTTTTAAAAATGCTGTGGTATTTAAAAAAGTACGTTCTAAATTCAATTTTTCATTTGATGTTCATTTTTACAGAAAACCCCTTTTTATCCTACATTTTTGGCGCGAAGTTCCAGAAGTTAACATCGACTTTCATAACTTTTATTCAATTTTTATCGATTAATTTCATATCCTTGACTGTCAAAGCTTTATTTAATGCTGTTTGGCTGTATCAAAAATGGTAGATAAAGTGGTAAAAGCTACCAAAATTATCGCGCTGCTTGAAGAGGGTTGCAGCCAATGTTTCGTGGCTAGGAGGCTAAATGTTAGTCGCTCGACAGTCCAAAGGACCTGGCAGCGATATCAGGAGACTGGTTCCGTCGAGAGAAGGCCTGGTTCTGGAAGAAAACCATGTACCCAACCACGGGATGATCGTTTTCTTGTGAGTCGCGCATTGAGAAATCGCAAATCTTCGTATGTGGATCTTAAGAACAACCTCCAAGAAGTAAGAAATGTGCATATTAGTCTATGGACGGTCAGGAGGAGGCTTCTCGCTGCCAATATACGCAGTCACCGCCCGGCCCGCGGCCCCAAATTACTCCGTGAGCACAGAGTTCACAGGCTTAGGTTCGCTAGAAATTGTGAATCATGGACTCAAGACGATTGGAATAGGGTTTTGTTCTCTGATGAAGCCAGGATATCTCTGTTCGGTGAAGATCGACGTCGGCGAGTGCTAAAAAGACAAGGAGAACGCTTTGCAGAGGCATGTTTCGAAGAAATCACACCTTATGGTGGGGGCTCTGTTATGTTTTGGGCAAGAATAAATTCAATGGATCGTACAGAGTTAGTCTTCATTGAAAACGGCTCACTGACTGGGCATCGATACATAACGGAAGTTCTAATTTCTCATGCACAACCCGCATTGGCCGCTCTAGGTGAAGACTCGATTTTTATGGACGACAATGCTCGCGCCCACCGATCCCGCGATGTTAATGCGTATGTGCAAGAGGTCGGCATTCGTCGTTTGGATTGGCCAGCTCGAAGTCCCGACCTCAATCCCATAGAGCATGTCTGGGACGTTCTGAAACGGCGTGTGAGATCAGTACACCCGGCTCCGCAGACCATCAGAGAGCTGAAGAATGTGATTACTGCGGAGTGGGAACGTATTCCGCAAGCAAGTATCCGGGATATACTCGCTAGCATGCCCAGACGAATTCAAGCTGTGATTTTAGCTAGAGGGGGTCACACTCGATACTAAACATTTATCTGCTTTTACTTTATTAAAGAAAAACAAACAAAAAAACTTTTTTATTTTTACTTCATGAGCATATGCACTACTAGCGAATATACACTACTAGCGAGGTTTAGCATTATTTCCCATAAATTGTATCTAAATTTTATGAAATACTGATGAAAACGATTATTTTCTTATTAATTTAGCAAATTGTGTGGATAAAACTACCTATAATTATCAAACAAAGAAATATTAACATTTGAAATGGTTCATTGATTAGGTGCCCGTTTTTTTTGCAAATGAGTTTATTACCATTAAATTTGTTTTTTAAAAAACTGATGAATGGCAAAAGAAAAACTATTTACTTTTAAATAATGGAATTTTTCATAAAATATTAATTAAACACATTTTTTCAAGTTATACAAACTGTTTAGTAGAATATTAGCATATAACAGTAGAATCCAAAAATAAGAGATGATTACACTGCGTTACATATGTCAATTCACGTCAACTAAATTGACAAATTTTCAGCAGCACACTCTGTGCTGCTGACTATAGAGGAAATAGAGGTCTCTCTCGCCAGCACAAATAGGCAACATTGAAGAACGCCATCTGCATCCGTTTTACGAAACTAATAGCTATCTACCTATAACCATAACTATGATGTATATAACCATACCCTTATTCGTATCTACATACGATTTTAAGTACTGAGGATAAAACTGAATTAATGATAATTAACTTTGTTTTTCTCACACAAAGCTTATAGGATTATATTCCTCACTGTGGAAACATAAAACGAGAAGACACCAAGCTAACGGTCAATAATTCATAATATGATGGCCAATCAAACTATGATTTTCATAATTTTAGGTACTTTTTATTATTTCTTAATAGGTCTTTTACAACATTTTTTATCATACTTTTTCGCTTTTGCCTGAAATTTGTCCTCATCGTCATAGCAGTCCATCTTTCCATTTAATATTTTATTTATCTCTTTACAATAATTGTACAAAAAGAACCTGGAGGTCATATTTAACAAATAATTAATGATGTCTTCTTTGTGCTCCTTGCAATCCAAAAAAATTAAAGTCTATGAACATTATTAAATATGTTTTAATAAGTTCTTTCAAATTATTTTTTTCGAAACATTGTATAGGTGATATCTTGAACTGCTGATATGCAATTTATTACATTTTCAGTAGGACTGCAAAGCCATTGACGACCTGCATATTCTCTATCTATTCTAATATTATAAAGAGGAAAGATTTGTTTGTTTGTTTGTTTGTATTGAATAGGCTCCGAAACTACTGGACCGATTTCAAAAATTCTTTCACCAATGGAAAGCTATACTATCAGGGAGTAACATAGGCTATATTTTATCCCGGTATTCCCACGGGAACGGGCACTACGCGGTTAAGATGACTGAAACCGAAGCGAAGCGAGGGCAGGTTGCTAGTATTTAATATACTCAATGCTGTCAGTAGAGATAACATTTTCTGCTCATGGTTTGCAGCTTTTAAAAAAGTTTCTTTTAACATTTTTAATAAAATATCCACTGACATATTGTAAAGCTCCCAATATACGGGGGTCACTTTTGGCATTTATATCCTCAATCGTTATATCAGGTATATAATCTAATTCGCAGGTCGTTGTAGCTTTGCAGTCCTCGGTGACAATGAGGGCATATAAATTTTGGCAAAAAATCTTTCTCACAATTAGCTCCAGCAGGAGTATGGACACTTGAAAAGTTATTAATAAGTAAGGTAGTGAATGCACCTTCAAATTTTTCAGGTGTGGGATTTGTGTTGCGGCACCCATGACTCCTAATGGCACCAAAAAAGTTTTCTATCGGGTCTTGGTTAAGGTGCCGCATCCACACTGATGTTGTATTAAATTCACGCTCGAGTTTTTTTTAATAAAACTTCAGTCCCATCAAGTGTCCATACCCAGTTATTTAATATAGGTACATTTTCTGCCTTTCCAGTTATTGGATGGACAATTTTCATTGCTTTCAATTTTAGTTTTGCCATTGTCCACTCCTTGTGGTGAACAGACTTTGGAGTGACAGGTCCGAGAAGTGGCTTCGCAAATTTTTCGTTTCTTTTGTTATAACTTCCATTTTGCGAATCAAAATGGTTTTCAAAGAATAATAGGATATCTGCCGTTTCTCTGCATTCCTTAGGAAGGATACCTTTATCTGAAAACGAAAAGTAGTTGCAATGTTATATTACAAATAATTAATAATAGTATTATAATGTGAAAGTGTGAAATTTCCGTGTGGTGACGGAGTAAGAATACAATTCACCACCCCTTCTCTTAACCGTGGGTGTCGTAAAAGGCGACTGAGGGATATGATATGCAGATAACATCTATGCAAGAGAAGGAAAACTCGACATAAAACCCTATGCCAATACGTCTGACCACCGTGGTATAATAGGTCAATTTCCCTCCCACTTTGGAGGAGGCCCGAGCCCAACAGTGGGACGTATATGGGCTGAGAAGAAGAATGTAAAAGTGAGTTTGTTTATTCTGCTTATTCAGTCTGAAGGATTTGATTTTCATTTAATTCCGCACATAGGTAATATTAGAATAAGGCCATCATGCAATTTATTGGGCAAAGGCAGTTGCAATATTTTTTTTAGTTGCATGAGTAAATTTTTGTCTCGGCCAATTTAATCAATACCTTGTCATAAGTACATTATAGATGGTTGTATATAAGATTGTAAAAGATCGAATATATCGAGGAATTTTGCTGCCCTTTTGTTTACAATTACGCTTTTTTTACTTTTTTGGGTGCATTTGCGTGTGGCTAGTGCAATAATTTTTAAATAAAATCAAATTAATTGCATAACTTTTAAGCATTTTTATAATATAAATCCCAGTGATTTAACGCAATATTGACATTATGGGTTATATATTTATCTATTTTTTTAGTGTATACAAAAAAATAGGAAATTTATAATAAAAAATAATTTGCAAGCATAGAACAAGAAGATTTACGACTACTCCCTATAGGACATGAGTAATAAAATAGTATATTACCTGCAAGGTATCCCATGTTTGTTGCAACAGTCCTGGTAAATATTTGACTGGCTAATTTCACTTTCATTTTGTTTCGTGATATTTTCTCAGGTAGAACATGGTTATCTGTTAGTTTTGGAATTAATCTTACTCCCTTATAACCAGGATTTTCCTTATGTAATAAGATAAGGTGGTGCCATTTAGCTGTCTGTTTTATATTATTTACTCCTACATATTGTAGATTTTTTGTAAGCAAGTTATTGCGAATGCATTTTAACAAATGCGGAGGATCATACAATGGAATGACTTCATGATTATTTATTAGAATTACGTTATTCTTGGGCTCTTGTCCTGTTCTTAAATATGTACCATGTGTTTCTTGCAGCAGTAGCTTAATGGCTCGCTTGTTATTTGCACGTTGGTCACACACTGTAGCAAGAACAATGAGGCCTGCCCCCTGTAACTCTGAAACTACTTCTTTTATTTGCTTAGCAATTTCCTGACCACTTGTAGCAGCTGCAGAAAAAGTGTATGCTAATGGTTGTTTATAATTTTTCACAAAGCCCTTTATCATAAGAACTTGCGCATGATTAGCAAAATCTGGCTTAGGTTTTGACCATCTGCAACAAATCCTATTGCCATGTCTTTCTTTTCATTATAAAATATGTTTGCTTTTAGAAACATTTCATCGAACAGCAAAATGCACAGCCTTTCTTCTAATTTCATATTTTCTGTTATATTTTTCAATTGAAGTGCTGTGTGGTAGCGGCTTCGAATACTACCAGCCCTTGCTTTGCTCGTGGGTATCGTAAAAGACGACTAAGAGCCCTAGATTGACCCGGACCAATTCCATCTGATACCATTTGGGTCAACGATTACATTCCCAAGGAGGGTTGAAGTCAGGAAGGCGGTCGGTCATAAAAGTCATTGCCGAAACTTTTTGCAATATGTCAAAACAGATGACATATTGCGTCGACCCCAAGTAATTGGGATAAGAGCAAGATGATTGTAATGATTTTTCAATTGAATAAAAATTTTGTTGTTGATGCCCGGTTTCAAGTTAGCTTGACTTATTAGTTTAGCCAAAGTTTGGGGTGCTGGTAAGATGAGCAGTTTCCTTAGGAACTTATAGCCTTTTGGTGTTCGTTTCATAATGGACAAGGCCAAGATTTTTTCCTGCAAAGTAAATCGTCGGCCTTTATTTTTTTTTGTAACTTCTCTAAATCATTATTAAAATTTTTGTAGTGTTAGGGAATTTTTCAATAGTCGCCAATAGTGCTGGATTAGTTGCAATGTTCTTGGCTGCCTTTAGACTGGCAGATTGCTTTGCGACCATCTTACGACATTTGCTTATTTTAATCCGTGCTTGAATAAGCTTTTTTCGCAATGTCTGTTCTTCAGGTGTTACTCTGACTTGTTTTCTTACATTCTTAGCAATACAAGTGGCACGCGGAATTGAGTGGTACTCTGAAAAATAATATAAACTATAAAATATCAACATTTAATAATTTACAATATGAGGAAACATATTGCATCATGGCTGTAACTGATACTACATACAAACAGAATAAGAGAATCAAAACATTTGTATGATGGAGCCCATGAGCAGATAGGCATAGCAATAAAACCATCCCCAATATGAATCTGTTTTTATATCTTTAATGACATACGAGAGTATGTTTAATATTCAAGAAAAATTTATATATCATGTGCCTTGCGTTAATTTCATAAAAAACTTGATAAGGGTTTCAATATTCTTTTTATTTTGTTTGCCTCAATACGGGAGCAGTTTAAGAAAAGCAAAAATGTGCTTAAAACCCAAAGAAAGACCCAAAAAAATTTAAATATGTGATTTTTATAGAATAGGACAATCTGTCGGGTCAGATATTGGTTTGATTGTTAAAGTAATAAAAAATATTTTTAAAAACAAGCTTGTTTTAAGTACTAAAAAGAAAAGCTTGTTTTTATACATATTTTTTTTAGCATAATTTTAATCTTTTTAGTTCTTTCTTTTTTTTCAATTCTCTATTCTTTATGAGACTAAACTAATTAACTCCCATTAAGATTAATAAAAATATCCATGTGGTGACGGAGTAAGAATACAATTCACCACCCCCTCTCTTACCCGTGGGTATCGTAAAAGGCGATTAAGGAATATAATATGCAGATAACATCCAAGCAAGAGAAGGAAAACTCGATACAAAACCTTATGCCAACCCGTCTGACCAGCGTGGCATAGTAGGTCAATTTCCCTCTCACTGTGGAGGTGGCCCGAGCCTAGCAGTGGGACGTATATGGGCGGAGATGATGAGATGATGAAGATTAATGTAACAAGTTCAAACACAGTGGGTCTAGGTTAGGTATAACACAATGTGTGTTATTCCCCTCATAATTTCTAGCTCCATCGTCAAACCTACCTTGATGACAATTATGTAAGACCAAACTTTTCATCAAGACCAATCCAACAAATCTAAAAACGATGGGACAACTCCTGACTCCATCATCAGATCAGGTTTAAAGTATCATAATATTGTATTGTCATTGAGGTTACATATGCTTACCAAATTTCGGACAATTCTGATAACAGAAACTGGTCCAAAAATGGTTTGCAGGAATCCACCCAAACAACATTTTAAAAAAATATTTCTTTCATTTGTACACTTAATAGGCTTGCACAACATTTTATAGTATGGTACTGATCAGCAGAATCCATTTCAAGCAAAAAAATACCCCTATTCAAGTGGCTATGAAAGCCCACTCGAGCATACGCAGCGGCACACTCTGGAAACTGGCCTTATAATATAAAATATATAAACATATTTACCAATATTTTCCTTTAAGTTGCCATCATTTTGTGATTTACCAGCTAAAGTTATAGTAAGTGGCTCCTGCTGAAGACCTGAAAATTCAATAAGCATGGTAAATAATAATGATAACAAGTAGTTAATATTTTTTTATGATTCAACTTAATTAGATACATTTTTATTTTAGCCTGAACTACAAACATTGCTGTATCACAAGGTTCACGGGGGACTTCACAAACTTGCAAGTCAGGGACAGTTGTCAAAAAGTAGCCTATTACTTATAAAAAAAAACGTGTGCGTCTCGGGACGCCCGACAGAAGCAATAATTTAAACTAATCTAAGTTGAACTATTTAATATTGAAATTGTATAACTTGAGAAAAGAAATCAAAAGAGAAAATGAATAAATAAAAATTAATTAAAGAAAAATAAAGAGCCCGTGAACTATTTAATATTGAAATTGTTTACCTTGAGGAAAAAAAAAAATGTTTGTTTATTTTGTTACTTTTCCGACGTTTCAAATACTTTGCAGCATTCATGGTCATGGGAGGACTAAGGTATTTCATGTCCAACAAGTCATCGTTATTACAGAGATTTTGATCTACCTGAGTTAGCAAAAAAGGCGGGTCCACACGGACCCACAATAGTAAGTGTACTATGAATATAACAATAGTATTTAAGGGATAAATATCTTAAAATTATAGAAGTATGTAAATTGTTATACCTGTTGTAAATACTGAGGTTGATGGTGTAGCTAATGATGCTAAGGTTGATGGTGTAGGTGATGGTGTATCTATTGAGCAATTTTGTATTTGCCTTAGTGGCCGTCTTTCACCAAAGGTAAATCTTGGAAGGGACAAAGATCCTGCAACAAATAAGTATAATTTAGCAACTTAAAGCAGTTTTAATCCGTAAAAGTAGTTTTATTTACAATGTGTAGTGCTCGCGTAAACATCAGATATCATTATGTAAACTAATAATACTACTAATACTTCTAAAGCGAAAACCAAGAAACCGACGAGGCGATAATTTTTTTTTTTTTTTATTTAATGGCTAGTCGCGATTTGCGCATTGCCAATGACGGAAACGAGGAAACTTAGTAGGATTAAGGAAATATTTACACGGAATTTGGAATGATCGAATAACTAATAAAGGATCAGGTTTATACAACTTATACTATTATACATGAATATATTATATGAATAATATTATATACAGTGAGATCATTAGAAGATAATAAGACAGAAATAGAGGTAGGAAAAGGAATTCCATGAGAGATTAAAGAATAAATAAACTGCTCACGGTTAAGGAGGGGACAGGAAAGGAAAATGTGATTCAAATCTCCAACATCCTCACCACACTCACACAGGTCACTGTTAATTATTTTAAGTCGAGCAAGATGTGCTGGGTAAGAAGCATGTCCTAACCTCATTCGAATAAAGCAGCTGGTAACTGCCTTACCAAAATTTACTTTAAAATACCATGGCTTTATCGGTATCTCGGACTGAATAGCAGCATATTGCCTTCCTTTAATTAAATTACTTTTCGCCCAGCACATCTCCCAAGACTTTCGGAGAAAAAGCGAAGCCTGACTGAGAAGATCTATAGAATAATTAATGTAAGGATACATATCAGCTCTTTTATTTCCCGTGACAGTATGACCTGGAATCCACGCAAAGCAGATTTTCAAGCCACACCGGAAACATTCAAAGAGAAGTTGCCTAATAAACAAAATGACGGGGTGATTATGCTTACTACGGAAAGGAATTCTTTTAATAGCCTGCAAGGCACTCTGAGAATCTGAAAAAATTACTGTATCTTTCAGTTTAATTCTAGAGCTTTATAAATGGCAAAGCACTACCCGGTAAACACTGAAGATTCTGGAGGTAGTTTAACCTTTTGAACAATATCGTATTGTTGATGATATACACCAACCCCCACGTTATCTAAAATTGAATGTTTTGAAGCATCCGTATAGATATGATGGCAATTCTTAAAAACGTTATTCAATATAATATTAAAAGAAAAATTTACAGATCTGTCATGTTTATAAATACCTAAATTAAGATTTATATCTGGAGTATACACTAATGATTCGTAACTATTGTGAAAAAGGGGAAATGAAATTGATTGAAAAGTTGGAGCTTTGAAGGATAGGAATCTCTCATAGCTTTGACTAAGACATGGTAAAGATTTGCCTGACCAATAATTAGATGAATTAATTTGGTCAGCGAGAACTGGGAGTTTTATATGTAACGGGTGTTTTGAAAATTGCAGGACACGAAATAAAAATCTATCACTGAGATATTGGCGACGAAGAAAGAGAGGAGGTTCGACACATTCCACTTGTAGAGCATTAATAGGGCTTGATTTCATAGCGCCTGTCACTATTCTCAGCGCTTTGGCTTGAATGCGGTCTAATTTTTTTTAAAGCTGATTTATTACTCGGTTCCAACAAAAACGTTCCATAATCAATTGTACTCCTAATAAGTGCATTATAAAGCAATTTTAAACAAAATGGGTGGGCACCCCACCATACTCCTGCTAAGCATCTTAAAATATTAAGTCGCTTTTCGCATTTTGTGACTATAAAGTCCATATGAGCAATACCCGTCAACTTACAATCTAATACTACACCTAAAAATTTTGCAGTGGATTTCACAGGGATTTGATTGCCGTCATAATGGACAACAATAGGCGGCGGCAAGCGTGCCCGTGTAAACAGAACAGCAGTACTTTTAGATGCGGATAGTCCAAGCCCATTTTTATCTAGCCAGTTTTTTAACAAGAGAAGAGAAGTAGACAATAAAGTATAGGCGTTAGTAATAGATGAGTCAGAAGAATACAGAAGGAGGTCATCGGCATATTGAAGGATATTGATTTTATTGTTTAAAGAAGATTCAAGATCATAAGTGTAAATATTATATAATATGGGACTGAGGACGGAGCCCTGAGGTAGTCCCTTCCACACCGTCCTTGACTCATGACTAAAATCAAGATAAATCCGTCTCTCATATAAAATATTATAAATGAAATTAGAGAGGATAGAGGGAACTTTTAATTGGTCAAGTTTATTTTTAAGAATATCAATTACGACATTGTCATACGCAGAGGTTATATCTAAAAATGCAGCTACTACAGATTGATTATCAGAAAAAGCTAATCTTATATCAGTAATGAATATTCCGATACTATCCAGAGTGCCTTTTCCTCGTCTAAAACCGAACTGACTATCACTAAGTATTCTTTTATTTTCTAAATACCACTCAAGCCGATTCTTAACTAAGTGTTCAGCAACTTTTAATAATACGGATGCAAGAGCGACGGTAGGAATTACTGTCTGAAGAGCTTTTATTAGGTTTTAAAATAGGAATAACTATTTGAGATTGCCAGCAATTGGGTATATTACCGCTTATCATAATGGAGTTAATTAAGTTTACGAAGTACAAAAGACATTCGTCACTTAAATGGGAAATAAAAGAATAAGGAATTCCATCTGCTCCTGGAGCGGAATCTCTTAGATGGGATAAAACACCCTTCAGTTCCGAAAGACTGAAAGGCCCATCAAACTGAGAACGGTCATTAACTGATGGAATTGGAAGAGAGAGTTTTTCTGTTGGCACGTAGGGAGGAGCTAATTTATTGAGGAAACTATTTTCCAATAATGAAGGCATAGTGGTCAATGACGTATCACTGAATGCTGATCTAAATCTTCTAATGTTTCGCCACACTTCCGTCCAGCGCAACATTAGGAGAAATTGATGCACAAAAAGATCTCCAGCTTTCAAACTTTTTCCGTTTAAATAATTTACGAGTTTCCGAAATAACATCTGTTAAAATTTTAAAATTTTCTATGGTAGAAATTTGACTATAAAGCTCTTCCATCTGTTTCCTTTTTTTTATGGCATCTGTGCACTCCTTGTCCCACCAAGGTGGGGATGGAGTTTTGCGCAGACTTGGATTTTTAATTGGAAATAATTTATCGGCAATACTTTTGATGGCCTTAATAAAGGAATCGATACAAAGTTTCTCATTCCCAGCTGTAATTTTAGGTAGTTCTGATACCTTTAAGTGTAATTCATCTTTAAATGAACACCAATCTGCATTCATTAGCCTATATTTTAACCTTGGAGTACGTTTGGATGGAGCTTTATTGTTATAAGGGAAAGTAATTATCAGGGGAAAATGATCACTCCCAAATGTGGAAGACATCACATCCCAAGACAATAGTGAGGCTAAGTTTGCGGTGCACAAAGTTAAATCAGGGGCGCTATTTCCTTCACATGGCGATGTGCGTCGAGTTGGGCAACCAGTATTTAGAATACATAAATCAGATCTATCTACAATATCAAGTATAGTATTCCCAAAGCAGTTGGAAGCAAGAAGGGTGTTGTGAGTTAAAGTCACCTAATACAACATAAGGCTTGGGCAGTAAGGTAAAAATATTTACAAGTTCGCTAAATATAGCGCTAGAAGGTCGAGGAATATATACAGAAACAAAACAGATATTATTTACAACAGCAGCTATAATAGAGAAGTCATTACTGTGAGAAGGAAGAGGAAAAAGAGAATAAGAATAAGGATGTTGGATAAGTAGTGCAACACCACCATATCCATCAGAGCGATCTTCTCTGAGACAAGCATAACCAGACACTTTAAATAAAGAATCTGGCTTAAGCCAAGTCTCTTGAAGAGCGAAAACAAATGGTTTATATTTATGTAGAATGTGTAAAATGTCAGACTTTTTAAGAACTATGCTCCTGCAATTCCACTGAAGCACCTTGGGTGGACTGTCCATTGTTAATATTATCAGTATTGTTAGCTGCATGTAATACAGAGGCAGCGTTGGACGGTACAATTAAACTTGTTTGAGTTAAGGATTGAATTAAAGCTATTATTAAATCTTTTAAGGGTAAATTTGATAGGTTTTCTTGACTAGCAATAGCACATCCATCTTTTGGGTTAAAACTATTGTAGCCTTTAATAAGCTCCTGATGAGTGTTTTTGTCATAGCCTTTAGTATATTTCAAAGGAGAGTGAGGTTTAATAAATATTGTTTTCTTATATGACGATGTTTTATTTTGACTATTAGATAATCCCAATGAATATTCTGGCATTGTAGTAACATGCTCAGATACTTTAGGTGCAGAAATTAGTGCATCAGCATAGGATATTTTAGAAATTGGAGGATGTTTCCTAGATGCTTCAGAATAAGAGATGCAGCATTTGGCCATGGACTCTTTAATGGCTTTTTGTCTCTCATATTCCAGGCATTTTTTACTGGTAGCCTCATGAAACCCTTTACATAGACAACATGATAAAGTTTCAGATTGAGAGCAGCTGTCACCAGAATGGCCTTGGCCACATTTATAACATTGTGGTGTTGACCTACATAAATTCTTTACATGACCATATCTGCAACAGTTATAGCATTGGATTGTTGGGTATATATACAAGTCAACTGCTAGGGCAGTGTAACACATGAAAATGCGTTTTGGTAGTACTTGGCCATCAAATGTAAGAATAACTGTTTGAGTGTTAATATAATCTACTTTACCATCTGTTACAACTTTCCTTTTAATTCTTCATAATTTAATTACGGGTCCACACCCTGTAGGAACAGAGATATTTTCTATTATATCCTCATCTGACCACTCAGTTGGAACACCTCTTACAACACCCATGCGGGTAACTGAAAAAGTTGGGACAAAGGCTTTATATTTTTCATTTACAAGAGCATTGCTATTAATAAACAAATTTGCATCCTGAAAATTTGAAAATTCCAAAGACATTTTATTACGACCTATTTTTTTTAAACTACCATTAACAATATTTTTAAAAGAATTCCTTTTCAAAAATTGACCAAAAGAAATAATATTCACATAAGCACCATCATTTATGTGTTGCTCTCTTTGAACATGAATAGTGTAAGGAGCTGCATCAGATGAGACATATTGCAATCTAACCACAGAAGCAGGAGACTGCGAAGGAATATCTTTAATTATTTCCCTATCTAACCGTGATACCTGGCGAATGTGAGTGGGGTTTAAATCACACGACTTATCATTGGAAGTATCCATCGACAGAGTACAACCACAGTCGCTATCTTTTTCCCGCCATTTTTTCGGCGTCTTTTGTTGCAATGTCCATATTGTAGGGCGAGCTGATAATCGCTTACGCTTAGTACTACTTTGGCTTACCGAGCCATCGGTATCAATATTTGTGTCATTATTAGACACAGTAACATAATGAGCCACATCACATATGGTTCCCCCCCGGATCGATGGGGGGATCCATTATTAAAAGGAAAAAAAACTTACCGAGATGAAGAAAAGCACTAACAATAAACTAAAATAAATATATACACACTAAGACTTAATTATAAAGAGAAAACAAGATCCTTTCACACAAGAAATTAAATAAAAAAGATTTTAAGATGCCAAAACACGACCGCTCGTTTGAAGGTTCCCGCGCTTCTCGATAAAAATTTTACAGAACAGACATTTTTGTTTAGTGTTGCAACGATTATAAATGTTTTTCGTGTCATTAATTTATATATCTGCAGCAGAAAAAAACAGCAAAACTTTAATAAAAATAAAAATAATCCCTAAAAATTCATAACACTTAAATAAGATGAATGTACTATTTTAAATGTCGTCAAATGCACGAACTGTGTTGATAACATGTTTATTCAATGATGTGAGTGCTGAAAAAAATTACCAAAAAGTAAAAATTCGGTGCATCGTCGCAAATATAACACTGTTGTTTTAAGGAGACCTCTATCTTCCTGTTATAATTTACTCAAAAAGTCCCAATCATTTTTGGAGTATTATTTTCTATCGTAGCGCCATCTTAAACATTTTTACGTAACTAGCATATTAAAATGCTGCTAAATCAAAGAGTTATAAGCCTTAACCAAGTTTTGTAGTACTTTTGTTCAACCAAACTTTGTACAGTTGTCAGTTCTTTAGTTGCCGTCAGTACCCACAGAATACTAACAGTACCGATTTCTACTTGCTTGGATGAGTTTTGTTATAATTTGTATTACATCTTTTCGCTAAAGGTGTAGTTATAGATTTTCAAGAATTAATATTACATTTATTCAGCAGATAGGTTAGTAAAATCACTTTATTATAATGTATAATTTTGTGTTGGTCACCTAATCCGTTAATTGTTAATTAATTTGCACAAATTAATGTAATTCTTTGATGTCAAAGATAATAAGTCGGATGTTTATCGGAAAGCAAAGTACTAACTCGTTTATCTATTTTCAGAAACTTCAGTATGTTGAAAGTAGCATTTCATCTTTTTAGTGCCATTCAATTTTTTACTGGATGCTACTATGACTATAATTATGTTAACATACCTTCAACAACACCTTATGGAGGGAAATTTAAATATTTGACTTATTTAGATGCGGTAAGTTATGTAATGTAGTATATGTATAATGATGATTATATATAGTCCATGTCATGATGGAGTAAGAATACAATTCTCCACCCCCTTTTTTGCCAATGAGTGTTATAAAAGACGACAAGGGATATTGCAAATTAAACCTATCCTAGAGAAGGAAAACTTGACATAAAACCCAACATGTTTGACCAGTATGGTAGTGTAAGTCAATTTCCTCCCATTGTGGAGCAAGCCTGACCCCAATAGTAAGATTTATGTGAGATAATGATGATGTATAGTTAAAGCACGTCCTGTTCCGAACGGGACAGTCCCGTTTTCAAATGGTCTGTCCTGTTGTTCCGAACTGTACAAAAATGCCCCTTTTTTATTGCAAATGGTAGCGAACGAGCAACACTTAGCATCAGGTGTAAGTGTTGCTGCCGCTCATGGCCCTAAAGTTTTACGAATAGCCTAATTGTTCATTTATTATACTGACAGGGATGTTTTGTTTTCAGTACATATTTAAAATAGGTAACTATTGCTGGCTCTTTACATGTTCTCGATTTTTTAGCTTTTAATTTCACAAGTGTACATATCTATTTTTGCAACTGTCCCATTTTGACCAATCAATTGTTCAAGTGATTGTTGACAATTGGTCACCTTATGTATAGCGGCATCAGCACCATATTAAATATCCAATGTATTTTATCTATTACAGTTGATACAAACGGCATACTTCATATTGGCATTACTTAATGATGTTTTTGGTACAAATGAACCATCACCCTCATATAAACCAGCTATAAGAAGAGTTAAGGACACAGTGTTTAGTGCTTTAGCATTCCCACTGGCAGTTTTTGTTGCGGTTACTTTCTGGGGTATTTATGCCGTTGATAGAGAGTTAATCTTACCTCGAAATATAGACCCAGTTTTTCCCTTGTGGTTAAATCATGTTATGCACACTAACATACTAGTATTTATACTTATTGAGCTACTTACATCATTTAGAATGTACCCATCAAGAAAGCTTGGTTTGTCTATTCTTACTTTCTTTATGTTGAGCTATTTGCTATGGATTCATATTATTTATTTTAAAACTGGGAGCTGGGTATATCCTGTATTAAATGTTCTCAATTGGCCAGTAAGAGTATTTTTCTATGTGTTTTGTCTTGGTCTAACATATTTCGCATATAATGTTGGTGAGAAAGTTAATAAAATTGTTTGGTCTACTGAGGTGGAAAAGACTGTCCGATCTGGTAAGAAAAAAGCCAAATAAAGGATTTATGTCTTAGATAATGATCTAGATATAGTTATCTCGCTTCCAATTTGGAAATTAATCTGTTCATAATAGTGAATGGTTGAACGATAGTAGGCTGTATATGGTAATAAAGCTTTTCAGGTTTAAAATAAATTTAAAAGTTATGATCTAAAAAAATATAGGTAGTAAAATACATATTAAGATGATCTGCTAAATTTAAATTAAATATTCCTGTAATATAAGTTTGCATTAAATTCACTAATGCAGCTATATAGTCCAGTGATACTAATTAACCCCAGTAAAAATGTATTTAACTTAATCTCGCTATTCTGAGAAGAACATATGATGTTATTTTAGCATGGTTGTTGTTGATATACCATTGTTAAAAAGTTGTAAATGATTTTGTGATCTTTTACATATTATTATATGGCTTTTCTGCCTTGACAATTTTATATAACAGAAATAAAACAATTTTAACAAGAATGGTAGTTATATAAATTATTACAAATATCTTTTACTTGATGAGTAAAATGCCTATTCCTGTTGATAAACTGTTATCTTAATTGCCCTATGATTACATAAGAGGTCATTATGAAATTGTTAATATTGATAACAATTAGATCTTGGTTGTGATTCAATTCAGCAATAAATTAACTGTTAAGCTATAGATTCGTAAATATATATTAATAAAATTAATGTTCTATCTAATTAAGGATAAATTCACATAATTATAATGTTAGTCTCTTATAACTAGTTGAAACAAAAGATACTATTCTATACAAATAAAAAATTGAATTCCTTGAAATCAATCGCATCTATCGATTCCTAATGCATTGTTTAATGTTCTATCCTTGCATTATTGCCTTTTTAATGTATTGTTTTAAACTAAGACTAATATAAAATTTGGAAACTAATTATTTTTTTTGGCTTTTATCCTTTTAACTTTTTCGAGAACAAAATTTCATTTGTCAGTTTTTCTTTGGAATAAGTACATTCCAAAAATAATGTGACTGAATTTACCATAATGCTAATTATTTATATAAAAAAAATACATAAATCAATGTTGTCTAGTTATTTTAAGGATCATTTTAGATTTAAGCTGGCGTTTTCTATTATATTTGTTGTTTAAATAGCTATTTTAATGCTTATAGTATAGCAAAAATTATGTAGAAGTTGAGCCAGTAAAAAAAACGTTATTTGATTCAAGAAAATAAATTACAACTGTGGCAACTCCAGTGATGCTCTGCAATTTTTCATGCAAATATCATCATGATTTGAAGACTTTATGGTTTTAAATAAAATTTTAAACGATTATTGTAATACTCGGGATGTGCTCCTATATCTTTAAATATAGACGTCATTGTGTAAATATAACGTATGTAATATGAATGAAAATAGAGTGTATGGAAAAATCTTTAAGGCTTGTGGCAAAATATAGATTACAAGCAACCCGCCGTCGCATCGGTTTCAGTTGTCTTACCCGCGTAGTTTCCCTGGGAATACCGGGATAAAATATAGCCTACGTTACTCCTTGATATTATAGCTTTCCATTGGTGAAAGAACTTTTGTAATCGGTCCAGTAGTTTCGGAGTCTATTTAGTACAAACAAATTATTCCTCTTTATAATATTAGTGTAGATATAGAGTAAAAAATGATAGTAGATCTTGCTCTGTATTAAAACTAATATTATAATAAGAGTTCCAAGCACAACACCTTGTTGTTTATATTGACTTCCAACCTAAAACATAATATGGTGCTTTATGATTTAAGCCCTATGCCATAGTACATTGCTCTTATAATATTCGGTTAGTTTCGCTAGTTTATAAGAATTTTGCCAATCATGCTTTTGTAGCTTATATTTATCTAACTATTATAAAACATCGTCAGCAGATTATTACACAATGACAGCGAGTTTCTCTTAGTACCAGGGGATTTATGCTAGAATATACATGTAATGTTGATAAAAATAACGAACTTTGGACTTCCGCGAGCTATTAAAACGGAGAAGTCACATTAGTACTAATTTTTCAACTACTTTGCTACCGTTAATTTCAATCTATTATAGCTTTGGGGCTGCGCAAAGTTGTACGTACACTTAGTAATCGTTAAATAATAGAGTTACACGTAATTCCAATGAAAATAACAAAGTCACATTATTGCTACATTTTTCAACTACCTATTTTGCTACCGTTAATTTCAATCTATTATAGTTTTGGGACAACGCTGAGTAGTACTTAGGTACAATGTGTAATCGTTTAAAAATGAAGTTACACTTAATGTTAATTAAACTAACAAACTTTAGACTAGCGAGAGATTAAAACGAAGAAGTCACAACTACTTTGCTACCGTTAATTTCAATCTATTATACATTGTCTGATCGTTTACAAGTTCGGGAAAGTGAGATACCGTCTGTACAGTGATGCAGCTACTTAATAGTGCGATATTGTCCTCTGTATCTAAAAACCTAGCGATTTGCGTGTATATATTGTCTCTGCAATTATTTTATTGTTATATGTAATCAAAGGTTATATGATTAATCTGATGTAAAAATATATCGCGGCTATCATTACATAATAATGATAAATACTCTAGGTATTTGTTAATCTATCAATACATTATAATTAAAACAACATTTTGTCTTCGTAAATATTTTTGTCGGCATATAAAAGTTCAAGTTTTATTCCTCATAGTGATTGCCATTCTTTAGAAGTGAAATCCGGTGAAAATCATTTGTGACTGCAATTATTTATGAGTGCTCAAACAACAAATATCAGGAACAACGTTAAGACTAAGCTAAGTTTAGACTAAACTAGTCTACTACTTTAATGGCTCCAATACCTATGCAATTGAGTATTTAGGGATATATCCCTGAAAAAGTTAGAAAAGCCTATGGGTAACTAAAATTCCACAATGAAAATCCTGGAAATACCACCCAATAGTAATCAAATCGTTGGTGTACTATTAAAAAAAAGCCAGTTTTTAGGTATATACCTATAGTCAAATTGAAGGCCTTGAATAATGGGCGATAAATATCAACAGAAAAGTAAGTGTTATTTGCAAGCATCCTGTTTCATCCAGGTAGATTTTTAAGAACCTAGAAACTTTAGTTGGTTCTGCCATCAGTGCCTGTTTGGTGCGTTGAGTGCCTATTTTGCCTAAATGCGTTAATTATTGAAGTGTTCATTCAGTCTAATCCTATGTATGAAATATCGCCACCGATGTTTTTAAATAATAAAGCAATGAATTTTATAATAAATTGTTCCAAGTGAAATGTTGTTTAATTTTGTCGATGTCCTTGTCTTTTTTTTTCATAAATACAGTAGAATCTCACTAATCCGGCACTTCAATAGACCGACACGTCCAATAATCCGGCACCCTCTGCCCGCGCCTCCCTCGCCCCTCTTCGCTAGGGATCATCGATGTTAGAAAAACATCGATGTTAACATCGAAAGCCCAACATCGATGTTCGATGTTTATCGAACACCTAACATCGATGTTACGATATTTCTCGTGGCAAATTTTGATGAGCTTTTTTTTTTTTAGGAATGTCGAATATTTTTGACATCGATAAAATCTTATAGGTAAAGCTTTTTTTTTTTTTAGGACATCGTCGAATATTCTTGACATTGATAGTAAAATTTCGTTCTGCTCCTAGTAACATCGATGTGTTTTCCTTTCAACATCAACATGTTCCTTCAACATGTTTTGTCGCGATAATGGTATTCACATGCTTACTCTCCCACCTCACAGTAGCCACAAGATGCAGCCCTTAGATCGTGGGTTTTTCGGGCCTCTGAAAACGAAATTCGCTTACGCATGTGACAAGTGGCTAAGCCACCATACAGGCCGCGTGATTGGACAAACAGAAATAGCTCAATTGGTGAATGAGGCCTTCCAAAAAGCAGCTTCGCTTAGCAATGCGGTTTCAGGTTTTAAAGTTTCTGGAATCTGGCCAATAGACAGAGACATATTTTCGGAGGAAGATTTCGTGGCAGCGTCGGTAACTGACATGAATCCTACACAAAATTTAGAAGAAATGTTGCCTACTACATCAGCACAGGAACCTTTCCAAGAAGATTCAATTATATCACACGCAGAGCATTTGACAAACTTAGTAGCGTCCACCTCTTCTACACAACCAACACAAGACGTTTTGGAAACAGCAGGAACGACTTCGCCTTCGATCCTTCAGATTTCACAAGATCTGTTTTTGACTAGGGTAAGGTGGGGCACAGTGTTACATGGGGTACACTGTTACAGGGCAAGTATCTACGATTCTATCATTCACTTTTATAAGTTGAAAATCAATTGTGACAAGCTCATAGGGAGCCACCTTTAAACAGTTGTCATGGCCGTATTTGTTCTGCGTTTTAGAGATAACAAACAAAAATCGAATTTATGTGGTCAAACCTAGAAAAAATCGAGTCCAATGTTATTCATTTGATTCCTGGTGTATTATATATAGGTAAGTGATTGTGATTTTCTTTGTCCCTTTGTATTCTTAGCTTCAAATTATCGTTAAGTAGATTTTTGTAAACATAACCTAAGAAGACTCATTTGATATTTTTTGGATTTGTCTCGTCTGGGGCACTGTGTTACATTGTAACAATTAATGCTATTAACGTATTTTTGTACTCTACCTAGGTTTTAAAAGGAATGGGCGAGAAATCGAAAGAGGAAGGCGGATCATGATCTTTATACAGCAAATAATATGAGAGAAGCAATTAGGTTGGTAGAAAGTGGTATAAGTCTTCGAAAAGCAGCACGTGAAAAAAATGTTGCAAAATAACCAAACGTCCGTCAGGCAGATTTTTATACATTCCAGAAGAATATTATAAAGAAATTTAATATTTGTCAGATATCTTTTCTTATTGTTAATTTTGTATAATACTGTGATATTGTAACATTGTTCCCCTTGCCTTGTAACAGTGTACCCCAGATATGGGCTTCAGTGTTACAATCGACCTATCTCATTAAAGTGCAATTTATATTAAGTAGTTGCTAAGAGAATTTATGTTTTAATCATTTTAAGTAAAGACAGACTGCTGTAGTTTATATCCATCCAAATTAGAAGTTAATTAAATAAATATTTTCATCGTTACATTGTCATTTGTTTTTTTTGTAACACTGTGCCCCACCTTACCCTACTGAACATACATTGACATCATTTAATGCTGACAAGCAAACTCGAAAAGACTTCTTAGAGATAGCTCAATCGTGTCCAGACCAAAGACCAGTTCAGCTACCACTGCATCTTCACCAACATCTGAAGCTTCAACCAGCAAAAAATTCTTACCATTGTCGTCTATACAAGCTCTACCGAAAGCAACGTCACAAAATCGACGGCGAAAAGGCAAACAGTCCATAATTGCTACTGATAGTCCGGAATTAGCCAAAAAGAAAGTACGACTAGATTTGAAAGAAAGACTGAAAACTAAGAAGACTAGTACAAAATCATCTGAGACTGCGAAAAAAAAGAATATAAAAAATAAGACTGTTAAGCAATCAAAAAATGACGAAAATGAGTATTATTGCCCCTTGTGTGGCGAAAAGTATTCTGATCCACCGACTGAAGATTGGATTGAATGTAGCCTTTGTAGATCCTGGTGGCACGAACAGTGCACCAGCTCCGAACATGGCACTTTTATTTGTGATACATGTATAACGAAGTAACTATAGTAGTATAACTAAACTGTAGTATAAGTAACTATACATTTCTGTTCAAGTTGATGACAGATTAGGTTGTGACGTCATAGCGCCATTAGAGCCAACTCACTACCCTAACATTGTCGACCACAGGCCAGACATATTAGATATAGTACTTCTCAAAAATATAAACTTACGTTTATGTTTAATAGAAGTACAACACGAACTAGATTCAGATCACCGTCCGGTGACTCTGGAATTCGCCCCCCGCTTACCCGGCCCCTCAGGCCACAATAACGTAACAACAAGGTTGACCACCGACTGGGCACGGCTCGGGAGAAATCTCAAGGTCACCTCATCGGCATACCTTGATAAGATTCCCAAGGACATAAAGTCCGAGGAAGAAACCTCCCTGGCGATCGATTTACTCACGGGTCACGTGCAGTCGGTAATTGACGACTGCTCGCGGCGGGTGCCGGATACGAGCGATCGTAGATGGCAACTGCCGAGTGACGTATGCGACCTACTGAGAAGAAAGAACGCCGCAACCCGCGCGTACGACCGATACCCCACGGAGGAGAACCGCAAACGCCTGCGGGCCCTCCAAAGGGAGGTCAAAACCGAAATTAATAATATGAGACAGAGCAGATGGGACGCCACTTTAGAAGAGCTGAAGCCCACGCACACAGCCTTCTGGCAGCTTTCCCGCTCACTCAAAAAAGATGTAGTGTCCACACTCCCTCCCCTCAGTAGAATAAATCAACCGCCGGCATTCATGGATGACGAAAAGTCTGAATGTCTGTCAGAGAGCCTAGAGCTTCAGTGTACGCCGAGTACATTATACGAACAAGAAGCGACTCACTACAACACTATTAATTCGGAAGTGGCTAGTCGTACCACTTTATCGCGGTCGAATATAAACAACGACAACAATATGCCTATCCCAACAGTGAGCACCGACGAAGTCGAGTCGCTTATTAGGGGTCTCCACGCTAGGAAAGCCCCGGGTTCGGACGGTATTACAAATAGAGTAATTAAATTATTCCCAGCCCATTTAATAATATTACTGTGTTGTATTTTTAATGCAGCCCTCAAATATAACATCTTTCCTTCACATTGGAAAGAGGCCGTGGTAATCGGAATCCACAAACCCGGCAAAAAACGTACCGAACCCAATAGTTATCGACCTATTAGCCTACTGAGAAGTTTAGGTAAATTATACGAACGAATAGTACTCAGTAGGCTACGCTCATACGCAGAGTTAAATAAACTTATACCGGACGCGCAATTTGGTTTTGGTGCTAAACAAAGCTGTGTTCAGCAAGTACATAGACTAGTAGAATACACCAGTAGTCAGTTCATTAGGGGACGGTACACTGGTGTATTATTTCTAGATGTAGCGAAAGCTTTCGATAAAGTTTGGCATGAGGGCTTAATTTACAAATTATATTTATTAAAAATCCCCGAATACTTAATTCTAATAATACATGACTATTTGAGTCATCGCAGCTTTCGCTATAGGGTGGAAGGGACGTTGTCGACCTCCCATCCTCTCAAGGCCGGTGTCCCACAGGGCTCGGTCCTCGCCCCATTTTTGTTTACGCTGTATACAAGTGATTTACCCAAGTTCACTCGTGTGCACACGGCGCTTTACGCCGACGATACCGCACTCTATTGTGCAGGTATGTCCCCGACAACCGTAGTCAATACACTCCAAAAAGCGGTTACCGCCCTTGCCAATTGGTATAGGAAATGGAGAATAGAAATTAATCCCGAGAAGAGCCAAGCGGTCATGTTCACTAAACGAACTGCCCGTGTGTGCTCTCCGGACAGCATCCCTCCTCTCACTCTCTTCGGCCGACCTGTCTCATGGAGCAGAGAGGCCAAGTACTTAGGTGTGACCCTTGATAGCCGACTCACTTTCCTGTCCCACTTGAAGCGGGTCCGCGCGCGCGCCGCCTTCGTGATGGGACGCCTTCACTGCTTATTAAACGCAAAGTCAAAACTATCACTTAAAAATAAAGTCCGATTATACACTACCTGCATACGGCCGATCATGACGTATGCCAGTGTAGTGTTCGCGCACGTTAGGCCAAACAGGATCCACAGGTTACAAACACTACAAAATAGATTCATGCGACGGGCAACGGGAGCACCGTGGTTCGTTCGTAATGTCGATCTACACATCGACCTCGAATTGCCGACCATCAGGCAGTATATGAAGCGTTGCTCCCAGCGCTATTTTGACTCTGCCACGACTCACCCCAATCCACTAGTGGTTGGGGCGGTAAACTACGTCCCATCAAAAATATCCGCGGTCCGACGACCCCGTCATCTCCTTGAAGAAGGGGATGATGCCATTACGATCGCCCAAGAAAGGGCCTACACAGCTCGCGCAGCGATAACACATAAAACTCCGCGGTATCGGCCTCGCCGACGAGGTCGAAAACCGCGCCGCGTAAAAATCATTAACCTAAACGTGGCCACGCCCACTTTGCTTTCAGCGACGCCCCGAGCCGAGGTCCGTTCCCCACAGGGGGAGCCCTCGGGCGATGTTCGCTTAACTTACTTACCGGGTTGAGAGCCTTCCGCTCGCCCATTGCCCGCGTTAAGCTGTCAAGGTCATCTGCGACCAACAGCTAAATACACACAAAAAAAAAAAAGAAAAATGTTCAAGTTGATCTCATAGATTTAAGATGATTATTATATTGATTGCTTTAATTGGCTTACTTCTGATTGCGTTACTATGATGAAAAATTTTATAATTATAATATAATATTGTTATGTTCTAAAATATATATATTTTTTTGTTGTTGCGTACACTTACCCACAATGCTGCGTACACATACCCCGATACTGGGGTAAGAGTGCGCATATGAAAGGGTTTTTATATTATATAGTTTCTTAAAATATAAGCTACTGATAATACTATTGCTGTGTCTAAGTTGATTACAAATAAACACTCCTACTAATTAACAAAGTTTTGTTTCATTCTACTAATAATATTCGAGTATTTGAAGCATCAAAGTATAAATGCGTACACTTGACCCACATGACTCTACCATGGACAACTTCAGTGGCTCGCTAGATGGGTTACTTATTCGGCTACTAAGCAGTTAAAAGTGCGAATTAAAATACATACGATAGCTTGTTGGATACGTCATGACGTCTAGAATAAGTGCGAATATTTCAAACTCACATATATGCACAATTTCAAAATTTGAAGAAATTAGGTATAGCTTGAAGACTCCAAAAAAGAGGATCTTCGTTTTTGGAAAAGCTCGTAAACTATTGGTGCTAGAAGAATTTTAAAAAAAGGCTTTGAAAGAAGACATATCCTAAAAAAGAACTCCAGACCAATATTTAGGTATATTTTTTTTCAGAGGAATGAACGGCCGAAAATGGGATCTCTGACTTGGGTAAGCCACTCCGCCTCAAACACTCATAAAAATATTATTTAAACATATTAAATATTAAAGAATGTAAAAATTCAGGCTGATAGATAAAAATAAACAATAATCCGCCATAAAAAATATAGCAATTTTTCTATTAATTCATGCTCAAGTATTACGATTGTAATACTGAAATTGAAAGTACGATAATTATAAACAATAGTGATAAAATGATATTGCTTCGCTTAGACCTTGTGGTAACTATATTTAATGAAGTAATCATCATGTGGTTATTTTTAATTGTTATTATATATAGGTAGGTGGTTATGAATTGTTGTCAGACAAGTATTCCGTGGGAATGAAGCTTAATAAATCATTTAGGTATATTATTTTTTTAATTTAGCTTCTAATATACTAAGTACATTTTTAATACAAAAGAAAAATAAAATATTTGAAAATGTTAATAAATATACGTACAACGCGGACCGAGCTATCGATGATTAGGGCCAGAAAGAAAGCAATTACCTCAAGATGCACGCCGTGTCCATGAATATTCATCATCATCTCAACCCATATAAGTCCCACACTAGGGCTCGGGCCTCTTCCAAAAAGAATGGAAGTTGGCCTACTATATCGAGCTGGTCAAACGTGTTGATATAGGTTTTATGTCGAGTTTTCCTATTCTTGAATAGATGTTATCTGTATATCATATCCCTTAGTCAGAGGCGTAACTATACCATCTGAGGCCCGTGGCAAATTCTTTGATGAGGCCCTATCAGTAAGAACCACCACGTTGAGTACCGATAAGGTATCGCACAGAAAAATTAATAAGTATTAATATTTCTGTGAGGTATCGATACCTAGATGATATCAATTCATCCTTAGGCATTTTGGGCCGGGGCCCCCGCGGGTTGGGGGCCCGTGGCATTTTGCCAGCTCTGCCACCCTATAGTTACGCCACTGCCCTTAGTTCTCTTTTATGACAACCAGAGAGAGGATGGTGATTTGAATTCTTACTCCGTTATCACACAGAAAATAATGTCCTTGCATAGTTTATAAAAAAGGCGGTTTGTGTGTTCATGTACCGCCATCTTTCTATCTGTCGATCAGCTAAAGACATGCTTGATTTATGCACTAGACGTTGAACTAGATGCAAATTACTGCAGCATTTTGTTCGTAGTCCGAAAAATGAGTACTTACGTACAGCGATGACTGTATGTACCTACCCTACTTTAACTAGATAACCACTCAAAAACATCGCAAAGCACACGACCGAAACACTATATATAGCGTTTAAAAACTAATATTTAGCGTCCAAAAGCTAATATTTGTCCACAATTAGGTATGGCTAATTGTGGACAAATATTAGTTTCTTTTTTTAAGATTTTGTTCTTATCAGAATCCTGTAACTGTATTGGTGCTTACGTAGCAAGGTGCTAAAATCGAACTAGTAACCTGCTCCACTTGCTTTTATATAAGTATAGTACTACTTACTATATCCATCGGCACGTCATCAGA
Source organism: Lymantria dispar (assembly GCA_032191425.1). Classification (NCBI taxonomy): domain Eukaryota; kingdom Metazoa; phylum Arthropoda; class Insecta; order Lepidoptera; family Erebidae; genus Lymantria; species Lymantria dispar. The sequence goes on from CM063458.1 coordinate 16,640,790, forward strand.
TGCTGTGGTTATCGGCACTTCATTCATGGCTAGTAGCGCTAATGGTATACGCGCGATATATATATCTATTAACAATTTATCCGATATATAACATTGAGAATGAATACAAATCAGAAACACGATCATTACTTTGCGGTATTGAAAACCATCCATTTTGAACTCGTGCGTTTAAAATACAGCATGTCACCACCCTTTCCTGTTGGTCGTAAAAACCGCCTGAGGTATTACCCAGAGCAGAGAATATGTAATTTTTTCCATATTATTCTTCTTCGATGTTCACGGTAGTTTACGATTTTTAAGGAAATATTTTCCCTTGGGATTTTTTGTATAAACTAAGCTTACAGCTTAGTATAATTATTTAGATATTGGAACATTGGCCATACATTCGTAAAATTCCTTTTTGTTTTGACCCTAGATCTGAAAAGATTTTTAGAAATGAATATTATATATGAAAAATTGGATTATCCTCATAATACCCAATGTTGGGCAAAATGCAATCAGATTAATGATTATGATACTAGTGATGTAACGAATGTCGTATTTTGGACATTCGCGAATGCGGATGCGAATATCTGCTGCCAACACGAATGCGAATATTCAGTATAAACGTGTGACAAATGACGTTGACCCTTTAACTTGGTGGCAAGTGAACAAAGAAAGATACGTTCTTCTGCTTCCTGTAGTTCGGCATTATTTTCGACGATCGCGGCTTTGTTGCGCCTGAGGGCCGTGGCGACTGAGGCCGTCACCGGCGAGGGAGTGCTGTTGGCGGTGTCCCTGGACATCGCCAACGCATTCAATAGTCTGCCATTTAGCTACATCAGGGAGGCGCTCCGGTATCACGGGGTGCCAGCTTACCTGAGGCGGCTAGTGGCAGACTATTTGGAGGGGCGCAGCGTCCTCTGCACCAACCGAACAGGGGACGTTGTGCGAACGCCTATGTCGTGCGGTGTCCCACAGGGGTCGGTTCTCGGACCCACCCTGTGGAACATCGGCTACGACTGGGCGTTGCGGGGGAGCCTCTCGCACGGACTGGGCATGATTTGTTACGCTGACGACACGCTCGTCACAGCCCGCGGTGGGACGCTAGAAGAGGCGGCATGCCTGGCGACTCTAGGCACCGAAGAGATCGTCAGGCGGATCGAGGCGCTGGGGTTGAGAGACGGAGGCCCTCTTGTTCCATGGGTGCCGTATGAGCCCTCCCATCGGCGCCTCGAGCACCGTCCATTCGGTTGACATCAGCATCCGGGCCCATATGAGGTGCTTGGGACTGGTGCTCGACGGGCAATGGTGGTTCCAGGAGCATTTCCGCAGGCTCGCCCCACGGCTCGTCGGCGCGGCATCCGCCCTGTCGTGGCTTATGCCGAACGTGGGAGGACCGAACGCTACGTGCCGACGGCTGTACGCGGGGGTCATCCGGTCGATGGCCCTGTACGGCGCACCAGTGTAGGCGGGGTTCCTGACCGTCCGACTCAGGGCTCTTCTGTGGCGACCACAGAGGGCCATGGCGGTCAAGGCCATACGCGGATACCGCACGGTGGCGACGAAGGCAGCGTGCCTATTGGCCGGGACTCCCCCGTGGGACCTGGAGGCGGAAATGCTCGCCGGCTTGTACCAGCGGGTGTTGCTAGTGCGAACGGAGGGCGGTGTGGTCTCACTAAGGGAGCTCACCGCCTGGCGCGTCGACGCCCGCTGGGACGTCATTGCCCGTTGGGCAGTCCGGCTGGAGAGGCCTCGGTTCGGGGTGCGAACCGTGGAGGCCTTCCGGCCGATGCTGATGCAGTGGTTGGAAAGGCGGCACGGGGTGCTCTCCTTCCGACTAGTGCAGGTATTGACGGAGCACGAGTGCTTCGCCAAGTACCTGCACAAGGTCGTTAGGAGGGAGAGTACACCGTCCTGCCACCACTGCGATTGCGACGAGGACACGGCGCGGCATACGCTCGAGGCCTGCGCCGCTTGGGCAGAGCAGCGCCGTGAACTCGTCGCAATCATCGGTGCCGACCTGACGCTGCCGACTATCGCCAGGGCGATGGTTAGCAGCGTCAGGAATTGGGACGCGATCGCAGCCTTCTGCGAGACAGTGATCTCGCAGAAGGAGGCGGCGGATCGCCTGCGCGAGGAGCGCAGCCTCGATGAGGCAATCCGCCGCCGGCGACTAGGGCGGCGTAGGTGCGAGTATTTGCGCCTCATGCCTCCCTAGCCGAGGCCGTGGGTGACTTGACCGGGGATTAGTCCGTCACCTGCCGAGAGGCCGACCGCGTGAGGTCAGTCGATGGGAGGGTACCCCAAGTAGGGGGTATTCCGTCGGGCCAGCCACTGATGACAAGTAACCCTGCTCCGGTGGTCGGCCTAACGACGAAGGCAACGTGCATCGTCGGTGGGTTGTGGGTGCGCGTGCTGACGCCTCTCTGTCGCCCCGGACGGAGTGGTGCGAGGAGCGCGCCGACCGCAGCCCACCCCTAAAAAAAAAGTTCGGCATTATTTAGTTACACCACCAACGAGTGTTCCCAGCGAGCGCATATTTAGTGGTGCTGGACTTATTTACACGCCACATTGAAACAGACTTGAAGCAGACAAGGCATCAAAACTACTATTTTTAAAGTTTAATATTCCCCTACTGAAGTTCAATTATTAATATGAAAAATATATATAATCAACTGTTATTTTTTTAAGCGAGAGAAATATTTTTGTTTGGGAATCTATTTTTTTGTTTGTTTAAAGTTAGACTATTTAATGCTCTATTTTAGAAGAATATAATTTTTGTTTGATAATTTAAATAGTAAATATCTAAAGACTGAGAAAAGTTTAATAGAAGAATTTAATTTTATTAGTTTCAATTGCATTAAAATTTTGTGTCACAAGTTCTAATAACAATTAAATTTTTTAGCTTTATTAAAGTAAAAGACTTAATTTTATTCCTGTTTGCTTAAAGTGTTAACTGTTAACTCTTATGTAAAATGATTATATTTATACTATAAATACTATAAACTATATAATATAGATATACTATATATAAACACTTTGTGATTGTGATGACAGCAACTCATATTAAGCTTTTGTTTGATTTTAATTATAGTAAAAAATCATAGAAGATTATTTTTGTTTACATTGCATTTAGGCCATTTACTATATAGTTTTGTTTGTTAAATTCTTATGACAATTTGATTGTTAGGCTTCATTGCCCAAAGTTAAATAAATATCAATTGTAGAAGTATTTGTAGATTATTATTTTTAGTTTTGTTCAAGAAGATAATTATAACATTAAACTTTGGTAAAAATTCATAGAAGATTATTTTTGTTTGATTACATTGCATTTAGGCCATTTAGTATATAGTTTTGTTTTTTAAATTGTTATAGTTTGTTATGTTTCATTACCTAAAGTTAAATAAATAAATGATACCAATTGATAAAGTGAAGACCGATAATGTGATTACGAGGTTAAGTTATTTTTATTGCATTAAAAACATAAGAAATTAATGGAATTGGATTTTCTTATATTAACCAACTATTATTACCTACTTAAAAAAATTCTACACGCAAAAATATTCGCATAAACATTCGCAATAATTTCGCAAATGCGAATATGCAAAAAACATGCGAATATTCGTTACATCACTATATGATACATATTGTAATCTTCAATCACGATTGCAGAATAACTTAAGTAATCAAAAATGTAATCATACAAGAGATTAATGATAATCTTTAATTATATAATAAAAAATAAATATGATGATACTCTTTAATCATAATCTCGATTACATTTTTTTATTAATATCAAAATAATAATTTAGAAATAAGACAGATATTTAGGTATTCATTTCATGTCAACATTTCAGCTCATGTACCTATGTGTCACTATGGGGCTCGAGCCTGCTCCATAATGGGAGGGAAATTAACCTACTATACCACGCTGGTCAGATGTGTTGGTATAGTGTTTAAGTTTCAAGTTTTCCTTCCCATGCATAGATGTTAAATGCATATTAATCCCTTAGCCGTCTTATACGACATCTACGGGTAAGAGAGGGGGTGGTGAATTGTATTCTTACTCCGTCATCACATGGATTTTATAGCGTAAATCAACTCTAATTTTGTACTCAACCTTTGTCCTCAAATTAAATTTACCCCAATTATAAGAGATTATTCATCACAATCAATGCATTTTAGACTTTCACGTATGTTTAAAATTATTCATATTGTAACTTATATTGGATTTCAACAGTACCTACTTTCTTTTCACCTCTCTACCGATAGCCCGATCTCCACTGCCCGCATCTACCAAGCGAGGCGGTGCACGACGGGTGTAGGTATAAAATAATGTTCATACTTATAAAATAACGTTTGGGGAAGATGCAATAACTTTTCAAAACTTTTTTTGCATCATTCGGCTACCTTTAGATTTTTGCAGTCACAAATATACAGAAAATGGTTAGTTATTTATATACTTAACAGGTTCCCTGTCCATGAATCAAATGTGATTCATGACGCAAAATTTGTACCATCTACTACTCCATGTATCAAATATGAGCAAATTCATAGGTGATTTCAAAAGCTTTTTTTCAATGGACGTAGTGGAATAAATTTGATTGTTAGTAGGTACATGGACGTGTGGGGTACATTGTCTAGTATAAAATAAAGGAAAAATCTATTGTGATTTATTTATGTATTTTTTTCTGGGACATCAAATTGTCTTCAAAAATATATTCAAATAAAAAAAACTTCCAGCGTTATATCGTTACTTTATTGGACAAATAAAAACGAATAAAAGATGCTGTTCTCGATACTTCTCTTTCAATGTCACTTAAAGTTTCTCCTTCGTTCTCCTCTTCATCTGTTTCCTAACTCTCCTAAGGTTGATATAATTCACCACTTCCATCACTAAAATCCTCCTCCCCTTCACTTTTCTCTAATAGAGGACAATAAATTTCGACCGAGAACCCATGTTCTAGGATGTTGTTGTGGGTAGTCGAATTAAATAGAAACAATCGCAGATTTTATATTTTGAAAGCTGACATGTTGGTAGTTAATAGTTTGGCGGTTTTTTCGTCATAAAATATAAATATGTCAATCAAATATCATAAATTACTTTTTTCTTTTGGTACAGATAATAAACAAATAAATCAACTATCAAAATATATAATAGACAATAAATTAGTCATACCATATAATTATGATACACGGGACGTATGGAATTAAAAATGTTACGCCACGCTCATATATCATATGTGATGCATTTTTTTACGGTTTTGCCCACCCAAATGTATGTGGTTACCTTCAAAATTAATAAATAATATACAAAAACACTAAACATAACATAATATTTCGAAAAAAAAAAACGTGTTACATGAAAAATTCTACAATTGTGAATTTAGGGACAGGGAACCTGTTAAGTTTGTTTCACTTTATATAATAAACACATTCATGCTTTGATACTTACAGGTTTTTATTTCATAGTGGCACAAACTTCTACTAAAATATTAAATCCAAATAATCATATAATCTTGATTACTTTAATCACGATTAATGATTACACAGTAATCATGATTAAATGTAATCTTGATTGAAAATAATGCAGATTGATGTATTCATGATTACTTTTAATCAGATTAATAATCTGATTACAAATGTAATCGATTACGCCCGTCTCTGCAAATACCTATTCTAACATGTTGTGTGCAGCGGCTAGAAAAACTACCAACCCTTATAATGCTAGTGAGTATTGCAAAACACAACGAAGAGCTTGGGCCAACTCTATCTGTTGCCATCTGGTCAACTATTATGTACATTCTCAAGGACGTCAGGCAGGCGACATGTCATAAAACTATTGCTAATAAATTTTTGCAATCATCATCATTACAGCTCATTTACGTCACACTGTTGAGCTCGGGCCTCCTCCACAATAGGAGGAAAATTGACCTTACTACACCATGCTGGTGAGACAGGTTGGTATAGGATTTTATTTCGAGTTTGCCTTCTCTTGCATAGATGTTATATGTATATTATATGTCTTAGTCGTTTTTTACGACATGCACGGGCAAGTTAGGAAGTGGTGAATTACATTCTTACTCCATCGCCACATGCAATACGTAGTATGAATTAAGAGTAGTTACATACTGAGCCCACCTCAAGTGATTGGGATAAGATCAAAATGATGACGATTATCCTAAATAAAAAACCATAATAACCTAACCAGCTTACTGACATTTATATTTGACGCGGTCCATCAAATCAGTACGTATAAAACAAATATATCGACTGTTGTCTATTTATTTCCATGTCAGAATTAATTTATTATTATTTCCGTATGATGTGGTATAAGAAGGCAATTCCATGTTCCATCGCAGTCGTGGGTGTCGTAAAAGACGGTTAAGGGATATAATAACATCTATGCAAGAGAAGGAAACCTCAAAATGAAACCTTATACGAACCAGTGAATAGCTTGGTATAGTAGAATTCTCTACTATTGTTGAGCAGGCTCGAGCTCAACTTTGGCACGTACCTATATGGCCAGCCGTATATGGACTGCTCAAGCAGTTAACGAGTGAGCGACGTACACGGACTGCTCGAGCAGTCGGTGTATGTCTCGCGACCGCTCACGAGCGGTCGACGACACGATGGCATTTCGTCATGCAGTTGACGGCTTGAAGCGGTTGAGTCGCGACTGCTCGAGCAGTCGCGTGCACGGCAGCGAATGAATGACTATAGTTCACCGCGTGGTCGCGGCTTCAAGTTGTCGGTCTCAACTGCTTGAAGCAGTCCGTGTTATGTCTGGCCTATGAGCCAAGATGATGAGTATCTACATAATGCGATAATAAAACAATAGTTTAAGCATCAATTTGACTTTATTTACATACAACATAAGTACATACAAATCATAAAATAGGTACTCGTCAAAATCACAGTAAATAGAATACATTGCTAGTAAAAACAGAAATGTCCGAAGTAACCTGTTATATTTATAGAAATAATAATTTCTTTAGATATTTATCAATTGTATGTTTTTGTGGATAATTATTAAGTATCAAAAAATATAATTTCGGTTTAAAAGTGTTTAACAGCAATTGCGTTTTTACACAAACTTTATTGTCTTTCAAACCAAAATTTTACATTTTAAATTGTCACCAGATCATTTCTGTTAATAAACTATTTAAAAATACTAAAATCACTTATCACGACTAGATTATTTAGTTATGCCATTATTTAGCCAAGACCTGGTCACGACTAATCGTCTTTGACAATGTTATTTCTGGTTTTCTTAGGATTCTTAAAATATGCACGATTATTTACTAAATATACATATATCTATCCTACCGATTACAAGAAAGTAGTAGAAGTCAATAAAAACAGAAATTGAGTGCGTGTAATCTTTACTTGCGGTTGAAGTAAAACTTATTTAACTTTTAGTATTCGATTCGTCATATTCTGGATATCTTAGAGTTGGGATTCCCAAAATGTGTTCCGCGGAATCTAAGGGTTCCATAGAATAGTCATCAGGATTCCGTCAAAATTAAATAGCTTTTCATTTTAGTAATTTGGCTGTGAAATAATACCACAGTTATAGATATGATTTTAAAATAGCGCAAAATTAATGAGGAGAACTCATTACTATTATGTAAGTAGACAAATAGCAAGAATTAGGCCTAAACTATGGCGCAGAAGCGCATGTAACCAAGGCACGTTGCACGGCGGACTTCGTCCCCATCCGCACCCCATTCATTATTTGATATGGGGTTCTATAAAGTAAAAGGTATTCGGTTGGGGTTTCGTTATCTTTAAAGTTTAGGAACCTCGGTCTTAGAATGGAACAGCTGATCAAACGGGCGTTAGACAATGGTGGTAGGAACCCACGAAAAAAAGTGAAGTAAATATGTCGATTCGTTAATGAATTAACACTTTTCAATTGTGTATTTGTACTTTGTTAAATGCTCTTTAGAGATTTAATAAATCAATGATTACGTTCGCATAAGCATGACAAACTTGGCCTTAATATAATCATATCAACTGATTGGCCAACGACCGTATGTCGAACGCGATGGATTTTAAAAGAAATGCCGACTCACAGGCATGTATTAAGTAAAAAGGAAACAAATGAACGATGAAGGTAAAGTAAAACAATACAATCTAAACTAACTTTTTATTGGAAGTGAAATTCGTCTCTGTTTACATATTTTGGGCTAAAAAACCGACGAAAGAGTGTCAAAGGTGTCGCCTTTGCGTTAGACCGTGTGTTGGTCGTGTTGTATCTACAAAAAATCAGATTTTTTAAAATTAAATTATGATGTGAAACATCTATAGGCGGGGGTGAACCTAATCGTTGACGTGGCGTTAACTGCACGCATGGATATATAAAATAATAAAAAAAGAAATATGTACTCATTTGTGTAACGAAACCATAACCAGTTTTAGAATTTTGTACAACGCCATCTACTGAGCCCAAAATAAATTATTACCATAGGTTATACTAATGAAAATAAATGTTTATTGAATAAAAATCATTTTCTGGAAAAATCTTAATATTTTATTAATACTTTATGCCATATTTGCTCCTGTCGTAATGTTATTTTATGCATATATACTTGTACAAAATAATTTCGATGTTTCACACCTGCCAGGCGTCTTGTGCGACGGCTCACTTTTTCGGTCTAGTGACACGCATGAACTATTATTATCTTAGGATTTTTCTTGTGTATTAAATTAATATTAGTAGCGTTCGACCGAAATTTCGGTTTCGGCTGATAATCGAATCGAAACTACGGCTGAAATCGAAACAATTCGTGAGTTTTCACGCTACGCTAGGACATGCTCGGTGCACGAGGTGCGAGAGACGAAGTGTCATTTTATCGCGCTCATAGCCATCTCACGATTTTAGTTCTTTCGTTTGTGTCTACGCGTCGCGAATTTTGCAGTTTGAGGTAATCACTTCAAAACGGCTATATTTTATTTCACTATTTATGTGATGTAGTTCATAAATTATCTAGAACATTTCTTGTCTTTGTATTTTTTTAGAAACAAGGCAAACGCAAGAGTGATTTATCAGGTGATGATATATAGGTTTATTATAATTTGAAATTATTTTGTTCTTATAGTTAGGTTTTGAAGTTTCATTTCATATAGGTCGCGGTTGGTAGTCCGAATAATAGAGTAGTATAACTGAGGGCCGGATAATCGAGTTTCTCGTAAGCCGCGGTTAAAGAATTCAAAAATGTTTTCAGAACTAGTGCTTCCGGTAATTTAAACGGTTATTATTTGGTTAAGTTACAGCCGCATGTACTAAACGTACAACGGCGGTATATTTTTCGTCTCCATCGGGAAGCGTTTAATGTTAATATTTTGCTGTCAGAAAATTCTCGGTACGACGTTGTTTAGTAAAACACCTGGCAGATGGCAATATAGTCGTGGGTCATTACTTGGAACGCAGTCACATAATGAAATTAGTATACGACCAGGGTTGCCAAATTTATATAAAAAAAGTTAAAGTACAATGTAATCAGAGAACAAAAATAAATACTTTAGATATATAAGAGAGGGAAAACTCGAAATAAAACCTTATACTATCTTGTCTGACCACGGTGGTCAAATTCCTTCCTAATGTGGAGAAAGCTCGAGCACAGCAGTGGTACCTATACGAGCCCAGCTAATGAAGACAAAGTGTTTCTAATATTTTTACATTAGGACTATGAATACCTACAACGATGAACACGGTGTTTCTACAGTAGGCAATAATATTTAAGTAGTGTTAGTAAGCGAAATAAATTATAATACTGTTTTAAAAATATGGTTGGTAACCCTATGTGAGGCATGCCACTATCTCATCGAACAAAAAGTGCAAATCTATAAAGATTAGTTCTAGTGTGTGGGAGCGTTATGCGTTTATTAAAATAATGATTAAATGCCTATAATAAAAAAAAATAAAAAAGTTACTGCAAGATATAAATTTAATAATTACATTAACTAAAATAAATCAGTGAGTAGTCAAATAATCATGTGTTGAATGAAACAAAGAGCAATATTTTCTACCTAAATATAAATAAATAAATGACTAAATATCGTTACAAAATACAATTATGACGTAAATTTGCTTTCATTTAGACATACTTTACGAATTTATACGAGAATACTTATCACTTAAATCTTATTAAACTCAAATAATTAAAAATATTATTATATTGTGCTAAAAATGTGCTTAATATGCCTCTCACGAATAGCAACATATTCTTTACAAAATAATTAAATATAACATTTTTAAAACCAACACAAACTAACATAATAAAATAAGTATTACTTTCTATTCAACAGGAATTATCAATTGTCTTTTAACGATTATACTGGCTCGCGTGAAGCACTTAATCGAGTAATCATACGCCATTACATAATTTTGGAGCTGATACTCTTACACTGCTGGGCCGATATTAACCAAAAGTAGCTAAGAACCACCGCAAGGAAACTGGCTTTCAAATGAAAAAATAACTGCATCGAAATCGGTTCATCCGCACAGTCAGACAGCCACACACACATGCACAGACAGACGAACATCGACGTCAAACTTATAAAATCCCTCTTTGCGTCGAGGGTTAAACAAAGACATAGATATAAACCCTATTTTGGGCCAAATCAGTGTATAATATAAAAACTCAATACTTAGGGCCAATTTTATAACTATGGATGTCGCATTTCCCATTAGGTATTAACTTTTGTTTGATGATTGAAAAATCGCTATTATTATATTATATAGATTATCTATACATAAACTAAGTTATCAATACTATGTAAATATTTAAGTATATATAATACTAGCAACCCGCCCTCGCTTCGCTTCGGTTTCAGTCACTTAAGCCCGCGTAGTTCCTGTTCCCGTGGGAATACCGGGATAAAATGTAGCCTATGTTACTCCCTGATATTATAGCTTTCCATTAGTGAAAGAATTTTTGAAATCGGTTCGGTGGTTTAAGCGTGAAAGCGTTACAAACAAACATCCTTACTTTCGCATTTATAATATTAGTATGGATTAGTATATATATAATATTTCTATTATTATATTATAATTTGTTGTATTTTATTTATTATATACTATGCAAAATTATAATATATACAATGCGAAAGTAAATCTATAAAAGAGTTTAGTAATAGTACTTTTATGGCTAAACTGATGATGCGTGTTTAATAAATAAGGGCTTGAAGGAATACATGCCATTTTTAACATCAATTGATAGATATAAATTCCCTAATAGGTTGGATATACCTAATCAGTAATAATGCGATGATTTAGAAAAATAAAACAATGCATTAGAATACTGTAGGTGCCGCTGCGAACGATTTCGAAGAATTCTAATTTATTTTAATTTCCACAGAATAGCATTTGATAGGTCAGTTAGTATTAGATAAATTAATAAAATGTAATTATTTGTCATATCATTTGTCAACTAGGCTGGATTGTTATTCTCTAGTTATTTATACATATAAATTAAAATTTGTTTTGTTACTTTGACAACTATGGCCCCCTATATCATTGCTTCAAACTGGCATCAACAAGAGATGAACGGAGACGCATAATAAAACGGGTCACAACCCCATTGATAACGACCACGACCGCTCTGCCAAGAGTGTCACGACTAAGAAGATTACTTTTATGATTTTTGCAATATTTTTTTTAGTATATTTTTATAGGCACGTGTTCCTCTCGTGTAAAAGTTCTTATTAACAATTTACAATGAATTCATTTTATTATAACAAATTAACTATTCCTTTAATTTCCTATTTTATCTAACAATACTACAGCAACAAATATTGAATATCTTACAGTTAGGTTTTTAAGCTTCTTTAATAAGGTAGGTAATAGTTATTATGCGAATAAAACGGCCTAACTACATATGTTAATGAAATCTATAGTTTTTATAACTCGTCATCTATTATAATCCAAATTAGTTCTAAAATAATAATTTTATCAATTCATTATTTTTGCACTAAGCATGTTTGAAATAGCGAAACGGTAAAGTCAGTTTCAATTAGATACGTTAAGGCTAAAACGGTGTATAATGACCGTTTCCACCAACAACCTTTAAATTTCAGGTTACACCTAAGGTAGTAAAGCAATTCCTTAGTTTTTTATTAAGCATTTTTGAACGAGCAAGACAAATAGGTCGATAGTACAGTATCGTTTCATTCTATTCAATTCCGTGTCCCTAGATTTAGATCTAACAGTCCAGTTAGCTAGCTAACTGGACTATTTACTCTAGGTAAACACAATGATCGACAACTTCGAGAATCGCATTGCCAACTAAGACCGGTACGGGTATATCGGCATTTGACATGACTTTCGTCTTGTCCATGTTCATTCGTAAACGCACTAGTTAGGATATCCTGATGATATCGTTGACCATGGTGCCAAGGTCCTCCATGGATTCTGCCATAATGACGATTAATGTTAAATAAATTTAACATTTAGGTGACATTTAAAGCGATAGAAATGATATTTAACATTTATGTTATAATGTCACCACTTAGGTTATCTAAAATTTAGAAGTCGTTGGTGCAAATAGGCATAATTCTGTCATTATGATCAAATTCATTGATAAAAATCGTGAATATTAAAATGAGATTTCAAAAAAATATTTTGAATAGTAGTCAAAACAAAGTAAAAATGTTTTACTAGAAATTATGTTATGGTGATTTTGGATTAAATTGTATTAAATTTCAATAATATGCATTTTTGTTGCGTCTATTTAAATATGTTATTATATGTTTATATTACAATACCAAGTAGCTTTTGTCCGCGATCCCGTCAATTTCAAGTTTATTTATTTAATTAATATGGTAATAATACATTTATCTATATATACATACTATATTCACTTAAATAATTAATTTTAATTTAGTGTCATTACTGTATATTAAACTGCTCTCAACTTATTTAAATGTTCCATTCGCAATGGCTGTTTTTTGTATCAATAGTCAATTATAAACACGCGAGTTTTCTCTAGGTATGGCTGAGAGTTCTATAAGTGTCAACACATAAAAATAACAGGTAGGGTAATTATTAAATATATTTTATTAATGGCCTAACCATTAAACTGCTCTTCAAGACCCGAGTGGTGATGCCAATGCCCGAAATACCCCATTATAAACTTAAAGGCCTTTGCAAAGACAACATGAGATTATTATGGTTACTAAAATAATTACGGTTAAAATCGAACTAAATAATACTTCCAGTAAAGTGCCGCAGACATTTTTAATCACGCGACTATACTCTATTATACTACAAGGATGAACTAATAATGACGTAGGATGAACTGTTAAATAAAAATAGTATTTAAACAGAATTTCTCAGTGTCCAACTTCCTTCTTTCTGTTACAAGGCAATGGAATTGAAGCCTCGAGGGCTAAGTTTTCGCCTCTAATCTCCATTTCAGTAGGTACGTAGGTAGGTAGGTATAATGTTTCCGGAAAAATTCTATACAAATATACGATTTTTTTTCCATTTCGTATATACATACCATATATAATACATATTATTTGTAGTAGTTGATTTGAATTATATATTATGTATAGATCATGTGTGCGATCATATTTTTTATAATAAAATATATAAATACCTAATGTACATGCGCATATCTACCAAAAGCTGACTGTATCCTTAGGCAGCTGAGGCGCATTGCAATGAGCTACGTCTTCACTTTACGAGAACTCTTGTAGTGTCCATTTTTCTTCCAACCGTTACCTGTCGATGCTTCACCGTTCATACTCCGTGTCGCAAATGAGGTTGTCTTACTTTTACTTTCAAACAAAACGTCTGAATCCGTTTCCGTTTCTGACACGTCTTTACTTGTAACTAAAAATATACAATTCCAAATTATTTATTTATTACAAAATTTGATATTTTCTCATAACATCATGTGATATGTAATCCCATTTTTTACAAATGACTATTAAAGGACATAAGGAAATAACTATATTGTAATTGAAGGATAATTCGTGACAATGGCCTACATCGAACTATTTGAACTCTTATATACATTTTAATAAAAAGCTGTGTGGTAGCGGCTTCGAATACTACCAACCCTTGCTTTGCTCGTGGGTGTCGTAAAAGACGACTAAGAGCGCTAGATTGACCCGGACCAACTCCATCTGGTACCATTTGGGTCAACGATTACATTCCCAATGAGGGTTGACGTCAGGCAGGCGGCCGGTCATAAAAGTCATTGCCGAAACTTTTTGCAATATGTCAAAACAGATGACATATTGCGTCGACCCCAAGTAATTGGGATAAGAGCAAGATGATGATGATGATATACATTTTAATAAAACTTGCTAATGATAATTTCATCTGGGAGAAGCTCGCCTCAACAGTGGGACGCAGGCGTGCCCAGTAATTGCAGACAAGGCAAATAAAAAACTTATATTGCTGTTCGTTTTTTAAAAATACCTGGAAGTCCATAAGTAATCCCTTAGATACATTTCTGTCAAATGTCAAATGACTTAATTTAAATTATTGTATAAAGGTACTAATCGAAAGGCCCACATTTTAGGACTTTGTAAAGAATGTTTCATATTCATATCATTAATTGTTATGTTTTCGCTCGCCAAACGATAAGGCCCTTCATGTATGGTAACGTATAGCCTTGAAAGTGGTTAACATTGCCGTATTTGTATTAAGAAGTCCTACATCGCTAATTTTGGCAACCTTGAAGCATTATGAAGACCTTGACCTTTTATTATTTTAGAAACATCACCAACCATCATGTGTTAGAATCAAAAATCTTGCGACGATGTTTCTTCTCTATAAGAGGTTTAGGACTACTTTTATCACAGTAATCAACGACTAAACTGTCCTTGTTATTGCTGAGATCTTTGAGCGGCAGTTATCGTAGGCCATTAGAGATGGTTTGTTAGATTGCCAACGTAAAACAAAGAGCGTGCGTACAAGTATGCATGTCAAAAGTGACACTTCTTTAGTGCCACGTGTTTTTGTCACTATTTAATAAAAATAAAAAAACGAAAAGTAAATAAAAAAGCATCAACAGTCGACACGCTTCCTTTATACACAGGCGCAAACACATGTATTAAACACATACTAACATAAGCACGTAGAACGCTCGGAACTGGAGCAAGATATAGATAGATATACTAACTATTCCACTACACAGGAGCTTACATATAGAAAATGCTTAATAGACGATAGTGGAGACGCTACGAAGCATCGCACAAAAAGGAAACCGAGGACGTGTAATGTGTTCTATCTCATTCTCTCGCCGGCTGAATCCTATACATTTACGTGTTTGTCTCTATGGACTCGCTTTTTCGTTTCATCGAGTTTAAAATCACAACTATTCTAAAGAAGTTTCACTTCAAAAAAACAATCGGCTGCTACTTACATGGTTTATCTTCGTGGTCGGCGAGTGGGAGGAGTCGGTATTTGGGACGGACGCGTGGTTTGCGTGGAGCGCACGCTTTACGGGCGGCGCGTCCGCACGCACAGCAGCACGCACCGACCGCGCACAATGCTGCCACGCCCCCCAGACTCGCGTATACCACCGACCAATCTAGAATAATTCAGTTTTCAATAACGCAACATACTAATCTTTATATACAAATTTCTTGTTTACGTGTGTCACTGAACTCCTCCTAAACGACTGGACTGATGTTGATGAAATTTTTTGTTCATATTTAAGGGGATTCGATGGTTTAGATTCTCAATTGGACCCGGTAGGTGGCGCTGCTGTCGATATCAAGGAAAATGCCTTTTATTTTATTTGAACAGAATAACGTCTGTTGGGTCAGGTAGTACTGTTTATATATCCATAGGGTATTATGCAATATCCTATTGAGTTTTTTTTATTGCGAACGGTGGCAAACGAGCCAACAGTACACCTGATGGTAAGTGTTGCTGGCGCTCATGGACCTTTACAATAAATACCAGGGTCACCATTAGGCTTTATTTTTTTTTTATTGCCAACGGTGGCAAGCGAGCAAGCAGCACACCTGATGGTAAGTGAAACTGCTGCACATGGACCTTTGCAATACCAGGGGCACAGCCAGGCCGCTGCCTACCGTGAAGGAAATACTCTTCTTAAACCTCGTTTAAAGAAGGACATGTCATAGCGCTCGGGAAACACAGTAGCAGGTAATTAATTCCAGAGATTGCACGTACGTGGGAGAAATTATCGCTGGAATCGTACAGTTGAAGACCATAACGTTTCCAGGTGAAATGGATGAACCCTGCTACGATGTCGAGTGGTACGTTGGTAGAATGGTGACGGTGGTACCAAGTCAAACAGTTCCTCTCTAAAGAGTCGGTAGAGTACACAGAGTGACCCAAAGTCTCTCCGCTGCTCCAGCGACTCCAATCTGTCCGTAAGAGGCATATAGGCATATCTGTAGGCTGCTGCATACGGCGAAGAAAGTGAAGGGAATGTGAATGCGTGCAATGAGGTTCGGTGATAATAAATGCATCGCCAAAACCCATCACACGCAAACACCCTAAGAAAGTTGGGCATCCGGCTCTCCCGCTCACCGAACGAAGCGCAGTAACAAGTTACTACTACTCGGACGTCGATTTTCTGCGAGAGTGTGGTACTACTTCAGACGGACCGGCCTGCAGCTGTAGACAAACAACTGTCAACAATGTGGTTCTACCACTATTAATTATGTTAGGATCATTAATAAACATTGGTCTCTCTAAGAGAGGAAATGCACCGCCACAATGAAAGAAAGAAAACATTTATTTTGTACTCGTTAGCTCTTATAAAAACACAAACAACTAAAAAAGAGCTTCTTACATAAATTGAAACAATTCAAACTAGGAACAAAAAAGGCTATTGGTTCAGCTCGTGCTACTTCTACTTAAAGAAATAGCGCTGGTATTCTGCCAACACCTGGTACACATACATACATGATAAAAATAATTATAAAAACTTAATTAGTATGAGAATGTCCATGTGTGAATGTGTGTGTATGTTTGGTATGCATGGCTGTGTAACGATGTAATTCATTTTGAATATTATGCATACATATATGATATAGATAAAATATAAAACAATAAACAATGCCATCCGGTTTAGTAATGCTATTGAATATTATATGTTTAATAGGTTCTCCTACTGTTGCCCATTCTCCTGGTAATCCCTTTATCGGTTCTTACGACTTTGCGAGAAAGAAACGACAAGAAGGAAAGGGTAACACGCTGTATTCCTATTTCATCATGACACGGGAAGGACTGATGGAAGGATAAACTGGTTATGCCCAGTTATTGATGTAATTTATAGTTAAGCAATAATTTTTTTCCGTATGGTGACGAGGTAAGAATAAAATTCATCAGCACCTATCCTGCTCGTGCATATAACGACTATGCAAGTGAAGGAGAACTCGAAATAAACTACTATATCAAACCGTTTGACCAGCATTGTTTAGAAGGTCAATTTCCCTGCCATTGCGAAGGAGACTCGAGCTCAGCAGCGGGATCTATAGTTCTGGTGATGATGAATAAATTCGTAAGTGTTTTTATACACGAACTCATTAGCACATACATTAAAAAAAGTATCGAAACAACGTAGATACATGTCATAAATAAACGGAGGAAGAAATTCGCCGATATTATAGTTTTAGTACAAAATAGGCCGATAGCCCTTCTAAAGTATTAATATTTCTGTGGTCTCCGGTATATACTTATAGACACATATTTAATGTATACTTCAACATCATTATCATCTCAGGCCATATATGTCCCATTGTTGGGCTCGGCCTCCTCCTTTATGAATTTGACTTAATATACGACACGTCTGTTGGTTTTATTTCGAGTCTTCCTTCTCTTGATGTTATCAGCATATGATATCCCTTAGTCTTCTTTTACGACACCCACAGACAAGAGAGGAGGTGGTGAATTGTATTCTTACTCTGTCACCACACGGAAATTAATTTACTATTATTTCGACAGATATGTACCATTGATATCTGCCTCAGAATTAAGTCGCAACTTATAGTATAAAATCGAATACTGTAACTAAAAGCAAGTGCAATTTAAATTAATTACCGCAATCGGGTGTAGCATCAGGATCGAGCTGGGAGAAGAGGCTTTGCATCCAAAAGGCGTCACAACGACAGGTGCGAGAGGCGTGGTCACACACGCCCCGCCCTGAGCACGTACTTAGGCATCGTAGCGAGCGTACTCGCCCCTCCCCCCAGGACTCCCATGCGCCGCTTACGCCACGTGCCAGAGACAAGGCACGCAGACCTTCCACTGCCTTATTCTATATACATCAATTTATATTTAATCTTGTACATTAAAATAGAATAACTTTCGATTTAATGTAGTTGTAAAATTTGTAACTTATATTTTCATTTCCAATGAATGAATGCTATTAGACAAGCCTTTCCACGAAGGAGGTATATTGCCATTATCGCTATGCTAGGTGGGCAGTTTGGCAATCGTAGTTATCTTATAAACTGCCCAAGAGAACGCTGCTGTCTACTCACTCGATGCTCCTCTAGCCGACTTTTACAGCACCCAAGGAAAGTAACGAATGTCACATGGTATAATACATTTCTTATTTTGGTCCAAACTAAAGACTGTTTTAATAATTGTAAAAATAACAAGGCATTAGATATAAACCAGTGAAATGTCCGTCCACCTTCGTTATTCATTTTCAGCCCATAGGCTTATTGGGCACAGAAAATGGACCCTCCACACTGATAAGATGCATTGCTATTGGCCTTTTTCGAGTTTTCTTTCTGTTGCAATGATATGTAATCCCTTATCCTTATCCCTTACTCATCTTTGACGGGAAGTGAAGGCATGTGGAATTATTACTCTGTTACCATGAGCGTTATTATGTTAAAAGAACAACATAATATTTAAAACGTATTACTTAAGCAGTTTATTTCTAGTTGTAAAGTTTTGACCCTTATTTCTTCAAACTTTAAAATGTATACTAACCTCTTCTGATAAAAAGAAAATAATCTGTGTATTGCCCGAATCAATTTCTCCATGAACTTCGGTAACATTGACTTTGATGTCATCTTTCAAGAGAAGTGTCATCTTTTGTACTAGGGAATCAAGCTGTCCTTGCGTAAATGTTGATACTTGAATATAAAGAGTTAACTCCATAAGATTCATTTCCAAAGGGTCTTGTTTGACTTGTACGCTGACTGTGTCACGATCTGATTCACCCTGATCGTCTGTTACTGATAACTCGAAGACATATCGACCTGCTTCTATGTTTGTTACCTGTAAATATGTATATTTAGGTTATGTATGATTTATATTCACCAGCCTAACAAAATCGGATGGGCATACCCAATAGTAGACTAATAGCATAATCGTCACGATTGATAGCAAGTTGACGATCACAGTTGGTGTTATAATTGTGCCAGGAGAATACTGTGGCTGATTCTTTAGTGATCCTACATATGTATGTATGTACATATAGTCATGCTTTTTTCTAATAGGGGTAGACAGAGACCACTTCCCTTCCCCTGCTACTTTCTTGACATACAACTTTCGCCTCCTCCATATTCCTTAATCTCCTCATGCATCTTCTTCGGTGTAGAGTACTTATAACCTGGCTTTTCTTAAGGACGTCCCTGATTTAGACATGGAACGTCCGCCTTGCTCTCCCCGTACCAACATTTCCATTCACATTCGCCCTATAAACCTTCACATAGTTTTTACGATTCCCGTGAGAAAGTAAGAGGTAGTGAGATATTGTATTCTAAATTCCTCATCGCACTGATGGCGTAACATGGAGTTTAAATGGTGAGATGAGTGTGTTATAATTCTAACTCTTTATGGACTATCTCCATCATCATCTCAGCCCATATAACTACCACTGCCGAGCTCGAGCCTACTCTATAATAGAAGAGTAAGTTGGTTGGAGTGGCAAGTTGGTATAGGGTTAATGTACGAGTTTCTCTTCTCTTGCAGAGATATTAAATGCAGATTGTATCCTTAGTCATCTTTTAAGACACTCATGGGCCAGACAGGGGCGTGAATTGTATTCTTAGTCCATCACCACACGGAAATTTTTCGGTAATCCTGCATGAATAAGGGACACCAATAAAAATATCAATATTTAAATTAATTCCTAAATTCTATCCGTGTGGTGACGGAGTAAGAATATAATTCACCACCCTCTCTCTTGCCCGTGGGTGTCGTGAAAGACGACTAAGGGATATAATATGCATATAATATCTATGCAAGAGAAGGAAAACTCGAAACAAAACCCTATACCAAAACGTCTGACCAGCGTGGTATAGTAGGTCAATTTCCCTCCCATAGTGGAGGAGGTCTGAGCCCAGCAGTGGGACGTGTATGGGCTGAGATAATGATGATGAATTCTTAAATGTTTTAATTATAACAGCAATGAATACTAACCATGAGTACGGGTGTTACATCCGAATTGAGTATAACGGTGCCAGCCGCTAAACCTGATCCCGATCTGGTCCATTTCCACGACACTATGCGGAAGTCATCATAAGACTTAGATCCGTTTAAAATCAGTACTTTCACTGGCAGATTCAGTATTTGATCACCACCGGCGTCTGCTTTAGGTGGACTATTTTTATCTGAAAATACAAATAAAATTAAGATGATCAAATTAAGATTTGGTTTAATCATCGTTTGGACATTATTCATCAATTATATAACAAAGGTGTTTAGTAATTCTTTAAGTAGAAGAAGAATATAAAGACTAAGTACGTACAGTAACGGAAAACTAAATTAGTAAAGTAATAAAATTAAATAAAAATAAATTTTAGCATGTCGTCATGAAGTAGTTTTTTTAAAGCATTTAGTATGTTAATTTGCAAGCCTGACTTTTGACTTTTTTATGGTTCTTCGTTATTGCTGGGTTTGTAAATACATTAGACAATAAAGTAAAATTTAGACAGAAGAAATCTTGGTCAGTTGTAGTGAAATAAGAATTCAACAGTAACAAAATAACTTATCGCTAACCGCTTTCTTGTAAATATCGTAAAAGAACGACGTGAGCAGATAAAATCAAACAAAAAGAAACTCAACAGATTTCCTATGCATACTCATCATCTGGTGATGGTGAGTATGCACAGGAAGTCTGTATAATGATTTATATCAGCTCATTTACGTTCCATTGCTGGGCACGAACCTCCTCCCAAACTATACCACACTGGGCCCAGTGTAAGGATTTATTTAGAGTTTACGTTCTTTCTTCTTCTTACGTTTATGTTCTTTCATTGTATGGATGAGATGCACATTTTGTAACCCTTAGTCGTTTTTTACGATACCCACGGGCAAGAAAGAGCGTGGTGAAATGTATTCTTACTCCGTCACCACACGGAAATTGCATTACTAATTCATCGTATAATTATATTAATAAAACTATTTTTACGGATTTTATGGTGTTTAAATTAGATTTTAACTTTTTGAACACTTTTATAAAATCACTAGAAGTAAATGTATGTGATAAAATCTGTAATAAAACATTAGTTAAAAAAAATTAAAAGCAAGCTTCTATTTAAATTGTCTAAAACGAAGAAAAAGTGCTTGTCAAGACTATTCAAACGACTCCAAACTCGACGGTTTTATCTTGTTTAGTTTAGGAGTTCCTATGGTCACCTTCCGACGCCATCTTGAGACCAGCTTCATGGTACCATATTATTGCCGACTATCGCTAGGGCGATGGTCGGCAGTGTCGGGAATCGGAACGCGGTCGCAGCCTTGTGCGAGGCAGTGATCTCGCAGAAGGAGGCGGCGGATCGTCTGCGCGAGGAGCGCAGCCTCGATGAGGCGATCCGCTGCCGGCGACTGGGGCGGCAAAGGCGCGAGTACTTGCGCCTCATGCCGCCCTAGCCGAGGCCGCGGGTAACGTGACCGGGGATTAGTCAGTCACCCGCCGAGAGGCCGACCGCGTGAGGAAAGACCGACGTCCTCCCCAAAGGGGGGGACGTCGGTCGATGGGAGGGTACCCCAAATAGGGGGTATTCCGTTGGGCCGACCACTGATGACAAGTAACCTTGCTCCGGTGGTCGGCCCAACGACGAAGGCGACGTGTATGTGGGTGGGTTGCGGGTGTGCGTGCTTACGCTTATAGCGCATATATATGCTTATAGCGCGCCGACCGCAACCCACCCCCCCAAAAAAAATGGTACCATATTATTGCATTGTCACCGAAGCTACGTAAGTAAACTAAATTTCAACCTAATCTAACGACAGGAAGTGGTTCTAATTTAATTTGTAAGATTGGTTCCATACTAACAGGGTAAGTTAAAAGCTTTTAAAAAGAGTTTTATTTCACATGTGTAATAATCATCATCATCATTTCAGCTCATACACGTCCCACTGTTGGGCTTGAGCTTCCTCGACAATAGGATGGAAATTGACCTTACTATACCACGCTGGTTGATATAGGGTTTTATTTCGAGTTTTCCTTCTCCTGATGTTATATGCGTATTATATCCCTTAGTCGTCTTTTACGACATCCACGGGCAAGATAGGGAGGGGTGATTTGTATTCTTACTCCGCCATCACACGGACACATGAGTAAGACTCGTACAAATAGTAAATATTTCCATTGCAACTATTTTAAAGTCTTCTGAGACAACAAACATGTTAAACAGTATTTATTAATTAGTACATGCACATTTTAAAAATGCAGATGCATGCAAATTGATATACCTACTTATGTACAGGAAATAGATGGTTATAATCAGCGCAACTTAACAGACGACCGGATCTAACCATATCCGTTCATGACGTTTAACATGATTGTATTAAACTAATTTTATGGATTTTATCGCATTTGGATGTTCGATGGAAATATCTGAAGCACTTTGGAACATTTATCATTTTTAATATCCTGTCGGCTCATATACGTCCCACTGCTGGACTCGAGCCTCCTCCAAAATAGGAGGAAAAATGACCTACTATGGCATGCTAGTGAAACATGTTGGAATAGGGATTTATTTCGAGTGTTCCTTTCTCTTGCATAGATGTTATAAGCATATTGTATCTCTTAGTCGTCTTTTACGACACCCACAAGCAAGAGAGGAGGGTGGTGAATTGTATTCTTACTTCGTCACAACACCGACAATTTTATATATCGTTTAAATTTAATATGTCAATATAGACCTCTTCTCATCTTCATATATCTATCTGTCATAATGGAAAGTTAATTCGATATTACTCTGGACAAACAGTTCGCCATAAGCTTTTAAAGTAACATTAGGTAGCACCCTTTTTTTCGGGTGGTCTATGGTCAGCGCACCCGCCGCCCAGCTCAGGAATATTTTAGTTTCGGATAATAAAAAGTAAACAGCAATGATCTCCATAAAATTAGTTAATATCATAATGCAATTAAATATTTAAATCATATATTAAACTGAGCACCAAGAATTACTTACTTTGAGTAACGGTGATCGTGACGTTATCAGAAGCGGAGTTCCCGTTATCATCGAGGACAGTCAATGAGAAGACATACTGGCCTTTGGTGAGAGCAGTCGCATTGGCGACGGACTCATTAAAATTTACAATGTTAGAGTTAGTGGGACCAGAGAGACAACGCCAAGTGTACGCGACTATCCTATGATCATCGTGCGATGCGGAACCGTTCAGTACAGTCCAGGTTTGCGGTAGTGATATGAACTGTAATTATTTAACATGCAACAGGAAAATGTTAGTTACCACAGATTTAGTCTTATAATTTTAAAAAAGAAAAACGTCGTTGGTAATAATGAATAATCATATACATATTATTAATTACCATAGATTTTCTGGTTTTTTGTTATAATTTAGAAATAAAAAGAAATAATAGAAATAAAAAGCTATGTTTAATAGTATTACGATTCGTTGTAATATTACTAAAATGAAATCGTTACTCTATTTGACTAAAAATCATTTTTCAAACCTTCGATACAAATTATTTATAACTTATTTTATGAACAGAAGTATTAGTAATATATAAATATGTATATATTTTAACGTATTTACGTTTTAGACATAAAACGTAAATACGTATTAATATCTTTTACGTAATAAAGCTATTTGTCGAATAAATTAATACCTATTAATCTGCATCTTTTTTTATAAAATGTTTTAACTAATTAAGAGATATTACAAGAAATCCATCGTATTGTTAGACATAAATATACATTTGAAATACATATATTATGAGTTAATAGTTTCCGAATAAGTCTAATTTGATAATATGTCAATTATAATTAATTAAATGTATTAAATTAATTAATCCTTCGGTTTGAAAAATTTTAACGTTTTATAATATCAGTATGTGTTAAATCCAAAAAAGTACATATATCATGTTCAAATCAGACTATTGCAAATTCGGAAAAAAAAAACTATACCACAAAAAAAAAGTATTGTTTTAGTCGCACCAATTCCATTCTTTTCACTACATTTATACAAGACACTTTATACAAGAAAATAACGTGCAACAAGCAGTCGAATTTACATTAATGGCTTTTTACAAATACAAAAGTATTTAGTATTACTAAGTATGTTATGTATGATCTTTTTACATATATATGTATATGAATTGATTATAATTAATCACAGACCAAAATAAGAATTTATTCAATGCAAGCATTTTACCGTTGCTATATCGATTTTTCGGGTATGAGCCCTAACAGGTGCTTTTAGTTTAATAAACATGGTAAAAAAATGTATTATCTTAGAATAATAACATATAGAAGGTAAGTCCACGCACAAAAAGTGAGGCATTTCAATTGGAGCCTAATGGAGCCTACGCCGAAAAGTCCCGTAATGTACAAATCATTGCACTGCACGAACGTACGCAACTCTTAAAAAATAAATAGGTAATTATGACGGCTTGTGCATTCAAATGGTGCCACAACACATTTGAAAAACATAAAAAGGTTTTTAACATTACTTGTAAAAGTATTTCGACGATTTATGTTAATAAAACAAAATTTGATTTCATAATTTGTATAGTGGTTTCCGTGTGTAATCGTCTGCCCACCATTAGTATTTTTAGATTCAAATTTTTAAAGTTCGAAGTACTGACACTATCCTTCTATACGTTATTATTCTAAGCATGCATAAAAATTTGAATCTAAAAATACTAATGGCGGGCAGACGATTACACACGTACATACGGAAACCACTATACAAATTATGAAATCAAATTTTGTTTTTATTAACATAAATCGTCGAAATACTTTTAAAAGTAATGTTAAAAACCTTTTTATGTTTTTCAAATGTGTTGTGGCACCATTTGAATGCACAAGCCGTCATAATAACCTATTTATATTTTAAGAGTTGCGTACGTTCGTGCAGTACAATGACTTGTACATTACGGGACTGTTCCGGCGTAGGCTCCATTAGGCTCCAATTGAAATGCCTCACTTTTTGTGCGTGGACTTACCTTCTATATGTTAGTATTCTGAGCCACCATGTTTGTTTTTATTCAAATATTAAAATTGGCGGCAAAATGTCCAAATCTCAACAAATTTATAGTTTAGAAGACACAAAACATTAATTTAAATAAATAGATTAAATACTTCTAATGAATGGATGATATTTATGTTGATATAATGTATAAGAGTCGTAATTCAGGGTATTACCTCATCTTGTCCAGCGTTCGCGACGGGTGGCGTATTAGTGGGTGGTTTAACGAAAACATGCACATCTGCAGTAGAAGATTGACCAGAAGAATCCGTCACTTTTAATACGAAAGTGTATACACCTTCCGATAGATTTGAGAGCTGAAATAATGATTATCTTTTTAATATTCCATACATATGTGGATTTTTGTACTTATTAAAACTTGCTTATTTGGCATAGGTAATCATAATCGTCACGCTTGACAGGCGGGTTGTCAATGGTAATTGGTGTAGTTTTCCAGGAGAGAGAGCTACTGATATTTTTCCTGGTTTTCATTCTGTTTTCGCCAATCTCAGGGGGAAAATAATGAGTGATCATAAGTTACTTGTCGTTGTATACGGTCACAAAATAGAGCAATGGTGAAATGTAATTTTTTCCTGTTACATTAAATTTCTATAACATTCATTCATGCTGTTATAACCCTGGGATTAATACTGTATCATGGGGTAAGAATACAATTCATCACCCCCTTTCTGCTCGTAGGTGTCGTGAAAGATGACTAAGGGAAAGAGATGATGATGGTGGTATCTTCATAAGTCCTCCGCCTTTAAAGAAAAAGAAAATCCTAAACTGCTTAAATTAAAATTTTATATTATTCATGTATTTATATTAAGTATTAGCCAGTGCTTTATATATAAATTAGGACTTCAATATCGGTCAAACGATAAGCACGGTGTTATCTATTCATTTTAAGAGGAAACATTGTACCACTATACGCCATACTGATAAATATTGATTGCTATTATATGATTATAAGTCCTCGTTATTCCATACATTAGGCTCTCGCCTGTTACTCATGGAGGTAGGTAGAGACCACGTATTTCCATTTGAAATCTTAATATACATATAAAATACGGTGTTATTTATACCAGTTTGTCACAAAATTACATCCATTGACTTTCTAGATAAAAGTCAGATTTTTTTTATTGCCGTTAATGCAAGCAAACGAACAAACAGCTCACCAGATTGCAAGTGATAATGTTGCTCATTAACCTTTGCTAGGCCGCTGCCTACTTTCAAGAAAGTGAAGAGTGTGTGAATATGTGCAATGAGGTTCTATGATACTAAAGGCAAATTGATTAATTGCCGATCCAACAGATTACTTTATGTCCAGCCTAAATTTAAAAAGGTAAACCTAGCGGGTACAATCTAAGTCATCAAAGGACATAATCAAAGTTTTCATCAAAACTAATAACAGTATTACAAAAATATTTTGCCGGTAAAAATTGTAATAATCCGTGTATTGACAGAGTAACAATACAATTTAACTCTCCTTACCAGGGGGTGTCCTAAAAGACGACTGAGGCATATAATAGACAGATAACATCAACACAACGAAAACTCGAAATAAAATTCTATGCCAATCCTTCTGACCAGCACGATATAAGTCAATTTGCCACATATTTACAGGAAGCTAGAGTTTGTCAGTACAACTTATATGGCCTGTAGTGTTTGATCGAAATTTTGATTTCGGCTGATAATCGAGCCGAAACTACGGCCAAAACCGAAACTGAATTCGTGTGATTTCCTACTGCGCTCGGACATGCTCGGTGCACGAGGTGCGAGAGACAAAGTCAGTGCTCATAGTCATCTCAAAAATTTAGTTCTTTTGTTTGCGTCGCGAATTTCGCAGTTTAAGGTAATCACTTCAAAACAGTTATGTTTTATTTCACTATTTATGTGAAGTAATTCATAAATTATCGAAAACATTTGCTGTCTCTGTAATTTTTTAGAAACAAGGCAAACACAAGAGTTGCGTATCACCTTGGTTTATTATAAATCGAAATTATTTTGTTCTTATAGTTAAGTTTCATTTTATATTTATAATAGTAAAGAGTAAAAACTGATTGATTATGATATACTATTTATTTTTCTTCCCACAAAAATATTGACCTTATAATTTACACAGAAGTTTCGGTTTCGGTCGAAACCTAGACAGAAGCCGAAATATGGTTTCGGCCGTAAAAAGTAGTTTCGGTCGGACACCAATGGACTGAGATGATGAAAATTATAAAAAAAATATCCTGACCGATAAAGATGATCTATTAGGTTATAACAAAAATCGTCATATTTATTAATCGTACATACCTGTAAATAAGGTGAATGCGTGTTCTGCATATCAACAGCTTTATTCTCATCCTCGGCGGATTTTGTCCATTCCCAGGATGTTATTTCATGATCATCGGTGGATAGACTTCCATTCAAAGTCAAATTATTGTTAGGTAAGTATATAATCACATCCTGGCCTGTAACATATTATTTTTATAATAAACAAAGATAATGACTTTATTATGACTATGGTATAATTTGGTAATTTTTTTTTAAATCGCCTATATATTTTTCTTTTTAAGATAATCATTGTTTTGCGGGGATTTGACAAACATATAATTAACGGACACAAATTACATTCAGACTCAGAATAACAATTTGGGGATCGCATAAAGTGTTGTCCTGCATGGGATTCGAACGAACGATACTGGCACAATAGGTCGGTATCTTAACCACTCAGCCATCTGTGTAGACATTATAGATACTTCTTCTTCATTACGCTATCAACATCCAATATAGGCCTAGACATATGCCTCCTCATAAGAGGAGTATCGAAGTAATCGCCACGCTTGCCGGGTAGATTGTAGTGTTAAGAGTTTTCTGGAAGAAAGCTGCTGCAGACTCATCTAATGAACACTCACAGGGATTTTACTATTCCCACGGGAAAGTAAAGGGGTGGGGACACATTGTATTAATCCGTCACCACACGTGTATCTGCTTACTACAGGGTTCACTATTCTCGACAGCACATTTAGCAAATAACTTTACGAAAACAAATCTATCTTTTAATACTTTAAAGCCTGCTGCTAGACAGCATTGTGGCGTTCTATACTTTAAGTATCGAACGCCACAATCCTGTGCCGCCTGCATCCAAAGTCCAGTCATCAATAACTGTTATGAAGTATTTTACTAAGCATAAGTAAAGTATGAGCGTGTATCGTCAATAGTTTTAATACCCAAACTTACGTACGAATATCTAAGATTTCTTTTTGGTAGGTTAGTCTGTTTGCATTCCGCTCAGATAACGGCAGAACGCAATGGGATAATATAGACTACCATGCTATCTCTCTTCGTCTTTTGTGTCGATACTGGCACTAGTCTACCCAGCGGGTTACCCTTTGGCGTTCCTACCCATTGGGGTTCATCCATAAAGTACGTAACGTTATTTTCGTGATATTTTGATCCCTTCCCCCTTGTCACAATGGGTCACATTTCTGACACTATCTCCCTAGTGTAAATAATTTGCAATTTTCTAAAATACTAACTGACCCAACAGGCGTTGTTCTAAAGAGACAGGGTTGGAAACATTTTAAAGATTTGGTTTAAAATTGGCATTTTAATACTTAGGATGTATAATTTTGAAAAGTGACGTTACGACTTAGGACCCCTTCCACAATTTGTCACACAGCGTCAACCCCCTCTCCTCCCATTTAACGTGTGAAGTACTTTATGGATGGTCCCTTGATCGACAACATACCTGCATTAGCCTCCGGAGGATAATCGGTGTGATTTAAAACCGTAATATTAGCCGTTGTGGAGTTCTTCACGTGATCCGAATCTTCTACAGTCAATTTAAATGTATAGTTTCCAGGCTGTTTTAGATCATTTAACATTAAAGTGGGACCATCTTGTAGAGGAGGCTGGTAGCCGATAGGGCCCAGGGTCAAATCCCAGTGCCATGATATGATTGCATCATCATCCTGATATTAAAAAAGAAAATTCTATAGATCAAACCCACAATAATAGTTAAAGATTATTTTATAAAGCAAAAACTTTTAGTATCAGTGCTCAGAGTTTTATTGCCGGATCTTTTTTAGTGTGGCCGCGTTCCGATCTGGTGGTATCGATCTATAGCTGTCAGCGGCTTTTACAACACCACGAGTAATGTAAGGGTGGCCACACACCATAACGAAGATGACAGATCAATGAATGTCTGTAATTTTACCTTGTTCTTTCGCAGACTAAACTCTTTGTATATACATATGTTTGCTTTTAGAGTTACTTTTCGTTTCATTAAGTTATAAAACACAATCACGCTAAAGAGGGCAGTCCTTCAAAAATAATAATGAATAACATGCATACCTTACTAGCGCTGCCATCGAGAACAGCAACCGTATTTGGCAGCTTCACGGTCTGCGTTTGTGGTGTTATAACGACTTGTGGTGGCGTATTGATACGTTGAGGCGGCAACACTGTCACATTGGCGTAACCCTCGCCATACGAGTTTGTGCCGTTCACAGTCACTTTGAAACTGTATTGGCCTTCTGTTAGTTCAGTCAATGTTACCTTTGCTCCGTTTTGATTCATGTTACCTATTAATAAATTAAAAAAAAAATGTTTATAATCATCATTTCAGCACATATAGAAAGAAAGAAAAACATTTATTCTGTTCTCGTTAAATTTAATAAAAACACAAACAACTAAACAAAAGCGCTTCTTACATAAAATAATACACTTTTAACGAGGAACAAAAAGGCTATTGGCTCAGCTCGTGCTAACTTAAGAAAATAGCGGTGGTATTCTGCCAACACCTGGTATACATGTTAGAAATAATTATCAAAACTTAACTAGAGTGAATGAATGTGCGTATGTGTGTGATTAATATGTGTGGCTGTGTAAAAATATAAATAATTTAGTATATTTTGCATACATATATGATATAGATAAAATGTATATATACCAATAAATAAAATTGGAGTGTCTGTTTGTAATGTCAAAATAATAGGCTTTTTTCATGCTCACGCGGTTATTTGCACGACACATATGCCCTAAAATACAGATTAAAAAAATTTTGTCTGTCTGTCTGTTTGTTCCAGGTAATCTTCAAAACGGCTGGACCGATTTCAAAAATTCTTTCACCAATGGGAAGCTATAATATCAGGGCGTAAACTAGGCTATATTTTATCCCGGTATTCCAATGGGAACGGGAACTACGCGGCTAAAACGACTAAAACCGAAGCGAGGGCGGGTTGCTAGTTATTTAATAAAATATATGTTATTGTATTTATACTGATGTACTCGATAACATATACGTTCCTCTGCTGGTATTGAGTGCTCTTCCACAATGAGAGAACGCTTACTGTATTCGAAATTCTGCTCACTTGGAGTAATGTTATCTGCTTGTGTCCTTAAGTCGTATTTTACGGACTCTTACACTGTCACCAAACGGAATTTATAACAATTATCACAAACAATACTTTTTTTTTTACTGAAGGCAGTATTTATTTATTTTTGTTTGTGGTTGGATGCCTTTGTTCTTGAAGGGATAAGTGGAGTCGCTGAACTCAATTAGAAAACCTCCTCGGTGACCATTCCTAGTATACAGCCAAGTCCTGATTATATTTAAGCATAGTAATTTGGAAAACGATTCAATGAAATTGAGACCCAAATGCGAAGTCACTGATGAGCAAAACATTAATGTGTAAAGGCACTTAAATCTAAAAAAAGAAAACAAAGTACCATTCATGTTACCTGTAAAACCGCCATTCGGCTGACCGACCAATGTCCATACATAACTGTAATGGCTATTTGTTGCCTTCTCGTCGGGTATCACATAGGCTGCTAATGTAACCTCATTCTCTGGTAATTGTACCTTTAGAAACATATTGATTAGTGAGTGCATATCATCGTTTCCACACGGACGAAGTCGCAGGCGATAACTAGTCCAAGACATATAATTAATACAATATTTGGGAAAATTTCTCTATTTGAAGCATTATCTAATTTGCTAATTAATTGCATTGCAGTTGAACAGGCGGTTACTGACTAATATATGTAAGTTAATAAAAAATATTAACGTAAATTTTAAAATAAGCATACCTGTTTAGATATTATAGAAACTGTCAACATTTGTACAGATTTCTGTGATGATGTTTCAATTTTTAAAGCATCACTTTTACCGTCCATATCATCGTTTTTCTTTATAGCATCCACTGGGATTGTTGGACCTTTTGAAAAAGGTCTTGTTTGTACACATGAGCCATGGGCATTTTCTTCGGTACCGGGTACACATTCACAAATTCCATTACGTGTTTTTAAACCCAAGGGTATACAAGCAGAATTTAATGGACAATCATCTGCACCTAATTCACAGGGTATTTTTTCTAAGAAGTTTGATGCATCCATTATCATGTCGCTGTCACTATTCTCTCTATATTTATCAAATGCTCGATCGTCATCATTAATGCTAGGTAAGTTGTTAATAAATCGAGACAAGAATGCGGACTCGTCATCATCTGTAAGGAGATCGTTGCGTCGGCTTGTGTATGGTGAATATATAGAGTCTTTCTCTGGAGAGTAATTGTTAGTCACTTGCCTATAACTCGATTGATCCAGAATATCTGACCAGTTTTCTGTAAATAAATTATTTATTGTACACCCTGCCCACAGAAAAATTAATAAGATTAAAATTTTAATTAATAGTATTAATATTTCTGTGACCCTGCCTGATTCTATATTATATAAGTCGCTTAAGATTTTTTTTGAGTCTTAAGACCTACTATATTCGGTAATATTTGTATTTTTAATATAAGATAAGATACTTTTTATTTGTGAAAACATGTGTAGGTAAGTTCTTAAACAATCTATTATTAATTGGATTCAACATGTTCTGCCACTATAGGGGCGTACAAATTGTCATAACATTAATTAATTTACATTTATTATTACATTATTATTATTCTATATTACAATATCATTTAAATATATATATTAGAAATTTAGAGGAATGTCTATGTCATATATCAATTAAAAAATAAATAATAGCAAAGTGAAATGTCATATGTTAAAATAATGTAAAAAAGGTACATTTATATAGCCTTGTCATTTAAAAATTCCTGAACACTGTAATATGTCTTATTGATAAGAAGGTCCTTAGCTTTTTGTTTAAATGAATTTATATTTAAGGTTTTATATGTATTTGGTATTTTATTAAAGAGAATAGGTGCCATACAAAATATACTCTTGCCCATATGAGCAGTTTTGGCGCTGTGCATACGAAGTCTATTATTGTCGCGCCGACTACGCTCGCTGTGATCTGACAGACGAGGAAATAATTGAGGGTTATTTTTTACAAATACTACTGCTTCCATGATATACAAACAGGGGAGTGTCAGGATCTTATGCTTACTGAAAAATGGCTTACAGCTATCTGTGAATTTTAAATTGAACATAGAGCGGATACAGCGCTTTTGTATTTTAAATATTAACTCCCTGTTCGTAGAGTTGCCCCAGAACATTATTCCATATCTAAGAACAGATGCCACTAACCCATAATATGTACGAATAATTCAGGCTGTTCAGCAAAATATATTCGTGGACTATTTTTGGTTAGATTTTCAACGAATGTATCACACTAGTATTAGGTATGCTTTAATATTTTAGAAAGTAAACATATACTTATGTAAAATACAAACAAATTATTCTCAAAATTAATATATTTGCGTTGCCGCCAAAATTAGGTAGACAATAGACTGTAGGTGAAGGTATTTAATTTAAAAAGATTAAAATTTACACATCTATACAAATCAATAAAATTGAAGTGTCTGCTGTTATATCAAAATACTGGGGTTTTTCATGCTCACACGTTATTTGCACGATATGCCTAAAAGCCAGTTTAAAATTTCGTGCGGTAATTTTATTTGCGCAGTTGTACATAAAAATACCCGCATATGTGCGCGATCAATTCAACGAGGATAGCGAGTGTGTCGTAGATATGCCGTAGATAATAGTATTAGTTGGGAATGGTGTTGCAGGACCATTGATAGTTTGGCTATCGATGGTTGACCTGGAAAACTATTCATAATATCGATAGCACTATCGATCCATCCATCCATAAGCCTACAGACGTCCACTGCTGGACATAGGCCTCCCCACGAGAATGCCACTCGGAACGGTCCTGTGCCACTTGCATCCAACGGTTCCCTGCGACTTTGAGAACGTCGTCAGTCTACCTAGTGGGCAGTCGTCCTACGCTGCGTCGTTCGATTCGTGGTCGCCACTCAAGGACCTTTCTTCCCCAACGGTTGTCGGTTCGACGAGTGGCCTGTCCATTGCCATTTCAACGTGCTCATTCTGCGGGCTATGTCGGTTACACCCATTCTTCTACGGATTTCCGTGTTCCGGATTTTATCACGTAGAGAAATACCGAGCATAGCGCCCTCCATAGCACGTTGAGCGACTTTGAGCTTTTTTTATTAAGAAACCACGTTTCAGTGCCGTAAGTCATCGCTGGTAACACACACTGGTTACAAACCTTTGTTTTCAGACATTACAGAATATTGGACAGGAAGATCCTCTTCAAGTTTCCCGAACACTATCGATAGTATCGTACTATCGATAGCTCTCCATGAGTAATAGTATTAATAAGAGCGACATTATCAATAACAATGCATTCGATAGTACATATTTCTAAAGCCATTAGTATCTTTAAACTAAAACTATCGATAGTTCGACTATTTTGGACAATCGATAGCCAGAAATTTCTTAATAGTATTGCTTTATAACGTAGTTGGGTTCCTATTGCTTATGCTGTGTTTGATTGTAATGAATTTTGTTGTTACTTTTAGTGTGGTTAACTTGAAGGTATAGTTTTCCGTGTGGTGACGGCATAAGAATACAGTTCACCACCCCCTTTCTTTTCTCTCGCAAGGGAAGGAGAACTCGAAACAAAATATTATGCCAACACGACTGACCAACGTGATATAGGTCAGTTTCCCTCCTCTTGTAGAAGAGGTTCTAGCTCAACAGTGGGAGGTATATAAGTTGAAATGATAATGGTGAATGAATGACCTGATTAAAATAGGTTGATTTACTCTATAATGGTGGAAATTTAAATAAACTTCTTTAAGAATAATGTCGTTACTTGACTTACTACATAACATAACTTTAGACAACAATACTATCGAAAAGCCACTAGATATGGATAGTATAAAACCGTCGATAGTAACAATAGGTTATAGAAAAACTAGTGATTTTTTCAATACGATAGATACTATTGATAGCATTACTATCGATAATATCACTGTTATCATTAATATTGCTCTTGCAATGCTATCGATAGTATTACCTAACGCATTACGATAAAATCGATAGAATATCGATACATTTGCATACATGTTAACTAACGATAAACAAACGATTGTCTATCGATATGCAATATTAGTTAGAAATGTGATTCTCGACGAATATGCCTGACTTGGGCACTGAAATACGTTATTGATAACGGAGATGTCGTCCTCATCATTTTTTTTCATTATTGCCGTTGGTGGCAAACGAGAAAACAACACACCTGATGGTACGTAATACCGCCACTTATGGACTAGGGCGCTGCCTACCGTGAAGAAAGGGAAGGTAGTGTGAATGCGTGTAATGAGGCTCGGTGATACTGAAAGCGTCACCAAGAAACCCACTACATACAAACACTCTCCGAAAGTTGGGCTTCCAGCTCTCGCTCGCCGAACAAAGTGCAGTAACAAATTTCTACTACTCGCACGTCGGTTTTTTGCGAGTCTGGTATCGCCCTGGACAGACCGACTGGTGGCTGTAGACAGACCGACTGGTGGCTGTAGACAGACGACAATAAATTGTGTGTTTCTACCACATAACTAAGCTCAAAATCACTCAGCACACTGTGAAGCGGATTATGATCAGGATATTTCTACATGATAAAACATGGCAATGGCCTTAAAAAAACATGGCAATGACTGCTCATTCCAAACATCGTTCGAAAGCTGCTGCGAAGGAAAGATTCACTAATGGCGATCTGTGTCAGCTGTGCAGTGTAGGAGGGATTTCCATGTGGAATTTGTTAAATTGATATTCGGTTGCAGACAGCCCTTGAATGCAGGCGGCACAGGACCGCGATATATGGTGTTCCCAAGGTCAGCAGTATGGAAAAATAGAGTGACATGTTGTCTATAAATTTTTTATATTTGGCTGAAATTAAATTTTAAAATCTTTTTAAAATTTTGTCGTATAATAAGTGTACTTTACCAAGAGATAAAAATAGGGCTAGGCTATGCAAAATATGGCTCTGATTCATTCTGTTTTTATCCGACTCCTGACTCCTTTAAACTCGATTTTGGCCCATTTTAAATGATCAGATTTCATTTAAATGTTGTAGACTTATCAAGGGCCAATGACAACATGTTAATTCAATAAGATTATCTCATTATCTAGATTGGGATCTCCATGATTAACAGTTTCTTACAAATCCTTTGCGTGAGAGCGAGAAAGATAGAGTGCACCGTTTCAGATCTACAAACTCAAAGTGAAAATAAATATATTTAAAAAAAATTAAAGACTCGCTTTAATAATAAATCAAATTAAAATGAAAATGAAGTCTTAATATAATCACAAAATAATACATAAAAAATATCAGTATTATTGCGAAAAAAGCTTGATAAAAAGTTCCATGCTTTTTCTCAATAGTACTAACATTTTTTGTCCATTATTTTATTCCTATATTAAGAATTACTTTTCATTCTTTAGTTTCATTTATCATTAAACAATGTTTTAGATTTTTCAACTATATTTACTAACTTTTCTTTCATCATATACATTGCTAAGTTACTGGTTATATGACCGGCCACCTGCCACCACACCACACCACATCAAAGCTATTTGGGAAAATAACTGTGGACTAAACAGCATCAGATGAAGTTGGCCTAGATTTATGCTAGACTCTGTTACGATCCATCCATCAGCCTACAGACGTCCACTGCTGGACATAGGCCTCCCCACGAGAATGCCACTCGGAACGGTCCTGTGCCACTTGCATCCAACGGTTCCCTGCGACTTTGAGAATGTCGTCAGTCCACCTGGTGGAGGGTCGTCCTACGCTGCGCCGTCCGATTCGAGGTCGCCACTCAAGACCTTTCTTTCCCAACGGTTGTCGGTTCGACGAGCGATGTGGCCTGCCCATTGCCATTTCAACGTGCTAATTCTGCGGGCTATGTCGGTTACACCCGTTCTTCTACGGATTTCCGTGTTCCGGATTTTATCACGTAGAGAAATACCGAGCATAGCCCTCTCCATAGCACGCTGAGCGACTTTGAGCTTTTTTTTTCTGTTACGATACCTAAGAACAATGTCATAGTTTTGTAGTATTCGTAGCCGCTACAAACACAACAAACATACAAACACAATGTTTACAATTGGAGTATTAACTAGCAAAGACATTAATTAATGATTTGGCACAGATTAAAGTAAAAATATAAATATTTTATCAAAGAACTTACATGTTAAAAAATCTTATCAGTTAATAGATCAAAATAGAATTATTTATATATTCTTTTAAACATAACATGGTTAAACTTAACATTAGCAAAGGAAGTATTTTTTAATCACATCGCAGTTATTATATACAAAAATACAGAAAATAAATTTTCTAGTATTAAATTTTTTTCTCTTCTACCAAATGTGTTGGATACAGGTAGCTCCACAAAAGCGGACAATGACGGTTGATATTATAAGCTTGACAGGAGTGTGTATCTGACCATTGTCCTGGTGCTCCCTTTAGCTGATTTCCATAACTCCCAAAAGGAATTAAGGGGTCATGGCACATTGTATATGTAACAAAGCATTCATCAGCAAAACCTATCAAATTTAAAACGATTCAGCAAATTTCGTTTTAAAGAAAAGGCCGCCGTCGCTCAGGACGCCTGGCAGATGTGAAATATTGCAATTATTTTGTACAAATATATCCATACCAATAAATAAAATTGGAGTGTCTGTTTGTAATGTCAAAATAATAGCCTTTTTTATGCTCACACGGTTATTTGCTCGGCTGGACCGATTTCAAAAATTCTTTCACCAATGGAAAGCTATAATATCAGGGCATAAACTAGGCCATATTTTATCCCGGTATTCTCACGGGAACGGGAACTACGCGGGTAAAACGACTATAACCTATAACCGAAGCGAAGCGAGGGCGGATTGCTAGTTATACGTAAAAGAACAGATTACGACAGGTATCAATATGGCATATAGTATTAATAAAATACTACGGTTTTTTATCCAAAAAAATCATGATTGTTATTCAATAAACATTTATTTTCATTAGATTACACTATAGGTATTTGTTTAGGTTAATAATTTATTTCGAGCTCACTAGATGGTATTGTACAAAATTCTAAAACAGAATGTTTGTTATACAAATGTACATATCCAAGCGTGGCGTTAACGCCACACCAACATCGGGTTGAGAGCCCACAGAGCTCACCTACAGTTCAAAAGCTCAATGATCAGGTTCACCCTTGCCTATAGATGTTTCACATCAAAAAGTGAAAAAAAGACATAATCCTATAACATTACATTTAAATATATCTCACCATTTGGCAGTACTGGTTTAACCAGTATCATGGAGACATGGGAGGATTCCCATTTCCGGCCACCTGTTCTCTGCAACGGCAAACACAGCTCATCACTAACACACTCAATATGGAAACACCTGGCATCATATATGAACACTATATTGCATGACTCAGCTAAGCAACATTCCATCACACACTGCTTTAAGCCTTTCAGTCCAGTTTTCTCAGTGTAGTTGCCCGCTGTTAAATTACCTAGAAAGAGAATAGGTTTAGTTGTATATATCATCATCATTTCAGCTCATACATGTGTTGGGCTCAAGCCTCCACCATAATGGGAGGGAAATTGACCAACCAAAATAGTCAGATGTGTTGGTATAGAGTTTCATTTCAAGTTTTCCTTCTCTTGCATGTTATAATATGCATATTTAATTCCCTAATTATTTGTTTTTCCGACACCCACAGCCAAGAGAGGGGGGGGGGGGGGGGGGGGGGGGTGTTGGTGGTGAATTGCATTCTTACTCCATCACCACATAGAGAAGGGTTAAATATATAGCTGGGCTTTACTCTATGTACAACAATTTTTTTGTTTAGTATAAAAATCTTTAGCAATTTATGATTATTTTATATGTACATAAATGTTCTTGTACTAACTGATCTGAAATGTAACAGGCCGGCCTTATAGATTTAATATAGTCTAATATCAAAAATTCATAGTGCTGAGGATTTATTAATAGGAAATATTAAGTATAGCACTTATAGAATTAAAAATGTGAATTTATAGATGAAAATTCGATAAAAATTGTAGTCTATTAATTCAATGTATGCCTTTATTAATTGTTTTGTAATTCACTATCAAGCATATTAAAGATATTTAGCAGGATACATTGTTCCACAGAAGAATTGTCGTCTGTCCTGTATATAACTAGGAAAAACAATATTCTAAGGTTAGAACAGATGTCAGGATATTTGAGGATCTACTAATGATCATAGAAAATCATTACTGCTGAGAATAGTTTATACCATTATTTAGATTAAAAATCTGTATAGGGCAGCATTTCATTTATTATGAATAACGAAAAAAATCTTACCCACTGGCATGTAATTTAAAAAATTCTTTGGATATAATTTGGGGCATTTATTATTTTCATAGTTTTCAGTCCATGGTTTGTTATAGAGTCCAAAACATAGATATGCATTTAATGTAAATACTAGAATGAATAATCTGAGGCATATGTTGGGACCACAGCTCATTGTTTAGGTATTTAATGTTGTGAGGATATATTTGTCGCACTATTTCACCACGTCAAGAGAAGTTATTCAAATTATCTGAATTACTGAAATAGCGTTAGAGACATAATAATGGCGTGGGCGATGTGGGAGTGACTGAAATGATAAGAGATTGAATGTAATTAATGATAGTAAATGTTGTTTTATTTTCAATATAGTCAAATCAAAGACCGCACTCGCTGTTTCGAATTAACTGTCAATGTCACAAATGTCATACCACATTATTTTACTCTTGTCACACTCGGTCATAATTTTTACGTTCTCGCAATAGTATGCACATGACTTCTGACATACAGACTAGCTAGCTGCTAATATATCTATGACAAGTTCGCCTTGAGGGATTTCTATTAAACGTGCTTAAATCATTTCCTGTGGGCTTAGATTATATTAGGATTCAATCCATAATGGATTTGGAGCAGTGCCCCCTATTGTCCGATAGAGGCAATGCTCTAAATCCTATATAAATTGGTCTCGATAACGATATAAACACTTTAACGCAAATATTCATGCTAAGCCCAGTGGAACGTATCGAGCTATATCCGGCAAACATGTTCGCGGCATTATGTAGTTCCATGAGTTCAAATTTTTAGTTTCGGTCTATGTCTTGAAATCAATGCCCATAATTAAATAGGTCTGTCCGATTCTTCGGTTTAGTCGAAAGCTAATCAATTTATAAATTCTCAAAACTAAAATCTTCAGTGGATTTACCTTCATACCTAGCAGCCATAGGCTTGTCACTGAAGAAAGCAAAAGGTAAAATTAAAGTAGTCAATTTAAATATTAATAACGAAGTTATTAATCGCACGCTTTCGTCCTTAATGCAAAGCATATAGTATAGCCGTATTGTGCATCATAATTGTATACTTAACAAAATACTATTAGGGGTGGTCGATAACAGCTAAACTGTGAAACCTGTTCCTACAAATGTAAATTGTTTATGCTAGAATTGTCGCCGAAGTACTACAAAACACAGTACATGGCGAATATGTTAAACACTTTATATACATGCCAATAGGTTCAGTTAGCTATTTCAATATATTGGCACGGAAACACTGATCTCTCAGGTCGGGGACCTTTCACCCCTTAAATGGCCTCCTGCCTCTCTTAGTTATTTCAATATACTGGCGCAGAAACACAGATCTCTTAGGTCGGGGATCTTTCACCCCTTAAATGTCGGGGATCTTTCACCCCTTAAATCTCTCAGGTCGGGGATCTTTCACCCCTTAAATGCCTCCCCTTACAGCCATCCCGAGCCTCGCTCTTACAATCTGAAATTTAGACATCTGATTCTGTTCTCCGATATGCCCAAACTCGGTTTGCCGATATATTTGAATCTCGTATTCAAATATATCAACACTGATCTGCTTTCTGCTCTGAAATTCAGACACATCTGATTCTGTACTCCGATGTGCCTAAACTCGGTTTGCTAATATATGCGAATCTCGTATTCAAATATATTAGCACTGGTATCTCTCGCTAATACCTGATATATCATTACATTGAAATAGCCTCTGATAAACACTGGTACTTAACTATACTAGTAACTCATATAATTCGATCGAATATAATGTATACACAATAAAATATTACTCACGTGTTACTGTCACGACGACTGGCACTCAACTCCGCGACTGCCTCCTCTCGTTCGATCTTAGTAGCCACTGCGCCACCGCGCGCGCCCATTGTGGGCCTAATATTCTTTGTTATTGTTACAATCTTATGTGTGTTTACTCTCATATTACTTCGCTTTCGCGACAAGAATAGAGAAAAGCATGTTTCATTGTGTTATTCTTTTTAATAAAGGTGACCTGCATAAGCAAGAAGAGAGAAAAGCAGCGTTCTGTCGGCTTCTCGTCGGCTGTTATGGAACAGGAACAGCTTCTACGATTTATAGACAACAGTTCCATTCTCTTATATTTCAATATCTATTGTTTTTAACTGTTTCGATATATACGCCTCACTTCTAAATACTTTATATATTTGTACTTGCTATGTCCGTGAGAATTCGGTCATTATCGGTCGGCTTTGCGGTCGATTCAGAACAAATTTTCGGCAAATCGTTCTCATCGCACATGGTTCCCAGGACATGTGACATCTTAAATTCTTAACTAAACTATTTAATTTCACGCGGATTAGGCCGACATCGTTCCGATGGTGAACATCGTTCCTATGACTATGTTCATATATGCAGGTGTGTATTATATATATTATAGGTGTGTATTATATATGTTCATATATTATATGCAGGTGTGTATTTACACATCACTAACCCTCTTTGTGTCTAACGAACCCACCTCTGTGAGCTTCCACTGTTTAAGTCCCATCGTAAGTAAATGCTCGGAAAAAATATATGTAACTGGGAATCGTCCGTGTGGTGACGGAGTAAGAGTATAATTTATCACTCACTATTTTTACGCCTTGAGTGTTGTAAAAGACTACTATGGGATGTAATATGCATTTAACATCTATGTAAGAGAAGGCGAAAATTCTTTACCAACTTAACTTACCAGAATGGTATAATAGGTCAATTTGCCTCCTATTGAGGTGAAGGCTCGAGCTCGGCAATGGGACATATTTATATGAATAAAGTGGCGGCGTCTATATAGCCGTTCAACAATAAAAACAGACAAAGATATGACATCCTACATATTTGTTTTTTTTTTTTAAAGACACTATCATGCACTGAAGAAATAATTCCTGTATTTCGGGGGACTTTACCAACATATAATTTATGGACACAAATTACATCCAGACTCAGAACAGTAATTTGTGGATAGCACAAAGTGTTGTCTTGCGTGAGGTTTGAACCACTTACAACTCTGGCA
This sequence comes from Lymantria dispar, assembly GCA_032191425.1. Classification (NCBI taxonomy): domain Eukaryota; kingdom Metazoa; phylum Arthropoda; class Insecta; order Lepidoptera; family Erebidae; genus Lymantria; species Lymantria dispar. Next base: position 16,682,864 of record CM063458.1, read on the forward strand.
TGGTAGATCGGTATCTTAATCCCTACACCATTTGTGCAGTCAAAGTATTTCCAGAAATAGATCTTAAAGAATACCGATATCCTGGCCTATCACCGGGGTGTCGATATTAGGATGAGTCATAGAAAAGTAATCGGGCTGGCTGGACCGATGTTGATGAATTTTTCTGTGCGTTTTCAAGGGGATTCGAGAATGGTTTAGATCCACAATTGAACCCAGCAGATGGCACTGCTGTCGATTGCAAGGAGAATTCGTTTTATTTTATGGTGACGGATGGTCATAGATTGGATGAGTGATAACGAATTAACATGGATGTAATAAGTGGTGATGGATAGGATGTGTGATGATGGATGGATTGAGTGATGAGATTGGATTGAGAGGGATGAAATGATTGGTGCCGGATGGTGATGGATGGGATGAGTTGTTACAAATGGGTATGGATGGGATGATTCGGACGAATGTAGACTTGACTTGACTTTCACTTGTCTTAATCTTTTTATAGGCAGTTATCGTCCACAGCATTTCATGCCTCCTTCAGACATAAATCACATCTCCACACTGTCCACACACTTACACTAGAAATAATTTATATGGCAAAACAACGTTTGCCGGGTCAGCTAGGGTATATACTCGTATATTCACTTCCGGCATTAACAAAGTCTAGGAAATGGCACGGGTGGCCTACTTAATAAGTGGAGAAGGCATACATGATAGATTTTAGGGAGCTTCGATATTTTTCGGTCGACCTGGACAATTAAGTGGTGTTAAAAAAAGAGCGAATAATATAGATAGTTCGTGGTGAGGAGAATGCTATAAAAAAGATTCTAGTTTTATGCCTATTTTCCTTTTCTCACATTATTGAATACCTTGGAGAGTGGAAGAATGTAAGAAGCGGAGAGTAAAGAAGAATGTATGAAGGCAAGAAATTACGCGCTCAGAACACAGAAATAATTATAAAATTGCAAAATTATAGTAGTTATACTTATAATGTAGTGCAATGGAATAAGTTTAATCAAGTCGTTACATTCGAATAATTTTGTTATTGTTATCTCAAAGTAACGTTTTGTAAACACGAATACAACATTTAATTTAAAAATTTTATTGTAAGAGTAGAGATAAGGAATATTGCAGTTGCTATATTTCGATTCTTATAACATCTCAACTGAAGAATGGGTGCCGGGCAGATAGGAGGCATAGCTACATTATGTGAATATGACCTATATTAGTAATAATTTCATGTCTATATAGCAGCATTACGTATGCTATATTATATATATTTTAAGTACCTAAGCGTATGTACGCACGTGTATAAAAAATTTTACTAATTGATATCGATGTTCTTGTTTCAGTGGATATAGATTTTAATAATGCTGCTGGTTTTATTGGTGTTAAGCCTGATGCTGCGGAAGGTCAATTTATTGTAAGTTTTAATACTTAATTATTATTATATTTCTTTATTATCTATTATTAATATCATAATAAAAGAGTAAGATTCGGCAATCTAGAGCGTAACAGAGCGAGTGACATCAATTCAGCAGGAATAAATATTAAAGTCGGGTTATAATATAGGCTAACAAAATGAGAGAAACCCTATAGGAGATATAACAAAGTTAACACATATAGGAGACTAATTTAGGGATAGAGATTGTAAAACATTTACTTACATTAAACATTTATCCGTGTGGTGACGGAGAAAAAATACAATTCATCACCCCCTTCCCTATCCCGACTAAGGGATATAATAAACATATAACATCTATGCAAGAGGAGGAAAACTCGAAACAAAACTCTATGCCAAAACGTTGGCGTTGAGAGGAAGCCTCCCACCCGGGCTGGGCGTAATTTGCTACGCTGACGATACACTTGTCACAGCCCGGGGTGGGACGCTAGAGGATGTGGCACGCCTAGCAACTCTCGGCACCGAGAAGATTTTCAGGCGGATCGAAGCGCTGGGGTTGAGGGTAGACCTGGACAAGACGGAGGTCCTCTTGTTCCATGGCCTCCGTACCGCCGGGCCTCCCGCCGGCGCTTCGATCACCGTGAATTAGGTCACCATCAGCATCCAGGCCCACATGAAGTACTTGGGCCTGGTGCTCGACGGGCATTGGTGGTTCCGGGAGCATTTCCGTCGACTTGTTCCCCGGCTTGTCGCGCCCTTTCTTGGCTGATGCCGAATGTGGGCGGACCCAGCGCTACGTGCCGACAGCTGTACATGGGGGTGATCCGGTCGATGGCCCTGTACGGGGCACCGCTGTGGGCGGGGTACCTGACCATCCGTCAGGGGGGGGGGCTCTTGTGGCGACCACAGAGAGTCATGGCGATCAGGGTCATACGCGGTTACCGCACGGTGGCAACGGAGGCAGCGTGCCGGCCTCCTGGCTGGAACTCCCCCGTAGGACCTGGAGGCGGTGATGCTCGCCGGAATTTACCGGCGGGTGTCGAAGACGCGCACCCGCGGCGGTATGGTCTCGCTGAAGGAGATTACCGCCTGGCGGGTCGACGCCCGACGAGACGTCATTGCCCGTTGGGCAGTCCGGCTGGAGAGGCCTCGGTACGATGTCAGGACCGTCAAGGCCTTCCGGCCGGTACTGATGGAGTGGTTGGAGCGGACGCACGGGGTGCTTTCCTTCCGACTGGTGTAGGTGCTGACGGGGCACGGTTGCTTCGCCAAGTACCTGCACAAGATTGTCAGGAGGGAGAGCACACCGTCCTGCTACCACTGCGATTGCGACGAGGATATGGCGCAGCACACGCTCGAGATCGTGTGTGCTGCGTGGGCGGGGGAGCGCCGTGAACTTGTCGCGATCATCGGTGCTGACCTGACGCTGCCGACCATCGTCAGGGAGCTCGACAGCGTCAGGAACTGGGACGCGGCCGTCTGTGAGGCCGTAATCTCACGGAAGGAGGCGGGGGATCGTGCGCGAGAGGAGCTCCTCTTCGGCGACATGTTCCGCCGCCGGCGACTGGGGCGGCGCAGGCGCGACTACCTCCGCCTGATGTCGCCCTAGCCGAGGTTGCGGGTAACTGGCCCGGGAATTTAGTCCGTTACCTGCAGAGAGGCTGACCGCGCGACGGCGACCGATGTCCCGGGACAGGGACGTCGAGAGGTGAGAGCACCCGAAAGGATATTCCGTCGGGCCGACCACTGACGGCAAGTCACCCTACTCCGGTGGTCGGCCCAAGAACGAGGCGACGTGGGTACGGGTGGATTATGGGCCCGCGCGCCGTCCTTTGGTCGCCCCGGATGAAATGGACCGCGTGTGCGCTTACCATAGCCCACCCATAAAAAAAAATGCCACAACGTTGGACCAGCGCGGTATAGTAGATCATTTTTATGTCAATAATACTGTAAACGGTACTACTGTTGTTTAACTTTACTTATTTATAAATTCAGGTTATGTTTTTTTCGCATGCAATGATGTTTTGCACAGGAGCATTAATTGAAGCTCATGTGGTGTTAACAGCGGCTAGTTGTGTATATGGCGAAAGATACAAATTCGATATATTTGCTGGCACACATAGGTTTTTAGAATATTCTGGTATATCGCGACAAGTTCAGCATCTTTGTCTTCATAGAGGTATGTATGTTTTGTAATTTTAACAAATACAATGTAATCGTGGGTATCGTAAAAGACGGCTAAGAGATAAAACGTGCATATAACATCTATGCAAGAGAAGGAAAACTCGAAATTAAACCCTATACCAGCACGTTTCGCCAGCGCGGTATAGTAGGTCAATTTCCCTCTCATAACGGAGGAGTCACGAACCCAGCAGTGGGACGTCTGTGGGCTGATATGATGATGATGAATATAAATTCTAGAACTATTCCTTAGCTGAGGTCATGGTAGGAGATTAGTACACCATCCGCAGGGAGCTATTTTATTATCGTGAAGACAGCAGTGATACATGAAATTGTTATCCGGCGGGTGAGTTAAGGCATTTGTACCGATGGCGAGGTAAAATAACACAGGTTACCATCTGGTCAACAATTATATTAACAAGGTGGATTGACGTCAGGCAGGCGATCGGATATAAGACGATTGCCAATAACTATTGCTATAAGTACGATAGGAAAAAAAGTGCGTATTGCGTCCACTTCAAGCGATTGTGGTAAGAGCAGGATGATGAAGACTCAGCTTATGTGAAGCTGGCATTGCACCAGGCATTTAGTTTGAGCGTAAATTTTTTATCATTATTTAATTGAAATTGAATAATTTTTGATAACACAGGTTACAACCACACTGAACGATGTAGCGATTGTTCACCGGACAATATTGCCCTACTTGTTTTAAACCGACAATTTTCTTTCAACTACAAAGAGATTGGTTCGGATTTTGTTATTAATCGGGTGCGTTATGGCGTATCATCTCCTAATCGAAATGACTTATATCAAGATAAAACCTGCCGTTACTACGGGTGGGGCAGTAGACGAAACGTAAGTCTACTTATTTAGCACCTATATCGACTTCTCCTTGTATAATTTAATAATGACATTATTTTATTTTATACTATTTGTGATGATATCTAATAACGCCCAATAATGAGTATGTAGTGTACCTACTGTGTAATGTTTAATTTATAATTACTTTAGTCATCGTTTCAGTAAATCTAATAATCTTATGGACCTTACAACTATTATTTCGTGTATTTTGTTGCTTGAGTTATGATGATAGTCCGGCTTGTCAAGAACAAGTCTCGGTCGAGAAACCTTCTTAATCCGGAATGTAGGCGGTCTTCGCGACCACTAGGGCGTTGCGTTAGTGATAGTATTTACTTGCATATTGTTTCATATACTGCCTGATGATCACAATTCGATATTACTCTGTAATGTTGTCCTACGGATCCCGTGTAGTCTAGCATAATCAAACATTAGGTATTGAGCCGAAATGGTTGTGTCGTCCACACAGTCTCTATTATTGAAACTTTATCCCTAACCGAAAAATCTTCCCTGATCTTACGACACCCCCTCGGGCAGACGCGTTAGCATAGGAGTTAGGACTTTATTTCCAGTTTTCTTTCTCTTACGAAGAGAGAGATACAATTCACCACCCACGTGAAATTTTTATTTCGTACTAATTTAATTAAGTCGGCGTTTAAAATGACAACCGTTTTGTACAATACAACATTCAACTTGGTTAGGTAACGATTTTACTATTGCCTTTTATATCTTTAGAGCTTCATAGCTGCCTTTAGGTCTTCCATGGTGTCGTAGCCAATATCTTAAATAATATTTACTACTTATCATCTACACAATCGATAATCAATTAGAAATAATGTAAGTTTTAATTTTTAATATGACCGGGTTCGATTCCTGAACTGCGTACAATTTTTTTTTAACTAGGTATGTAGCAGTTTTCTTTTCACTAAAATCGATGACATGGTTCCTAAAACAGATCTTTATACGTCTTATACTTTCACATTTGTCTCTAGGTACTGACCGATCTGAATGGGACATTCTGTGCAATTGAAAATAACATTAAATTAATACTCAGTTAAGGTTTTATAATACCTAAATGATTGTTCTGTATATCATAAATGATTGTTCTGTATTCGTTTCAGGGTTATTTGATACCATTATTAATTGATATTAGAAAAGTGAATGTTGTCATTTTGCCGCCAGAGAAATGTCTGCGGATGTTCCAATGGGACAATAAATTTCTCTGTATTCAACAGCAACCATGTAGAGTATGTGTCTACTTTTTATCATACATATCTAACTTTAAATTTGAAGTGCTACGCTAAAGTAGCAGTAAATTAATACTAAATTAACCATTGTTTGGCTGCATGTTCGAGAGACAGATCTTAATTTGCTAAAGTAGTACAGACAATCGAAACGCGATAATTTGGACTTGTAATATGCTATTAAAATTACACGCAAGAGCGCTTCGTCTAGTGTAGGTACTGTCATATTCTTAGTTATGGTGTAGGTAAGGATAAATGCGGGGAGGCAGAGGTCTGTTGGTAATGGGTCCTGACTTTCTTCAAGCGCAGATTGGCCTACGTAGATAATTTTTAGTTACAATATTCATTACATCAAGTGACTCTAGCTGGATATTATTTGCACAGTCGAAATTCCAACTGGGCAAACCAATTAAGACAAAAAAGGAGAACTTAAATTATAAATTTAAGTTCTCTTTTTTTTGTCTTAACAAAAAGCGTAAGTAAATAAGCTGCTTACGTCCCTTGGTCTGTTTAAAAATGCCCGAGTAAAGGGAGATGAGTTTTGGGTTAAGAGCCCTTAGCGCTCACCCACCAGTCCGGGTAAAATTGTCACAGCCATTTGCGGCTACACAACTATGTAAGTCACACAACACAAAAAAAAAGGAAAGAAGGAGATTTATTGTATTCTTAACGTGATGACAGTCGTCAGACGATTAATTTGTCCCCGATTTACTTTACAATCTATGATTAATTAATTATGCATTTATTCTCGATTGTCTCCAAATTAGTATATACTTATTAGTTATTTGATCTAATTTTTGGTGTTTAAAATTTTAGTCTGATAAATTTGGAGCATTATGTCCGGTGAGTATATTTGGCATTTATTTGGTTAACTAAGGTATTGAAATAATTCCCGTTCAAATCCAATGGCCAACCTATTTTAGAAATGTTATCTACACTAATATTATAAAGAGGAAAAATTTGTATTGTTGTGTGTGTGTATGTTTGTAATGAATAAACTCAAAAAATACTGTGTCGATTTCAAAAATTCTTGCACCGTTGGATACATTATCCCTGAGTAATATATGCTATATTTTATCCCGGTATCCCCGCGGCAATGGGAGCTACGCGGGTAAGGCGACTGTAACCGAAGCGAAGCGAGGGCGTGTTGTAGTAGCATATTATATAATAGTAAATTGTTACTTATGCTTATAGCACTGAAGAAATGCAGTGAAGGAACTGTATCCGGCGAGTTTTTTGTTTTAGTTTGATAGCATCTCAAGACGCTGCCCAGGGTGACCGCAGCGGAGGGCGGCTAGTTGTCACAATCCGCTTTATGATCGCTATTTGACTTCAAGGGTCTATCCCGCGATTACCTACAGGGCGTGATCGTGTAGTCTGCCAATACGATTTACCCGTATAGTATATTACCCGTTCCTGTGGGAATACCGGGATAAAATATTGCCTAAGGTACTCCTTATATAGACCACTACCTGGTAGTAAAATATTAACAAAATCCGTCCAGCCATTTTGAAGATTACGCAAAACAAACAGACAGACAGACAGAAAGACAGACAGACAAAAATGTTTTAAACTGATTTTTAGGCATAAGTATCGTGCTGCAAATAACAGTATCAGCATGAAAAAAGGCCATTAATTTGACATTACAAACAAACACTTCAATTTTATTTATTTGTATATCTAGATATGGTAAATAAGTAACTAAAAAACATGACATTTTTGCCAGCTTGTGCTTATTGAAATGTAGGAGAATTTCTTAATAGTTTTTCTAATTAATATATTTAACTGGTGGTAACAAAGCCAAGTTGGCTTTAATTATTATATTTATTATTTTATAGGATGATGTGGGCTCTGTTGTTGTATGTTCCGGTTTTGCACGAGGAATAATGATTTCACGTCTTGTGGATCGTCCTTGTGGTGTGGGCTTTTTAGATTTGAGCCAGTACACGAAGTTTCTGATGTGTGGTGTGGATGATTCCCGTGATGTCATAGATCATAATGATACCCATATGTCTTACGATTTTGGCACGAGATCTACGGCAACAACACCCGAAATTATAACTCTTGAACAAAATACAACGCCACCTGATGCATATTAAGCGTGTAAATATTAATGTTTTAATAACTTTTAGTTTATGATTATTGTATGTTACTTGTATTTTTTTGTTCTTGTAAAATTAAATGGAATTCTAAATTAAGGCGTTTTCGTGATTTCAAACTGCATGATTTAAAGTAAGCCATACTCACTGTGGATATTTTTTTGTGCTACCGCAGACAAAGCCCTGGTACATCAAAATATTCAGGGCGTGTTAGGAAAGGATTTGGAGATTGAACTGTTTTTGAATGATTGCCAGATAGATTTTCTCTGTATTACTGAACACTGGCTTAAAACTAACCAATTAATGTTCAATTTTCCCAATCACCAGGTTGTTACCTCGTTCAACAGAACTAATATAAAACGAAGTGGCTCATTAATAATCTTAAACAATATGATTAAATGTAGAGAAAGAAGAGATATTGTGAAACTCTCTGTTGAACGTGTTATTGAAATTGCCTGTATCGAGTCTGAGCAGCTCATAGTTGTGTGCGTATACAGGCCCCCATGTTCCCCATATGAAGATTTTGAGAGAGGAATGGAGGATGTTTTATTTAAAACCTCTACCTCAAATAAAAGAATAGCTGTATGTGGGGATTTCAACATAAATTTATTAGATAATAACAGCATAACACAAAAATTTATTAATTTAATGAACTCTTAATTCTTGGAACCTACCAGGATAACTGCTGGAGGTGCAACTTGTATAGATAATATTTTTCTAAATACTAAACATACTACTAAACATATTTTAAACACATTAGAATCAGATCATTGCGGACAACTCGTTATATTCCCTAGAATTAATAAAATTCAACGTGAATACCTTTGTTCCTATTAATGTAAGCCGCTTAGAGCATTTTAAATACAGTATGAGTTTGAAGGTTCCACAATTGCCTTTTCATGAAAACCTCAATGAATTATATACATTCATATTCAGCATAATCAATGATGAGTTTCATAAAATATTTAAACCCAAAACACGACTGTCAGGAGTGCCTGAGGGTTTTAGTGAATGGGCTACTTGTGGTATCTATAAGAGTAGACAAAGGTTATATGATCTTTACCATGAAAAATCTTATAACCATAATCCAGAATTTTTGGAATATGTAAAAAATATTCCAAAATTTTTATTATGTGATTAAAATGACTTGGCAAGTGATAAATAGTGAAACTGGTAGAAATTCTATACAGAAGAAGGACTTTAATTTAAAAATCTATATATATATATATATATATATAAATGAATTGTTGTTCGTTAGTCTCGCTAAAACTCGAGAACGGCTGGACTGATTTGGCTAATTTTGATCTTGAATTATTTGTGAAAGTCCAGGGAAGGTTTATACGGTGAGAAAATATGGAAAAATTGCGAGTAAAATACTAAAAAGAACAATTTTATTTTCCCCTTCAAACTGTTCTTACCTGTTAAACATTTGATATTCGTCCCGTCGGTTCGGCATTTTTGGCATTTACATGTAGATCTAGATTAAAAAAGGTTTTGGAATCGATAAGAAAAGGCGGTATATTAAATAGCTAGACTACAACTCACCACCCGCGTGGGGGTCGTAAAATACGACTAAGGTATATAATATGCATATTATATCTATGCAAGAGAAGGAAAACTCGAAACAAAACCTATATTAACACGTCTTACCAGCGTGGTAAAGTAGGTCGATTTCCCTCCCATAGTGGAGGAGGTGCGAGCCCAACAGTTTGAGGTGTATGGGCTGAGATTATGATGATGATTTATCAGCCTCACACAAATAGAGTAAACTTGCGTACTAAGGAAATATAACACTTTCCGTAAATTCAATTCAGTTGGATTATCAATAATTCCATTATATTGATAAGTTTGAGGCCAAGTGCAGAGACCGCCCCAGCTTTGGCAGGAGCACCAACCTCTCCTTCCTTCAACATCCAGGGAACTAGCCAAACACTATTCATATACAAGTATATAAAACTGTGCAATGGCGTTAAGTTCAATGAAATATCCAAAAATTCAGCGCTCGAAAGGCGCCGCCGGGCGCTCCGCGCCCGGGTTCACCGCACCCCTTGCACCCCCTGGTAAAGACGGCCCTGCATTGCCCCATGAAAGACCTACTAATTCTCTGAAGGCGAGTAGTATGGATAACAAGATTATCTTTATTCCTAGTGTTTAAATGATGAATATCACTGTATTTTTCAAATTTTTAATAATTTTTTTTCACATATTTAGGTTTTCGAATATGAACTGAGACACAACAGTCAGAATGCTTATTTCTCTAAATTTCTTCTGAAGTGAAACTCTTGGGCCTATATTATAAATAGCGCGGACAGCCCGTTTTTGGAGAACAAAGATGCTATTCAAATCCGCGGAGCATCCTCAAAGTAGTATGCCATAAGACATAAGACTGTGAAAATATGCGAAATAAACTATCCTAGCCGTCTCAATGTCAGTTAACATTCGAATTTTTTTTACAGCATAAGCCGCTGAGCTAAGCCTATTAGATAATGTTTCAATATGAGGACCCCACTGTAGTTTTGCATCAATGGTGATACCTAACCTACCATTCATTTGAACATTGGTTTCCACTTGTCTCACATTAGGTGTGGTGAATTTAATACATTTAGTTTTCTTCTCATTAAGAACAAGAATGTTTATATTGAACCAATGAACAACGTTAGACAGTGCGTTGTTCACATCGTCATAACTAAGCATTTGTCTTTTGATTTTAAATAATAACGAGGTATCATCCGCGAACAATACAACGTCTTGATTGTCCCCTACATAATAGGGTAAGTCATTAATATATACAAGGAACAGAAATGGCCCCAAAATGGATCCTTGCAGCACGCCCGTTTTTATAACAGAACCAGATGATTGCACACCATTTACATCAACCCTCTGAATTCTGTTATACAAATATGAAGTTAAAAGTTCAAGAGCCTTATTCCTGATCCCATAGTGATGTAATTTCTTGATGAGGGTTTCATGATGTACACAATCAAACACCTTGGATAAATCGCAAAATACACTCAAAGCATCATGCGATCTCTCCCAGGCAGCAAAGATATTTTTTAATAATTCTACACCCGCATCAGTAGTACAGTTCTTGGTAAAGCCAAACTGGTTTTTGTGAAAGATGCCATGTTTATTAAAATGGCTCAGCATTTGATTAAGCATATTTTTTCAAAAACTTTACTAAGTGTAGGTAGTATGGCAATAGGTCGAAAATTATTAAGGTCTGCCATACTACCCGCTTTGAACAAAGGAATCACTCTACTAATTTTCATGAGTTCAGGAAATATGCCTTGAGCAATACAGCCATTAAACACAGATGCCAGGTGTGGAGAAATGATGTCAATTATAGAATTAATTGACTTTACAGACAAGCCCCATGAATCTGCTGTCTTCTTAATATTAAGACTTTTAAAAGTGTTTATGATAACCTTCGAGCTGACATCTGAAAATTTAAAGGATGTGTCGCATTTCGCAATACACTGTTCGAGCAGTGACTCTGTTAACATAGGAGACGATGTCAATGATCTAGTTGTTAATACAGGTATATTAGTAAAATAATTTTCAAATTCACTTGCAACTTCATTGTCCGCACATATATTTTTATCACCGAATAGCTGACCCGACGAATTTCATACCGCCTTTTTTCGTAATTATTTTGTTTTAGTATTTATCAGTTTGGTTTTAGTATTCTCCATGCGGTGACGGAGTAAGAATACAATTCACCACCCATGGGTGTCGTAAAATAATAATAATAATAATTTATTGATTTTTTCCACAAAGGTATCTTATAACTAATGTATAAACATTAGTTTATATTATTATTATTAGTATATAATATATAATTTGTGTCCGTTAATTATATGTTTGTAAAGTCCCCCGCAATACAAGGATTATTTCCTTAGTGCAGGGTGTTGTCTTAAATAAATAAATAAATAAAAAAAAATATATTACATATAAATGTAAAAGGCGACTAAGGGATATAATATGCGTATAAAAAATACTCTTGAAAGCACCATCGACCGTCGCGTACTAAGCCCAAATATTTTATCTGGTCCTCATCCGAGTGGAACCGAATTAACGGTAATTGATGTGCAGACGGGTGTATAGTTACGGGGTTTATGAAACAACAAATCATTCGTTTTATATAGAGCCACTCTAAGCGGCAGCATGACTTATCAAATCACCACCTCCCCGGGAAAAAATGTTCAGGCCTGATCAGGCATGAAAAATGACCGGGCCAGATCCGGTCAGCCAGTTATTGATTTTGTTATTTTATAAGCCCGAGAGCTTTAATTATCAATATTATTGTAAAAAAAATACATATAATATAATATAATTTATATGTACTTAGAGAACCACTTAGATTATTACGGGAATCAAATATTCACGTATGTATTCACAGCGTCTTTGGACGCGTTAAAACAGTTTCAGGGCTTGGCCCTCTGCCTGTAATGTTCTGCACAGCTGCTGGAGAACAGCCGCTCTTGGGCGGTCGCTGGTTGGAGAACACTTATTAGGAGCGGATGTGATGTCAATAAAGTGAAGGAATGAGAGAGGATATGGGTATCATGTGGGCTACTGTGGGCACGTCCAAAGAAAGGCGGCCCACGAAAGAAAGTCAGTCCAATATGGTCTCGGGTATGCGAGCGAAGTCGCGCGGGAGAGGTCTCCCAGAGGCGGGTAAATCAGGAGGGCGAGCGTGCAGTGGAGCGATATCACGAAGGTGGTCCCACTCGGATGCATCTGCACGCTCGAACATGTTGTTCGAAAGGCGAAGTCCTCGGTGGTCTCGATATTAAGGTCTCTACGTAGTGTGGTGTTACGTACTACGTGAGGGGCCGCGACGATGGTTCTAATGGTGAGCGATTGCTGGGCTTCTAATTGTTTGTGTGTGGTATCGGCTAAGAGGTCGAACCAGGACGGGGCCGCGTAGGTTAGCCGGGTGCGTACGTATAATTTGTACACATCCAGTTTCACCTTTATTCTTTTCCTTTCTTCTGGCATTCGCAGAAAGCCATGGTGTTTAGAGCTACACATGGATACCGTACCATGTCGACTGATGCAGCTCCCAGTTTTTGCGAATAGCCCTTAGCAACTATCCTGACCTTATGGCGTTCTACGCTACCAACCGCATCAACCTTCAATTTAAAAACCCATTTACACTTAACTACGTTTGCGTCTAATGGCCGATCAACTAGTTCCCAGGTATTATTTACCATCAGAGAATCATTTTCATCCTTCATAGCATTTAACCAGAATTCCTTATATGAGCGAGTCATGACATCTTTAACTGAAATAGGATAAGGTATATCAGCTATATTAAAATTATAAACCATATCCCTATTAAGATTTGGGCACCTATCACAAAGTGGATATTACCTGTTTGCTGGACCAACCACATAATTTCCTACAGACCCGGACATAATCTACATCGGGCAAGATTTCGGTTACAGGAACGTCTGTGTCTACGGATTTTGAATCCACCGATAAAGTAGAGGTAGCCTGTGGAACATTTACGTCAATGGCCTGGCTAAACTCCATCTGCAATTGGTTCCTATATTGGGACATTTAGTGTAGAAATTGGTACTCCTACTGTTATAGGTTCATTAGACCTCCGAGTTTGCGGTTGAGTGGCAGAGTCACTAGTCCACTTAACGCTACTCTGTTTTTTTTTTGTGTCCACAGAATCCTTAATAAAAATATTTGTTTCCTTCTGTACGAAAAGAATATCCTCAAAAAAAGTGACGTCTCTAGCGATAACTATTTTAGTGGGATTACCGGTTAAGTTGATAAAACGGTATGCTTTCTGATTAATTGAGTATCCCGGGAAAAAATGTTCAGGCCTGATCTGGCCTGATCAGGCATGAAAAATGACTGGGCCCCAGATCCGGCCTGATCAGGTCTGGTTATGCCTGATCAGGCCTGAAGTCTCATGCTATCAAACGTTAATCAGCCAGTTATTGATTTTGTTATTTTATAAGCCTGAGAACTTTAATTATCTATATTATTGTAAAAAAAAAAATACATAATACATAATATAATTTATATGTACTTAGAGAACAACTTATATTATTACGGGATACTTTTTTTTTTGTGTGTTACTTAGTTGTTAGCCTCAGATGGCTGTGACAACTTTACCCGGACTGGTGGGTGAGGGCTGAGGGCTCTCAACCCGTTTTACGGGAATCAGGCCTGATCAGGCATGAAAAATGACCGGGCCAGATCCGGCCTGATCAGCCCTGAAGTCTCATGCCATCAAACGTTAATCAGCAAGTTATTGATTTTGTTATTTTATAAGCCTGAGAGCTTTAATTATCTACATTATTGTAAAAAAATTGGAACTGTAGCAAACCGTATGTATTCGGTACTAAGTAACGGGTGCGGCATTTAGTACGAGGTAACGAAACGTTACTCACGAATCCATTTCGTTACTCGCATGTTTCGTGTTATGGGTACCTACACTGTTTTAGTTCACACAAGTAACGTTGATGCCTATAACGTTTGCTGATAGTATATATTATGCATTCGCGCGCTTATTCTGTGTATTTAAAGATGTACGTTACAAAGAACGATGTTTCTTTGATAAGTAAAATATAATTTGGCAATTCGTCGTTAATTTTTTTACTGTTTGTTGAATGTAATGCGTTTGTAGACAAAGTTTAAGATTAGAAATAACATAAGCTCTTTGTCAACATTTTTAAAATAATAAATCCATTGCAAATTTTGTAGATTCTGTTAATAGTTCATTTGTAGTTTTACAAGTTACCTATTAAATGAATCTATATTTAGAATAACTTTAACACAAATCGGTAAAGTGAAAAATGCACCTTACGTACCTTGGTATACAAATGTATTCTACAAATAACGAATGTTGCTATGCCCGTGTGCCGTGACGTTATACTATACTGTAAAGGTACAGGGTACTACGGAATAAGTCTCGATTCGGTGTCCTAAGATACAGGTATCAGGAGTAACGAGTAACGTAACGATAACTGGTGGGTGAGCGCTGACGGCTCCCAACCCGTAAAAAATTTTCGCTGAAAATATCCGGATACACATATCTACATTTGTGTAACGAAACTATAGCGGGATTTAGAATTTTGTACGACGACATCTAGTGAGCTTAAAATTAACAATTTCTATTATTAGTGTTTTTTTCTAAAAACGTAGGATAACGCGAAGGATAAAATTGTTTTGACTGCAAAAAATGTTTTTGTTATAATACTACAGTCTACGGCTCGATAAAACTTTTTTTTTGGCCGAAGATAAGTTTATTTATTTCATAATCGATGAATATGTTATTGATAACACTAAAAATTTTGTTCATTCATCAAAGCAAGTACGAGTTCAGCATATAATTCCTTTTAAAAAAAATAATTCTTCCTTATTAATCAATTGTAATCAAATAAATAAAATGTGTCATCTAATTGCAGTAGGCGATTATCTGTGTAAGCCGCCAAATATGTTGCGCAAAATTTTTTGATTTTTGTTTAATGTGTACATTTATTTTTAATATTAATTTGTGTCTGAAAAATATAAATTTTATCTATCTTACAAAATAATTTTTTTTTTTTTTTTTTTTATATATTCACGCCTTTTTCCCATAGGGGTAGGCAGAGTCCACTGCCCTCCACCTGCTACGATCTTTGACATATTCAGCGTAGCAGAGCGGTTCTCTGTGGGCCACTTTTCGCCCCCGACGGAAACGAGACGTGACGTGTCGCGAACCACATCGCCGCCATTCGTACAGTTTTTTTTAATTTTTGAAACTCATTGCGTTGCCGCGAGAAATACATACACATATAATTAACGGACACAAATTACATCCAGACTCAGAACAACAATTTGTGGATCGCACAAAGTGTTGTCCTGCGTGGGATTCGAACCCCCGACACTGGCGCTGTAGGTCACTAGCATTAACCACTACGCCATCTGTGCAGTCTCAGTCAGTCGCAGTCTCAGTCTCAAAATTATTTTAACTTAAATTAATATATTTTTGAAACCTTCTGTATGATAAATTCATCTATAATTATCACTAATATATATACAGGGTGACTGGTAAAAGATTGTACATATTGAAGGAGGCTACTCAGTACTCAATTCTGATATCGAATATATAAAAAAAATAGTAATTAAATTTTGAACTATTTATCTTATAAAAATATTTAGTCGTGGACACAGATGATAATATACCTACCTATAATAGGTATCTATGTATAGGTTAACGCACTTGTACTAAAAATTTACGTAACAATGACATTGAACTAGTTATTGGGTGATATGCCGACAAGGCCGTCTCGGGCCAATGAGACCGCAGGGCGGCGCTCCCCACTTATCCCTCGCATCATACGCGAATCCTTCAAAAAATTCTAAAATAAAAAATTAGTTGTCCGCGGACCGCGATTGCCTAATCGTACTAGTGTGTTTCTAATCCTTACGTAGCTCCGTTCGCTGGATTGTCTTTATGCACGTTTATTATTTTTTGATATTATGTAAATAACAATTTTCGATGTAGTGGTTGATGGCATCTTGTGCTGATAATGCTATAATACTGCAGGCGGTTGCTTAACTATGGCCCATTTCATATTCTGCGTCACCCTCAAGGACGTGGCTGAAACCGCTTTCCAGTAAGCCTTGAAGGACATATCTTGCAGTACTTCCAAGAGGAACTGCAAGCTAGCACAAGAGAAGCCGCTCGAAGTTTTAACGTACATATCTACGTCACAAAACTATTTGGAACATTTCAAAACATGGCATGAAACATGCATGTCATTTTCAACGTGTTCAAGACTTTGGTGAATGGACTATGTCCCGCGAGTTTTGCCAGTGATGAGTGTTTAACGTAAAAAAAAAAATATTTAATTGACAGAAAAACGTCTATTTACCCGTGTCGTTTTCCGTGTGGTGACGGAGTAAGAATACAATTCACCACTCCCTATCTTGCCCGTGGATGTCGTATAAGACGACTATGGGATATAATATGCACATAACATCTGTGCAAGAGAAGGAAAACTCGAAATGAAACCCTATACCAACATGTCTGACCAGCATGGTATAGTAGGTCAAATTCCCTCCCATTGTGGAGGAGGCCCGAGCACAACAGTGGGACGTATGTGGGCTGCAATGATGATGAATGATGACCCGTGTCGGATTGTACAAAGTTCAAAATGAATAACGGGCACATGTTAATCCACATAAAACTAGAAAAGACTAGCATCAAATGAGAGTCAGCGTAAATGTGTTATTGTCTTGTCGGTCGTAAGGATCCCAAGTATAAAAAGAAAGGTATGTTGTATGTATTGTTTTTAGACAGGCGCTCTCGCACGCTGGACGTCGTACAAACAACCAATAAAACATACGGTTGTTTGTAGATTAATGACATTATCCCTACACCTACTTTTAATAATTCTAGCAGTAAAATCGGCATTAAAAAAGAAATAAGGCGAGTGCGTGACCTTGACAAGTGCTAATAAAAATAGCGCGCGCCGATTTCGCCATTTTGCATTTCCGTATTTGTTAACTTACGAGTCATTTGATCTGATTTGATTGATTTTTAACCGTATTTGTAAAAAGTGATAGAATAGTGATATGAATTTTTAATTTCATATTCACTAAATCGTTGTGAATTAACAATATTAGTAACTAAAGTTGATCATTTACGTACGCAAAGAGGTAAGCAATTATTTTGTTAATTTTGATTGCTGGGATTAGCGTAATTGTAATTTGTAAATAGATTTATTATTTGATCACTGTACATAGGTATGATTCCACTTTTTAAATACGCGAGAAACACCAAGGTGCCTCCTTATTTATACCAACTGCCCCTAATACAATTTAAGAGCCATTTCGCAAAATCATTACGCTCGAGTTTAGGTAAAAGACTGCAGAAATGTTTGTGTGCGTAGCTAACTACAGATGCGCGTGTAACGTGAGGGTCGAGATAGACAAAGTAGTCTTGAGCCGTAAATGGGATGTGATTTGATAAAAGATTAATTGTAAGAAAATAAGTTACTTATTTTAATTGTCTAATGATTTTCTGTTAGATTAATAAGAAAACACAAATAAGTTTGTTATGTAAAACATATAATAACAATTACCATAAAAACAAACACATGTCAATTAAATGCTAAATGAATATTTTATTTGGATAGCATTTTCTCCTGCCAAAAGGTTGTCTTTTTCTACTGACTATTTTCAATAGAAAATGAGGACCAATCCATATAGCACATACACATAAGTTTTCGCTATGTGCAATTGGCCTTGAAACCAGTAATACCAGTCGTGATTTAAGATTGGCTGTTCACTTTAAACATTTCAGTCCTTTAGTTTGTCAGACAGCATCAGGATCATTTTCTAACAGCGAGGTTGGACATTTCACTTCCACTAATCCTTCACTGTACAACGCATCTGGTGTTGCCCCTAAATAAAAAAATTCCTCGTCTATAAAAAGACATTTTTCTATATTATAATTTTCTTGAGCACTGAGTTGGGCCACAATCCACCAGAATTATTACGCAGTCCTTGCGTCCCATGGCTGAAATAAGATAACAAAAAACTTCGCCCGCAATTATCTAAGAATGGGATCTACTTATACTTTGAAAGTCCCCTAGTTTAGTTTGTTAGGAGAAGGAATCTCGAAAACATTTCTCAATGAAAATTTAAAAATGTAGACATTTAGCCAGGAAAAATCTGTGTAATCATAATCATCACCTCAAATATATATCGAAATCTATCTCGCAGAGAAATCCCGAGCACAGCGACTGAACTTGGTTATGAGGCCTACATTTAGGCATCATATTTTCGTGCCGTAAGTCACCACTGGTGACATATACAGGATATAGATATGTTTTCAGAAACCGAGGTATGTTGGATGATCCTTTTAAGATCTTAAGGTCTCTGAACGCTGCTCAGTCGATCGGGATTCATCGACTGACCTCTTTTTTGAAATTTGACCTACCCAACTGAACTGTTTGTCCAAGTTAATCATAATGATCGATAACTACGATTATCGCATTCGCAACTAGGACCGGTACAGGAATGACATGGGATTTGACATGACTTTCGCCTTGTTCATGTTCATTCGTAAACCCGCGAGTTGAGAAATCGTACTGAGATCGTTGAGCATGGTGCCAAGGTTCTCCATGGATTCTGGCATAATTCAAGAATGGTAGGACCACACTGTCGACAGTTATCTGTCTATAGCCGCGGGCTGGTCAGTCCAGGGTAGTACCACGCTCTCGCAGAAAATCGACATTGAGTATTAGTTACTGCGCTTCGTTCGGTGAGCGAGGGAGTCAGCAGCCCAACTTTCTGAGGGTGTTTGTGCGTGGAAGGTTTTGGGGGTGCCCTTGGTATCACCGAGCCTCAATACACTCATTCATACTCCCTTCACTTTCTTCGCGGTAGGTAGCGGCCTTGTAAAGGTCCATGAGCGGCAGCAACACTTACCATCAGGTGTACTGTTTGCTCGTTAGCCACGGTTTGCAATAATAAAAAAAATGACGCTATTACTGTAAATCGAAGATGAGGTTGATGTTAATGCCGAGTCCGACTCAGTATTAGAGCTTGAAGACATATTCCAGTGCAGTGGTGGATAGTTTCGGAGAGACGACGTATCCCTGTCTCATGCCTTGCCGCAATCGGATCGGATTCGTACTCTTATTCCAATCAAATCTTACATACTCACACATGTACATCGTACGTAAGTCATACATACTTGATAGTATAAAAATCTTAACTTATGACAAAATACGAAATGTATCAAAACTATGTAATTGCAGTATAATAATGATTTTAGAATACGAACGCACTGAATCGGGACGCAGGAACAAGCGACATAGGTCCATCCTCAACGGGTGCTCGCACCGTACTAATCGGTGCCCTTTTTTTTTTTTTTTTTTGTGTGTGTACAGCTGTTGGCCGCAGATGGCCTTGACAGCTTGACGCGGACTATGGGTGAGCGCTGAGGGCTCTCAACCCGGAGAAAAGTATGCTAAGCGACATCGCCCAAGGGCTCCCCCTGTGGGGAACGGACCTCGGCTTGGGGCGTCGCTGGAGGCAAAGTGGGCGTGCCCACGTTTTTAGTAGTGACTTTTGCGCGGCGCGGTTTCGCACCTCGACGGCGAGGGCGGAACCGCGGATATTTATTTGTTAAGGCCTCGCGGGCCGTGTAGGCTCTTTGTTGAGCGAGTGTGATATTGTCGTCCTCTTCGTCGAGGACGTGACGAGGACGTCGGATGGAGGAGATTTTGGAGGGTCTATAGGAAGCCGCCCCAACCACTAGTTGGTTGGGGTGTGTCATGGCAGAGTCAAAGTAGCTCTGAGAGCACCGTTTCATAAACTGCTTGATGGTCGGCAGTTCGAGGTCGATGTGGAGATCGACGTTTCGTATGAACCACGGTGCTCCCGTAGCTCGGCGCATGAAACGATTTTGAAGTGTCTGTAGCCTGTGGATCCTGTGTGGCTTAACATGCGCGAACACCACGCTGGCATAGGTCATGATAGGCCGTATGCAGGTGGTGTATAGTCGGATTTTGCTACTCAGGGGCATACGCGACCTAGAGTTGAGTAGACAGTGGAGACGGCCCATCACAAAGGCTGCCCGTGCGCGGACTTGCTTTATGTGAGGGGCGAAGCTGAGTCGATCGTCAAGGGTCACACCCAAGTATTTGGCCTGCCTGGTCCAAGTGACCGGCTTGTTGAAAATTTTAAGGGAGGGAATGCTGTCGATAGAGTAGGAACGGGCAGTTCGTCTAGTGAACATGACCGCCTGACTCTTCTCGGGGTTGATTTCTAATCTCCATTTCCTAAACCAATTGGCTAGGGCGGTAACCGCTGTTTGGAGAGTCTTGGCTACTGTTGTCGGGGATCTACCAGCACAAAAGAGTGCGGTGTCATCAGCGTAAAGCGCTTTATGTACCCGGTTGAATTTGGGCATATCGCTAGTGTATAGCGTGAAGAGAAATGGGGAGAGGACCGACCCCTGAGGGACGCCGGCCTTGATAGGGTGGGAGGTCGACAACGTCCCTTCCACCCTGTAGCGAAAGCTGCGATGACTTAAGTAGTCATGTATAATGAGAATTAAGTAGTGAGGGATCTTGAGGAGATAGAGTTTGTAGATTAGGCCTTCATGCCAAACCTTGTCGAATGCTTTCGCTACGTCTAGGAATAATACACCAATATATCTGTTCATGATGAACTGACTACTTGTGTATTCTACCAAGCGGTGAACTTGTTGTACGCAGCTGTGTTTAGCTCGGAACCCAAACTGTGCGTCGGGAACGAGGTTGTTAGCCTCGGCGAATGTGCGTAGTCTACTGAGAACTATTCGTTTGTAGATCTTACCTAGACCTTTTAGTAGACTAATCGGGCGGTAACTACTGGGTTCGGTACGGCGCTTGCCGGGTTTGTGGATTCCTATTACCACAGCCTCTTTCCATTGCGCGGGAAAGATGTTATTATTTAGTGCTGCATTGAAGATGCAGCACAACAGGACTATCAAGTGGGCGGGGAATAATTTAATGACTTTATTTGAGATTCCGTCCGAACCTGGGGCTTTTCTGGTTTTAAGACCCCTGACTAACGATTCGACCTCATCGGTGGTTACTACTGGGATAGGCTGATCGGGGTTGTCGTTTCGTAACGAGCGCGAGAGAGTGGTACGACGTTCCACTTCGTCGGCGAGGAAGCGGTGATTCGCGGCGTCGGGGTGTAGTGTACTCGGCGTACACTGAAGCTCCAAGCAGTCGGCCAGGCATTCTGACTTTTCGTCGTCCATAAACGCCGGTGGCTGGTTGGGTCTGGTGAGAGGAGGGAGAGTGGACACGATGTCTTTTTTGAGTGAGCGGGAAAGCTGCCAAAAGGCTGTGTGAGAGGGCTCTAGTTCCTCGAGCATGGCGTCTCATTTGCTCTGTCTCAATTCATTAATAGCTTGTTTAACCTCCCTCTGGAGTGACCGTAGGCGGGTACGGTTGTCCTCCGTGGGGTAGCGGTCATAAGCGCGTGTCGCGGCGTTTTTACGTCTTAACAAGTCACGGACGTCGTCTGGCAGGCGCCATTTACGATCGCTCGTATCTGGTACCGGCCGCGAGCAGTCGTCCATTATCGACTGCACGTGACTTGTAAGCGACTCGATTGCCTGAGAGGTATGTTCCTTAGACGTAATGTCATTGGGAATTTGATCAAGGTGGACCGACGAGGTTGACTTGAGATTTTTCTCTAGCCGTGCCCAGTCAGTCGCTATCTTGGTCCTTTCGTTGTTGTGGCCTGAGGGGCCGGGGGTGCGGGAGGCTAATTCCAGAGTCACCGGGCGGTGATCTGAGTCTAACTCGTGTTGAACTTCTATTGAACATAAACGAAGGTTTATGTTTTTGAGAAGAAAGATATCGAGTATGTCCGGCCTGTGCGAAACGTTAAAGGGGAAGTGTGTCGGCTCTATGGGCGCTATGACATCAAATCCCAGTCTGTCAGCGAATAGCTCTAAAGTCTTGCCCCTCGTATTGGAACTTTGACAGCTCCAAGAGGTGTTCTTGGCGTTAAGGTCACCGCCAATGATGACGGCGCCTCCCAATTCTAGCAAGGCTTTTAGATCTTTTTCAACCAACTGTTTCGAATGTTCTCTATTGGGAGAGAGATATGCGGATACAAGGGTGATAGGCTGATGGCCTGAGAGGGCTAGTCTGCAAATTGAAGCTTCAATGTACATCAGAGGGGGCGGATCCACAGGTGTGCAATGCAGCGACCTTTTGTAGTAAATGAGCGTTCCACCCATTGGTGAGGTTGTCCTATCATTGCGAACTATATTATAGTTCGCGATTCTAGGGTCCCTGTTGAATGCTTTTAAGAACGTTTCTTGTACTAACAAGATGTCGAGCTGGTGTTCCCGAAGGAATGTGCCTACTTCATCCCTCTGTTGGGTAAGGCTATTAGCGTTGAATGTCCCTACTTTGAGGTGTCTGGGTTTAACTCTGCCGGGAGTGTACCTATCCATTTTAGTTGAATTTGAGTGAGCCTAGACGCTCTAACGTGGGGGCGAATTTGATCGCTATATTAAGGAGGGCGAGTTTGTTTCCCTCGTTCTTTCTAAGATCGGCTGCAATTTCGCGGATTGCCGCGAAATTGATTTGAGCCGCGAAGTTGGCCACCAGGGCTAGATCTGGATCTAGTCCTTGGGGGGCTTTTGGGGGCGCGCTTTTAGCGACGACGATGGGAAGGGGGGCGCCCTGAGGGGGCTTGGGATTACCACCGGTGGGCTGGTTTGCCCCGATCATTGGTGGTTTGGGCTGAGATGGTGCGGGTGGGGCAGCGGGCTGCCTGTTGGGCAGGGTTGGGAAAACCTCCTTGCTGGTTAGCAGGGGGCGAGCCCACGCATTGTGGGTTGGTAAGGGGGCTGGGACGAAGGTCTTGTTATAATACAAGGCCTTGCCATTTGAGTTGGGTTGGCGGACTATTCTTCTCGGCGCTCTTGGGCAGCCGCGATAGTTAGCCGGGTGGCCGTATTCTCCACAGAGAACACACGCTGGTGGCTCTTTGCAGAGGGAGATGTCTTTTGGCCGTTCACACTGAGAGGTGTGATGGTCACCTAGGCACTTGACACACCTAGGACGGGCGAAGCAGTTCTTGGACGAGTGTCCATACATTTGGCACTTGTGGCACTGTGCCAAGTTGCCATTTTTGTGTGGGGGCTCTACTGAGACCCCGGATAGACCACATATGGCCTTGATTTTTAAAATGAGTTTACCCTCAGGGGTATTTGCTAGGCAGACCAATATCATATTGAGAGGGTAACGACCCTTGCCTCGGATCATCCGATGTACTTCTACAACCGGCAGATCCTGGGCTTTAAGAGATTCTAAGATCTCTTTGGTGTCAATTTCCCTCGGGACATTGCGTATTACTACACGCAGAAGTTTGGCTTCGGGAAGGGTGTATGTATGGTAGGGAATCTGTTGATTCCCTAGCATGCTTGACACGGAGCGGTGGTCAGCTGACGAGTGAAGGTCCACTCGTATGCCTTGGGGGGTGGATTTCGCAGATTTGTACGAGATCCTGTTGGTGTTTAGCCACGCGGAGATGGCTAGCCACTTCTCTTTATCCCTAATGTATAGGGGCGGCGGAGCCAGTGGTTTTTTGACCGGCTGTGTGTCGGCGACGGTGTTGCTGTCCGTAGTGGATGGGACAGAGATTGGGGCTGTCTGCGAGACGACAGGGAGGGCCGAGGCGGTCGTAGCGGTCGTTTCAGACGGGATTGTGGCTGGAGTTATGGCCGATTCGGTTGGCTTTATTTTTGGGGCCTTAGAGGGGGCCTCTTTGTTGGCTTTTGCCTTCTTAGTACGCTTACGGGAGCGAACTTCGATGAAGGAGCCCTCATTGGGCGAATCTTCCGACTCGGAGGAAGATGAAGCTGAGGCTGAGGAAGGGACCGATTCCGTATCCATCGCCGTGCCGGTGGCCGGTAATTCCGGTTTGAGTGGCAGGACGGTGGAGTGAGCGCGTAGGGGTTGCGGTGGGAGAATAGTTATCGCTCCAAAATGTTGAGCGATGTAGGCTTTTATTTCGGGGATCGCCAGAAGGGCGTCGATGGTGATAGTTTTTTCCGCCATCGTGGGCTGGCGGGAAAAACGTTCGCAGGAATGTGCCCTATCGCCCTGGGTGGGGTAAACCCTGGGTTGTGTGTAGTGTGTGTCCCTCCCAACCGGGTGCAGGTCGGGAGGATGTGTACTTAACTAATGTGCCCTAAGCTTGTACTCCTTCGCCAATCTTAATGTGCGATAGGTTCCTAGCTGCTCGGGCCGTTAGGCCTTCGCAGAAAAATGATGAAAAGCCGTAGATTAGGTCCGACTAGGAGATCCCCCAAGGCCGGATGCTCTAACCCCTTCCGATTGTTAGCTCTGCCCTGAAGGGGCTCGGCAGGCAAATCGGGGCCTTGCCTCACCCGGCTTCGTTAACACCGTGAGGTTGCCGCCGGGGACCAAACAATATGGTTTTCTGCCCTGAGGGGGCCAAAATGGGTTGACTTTTTATCTACCAACGGTAGAAATCTGCACTCGACGTCTTGAAAAAGTCGACTCGTGCAGTTGGGATCCGGCAACACCTGCGTCCAAACAGCGAAACTGCCACAGACAACCGCATACACGGCCACCCGGAGCGGGCCACAGACGTCAACAAAATGGCGGCGCGACGCGACGCGAGGTACGCTGCGAGAGCGAGCGAGACAGAGCGAGATCGCACGACCGCAGGGGGCGGGTGCGGGGAGAGCGCGGCAGTGGAGAGCAACGAGGCGTACGTCCGTACGCTACGGGTCTCCGACGCGGAATGACTAATCGGTGCCCGCTTGTGTATCGTAATTTATTGTAATTTGGACTAATATTCAATAATTAAATACAATTAATTGCATACAAGGATTTTCAATATAACTGTAGAATTCGATTCTCCAAAGATCATAGTTTAATGTGTAATTTAATTTAGAATAATTTTATTATTTTAACGCCATAAAATAGTCGATAAAAAAGCAATGCAAAATTTAAAAATCGCCCTAAAGTTTTATTTTTTTTATGATTAACCGTATAAAAAATTTAGAATGTGTTAAATTAAATGGCAATAAGAGTATATTTCTGATGTTTACTATATTTTTTGTGGCCTAAAATATAAATATTATTCATAGATACAAGGCTCTGAAATTGACTCTGAGGCGATTTTCCAGTAAAATGGTTGTGGGAGATGGGCTACTATGGATCGAACAATTGACTTTTAGAAAAAGTGCTAAATTAATCGTCAATACGAAAGATTGGCCCATTTTAATATGTATTCAATAATATCTAGATGTTACTTACGACGATAATTTAGGAGCCCAAAATCAGATAATTTCTAGCGTAAACGCGAAATGGCTCTTAAGTACATTAGAAATTAGTAATTTATTTTTAAGAATTCAGTTACGAACGTTTATTATTATCTAGGTATTTTTGCCTGTCCTAAGCCAGGATCAAAGTGTGAAGGAAAAGTGACTGATACCTTTATCAATGACTATAATAATTTATAATAATAATTTTAAGACAACACCATGCACTAAGAAAATATTTATTTATTTATTTAATTCAATTGATTTCTTATTGCTAACAGCGTACCATACGCAATAATAGAAGTAGTAATACAAAATAAGGATTAGAAAAAAAATATATAGAAATATTAATTAGACAGCAACATCAAGATTAAACATAAAAAAGAAAAACAAAGATTATTAGTGATATAACAAATTTAGATCAACAAATACTGCTGCCAATGGTCAGTGACTCCACATATCTCTCAGCTATACACATGAAATTACTCTCTGTATATGAAAACAAGTCGAGTGAAGGCTCAGAGTTTTTTTTTTGTGTGTGTGTTTAGTTGTTGGTCGCAGATGACCTTGACAGCTTAACGCGGGCAATGGGCGAGCGCAAGGCTCTCAACCCAGTAGGATGAAGGCTCAGAGGCTACGATCTCATTTATAAACTGTAACGCGCGAGGAAGCGGTGCGAATTGGCCTAAGCTAGTGCGCGCCGTGTGTGATGCCAGTAGAGGTCTCTGTCGTTCGCGCAACTTTCCTACGACCTGGCGAGGTACATTGAAGTTAATTTGTGCTAGTAGTAACGGATTGTATACAGATCCACATATCAATCTGAAGAAATATTTAATCAATGCTATATTACGACGCGTCGCCAGCATTTGATGGTCTACCATACCTATTACATATAATGTGGGATAGAGATAGGGGTAATAAAAATAAGTCCTTTTGTACAAGTAACGAATAAACATTTTTTGTATTCTCTCGACTTTTAGAGTTAATTGTAATGTATTGGGATTCCAAACAATGGCGTTTGTTTCCATACTACTACGAACATATGCATTGTATTGTTTGTATTGCTGGGAACTTTACAAACAATAATAATTAACGGACACAAATTACATCCAGACTCAGAACAACGAGTTGTGGATTACACAAAGTGTTGTCCCGCGTGGGATTCGAACCCCCGATACTGGCGTTTTAAGTCACTATCTTAACCACTACGTCCATCTGTGCACTAAGCTAGTCTATAGGGTGACCATATTTTTGGGAGTCTTGCGACACTAATATTGTTGATGTTTACTATGTTGTTAATTAATATTGTCTTCTTTTTACATTTTTATTGGTTACCTATGACCATTATCTATCGTTTCCTTCAATATGTACAATCTTTTACCAGTCATATTGTATATATATATATATATATTTATTAAGCTTAGAATAATAACGTATAGAAAAGTAAGTATAAAAAAGTAAAGCATTTCAATTGGAGCCTAATGGAGCTTACGCCGGAACTGTTCCGTAATGTACAAGGTCACTGTACTGCACGTACGTACGCAACTCTTACAAAATAAATAGGTAATCATGACGGTTTGTGCATTCTAATGGTGTCACAACACATTTGAAAAACTTAAAGAGGTTTTTAACATTACTTTTAAAATTATTTCGACGATTTATGTTAATTAAAACAAAATTTGATTTCATAATTTGTATAGTGGTGTGCGTGTGTACGTGTGTAATCGTCTGCACGCATGTAGTATTCTTAAGATTCATGTTTCGAATGTTCGAAGTAGCGACACTATCCTTCTATACGTTATTATTCTAAGATATTAAGTTATGCCAACGTTTCTGGTTCGATCCAGAGATGATTGTTTGAATCAATTTATAACATCAAACGCATATTCATTCGATATAAAAATAAAATATTTAACGCTTCAGGTAGTGTTTCGAGCGGACAAATATCCAATTACTGGCTAGTTAAATATTTGGCTATTTAACCGATAAAATATATTTTGCCGGTTAAATAGCCAAATAATGCAAAAAATTCGATCTCGGAAATTGGAGTTACGAAACTCCTGATTTATTGATGTTGCTATGGTAAGTATTAGGAATATTGACAGAATTATACACATACGCTGGGTATTTGAAGAGCTTCATAATTAATTATTATCAATATTAATTAACATAATATTAATTTTTACTTTACTTTTTTACTTTTACTTTTTTTTACTTATTTTACCAACGTGCAGTCGGTAATTACCGACTGCACGTTGGTAAAATAAGTAAAATGTGTATTTTACCGGTAAATTCTCTTCTCTGGCTCCAGGCATCAGGTCTGATGTGACATGATCAGGCATGAATAGACTTAATCAGGCCTGATCAGGCCTGGAGCGTTAAACACGATCAGGCATGAACATGCCTGATCAGGTCTATTCATGCCTGATCATGTCACATCAGACCTAAGCGTATTTAATCCTCCAGGCCTGATCATGTCTAATTTCAGGTCTGATCAGGCCTGATCATGCCTAATTTTAGGCCTGATCAGGTCTGATCAGGCGTGGTAATTTTTCCCGGGTAACAAGTCACTATCATACCGACCGTCTTTGCATCAAACTTCTTATAACTGTGATCTTTTATCGGATCCTGAGCTTTAGACCCGAGCTCTTTAAGATTCGTAAGATCGACCCGTTCACCTATGAATACTTCTTCTGGAAACCAAAAAACAGATTTGACCCATTTGAAAATGTGGAGTACATTTTCAAATGGGTCAAATCTGTTTTTTGGTCAATTCTCAGATTTTAGCAACATCGTAACTACTGATATGCCGATCATGGTGTCCATTTCATCAGTGACAAGGCGACCAAGGCGAGGTGCATCTTTGACATAAAAATTGCTGGGTTGAGAACTTTTAAACCAATTTTGTGCTACTCTTGCTGACACTGCATTAAATCCATAAACGTCACACGTTATTTCGCGGCTTGTGTTGCATTTATTCCTTTTGCTATAAACTTTTCCTTTTGCTATTTGTTTGTTTTTCAGTTTGTTATAAAATTTTAAAATGCATCGAATTTCTTCATTAGATTCAATTATTTGATAAAAAAAAGAAAAACAAATGAAAAATGGTGGGCAACGTTTTTCTAAATTGTTCTTTTTTTTTTAAATGTAAGTAACCTTTTAGATAATATCAAAACCTGCCAGATACAACAACCAGAGACATTTTATTAAAAGTTTATTCAGAGTATTTTCCAATTACAACACTGGAACGCATTATGCGGCATAATGCTTAACGGTGAATGTTTCAACTACAGCAACGCTTCGCACAATCGAGCACTCTCAAAAGTAATGTTTTTGCGTGATACCAACTCAGTGACAGAAAATTAACAAGTGTTTTTCTTTAAGTTGGCATTGATCGAAATGTTTTATTTATATATTATCGTTAGTAATATTATTTATGTTGAAAACATTTTTAAAGCTTTCGTTTCGTTGTAGTTTTTTTGAAATAATCAAAGTTAATTCAAACTATGTTAAAGAAATAAATATAAGTATGGATGAAGGTACAAACATTGACTTTTTTATAAGATGTAAGATGATTCAATTAAAAAGTATATAATTCTTTTAGAACTCATTTAAAGAAAATACTCAAAACAAAAAAAGGTTAATGAAAAATAGTTTGCAACCTATTATTATGTATACCACTTCATTTACCCATTAATGAGGTTATTGCTAACTCTATGAATAGATTTTTTTTCAACACTGAACTTAGCGCACTCTGCTGGTGCATTTGAAAACTAATTCACGTTCCAATTAAGCATCAGCATAATTCGGCATTATGCGCCACTGAGTCACATTACGCTCTGTAATTGGAGAACTACCTCAGACTATATGCAAAAAGACCTTTTCTTCGACCTATTATTATAATCTAACATCATGCAGGACCGTTGTCTGCCCTGTAGTAGTTTATCTTACTTAGTAAGTTTATAGCACGTGTCATCGTCATATAGTACCTACGTGTTAACTCCAGGGTAAGCTTCACCATATGGCCGTCTATTTATGTGGCTGCAGGCTGTAAGACTATAGTGTTTGCCAAATAGAATGGCAAAAGAGGTCATTTGGTGACCTTCACCACGATATCATCAAATCCATGTAATTTATCGCTAATTCTATCGCTTTCCATACAAACCGTCTTATCGTTGTAATATCGTGGTGAAGGTGTCTAGACCGTACAGAGGTTACAAACATTTGTCTGCGTGTAATTTGTTTAGAATTTTAATTAAGAAGTTATTAAACACCTACACGTGCAATAATAAAGCATACGTACACGTTACCTAGCTTACCACTGCCCTAGCATGAAACTGATAGCTAACCTATCTTAAGGCTAACTTTTTGTTAAATACGTAAGGTGAGGTAAAATAATATACTAAAATAATTTATTTATGACTTTACAAAAATCTATAGTTCTGAACCGTCACTTCCACTACTGTTACTATCACTGCTGTCTGATACATGAATTATGAATGCATCAATCTTTCGGTATATACTGTCATCGAGGCCCATAATTTTTTTTCAATATCTTTTACGTGCTCCATACGGAATGTCAAACAAAATGGCGAGTGAGCCACACGACGCCACTGATCTCGTACACCTGACGCTAAAATCAGTTAAGAAAAGATTTTATGTTTGATACACATAACCTAAAATCTTGCATCTACTTGTGCGATCCTTTAGGTTTATTACATCTGACGTGAAAATGAGTTGAAAGAAATGTGTCATAACTTAAAACTTGGCATTTTTTGGGCGTTACATAATTCTTCGAAGCTAATTACGTATTTAATTATAGGATCTATATTATATTGAATTTATATAAATATTCTCGGTACTTTAATTTTAATGATACTTAAATACTTTGATTTTCAGACATTTGAAAGTAATTTGGCATTGTTATCAATGATATTATTTATAAAATAATGAAATATCACCAGTTACAGGTTAATCTGGTATTTTAAAACAATAAAATACATGATTATAGGATATTAAAAACATATATTTTCTATGGTAATTTTACTAGATTTCGTAAAATTTTGGGTTGTGCTGTTTGTAATGTTGCTTCCTGGTAGGCATCTACCAAGAGAATTTTGCGATACAACTTTTCGATAGATTTGTATGGTAAGCGATAGATTTTTTTGCATTTTAAGATATCGTGGTGAAGGTAGGTGAAGGTCGTCTTTTGCCACGTTATCTGGCACTGAGTATATACTGATTGGAATATGTCTGTCATTGACCCTGCAATTTGTTCCTTGATATGCTTTTAGTTCATTTATAATTTTTATAGGTAGTTATAGTTTTCATTCGCATCTCCGTTCCATTGCATTTTATTTATAAACTGTAGGTATTTTTAATCATACTTAAGAGACCACAATGAAATGACAAGTTTGAATAAAAAATTAATCGAATTTATCGCGGGTTATTTTGAATTAAAATAGTTAAACCAGTAGAGTACAAGAACTACTTGTAATAGATTGTTATCTTTATAAGATAGTTTCTGTTTTCTACTCTACTGTGCAGGATGCATATTTCAATAGAATCAAAAGTGCTAAGAAATATGTGAATACGTAATAAGGCTTTAGCCCTTCATAATTAATTCATAATGTTGTCATGAAATGTGGAGAACATTAGGGATCTACTTATTTAAACTTTGTACTAAGATATATATTCATGTGGCATTTGAGTAAGAATATTATCAACTCCCTTTCCTTTCGCGTAGATTTCATAAAATCGATTAAGAGCTATAAGCATATAATTTTATTATTAGAAAACTTGAAACACAGCCCTTTATCAATTTGTCTGGCCTATTGGACCTGGGGCATATTTGGCTAAATTGTTTTTAACTGCAGATCTATGTCTCATACCCAATAATGGAACGAATTTTGGATGACAAGAAGAGAAATTAGTATAAAAATTAAACAAAGACATTGTTTCGACTAATATTACTTTATAAACATTGTCTTTAAAATGTTTGAAAAATATAGAGCACATCCAAATTATTTTGCTTTGTAAAAAAAATATGTTCAATATTTTAGTATGTTTATAGCGTCGTGTAGAACATCCCTATTTATTGGCAACATGGCTGATTTACTTGGCATAGGTAGCATTCCAAAATCCAAATAGGTTATTGTTTTGTGGGTTGTAAAGTATTAAAGTGTTTGTATATATTGTTTTGTGCTTTGTTTAGAGGGAAATAGTGTTTTATGCAGTTGTGACAAGACGCGTATATAATGTTATAGTGTGTTTACATATAAAGGTAAGAATAAACTGAATCCATAGTGGCCATACGCAATAAATATCTAAATGGCCGTGATTATAATGTAGCTATTTTTTTAATTAGGTTTCGTCGTAACTAACAATGGATTTCGGACACCCTCCGCCGAATATGGGGATGCCTCCACCGGGCATGGGTATGGGAATGGGCCCACCAATGGGCCCGCCTATGATGGGTCCGCCGGGTAGAAACAACATGCGCCATAATTTTAGACCTTTCAACAACTACCAGATGCGCTTCCCGCCTCAAGGGCCACTGAATATGACGCAAGATGACTTCGATGGTAAACGTTTACGTAAATCTGTTATGCGTAAAACTGTAGATTACAATGCAGCTATTATTAAAGCAATAGAATGTCGCGTATGGCAAAGGGACTGGCGGGACAGGCACGCGCTGCAACCCGATGCTATGTATACCCCAGATATGTTGCCACCTCCCTCCTATCCTGATAATCCTATAAATGCTGTCACAACACGTTTCGTAAAAACGGCTACAAACAAAATGAGATGTCCTATATTTGCTGTTGCCTGGACACCAGAAGGTCGACGATTAATAACTGGGGCTTCCTCTGGTGAATTTACTTTATGGAATGGGTTAACTTTTAATTTTGAGACAATCCTGCAAGCTCACGATTCACCTGTTAGGTCTATGGTTTGGTCTCATGGTGAAGGCTGGATGGTAACAGGTGATCATTCAGGATTTATTAAATATTGGCAAAGTAATATGAATAATGTCAAAATGTATCAAGCTCATAAAGAAGCTGTTAGAGGTATTAGCTTTAGTCCCAGTGATTCCAAAATTGTAACATGTTCTGATGATGGCACCCTACGCATATTTGACTTCTATAGATGTCAGGAAGAAAGAATATTGAGAGGACATGGTGCTGATGTAAAATGTGTTCAATGGCATCCTACTAAAGCCTTGATTGTATCAGGAAGCAAAGATAACCAGCAACCAATAAAGTTGTGGGATCCTAAGTCAGGAACAGCATTATCTACCTTACATGCTCATAAATCAACTGTGATGGATCTAAAATGGAATGATAATGGTAATTGGTTAATAACTGCATCCCGAGATCACTTACTTAAGTTATTTGATATTCGTAAATTAGGTACAGAATTACAAATATTTAGAGGGCATAAGAAAGAAGCCTCTAGTGTAGTGTGGCATCCAACTCACGAGGGATTGTTTTGTTCTGGTGGTTCCGATGGCGCTATTTTGTTTTGGAATGTTGGCACTGATAAAGAGGTAGGTTGTATTGAAGGTGCTCATGAATCTATAGTTTGGACGATGGCTTGGCACCCTCTTGGCCATATATTGTGTTCAGGTTCTAATGATCACACATCGAAATTTTGGACTCGCAACAGACCTGGAGATCTAATGAGAGATAAATATAATCTAAACACATTACCTCCTGGAGTACAAGATGACCATGATCTAGAAGAAACTTCTGTAATTCCTGGTATGGGTCCAGAAGATAAGGTTGAAATATTTTCATCAGATACTGATAAAGTCATTCCTGGTTTGGATTTGGACACAACATTTGTTCCAATGGAATTTGAGAAAAAGGTAAAGAAGGTACCATACAGTAAACCTATTCCTCGAAACTTCCAAGCTCAATGGAATCTTCATCATCATGGTCCAAAAACTGAGGATTCTGCTTCAGAAGCGTTAACCCAAGCTCTAGTAGAATCTGTACCTGGTGCTATACCTCTTCAACAAATAACACCATCAGCAATAATTATTTATGGGAAGTTGATTCCTGTTGAACCTGGCTCAAAATTAGAGAACGCTATATTAGATGGACACATAGCATTGAAAAAGTATATTGCATCAGGTGAAATAGATGAGTTACATGATATGATGCCTCATTTAGAAGAGGATGCTGATGAAGAGAATTGCCAACCATTTGAATATCCTGAAATTGAAAATGATAATGAAAACTCTGAAAAACCAAATGAGGATGATACAGAAAATTATGATAATTATAGTCAAGATAATGATTATTATGAAAATGAAATGGATACTAGTGGCCACAATAGTCAAGAGGAGGAACAATCATTTAATGAGACTGATGTGAATAATATGAGTCCAGTTAATAACATGCAACCACCTATGGGCAATATGATTCATTCACCCATGGGTATGAGTAATATAGGGCCTATGGGACCCCATCCTCCCATGGGACCAATGCATCCAATGGGACCAATGCATATGCCACCACCTCATATGATGGGTAATATGCCACGACCAATGGGTAACATGCCTTCCATGGGTAATATGGCACCTATGAATAACATGCCTCCGCATCCACCATTTGATAATGGATTTAATAAATCTCATTACGACTCTGGGTATGAACATCAGCAATATAATCAGAATGATAATGATTACAATGATGAACAGAACTATAATGATCAGAGTTATGAAGAAGAAAGTTTCAATAATGATGACGGTGAAGGAGATGATAATTATAATAATATGCGAAATCAAAGACGTGATAGTGGATATAGAGGACGAAGTCAGAGCCGTGGTAGAGGGCGTAATGTGAATGGCCATGGTGGTCGAGGCAATTGGAGAAGTAGTGGTCAACGTACTCCCAGAGGAGGTCGTAGGGGAGGTGGTGCAAGAAGTTTTCGAAGAGGCGGAAAGCCCATATCCAACTAGCATCACATTCTTACTTTGTTTTTGCTAATAGACTGTCATTAATTATAAGTTCTAGTATTGAGACTTTAAGACGTGTTTAAGAAGTGTTAAAATAGGACAATACAGTGATGTTATATAAAAGGTTGTACATATTTTTTTATTTACGCCTTACTTTGTTTGAATGAGCTGAACACATAATAAATTTATATTATGTCACAAAATACTTGATTCTTGTACAGGTGTTTGGTTTCTCCTTAAATATTGCAGCTGTTGGTAAGTTAATCAGTTTCAGCATTAATTAATTTTGATACTGAATGAGTTTATTTAAAATTGTCTTTGTCATATTACCAGGTAATTATTGGTGCAGATGAAAATATATTATTGAACCAGTAGACTCAGCTGCTAGCTCATCATAGGTCAGACTGAACCAGGCCGGTTTCCTCAAGTGGTTCCTTTATTCGTCTGGAGCGTCTCAAGCAGTTCACCATACTTATAGTAAGATCCTGGTATTTTTTGAATTTGTTTTGTCAATAATAAATAAATTGAAATAAAGATTACCCAATATCCTATGTAATAAAGAAATAAAAATACTCTTAAATGCATGGGGCTAAATAAAATATATTATCAAAATAAAGCAAACATTGTCCAAGGGTCCTCTCCTTTATTTCATACTATTCTTCACATACTACATAATAAAATGGAATAGCTATATGGCCATTTTAAGACTGCATTATTTAGATACATTTGCCTTTACTTTTAATTGATTGGTTGGTTGGTTAACTCATCATGTATGATATATAGCTATTAATTTTCTAAGACTTTTAGGGAAGGCAGTTTCAATATTACATGCTATGCTAACGCTTTAGCTATTTGATAGTAGACCAATTTACCTCTCTGATTTTTGTTTGTAGAGGGAGTGCTTACTCAGTAGTACATATAGGGGTTAAAGTATTTAGAATGAGTTAATTAAGCCCATCACAATATAGAGAATGGTTACTTTATTCTCCAGAAAAAGCTTCGATTCATTCCTGTCTTGAAGCAGTGCTGTTTAATGGCTGTTGAATATCACATAAATAACAAAAAACCTCTTTTAAATGTGCAAGTATTATGTTAGCTACTTTAGCTAGCCATGATTGTTAATTTCCTTTTGGCCCTTAAGAAATCCTATAAGATTTCATTAAACTAGTCTTCATGCAACTTATCATTAATGTTCACTATTATATTTTATAGACTGCCACCTTATATGAGCTATTTTACTCGAAATGAATTTTTAAATGAAAGTAGTAGTTTCTGAGACTGGCGCATTTCAATAAACTGTTAACACACGTTAAACTCCTATTGGCTATCTAGTAGGCCATTCTGGGCCTTATTGTAATTCTACATCTTGCCGCCTTTCTTGATATTCGTGCTCACGGGGTCGCCTCAGCACCTAAACAGGCTATCTTACGCAAAATTATCTTTGGAACTGCACAGACAATGGGATGTGACTGCATAGACAATGGGATGTGACTGCACAGACTTGGGTTCGATCCCAATGTAGTGCAATTTTTTGTCCCAACCACAATGATTTTTGTTTTAACTTTGGAGATGTTGTATGTGTCCGTTAATTGTATGTTTGTAAATTCTCCCGCAACATAAGGATTACTTTCCTAGGGTGGACAGACTTGGGAAACATCAACTACGATTGCCAAATCGCCCGTAAAGCGTGGTCACTATGGCTCTTTGGTTATCCACTCGGAAAGGCCTACGTCCAGCAATAGACGTCGATAGGGCGTTGGAAAGATAGAAATTCTTTAGAAAAATAATTTTTCATCTGTACTTATAACAGTACCAAATAAAATTAATTACAACCGTCTTTAGATAGTGATCACGAATGTCACTCGTATGTTGAAATTTTAGTGTAATAAATAACACAAATTTATACATTATTAGAATAACATATTATGTATTAGAATTTTTAATTCCTTAAGGTCTAGAGGGGCCTAAAAATTTCTAATGTATAATACTATTTCAACGCACATATTGCGGCCGCATACTAATGAAGACCACCTGCAAAGAAGGAAGTTATAAACCGTCAAAGTTTTATTACTTGCATTTACCACACACAACCAAACATCCTTTTCCCTTGGACAATCAGACGATTAGCAACTTTAGTTGTTACCTAAATAATAATAGGAGTTTTGAATATTGTTGAATTAATAAAATTATGAAAATTACAAGGGTTTCATTTGATACATACTACTGCCTTCAACCTGCATCAATAAAGAATTGTTGAGAAATGAAGTGTAGTTTTAATTTCTTTTACTTTAATTTTTCGCCCCTAGAATTTTTCAAATATTATGGATAGTCACAGCGCGTTTATTTTGTTTCAGATGTCCTCTTGGAGGTGGTTGTGTGGGTTTTTAATTATAATAGCATGTCGAGCAAGCCAATTCGACAATGGTGGCGACAAAAACTCTATAACAGATATGAGCGACAATGTTACAGAACGCCTTGAATTAATCAACGGGACGCCAAATTATAGACTCATCAAACCTGATAAAAGCACACAATGGTTTCCAGAGCGAGAAAATAAACTCGACAGTTGCGTAAGAAAGGCACACTGCGAACCTCTAAATAAGACTAGTTGTTTGGGTTCTAAACTGCCATATGATAAAACAAGCATTCACCTCACTTTTTATGACAATCAATATCAAATTCAGACGCAATTGGAGCTTTATAGAGGGCTTATAAATGTGCCAAATTGTTGGGCTGTTATACAGCCATTATTGTGTTCAACCTTTATGCCTAAATGTGAGCGAATATTGGGTCAGGATATGGTTTATTTACCTTCGTATGAAATGTGCAAGATAACTATGGAGCCATGCTCAATATTATACAATACATCGTATTTTCCATCGTTTTTGAAATGCAATTCAACGTTGTTTCCTTCACGATGTGAGAATGCTGTAAGAGAGATGAAATTTAACACCAGTGGCAAATGTTTGCCTCCCCTTATTCATACTGATAAAACTTTACATTTTTATGAAGGTGAGACTTATTTTTTTAGTATGTTACATCTAGGTGTTCCGAGTTTGCTTAAATTTAAATTTTACTTAAATTTTATGAGGCAGTTTCTGTATCCAAGTTATTGACGTGCTGCATTTTCTTCGTTCCGTGTGGTGACGGACCAAGAATACAATTCACCACCCTCTCTCTTGCCTGGGTGTCGTAAAAGACGACTAATGGTTTAAATTTAAATCACATCTATACAAGAGAAGAAAAATTCGAAATGAAATCCTATATCAACGCGCCTTTCCTGCGCGGTATAGTAGGTCAATTTCCCTCCTATTGTGGAGGAGGTTCGAGCCCAGCAGTGAGACGTGTATGAGTTGAAATGATGATGATGATAATTACATTTTCTTATAAAAAAATCCCCCATAAAGATGTTAATGCGAGTCCCAATTTGATAACCATACGTACCTGTCCATACGGCCTACGGGCTAAATTGATAAAGCAGTTGGGACGGGTTTGCAATAGATTGGGTTTCAACTACCACGCGTGGTGGTCATATTCGCCCAGTGATTAGTCGAATAGTTTTCATATCTAAACGGATTAGAAAAAATTTGAAATTGGTGTAATATTCGTAATTTCAGAAGGTTGCATGTATCTTCAACTTTCATAAACCTGGGTGGAGTAAGAGCTAGTCAAAAAATAGCTCTAAAATGGCCGAAGGTGTAGGGTTTCTAATGTAGATATTTATTGAATATCTTTGTTGGAATCAATTATAGAAAAGATGTAATATTATAAGTAATACAAAGATACAATAATTTCAACAGCTTTCGCTTATTATACAGGTATATCAGGCTGCGGCCTTCCATGTCGTGATCCCTTGTACACAGAAGACGAACATCAACAGATTCATAGACTTGTGGCTTGGGGCGCCGGCATATGCTTGGCACTAAACTTACTTACGGTGGCCACCTTTCTTATAGACTGGCGAAGTGCTAACAAATACCCAGCACTAGTTATCTTCTACATCAATGTCTGCTTCGCTGTAGCTTCTATGGGGTACGTGTTAATAACATATCTCAAACATCTCAATTTCATTCCGGTTAAGTGTTATAAAACCGTGCAATGGTTTTTTTTACCACACCTTACATTAAGGAATAATTTCTTGTGTAGGCGACTTTTCAAACATCTAATTAAACGACACCAATAACACTCAGTGGTTAGTAGATAGCACAAAATGTTGTTCCGGTTTACTACTTACAATTACTCTATTTGTTTAGGTTTATCTAACATATACAGAATGTATTTGTTTAGGTTTATCTAACAAATTCAGGTTATGGGGCAACTGGTCAAACCAGAATTAGGTAATGGTGGGAGGAACCCATGAAAAAAAATATGAAATAAAAATATTGATTCGTTAATGAATTAGAGACATGTAAAGTTTTCAATGTTGTCATCGCTTTTTCGTATAAATCTGATTGAAATGTATAAAGTTAGTGATACTTAATCTACTTGTTAAATGTTCATTAGAAATTATTGGACACACATTTTTGTAATCACTATAACTTTGTTTTATTGTTTTTTGTGTAATATATATTCTAATTACGATCTATGACTGTTAATCTACAACACACGCGAACAGTTGCCCCATAACCTGATACACCTGTATAATATTTGTATATGGAAATAGAATGTAGTGTGTTAATTTCGTAAGAGCGCATTTCTCTTTTAAATACATAATCAAATAAAGCATGATTTTTCTACATCTTTCATTGTACTATATTCATATTGTTACAGATGGCTTATACAGTTCGGTGTTGGATCTAGGGATGATATTGTATGTTCTAAAGACGGCACTAGAAGACAAGGCGAGCCATCAGCCGAAGAAAACTTGTCATGCGTCGTGGTTTTTGTTTTGGTAAATATGGCTTTGTATCTTTATCTATTCGCCGAGCCATTATTTATTCATTTCGTATTTTTGTTTTTAATGGCAAGCGGCGGTTGTTACTACTCATACGTTGATTTTCTGCGACGATGTGTTTGTTGTTGACGGATAACTGTCAACAGTGTGGTCCTACCACTATTCGATTCGGCTTTCTAGTCCAATCAGCTTTGGGAGAATATCATATATCCCCAGCGTCTC
Source organism: Lymantria dispar (assembly GCA_032191425.1). NCBI lineage: Eukaryota > Metazoa > Arthropoda > Insecta > Lepidoptera > Erebidae > Lymantria > Lymantria dispar. The sequence continues at coordinate 16,722,556 of CM063458.1, forward strand.
TGTAATCAGATCTCCGTAAGGCAAGAGAATAAAGTTTTTCTAAAATTAGACATTGTCAGATTATTTGAGAGTACTTCCCATATTAACTGTAGTACATATTAGACCCTTTTTGTTTTCCATTCGACTATGTCCGCGGATTTTCTTGGCGACGATAACTTTTTACATTTGCAATAATACGTGGATCACTCGCTATCCAGAGACTTTCGTGCTGACCTGTGGCATCTATAAGTATCTACACGTTACTTTAAGTAACAATAAATGCAAGAATGCATCTTGTAGAATTTTATTTACAAGGTTTATTGATTGCACCAATGTTGTACCTAGCGGTTAAGATACGGATCTAATAATAATACCGTGCTAAGTGTCATCGATTCGAATCCCACGCAGGACAAAACTTTGTGCGATCTAAAAATCGTTGTTTTGAGTCTAGGCGTAGTGTGTAAAACATATTGGATTCCATTTAATCATCACCACATTGTCTCCTTATCTATTTATCTCTATCTGTCTGCCTAATGTCAACCCTTCTTGTGAGTGTAATTATAGACTAGACGCCATCAGATTGAGGTGATCCTGGTCTATATAAAGCTGTTAACCGTCTTTTACGACCCTCACGAACAATTTATGTGTTGGTAGTTTCGTAGCCGCTATCACACAACATTCCGCCAAATAAATATTACTTATTTAATGGTGCATTGATATTTGTTCTCTATTCCTCAGGTATATTACTTCATGATGGCTGCCTGTGTTTGGTTTGTCATATTCACTTACGCGTGGCATATGAGTTTGCGAGCCCTGGGCAAGATTCAAGATCGCATAGACAAAAAGGCTGCTTACTTCCATCTTGTCGCGTGGTCACTTCCATTGATCTTGACCATTGCGACTATGGCGTTTGGTGAAGTGGACGGCAGTAGTGTCACTGGTATTTGTTTTGTGGGATATGTGAATCATCCTATGAGAGCTGCATTATTACTCGCACCATTGTCTGTTGTACTTGCACTTGGTGGATATTTCTTACTTAGAGGTTAGTTTTGATACGCGAGCATGTTTTGTTTTATTCCTAAGTAAAAGTCTCGGTTTTATGCTGTCAGAAAGTACTAACGTCTGTAAAATAATTAAATCTTATTGTCCATTTGGAAACAGAGTAAGAATACAATTCAGCATACCGTCTCTTGCCTGTGGGTGTCGTAAAAGACGACTAAAGGATTAAATATGCATATAAAATCTGTGTAAGAGAAGGCCAAAAACTCGAAATGAAACCCTATATCAACCCGTGTGACTAGCGTGATAGTAGGTCAATTTCCCTGCTATTGTGGAGGAGGTTCGAGCCCCACAGTGGGACGTGTATGAGCTGAAATGATTATGATGATGATTGACTAGTAATGTCTTATCAGCTCCATATTATATTTTTAGCCTACTAGCAAATTCCCAGTTTCACCTGTGAGAATACGGCTATAAAATATAGCATATGTTACTCGCTGATGAAGATTTTTTAAATCAGTTTTGCGGTAAACACGAAGCGCAACAAACATTTGTATTTATGATGTTAATTAGGATAAAACAATAATCCTTTATAATGTTGGTCTATTGTCTTTTTTGTTTGGTGTCTCTATACTATAGTTGTCCGTAATTTGAGAATCATCTCAATTCAATTCTTGATGAATAGCTTCTGTTCAATTTTGTCTCCCAAATTATAATAATAATAATAGCCTTTATTCCTAAACAGGGTTACAAGAGGTCCCTAAGTTCGGTGTGCCTTTTGGCATAGGCCTCCTCCAGTTCTTTCCAATGGGTCCTGTCTCTTGCTACTCTTAACCAAAATGGTCCCGCTGTCTGTTTCAAGTCATCTTCCCATCTCCTGACTTGGCGACCCCTACTTCTTTTGCCGACTCTTGGTTGCCAGAGGGTGACTTGCTTGCTCCATTTGTTAATGGGGTGGCGTAGCATATGTCCGGTCCATCTCCATTTTTGGACGTCTATCCGGGTAAGAATGTCTGTGAGTTTTGTTCTTGTTCTTATGTCTACGTTCCTGACTCTGTCTTTGATTTTTAACCCTAGCATGCTTCTTTCCATGGCACGTTGGCATTTTGCTAGCCTTTCCCTGTGGTGAAGTGTTATTGACCAAGTTTCACAGCCATAAGTAAGAACTGGTAAAATACAGGTCTCAAATGTTTTCTTTTTTATGTGATTGCCTAGATCCTTTTCACTATGTCCTTCAGTGACCAGTATTTTCTCCATTCTTGGGCAATAGCCGAATAAACAGGCGAATACGCCTGTTTATTTCCTTTGTCATTTCATCTGACGGGGATATTATCTGTCCTAAGTAAATATATCCTTTGACATATTCAATCTTGTTGCCGTCTACCATAACGTCTATTTCCCTTGAGTTTGTCATCAATTTTGTTTTACTGGCATTGATTTCCAGACCAACTTCTCTGCTTTTATTTGCAAGGCTCTGCATCATTTGTTCTATTGCTGCTGGATCTTCTTCAAGAAGCACCAGATCATCGGCAAATCTTAGGTGGTTTAGGCGAGCTCCATTAATGTTCAGACCTAAGTGGTCCCAGTTTAGCTGTCTAAAGATGTGCTCGAGTACGGTGTTAAATAGCGTAGGAGAGAGAGGATCGCCTTGGCGTACGCCCTTTTTTATAGGGAATGATTCTCCTATTGATTCTAGTTTAATACTGGCCTTGCTAGATTTGTATATACTCTTAAGTATTTCTATATAATTGCTGTTTACGCGACTACATGCTATGCATCGGTGGGGTGAGGGACGTGCCAGAAAGTTCGACGCTAGCGACATCGAGACGTCGAGCACTTTCGAGCTTAGCATCGCGGCGAGAATACGTACTTTTTAATCAGCCCCCGTTGTATTTAAATATTGTATATTACTATTGTACATTAAACCAGTTATTCAGTATATTGGTTGCTTTTCTTATATACTCGAGATAGGCAGCCTTAACAGTGGTCCTTCGAGCCGGATGCTCTGAACTCCTTGTTGTTCAAGGCTCTGCCATATGTGTTGGTGCCTGAGGCTGTCAAATGCCTTTGAGTAATTTATGAAAGCCAAGTAGATTTGTTTATTGTATTCGTTATACTTCTGTATTTCGTTATCTTCTGTTTTATTGTGTGAATGTGATCTATTGTATTTTCTGAATCCTGCCTGCTCTACTGGTAGGCTTTCGTTTAGCGTTAATGATAATCTTTCCAGGATCACTTTAGCAAATACTTTATATATGTTTGATATTAGAGAAATTGGCCTATAGTTCGCAATTTCGTCTCTAGGGCCTTTTTTATGTAGTAGAATTATGTGACACTCGGTCCATTCTTCTGGAATTTGCCTTGTTTGTAAGATTTCATTGAAAAGTTTTGCCAGCACCGGGCTGATTTCCTCTAAGGTGCCCTTGAGCATTTCATTAGGTATCTTGTCTGGCCCTGGGGCTTTCTCGAGTTTTTGAGATTTTATTGCCTTGATTACCTCTGAGGTAAGAATTTCTGACACTTCGTCTACTTTCTTTTGCTTCGGTTACTTCCGGAATTGTGGACAACACTGAGTCGAATTTATCGGAATACAATAGGCGGTAATAGTCCGTAGCTAGTTTATGTATTGAGAGTCGATTAGTTAAGTAGGATTCGCGCTGCTTTAGTTTCGATATTCATTCTTTACCGTGTTTGCTTAGTTGTTTCATAGCCTTTTTTGTTCCTCCTGTTCTTTTAATATTTTCTGCCAAAACTTGTATTTCTTTTCTCCTTACGGTCTTTCCTCATATTCTTCTTAATTTCCTTGCTAAGATTTGCAATTTTTTGGCGTCTTTCTTTGTCCCCTGTATTTGATAATAATGTTCTTCTTTCGTCTAGTAGTTCTAGTGTCTCTTTGCTTAAATAGCTTTCTTTGCTTCTGGGTTTGCTGACTAGCATCTCTCTCAATTTGTTTTGTAATATCTTGTATTTAATCCCAGTTTCTACGTCTCCGACGTACGTCTTCCAAATTACTAAATTCCTAAATATACTTTAAAAGTCATTACTTCAGAACAGTTTTATATACAGAGCAGATTATTGTGTATCTAAAACTCACTTATTTTTATGCCCTTGGGCACTTAATTTTTATTATACCATGATGGAATTACGAGATCCTATAACTAGGGTTGTCAACCATAGAAAAAATAAACTATATCTGGTGAAGGGCTAGGATACAATTTACCACCCACTCCAAAATACGATTAAGGGGCGCAATCAGGCACCCTCACTGCGAAAGAAGGCGAACTCGAAATAAAACCTTATCTCAACCTGTCTGACCAATGTGGTTTAGTTCAATTACCTTCCTATTATGGACGGCGCTCTAGCCCAGCAGTATATGCATTGAATTGATGATGGTGACTAAAAACACTATTATAAGTACTTTTGTGCGTAAAATATTTAACTTTCATATTTTAAGAGGTTTTTAAAGATATGTCTTTTAAGTTTTCAAATTATTATGATAAACGAACACCAACAAGTTTTAAGTAACACGTAATTCACCTAGAAAACTGGGCTAAATGGGAGATTAGTGTGACGTTGTTAGCCGTTCTATGATATTGGATGACGATAGACTAACGTTCTTTTTTTAAAAATATAATTTGACAACATGTAGTGAGCTAGTAACCATTTTAAAAGGTATTTTTGTGGGGGATCCTTATGTTCAATAATAGACGTCTACAGGCTGATTGGATGGAATTTGACAACCCTAATTATAACAGTATTGAATGTTTTAAAAACAATTTTTGTTAGCGTTGTATATCGTTTTGCAGGTGTATTCTCGCTGATCGCAGTACGCGTATCAAGCAAGGACGTGATATCACCTCGCGCAGCCAACAAGATCCGACAAACGATAACGCGTTGTTCACTAACAGCGGCATTAGTAGCAGTTTTTATATGTGTTACATTCGCATGCCACATATATGAATTCAAGAATGCTGAACTATGGAAGGAGTCGTTTCAAAAGAATGTGATGTAAGTATCATATTTATCGTCCTTAGATTACTTCAGATTTATGCTGTTAAAGATATATTAATAAGACAAGGCATAATATTAGAAGCTAAGCTATAGGTTAATGGGGATGCTCTTGTGGTGATTTTCGGTTTCGCAAGAAAATCGTCAATATCACAAGAAAGTACTTCTCTTGGAAAAAAATAAAACATCAGCTGCAATCGATAAACTGCATGCCATGAGTGATAATAGGCATGATGACAGTAACCAAAAATCACTAAAATAATGTGTTTATCTATTGTAACACAAAGAATATATCTTGAAATAAATATTTATTTTCTTTTATAAGATGAGATTATTAATTTATTTAATAAAATAAAACTGCAAAATACACAAGTCCGCCATGCTCAGCTAAACACCAATCAATTTTAGTTACGTCACTCCTATGTACATCTGTCATTATCATCGCTAATTCTGTACGAAATTCTACGATCGTTACACTTATTAATTGTTTTAACTTGCATTTAAAGAGTGTTTCGTGATTTTTATCGATCTCTTGCTTACTTTTTTGTTCTTACTAAAAATGTAAGTCATGAAAGATGGATTCATCAAGGCATACAGCTCTTATTTGCCTAGAGTTGATTTGTTAATGCTGGGAGAGAGTACCTAGCATCAAACAAAAACTTCTGTTCAGCAGAATTTAGAAATGTCAAAACTACGATGCAAGTAAAATATTGATTAATAATCTTCTAAGATCTAATTTAAAATCTATTTAAAAATAATACCGCTTGAGATGTTAGAGGTTATGATATTTAAATAATGCTTTTGTAAACTTGGTATTAAACTGCAGTTAAATAAAGTGACATACCAAATAAAATATACGATATAAAGTAATTACTTACGTCAAAATGATCTTCACAGAAATAAATAGTTTCCTATTTATTTTTTTATATTTATTTATATAAATTTATGGCTTTTTGATCTCGCTGTGCAAGATTAAACCACTTATATCTTACTAGCAACTGAATGGTACTTTGTTTTCTTTTTTTAGATTTAAGTACCTTTACACATTAATGTTTTGCTCATCAGTGACTTCGCATTTGGGTCTCAATTTCATTGAATCGTTTTCCAAATTACTATGCTTAAATATAATCAGGACTTGGCTGTATACTAGGAATGGTCACCCAGGAAGGTTTTCTAATTGAGTTCAGCGACTCCACTTATCCCTTCAAGAACAAAGGCATCCAACCACAAACAAAAATAAAAAAATACTGCCTTCAGTAAAAAAAAAGTATTGTTTGTGATAATTGTTATAAATTCCGTTTGGTGACAGTGCAAGAGTCCGTAAAATACGACTTAAGGACACAAGCAGATAACATTACTCCAAGTGAGCAGAATTTCGAATACAGTAAGCGTTCTCTCATTGTGGAAGAGCACTCAATACCAGCAGAGGAATGTATATGTTATCGAGTACATCAGTATAAATACAATAACATATATTTTATTAAATAACTAGCAACCCGCCCTCGCTTCGCTTCGGTTTTAGTCATTTTACCCGCGCAGTTCCCGTTCCCGTGGGAATACCGGGATAAAATATAGCCTAGTTTACGCCCTGATACTGAGCTTTCCATTGGTGAAAGAGTTTTTGAAATCGGTCCAGGCGTTTTGAAGATTTCCCGGAACAAACAGACAGACAGACAGACAAAAATTTTTTAATCTGTATTTTAGGCATAGGTGTCGTGCAAATAACCATGTGAGCATGAAAAAAGCCTATTATTTTGACATTACAAACAGACACTCCAATTTTATTTATTGGTATAGATTGTTTTATTGTGTGGCACATAAACAAACAGTTTGTTAGGGGTTTTTATTGATGTATTAACACATTGAGGAACCGCACACCACTTATAGACTTTCGAATTCATGTCTAAATAAAATATATCAGATTTTTTGCTTTAACTCCCTTACGTTTACAACTCAAGTGAATAGACGTGACGTCACAAGCAGACGCCATGACACTAGGCACCGTTTTGGCGCTAATTTAAATGTATTTAATTAAAATAGCATTTATTTCTAAAGAAACCGTACTTATTGCAAAAATAATATAGTTTTTGATAATAGTAGTTATTTAAGAATATTATAAAACAGTTTTTCAAAATTAGTCATCATGCCTATTATGCTATCACCAATTAGAAAGGTCTTTGTCCAAAACTGGACACTGATAGCTTGATGAGGAATGTGAACAAATCTTAGAGGCTTATTGAATGTCCTGAAATTAGATGAAGTGTGAAAGATGACATGAGCGAAAAGAGTTAATGCCGACTATTATATAAAAGAGTAATCGGTGATGAAAGAGGAATTAGGAATTGCATAAAGGGCAAAAGAATTATGGTTGTATTACATGTGGAATTAGAAGTGATCAGATCCAATCGGCGGCCATATTGGCTTAGCAGATTTATGGAAATAATTCCAAATTGATTACCTTTCTCCTAACCTTCATTATTCCAATTGCACTGTGCTTTATAGAATAGAAGAATTATATCGATTCTCATTGGCGACTGCCACATCCCATTGGGTTATAGAGATAACCTAATGGGGTAATAGAACATTCTAGAATTTGATACCAGCATTTTTTGACCATGATATTGTATGTTTGTAAAACTTTTCGTGACAGTGGATATTATTCCTTAGTGTCGAGCTTGTTTTCTTATATAAAAAAAATTATGTTTGTTGAAGTTGTCGGCTGGAAGGACTAAAGAACAGTGATAAGGAATGTACTATGGGTACTCGTCCCTCTGTATCGGTTTTACAACTGCGGCTGTTATGTTGCTTCGCGGCGGGCGCACTCATGGCATCGTGGACTTGGACTCCGGCCGCCGCCTCCGCCTGGAGACGATACTTGGCAAGGTGATTTAATTATTTACTATAATTATTACGTTGTATAACTTATTTTTGAAGCAAAAGAGGTCGTCATGGAGATGGCTTGACAGTGAAACCACAACAAAAATTGCGTGATGGCGTACTGGTTAAGATACCGACCTACGGTGCCAGTGTCTCGCGAGTTCGAATCCCACACAGGACAACATTTTGTGCGATCCATAAATTGTAATATCAATACCAGGATTATTTCCTTATTGCAGGTTATAGATTAAAAAGTGTACGCCCAATTCGAGTGGGCAGTTGGTAGTATGATAATAAAATGTTGGCTAATATTATTCAGGAAATGTGGATGCTCTGTAGAAGCTGAAGTGACTCGTCGCGCTCGCAAGCACGAGTTAATAGCGAGGGCATATCGCCGGCGCGGCGAGTTTGCGGCACGCGGCCGTCTCTCCATATCGTTGGGGGGCTCTAGACAGGATCCGGTTGGACTTTGCATAGATCCTACTTCGCCTGCTGACTATCCGGATGATGCTAAACATGAAAGGTATTATTTATTCAGTTTTTTTTTGACGGGCTATGGGCTGGACACATTCACCCAATGCATCCGAGGCGAAAGAAAGCCTGGACCTTAGAATAATAACGTATAGAAGGTAAGTTCACGCACAAAAAGTGAGGCATTTCAATTGGAGCCTAATGGAGCTTACACCGGAACCGTTCCGAAATATACAAGTCATTGTACTGCACGTACGTATACAACTCTTAAAAAATAAATAGGTAACTATGACGGTTTGTGCATTCAAATGGTGTCATAACACATTTGAAAAACTTAAAAACGTTTTTAACATTACTTTTAAAAGTATTTCGATGATTTATGTTAATAAAGACAAACTTTGATTTCATAATTTGTATAATGTTTTGCGTGTGTACGTGTGTAATCGTCTGCGCGCCATTATTATTTTTTAGATTCAAATTTAAACGTTCGAAGTATTGACACTATCCTTCTATACGTTATTATTCTAAGGCCTGGACATATATTCCCTCCCGATCGCATTGACCACTGCTAGCGATTCCTTGACCTCCGGTGGCCTATTTACCCCTACCCGATTTTTTATACTTTTGAGTTTATTTATGGAAGGTATTGCGGATGTCGTGAGTCATGATTTTTTCCTACTACATATCTTTTTATATTAATGGCTGCATATCGTTTTCAATATACATATTAAACAACTTTAGTGAAACAGGATATTACCTAGGTGGAAGGGGTCATCAAAATGCCATGTATATAAAATGCCATGTTACCAATTCGCACTCAAGAACGTCATCTCTGACATATGAAGTACATTACCCGTTAAATTGTTAAGAATTCATTTACAGTTACAAAATGTGACGACAAACATCGTGACTAAACTTATCGCCTTTGTATGAATTTTTTTTTTGTAATCACGATGACTTCACGTTGGACGTCAGATATCATAGTCCGCCCGTGACCATGAACGCTGTAAAGTATTTCAAATGGCGGATAATATCAAAAATTCAATACGCGTTAAATCCTTAAAAAATGTTTCATTTATAATGTGTATACATATACAATACTAAACATTAGAAGTAGTAATGTAATAGTAATTTATTTTCCACCACAAAGGTATTTACGAACTAATTTCTATAGTTTTACAATTCTTCAAGTTTATGGTTAACCTTTGTGAGAGACTGGTATCAAAGATAGTTATCCTGTCTGTCTGATTGCGAGGTCAGACATACGAGGGGTGATCCAAAAGTAATGATAATCAATAATAAACACAATGAATAAAATAAAAAAATATATTTATTTCTCAACATAGTCTCCTAGCAAGTCTATACATTTAGTCCATCTCTTTTCTAAACCTAAAATTCCCTTACAAAAAAAATCTTTATCTTGACTCTCAAAAAAGTCCTCAACCGCGGCCATCACGTCGCTATCATCATCAAATTTCTTGCCTCGGAGGTGTTCCTTGAGTCGTGGAAAGAGATAGAAGTCACTGGGGGCTAGATCTGGTGAATAGGGGGGGTGTTCCACCAACTCAAAGCCCGCTTCCTGAATGCCAGCCATGGCAATTGCAGCTTTGTGAACAGGTGCGTTGTCTTGATGGAACAACACTCCAGCCCGCAGTTTGCCTCGCCTTTTCTCCTTAATAGCCTCCCGCAATCTTCTTATTTGTTCTGCATAGTAGGAGCCTGTAATAGTGGCCCCCTTTTCCAAGTAGTCCACCATGATTATTCCTTCAGCGTCCCAAAAAACAGACGCCATAACCTTCCCTGCTGAGCTTGACACTTTGAATTTCTTCGGCGTCGGTTCATCGGATCGTTTCCATGTCATCGATTGTTGTTTTGTTTCAGGATCAAAATGGTGGATCCAGGTCTCGTCCATGGTCACAAAACGTGACAAAAAATTGTCCTTGTCTGCCTGGAACTTTTCGAGATTTGCTCTTGACATGTCGACTCGTTTCTTCTTTTGCTCGTCGTTTAACATTTTCGGTACCCAACGCGCGGAGACCTTTCTCATATGCAATTCGTTCGCAAGGATTCTTTGAATGCTGCCATATGAGATCCCTGTGACCTCAGCTACATGCCTGATAGTCACTCTTCGATCTTCCAATACAACTTCTTCAACTTTTTTCACATTTTCTTCAGTGAGGGACGTCGATGGGCGTCCTTCGCGGTGTTCGTCTTCCGTCGATGTTCTTCCCAGCTTAAACTCCTTAGCCCAGCGTGCAACTGTGGAATATGGAGGAGAAGAGTCCCCTAATGTTTCCACCAAGTCGCTGTGTATGTCTTTGGTAGACATTTTTTTCAAGCAGAGGTATTTAATGACAGCTCTGATTTCGTGTTTTTCCATTTTGATGTTCACTCCTTGACAGTCCGTATTCAAATGAATGTAGCTCCCGGGAATTGTGGCCTATTTATATGATTTTTTTTTCCTGAACTAGTGGGTAACTGAGCAAGTGACTGAAATTTTTTTGTATTTTTGTGTGCACTAGAAATAACTGATTATCATTACTTTTGGATCACCCCTCGTATAACAGTCATCCCAATTATATCAGCTTAGTTATAAGAATAGGAGGATGTCATATATGGGAGAGTGAAATCATTACATACATTAAATCTTAGACCACCAATCAATCCGTCCATGCATCCATCAGCCTATAGGCGTCCACTATTGCACATAGATTTTTTCACAAAAGAGGATTAGCAGTATAATCGCCACCCTTAGTATGTGGGATAGCGATCGCATTTGATGAGTTTCCAAGAGAGCGCCGTGGCCTTAATCGGTTTTTAAACACCCAAGGAAAAGTAGGAGTTTGACGACACATTGTGATTTAACCCATCACTATGAGATCAAGCAATATTTAAACGTTTGATTTTTGTTTTCAGTGGTGAACTGTCATCTTCGTGGGCAGCTACACTCCCACGTTTTGTGCGACGTCGCGATGCTGTAGTGTTACCAACACATACCCACCACTCCCTCAGTTCGACACCTGACCGTCGTAACTCACAGGACTCTCAAATCAGTATCAGCCTGCGTCACGTCTCCGTGGAATCACGACGGAATTCCCTCGACAGTCAACTGTCTGTTAAAATCGCTGAAATGAAAACGAAGGTAGGTCGTCGAAGGACAAAACATAGTAAAGCGAAGCGCAAAGCACGCGCCGCTAACACACGTAAGGAAAGTACACCGTCCATTGAGAGTCAGATCAGTCGTTATTGGTTGCAAGCTGTAGCAGCCAATAATGATCCGTCCCGTGAGGAAGTTAAATTCAGCTTTGACTGATGTTAGCATATCGTGATGAATATATCCAAATCGAAAATGAAACTTTATATTGTTAATTTTTGTAATCGACTACATTAAGTAGAATATAAGATTGACAGTTCAAATTATTATTGCATATACTCAAGACAATTGATGCTGTGAAATTAACAAAACATATTTCCATATATTATTAGTCTATTGACGTACATTGTTGGACATAGGCCTCCTTATAGAGCGATAATACTATAATCACCACATTTGATAGGCGGATTAGCGATCGCAGATGGTGTTAAGTTTACCAGGAGAACGCCCACTCTAGTGTGCTCCCTCAGGCAGTTTTTTTGACCCTATGGCAAGTATGGGGTGACGACACAAACCATGATGTTGCACTATATTTATTTATGGTTTGAATTTCACAGCCAATTTTGACATTTCGTGATTTTATAATAAAGTTAAAAGATAAGACTGATCAGAATCTCTAGCTAAGTATTTTACCGATTCAAAGTGTCCATGACAAACTTTTGCATATTATGTGATATTTATGACCTCAGAAGTAATGTGCCATAAAATGTTTGAAGTTGACTGATGATGATATTGTTGTAAGTTTTATAAATTCAACTATAAAATAAGTTTTAATATGATTTTTTCATATGCATATTAGTTGCTGTTTCATAGAAATCATGTACAAGATTAACGGTTGTGATGTCAGATTTAATGCGAGGCTATAATATTAAACAGGTAAAATTGATTGGATGACAAATAGACAATTGTGTATATTTTCAGTATTACATGTTGTTGATCTGAATTTGTTAAATGTTAGATTTAAAGACTCGCAATTTTATTATATAAGAGACATATTTGTTTAAGTCTGCGTGCTGGCTTTAAATTTTGATATTTTGTATGTTTTATTACTCATATTTTAAATACTGATTCAGCAACGTTTTGTACAATAAAATTATACTTTGTGATAAGGGAGCCTTTTATTCAGCATATATTCCACAGTACTGTCTTTTCTAATACTTACTGCCTGAAGTGATTTGCCGTTATTTTTTAAAAGGACCACGTATTCTAGTAAGTGGATATGATAATGAGAGATAGCCTAATGGAAGGCCAATAAATATTACGAGTTACGCAGAAGCTTTGGGTGCAAACGTGACAGGGCGCATTTGTCATTCATCATCACTATAGCATTGCTGGGCTAGTCTCCACAATGGGAGAGGAATTGACCTTCTATAACACGCTGGTCAGCGGGATTAGCATAGCATTTTATTTCGAGATTTCTTTCTCTTGTATAGTTATCAGTATATTCTAATCCCATAGTCGTGTTTTACAACACTTATAGGCAAGAAACAGGGTGGTGATTTGTATTTTTATTAGGTCACAACACGGATATCACCGTAATTTTTTAAATTTATTTGAACAAATATCAAGAATCGTTTGTTTAAACATGAGAAGGAAAATATCGTGCAGAAACCTTGCCTGTCTGAGGTGTATAAAAATATTCGCCCAATATTTCTGAAAGCCGTATCTCGGAGAGTAATTTAAGAGGTCAATTCAAGTGTTCTTTCAAATGTGTTAAGATGTGTTCGGACGCTAGATTTAATTCTAGAGCTCTGGAGATAGCAATATCTCTTTAGAACTGCTTTAGGCTCAAACGTCGTGTGGTATTGAGAATGTCTAACCAGTTCATATATTTCTTAACTTCACAGCAACTGATGCGATACTAATTATCGTGTTACATTAAATTTCGTAATTAGGTATTCGTATTCATAGACACTTACGCGTACACTTAACACTGACTGCACAGATGGCGTAGTGGTTAAGATGCCGACCTACCGTGCCAGTGTCGCGTGTGCCCACGTAGGACAACACTTTGTACGATCCACAAATAGTTCTGAGTCTGGATGTAAATTGTGTCCGTTAATTATATGTTTGTGAAGTCCCCCACAATACAAGGATTATTTCCTTAGTGCAGTTCTTAAAAAAAATAGGGTATCGTGTCGTAGTCTAAACTTACCATTATAACAAATATACACAGATCGCACAGAAATGTTTTGCGGAATATCGAATATACGGCATACGATATTCAGCATAGAGGTTTACTTAGGCCACTACGCCGATTCTGCAGTCCCTTACTTCTTTATATTATAATAATAACGCGGCAATCTAAATCTGTATTAGATACGAGGAAGCCATTTTAAATATTAGTGCCTCATAAACATATATGTTTACAAAGCGTATTTTATAGTGTGAAATAAATTCTAATCAAAATGAAATGCATTTAAAGTACCGGACGTAAAGCAAATTAATCTTTTTTTTTAAATTAGATATATAATTTGAATTTACGAAGACGATTTGCTGCCGGAAATTAGTTTTAATTAAAACAACAAATTAAATAATCCACTTCCCATTTATTGAGAACCAAAGCAAGCAACTTAGTCTCATGTACACTAATATATTTTAACAAATCAAGTGAATGTCATGTATCTACCGTGATATAATCTATAAGTACCTAAGTTAGAATACTAATCGAATCTACAATACCTATTGTACAAGTTTTGTATAACTATTGGACGTTAAAACCGCTATACACATAGCATATCACTGCAATCCTAATTTATAACGGCAAGACTATGCAAAATCAATAAATTTACATTTATTTGCACAAATATAAATTAATTTGTTCCAATTGATTGAAACTTTAATTATTTATGTAGCTTAATATCTCTGCAAGTTGACATTAACGAAAAAAATATGATTAAAAGTACATGTTTTTGATAATTTCAACTTGTAAAGAGTGCGATAATTTGGTGAAAAAATAAATAATAATCACTCTATAAGTTCAACAACGGAACATTAGAATCAAACTTATACACACACTGAGGATTGACTTTTAATAAATAATTTATTATGCGTCTCCAATCACTATAAGGTACATATTTAATCACAGATACAACTAGAGCGGCAAGAATAATTCGATTAACTTATAATTTAAAAGAGGTCACGAAGTCGATAGTTAGTATAAGGAAATACAAATAATATTGAAGATAAATTCTGTGCAATAATTTAACTATCCTACAAAATGGGTACTTTGCACTGTAATGAAAGATGATATAATTTATTACACAATAAGTGCATATCTATATAACTTATTGTCATAATTAAAATTTATCTTCAGTATTATTTGGTAAATGCATCATTGCCACATTTTATACACTTGCACAAGCAAAGAAGGTATAATAATTGTGCGATTATAAGAAATTTGAAATGTGGTTGAGGTGTTTTAAATAGTTACGATTTAGACCTCAGTTTGTTTAAAATATTTATGTACAATATTTATCATAGTTTCATAGCCATTATAATAAAAATAAAATGCATACCAGACATGCAATTTAAAAATCACAAAAATAGGAAACAATATTATAAAGGAACATAATTATGTGTAACATTCTAATTCAGCTGACATTGTAAGATCTGCCATTATTATTCTTAAACTTATTGGTCAAAATTGCACGATTTGATTGCTGATCCATTCTTTGGTGCTTAAAACTAATAGGTAAATAAATCACAATCCAAAAAATAAATTCGGTTTAACCTAGAAAACCTAAAAAAAATATATATTTAAAAAACAAGTGATAACAATCATCAAACTAAACAAATAAAACAAATCATAAAAATCTAGTTATTATGTGCAAACTTATTAGTTAGATGCGAGTAAGGAAGCTACCTGGCAGCTTACTCGTATCATACGAGTCTTTCGTCTCAGACGAACAAACAAATCTATCTAAAATAATAACAAAATTAGCTAGTAATAATGTCATATCACACATTCACAGCAGTCTTGCCTAAGATACCCTAGCCTTGCGTATATTCTTCTTTTCCGCATCAGTGAAACCAAGAATGTTTTCAATGGCGTTGAGGTGTCCTTGGTGATTTTCGGGATCTGTAAGGAAGTAGTAGATGGCCGATTTCAGGAACTGCAATGTCACCTCTGGGTCTACGCTAGTCTTGCTTCCCTTCTGCGACTCGACAATGCGACGGTACATTGCCTGCAAATAACCACATAGTAATAACAACTTTCTAATTTATATATAAATTTTGGCCATGCAGAGCTACTATAAATAAAATGACTCACATTACAATAATAATTAAGTCCCTACACAAATCTTATTAGGCTCTAAACTATGTGTAATCTTGCAATATTTTAAAGCATAAATTGAGTAATGAACAATCAATTCAACAAGCTACATTAACATGAAAGCTATGTGTCAAAATCATATCTCGTAATTCTCAGTATACCGTGAAATACTGCGTAACCGAATGCGGCGTGGGAATCTCTATACATAGTTAATTATACTCGGTTCCGAATGAGTGATCGAAGCATTTACAAATATGCACTTAAAACTATTATAACTGCCTAAATTAATATTTGCCATATATACAATACGTAAAATAAAACAAAGCTTCTGTACACATACGTAATTGTTCACGGCCATAATAATTTGTACATCATCTTACTCTTTGTATAAGTTTTGCATTTGTAACCGAATTTAATGCCGTGTGAACAATATATAATAACTCAAGCAACTTAGGAGCAATCCTAAAAGTTAACTTAAATCTTTACAACAATCACGTCCTAAGCCAGCAACCTCGGATTTGATTGACGTTAGTCAGGAGGACCATAGTGGTGGTAATATTTAGCTCTAAGCCTCGCAGCATGTTTTCTCGGCAAATTGGCGCATGCCATGGATTTCAATCCGCACCTCAGAGGGAGGATTAAATCAAGTTTTTTTTGTTTACGCTCGTATTAGCAGTTCTCGGCATTGCACCTAGCAATAATACTTATTTAAAGTTACTTAGAATAAAAGATTTATGACGGACTTAATTATTTTACAGAATAGCAAACAGTGGCAGTTGTTCTAACCGCATTTATTAAAAATCTTTTTACATTGCACTAATTTCAGCAACCCGAACGAAAGAAACCTGCGGTGACCTAAAAAAAGGGCTTTTACAAATTTCACATTGTTTTTATTTAGGTATTCTTTAAAATCTTGGCAGATTTAGAGTAAATGTTCCCTTATTTAGTGCAATGTAAATAATAATATTAACAGGATGACTTTTAATTTGTAACGGCTTACTGCACATGAACACGCTTGCGTTAGCTCACGTGGGACGCGCTCAAGTGTTAATATTTCAGACACAGCACAAAACTAACCGTGCGTTAACAATGAGTTAGTTTTTGAAATATTATGTATGAGCAAACTATATGAATTATATATTTTTTCATTCTTATTATCTCACGCCTTTAGGTGTAAAATTTATACTGCCACTGAGAATTAAGTTTATTCATCTATTATATGTCCACTGTTCAATATTTGGACTCCAAGAGCTTACCCGCATGCTATCTGCATCGCAAGCGGGCAAGTTTTTCTTTTTGCTCTGGGTTTCGAGCATATCCGTTGCGCATTACCAAAGCGAATGTGCAGCGTACTCGATCGTCGTTGTAAACGTAATATCAATCCAAAATATGGATCAATTTTTTTTTTGTGTAACTTAGTTGAACGCTGAGGGCTCTCAACACGTGGTTAATTGTTAATACCGACCGATTACGAAGTAGAGACTTCAGTTCAGCAGTGTTCAACATTCTAAATAGATAGATTTTTTTAATACGATTTAAAATCATCCTGTTATGTCTAGTTACTATTGCTACATGATAACTAAAACGGTTTTTACACTATATACAAATAATATGATAAGGTACTTATGTTAAACCCAAAACCAAAAGAGGCTGTTTCAACCAAATAAGTAACATGCAAAGCTAAATTACATTAAAATTAGAATTAAATTGTTAGAAAAATAATTATTAATAAAGTAAGCGGTTGCTAAAATGTGGGTTAATAAAGCCTTTAACTAATAATGCTAATTAATAATAAATATTTACAAAAAATATAATTTATTTTGAGTCAAGTCTAAATCCACTACTTAAAAAAAATATCCACCCCCTGATTTATTATTTATACTTTTATATTTAAATTATCAATTTTATATTTTTAAAATACTTTTATCAAGCATCACGACCCATGTGGAAAGCAAAGTGTATTATATAAAAAAAATAAAACTGGTGTTGAACAGTGAATACTGCCAATTGTCCGTTAAAAAAGTCCAACCTTTCGAGCTCCTAGGACCCATAAAGAAACAGCCTCCTTTGCACTTAGCAGTACTTGTGACTTTGCTGATCGGTCCTCTGTGAATGCCGTGTCCTGTAATGCACTACATGTTAAAGCTGGCACATGTTAATTGCCACTACATGCACACTCAAAAACTAAATCCGTGTACAATTTCAAAGGTTAATTCAAAGTACTTTTAAACAGTGTTATTCTTTTTTTTAAGTCTTGCATAATTAGATATTTTAGTTGTAAACGTTAAATTTGAAAACCAGTTAAGAATAGTGGTTATAGATATTTCAGTGTGACTTCCTAAATTCAGGGTTCTAAATTAATCTAAAATATGGGTAAAGAAACTCACTCGAACTTTCTCGAGCTCTGTCTGAGTAATCTGCAACTGCTCTAGTAGTTCCTCCACGGATACCCGGCTGGCTTGCCCTTGGGAAGTGCCGGGTTCAACATCCTAAAATATGATAAGTTTTATTTTATTCTTTGTCGCTATCACTTAAATAGACATAACTTTGGATATAAAGAGATAAATTAAGTTCAATTTCAAGGTAAAAAGGTCATCAAACATCTTCATATTCACACAAGTGTTTAACTGTTGAGAGTTAGGTAAAAAAATTAAATTAGATTCTGGCCCAAACATGCAAGACAGTTGCTATACCATTTATGGCTATTTTACAAAAAAAAGGTCTATTAAATCATCTGTGAAATGTCTTTTAATTTGTGAGATGGTATCATTTTGCATCTATTGTGATAGGATTTAATAGGTTAAAGCAATTTAAAGGTAATTGAGAAACTTGGGTGTTAATAAAATATGTTTACTTAATAAAGTCATTATATGCCTATACTTTAACTTAGAAAGTGGACCAGTAATTCATGCATGAAACTCTTAGAAATCTTTCAATAGAATACATATTGCTTGATTGATTGTCTCTACTGTGTACTCTAATATATATAAATTGGCACAATAGATAAATATATAATTTTTTATGTTGCAATAGTTTGAATATTTTTTCTATTACCTCTACTATAAATATATGGGATACTTGGGACAATCAGATGAGTAATGCATAATTAGAATACAATACCTTGTCTAACTCAAATTTAGCAGCCTCAACGCCTTTATTGTACATCTGTAAGTACATAGACTTGTGCCTGGTTTCTTCATCCTGAAGCTGCTTACTCAATTCCTCTAGCTGTCTCTCTAATGCATGAATTCTATCTTTAGCTTGTTCATAATTAGGTAACAGCTCACAATATCGTGTATTCACATCTGCTAACTTTTGCAACAGTGCCTCAACCTTATCATTATGAAGCCTCTTTATTTCCTGTGTCTCACCCACATGAGTCCGAACAATATCTTCTATTTTCTTTTCATAATAAGTTATTAAATTACGACGTTCCTCATCACCATCTCCTATATCAGTCATACAAGATGCCTCGTGTGTCAACATATGCACAGATTCTTTAGAATGCAATGATGAGTTTGTGAGATCGTCATAATGTCCAGAGTCAGTAAATGAACCTTGCATTTCATTGCGACATCTTGTTGGTGTTTGATTTTTGTACAGTGCACTATCAGTAATGTCAAAAGATCTACATGCATCATCATGTTTTGGACTATCTTGCTCAATAGAGGCCTCTTCAGCATTTTCTCTTATAGTAACAATTTCACTAGAATTAGATTTTTCATTCGGCGAGCATATTGAAGCCTTATACAGGCGCAATTCAACAACTTCTTTTGTTAAATGGAATATTTCACTATCCTTCTTCTCTAAATCTTTCTTAGCTTGACTAAGAAGATTTTTTAGTCGACGGATTTGTTTTTGAGCTCTTTGAGTTGGTGTTAAATATTCATCTCCAGCGAGTCCTGCATGTGATGAACAATGCAAGACATAACGCATGGATCTCCCACTGAATGTGGTACCATTGAATGGTGCATACCCTGCATCAACTGAGGCAGCAGTTGCAGCACTTCCATAACTGTGTAGTGATTCATCATCTGGTAACTCCTCAGGTGAGCCAGGTGGGGTGTGAGCTGAATCAGTCATACTCAGCTTTCGGTCACAAACACTATCTTGTGTCTTTAGGCAGGATTTCTTTGGCTTTTGCTGAGGGTTTGAATTAAAAGACTGTAAGTAAACAGTAAAATATTTTAAAATGCTGATGACATTTATATTTTAAAGATTAATGGTCTTAACTGATATTATAAAACTAAACAATAATAACTAATTTAATGTTGTATGACTAATGGATACATGGTAATTACCTAAATTTGTGTTGAAGTCTTTATAGGCAAAGTTAAAAATATATTTCAAAAATTCGAATTAAATAATCTGCACTTTTAGTATAGTGTATAAATAAGAAATATCTAAATAAATTTTGTCATATGTTTAGCATCTGCGTGATTGGTTTCCGTTGCTATAGCAATCTTGTGAAATAAAAGGTTATAATGTCAACTTACGTGGCTCCGCTGGCGATGGCCAGGCTCTTGGAGTCTTGGCACATCGCTGCGTTGTTTTTGATGAGTATTTTCCGTGATTATTGGTATTAACTTTCTTGTTGCCAAAGGCGAGCGTTGCACCATTTTCTCACCGCGCAGCCGCAGTGAGGAGGTGCGCTTGAAATTCCCGGTGACATTACCGGCGCAGCAATGTTCATCGTGGAAGTCAGCGACCTTTCTGTTGTAATTTCTATTCATTTTCCTCAATTATTTACATCAGCGTAGCGTACTAAAAGAGAAAACAGCTGTTAGCAAGTAATAAAACGTAGATACGTATTTATAGTAATGTGACATTTCAGTTCAGTAGGTAAACAAAAATGTTAGCGTGGGCATTTATTATTTTGCCACAACTGCCACGAGTATTATGTAGACGTGATAAAAACGAATGACTATGATTGGTTAGTCGTTTAATCTGTATTGTACAACACGCACATATTACTGTCTGTGAGGAATTTCTTTCATAATAGAATAAAAAGAATTCGATTCAGTCCGTTCAGGTCCGTTCAAAAAACAGAGAGTCGTCCCACAACGGGTAGTGGGTTCTTGTCACACTGTTGTTAACGTACCCGAATAGCCGAGTACGAAGAAACAGCGGTTCACCTCAAAAAAAAAATTATAGATTTATTTACCATCTCGAATATGGCTAACCATTTATTTATAAACGATATATCAGATACGATATGTCACAAGAGTCGGTAAACACTGCAGTGCATATTTTGTTTCAAAGATTACAAATGTTACAAATGTACCAAAGATTACAAGACACATGGTACGTGCGATAAAATATTGTGATAAGTTTCTTCGTCGTATCACCTTTGTAAATGAAATGGATCAAATTGATATTTGGGTGTTTTTTTTTTTTTTTTTTTCTTGTGTGTGACTTAGTTGTTAGCCTCAGATGGCTGTGACAACTTTACCCGGACTGGTGGGTGAGCGCTGAGGGCTCTCAACCCGCTTAAAGTTAAGCGACCCATCCCGAGGGCACCCCCTGTGGGGTACGGACCTCGGCTCGGGCGGTCGCTGGCAAAGTGGGCACTCCCACGTTTACGTTTTAACGCGACACGTCTTCCTTCCCCGTCGGCGGGGGCGGTAACGTGGATATTTACTACTATTTGTCAAGGCCGCGCGGGCTGTGTATGCCTCAGTCTGGGCGAGCGTTATAGTGTCGTCGGGTTCGTATATTTGGGTGTACATGCTCTGGGACTTTTATAGTGCCTACAGAATAAGTTGCATTTATGAAGAGACTTGCACTTTTTAAACCACATTTTGGTCTGTAGTTCTTAGTCTTTGTACAGGAAAACCAGTTTTGCTTGCGGGTGTTAAATGGATTGGGCTGGTAAGCTTTTCTAATTCCATCCAGACGCGTGACCTGATGAGCTGTCGATTTCAGAAATAAATTAATTCGTCTTTCCTCTATCAACTTCATGAAACTTTCTGCATTAGCTGTCTTGATGCAAG
This sequence comes from Lymantria dispar, assembly GCA_032191425.1. Lineage (NCBI taxonomy): Eukaryota > Metazoa > Arthropoda > Insecta > Lepidoptera > Erebidae > Lymantria > Lymantria dispar. Next base: position 16,744,313 of record CM063458.1, read on the forward strand.
ATGAGCACCTCTGGAGGAGCACTAATCCTTATGATACACTAGAATTTACGGTCAAATTTTTAAAACTGCTTCTGTGGGCAGTGACACTAATGCGCCGGGCGTCTAAAATGGAGATCCACTTACACAGTTCTTGAGGATGCCGTAATATTAAATAACTTGTATGCTTTTAGATATATGGTTATTAAGATTTCACGTCAAAACTTGAGTGTTTTAATTTAAAATGTTCAAATTTATAAAATTAAAATATCACCTACACCGCCTAAACGTCTTCAAGTTTACACTCAGACTAATTAATGTTTACATCTCGAGTATTAAAGTCCTACGTCAAGCAGAGCAAGTAATATAAAAATTCATAATTTAAATCATTAATCGTTTATTAACCTCGTCTAATGAGATGACTCTTTACTGCAGCAACCTTGAATTTACCGAGACTTGCTTTTGCCCACGACGATTTCAAATAAATGTTTTTTTTTTTTTTTTTAATGGTGGTACCTTTCATAGATATGCTCTCATTTATGATTTTCAATATTAGATCAAAATTATTTCTTTTTGAAGTGAAAACCTTATTTTTGAAGTAACAATAATTTATGTAATGTCGTAATCGGCATGGTCCCGCGTGTGTTAACGCTAACACTGTAGCTACTTCTATGTTACTATATCTATGCCGATAGGTATCAAAACCAGATAAGTATAAAAAGTTTTAATTTACAAATTTTAATTTAAGGTCATACAATTAATTGGAAGATCCAACAATTACAACTGTTTGTTCATAGTTTTAAGATTTCACTTCTGTCGGCAGTCCGCATGACTGCGTTGTATTGGTTTTATAAATGCAACATATGTACCAAGGAATACACACATTCGTAAAGGCGGGGGACTCCACAAACATTCTATTAACGGATAGAAATTACATTCAGGGTCAGAACATTCAACCGACTAGTGGACGTTGTGCGAAATCCCGTGACGTGCGGTATCCCACAAGGGTCGGTCTTCGTTCCCACCCTGTGGAACATCGGCTACGACTGGGCGTTGAGAGGGAGCCGGCATCTCGATCAGCGGCAAGTCGGTTGACATCCCCATCCGGGCCCACATGAGGCACTTGGGCCTGGTGCTCGACGGGCATTGGTGGTTCCGGGAGCATTTCCGTCTTCGTCCGGCTTGTCGCCGGACGAAGGGCAGACCCAACGCTGCTTGCCGACGGCTGTACGCGAGGTATGGGTGAACGCGGAGAATGTAGGTATCATATATCGTTATCATTCTTATTGTAAGTTATTTTATTCCTTTTTCTTTTTTTTTTCTTTTCTCTTTTTTTGTTATTTTTCTTTCTTATATGTTTGAGGAAAGGGGTTTGCTGAAAACCAGCCCTGCATAATTTCTATGCAGCGCAATGCTGAGCATGACCCTATTGTCAAAATTAATTAAAAGCATGTATTACAATTATTAGTTATTATGTGACAATAAATGCTATTCTATTCTATATAATTTTTACTCAGAGACTCGTTCAAATAAGACAACATTTAAAAACAAATCTTTTACCGACATCTGTATTATGCTTAAATAACGTAACTATTATTTTTTATATTCAGTTTTGGAGATAATTTTACTTTTATTTTATTCTTTAAATTTGTTCTTTAATTGGAGTTTATATAATATGGATTTCCAGGTTCACATATATAATGGCGGAATAAGAATAGTAAGAATACAATGTCCTTAGGATTTGTTGTGGACGTCGACCATGGTAATAGGTACTTTAACTTGCATGTTGCACTTGCATATCCCTATACGCATTCAATGGCATGGGAAAACAATTGAAGCTCGATCGTGATATTTTTTATGAGCAATCTACCGTCGATTAAAGCATGTCGTATGTCGTTATAAATACTTAGGTGTAACTTAAACTAGAATTTACCATTCACTGCCAGATTGTAACTGACCATCAATTAAACTACCATTTTTTTTTACATTAAATAGTATCTCTTATCATTAATAAAAAATGTAATATCATAGTCTTATTCTGTTTACAGGCCATATAATATACTTTCAAGTATTGAGCACGAGTTTCTTACTCTATTATTAACTATTTATGTTGGTCAAACGGGCTAACCGGTTGTGTTTACTTCGACTTTTCTTTTTCTTGAAGTGAATTAATTGCTTACGTTCCTTAGTTGCCCTATAAGACAGGTATTGTTAAAGGTAGGTTTGGCGAAATATTTCCCTACTTTTGAGATTAGGTAAAGGCAAAATTATTCCATTCTAAGAGCCCTGGTTTCGAATCGCTGTGGCCTTTTGTGTATATTCATTTAAAATATTCAATAGCGGATTCTTAAATTATGGTTTCTCAGGCTTAGTCAGTCTTTATTTCGAGACTCCATGTTTTAAACGACCGTTGAAAGGGTGGTGAGTTTCTACAACCTGCCGTATTTCCTTTTCCAATATTGAACGGACCACCGAAGTCATTTCTTTGGCCGCAATCGTGGTTAGCATAGTGGCCCAGTTTAAACCATGATATTGAATTTGTGTTGTTATGGATTTTGAAATTCTTCTTGATAAAGAGGTTGCAAAAGGTAATTCTTACAACATGTATATAGTAATTGAATTATATAGATACATCATGTAATATATGGCAATAATATATGCAATAGCATATATTATATAACTGGAAATTATTTAAATATGTTGATAATAAAGTATATACCTACATTGTTTATGAATGTAAAAAAAAGCATTTTAATGAATATAAAAATTTAAAAACGATATCTAAAAAGGGTTCATAAACTATATTTTTGTGCATAACCTTGTAATAATTTGCACATATTAAAACCGCGTGGTATGAATAAAGTAAGATAGCCTTAAGTATAGATAAAGAATACGATAGAGGTAAAGAAGAAAAAAGGAAAAGAGAAAACGATGGAGACATGAATGAACGCCTCTACTTTTTTTGTAGCAGGTCTGTACAGACGCCATTCATTCCGTCCACAATCCATAACCCACAGTGTTCCCTCGCTATCCCTATTGGACCGACAATTGGCACCGATTCCTTAACCATCATGGCCAATTTTAGATTCTAACACCTGCTTCACAATCAGCTTTAAGTTAAAAATACAGGGTGAAAAGTCCTCATCGACCGGTAATTTACCAAATGTGAGTCTAATAAAGGAATTCTATATGGTGCATCAAGGAGGTACCGAAGTAATTGCCTATCTCTACTCATATTGTGATACTGTGATCATAAATTCTTTATAGTGTCTTGGTATTCGGGCACGAGACTGACGAGTTAGCCTTAACAGCGGAACCGGGAGGATTAACATGAGCTCTGATGATTGAAAACAAAACACAAACATACAACATTTGGTTCCACAATTTATTTTCGATCATAGAAAAATAAGCGATGATAATTAACAATTCTACGTGTATATAAAATCAATCACTAGAGGGGCGTGTGTTCTTAAGATTTCTAACCGCTTATAATATTTTCATTGCTGAAAATATGTTGACTTATGTGGCTATCCGTGTGGTGACGGAGTAAGAATATAATTCACCAGCCTTATCTTACCCGTAGGTGTTGTAAAAGACGACTAAGGGATATAATATGCATATAACATCTTGGCAAGAGATGGAAAATTCGGAATGAAACCCAATACTAACACGCCTCACCAGCGTAGTAAAGTAGATTAATTTCACTCCTATTGTGGAGTAGGCTCGAGTTCAGCAGTGGGACGTAACTCAGTTGTGATGATGATGATTAAGTGGCGTATTGAGTAATCTTCATGTCAAATATAGAATAATCACCGCGGGTGACAGGAGCGGGGATTTAGTAGATTTAGTGTCATCCGCAAACAAGCTGACCGCGCGACGGCGACCGACGTCCCTGTCCGGGGAAAGGAGAGGATACTCCTCGGGGTATTCCGTCGCGTCGACTACTGAAGACAAGGCATTCGGCTCCAGTGGGCGGCCCAACGACGAAGGCGACGTACTATGGGTGGGTTACGAGGCCGCGTGCCGCCCCTCTGTCACTCCGGACGGAGCTGGGCGGCGGGTGCACTGACCGTGGCCCACACAACAAAAAAAAAAATTTGAATAATCACAATTCATTGTTCCTAGTCTAGATATAATTTTAGCACCTACATTTGTGATACACCTTTGTGAAATGACCTGAGGAGACACATTGATTGTATAATGTATTAAATTCACTACACCCAATGTGAGACAAGTGGGTACTAATATTGTAATGAATGGTGTGGCTCTGGACCTTGTGGAATCAACCACATTTTTAGGCGTCACTATAGATGCTAAACTCCAATGGGGACCTCAAATTGAGAAACTGTCAGGTAGGCTCAGCTCTGCAGCTTATGCGGTAAAAAAAATTCGCTTGTTAACCGATATTGAAACAGCCAGAATAGTTTATTTCGCTTACTTTCATAAGACATAAGACTATATGTCATACGGCATATTACTGTGGGGTTGCTCCGTAGAATTGAATAGAATCTTTGTTTTACAAAAAAGGGCTGTCCGCGCGATTTATAATTTACGCTTTACGCAAAGTATACGCTTTTACAACAAATTACCGAATAATATCCGAGATATGCCAGTGAATAAGTTCAAAAAAGCAATCAAGAGTAGATTTTATCTAAAAGGTTATTATAAAATCTCAGATTATCTTGATGATAACTCTGACTGGCAATGAGCAGCTCCTCATACAGGAATTTCCTCATTATTACAATGATAGAAATTACGCACATGTTTATTATTATTATTTTTTTATTGTTGCTACTATAATTGTAAAGTGTAGCGTGTTTTGCCAAACGATTTTTTTATTGGATCTGTGTTTTATGTTTGTGGCAAATGGTATTGGTCATGCTCACTGAAGGGTCTGCTAGCGGTAGCTATGAGGAGCGGGTCACTCTCTTCCCTCCATTATGGTTGAGGGGAGTGATGGCTGCTCTAGTAGTTAACTCGTGATCGGGTGCCGCTTGCGGGATCTGGTCCAACCATAATTTTTTTATTACATTTGTGATTATTATTATATTTGTGAACTATATTATATAATATTTCGAATGGCATTACACTGGAACTATTAATAAGCATGTTGTAAGATGTAATTTTATTTAAAAGAAATTTAAAAAAAGTAAATAAAAAATAGACAATCCCGCTGAGTTTCTTGCCGGATCTTCTCAGTGTGGTCGCGTTCCGATCCGGCGGTAATTATAACTAAGAAAATTGTAAAAAAAATGACAATATGTAAGTGCCCCCGCGGGGTTTATACATAATAAATTATTTGAATTTGAATTGATTATTTCTTTTTAATGCACATGTGGCTAATGAAAGAAATTAAGTTGTACTATAAGGCTGGTTTCACGATAAATAAATGAAAACTCTTCACGCTCGTTTATTCTCAAGATTAATTTGTTCACGGCTTCCTATTTTTATTTTAACAATCCATTGTATTAATATTTTCAAGGATTTCACTAAGTTTATATTGTAGGTATTAAGTTTCTAAATTAGCGTTACAATAGCATATTATTATGCATAACAAAACAAGATATCTTATAAAATGGAATTGAATCTTTTAATTATGATGTTTTCTTATCCTCTGTTATAATAGAACCGTGGTACCTAGATAAGTAATATTCATGCGGTTTTTTTTGAGGGTGGGTTGCGGTCGGCGCGTTCCTCGCACCACTCCGTCCGGGGCGACAGAGGAGCGTAAGCACGCACACCCACAACCCACCCACGATGCACGTCGCCTTAGGAGCAGGGTTACTTGTCATCAGTGGTCGGCCCGACGGAATACCCCCTATTTGGGTTGCCCTCCCATCGACCGACGTCCCCCCGATCACTGTCTCGCAGAAGGCTGCGACCGCGTCCCAGTTCCTGACGCTGCCGACCATCGCCCTGGTGATAGCCGGCAGCGCCAGGTCGGCATCGATGATTGCGACGAGTTCACGGCGCTGCGCTACCCAAGCGTCACAGACCTCGAGCGTATGTTGCGCCGTATCCTCGCCGCAATCGCAGTGGTGGCAGGACGGTGTGCTTTCCCTCCTAACGACCTTGTGCAGGTATTTGGCGAAGCACCCATGCCCCGTCAACACCTGCACTAGTCGGAAGGAGAGCACCCCGTGCCGCCTTTCCAACCACTGCATCAGCACCGGCCGGAAGGCCTCCACGATTCGCACCCCGAACCGAGGCCTCTCCAGCCGGACTACTCAACGGGCAATGACGTCTCGGCGGGCGTCGACGCGCTAGGTGGTGAGCACCCCCGACACCCGCCGATACAATCCGGCGAGCATTTCCGCTTCCAGGTCCCACGGGGGAGTCCCGGCCAATAGGCACGCTGCCTCCGTCGCCACCGTGCGGTATCCGCGTATGGCCCTGACCGCCATGGCTCTCTGTGGTCGCCACAGAAGAGCCCTGAGTCGGACGTTCAGGGACCCCGCCCACACCGGTGCGCCGTACAGGGCCATCGACCGGATGACCCCCGCGTACAGCCGTCGGCATGTAGAGCTCGGTCCGCCCACGTTCGGCATAAGTAACGATAGGGCGAACGCCGCACCGACGAGCCGTGGAGCGAGCCTGCGGAAATGCTCCCGGAACCACCATTGCCCATCGAGCACCAGGCCCAAATACCTCATATGGGCCCGGATGTTGATCTCAACCGAATGGACGGTGATCAAGACGCCGATGGGACAAGCTCATACGGCGCCCATGGAACAAGAGGGCCTCCGTCTTGTCCAGGGCAACCCTCAACCCCAGCGTCTCGATCCGCCTGACGATCTCTTCGGTGCCTAGAGTCGCCAGGCTTGCCGCCTCTTCTAGCGTCCCACCGCGGGCTGTGAGGAGCGTGTCGTCGGCGTAACAAATCACGCCCAGCTCGGGTGGGATGCTTTCCCTCAACGCCCAGTCGTAGCCGATGTTCCACAGGGTGGGTCCGAGGACCGACCCTGTGGGATACCGCACGTCATGGGCGTTCGCACAATGTTCCCTGCTTGGTTGGTGCAGAGGACGCTGCGCCCCTCCAAATAGTCTGCCACTAGCCGCCTCAGGTAAGCTGGCACTCCGTGATACCGGAGCGCCTCCCTGATGCAGCTGAATGGCAGACTATTGAATGCGTTGGCGATGTCCAGGGACACCACCAACAGCACTCCCCCGCCAGTGACGGCCTCAGTCGCCACGGCCCTCAGACGCAACAGAGCCGCGATTGTCGAACGACCCCTCCTAAACCCAAACTGGGCGTCCGACAGATCCGACCCCGTGCCGACGAGGTGCCGCTCGATGAGGGCAGCTAGCACAATATTCATGCGGTGATGGTTTAAAAAATGTGCCATAATTTCAGCCTCTAAGTAATCAGTATGTAAAAGCAAAAAAATTGTTTTGTTACTTTGGTATCTGCGTGTGGTAACGGAGTAAGAAAACAATTCACCACTCCCTATCTTGCCCGTGGATGTCGAAAAAGACGACTAAAGGATATAATATAACATCTGTGCAAGAGAAGGAAAACTCGAATTAAAACCCTATACCAACATGTTTGATCAGCATGGTATAGTAGGTCAATTTCCTTCGGAATAGGGAGAAGGCTCGAGCCCAACAGTGGGCCGTGTATGAGCTGAGATGAAAACTTTGGTAAAGGCTTGTGTATAAAAACGGGACGTCGTTGGATTCTAAACAACTAAGCAACCGATTTTTATAGAACTCTAATAACAGAGGTTACGAGCTTATTATATACCATAATATTATATACCATATTATATACCATATATTGATGGATAACAGCAATTGCTACAAATTTTATGAACCATATTAAACCACGGCAACATTTTTTTTCTTGAAATGATTATGAATTTTATTCACTATAACAATTGAATGTATCGTGATCAAGGCTTTGCGATACTGTTTTGAGTAATCCTTACTAACATTATAAATGCGAAAGCAAGTTTGTGTTTGTTACGCTTTCACGCTTAAACCATGGAACCGATTTCAAAAATTCTTTCACCAATAGAAAGCTATAATATCAGGGAGTAACATAGGCTATATTTTATGCCGGTATTCCCACGGAAACGGGAACTACTCGGGTAAAGAGACTGAAACCGAAGCGAAGCGAGGGCGGGTTGCTAGTTATCTATAAGTTGTTTATGGCCAACTTTATCATTTAATATTATATTTTGTGTATAATTTCACGGCCTTATTTATATATAATAATATAATTATATTTTAAAGCCGGTACCGGTGGCCCAACTTAATGGAGATAGAGAAGTAGTTTATGGGGTAGCACACCATCGCTTCTGTCGGTCTGAGCGCTTTGGGCGGGGTGTGGCAAAAAATGCGACTATCTATATTGACAATTTTACTATTGACAGTTTATTTAAAATCCCAATTGCTTCACTACCCAAGATTCGAAACCAGACCTTGCTGTCGGCAGTTGAATGCTTACGTTACAGAACAAGGGGAGTAATTCTATTTTAGTGAACAGTTAAGTTATAGATATACAAAGATTCATCAAACAGGTCATTTGGAAATTTTCACTTAATCACACATAAGTAAGCATATCTCTTTTTTCCCCTATAGTAAATTTATTATCTATATTCAGTTTTAAAGAAGAAAATAGCCTAGGTACTCATGAGCCTTACTCGTGGCCCTAGCAGAGATTGCGGGTGACTGGATTGGGGAGAGGCTGACCGGGTGAAGGCGATCGACGTTCCGGGCGGGGCGTTAGGAAGGAAGGGTACCTGAAAGGTATGTCGCTGGGCTGGCCACAGACTACAAGGAACTCGGTACCGGTGGTCGTCTCAATAGCTAAGGGGAGGAAACACGGCGGGTTATGGTGCCGCGCTCCGTCCTTTCGTCGCCCCGAACCATAAGCCCATCCAAAAAAAAAAATGTACTTATCAGCCGAGGAGTTTCGAAGTATTTGTTTCGTGTCTCAATGATATTTATTTAGGGCCCTTATTATAGTTATTTGCTGTGTGATGGCGTCTGCGAATTCTACCAACCCTGTAAGGGTTACCTCGTGGGTACCATAAAAGACGACCGAGAGATTTACATCGACCTGAGCCAAGTTCATCTGATGCCGTCTAATTAACGACTACATTTCTAAAGAGGGTTGATGACGGAGGCTGAAAGTTGCTCAACGTGCTACAGAAAGAGATCCGTAAAAGAACGGGTGTAACCGTCATAGAAAGTTTTAGCGCGAAGAAGAAGGTTAAGCACGCTAAAATTGCAATGGGCAGGCCACATCGCTCGCCGAATTGACAACTGTTGGAGAAAAAAGGTTTTCGAGTGGTAACCACGAGTGATACCTTTTGATCACTGAACCTCATTGCAGGCATTCACACTCCCTTTACTTTCTTCCCGGTAGGCAGCAGCCTTGCAAAAGGTCCATGAGCGGCAGCAACACTTACCATCAGGTGTACTGTTTGCATGTTTGCCACCGTTTGCAATAAAAAAATATAATACATAAAAAAAGCAAGGGCTGATGACAGTTATATTTAATGCGCCATCATTCGAATAACTTTATCTATACATACTTAAAATTTATTAGATTGTTACTTCCACTAACCTTAATTACATTTTTCTAGATATTTGCAAATACAACATTAATTGGGTTAACTAAGTAATTTCATTAGACGAATGTTACGTTGGCAGGTCAAATATTATTGTGCTAATTGCCTAACAGAAGTCTCGTTTAATGAGCTCGATTGAAATCAACAAAATAAATATTAAATTGCTTACTAATCTTAGTTCTCACATTATTTTTAATAAATTACTGTTGATTTAAAACGCTGCTTCAAATGAATTACTCCTACTGAGAATGCATTCTTTCCCACGGGTATTGTAAGAAGCGATTATTTCCCTTAGTCGCCCATTGAAGGAAAAATAATATGGTATATAAAAAAATAAGAAAAATTTAATATAGTAAATATTAAAGCAGTTTTCCAAGGAGAGACTTGCACAAATGATATTGCCAGGTCATTTGTGCAAGTCTGTCTGAACAAAATCTACTTGGTGTTACGTTTCAGACTAACTAGTCTGGTAGATCTAGTAGGTAATCCGTCGTCAAATAAGAGCATACCACCTGATGAATTTCGTGTTCAGGTGCATTATCACTGTCAAAGTCTCATTGTAAGGTACTATTGTAAAATTGTATGTTGAAAACAGCCGATTTTACCAGGATTAAGAAGGTGTACGAGTTAGTATGTCCGTGGGCAGGTTATTCATACTTTTAATCGAATTTAGTGAGTTCACCACTCTGGTGAGGAAGTTTTAGATAAATATTTTAACTTCTAAGTTACAAATTACTCAAAAAATTGCTATGATCTTTATATATATATTTTCTTTATATATGTACATATTTCTTTTGTACGGAGGAGGAGTTCAGTGACATACACACGTATGTCACTGAACTCCTAAACAGCGGGACCGATGTTGATGAAATTTTTTGTGCATGTTCAAGGGGATTCGTGAATGGTCTAGATTCACAATTAGACCCGGTAGATGACGCTTATATGATTAGAACAACGTCTGTTGAGTCAGCTAGTTTATATATCTATATATTGAGCCATACAATTTAGTCACAATATTTTGTATAAAGATCTACTAAAATTAGGACAGGAGCTTGTAGGCGACAAGCCGTAGTCGTTATGGTATCTTCAAAGGCGGATCGCTTTAGGTTACCATGTCCGATGTCCAGGTTTTTTTTTCGTGCTCACATGGTTATTTACAGAATTCTATGCCTAAAAACTAGTTTCAATATTTTTTGTCTCTCTGTTTGTTTGCTACCTTCAAAACGGCTGGACTAAATTTGATAATATTTTACTACCAGATGACTGCCTCTATGAGGCGTAAGTTATATTTTATCTTGGTTTTCCCACAGGAATTACAAGGGTGAAACCGCAGGAATTTGCTAAATTAAAATACAGGAACGATTTCGTGAATCGGACAACGATTCTAGAGCTAAGATAAGATAAGATTCTCTAAGGTGATATTCGCTCAGGTGGTAGAAGTACATGAGCAGAATAAACATTTTATATTTAATGACAAGTCCGTGTGGTGACGGAGTAAGATTATAAATCACCCCTCATTTTGTCTGTGGATGTCGTAAAAGACGACTAAGGGATATAATACGCATATAACATCTATGCAAGAGAAGAAAACTCGAAATAAAACTCTATAGCAACCTGTTTGACCAGCATGGTATAGAGAGGTCAATTTTCCTCCTATTTCTCGGGGCTCGCTCGCAGGCTCGAGGATCGCTTTAATAACATTCCTATAATGTTATTAAAGTGATCCTATAAATGACAAGTCAACGGTTTCCTTAATCGTAGATGACTATAGCTGACAACTACGGTCATAATGAGCATAAAACCCGTTGAATCACTTAACTGTCGGCTTGGGCTTACTAGCCTTAAAGTCTCTCTTCCAGAATGGTAGCAATACTATGAAATGACATATGAAAGGTCAATATTAAGTTAGTCATACCTTAGATAGTATTCTATTGGAAGTTTTCTTTTATTGCAATGGCTTTATGGTTTGTAACGTCTCATAATTTATGTATGGTTTTTACAAGTTTTAAATAAACGAATAGAAACTAATTTAACTAGTTTATGGATCATTTAGTTTTTTTGCTGTCCCTATGGTTACGACATCTTAAGAAATTCTGAGTTATTGTTGTAAAATTCTCGCTCACTTATTAGACACGCTTTGATCGATGTTCAGCGTTTAGGCCGTTACACTTTGAGCCGACGTATTTACGACTCTACTAAGCTCAATAAAACGTATCACCAATGAGCCATATACCCGTATATGTAATACATTTAATAGTTTTATCATTTTATGGCCTTTTACTTGTTGCATATTAGCTTGATATTTTAAAAGGGGGTCATAGTGGTTTTTTGGTGAAAACTATTTATATTAAATCATTATAAACATTATTGTTTTTATATGTTTTGTTATTATTGCTTTGTTGGGCAATCAAAAATTAAATACAAACGCGATAAAATCCATAAAGTACTTAGTTTTATTTATAATGCGTAATACTCGTATAAACATCAGAAATCATTATACTCTATTTTTCTATAATTACGGGTGCAATACTTTCTTTTTTGACGAGCTATGTTCTGGCTATAGTCTCTGTGTGGTGACGGAGTAAGAATACAATTCACCACCCCCGTTCTTGCCCGTGGATATCGCAAAACGCGACTAAGGGATAATAATATGCAGATAATATCTATTCAAAATAAATAAACTAAAAATAAAACCCTATACCAACCCGTCTTACCAGCGCAGCGTCAAATACAAACGCTATACAATACTTAGTTGTATATACATTGTAGACTCTACATCCGAAATGTAGATGAAATCAGTACAGTTTATTTTTATTATATGACCTATATGGGCATATATTATATTAAACACTCATAAAGCATTATTAGTACTGCCTCATGAAATATTATGATGGCCATTTTTGTTATGACAAATTAATTCGTAGAACAATTAACAGTTGTTTTGAAGGAGTTAGTCTTTTTTGGGTTTTGTTATCAGAAAATGCCTATAGGAAGCAATAAGTCCATTAGCTATCATATAGTAAGTGAAAAAAATTAGGTAACACTCCCATCTCTACTTACATTGTCATTTACTACTACTACTACTACTACTACTACTACTACTACTACTACTACTACATTGTCGTTTAGTTACACTTACTACACACGTATATTTGTTTAATGATAAACATTAAGTATATCATTTAAGTTTGGGTGTCGTGTCTGTGAATGGAATTTATGTAAAATCTTCAGTGACCTTAAAAATATAAATTTATCCATTTTACTAAACACATTTCCACATATAAGTGTCACAGTTTAATAGATACAAATGATGACGTTGCTAAATTGCGTTTGTTCGTGTCCTAATTTATATGCGCTGACAAACAAGGTTTGATCGTATTAAATGACCCGCATTGAATTTACACATAATTGGCTAACATGGTTGCCTTATTATGCTATGATTTCATCTGTATTCGAGAATAAAAATATGTTTTCACCGTCAGCATTCTACCAAAAAGAATACAAGCATCTTTAATTTTGTTTCTCACGGGTCATTAAAACTTTCGCTTGAGCAGTTTTCACACAATTCATATTTCATTATATTATTATATACGGTGATAAATTATGGTCAGGACAGTGCTAAAGTTTGCACTAGGTTTCCGCAATCTCCTAGAGAAAGTAGTTTAAAAAATGCTGCTGCATGTTCAGACAGCATACATAACGCTTACAAAACAATACGAGGAGTTTATGAGTAATAATACATAACTTATATAGTCTAATACTTGCACGGTAATTAATTTTATAAAATAACGTATGTTTCATGAATAAGGAAGGTTATTTAAACTGAAAGAGAATGTAGGTAAATCAGTTATTACCTTCGATCAAATCCTCTAATTTATAAATATTTAATACTCATTAAAGAAGACGCTTGCTGCTCTTATACATACAACACTATCTCGCAATAGGGCATAAGCTTTGTATTACGGTAGACCTGACAAATATACGATATATATCCAGATTTAGGATCATCGTTTGTGGCTCGCAAAAGGAATTATCCTGCGTAAGAATTATATCTATTTTTTTTTTGGAGTTGGCTACGGTCAGCTCACGCGCCGCCCGACTCCGTCCGGGGCGTCAGAGAGGCGGCACCCGGCCCCGTAACCCACCCGTGGCACGTCGCTTTCGTAGTTGGGCCGACTACCGGAGCAGGGTGACTTGTCGTCACTCGTCGGCCCGACGGAATACCCCTTGAGGAATACCCTCTCCTCGACCGACGCCCCCCTCGGGGAAGACGTCGGTCTTCGCGGTCGGTCTCTCGGCGGGTGATGGACTAACTCCCCGGTCCAGTCAGGAATTATACCCATGACACTCGGCACTGATCGGTGCGTAAATCACTACGCGATATCAATGTCATAGGAAAAGTCAAAATTTTACCGTTTCATCATCATCTCAGCCCTTATAAGTCCCACTATTAGGTTCGGGCCTCCTCCACATTAGAAGAGAAATTGATCTACTATACCACGCTGGTTAGACGTGTTAGTATAGGATTTTATGTCGAGTTTTCCTTCTCTTGCATAGATATTATCTGCATATCTTTTGTCGTCTTGTACGACATCTACGGCTAAGAGAGGGTGTGATAAACTGCCTTCTTACCTCGTCATTGCATGGAATTTTATACTATAATTTTAGAACATTTTTATATGCTTTCGAGTATATCTCTACATATCTATGGTTATCAAAGAACGATATGTAGATTCTTATTTATGTTTAAAAACTTAACTTTTAATTTTTGATGTAGTTACTTATCACCTTATAGTCTAAGTTTTGTAAGCTCGGACGCTATTGGATTTTACAGGAGAAATTGTCAATAACAGCCTGGAATCTAGGGCCCTACTGTGTAGACAGCAATGTTCCTGCTTCTCAATATGTATAATTTAATAACATGCTCATAAGCGAAATATAGATGTTTCAAGTTACCCTTTTTTCTACATCTTCAAGTGTTTTCTACATCCTCTTTTCATAATAATAAATTAAAATTAGTCATCATCATCTTGCTCTTATCCCAATTACTTGGGGTCGAGGCAATATGTCATCTGTTTTGACATATTGCAAAAAGTTTCGGCAATGACTTTTATGACCAGCCGCCTGCCTGACGTCAACCCTCCTTGGGAATGTAATCTTTGACCCAAATGGTACCAGATGGAGTTGGTCCGGGTCAATCTAGGGCTCTTAGTCGTCTTTTACGACACCCACGAGCAAAGCAAGGGTTGGTAGTATTCGAAGCCGCTACCACACAGCACATTACAATTAAAATTAGTATTGATATTAAACAGAAAAAAGAAATCTTTACACTTTATCTGATAGGCGAATTAAGCTGCATATTATTTATCATAATATAGACGCAAACTTTAAGTTTATGTAATAAAATTGTTTAGTGGTGGTTTTTAAATATTAAGGAATAGGCAACATGGTAATAATATCTTATATTTAATACAGTGAAAATACTGTATATTTTAAATTCATATAAGAAACGAAGTGAAAAATTATTAGGCGTTGATGCTCATTTAACAAATTGCCCTTTTATGAAAGCAAATCATTCATTTAAATATTGACCATTGTTTATAATTTTGTTCGTACATTTATGTCATTTTTGGAGAAATTCCTTGACGTGTCTATTTAAAAAGAAAGTCCTAGAGTGCCAGACGGCACACGCATTAAGAATAACTAACAGTTTTGATACTCCAGTAGGTATAAAAATATAGCAGGGTCAATTCATGACTAATTTATTGATTTTTTTAATCATTAGCAACTTAGAATTTCATATCAAGTGCAAAATTATTATGCATCGGTAAGAGTTTTCTAATAAATTGTTAAATTCAAAAAAAGAACTGGATGGATGTAATTTATTATAATTACGGTTTTTTTCCAAATGTAAGATATATTTGCCAATAAAACCCCGGCCCACTGCCTGTTACATGAGGATCAAAATTGTATGTATAAAGAAATAGGAATTATCATGGAAATAAAAAATATCCGCGGTCTATGATATGCCTATAAGTAGTTCTCGATAGTTAAGTAACTACAACAGTTTATTAATCATCTTACTTAACTATTACAACATGAATCAATTTTTATTTCAGTGTTACTTATATACCTAGGTTATCAGTATTACAAATAAAGACTTATTATGAGTACGTCTGTTGAGTCAATAGTTTAAATTAACATTATATAAATGTTATGCTGAAATTAGGTATTATATTTTATCTACATGTAGCGAATTGAGTTGGTTTGAAGATTACAACCGACTAAGAAATTATGAAAAAATATTAGTTTTAAGGCAACTAAAAATTATAATTAATAATCCTCATTATCATAATTCATCATTATTTCAGCTCATATACGTCCCACTACTGGGCTCGAGCCTCCTCCATAATAGTAGGGAAATTGACCTTTCTATACCATGCTAGTCAGACGGGTTGGTATAGGGTTTTGTTACGAGTTTCCCCTTCACTTGCATAGACGGTATCTGTATATTATCCCTTAGTCGTATTTTAATACACTCACGGGCAAGAAAGGGGGTGGTGTATTGTATCCTTACTCCGTCACTACACGAAAATAAAAGAAAGACCTAGACCTATTCAGTAAGAATGGCATTCATTTGCAATACAATATCTTTGCACTGTAATAATCTGTTATGTACCCTTCGCTTGCGAGAATATTAACTTTTATGCATTAATTTAAGTGTTCCGACCATGACCTTTTTAGCCTTCCTCTTTACTGGACAGCAATTTAATTCTATATTAAAGATGTCTAACATTTTACGTGACTTTATACAATGGAGTGGTCAAGGTATATTTATATGATTCGCTGATGTATGTAAACCAGTTTTAATTTAAGATAAGTTGTTATTGACTTGTTTGAAAACTTCGCACTGAGTTATTTATTTCATCAAGTCGTAATAAATAGACAAATATCGAATACCTATTTTGTGCTACTAATAATGCGCATAACTATATAATTTAAGTGAATGTTTTACTTATAACACTTACGATTTTGTTGTTATAAATACAATTTATTTAATATTTTGTTCGTAGTCTAACTTTAGTGGTTATTATTTATTCTATAATATTCGCAATTGAAATGGTTTTGACTTCCTAATTTATCTATATCGGTATATCGATTTATCTTAGTACAACTATAATTTGAAATGGGCAAATCAAGAGATAACGAATCCAAGGTTACAGTAGCTAACTAGTATTTGGGGGTTATAAGGGTACTTGTCATATCGATTAATTTAAAAGTTGATAGCTATGTAAATCAATGGCTGTGTAGCAAAGAAAAAAAGATAATTACCAATTTATACTACGAAAAGTCTGATATAGTGGGAATTCGAATGCCAGATTTTATTTTTGTGGTTTACCGAATTCATCATCATCATAATAGTACATAGGTATACTTCCCACTGCTGGCCTCGAGCCTTTTCTACAATAGGAGGAATAAACTCTAGTGTATCGCGCTGGTCAGGCGGGTTGGAATAGTTTTATTTCTTTCTTTCCCTTACTTAGACGTTATGCGCATATTAAAATCTTAGTCGTCTTTTACGATACCCACTGGCACGATAGGAGGTGGTGAATTGTATTTTTACTCCATCACCACGTGGAGAATTCAAATTATTCAATTATAACAACATAATTTTAAATGATTGGTAAACTGAATCAAAATTATTATTTAGTCGCCAACAGATGTCGTGATGTTAAAATTGTAATAAATTTAGTTATTTGTTTAACAGTTTAATTTACTTTTTCAATATTTAATAATTATAAAAACCCTATATCTTAGAACGGCACTGAAATAAAAATTAGAAGAATAATAAAAAAAAGTTATTTGTTTTCGTGTGGTGATGTACTAAGAATAAAATTCATTCACCGCTTTACTTCCTGTGGGTGTCATAAAGACAATTAAGGGATATGCTATGTAGATAACAACAAGACAAAAATTATGGTGATTAAAAAAACGTAGACAATTTTTAATTATTAAAACATAGTACAGAAGTGGTAGTGCAAAGTGGGGTCACTTGATCAGTATTTTGTTCAAATCAGTTTATCGTCCATTCAAAAGAAAAATAGGCAAAGAGTTATTTTTAAATCAGTTGTTTATTTATTAGGGCACATATTGAGATCAAAAAGCTTTGATAAATCCGTTGTTTACTCTACAAAATTTACCTTATAATTAAAAAAGTCAGTCGGCTCACAAGACCCCACAGTCGGGGTCTTTTGAACCATCTAACGGTGTCACTAGAGCCATTGAGTTTTACAAATTTTGGCACATTAAAACATAATATGGAACATAGAAACAAAAAAACAAAATATTAGAGATTTCTCATAGAAACAAAAACAATAACATTTTTGAGATACCTCATAGAACAAAAAACTATAAGATATAGAACCAACTTTTAGTTATTTTATTTATATATTTATAGTTTATTTTATTTTTTCTTGTTTAACTGAAAAAACATGGCATGCATTTGTATACTTCTTGAACACATAAGATTCAGGGTTAGTTATTAATTTATTGACATATTTTGAAATCGTAGTACTATTTTATTATCTTTAGCAGCTTTGCCACTTGTACCATTAATGACTTCATATAAATACAGCTTATTTTATTAATTCTCTACTAGTATCAGCACGTTTTGTTTTTCTTTTGTTAGTTCATCCTAAAATTAAAAGAACATTACCTGATGTAGAAACATTCAAGAGTAGCGTAACTAAATATTAGGTAGGGGTTAGTTCAACATGGCTCAATCGACCCCAATTCTTTTGTCTCAAATGACCCCCTCCCTGACTTCCATTTAATATGTGAAATAACTAAAAATTCATTGAAAATAATTTATTTATGGTGCTTAGAACATCAACAGCAATCGTGATAAAATCAAAATACACTTACTTGACGGCCGTATAATAATATTCGTAGTTTTTAAACTAAATATCAATGGCATGATGTTTTCTTATTTTTAGCACCAAACTTCTAACATTACCCGGTTTCACCCAAATAAACGCCGGCCCATTATTGATTAATGTAATATTGGCGCGGGTCCCTCAACCCCCCGTTTCATCTAATACCACTCACTCGTAGGTATCCCACACCGTGTGCGTGATACTATAGGTGGCGCACTAGACCCCGCGGCTCAAGAGACCCCGCTCAGCCCTACTTTTAATTATTAAACAATAAATTGTACGACTTTACATAGATTATTGGTTAAGATACCGTATCAGTGGCGTCGGCTCTATTCCAACGCAGGACATTAATCTGTGTGATCCACAAATAGTTGCTTTGAATCGATGTTACTTGTGTCAGTTAATTATGTTTGTAAAGTCCTCCGCAATACAAGGCTTATTTACTTAGTCTTTAAAAAATTATAAACACTATACTTCATCGTCATCATCATCGCAGCCCACATATGTCCCACTGTTGGGCTCGGGCCTCCTCCACTATGAGAGGGAATTTGACCTACTATACCATGCTGGTCAGACATGTTGGTATTTTTTTTGACTGCACAGATGGCGTAGTGGTTAAGATAGCGACCTACATCGCCAGTGTCGGGGGTTCGAATCCCACGCGGGACAACACTTTGTGCGATCCACAAATTGTTGTTCTGAGTCTGGATGTAATTTGTGTCCGTTAATTATATGTTTGTAAAGTCCCCCGCAATACAAGGATTATTTCCTTAGTGCAGGGTGTTGTCTTAAATAAATAAAAAAAAAAAAAATTTTTTTTTTTTTTTTATGGGTGGACTATGGTAAGCGCACGCACGGTCCAGTCCGTCCGGGGCGATGAAAGGACGGCGCGCGGGCCCATAACTCATCCGTACCCACGTCACCTCGTTGTTGTTACGTGTTTTCATCACGTCACCTGTTTTCGCCGAGCCCTCGGCTGACCTTGGAGCCTCAAGTGCCAGACTAGCAGCTGAGCTGCTGTCGGACGAGGCATCCCTCTCCTTTGGGCCAGTTTTACAGTAGCTTGGCCGGGCTGTAATGTGGGAACTAGGCTCCCCGTTCCCGGTGGTGGTAATGGGCGTCTCACCCCTCCTATCTGCAGCGTCGTTTAAAGAACAAGTATCCATACAGTTCCCACGAGTATGGGAGAAAAAGAGGTCGACCCGGGCAGAGATCTCGATACCCGGGCAAGCGTACATTTGTATCCCAACACAGGGGGTTCGCAGGTACCCTGGCTGGGGGCGCGCTAACGACTGAACAACCCATCAGCCATGCATCCTCTCGCCGCGCGCCAGAACTTAGGATTCTGGGTGATTGTTTTATAGAGGTTTTCTTCCTCGCGGTCCAGGCGGTTAAGCCAAGACCCTCGCTCCTGAATCTAGGCCTCAAGATAAATGTCCCGAAGCAAGAATCAGGTCTACGATTTGTCGCGGTTGGCAAATGCCTGCCCAGTCCTCAAACGAATGAGTGACTGGGCCCGTCGAATTTTCGCGTCCAATACCCTCTACAATTAGAGGGCATGGAGCGAATTTGGGGCATCCCACAAACTGGGCCCCCCCTCGGGCCAGATATTTGCCACGAGCGACAATTCCAGAGAGCAGTCCAAGAAATTGTCGCTCGTGCCCAGGGTACGCGGAGGTTTCTGGCGTAGCACCCCAGACATGTTGGTATAGGATTTCATTTCCAGTTTTCCTTCTCTTGCACCGTTGTTATGTGCATATTATATCCCACAGTCGTCTTTTACGACATCCACGGGTAAGATAGAGAGTGGTGAATTGTATTCTTACTCCGTCACCACACAGAAACACTATACTTATATTTATTTACTAGCAACCCGCCCTCGCTTCGGTTCGGTTTCAGTCACCTTACCCACCTAGTTCCCTTAGAAGGTAAAAATTGACAAATGCTCTTTATTAATTTTTACTGAAGAGTATTTTCTGTGTGATGACGGAATAAGAATACAATTCACCACCCCTCTCGTACCCATGGCTGTCGTAGAAGACGACTAAGAGATTATAATATGCATACAACATCTATGCAAAAGAAGAAAAGCTCGAAACTAAAACCTATGGCAACAGGTTTGACCAGCGTGGTATATAGGTAATTTTCTCTCTCACAATGGAGGAGGCTCGAGCCCGACAGTGGGATGTATAAGGGTTGAAATGATGAAATAAATGATGAACGAAGAGTATTTAAGCAAAAATTAAAGAAAATCGATGACGAATTTTGTCTCCGCATACAAACTTTGCTACTGCGGTTCACTTCCTAGGGGTTGAATGCCAAAACACCCTTTCTTAATGGGTCCCTACGTCACAAAATAAAATTACGGTTAAAGTAGTTTTAGCTTGGCGTTAATGAGTTAGTCGACCAACTTCTTCATACCTATTTACACCCTTAGAGGGTGACAATTAAGAAATGCTGATACTCATGTTTATTTATTTGTATTAAATAGTATTTGTGGCGAATTTGATGAAAATCGATGAAGATTTTTTTCTCCCCTTACAAATTTTGCTGCTGAGGTCTACCCCTTAGGGGTTGAATGCCAGAAAATACTTTCCTTATGGGTCCCTACGTCACAAAATAAATTTGTGTTTCAAGTTGCATGTTTCCAGCTTTAGTAGTTTTAGCTCGGCGTTGAAAAAGAACAAAGAAAAAAAAAAAAACCAAATTTTTTATTAATACATATTTACACTCTTAGAGGGTGAAAATTCCCACCACAAAAAAATAGGGTGAAAATTAAAAAATGCTGAATACGTGTTTATTTATTTTTACTAAAGAGTATTTTTGGAGAATTTGAAGAAAATCGATGTAGATTTTTTTTCTCCTTATACAAACTTTGTTACTGTGGTTTACCCCCTAGGAGTTGCGACGTGCATCGCGGGTGGGTTGCGGGTGTGCGTGCTTACGCCCCTCTGTCGCCCTGGACGGAGTGGTGCGAGGAGCGCACCGACCGCAACCCACCCCAAAAAAAAACCCCTAGGGGTGGAATTTCAAAAAATCCTTTCATAGTGGGTTTCCACGTCACGCAAAGAAACTAATGTCAAAAGTTCATATTTCTGGCTTTAGTAGTTTCGGCTCTGTGATAGGTCAGTAAACGGACATCTTTCTACCTATTTTACACCCTTAGAGGATGAAAATGGACAAACGCTGAAACACGTGTTTATTTATTTTTATTGAAGAGTATTCGTTCTTAATTTGAAGACAATAGCTAAAGAATTTTTTTTCTTTCCATACAGACTTTACCGTTGCGTTCGGGGTGGAATTTCAAAAAATCTTTTCTTAGTGGGTGCCTACGTCACAAAATGAAACTACGGTCCAAATTTCATTTTTCTAGCTTCAGTAGCTTCGGCTCACCCTGTTCCTTTATATGTATATTATTGTTAACGCCCCCGCAACACCCCTTGCAGGTGGAATTTTGTAAAATCCGTTCTTAGCTGACCTCTACTCGACGAAAGGAATATTTTTGCCAAATTTCAAGTCTGTACGCCTTATGGTTCCAGAGATATGGTGATGAGTCAATATATCGCTCGCAAAACCCCTATATATATATATATAGATAAATAGATAATTAACAATATTGCTTTCAGTAAGAGATATGATTTTATCTCTACAGACAAGCAAGTAAAAAATAAGAGTTCATTGTGTATTTGTGAACGACAGTTTCTATGCTTCGCGCGAGAAGTGGGACATTTAGTTCTGAAGTCTGGGAAAATTTGCCGTAACTACTTTTTGTTAGAGTTATATTACAACAATGCTATTATTTTCATTGCGAGTAGTAGAGATTTTATACGAAAATTTAGATATGACGATTTTCCTGTGAAGATATGAACAGTATTATTCAATTAATTATATTTTTAATGTCTAAACATAGAAAGTACCTACGCGTAACTTTTCTAAAATATAGTATTCTAGCCCTGATTTCACACAAATATAATTTACTGGCAAGCATGATAGTATTAAGAAGCTACATATTTTTGTTTTAAAATGTTTATTTAACTTAATTTTTTGTCGTGGTTTAGAAGAAGTGTGAATATAATCGGAACAGGAGATTAGACCTTGTTTATATATATTCATCATTATTATCATCTCAGCCTATGTAAGTCCCACTGTTGGGCTTCTGAGCCTCCTCCACAAAGGTAGAGCAAATGATCTAGTATTGGTCAAACGTGTTGGAATAGGGTTTTGTATTGAATTTTCCTTCTCTTGCACACATGTAATATGCATATCCCTTAGTCGTCTTTTACGACATCCACGGATAAGATAGGGAGCGGTAAATTGTATTCTTACTCCGTCACCACACGGAAATAATATATATTATTAAGAGATAATTGAATGATTATACTTGCACAGAGATATGGCTATGACGTTCTGGCACCATTTCTTAAGTAAAGCATTACTAGCAAGAAACTTTCGACAGCAGCATGAAGTTTTGAGACCAACCCACTATTCTACAGCCTATCGAGGTCTTCGAAACAAGGAGGTATAATACCATAATCACTAGCATAGAGTGTATATGTTTATTAGCTAATCCTTGGTTTCTGTTTAATTTTATTGTTAGACAATAAAATTATCTATGAAAATACAAGATGCGGGCAAGGCACATGTGGGATATAATGCATGTTTGCACAATAAAATTGATATAAAATTAGGCGCCATTTTAAAATGCAAAATAAGTGCGAGTCGGAGTCGCGCAAGTAGGGTTCCGTACCATAACTTATAAAAATCGCGTTTGTTGTATGGGACTCCCGCTTAAATTTTTATTTAATTTTGTTTTCAGTATTTATTGTTATAGCGGCAACAGAAATACATAAATTGTGAAAATTTCAAATGTTTAGCTATCGCGGTTCTTGAGGTATAGCCTGGTGACAGGCGGCTGGACAGACAGCGGAAGTCTTAGTAATAGGGTCCCGTTTTTATCCTTTGAGTACGGAACCCTAATATATGGTTGTATTCATCATGAAAGTGATTTTAATAATCATTTGCAATGCTGACAGAAGAGTAAATTATGAGATATCGCATTTGAAGAGGGAGTTTTCGAAACTATATATGTAATTGAAACTATCATCATCATCGTCACAGATAACATAAGTCCAACTACTCCATAATGGGAGGGAAGTTACCTTGAGGGAAGACCTACTATACCACGCAGTTAGGCGGGTTGGTATAGTTTTATTTCGAGTGTTCCTTCTCATACATATCTATATACGAGAGAGTACGAAACACTCCAAATATGTTATCTATCTTTAAATATATATTTCTTGTGTGTATGTCACTGAACTCCTCCTAAACGCCTGGACCGATGTTGACGAAATTTTTTGTGTGTGTTTAAGGGGATTTGAGAATAATTTAGATCCACAATTGGAATCGGGAGGTGGCGCTTTATTTGAACAGAACAGCGTCTGTTGGATCAGCTAGTATATTAAAATCCCTTAGTGGACTTTTATGACACCCACGGGCAAGAAAGGGTGTATTGTATTCTTACTCTATCATCACATGGCGGCAATTTATATTGAAACCATATAATTTCCTAATTATAAATTATGATATGATCATTGTGCTTTGTAATATGCATACAGCAGTTGATCATATGACAATATTGCCGTCCTAATAACCTAAGTTAGTGATAAAATTAAATACTTCCTATATTCTATCACTGGCTCAACATTATCACAGCTTTTTTTTTCTATATTCTCTCACTGGCTCAACATTATCACAGCTGGGGAAATGGAGTACTATAACACGCCCTTCAAACGCGTTGGTATAGGGTTTTATTCGAGTTTCCTTTCTCTTGCATAGATATTGTATTCTTATTATAATCCTTTAGTCGAAATTTACGACACCGACGGCAAAAATGGGAGTGGTGAGTTGTATTCTTACTCCGTCACCATACGGATGTCTTAGACTATATTGGCTATAATGTCCTAGGCTTATATTATTAATATAAACGAGACGATCTTGTCTTTACTCTGGAGTCTATCATAAAATACTGAACCTCTGACGTATCCCATATTTTGGCAGTCGACGACTGGTGACAGGTGCTTTTGTTAATACTGGTAATTATTAGTGCAACTGACACACCGTTCTGTATATAAGATCGAGATTATTGCCTTCGTCCTGCATATATTAATCGCATTTAGTATGAATGTATGATTTTTTATTTTATGTTTTTATGATCTTGTGCCTTTACTTCTGGAGGAGCAGGAGGCGTGGAATATTTTAAATTAAACTAAAGCATTCTTTTTAATACATATCTATGTATCTGGTTGAAAAATTCTCTTAACATCTGAAAATACCTTATTGTCCTATATACGCAATGGGCTACCAATAAAAATATTGTTAATGTAATCAATTGTTAGTTTATTATTAATAGAATTTTACTCAATATTTTGAGTTCACTTTAAAATATTATAAAGAATAGAACGACCGACCTTCGCAGTTCACAATACGCGCGCTTACTTTAAAAATATTCAGCATTTTGTAAGAAAATAAACCATTCCCAGTATAATGCAATAATTGGGCAATGAAGCTACGTGGATGAAAAATAAAATATTGCTTTAAACAAAGAAATTTCATCCAAATGAGGTCAGTGTTTATGATACATGTTGCAAGTACCTAATAGTAACTCGAGGAAGCGTACCTATCTTTTTGAATTTATCTAGATTTATATCTAAACAATATTAAATAAGTGCTAATATTGATAATCTACGTACATGTACGATCGTAATAACACTAATTAAAAAATATCGTGCAAAGTTTTACGCTCAATCGCCCGCTTTTTGCGTCACTTACCCAAGTTGTTTAGATACCTTACAATGAAATTATAATACAAGTACCACATGAACAACATAAATAGAGAAATTTGCGATATAACTCTCTAAATTCTTATGTTTTTCTATGGTATAGGGAAAACTGAGGCGGTAAGTTTTTGTTCATTGTTGCAAGAGTTGCTCAAGGTTTCTATTTACGTAAAATTATTGTACTATAAGTGCCTTTAACTCTCGTAAAAGTGAAGAACGTACTTGAATATAGAATTATTATTTTTTTATTATGCAATAATTACTCCATTGCTTATATATTTACTTAAAAAAAATTCGATAGTTTTAAAACTTTTTAGCATTGTCAAACCAAGCGTGCAATCGGAACATCTAGAGCGATTAGGAAATAAGTTCAAAAAACTCACCGAACAGACTCATTCAAGGAAGGTGTCTCAGTCACTCGGCGAAAATATAACTTATTGCCGATTGAAAGTAAAATTGAATCAGTCATACTCACTAATTGCATCTTGCACGAATTTTTCAAACACCATAGAGTTTATGGAGAACATTCTTGTGGAAACATCAGTACGACACATTATTTACAACACAGTCGCAGTTCGAAATTTTTTTTGACAAATCAGTCGCACAATGAATTGTCGTCGAAGGTAAAACTAAGTATCAACTCGTACATCGCATATTACATAGAGTAAACCATTCACGTTAACTTTTACGCTAAGAATGTTGCGGCGAGCTGTCGGAGGCCGGAGCGCAGTGCGTGCTTGGTCAATGTTTGTTCACGGTGTGTTGGCGCCGGCACTGCTAGCGCCCCTCCGCGGCCACGTCGACGCAACAACTTTACTTTGGTAAATGCTCTTATTGTACCTACCTAACTTCTCGCTAATATTACAACACAATGCCTTCTGGAAATGCATAAAAAGTGTGAACCAATTGAAACGTTATACCCGTTACCTTTTTATAACATTGGTGTGTTGCGAGAGGCGCTGTTTGAAACGCCATCTGGTGCCACAATTTAACTATACTTTGGTCTAGTTGCAGTAGTCGTTATGTAAGGCTATGTATATCAACAACTCGATACATACATATGTATATATCATGCCCTAGTTTAGTATACCTACTTTTCAGGTGTATTAAGTTTCCGTTTAAAAATTTCAAAATACTGTTTTTTTTTTCAGAATTTCTAGTTCTATGTATCGAATAGAAGGGACAATAAAAAGAAGTTTCGTTGTACCATAAAACTTATAGCGTATTTCAATGACCGTGCTCTGTAATGATCATGAAGATTATTAACGTATCAAAAATATATAAAAACTATAAAAGAACTCTACATCTGGAGTAAATTCATCTAGCAACTTTGCCCAATTACATACGAATGAAAATTGAAACCACTGAAAAATAAAGGCTATTCGTAGTCATCTCATGGATAATGCTATGTATCTTTTTTTAATTTATTGTTTGTCTTCATCTTTTTAACGTATTTACATACCCATAGATAGTAGGAAACCATACACTAATTAATCGTAAGCCGAAACCCATATTGGTCTTTTAATAAATTACAGGCGATTTTTCATTGAATTAAAGTTAGACAAAATATTTCTTTCCATATTTTGCTTGTGAGTATTATAAAGACAACTATGGGATATAACCTGCGTACAACACTTATACAAGACATACAAGACAAGGACAACTGGAAACCTCGAAATAAACCCTGTAACTGTTTGATTAGCGTGGTTTTTTCATCTATTGTGTAGGGAGGCTCGAGTCTAGCAGTGGAACGTACGGGAGCTAAGATAATGTGTGGCTGATAAATATTTAAACAGAGAACATGATACTGAGGATGTTTCCTCTCCTTTTCCTTAGATCGCAAGACTTGGCAAACATAATAGACAAAAATTATACCCAGATTCAGAAGAAGTACTAGGTTACTGTAGAAAGTATTGTACTGCAAGGGAATTTATATTTGTAAATCGATAGGTACTTACTTTAAGTACCAGTCATACCATTAATGCAGTCAATTGAGAATTTTACTATACGGGCCAACGTCACCGTATGCAGATAAAATTTAAAGAATTTTATAAGGCTAAACGTTATAATCGTTACAATTACTCGATTCAGTGCTTAAACTTGAAAGCAAAC
The DNA here is from genome assembly GCA_032191425.1 of Lymantria dispar. Classification (NCBI taxonomy): domain Eukaryota; kingdom Metazoa; phylum Arthropoda; class Insecta; order Lepidoptera; family Erebidae; genus Lymantria; species Lymantria dispar. The sequence goes on from CM063458.1 coordinate 16,771,751, forward strand.
AGCCAGTATACCTACAGGACGGGATAATAAATTATTTCATTATCAACATCATTTCGGCTCTTATACGTTCCACTGCTGGGCTCGAGCCGCCTCCACAATAGGAGGGAAATTGACTTTACTATACCATGCTGGTCAGACAGGTTGATATAGGATTTTGTTTCGAGTTTTCCTTTTCTTGGATAGATGTTATATGCTTATTATATCCCTTAATCGTCTTTTACGACATCCACGGGTAAGATAGGGAGTGGTGAATTATATTCTTACTCCGTCACAACACGGGATAATTAAATTATTTAATACTTGCGTTTTTATTTGCGTGATGATGGGGCATCACCACCGCATCACCAAATTGCCATAGGAAACGTAAATACTAGGTAAGGAAACACCAGGGGAGAGGGTAGGAAGACTTTTTTGATAATTTATAATACCGATTACGATCATCAATCCAATTGCCCAACGTGGTGATGACGATATTATGCCCTGCTTGGCAAGGCCAATGTCCAGGACCGGACACCGATAGGTTAATGGGTGGAAATAAATTGGAACTTTGAATTAAACAGACTGCTATCTGTATCCTTAGGACTTAAGTACTACACGAGTTCTTTTTTAAACCTTACTGAGTGTCGGTGTGGTGACGGAGTAAGAATACAATTCAACCCCCTATTTTACCCGTGGGTGTCATAAAAGACGATTAAGGGATATAATATGCATATAACATCAACGCAAGAGATGGAAAATTCGAAGGGAAATCCAACACGTTTGACCAGCGTGGTACAGTAGGTCGTCTGACCAGCGTGGTATGGTAGGATGTCTGACCAGCGTGGTGTACTATGTAAATTTTTTCCTTACTGTGAAGGAGGCTCGAGCCCAGCACTGGTACGTATACGTGCTCTGATGATGATAATGATGAAACATTACTAGCCTTAAACATTACTATTTAGTGGTAGGACCACACTGTCGACAGTTATCTGTCTACAGCCGCGGGCCGGTCCGTCCGGGGCAGTACCACGCTCTCGCAGAAAATCGACGTCTGAGTAGTAGCAATTTGTTACTGCGCTTCGTTCGGTGAGCGAGAGAGCCGGAAGCCCAACTTTCTGAGGGTGTTTGCGTGTGGAGGGTTTTGGTGGTGCCTTTAGTATCACCGAGCCTCAATGCACGCATTCACACTGCCTTCACTTTCTTCGCGGTAGGCAGCGGCCTTGTAAAGGTCCATGAGCGGCAGCAACACTTACTATCAGGTGTACTGTTTGCTCGTTTGCCACTGCTTGCAATAAAAAGAAAATCCTAGATGTTATTTGGTATAAATTTTAATAAAATAAACCTTGAAATCGATAGCAGCAGCACCTATGTCTTAATGCATTGTTTTAGTGGTCTAATGAAACCGGTTTAGGACACACATTTGGATGGTTTCAAAGTCTATAACCGGCATAGAAACATTATTTTGTTTTATATAAGTATGTATAGAACATTATTAAGTGATAAATAAAAATATGTAACCTGAGCAACACCGGGTATATTCTAATATTGTGTATTTTATGTAAATTATAACTGAACTTGTAATGTAAAATACAAAAACTATAATGATTTAACGCGTTTATACATGTATTAAATTATTTCTTTTGTTTCTCCTTGGGCCATTCACTGCGCTAATTGCTTAAGTGCAATTTATTATTACGTATCACTCCTTAATTAACACACTGCCCGTCCGATGTTACGGTTACTTGAAGTTTATGACCCTCAACGCTACGAGTGATTCGTACCTAATGCCAGTACTTATTGCTACGCTATCATTATCTATGTTATTTATGTTTTTGTAATGTTTTGATTAGTTTAAACTAATGTTCAAGGTAGAATAAATACTTTAATTATTAGTTTTGTTTTAACAAGCATTTTTCTCCCTAATCTTCTTAATAAATATTAGATACAAATATGGCTTCTCGTTTTTATGCGGACGAGTCTACGGTGAAATTTGTAGAGTCGTGATTAAGGGGTAGGGTAGACGACTAAGCGCGGTAAGCAGATAAAATTACTATAAAATGTAACAAAACGGTTGAATTATAAACTCTGTACCAATCCTAGAATAAATATTAAATAATTTTAGAAAATATTGATATTAGAGTGTTAGGCATTTATTAATAGTGGCAAATACATATTTCTTCGAGACGAATTGTAATTTAAACACATCACTAGTTTTAATTATTCCGTATTCATATAAATTATCATGACAGCTCTTATACGTTACACTGCTGCCCCTGAGTCTCCTCCATAATAAAAGGCAAATTGACCTACGGGTTTTAAGTGGTTCAATGGGTTGGTATAGGGTTTTATTTAGAGCTTTCTTTGTCTGGCACAAATTGTTATATGCATATTGTATCCCTTAGTTGTCTTTTACGACACGGTGGGATGATGAATTGTAGAGGGCAGTGAATTCTATTCTTACTCCGTCATCACACTGAAGGTAGGTACTTACCTTACCTATATAAATTAATGATGTATTAATATGTTTCTTATTTTTATGTTCAAGAATTCGACGAGTCTACTTGAGTGTTAATCCTTACTAATATTATAAATGCGAAAGTAAGGATGTTTGTTTGTTTGTTTATTTGTTTGTTTGTTACGCTTTCACGCTTAAACCACTGAATCGATTTCAAAAATTCTTTCACCATTGGAAAGCTCTAATATCAGGGAGTAACATAAGCTATATTTTATCCCGGTATTCCCACGGGAACGGGAACTACGCGGGTAAGGCGACTGAAACCGAAGCGAAGCGAAGGCAGGTTGCTAGTATTTAAATAAAGTGCAGACGTATCTATACGTGCCGAAGTTACCTCTACGTGATCATTAGCCACCAAGCCAATGAAAAAATAAAACGTATTATTAATTTATATGATAATTATTGATAAACAATTCCATCTATTCATCAGCCCATCGACATCCACTATTGCATATACGTCGCTCTAAGAAATAATAATGCCATGAACGTCACATTTAACAGTCGTAGCACAATCAGTGTTTTAATTTTCCCATAAAGGTATGCTGTTTATTTTCAATGAGCCTATTTAGCTGGTTTCTACGACTCCTTACTTTTTAGTGGGAGTATAAAGGGTTGGAATAACCCATTGTATTTTTAACCCATCTAGTAACGGGTTTAGTGTGTAGTACAATGAGTATTACGAGTTATATCAAATATTGGCGCAATGTTACATTGATTCTGTTTGTGGTGTGGTAAAAGACGACTAAGGGATTAAATATGCATATAACACCTAAGTAAGAGAAAGAAAACTCGAAACCAAACCCTACACCAATACGTCTGAACAGCGCGGTATAGTAGGTAAATTTCCTTCTCCTATTGCGGAGAAGACTCGAGTCCGACAGTGAGAGGTATGCGAGTTGAAATGATGCTGATTATATTGGTAATCTCAAACAAAATGTTATAAGTTAATTATTATTCTAATATGTTTTCATTATGGATTCAAGAATATTCGATCAGAAAACTTACCTCGTGAGCCATCCAATTATCACAAACTTAAATCGCATTTACAAGTTTGTGTTTTGCGCATGACTGGCAAAATATGCCTTTAGAATGAATTCCGCCTTTATTTATCCTGTGTAAGTAGTCTATACCAATAAATAAAATTGGAGTGTCTGTTTGTGATGTCAAAATAATAGACTTTTTTCATGTTAACACGGTTATTTGCACTATACATATGTATAGTGCAAATAACCAAAAAATTTTTGTCTCTCTGTCTGTTTGTTCCGGGTAATCTTCAAAACGGCTGGACCGATTTCAAAAATTCTTTCACCAATGGAAAGCTATAATACCAGGGCGTAAACTATACCACGCTAGTCAGACATGTTGTTATAGGGTTTTATTTTGAGTTTTTCATCTCTTGTATAGATGTTATGTACATATTATATCCCTTAGTTGTTTTTTACGATACCTATGGACAAGATTGGGGGTGGTGAATTGTATTTTTACTCCATCACCACAAGGATAAAAATTCATTTACCGAATAATCATTTGTGGCTATACATATACACACATATTACGCAACGAAATAATTTTTCACATTACCTAAAGGGTACCTTGCGTGCCCTAGCAACTGATCAGACAAAAATATACGTTAAACCTGTAGTTATCGTCGTACAAAACCGGCTGAACAGCCTTGGCCGCTAAGCGGCTTATTTTTTTTGTAAATATAAGTTCGCAAGACCATTTGAATGCATGTAACCAATGATGTTTTGCAATTTATTTAATATGAAATGACTAGTATATTTTTGGTGATAATGATGAATGAGCATATTTTTTATTGTTTACAGACGTATAATTAATTATGAAAACCAAGCGTTGTACTTTATCTCAGCTTAGGTACGAACCTCCTTCATAATAGGAGGGAAATTGACCTACTATATTACCCGGGTTAGACGGGTAGAGTTTTATTACAAGTTTACCTTCTATTACAGCGATGGATATGCCCTTAGTTGTCTTATACGACACCCACGAGTATGAAAGGTAGTATTGAGTTGTATCATTACTCAATAACCACATGGCAAAGTGACTTTTCACATATTTCTTATACCTAATAATCATTAATCAAAATATATTTGTATTATTATCGTGGGCTGTGGGTTTGTCTGATACCGTTATCGTTCTGCGTGTGTAACTTTTATTTGGGGTCAACGCAATAGCTTGCATCATACATCTTATAAGAGTTTTGATAATAGTTTTATGACCAGCCACCTGCCTGACGTCAATCCTATTTGGTAATGTTATTGTTGACCAGATTGCATCAGATGCAAGATCTAGTGCTCTTATAAGGGAAATATTTAATAAAAAACTGTTAACGCATTATAATGTACGTATTATAATGTATTTAAATCTATATTATATATATATATATATATATATATATATATATATATATATATATATATATATATATATATATATATATATATATATATATAGGCGAGCGATATATTGACTCATCACCATATCTCTGGAACCAGAAGGCGTATGGAGTTGAAATTTTGCAGAAATATTCCTTTCATCGAGTAGAGGTTAGCTAAGAACGGATTTTATGAAATTCCACCTGCAAGGGGTGTTGCGGGGGCGTTAGCAGTAATATACATATAAAGGAAAATAAAATTTGGACCGTAGTTTTATTTTGTGATGTAGGCACCCACTAAGAAATGATTTTTTGATATTCCACCCCTAAGGGGGTGAAACGCATCGGCAAAGACTGTATGGAAAAAAATCTTTAACTACTGTCTTCAAATTAACCACAAATACTCTTTAATAAAAATAAATAAACACATATTTCAGGGTTTGTCCATTTTCATCCTCTAAGGGTGTAATATAGAGAAATAAGAAAGATGTCAGTTTACTGTCTTATCACAGAGCTGAAACTACTGAAGCCAGAAACATGAACTTGTGACATTAGTTTCTTTGCATGACGTAGAAACCCATCAGATTTTTTGAAATTCAACCCCCCTTTTTTTTGATGGGGTGGGTTGCGGTCGGCGCGCTCCTCGCACCACTCCGTCCGGGCGACAGAGGGGCGTAAGCACGCACTCGCGCAACCCACCCACGATGCATGTCGCCTTTGTCGTTAGGCCGACCACCGGAGCAGGGTGACTTGACGTCAGTGGTCGGCCCGTCAGAATCAGAATATTTGAGGTATCCTCGGTCGATGGGAGGGTCCCCCTATTTGGGGTACCCTCCCATCGACCGACGTTCCCCTCGGGGAGGTCGTTGGTCTTTCCTCACGCGGTGTGCCTCACAGCGGGTGACGGACTAATTCTCCGGTCATCATTGCCTCGCAGAAGGCTGCGACCGCGTCCCAATTCCTGACGCTGCCGACCATCGCCCTGGTGATAGTCGGCAGCGTCAGGTCGGTACCGATGATTGCGACGAGTTCACGACGCTGCTCTGCCCAAGCGGCACAGACCTCGAGCGTATGCTGCGCCGTGTCCTCGTCGCAATCGCAGTGGTGGCAGGACGGTGTACTTTCCCTCTTAACGACCCTGTGCAGGTATATGGCGAAACATTCATACTCCGTCAACACCTGCACCAGTCGGAAGGAGGGCACCTCGTGCCGCCGTTTCAACCACTGCAACAGCACCGACCGGAAGGCCTCCACGATCCGCACCCCGAACCGAGGCCTCTTTGCCCAACGGGCAATAACGTCTCGGCGGGCGTCGACGCGCCAGGCGGTGAGCTCCCTCACAGAGGCCACACCGCCCTCTGCTCGCACCCCCGTCACGCGCCGATACAAACAGGCGAGCATTTCCACCTCCGGGTCTCACGGGGAGTCCCGGCCAACGGGCACGCTGCCTCCGTCACCACCGTGCGAAATTCAATCCCTAGGGTGTAAACCGCAGTATCAAAGTTTGTATAAGGAGGAAAAAAATCTACGTTGATTTTCTTCAAATTCTCCAAAAATACTCTTTAATAAAAATAAATAAACACGTATTTCAGCATTTTTTAATTTTCACCCTCTAAGGGTGTAATCTACACTAATATTATAAAAAGGAAACGTTGCATATTTGTTACAAATAAACTCAAAAACTACTGGACGGATTTTGATAATTCTTTCAGCATTATAATGTTACAGTATCCTTGAATAACATAGGCTATATTTTACCCCGGTATTCCGGTGGGAACGGGTACTACGTGGGTAAGCCGATTGAAACCGAAGCGAAGCGAGGGCGGTTTGCTAGTAATATATATTTCATTGAAGTTATTACGAAAACTTCTGTTTGTGGTGAAGAAATAAGAATACGACTCATCACTCTCTATCTTTCCCGTGGATGTCGTAAAAGACGACTAAGGGATATAATGCGCATATAACAACAATGTAAAAATGCTGTGTGGTAGCGGCTTCGAATACTACCAACCCTTGCTTTGCTTGTGGATGTCGTAAAAGACGACTAAGAGCCCTAGATTGACCCAGACCAACTCCATCTGGTACCATTTGGGTCAACGATTGCATTCCCAAGGAGGGTTGACGTCAGGAAGGCGGCCGGTCATAAAAGTCATTGCCGAAACTTTTTGCAATATGTCAAAACAGATGACATATTGCGTCGACCCCAAGTAATTGGGATAAGAGCAAGATGATGATGATAACAACAATGTAAAACTTGAAAGAAAACCCTATACTTACCAGCACGTCTGAATAGCGAGGTAAAGTAGGTCAATTTCCCTCCTATTGCGGAAGAGGTTTGATCCAACAGTGGGACATATGTGAGCTGAAATGATGATGATGATTACGAAATAAATAGTTGCTGAATAATTGGCGTTAGCTCTGTGATAACTAAATGACTATGCTATCACGAGGAGAATGGGTAATTACTATTATATGTTGCCCAAAATAATGCATTTTGGGCAACATATAATAGTAATTTCGATCGCCAAACCGCCTGCCAATCATAATGATAATCGGATGTAGTTGTGGGCTGACGTATTATGTCTAACAGTGGACGTCAGAAGGCAGATAATGATGAATTATTGATTGATCCATGGCATAACATTCTTTTTTATTTTTATGCCACTTAAAGCTCAACTTTAATCTGTTAGCTTAGCGCGATTAGTTGCCTCAAAGTATTCGTATCATTATTGAGACCAATTTGTATGGGGTTTGTAGCAGCGCCTCTATCGGACAATACTGATACTTATCTATCAGGTATGTACTTTAAACCTATTTGAATCAAATAAAGCTATGTACGCATGGATGAATTGTCTTCTTGGCCTACTAACTGAATCTAAAAGGTATATCTATACTATAATTGTATATAGACGTGCATATACACATTAGCTGTCTAAATAGACTTTCATTGATAAAAGTGATAAGCACACACAATAGCATACGTGGGATAATAGTCTTATTTTGATTAAGGCGACTATGATGTCGAAAATTTATACTTAGTGAAATTATTAAGCAGGTATGCTAGTTCTTTAACTAAAACTAAAAAAACTTATAAATATATACCTTTGTATATATTTATAAGTTTTTTTTATAATGATTAAGTTAATGTAGTTATACACATTGCAGGTTTATGTGTAATTTAAGGAAAATTTATTCAAAGTATAAAAATGAAAATGATTTACAAATTATTTTCTGATTACAGAAAAATAGTATCCGTCCATCCATCCATCAGCCTACAGACGTCCACTGCTGGTCATAGGCCTCCCCACGAGAATGCCACTCGGAACGGTCCTGCGCAACTTGCATCCAACGGTTCCCTGCGACTTTGAGGATGTCGTCAGTCCACCTAGTGGGGGGTCGTCCTACGCTGCGCCGTCCGATTTGTGGTCGCCACTCAAGAACCTTTCTTCCCCAACGGTTGTCGGCTCGGCGAGCGATGTGGCCTGCCCATTGCCATTTCAACGTGCTAATTCTGCAGGCTATGTCGGTAAAATAATATGATGATAATGAATTATGTATAATAAAGGTGAATATATTCTAAAATAAGAAGTGAACAAAGAAACACATTTAAGATTTGTTTTCTCTTACAGTCGAAAACCGTATGGGGGTAAGAACCATATAACACGAATTCGAATAAAATTTAATAACATGTTTTCGCGATATGGGATAGTATTTCTGTATTTCACCGCAATGGATTTTAGATGATTAATAATAAAACAATTTTGAATGTGAAACATCTATAGTCGAGGGTGAAACTGATCGTTGGCGTGGCATAAACAGCTTTTGGCGATACGACGTCACACTATATGATGGAATATGCGAGGGTAAACTTGATTGGTGGCGTGGCGTAACAGCTCGTGGCGATAAAACGCCACGCTATATATATGTACATACGTAGTCTATACGTAGTAGTGTGTGAGTGAGATGGAACGACGCGATGTTGTGGGCAAGGGCTTGTGCGCTATCTCTCTCGCCGCACTGAGCTCGTATACCTATATTGTATACTATCCCCAATATACACGATAGGTATTGATTTGTTCCGGCTGGAGAGGCCTCGGTTCGGGGTGCGAACTGTGAAGGCCTTCCGGCCGGTGCTGATGCAGTGGTTGGAAAGGCGGCACGGGGTGCTCTCCTTCCGATTGGTGCAGGTTTTGACGGGGCATGGGTGCTTCGCCAAATACCTGCACAAGGTCGTTAGGAGGGAGAGTACACCGTCCTGCCACCATTGCGATTGCGGCGAGGACACGGCGCGCCATACGCTCGAGGCCTGCGGGGCTTGGGCAGTGCAGCGCTGTGAACTCGTCGCAATCATCGGTACGGACCTGACGCTGCCGGCTATCGCTAGGGCGATGGTCGACAGCGTCGGGAATTGGGACGCGGTCGCAGCCTTCTGCAAGACAGTGATCTCGCGGAAAGAGGCGGCGGATCGCCTGCGCGAGGAGCGCAGCCTCGATGAGGAGATCCGCCGCCGGCGACTGGGGCGGCGTAGGCGCAACTATCTGCGCCTCATGCCGCCCTAGCCGAGGCCGCGGGTGACGTGACCGGGTATTAGTCCGTCACCCGCCGAGAGGCCGACCGCGTGAGGAAAGACCGACGTCCTCCCCGAGGGGGGGACGTCGGTCGATGGGAGGGTACCCCAATAGGGGGTATTCCGTCGGGCCGACCACTGACGACAAGTTAACGCTGCTCCAGTGGTCGGCCCAACGACGAAGGCGACGTGGTTTTCGGGTGGGTCGCGGGAGTTGCGTGCTTAAGCCCCTCTTTCGCCCCGGACGGAGTGGTGCGGAGGCGCGCCGACCACGACCCACCCACAAAAAAAAAAAAGATATTGATTTGTCACAATTTGAAATATACTTGAATTTTTAATGCTTATATTTAATGAAACAAAAAAGTTTCTTGAATTAAGATCATAATTTTCTGGAAAAAGGTCGTAAAATTTTATTTATACATTATGCCATATTAGTTCCTGTCGTAATCTATTCTTTTATGCACATATACATACTTGTACAAAATAATTTCGACGTTTTATATCTGCCAGGCATCCTGAGTGACGGCTCACTTTTTTTTAGTACTAATTTACTCTTATAAATAAAAATATCTGGTTGACCGGTATATTTTTGTTGTATTTTTGCCGAATTTATTTAGATATATATTAATTAAAAATAAAATAATGCAAATATATCAAAAATTACAAAAACAGAATAATAATAACACCGATATTCGATCCCACGCTGTTTGAATGCCAAAACAAAACCAAAAGAAAACTTGACAACTTTCCAACTGAGCTATTGACACTCTTTTTTTTTTCACGCAGTGGAAATGCATTTACGCACTATCCCCCGCCGGTTAAAGACAGGGGAGTGTGTGTGGGACTCGCCGGCCACAGAAGTGACCGAAATACCCACTAAAACCACAACGACCCTTCCGCGCTTTTACGGGGTGCCGGAGAGATCGTTTGATAACATTCTATCTCCGACACCCCAACGCTTGGCCGTCTGGCCACGTCCTGTTATCATTCAGGGCGGTGGGTGGAGGAGTGCATCGCGGCGTCTCCTCCTCCCTGGTCGTCGCTGGCGGAGCGAGTCAGCGGACGCAAGCGCCTCGCGTGCCCGCTCCGCGGCTTTCTTCCTTGTCATGAAAGCCTCACAGAAAGAGACCATCGACGACCAACAGCTGAGCATCTTGGAGATGATGGTCGGCAGCGACAGGTCTGTTATTCCCAATTCCGTTAATAGGACGTGGCGCTCAGGCCCCCAGGCGGGGTATACTTCCAGTGTGTGGCGCGCATCGTCGATTAGCGCGCCACAGTCATGACATCCTGGGGCCTCTTCTCTTCCAATTTTGTGCAGGTACTTACCGAAGACCCCATGTCCAGTAAGCACCTGCACGATCCTAAATGTAAGGCTGCCGTGCCTTCACCTGAGCTAGCGGTGGAGATGGGGCGCAACCGCCTCCACAGTCCTCCGCCCTGCTACGGGGGACTCTAGATCTTCACTCCACCGCCGGGTGACTTCTGTTCGAGCCACTTCCCGAGCTCTGCTTAGCCCCCCCGCGGAGATCCGCTCGCCGTTGACTCGTGCTGTGGCGCAGAGCCGGTATACATCCGCCAGCGCCTCTGCCACCAGCGGCCAAGGCAGGTCGCCTGCCAGCAGTGTCGCCGCGTCCAGGACATAGTACGGTAGCCCCTAATAGCCCTTACCGCCATAACCCTCTGCGGTCGTCGCAGAAGGGCTCTGTTGCGGGCGGTGAGGGACTCCGATCAGATAGGGGCGCAGTGGCATAGACCGCAGAATGCGGCAACTTCCATTACCCAATGTTATCAATATTTTTTTAACACACAGTCATCTATCACATCATATTTTCTATATATTTTTATCAACATATTTTCTATATATTGTCTTCATTGGAGCAACGGAACACAGTTTTGTTGAAATACATAAAGACACAAGATGAAGAATGACCTACCTGCTGTGGAGTTTACCGTGCGTTATGATAATATATGTCCTTCTTTAACCGAGGTTTAAGAAGAGCTTTTCTCTCACGGTAGGCAGTGACTTGGTCTCTGGTACCGCTAAGGTCCATGGGCCGCAGTTACCACTGTCTTTCGCGTGGTCCGATTACTAGACTACCACCAAATGGTAGCAAAAAATCATTTCTATAAATGCAGAAATAATTGATTGAATACCTATTGTGGACGTTGTGCTATTCACAAATGATTATTCCGAGTCCGAGAGTCGTGGGTGGCATGCGTGTCAAAAGTTCTATCTTTATAAATTTGCCTGCGACTCAAGAATTTATTCTTTAGTGTGGATAAAAAAAATTAACAAATCTAATGGAACTCCGTAAGATGCAGTTATTGTTTATTCTAGGCAAGTGCAGTCATTAATGAGTAAGTATAATCTAGCTGTCTTTTCAGATTAAAAGCTCTAACAATTTACAAAAAATACAACTTTGTGTCTCACATATAATTGTAAATTTGTTATATTTTTATGAGTCATCTTCAAACTGTCGTTGTATAGTTGGTATTATATTGTCCTAATATTAGTATATACATACTAATATTAGGCGGGTCAAAACAAAACTGTTTATTCTATGAAAATATTCTTCAAAATAATGAAAAAAAAAACTGATAAAATCTGAACTCTTAATATTGTATTAATATCCTTAAACCTCTTAATCTCAATATTACGAAATGTATCACAAAGAAACTTTTAATATCCAATATCCTGCACTATATTTTTTGTGCTGTGTAAAAGACGACTAAGAGCCCTAGATTGACCCGGACCAACTCCATCTGGTACCATTTGGGTCAACGATTACATTCCCAAGGAGAGTTGACGTCAGGCAGGCGGCCGGTCATAAAAGTCATAGCCGAAACTTTTTACAATATGTCAAACCAGATGACATATTGCGTCGACCCCAAGTAATTGGGATAAGAGCAAGATGATGATGACAACTTTGTGTCTCACAGGAGTAGAGCAATAAACATAATTGTAATAACGGCATATTTAGTGTGAACCTTTTTTGAGCGCTGATAGCAAATGCATTTATGCATGAGACATGCATAGATAGGATTTTAGAGGGTCACCTTTCTGCAGTTGACTCAAATGCCTCAACGGTAAGCTGGCCCACCCTTATACCCTGCTACGGAAGGAGAAGGCGCGTAGTGCTGGTGCTGTCTCCCTGATCGTTATCTACGTAGGGGATCAACGGTAGCATCTGCCTCGCATTGTCGCTCTGCGTCCTTCTCCTGCGCAAAAAGATTCTATGGTCAACCATGTGGAGCTGTCGAACATTTTTCCATGAAAGCTAGCAGTGACAGGTCTCCTCCAATCTCAATCATTAGAACGTGTCCCTGGGATATCCCAGTTTAGTTAACTTTGACACGTAGTGTGCGACAGAGACAACGCTCTACGACACCAGTCCCTGGATCAATTCAATGTGCTATATTTATCGCTGGGTACTTGTATATAGCGTATTTTTTATCCGCATAAAGGATTATCCCGAGGGTAAGAATGATATAATTATTAAACGTCTTTCAGCACAACACGCAAATATATAGTAAGTGTATCTGTAAGTTTCAGTGCGGCTCCAAATATTTAATTTAATATTACCTATATACTTTTAGAATTAAGGAGCCTTAAGAAAGAAGAATAATGCTTTTGTGTAGGTGAGAGATAAAGTTAACGTGGGTGGCTATTTATAAGTTCTTATTAATTAGATTATAATCTATGGTATCTATTGATGAACGAATATCGAAGTCATTTCGCTTGAATGATCACTCTCTCCCAGTTTCTCTAATGGTATGGACATTTGCATGCAATGGTATTTCAACACAATTATAATTAAATCCATCAGATAAGATAATAATTTCTTACTTCGCAGTGAAGCGTTGCAAGGAATAGATAGTCTTATGGTTAAGTATAGTGTTATGGCCATCATCAAGATCGAAGTGTGTAAATTGCAGTTTGTAATGATAGACGATATTGTTGCTTCACGCTATTGTGTAACTATCTATACCCACACCTTCGTTCGTCTGTTATGCTGGATAGTAAGTTTGAAAACATGTATGTAAAATTTCACAATGATTCGTTAAGATGACCTTTCCCGTGTGGTGACGGAGTAAGAATACAATACACCATCCTATCTCTTGCCCGCGGGTGTCGTAAAAGACGACCTCGGCTCCCATTACGAAGGAGGCTCAAGTCCAACAGTGGGACGTATGTGAGTCGAGATGATGAATAATAAGCCTAAAATATAATGAAATTGGGCAACAAATAAAAACAAATATTAATATTAAGTATTATATGCCACATGCCATTGGTGTTTATAATTAGTTTTTGTAATGTTTCTTATTTTAACTAAACTCATAATATGTATTTAAATGATTGGATTTTAGTGACAGGTTATAATTAATAGAATGTTTTTTAATTAAAAATAAAAGTCAAGGCGAATATATATATCCTGTTATAAAATAATATTAAAAAAATAAGCATTTTGTAAAACATTTACAGGCGATTTTTTTCGTGTGGTGGCTGATTAAAACTACATCTCCTTCTCAATTGGCTGAGGGTGCAATAAAAGACGACTTAGGGATACAATATGCATATAAAATATGTGGAAGAGAAGGAAAACTCGAAATAAAACTATACCAACATATTTGACCAGTATGTAGGTTAATTACCCTCCTGTTATGGAGGAGGCTTGAGTGCAGTGGTACGTGTATGAACTGTAATGTGATGTGTGTGTGTGTGTGTGTGCGTGCGTGCGTGCGTGCGTGTGTGCGTGCGTGCGTGCGTGCGTGCGTGCGTGCGTGTGTGTGTGTGTGTGTGTGTGTGTGTGTGGTGATAACATGCTTTATTCATGAAAATTTTAAAGTGAGCGTCTTAGTAAGCGATAGAAGTTGTACGCCCGCGTTATTCCTCAAACGGAGAGAACATTGAAGTAAAACTTTGTGCCCCTATATTAAAGTAGAAAATAAGAAATAATAAAGACGTCACCACTACTTACGTGTGGTGATGGAGTAAGAATACAATTCACCACCTTATCGTGGGTGTTGTAAAAGAGGACTAAGGGACATAATAAGCATTTAATATCCATGCAAGTGAAGGAAAGCGCCATATATATCTCTAAGTCATGCAGGCTGACCAGTATGATATAATAGCACAATAGCCGTCCCATTTTGGAGGAGCCTCGAGCTCGACATTAGGGGGCTGTGATAATAATGTGATAAGCAGGCCACCACAGTGTATCAGAGAGTTAATGCTCATCTATCCTTTAGCTTATCGTCGTCTTATCATGATCATCTCAGCCCCATTCCCAGTCCCATTGTTTGGTTTAGGCTACTACAATGGGAGGGAAAAAGGGGGTCTACAAAAAGGGTCTGATCAGCAGCGTGATACAATAGGGTTTTGTATCGAGTTTTCCTCCTCTTGCATCGATGTTACCTGCATACATACCTTAGTCGTCTTTTAACACACCCGCGGGGTAGAGAGAGGGTGGCTAATTGTATTGTTACTCCGTAGTCACACAGATTTATTATTTTACTAGCAACCCGCCCTCGCTTCGCTTCGGTTTTAGTCGTTTTACCGTCGTAGTTCCCGTTCCCGTGGGAATACCGGGATAAAATATAGCCTAGTTTACGCCCTGATATTATAGCTTTCCACTGGTAAAAGAATTTTTGAAATCGGTCCAGCCGTTTTGAAGATTACCCGGAACAAACAGACAGACAGACAAAAATTTTTAATTGCTATTTTAGGCATAGGTGTCGTGCAAATAACCGTGTGAGCATGAAAAAGCCTATTATTTTGACATTACAAACAGACACTTCAATTTTATTTATTGGTATAGATAAGACCACACTGCGGGGTGTGGTCTTTTTTGGTGGTTCTAAGGAAATGAAACTTGTATTGACTTTACAAACATATAATTAACGGATACAAATTACCCAGACTCGGCATAACAATTTGTGTATCGCATAACGTATTATCCTGCGCAGGAATCGAACCGACGACACTGGTACGGTAGGTCGATATCTTAACCACTACGTCATTCGTACAGTCATTAAATATTGTAATTACAGTACTTAAATATACTTTTTACCAACCGATGACAAATTAACTTCCTCAATATAATAGGGGGTTAAGTCATTTTCACCTTGACGCAGTCACGAACTAATTACAAACTAAATAAAAATATGTATAACTTAGAGTAAAATTCTTTTCAAGAAAATTACGTTACATACTTAAAATAAGGTGAGTCTATGGAAATGCTGTTATTTTCTAGTTCATTTTTGTTATATCATCTTTGTTATGTTAGAAAAGAAAACAAACACTTCTGTTTATATAACTATAATGGCCGCGAAACGTTATGTAAAATACTGTTTTATATTTAACTGGATAAGTAGTAGGTATTTGATGTTTCTAACGTCTACGTCAATGCGTGGGAAACCGTGAAAGAACATTAAATTGTTATAATTTATGAATTAAATAAAAAAAAATATAAATCTTTGCACTCTTTAGGTGTCTAAGATGTCTTAAGTGGTAGCTAAATTGGCGGCATCAGGTGTGAGTACCTGAGACTGATGCCGCCCTAGCCGAGGCCCCGTGTGACCGGACCGGGGATTTTAGTCCGTCACCCACAGAGAAGCTGACCGTGCGACGGCGACCAACGTCCCGAAAGGAGAGCATACCTCTTCAGGGTATTCCGTCGCGTCGACCACCGAGGACAAGGAACTCGGCACCGGTGGTCGGCCCAACGACGAAGGCGACGTGCTACGGGTGGGTTATGGGGCCGTGCTCCGCCTCTCTGTCGCCCTGGACGGAGCTGGGCGGCAGGTGCGCTGACCATAGGCCACGCCCAAAAATAAATTGGTAGCTAAATCATACTACGTTTATGTCTACTCCGCTTTAGGATGCCTTACCTAATGTACCTTCACTATGTGAATGGTAAATAACTAACGCGAACATACGTCCCGTTTTTAGGCTGCCTGTCCCTTTGTTTAGAGCCGTACAATATTGTCCCATTTTATGTAAACTGTGTATAAATCATCATTTATTATACTGAGAGAGACATATTTTATTTTTAGGTCCACAGCAAAAATTTTCATGTTTCATTATTTTTTTTTCGTATTTAAACCAATTTCAATTTTATTCAAACATCCCGTTTTGACGTAAAGAACTATGCCTTTCTGCAAATTCTTTTAAATGATCTTCTAGATAGATGGTAACAAGTTAAGAATACAATATGTCATCATACCTTACTTTCCCGTG
Source organism: Lymantria dispar (assembly GCA_032191425.1). Classification (NCBI taxonomy): domain Eukaryota; kingdom Metazoa; phylum Arthropoda; class Insecta; order Lepidoptera; family Erebidae; genus Lymantria; species Lymantria dispar. Next base: position 16,788,450 of record CM063458.1, read on the forward strand.
GAAGTTGTAAAAACCGGCTCACCGAAGGGCATCAACTTCTTCTCGGTAATTCATAACACTTATTACGATCGCAAAACTGCCTGCCAAGTATGGCGATTATTTCATTATTGCCTCAATAAATATATGTAAATAATATGTAATAAAAATAACCATGTGACAATAGTAGCAGAGAATCATTGAATGCAGGTAAACCCTTCTGAGTTACATTCTCGTGGAGAGGTATTGTGTCTATGTCAACAGGAGACGTCGAAATGTTGATAGATGGAGTTATCTATAGATGTACAGATACCATTATTATGTAACTTTTTCTGCGAATAGTTCGTTAATACTTTATTTTTATATTAGCATATTATTGCAGGTGAATAGAGTATTAACACATTAAGATTGATTTCATTTATATTTCGAATAGACTCTACATTTCTATAATTACGAACGAAATATTTTTTTTTAAATAAAAAAAATAAAAAATAATTATGGTCTGGAGGCACGCCGTCTGTTCCGTCTGGGGTAACGAAAGTGCGACGTGCGACCCCATAACCCACCATATTTCTTCTCCTTCACCAATGGGGCCGACCACTACTAACGAGTTCTTGACGTCTGTGGCCAGCCCGAACAGACGCAATCATAGAGATAGTTTATTCTGAGGGAAAATGTGGTACTTAATTTACAAAATATTAGAGTTATCACAAAGGTTCTATTTATCTACAAAAAATAATTTTTGATTCACATTTTGAGACATTGTTATGAAAAATAAAACCAAAATCTAGTAAACAGAGTAAATGGTTTGAATTACTTATTATTAATCCATATTAATAGTAATCAAAATCATTTACTCTGTTTATTACCATTACTTATTATATTGATATGATAATTTATTAAATTGAAAAACAAACCTAATGTATTGCCACCGAGGCGGAACGCATCTTTACCGAGAAAGATTTGGTAATATTTTGTGAATATTTAATGACTAGTGGTCATTAAACAAGGTTCCATATACTTTATAAGATTAAGTATATTTTCTTAACTATTATTATCATTTACATTATGCCAACATTACTATTGTCATTTACACTATGCCACTCTTTCCGTGTGGTGATGGAATAACAATATAATTCATCGATGTCGTAAAAGACGAAACTCGAAATAAAACCCTATATCAACCTGTCTAACCAGCATGATAATATTTTTTAAATGGCCGTTTAATAAGCCGTGGAATGTATGTGAGCCGAGATAACTATAATTTTATATTTATTTACAAATTATTTCCTATTCTCTTTATATGTTTGTAAGTACCACGGTACTAAACATAGTTATTAACTGTTATTAACAATGGAATTTGATTTTGCAATACGTACTCTTTTAGATTGTAATAGTATTATACTTTAGTATTGCAGGCGTCTGTTTCGTAAATCCGGTTAAAATAACATTTAAGTAGTGGTAATGATTTAAGATTTTACTAATAGTCAACAAGCTTAGTTGCTATGAGCTCTTCAACAAGTTGTATTGAAATTAATTATACAAATTTAAATAGCATTAGATTACTGAGATTTTAGATTTTATTTTTACATGATATATTATAAAAAAATATTTACGAGTGAGAAATTATTGCCACTTGCGGGAGGACCCATAAAGACGATAAATACGAGTGACAATTTGACTTTTATACGTCGGTCGACGCTGGTCCAAATGGTTGGAACGGTATTCCAATAGGTGTGGATTTGTATATCACATGTAGAATATATATAATTTTACACTTGTAAACAAGTTTGTGTAGATAATGTCATCTCAGTTCATATACGTCCTCCTACAGCTCGGCTCGAGTATCCTGCGTAATAGGAGCGAAATTAATACACTAAATTACGTTGATCAGACGAATTGCTATAAGGTCTTATTTCGAATTTTCCTTCTCTTGTATAATATCTGCATTTTATGTGCATATTGTAATTTCATATTATATCTCTTAGTCATCTTTAATAACCAACGACGGTGGATAAGATAAGGGGTGATGAACTATATGTTTAGTCTCGTCACGATTCTTAGTACATTACTGCATCTAATATTTTACAAACATTTAATTAACGGACACAAATTACACCCAGACTCGCAATAACAATATGTGGATCGCACAAAATATTGTCCTGTGTAGGAATTAAACCCATGGCACTTGGCAAGGAAGATTCTTATTCGTTATGACCACACAAATATGTTATACATACATTTATATCTTAGTGGATTAGCCGTGGAATGGTGTTCAATATATCGAAATTTCGATTTATTTTTACCCGACTACGGAGGTTTATGATTTTGACAGGCTATGTATGTACATATGTTCATCTGTTCCCTCATAGCTCTTCAACTTCTTATTAGAACCAGATAAATGAGGTATCGTTAGAAGCGTCTTGATCGTCCGCTAGTTATCATATAGCTAGGCTATATGATGTGTCACTGAATCTAATATGGCGTTCGCCAGAGGTCTGACAATGTTAAATAATAAATTTGAGACAAATTGGTTGTGTTTCATATCACTGGAAAGGGTGTTAATATATATATTTTTAGCATCTGCACTTAACTCTATCCGTATTTATCCGATAACTCGTTTTTGGTCGCAGTTGGGTTTTGGTTTTTACTTTAATTTTGTTGTAGATATTCTCAGCAAATTCTTCTGTAGATAGCTTACCATAAATTCTATTTCATATTGATTCCATGCAGATATTATAACTTAGCCGCTTTACGTGTTTTTATACTAGTCATAGTGAATAAAAACCAAGCGACGTTAAATATCATCCCAGTAAATTGGCCTTTATTGAATGTTGATGTAAACGCAGCATGGGGCTCATAACATCCAAATCATGTAACTTGCTGATAGCGATAATGTCAGCTTATCATTATTTATCGCTTGAAATCGATAACAAGGAGGAGTTTTGTCAAGTACTTACTCGGCATGTTTGTTTAATATATTTGGATATTTTCTGTGAAAACCTTGGAAAATGACAAAGACAAATAGTTCGTATTTTTAGATATTGGGTGATAGTGTGCCAAAACATATATTCTCTTAAAAGGTAATAAAAAAATAGATAACAATCAGCGTCACCACAGCACATATACGATCCACTACTGGGCTCAAACCTCCTCCATATTGGGAGGGAAATTGACCTACTTATACCACGCTGGTCAGACGGCTTGGTATAATGTTTTATTTCGGGTTTTCCTTCTCTTGTATAGATGTTATATGCGTATTATATCCCTTAGTAATTTACCCTTTTACGAGATCCACGGGTTAGAGAGGGAGTGGTGAATTGTATTCTTTCTCCGTCACCACACTGACTTGATAATGCTGATTGAAAATAAACAAAAAAGATATTTCAACTGAATATTGATTCACAACAACCAAGAATCCCTGAAGTCTTAAAAACTGAGATTTAAAATGTAACTTAGTATTAGTACACAAATAACAAAAATGTATAACTCGGCACTTTTACAATAGTTCTTATAATAACGCAAATTTATATGCAAATGTGTTTGGTGAAGGCAATGTATATTTTTTTCTAATAGCTCAATTATTTCTTTTAGCTTCTAAGTAGTAGTTATAATTTTTTCTACAGATCCAATATATTTCGTAATAATATCATTATCATTACAGCTTATATACGTTCTTTTGTTGGATTCGAGGCTCCTCCACAATGGAAGGGAAACTGACCACACGGACAGCGGGATATAGTATCTTGCTGTCCATATGGTGACGGAATAAAAATGCAATTCGCCACTCCTCATCTTGCCCATGGATGTCTTAAAAGACGACCGAGGGATATAATGTGCATAAATAAACTCTTATAAAAAGCTTATTATAAAACCTCGGATTATGTAGATGATAGTACAGATTAGTTGTGAGCAGCTCCTCATTTAGCAATTTCCTTGTTATTTTAAATAAACTGTTTTTTTTAACTTTAATTGTAAAGCGTAGCGTGTTTTACCTAACGAAATTTTGTTTTTTCACCGTTTGTAACATATAGTGCTGGTTATGCTCACTAAAGGCTCTACTTGCGGTAGCTGCGTGGAGCGGGTCTCTCCCTTCCCTCCATTGTGGTTGAGGGGAGTGATGGCTGCTCTAATAGTTAACTCGTGATCAGGTGCCGCTTGTGGGATCTGGTCCAGCCATAATCGTTTGAATTATATTTTGTGATTCGACGGGCATCACACTGGAGCTAGTTCTTATAAAACATTTTCATATCTTGTAAGAAGAAAAAAGCCCGCTGAGTTTCTTGCCGGATCTTCTTAGTAGCGGTCGCGTTCCGATCCGGTGGTAGTTTACTTTTTTTGGATAATTTATTTTAATTTTGTAAACTTGACAATATGTAAGTGCCCTCTCGGGGTTTATGTATAATAAACGATTTGAATTTGAATACAACGTCTATGCAAAAGAAGGAAATCTTGAAATTATAACTACTACTTAGACGCTAAAAGAAAAACTGGAGCTATTGGAACAAAGTGTTATTTGAATATTATAATCCATTAGTAGTCTTTTATGACACACGTGAGCAAGAGATGGTGTGGTGAATAGTATACTTATTCCATCACCACACGGATAAAATATATAAAATTGTCGCAATAATAAAAAAAAAGTAAATATGTAATATCTAATACCTCTATATCTAATACCGAAAGTTACATCTAATTTAACGTGTGTGTTTTTTGGGAAAAGGTAGTTCTCAGTTAATTATTAGTATCTCAGTTAATTTTTCCTAGTGGTAGGACCACACTGTCGACAGTTATCTGTCTACAGCCGCGGGCAGGTCCCTCCGGGGTAGTACCACGCTCTCGCAGAAAATCGACGTCTGAGTAGTAGCATTTTGTTACTGCGCTTCGTTCGGTGAGCGAGAGAGCCGGAAGCCCAAATTTCTGAGGGTGTTCGCGTGTGGAGTGTTTTGGTGGTGCCTTTGGTATCACCGAACCTCAATGCACGCATTCGCACTCCCTTCACTTTCTTCGCGGTGGGCAGCGGCCTTGTTAAGGTCCATGAGCGGCAGCAACACCTACCATCAGGTGCTGTTTGCTCGTTTGCCATTGCTTGCAATAAAAAAGAAAAAAAAATGTCTATAGTAAAATATTATTACATTCTAGGGTAGGTGGCAGTCTGTTCCCATAGTAACTAGAGTTAAACGTGTTTGAATAACATCCGCTAATTATCTCATCTTAATTATTTTTAATGGCTATGGAATTGAGTTATACTCAGGGCCACAGAGGGGCCATCGAGGGCTCTACATTTTATTTTGTGGGGAGAAAAGTTGACATATTATGGTTTTATTTCGAGTTGCTGTGATATTACTTGTTTACGTCCGTTCATTTTACAATAGCCACGGGTCCAAAAAGAAGGAGTGATAACGCGTTATATTTTCAATTTGTCAACACATTTTAATATTCTAGAAGAAGTAATCTCACTCAGTTATCTATTGTTTTTATAAAGTATTTTTTTCTGGTTACGTAAATGTTAAATTTTTTGCTTATTACGCCTAAACAATTTACATTTTTTTACTAAGATACATTGTATCACAATAAATTGGATCACGACTTCTCTAGAAGGGCTGACGTTATTTAAGTTTTTCTTTCTTATATATTCTTGTTGTTATGTTGCTAGTAGGTACAATAAGTAGGATCGTGAATATCTATGTGAAACTCAAGGTTGTTCGCTCAACATTATATCAGTCAGGTATATAATTTGAATTTACTTTTGTTTGATGAGTATATCTATTTATTCGTAAGTATATATGGATCTATTAACTTCTTTCTTACACATTCGCTACGTTAAATTGTCGTTAAAGCCGATCAAGAGCTCATAGTAACCAGGGATTGTCCCAGATAGTGTCTTTTGTGAAACCTATATTATTACGAACTCAAGATTTAAAGTGAGGTATAAATGATATGGTTTTTTTTTTGTGGGTGGGTTGCGGTCGGCGCGCCTCCGCTCCACTCCGTGCGGGGCGACAGAGGGGCTTAAGCACGCAACTCCCGCAACCCACCCGAAAATCACGTCGCCTTCGTCGTTAGGCCGACCACCGGAGCAGAGTTAACTTGTCATCAGTGGTCGGCCCGACGGAATACCCCCAACGTGGGGTACCCTCCCATCGACCGACGTCCCCCCCTCGGGGAGGACGTCGGTCTTTCCTCACGCGGTCGGCCTCTCGGCGGTTGACGGACTAATCCCCGGTCACGTCACCCGCGGCTTCGGCTAGGGTAAATGATATGGTGCTAGCTATCCATAAGTATCTTGATATTAATATTCTGTTATACCTGTAGACCAGATGGCTGTAGTTGTATAAATAAATTCAGCTGAATCAGGTTATACAAGATTTACGGTGTAGTACTATTAGTAATAATAAAATTTAGCTAGATGATGATAGTCAAAGTTTACATTTTCAATATACTTATTTATCACTAACAGTGGACTATGTTATTTTGGTATATACTTTGCTAACCAAAAAGTTGAATAAAATGAAATTATTTAGGAAGTAAAGGTAAATTTAGACGTACTAAAATCTCTCGATTTCATTATTGTAATAAAGTTGAAGCAGTCCAGAGTAAATTAGGTAGAGAATTGTATTTTTATTTCGTCACCACACGGAAAATACTGCAGTTTTTATATTAATATGTTTAATATTGAATTTGCAAAGTTTTCTTGTGAATCAGTATTTACCGATTATGTAAAGCAAATTTGATGAAAATACAGTCAAAACCGATTATAACGACATCGTTTACAACGACCGATCGGTTATTACGACCAGATTGTAAGGTCCCGGCCGAATCTCTAGTAAACTATTCAATTAAAATACCGCCTATAACATCATCGGATACAGCGACATATCGCTTACAAGGATCAAACTTTATCGATATTCATCGGATATAACGACCAACCGTTTACTTCTCCCAGCAAAACAAAACAATACGAACGATTTTAGATATTATTACTAAGCATTGAAGGCGTATTATTACCTACGCACTTTCTCCCACCCCATCCAAACCTCTTCCTGGCCATTTGACCTTGCATATTTCACACCTGTTGTTTAGTCTTAGCGCTATAACAGTTTTGCAAAAATTTGTTGCCTTTAACGACCGGTTTAATACTGATGATACTCATAACTTGATACGTATGAAACGTAAAATGCGAAATATATTTGAGATTAGGTTGAAAAAACAGACTATAATGACCGATTACTTTAAAAACTAGTGTAGTCTTTTAACCTGTAGGTACTGTAGGCAGCTAAATACATTTTGTACTCCAATTATTTCTTAAATAAACATTTTTATTTCTTTTTTTACCATTGTATTTGAAAACAAGTTCACATTCATAACCTATACCTATACTAGATAGATACCTATGATAATATACTCACTTAATAAAAAGTACTAATATTCTGCCTATAATTATAATCATAATAATTTTCTTTAATTCTAGCAATAATAATCGTAATTTCTTCCTCACAAATATCTAAAGCATATGATATATTGTCATAAAATAGTTATTCCCAATTGCTATCAAGTTGCTATGTGCAATTGTGTACAAGTGTGTATTCCAATACGTAATAGTGCATGTTGTTTTCTTGCTACCTACATTTTCAGTTTATTTTATAAGATCAAACTATTTTAATGTACCACTACCGGCTGCATGCTCACAAGTGTTAATTAGTATTAAGTTATCGTGATTTCTCAGTGTTAAGTGAATTATGTTATTCTTTTATGAGAAATAAATGTCTTAAACCAGAATATAAACTTGTGTATATACAATACAATACATATGTATTGCTTATAACAACTATCGGACATAACGATGAAAACTATACGGTCCCTTCAATGTCGCTATATCAGGTTTTGACTGTAAATTAAAAATTATGTCATTATCATCACCCTACTCCGATTTCAATCACTGGGGGTTGACGCAATATGTACCTACTCTTCTACCATCATACATATTGCAAAAGTAGGAAAAAATGCCAAAAGCGGTCCGCATATCGGACCTGGAATAGGGCCCAAAAATCTCAGGATCCGAACGCCACAGAGGTGAAGCGGAAATTTAACGCCGCTGCTAGATCTAGTAAGAAAGCTATTGCCAGAGCCAAGGCGGCACATGTTGCCAGAATTGGCGAGCGATTGCAAACCTATCCCGCCGGGAATCCTGCATTCTGGTCGCTCGCCAAGGCCAGTCCGCCAGTCCATTCGCCCTCCACTGCAGAAATACGATGGCAATCTGGCCCACAGCGCAAAGGAGAAGGCCGATCTTCTAGGTCAATTATTTGCCTGTAACTCGACTTTGGACGCTGGAGCTGCCACACCACCTACCATCCCACAGTGTGAAAGCTTGCTTCTCAAAATTCGCTTCACCCACCCAGTGAGCGGTCAAGCGGCAGCTGCGGCTTTTGGACGTCCATAAGTCGAGTGGGTCGGATGGCATCCCTGCAGTGGTCCTAAAGACGTGCGCCCCTGAATTGACTACCTTCCTCATGCGTCTATACCGACTTTCCTACGTTACGAATAGGGTTCCGTCTTCGTGGAAGGTAGCCTATGTCCACCCGATCCTTAAAAAGGGAGACCGGTGCGACCCATCGAATTACAGGCCAATTGCGATAACATACTTGCTCTCCAAGATAATGGAGAATATAATAAACCGCCAACTTCTGCAGTACCTTGAGGATCACCAGCTAATCAGTGATCGCCAATACGGCTTTCGTCGTGGGCCATCGGCTGGTGAGCTTCTTGTGTACCTCACTCACTAATAGGCAGAGGGCTTGAAGGGCAAGGGTGAGGCGCTAGCATTCAGTCTAGACATCGCAAAGGCATTTGATTGGGTCTGGCACAGGGCACTTCTATCGAAGCTATCATCATACGGAATCCCCGAGGGACTCTGTAATTGGATCACCAGCTTTTTGGATAGTCGGAGTATAAAAGTCATCGTAAATGGCTCCTGCTCCGATACCATGACCACTAATGCTGGTGTACCATAAGGCTCAGTGCTCTCCCCGACGATATTTATCCTGCATATCAACGACATGCTCTCCATCAAGAATATTCGTTGCTATGCGGATGACAGAGCGGTATACCGAGCAACGGAATGTCCCTTGGAGTACACAGGAAAGAAGAGTTCAATTGGTGTCTGAAGTCGAGTGTTCTCTGGGGCGGGCCTTGGAATGGGATGAACGGAACTTGGACTAAGTTCATCAGGTAGGTTCTTCATCAGGTGTGCCTGCTCGTTGACCACCATCGGCAATAAAAAAAGAAAAACATTATTGGTCGTTTTGGCCGCCTTCCTGACGTCAACCTTGCTTGGGAATGTAATTGTTTACCAGACGGTATCAGACGTAGTACACTCGGGTGGATTTAAAGCTCTTAGTCATCTTTAACGATAACTACGAGCAATGTAAGGATTGATAGTGTTCGTAGCCGTCACCACATAGCTGGAATGCCATTATAAATATAATATACAATGCACTATTAGTAGTGTATACACAATTGAAAATTATGTATTGTATCTGTAATAATTCCATGTAAACGTAACTTCCCAAACATAAATAAAACGTAACTTGCGGAATTAAATTCATTAAAACTGATTAAATTTTGACAATTTAATAAATAACATTACATAAATAATGATGTGATTAAGATGAATTTGAGTTTTAAAATACTCGGTTCTATGAGGAAGCGGTGAAACTGGCCCTAAATGTTAAATGACCGTCTGAGGTTAGTACTATAAAAAATAATTATTTCACAATAGAATGTGTTTTTTTTAACATTTTTTGTTAAGTTTTTTTTTAACGATCTATTTCTTTACGCACTCAAAATGGTACACCTAAATTCTACCGATACTCTGGAATTAACAATCGGTAATTCATTAATTTGCATACAAATTCAAATTTTGTGATAATGAAATATGGACTAATTGATTTAATATATTTGCAATGAGTTAATTAACTATCTTATCACTCACAGAATTAAATTTTGATTGGGAAGAAATTACATTTAATATTAAAAATGATGTGATATAGCAGTATATCTGCTGAAAAATCCAGGTTAATTTTCCTTACATTTGTGATTTGAATCAAAAATCAAATAAAGCTCTTGTATTGATTCAAAGCATAATTGATTGTAGCATATTGTAGCATAAATGCTACACGTTATGTTGCACGACTGGACATGCAGTCGTGTAACATAACGTATCTAGAATTATGCCTATAAAAAATAAACATCGATATATCGCTCAGTAAACAGGTTTAGATTTTAAAATATTATGTGTACCCAACTAGACAGGTCATCTAGATTATGATACTTATTTAAATGAAATACTCAACTCACAGTAAAATACAGAATAAATGAAAGGGATAAAGTATATTCAAATTAACTTCAATATATTGTGTAATTTCAAAATCCTATTTATAGAGATTTCTCGTTTTCTAAAACTATAGCAGTCCATTCTGTTCTGTTCCTGTTCCGTGTGTATTTTCTTACACTTGGTATAATTTATTTGTTATAATAGAGAAGTGAGATAAATCTAATTCATAGTTTGGGATAAAATAATCCGTTCATCGAGAGTGATGTATTGGACTAAACTTCTCTGAGAGAAACAAGAAGTGATAATGATATGTACCTTTATTTTTATAAAAAAAAAGATGTTGGGATATATCCGACATTATTAGAATGCCACTCATCCAGTAGCGAAGATTGAAGTTCAATTTGTTTGGGCTTATTAAAAATTACATAGATTCCTAGTTTTTTAATATATGTTTCATATTTCTGATAATTGAGGTTATGAAATCGATATTGTTGATAAAATATTTATATCTTCAAATGTTTGCAGGGTAAATAAAATTTCTTCTATACTAATATAAAAACAAAATGACATACGAGTACTATAATAATATAGAATTATATAATTCTTTACGATGCGCACGATGAATAAATGTTTCACACTCTACAAGTTTTATATGCTTCAAGGGTCGCTTACACAATAACGAGCTAAATATAATTAGCATTATAACACATTCAACATAGTTCAATCTTTTTCAACTTAAAATAACAAATTTTGATTGATGTATGTTTTATCTCCAAATACTCGTCTCACCCTAAGTAAGGATGTATACAATCATACTTGGAATAGCTCCGTATTATTCATGAAAATTAATACGATAAAGTAAAATTCCCCTTTTGATTTAATTTACAACATGACGCGATTATTAGTTATGCCTAAAAGTCTCTACCTAATTCTGTGCTGATTGTTTTAACAAAACCTTATCGTAAAATCATCATAAACAGTTTGACCATCGTAGCATAATATATTGGGCCTTCCATTGCGGTGCTCTTAATTATTTGGGGTCGACTTAATATGTACCCACTCTTCTACCATCATACATATTGCAAAGAGGGCATAATTTACAATAGTTTTTTTTAAACTAACTTGCCTGATGTCAACCCTCCTTAAGAATATAATTGTTGATCAGATGACATCAAATTGAGTTAAGCCCTGGTTTACGTAAAGATCTTAGTCGTCTTTTACGACACCCGTGAACAATGTAAGGTTATTAGTATTCGTAGCTGCTACAACATCGCAATGTTTGTGAGTGAAATTTATTTTTGTTATTTGTATCTTTTTGTGTGGTGATGGAGTAAGAATACCATTCACCACCCCCTATTTGGCCGTGGATGTCGTAAAAGACGACTAAGGAATATATGCATAATATAACATTTATGCAAGAGAAGGAAAACTTGAAATAAAACTCTATACCAACATGTCTGACCAGCATGGTATAGTAGGTCAATTATCTTCCTATCAGGGTGGAGGCTTGAGCCCAGCAGTAGGACATTTATGAGCTGAGACTACGAATTATAAAACCATTTACCCGTGATGGGTTAGCAATACAGTATGCCACCATGCCATGCTTTCCCATTGGAGTCGTAAGCGGCAGCTGAGGGATCACTAGGCAAATGACTCGTAGTATTTTCCTAGGAAACTTACAATACGTATTTCTATTACCAACCCACGTGCCAAGTGTGACGATAATGGCGTTATTCCTATTCATCTGTGATCATAGACAAAATCGTGATTATGTATTTTATTTTTATAAAGGCCTCGGCAACATAAGGAGGTATCCCTCTGTGCGTTATGTATTCCTTTGTCTGTAAGAAAATGGGTAATCATGAGTAACAATTTGTAGTATAGTGTAATCAACATAATATCTTGAGCGGCCACTGTGTCTATTTTTACCCGAGCATCCGTCGCGAGGCTAGGCGAGTCATAGGGGCAACGACCATACGATGCAACGAACGTTTTTTTTTTAAAGTCGTTGCCCTATTCGTAATTATCAGACACAAATAAAATCACAACTGATGCATTTTATCAACACACAAAGGGTTTTATTGTATTGTGTAAATGTATAATTTTTACTAACCACGTATGTACGTGACTTTTTAATTATTATAATTCTTTTTATAAATCATCATCATCTTGCTCTTATCCCAATTACTTGGGGTCGACGCAATATGTCATCTGTTTTGACATATTGCAAAAAGTTTCGGCAATGACTTTTATGACCGGCCGCCTGCCTGACGTCAACCCTCCTTGGGAATGTAATCGTTGACCCAAATAGTACTAGATGGAGTTGGTCCGGGTCAATCTAGGGCTCTTAGTCGTCTTTTACGACACCCACGAGCAAAGCAAGGGTTGGTAGTATTCGAAGCCGCTACCACACAGTTGATAATTCTTTTTATAAATGCATATTTTATTTTATCTTAAATGTTAAGTGTTTGATAAATTTCATTTTGAATGTAATACACTTCTAGATTGAAAGGCATACTTGCTTGTGTGTTGATTGAGCCATCATGCCCTTCAATTGCATAGATAGTAACAACATGCATCACATTTATTATACATAGGTTTTATGTGGTCAAAATGTAATTTCCTTTAGTGGACTTGTACCAATAAATAAATGTAAAGTCTAAATCGTCATCACATAGACAATACTAAGATTTAAAAAATTGAAAAAAAATACGGTACATGTAATGGAAAAATGAATGATTTTTTTTTGTTTTTGTTCCTTTATAACCATAGACATAAACTGTGTTGGCGTTATAAACGAATAATGTTTTATATAATAGAGGATGAATTACCATATAGCCAAGACAGATCCACGAAATATATTTAGAAGATATTTAAAATAACAAAAAAAAAAAACAAAATAAAAGATAAGATGTTTTCGGCCAGCAACAAGACTACAGTTTTGGATAAACGTTATAAGTTGGGATGACGTTGATGTCTTTCATTAGGAGGCAAGTCATAGATTCTGATTCATTAAAAAAATCGTATGTTAATTATGAGCCTAAGATGTATGTACATTCTATGTAAAGTATGAATCTGTACATCTAGTTGTCATCTTTATTATATTGTATTGATTTTATTGCTCTAACCAATGTTAAGAATATTATTTTTCTGTGCTCAAAAGTTCTTGACGACATAAAATCCGTATTACATATTTAACTAAAGGATCCCGAAGGATTAGCACACTTAAATAGCAATAAGTTAAACTAACCGTTGATAAGGTTTCGAGTGATATACCATGAATTGAATGAAGCAGTGTATAACCACTCCTCATCAAGTGAAGTACAATAATAGTAAAGGAATTGGATGTTGACATATTTTTTATCAATCCTCACAGAGATAAGCATTATTCATTATTGTTTAACAATTAGCAGCCATCTATTACCCTATCAAAAACTACTATTAAGACATACACCTTCCCACATAGGGGTGATTGAGTTTGCAGTTGGTGTCATTTGTGAGTATTCCAGTAAAGCGTTGCTACTCCTTACTCTAAGTGCTTCTTTAGTAAATTTTTATGTGTCTTTAAGTAAGTGGTAATGGGTTATGTATAATTTATGACACATTACACACCGATCCATTAATCTCACATAGGCAAATTACCATCTACACAATAAATAAAATCTATACCAATAAATAAAATTGGAGTGTCTGTTTGTAATGTCAAAATAATAGACTTTTTTCATGCTCACACGGTTATTTGCACGACGCATATGCCTAAAATAGCAATTAAAAAATTTTTGTCTGTCTGTTTGTTCCGGGTAATCTTCAAAACGGCTGGACCGATTTCAAAAATTCTTTCACCAATGGAAAGGTCGTATCAGGGCGTAAACTAGGCTATATTTTATCCCGGTATTCCCACGGGAACGGGAACTACGCGGGTAAAACGACTATAACCTAACCTAACCTAACCTATAACCGAAGCGAAGCGAGGGCGGATTGCTAGTAAATAAATAAAACTGGACATAAAACCCTGTACCAACACGTCTGACCAGCGTGGTAGAGTAGGTCAATTTCCCTCCTAATGCGGAGGAGGCTCGAGCCCAACAGTGGGAGGTATATGAAGGACGTAGCTGAAATGATGATGATGATGATACTACGTTGGTCAGACGGGTTAGTATATAGTTCCATATTGAGTTTTTCTTCTTTTGTATTAACGTTTTAGGCATAAGATATTTCTTATATTAGCATGATATTATACTACACTGGTCAGATGGATTGGTATACGGTTTTATTGTGAGTTTTCCTTTTTTAAGCTATAAATAAAAAATACCCACGCAGAACAAAGCGAAAGTATACTTATGGTTATATAGGTATGTAATGTTCTGAATTTGTTATAACCATTATTATGACGTTTACCTAGTGACGCATTAACAATGTCTTATTTTTTTCTGACAGGGTTAAATGCACCGTTATCAACGTTGAATCATTGTTCAGTTTCTATTTGTCGCAATGCTCTTTAGCCAATGAACTTTTTTGTGAAACAGGCTTTTTAATGATTGAAATTCAAATAAAGGTTTTCTCAAATCTGATATTAACATCGGCCTAACGCGTTCAAAATAACAAATAAATAATTATATATATTAACAAATTAATTTAGGAATACATATTTTAATAAACATTCATTTGAAATGTTTATATATAGGTTTCCTGTTTATCTCATTGGGGATTGTCCTGACAAGTTTATTGTCATTTAAATAATTAGAAATCATCATCATCTTGCTCTTATCCCAATTACTTGGGGTCGACGCAATATGTCATCTGTTTTGACATATTGCAAAAAGTTTCGGCAATGACTTTTATGACCGGCCGCCTGCCTGACGTCAACCCTCCTTGGGAATGTAATCGTTGACCCAAATGGTACCAGATGGAGTTGGTCTGGGTCAATCTAGGGCTCTTAGTCGTCTTTTACCACACCCACGAGCAAAGCAAGGGTTGGCAGTATTCGAAGCCGCTACCACACAGCACATAATTAGAAATAATTAACATAACACAAATAATTAGAAATATGGTTTAATATAAAATGCAGGATAAATGCAGGTAATAATAAGTTCCTATTTCTGTCTTTATGTATTCAAAGTTTTATTATATATCTAAGTAAATGTGGTTGTAATAATAAGGACAATCAAATGTAACGAGTATTAATTACAAATGCGCCATAAGTATGCGTTGCCTATTACGGCAACTAGTTATTTTAGTTATACGACTAACAAAGCGTGGACGTTACGATTTTTGGCCGTCCGTTGATACGTTACGTATAAGGCTTCATAGAAATAATTATTACAAAGCGTCTTGCTGTCTCTTTCGTGCGTGTATTGTGCGTCTCTTACGCTCTTCGGCTACGTCATAACTGAAACCAGCCAATTGACCGGTATACGGACAACCTTCATTTTTTTTTAATTTTAGCTCGCTTTGCATGGGCAAGTTGTGCTCTGTTTGAATGCCAGCGCCTGTTTACTATCTTACTATGGTTTCCATAAAATCACATTTATCTACATTTATCTTTTTAAATTTTTCTAGATTTACTCTAGTAATTAATGTTGTAATTTCATACTGAACAGTTTTAAATTTTCACCATTACATATATACATATACACAAATAACATCTGTGCAAGAGAAGGAAAACTCGAAATAAAACCCGATACCAACACGTCTGACCAGAGTGGTACAGTAGATTAATTTTCCTCATATTGTGGAGGAGGCTCGAGCCAACAGTAGGACGTGTACGAGCTGAGACGATGGCGACGATATGAATACCTATGTAATTCCTCTAGATTTATTCTAGTAATTAACGTTGTAATTAGATATTTTATAAAGATCTAAGGTAGTTTCAAGCGGAAGAGTATATTTTACCAGATTGTGATGATTTTTTGTTATGTAATATGCAATTAGGTGTATTTTTTTCAAAATTATCGAATGAAACATAAAACAAGGCTTCTATTAACCTGTTTAACCAGCGTAATATAACAGGCTAATTTATATTCGATTATAGAGAAGGATTGTTACGAATTATGAGACGTATATGGGCTATAAAGAGGGGGTGGAGGAGCGACGTATATGGGCTAAAAATATAAAAGATAGCTTTAAAATAATGTTACTCATTATCACTTGATAATAGTAGTAGAGTATGAAGAATGATTTGATGTTGTTTTTAATTTTGAAATATTAAATAAAATCTAGAAATGTTTTATTTTGCTATTAGCATTAGAACCTCAAACTGGCTCAGCCAGTAGTATAAGGGTTGTCGTCATAGACATTACAATATTCTCGTCTTTCTCATGTGCTTGACCACCCCCCACCTGTGGATTCATTATCTACAGTTTACTTTAGGCTCACTGCTGGATCAGAGATATGTGGAACACTATTGTCAATCATTCAGCACGGGCGATTAAAGAATTTAGGAAATTCTTAGTCGTGGCTACTGTGGGTCACGGGGAGGCTTATACTACCTCACATAGTCAATATATGGTGAGTTATTTATCATTATCAGCAAATTATTACAAACATTTTACACAATATAAATTATAAAAAAATATGTGTTACAAGTTAACTTGCGCGAGTAGCTATCTCGTGTGAACAGATCATTACACGGTTTAATGAACGAGCAGCGATGGCGGCGGCGTGCGGCGCAAACCCGATGCGCAGTCGGCCCCGAGCACCAGGCGGCGCGCGCGCAACAACTCGGCATAAATAGTGAAAGGACGCATGACTCACATCAAAACCAGTCATGAACGAATATGCCGAATACGATTGGAAACTTCATCAGATGCAGAATGAAAGACTTTGTGATACATCAAGAAAACGACTAACAGACGGTGATAGACAGCGTGCACTCGTAGCCTTGAAAGACACAGTGGACTCAAGTCTCAACCTCGCCCTACGCGACAAAAGTAGATGTCAGGATGACAATTTTCTACGGCGTTTTTTGTACGCACGAAAACATGACGTGCAGCAAAGTTTCGAATTATTGGTTCGTTATCACCAGTACAGGCGGGAGCATCCAGAGTTGTGGGTGACGGCAGATGGTGGTGTCCTTCGCGCGCTCGCTGACGGTTTACCCGGCGTGCTGACGCAGCGAGACCGTCGCGGGCGATGTGTGCTCTTAATGTTCGCATCTAATTGGATTCCTCACGCTTGCCCACTTCTCTCAGTCTTCAGAGCGTTACTCCTCACTATTGAACGCACGTTAGAACAAGTTCAAAATCAAGCCAATGGATATGTTATTATTGTCGATTGGACAGAATTCACCTTTAAACAATCGTGTAATTTACAAGCTAAAGTATTGAAAATGATGATTGATTGCCTACAAGACTGCATGCCGGTTCGGTTCAAAAGTATACATTTCATCGGTCAACCTTGGTACGTGGAAACGGCTTTAGCTGTTATTAAACCTTATCTTAAAACGAAAACGCGTGAACGCATTGTATTGCATGGAAATAATTTATCGACGCTTCATGATGCATTACCTTTGGACATACTACCAGCAGAATTAGGAGGGGAAGCACCATCATATAATTCCGAACTTTGGTTACAAGAGTTCTGCAGAGGTGAAAACATCAATCCCGCACCAATTACGTCTAGTTCACCAGCTGTTGCGCCTATTGAAAACGATCCTCCTTCAGCCAAATTGGATAAAGCATATAAACAAAAGGACAATCCCAACTTTTCATTTCACGGCAATGAAAAAAGTGCAAAATCTGAGTTGCTACGTGATAAAGACTGACCATAAGGCGTGTAGTGATTACAAAATGGTTACTCCACAAAGGACTTTTATTTATATAAACGCTACCAGTGATTGCATTTGTGCATTGCGGTAATTTTTTGTGATATCAAGTGTATTTTTTTAAATTTAAGGCCTCGAGACTGCTTAGATGATTAGATTTAACTACATATTAGGACAGTACATGAGCTTTATTGAGTGGCTTGGAGTTTATAAGGTCTCTGTTTAGAATAGGATATTATCGAGTGCAGATTGGTTTATAAGATATTGATTAATGAGGCTCGTTTTATGAGTGGTAGGTGGCACGAGGTCGCCGTATGCTAGCGTCCGGTCGGGCGTCAGCGCGGGCCCAGTTAACGGTGCTCAGCTCTCGTTTCGATGCATCCGTTCGTATCACAATCGCGAACGTTGAATCTCAGTATAAACTTGCATACATATTATCTAGCTTATACTTTTATGTTATTTATTCCGTTCACTAATCATTCCTTTTATTTAATATATTTCATTTAACTTTAGCTTATTTGTAGATAGTTCGCTTTCATTGTGTGAGGCTTATTGCGCATTTACTATTATGTCTAAGTCTGTATTTGAAAATAATGTAATGTTAGTATGATTTATAATAATAATAAGTATCTATTGTCCTGCAAGTACTCGATTTTTATTGTTAGGCCTTATTGTTGAACAGTATTACATTATTGAAAATTATAGTCTCCATACGAGTTATCTGGTCTGTGACAGGACTTGTGTATGGCAACAACATGTCGTTTTAGTTTAGTCTCAAGTAAATGAATTACTACAGAGCTCTCTGATTTCAGTAAATATTGTATTACTAAATTATTAAGCTTTAATTTCTCTATAAATTGTAGAAAACCGACTAAATTGTACATATCTTATAATACTGATTGCAATGTAAAAGAAATAATTAATTCCTCTGATTCCGTTCTATAAGTAAATATCCTTATCATTTACGGAAAATGTAAATTCACAGGTCATTATTGCAATCAAAATAACACAATGTATTGAATTTGATAATAAATGTATTGACAACATAATTGTGTATACGATTCGTTTTATTTTTTCACTGCACAGAAAGCGCAGTGGTTAAGATACTGATTTACCGTGCCAGGGTCATATGTTCGAATTTCACGCGATTTGTGCGATCCACAAATTATTGTTCTGAGTCTGGATGTAATAGTGTCCATTAATTTGATTGTAAAGTCCCTCGCAATACAAGAATTATTGCCTCAGTGCAGGGTGTTAGCTATAAAAAAAGTTTTATTCAATTTTCTTATTATATCTCTTCAGCCCATGTAAGATCCATTATTGGTCGAGGGGCTCTACAACGCTCTACAAACTGAGCGAAATTGATGTACTGTATAAATATACTACGCTTGTCAAACGAGTTAGTAAGGCAACAATACCCGCCAATAGATGATCGTAGGTTGCTGCTTAACTCGGCGGCTAACAACAGTAGACGTGACAACAAAAAAGAAACAGGTCGATAGATTATTATTTATTTAATTATTCAGTTCTTACAAAATATTATTTGCATACATTCCTTAATCATCTTTTACTGGAGGAAGGGATAGCGATGACGCGCAATTGCTTTTTTATTCCATCACCACACGGAGATCGGCTTATCTAAAGCAAAATAGATTTTGTAAACTCAAATCGGTAGCTCTCAAGATAAGCTGGCTCGAATAAAGTCATACATAGTAATATAGATATATTGTTCAAATATACAATTACGATTACAATAAAATTGTATTTGTTTCTATTTATCCACGTGGTGACTAAAAATACAATCCACCAGTCTTCCTTTTCATGCATGTATTGTTAACATCCGTGTGGTGACGGAGTAAGGATACAATTCACTACTACCTTTCTTGCCCGTGGAGTTCGTAAAAGACGACTAAGAGATATAATATGCATTAACATCTATGCAAGAGAGGGAAAACTCGATATAAATCCCTATATCACCCCATCTGACCAGCGTAGTATAGTAGGTAACTTTCTTCCCATTATGGAGGAGGCTCACTCAAGCCCAACAGTGGAATGTATATGAGCTATGATGATGATGATGATTGTAAACATTGAAACTCTCGTAGGTAGATAACACCATTGATGGAAAAGGAACATTTGAAATGAAAACCTATTGCAAAACTGTCTGAATAATATAGTGCATTAGACTAATTTCTTCACATTACGAAGGAGGCTCATGGCCCACGGTCGCATCGTTTCTCGTAATATGTTCTGAGAAGAAGTACCTATTTCTGTTTATTTATAACAAAAATAGATAATTTTTATGACACTGAAATTATTTTATTAGCTTGATCTTTTCAACTGCCATTCAACATTCTTCTTTTTTCATTTCTTTTTCATGCAATATTTACAAACTTAGAGTATATGCTAATATAATTTTGTTTTAATAGTCTAATAATGCGACTGCTACTACGTTCCTAGATTTGATTCTTAATTGAAGCTAAAAAATTAGGATTTTCTACAGATTTCTCAATTTTCGGTATTTTTGAAGGAATTCTCAGTAGCTAAATTCATAATTCATTTTCGGGTGATAACGCATTAATAATACAATTTACCACTCTCTATCCTACCTATGTCGTATAAGACTAAGAGGTATAAAAAGCACGTAACATCTATACATGAGGCGAAAACTTCGAAATAGAACCCTATACCAACCCGTCTAACTAGCGTGGTCAATTTCCCTCCTATTGTGAAGGCGGCTTAAGGCCAGCAGTAGAACATATATGAGATAACGATATTGATGATGAAATTGATCATTATCATCGTCGTGTACTTATCTCAAATACTTGCGTCTACGTAATACTCTTCTTCACATCGCACATATTATAAAAACGTTGGCAATAATTTTATTACCGGCCGCTTGCTTGACGTCAGCGGTTGATGATCAACTCTCATCAGGTATGAATGCTTAAGAATCGTCAACTCTAATTTTGGAGTATTAAATAGAGTTGGTTATTAGTCTTTTACGATAACCATTAACGATATATGTTGGTAATGTTTGCAGCCAATACCACATAACAAAGTAATAGTTTTAGTAGCCAAATTAAAGTTTGTAATTATATGCGGTTAACGGTAATAAACTAGCCTCTTTATAACATAGAAAGGATTCTTAAGTAGCGGAATGTAGACAGATTATCAGATAATATATAAATAGATAACTAATGGATAAAAATAAAAAAAAAACGCAATGTTTAATAATTATAAATACTTAAAGGCTTACATTGAAAAAGAAGAGGCATTGATAACGAAATGTATTCTTAAAAACTCCAAATCGTTGTTACAATTTTAAAGTAAATTGGTTAATATCCTACTTCGATTGTATTGATGATATCATCTTATGAAACCAACGGTGAATACATAGATCGATTTAGAACTGAAGCACCTTGAACAACATTTACTAAATTGGTATAAAATGTGGGTGTTAATTGTTGATGGTAATCACAGCAACGTGACCAGAAGCATATATAATCTGGAAAATTCACCATCTTCATTAAGCCTATCGCCTTTCATTGTTGAACATTGGCCTCCCTCATGTTTCGCACTAAAGTGTGTTCTTATGTCTGCATCTAATTCCGCCCAGCTTTCACCAGGTCGT
The DNA here is from genome assembly GCA_032191425.1 of Lymantria dispar. Classification (NCBI taxonomy): domain Eukaryota; kingdom Metazoa; phylum Arthropoda; class Insecta; order Lepidoptera; family Erebidae; genus Lymantria; species Lymantria dispar. The sequence continues at coordinate 16,810,158 of CM063458.1, forward strand.
CGGTCCACTGTATCATTCGATATGTAGTCATCACTCGAGAATCTTTCTTCCGCAGCAGTTATCGGTTGTGGCCATTGCCACTTCAGGGTGCTAATTCTTCTTGATTTGTTCTTTTTTTTGTTTCTTTTCTTTCTTCTTGTTGTTCTTCTATGGGTTTTTGTATATCAGAATCTATATCAAAGAAAAATCATGAGCATAGCCCACTCCATAGCACTCTGACCGACTAATTCACCATTTAATACATCTAATAAGGAATAGGGGTTATTCATGTGGTGACAGAGTAAGAATACAATTCACCACACACTGTCTTACCAGTGGGTGTCTTAAAAGACATGGGTATTTTAGAAGAAAGGATGTAATATATAAACACATCTATATAAGAGAAGGAACACCCGAAATAAAACCCTATACCTGTTCAGCGTGGTATGATAAGTCGATTCTCCACTTATTGTGGAGAATTCTCGAGCCCAGCAGTGGGATGTAGGTATACGAGTTGAAACAATAATGATGATTAAGCATTTAAGGAATCGCCCAAAATTTGTCACATGAATTTATCGACAATTACGCCAGTTTGTGCAATACAAATACACGTATAGATAATTTATTGGTATCAATAGTACCTACATCTTAGATAAGACTTATCGACCCAATAACATCACAGGTTTAAATAGAGACTGTTAGAGACTTATTAGACTTTCTGAGGGTGTTTGCGTGTAATGGGTTTTAGTGATGCCTTTAGTATCACCGAACCTCATTGCACGCATACACACTCCTTTCATTTTCTTCGCGGTAGGCAGCGACCTTGCGAAGGTACATGAGCGGCAGCAACACTTACCATCAGGTGTACTGTTTGCTCGTTTGCTACCGTTTGCAATAAAAAAAATAGATTATCTATGGGAATATCTCCTATTTTGTGTGCTGATGGAATAGGAATACAATTTACCACACTCTCTTTTGCCCGTGGTTGTCGTCTAAGGCATATAAAATGCAGATAACATCGATGCAAGAAAAGGAATAATGGAAATAAAACTGTATGCCAATATGTATGACCAGCGCGTTTTAATAGATCAAATTCCCTACCACAACGGTAGGCCGGCTCCCAACAGAGGGATGTATATGGGCTAAGATGGCGATGATATGATTGTCTTTAATAGCTTGAAACTGTACTCAATAGACGCATAGAATCTTTTACTAAAGACCTTTTAAAGTTAAGTCGTTAATGCAATAAGTATACAATAAAAAAGTAGAACATTTTGAAATATTATGTATTTGTAAAGAAGATATTAAAAAATCTTTAAAAACCACATATTTACTCATGTAAACTATATATAAATTTAAACTATAATATATACCGACATCTGGGTAAAGAATAATAATAACTGTTTGTTACAAATAATTATCTACATGTATAAGTCAAGAAAATAGTTTTCCGTGTGATGACGGAGTAAGAATACAATTCACCACTCCCTATCTTGCCCGTGGGTGCCGTAAAAGACGACTTTAGGATATAATATTCACATAGCATCTGTGCAAGAGAGGAAAAACTCGAAATGAAACCCTATACCAACATGTCTGACTAGCATGGTATAGTAGGTCAAATTCCCTCCCATCGTGGAGGAGGCCCGAGCCCATCAGTGGGACGTATGTGGGCTGCGATGATGATGATGATGATAAGTCAAGATCCTTATCTGTGGTGCTAAATAGTATTTTTACTCCGTGACCACACGGATAAATTATTATAAGATCCGTGTAGTGATAGAATAAGAATTCACCACCCCCTCCCCCCTGTTGCCTAAATGCCTAAATATGTATATCCCCTATCTTGACTAATCATCATTTCATTATTTCGGCTCATATACATCCCACTGTTGGGCTCGGGTTGCCTCCACAATGGGAGACAATTTGACCAACTATACCATGCTGGTCAAACATGTTGTTATAAGGTTTCATTTCGAGTTTTCATTCTCTTGCACAGATGTTATGTGTATAGTAGTCTTTTACGACATTCACGGGCAAGATAGGGAGTGGTGAATTGTATTCATACTCCGTCACCACACGGCAAAAGAATGATAATTTTACTCGACTAATACATATAGATAATTATTTACAATAAACAGTTATTATTATTCTTTACCCGGATGTTGCTATATATTAGGTATGGATAGTTTCAAACTATATAGTAGAGCGCATGTGAATATGTGGTTTTTAAGATTTTTTAATGTCATCATTTCAACCACATAAAACATATTTTAAACTGGTCTACTTTTTACTTGTATGTAACCGGTTGTGTACTTCTTGCATTATCGATTTGTATCTTTAAAAGGCCTAATCAGTAAGAGATGCGTTACGTCTACTGAGTATAGTTCCAAAATAGTAAAGAAAAGAATCGGCCAAGTGTGAGTCGGACTCGCGCACAAAGGGTTCCGCACCATTGATTAGGTAAACAACAGTAGATACACAAATTTCCCCCTTGGCAATCCCCCTTAAATATTAATTTTATTTTAACTTTATTATTAAAGTAAAAATATAACTGAGTATTTTGTGAATATTTCAAGTGACTACCTGTTGCCATTATCGATATCGAGCAAAAAAGGGTAAAAAAAACGCGTTTATTGTATGGGAGCCCCTTAAATATTTTTTTTTTTAGTATTTGTTGTTATAGCGGCAACAGAAATACATAATTTGTATAAATTTCAACTGTCTAGCTATCGTGGTTCTTGAGATACAATCTGGTGACAGACAGACGGACGGACAGACAGCAAAGTCTTAGTAATAGGGTCCCGTTTTTACTCTTCGGGTACGGAACCCTAAAAAAGCTATTAAAAGAGATTCCTCATAGATAATCCAATAAGTCTCAGTATTTAAATCTTTTTTTTGAGTTTTATCTAAGATGTACTATTGATATCAATAACTTATCTAAGTATATTTGTATTGCACAAACAGGCGTAATTGTCGACAAACACACGTGCCGAATGAAGTGCAATTGCAAATATGCTTCATCATAATTTCAACTCACATATGTCACCGCTGGGCTCAAGACTCCTCCACAATATGTGGGGAATCAAACTACCTTATTACGGTAGACAGAAGGATCACTCTAGGGTTTTATTTCTTTTCCTTCTCTTGCTTCTTCCTTTTCTTCTTTCTTTTTTCTTCTCGTTCTGTTTCTTTTTTATCTCTTATAGATGTTATAAGCGTATTATAACCCTTAGTCGTCTTTTACGACATCCACGGGTAAGAGGTGGTGAATTAGGAGTGGTGAATTGTTACTCCGTCACCACACAGATAATGTGTAATATTATTCTTATATTTGTTCCATGTGGTGACGAAGTAAGAATACTTTTCACCACCCCCTATCTTACCCGTGAGTGTCGTAAAAGGCGAATAAGGAATATAACACCGAGTCGCATATAATACCTACGAAATAGAAGGTAAACTCGAAATAAAACCCTATACCAACCCGTCATGACCGCCGTGAACTCGTCGTAATTATCGGTGCCGACCTGGCGCTGCCGACCATCGCCAGGGAGATGCTCGTCAGCGTCAGGAACTGGGACGCGGTCGCCGCCTTCTGTGAGGCCGTTATCTCACGGAAGGAGGCGGCGGATCGTGTGCGAGTAGAGCTCCTATTCGGCGACACGTTCCGCCGCCGGCGACTCGGGCGGCGCAGGCGCGAGTATCTGCGCCTAATGCCGCCGTAGCCGAGGCCACGGGTGATCGGACCGGGGAATTGTCCGTCACCCGCAGTGTGGCTAACCGCGCGACGGCGACCCACGTCCCAGGATGTCAAGAGGTGAGGTTACCCGAAAGGGTATTCCGCCGGGCCGACCACTGACAGCAAGTCACATCTGCTCCGGTGGTCGGCCCAACAACGAGGTGACGTGGGTACGGGTGGGTTATGGGCCCGCGCGCCGTCCTTTCATCGCCCCGGACGGACTGGACCGCGCGTGCGCTTACCATAGCCCACCCATAAAAAAAAAATACCAACCCGTCAATTTCACAAAGAGTAGGTCAATTTCACTCCTCTTGAGTAGGCTCAAACCCATCAGTGGGACTTCTATGTATAACCTGAAATGAATAAAAAAAATCTTACAAATTAATGATTTTTTATTATGATGGATACACCGAAAAAAAATTAAAAAATATACAGTTGTACAGTTATTAGCTAATGCTTTATTAACTTAAACAAGTCTAGATTTGAACTAATAATTTTAGCTATATGGTAGTAAGGCTTCACTTGATAAGTGTTAACTAAACCGTATTTCACTAGGTATTTATTATACTAATGTACGAGGTCAAGGTCTTGTTCTCTAAATCGTCTTTTACAACAGACACGAGACACAGCGATGACGTATTGTGTTCTTTGTTTGTCATCAATATTTATTTAATACGGCATGTTGTTTTATGACTTTATTAGTTAACACAGTTTATATAAAGAGACAGCTAGAGATTACATTTTTGCACTGTGACACCATCACCCAGTCCCAGTGTTGGGCTAAAGCCTCCTCCACAATGGGAGGGAAATTGACCTACTTTAGCACGCTAGCCAAACGTGATGGTATAGGGTTTTATTTAAAATTTTCTTCTCTTGCATAGATATTATATGCATTTCATATCCCTTAGTCATCTTTTACGATACCTACGGGCAAGGGAGCGGATGATGAATTGTATTCTTACACCACACGGAGAGCTATGACCATCTTGGTCTAATTGGTTGCCCAAGGGTTAGCGTAGACCTTCGTTCGAACTTTTCCTTTTTGGCACTGATGCTATTTATTCATTTCCTAAGTCGAATTGGAGGATAGCGAGTACAAAAATGGTGACGTATTCTTAGTCTATACGGAGAGTGTAGTAAAATAGATTCATTTAAGTATAATGAGTTGAATGACATACCCATTTTTGCTTCGCCTATAGCATAAACAAGCGTGGTTTATGGAGTGTGTAGACAATAGGCATTGAATCGTTGTAGGATGTGAGTGTGTTAGTAATGCTTATGTGAGTCACGTGGACGACGCAAACGCATCCGTCGCATCGCCATTGCTATAACACAGCGGAAGGAAAGTGCTTCATCTAAAATTGACAATACCGCATATATTTAATCCATTTTGAATATATTTTATTGTCGCGTTGGTTAAGTGGCAAACGACTTCGATTAATGAGGTCGTAGGTACGAATTCGCCGTTAATAAAAATGTTTTGTTAATGTTTTACGTTGATGATTTGATGTAGAAGATTTTTTAGGCAAATTTTCAACCCTTCTGCGAGGCAGTGATCTCGCAGAAGGAGGCGGCGGATCGCTTGCGCGAGAAGCACAGCCTCAATGAGGCGATCCACCGCCGGCGACTGGGGCGGGGCGTAGGCGCGAATACCTGCGCCTCATGCCGCTCTAGCCGAGGCCGCGGGTGACGTGACCGGGGAATTAGTCCGTCACCTGCCGAGAGGTCGACCGCGTGAGGAAAGACCGACGTCCTCCCCGAGGAGGGGACGTCGGTCGATGGGAGGGTACCCCAAGTAGGGGGTATTCCGTCGGGCCGACCACTGATGACAAGTAACCCTGCTCCGGTGGTCGGCCCAACGACGAGGGCGACGTGGTGTTTGGGTGGGTTGCGGGTGTTGCGTGCTTACGCCCCTCTGTCGCCCCGGACGGAGTGGTGCGAGGAGTGCGCCGACCGCAACCCACCCAAAAAAAAAAAAAAAAGGGCAAATTTTCAACGCCCAGCTCGAAATTTTAACTATGTATGTCCGCCTGACGAGAACAGGCGTTTTCTAATTTACAGAACAAAAATTACGTGTTGAGATCTGGTGACTTGTACTTCTGCAAATATGAATTCAATTCATAATCTCTGATTTTATGGCAGGTGCCATAAAAAACGACTGAGAAATGTGCTATCAATATTGAGTAATCGTTTCCCGTAGGCAGCCCAAATAGCGATAGAGAGGTAATATGATAGGTTAAGGGCTGCACGGTGCCATTCTGTCGTCCCAGACTGTATAGCCGGGTGTGTCCTTATAGCTAGTCAAAAAAGGAGTCAAAGGAGATAACTACATTGCAAAACAAAGGAAGTAAATTTTTCTAGCCAGCGTTGGATAGTAAGCCATTTGCTTTTCCATTATGTAGCACATATGTGGCCATTAGTAAAAAATATTTGGGTTTAAGGAGATGAAGAAATTTTAGAGAAACAAGAAATATTTCCCTAAGTACATTTATTTTATAGTGGCATCACATTATCGACAGTCTTCAATCTGCAGCAGCGGGGTGGTCCCTCTAGAGTAAAACTACGCCCTCGCAGAAAATCAACGTCGGAGCAGTAGCAATTTGTTACTGCACTGTATTCGGAGAGCGAGAGAGCCTGAAGTCCAACTTTTTGAGGGTGTTTGCATGTGGTGGGTTTTGATAATGCCTTCAGGTATGCTGCTTACTCATTTGCCACCAACAGCAACCCCTTACTTACTCATGGGGGTCGTAACAAGCGGCTAAGCTTGGTACTTCAATGGCGTAGGCGGTAGCGCTCTCCTGGTAAACTCTTAACATGTACGGCGATCGCAAATTCGTATGTCAAGCGTTGCTATCAAGATATTATTTCTCCATTAGATTCCACATCTATGTCCATTAGTGGGCATCGGTATGATAATGGCTGTGTCCATGTATATTACACATATACATATGTATGTTATGCAATAAGTTACTTTTACAGTGATTTCCTAAGACATCCGTTGTAAAGAAAGGAACACGTGTTACTTTCAAACTGTCGGTAATCGAAGAATGATTATTTTAAATTAGTTAAGTCTGTTTTATTTTACTAAATTAGTAAATCTATACTACATTTACTAATTTAGTAGATTAGTAAAAAATACGAGGCCATACGTTACATGAATCGGTTAAAAAAAACTTGAATGAAATAGAAAAAAGCTGTTTGTTCAGTTACTTATTCCGTTATCTTTTTTAATTATCCATATAGAGACATAACTAACCATAGAATAAATTATTTTCTCTTTTAACTTTTTAAGATTTCATTTTTTTTGTTGAATTTAAATTGTGTTAACTTGATCAAAATAACACCTTCATATTACAATGACTGTATAAAAAGCATAGTTGTTAAGATACACTAACCTATTGTCCTTAGGGCAGTGTGTTAATTCATATCATCATCATCTCAGCCCATACATGTCCCACTGCTGGGCTCAAGTTTCCTCCATAATAGGGGAGGATATTAACCTACTATAACACGCTCATCAAGCTTGTTGGTATAGGGTGTCATTTTGATTTTTTCTTCTCTTAAATGTTATGTGAATATTAAATCCCTTAGTCGTCTCTTACTTTACGACATCCAGGGGCAAGGGGGTGGTGAATTATATTCTCACTCCGTCACCACATGGAAATTCATATGCAGAATAATATTGTGAACGATTCAGAAATTGATGTACTGAGCTTGAGTGTAATTTATTTCCTTTAATTGTTTTGTTACCGCCCTGCTCCTATCCCAATTAAGTACTTGTGGTCGACGCAGTATGGCCTTACCTTCCGTACAACCTTATCAAACGTCATCTATCTAATCACACCATCTATCCATTTCATGCTTCACCCAGCCCGTCTATCTTTTCTTGAGGTATAACAAACTGCCAAAATCCATGAAAGCCTAAAATGTCGGTAACTTTAAGAAATCTCAAGAAGTTCCTGATAAATAAAGCGTATTATTACATCGATGAATTTTTAATAACAAATGTATTTCATGTTGAATTAATTTAATTACGATTTTTATGTGTAAATAGCGACCCGCCCTCGCTTTGCTTCGGTTTTAGTCGCTTTACCTGCGTAGTTCCCGTTTCCGTGGGAATACCGAGATAAAATATAGCCTAGGTTACTCTCTGAGGTGAAAGAATTTTTGAAATCGGTCCAGCCGTTTTGAAGATTACCCGGAACAAACCAACAGACAGACAGACAAAAACTTTTTAATCTGTATTTTAGGCATAGGTGTCGTGCGAATAACCGTGTGAGCATGAAAAAAGCCTATTATTTTGACATTACAAACAGACACTCCAATTTTATTTATTGGTATAGATATAATAATTAATAAACTAATATACTGTAATCTATGTTTCACATGTCAAACAATGGCTAATCGGACTGAGCAATATATATAAATGTCTTTACCATTTATTTTACTCTGTTTAATGTGAATAAATACATTTGGATTTGAATTAGGTCTTTCTTTACCTATAAAATCTTTAACATTCATATTTTCCTTAAAACATACCTTTCATCATCTTGGCATTGTATATTTCTAAAGTCATCATCATTTGCCTGCCCTTATCCCACGCTAAGTGGGGTCGGCACAACATGTTTTTACCTTCCATAGCCTCCTATCAGCCGTCATATTTGCACTCACTTCTTTCATACGCATAGGTATCCTCATTCATGCCATCCATCCATCTCTTCTTGGGTCTCCCACGCTTCTTTCGTCCATCCACAATTATATTGACAACCCTCCTTGTGACATGCCTCTCATCCCTCCTCATCACATGTCCATACCAAGACAATTTCGCGCTCCTGATCTTCTCCATCACTGGTGCTACTTTTTTTGTATATTTTTATTTATTCTATTTTTTTGTATATTTCTAAAGTATTTCACAATATAAGGATTATATCCTTAGTGTAATCTTTAAAAAAAAATAAAGAAAGAAAATGACCAGATTTAAGTTTATCTATACTATTATGACATACATTCCATTTCAATTAATACTGGTATGGAACTACTGAAAGTAATAACAGTTAGAAAAATAATTCAACAGTTATAATTACAGTTCGAGTACATATTTAGACCCGGTGTTATTAAGACTTACCGGCGGTATGCTCCAGTGAGATTTCTCACTGAGTGTTTGACTTGGTCGAGTTGATACTATTAACCCTCTTATTTATAACCGTAAGGAAAACAATAAAAGAGGAACAAAACAGAAATGCCTTTTTTCTTTTAGTAACGTTCTTAACGTAACTAAAACATGCTATATACAATATACATATTTTTAATTTTATTATTATTCTACTTTTTTCATGTATTATATCCACTCTATGGCAATGGTCCAAATTTCAAGTATTTAGCTCATCGGAAAGTCAGTTGAAAATCATTTACAAAAACATCACTCGAAAAGACATAAATACGTGGTAAAATTAAAACGCACAATTTGAGTAGTGCCGAAATAGTGACTTCCCCGTCAATGTCTTAATTATTTATGCCACTAAAGATTCTCCCGTAGTTCCTCCGGTGGTCTGCCCACGGTAGAGAGGAACGTGTTATAGGATTGCACGCCATCCTTGCCATTGCCTCGGTGGGGTATGATGGATGGAACCAAAATAAGAGGTAACTAAGAAATTATTCGGGACTCTGGGAGTAACTATTCTGAGTCTGGGTAATTTGTGTCCGTTAAATATGTTTGTTAACAACAAATGTTAAAAATGTACGCCCAAATTATATGTGTCTGACTGCCGTTGAAAAGAGATTTCTTCATTAATTTTTGATATAAAAGAAAAAATGTATCACAAGATTTATAGAAAAGCCAATAAACCGCAGGGCAGCTTGTGGCGTGCTGAATGTGAGTGGCTACACTGCGGTCCTGAGCGCCCCAGAGAGGCGGCCAGGGCCTCGTATCCAGCTCGCCTTTATTGGCTGGCTGGAGTGGAGACCGAAGAGTACCCGCAGGATTCTCAACTTTGGCTTGCCTTAAACGGCTGGTCAGAGAGGGGTCGCCAGAGCTATATGCTCGGGGGGTGGAAGTGTCATTTTCAAAGGCATAACTACGGGGAAACCACTGCGGGTCTCTGTTTATCGGGGACTTGCGATGGTGAAACCGGCGCCGCACCGCTCAACACCCCAAGCCACTTGCACCAATGTTGCCCCCCTGTTGCCCGTATGGCCTGCGTGTCTGTGGCGACCGTTTGGGGGGGCCCATTCAGTGAGTTGGTGAGTCACCGTCTGCCACCGTTCAATACGATGCAAGGGATTGAAGGCAGACGACAGGTTAAAATCAATAGTTTTAAGTAAAATAGTCCACCAAACCTCACAACCCCATAACCAGGTTTTAGATGTCATCATTGTACAATAGTTTTACACCTACCGTTGGCAGTCCACGAGTTTTACGTGCAAACGTAGAGTGTCATCGGTAAATGTCCCATTCCATTTTAACATTAAATTTCTCCAAAGGCCTCTGCGTGTTGGATCCATATCCCCATGTAAGCCTATCAAAGGACCGGGTATTTTTCTTTGTACGATACCCGTGACACTGAGATACATAATAATAATAATATTTATTTCTCAGAATATGGTACATTTGGATGTTAATAAATTATGCTTCTCACATATTCTACCTCAAACAGGTGTAGAAATTAGTGTTGCCCAAAAAAGTCTTGGTCTTGCGGTCTTGGTCTTGGTCTTGCGAGAAATGCGAGACCGAGACCAAGACCAAGACCGCTTAATTTTTGCAAGACCAAGACCAAGACTGGCCCTGCAAGACTTGAGCAAGACCAAGACTGGGCCTGCAAGAGTCTCGCGGTCTTGCATTTATTTCAAATCACCATTTCAGCTTATATACGGTTGAGCTCGTGTCTTCTACATAATAGGAGGAGAATCGGCCGTGGCCGGAGGGGAATCGCCACGGTGATCGGTCGTGTTGTTACAGGTCATACATGTCAAGTTTTCTTCTCTTGCACCGATGTTATATATTATAGCCCTTAGTCGTGGGTTCGCAGTCACGGGTAAAATAGGGGGTGATGAATTATATTCTTACTCCGTCACTACACGGCAAGTCAAATCAGTCTTGAGATATCCATCTATTGGCCAATCGATTCCCAATGTTGGTGTTGGCTTTTCAGAATTACTCTTCGGAAAGGCTTAAGGACAAAAATACCGTAATCACGAGAGTACTCTTGCCCGTTATACATATTTATATATCCGTTTATTCATTAGCCCAACGACGTTCACTGTTGGACATAGAAATATGCCTACAATTAATCTATATAAATGTCCATGTAGGGACAGAGTACGATCACCATCAGGCAGTACATGAAGCGTTGCTCCCAGCGCTATTTTGCCTCTGCCACGACTCACCCCAATCCACTAGTGGTTGGGGCGGTAAACTACGTCCTCTCAAAAATATCCGCGGTCCGACGTCCTCGTCATCTTCTTGAAGAAGAAGATGACGCTATTATGATCGCCCAAGAAAGGACCTACACAGCTCGCGCAGCGATAACAGATAAAACTCCGCGGTATCGGCCTCGCTGTCGAGGTTGAAAACCGCGCCGCGTAAAAGTCATTAACCTAAACTTGGCCACGCCCACTTTGCTCTCAGCGACGCCCCGAGCCGAGGTCCGTTCCCCACAGGAGGGAGCCCTCGGGCGATGTTCGCTTAACTTACTTACCGGGTTGAGAGCCATCAGCGCTCACCCATTGACCGCGTTAAGCTGTCAAGGTCATCTGCAACCAACAGCTACACACACACACAAAAAAAAAGACAGAGTACGAATATAATTCACCACTCTCTTACCCGTGGATGTCGTATCAAATCGGTTCGGGCAATGGTAATAGGAACCCATGAAAAAAAATTGAAATAAAAATATCCATTCGTTAATGAATTGAGAGACATGTAAGTTCTCAATTTTGTCATCGTTTTTTCGTATAAATTGATTAAAATGTATAAAGGAATGATACTTAATCTACAACATATTCGTATTTTGTTAAATGTTCATTAGAATTTGAATAAATCAATGATTACGTTTGCATAAGCAAGACAAACTTCGCTTGAACATAAATCAGCTGATCGGCCGATGACCGTTGATGAGTCGCCTTTGTACCTACGTAACCATTGAAAGGTTCGCGCAAATCTTATACCTATTTATACTGTCGAAATTTTACATGCTTACATATATCCTGTCTGTACATACCTACATAATGCATAAAATTGAAGGCATAAACTCTTAGACACACATTTTTGTAATCACTATAACTTTTACGTTATATTGTTTTTGTGTAATATACATTCTAATTATGATCTATGACTGTTGAACTACAATATACATGAACAGTTGTCCCATAACCTGATACACCCTGTGTATATAACATATGTGCAAGAGAAGTGAAACTAGAAAGAAAACCCTGTACCAACATGTCTGACCAGCGTGGTATAGTAGATCAATTTTCCTCTTACTGGAAGGAAGCTTAAGCCCAGCAGTGGCACTTTTATGAGCTGTGACGATGACGACGAATATCATACATTTTACAAGTATTAAAACCATAAAATTTTAAATCAGTTTTATATGTTCTTGAATAAATAGTATATTAAGAGCTACATGGATCCAGCGGCCAAAGTATTTATATAGACAATAGAGCGACAGGTTTTTTCAAGTATCCAGAGTATCAGTAACTAAACTGGAAATACAATAGATACATACCACTTAACTTGAAGGGGAATATAAACAATCGCATTAATTGTAAAATATCGCATTGATTATAAAATGACATAAAATTTATTGTATCAACTGCCTCGTGTGGTGACGTCTTAAGAAAATAGGGTCGAAAGTCCTGTCATAAGAGTAGTAACGCTGTCTAATGGAACACCAGGAGAATAGAAGAGTAATTTTCTCCAGTGGTAAGTATTGTATTCAATAGTGAACTATAGGCTAGCAGATGGATAGATAGGATAGGATATTTGATTAATTTAGTTGGATTTTTCATTGCCATGATAAATTACTGTTACGTTATTCTAACTGCAAAACAGCGAGACTCTTGCTGCAATACCAAGACTCGGGTGCGCAAGACCAAGACCAAGACTAAGATTCGGGTGCGCAAGACCAAGACCAAGACGAGACCAGGTGTGATGTTGCAAGACCAAGACCAAGACCGGTCCAAGTCTCGTCTTGGTCTTGCATTTGGGCAACACTAGTAGAAATATTAGTCAAAGTCAAAAAAATATTAGTCAAAATTCCAATTACTTAGTCAATAATTCACTTAATTATCTATAGGTTTCCATTTAACAAAATAATCAATAACTAAATTAAATTAAACACTTATCAATATAAATACTAATAACCACATAATAATGAATATCTATCGTTCTTACAATTACATTAAACTTTGTCATTCAGGAATTCATTGACCTTATAAAAACTCTTTTCCAATAGCCAGTTAAATAAATATGTCTTAAATTTACTAGTAGGTAATAATCGGACCTCAGTAGGTAGTTTATTATAAATGTTAATTGCCATACAATATGCATTTCTAGCGAACATTTGTAATCTTTGGCGAGGAATTAATAGTTTACTAGGATCTCTACTATGGGTTTTTTTCATTACTTCATCATGTACTGAAAACATATGTGGATTTTTTTTTAAAAAACACAATTCAAAGATATATAGACATGGCAATGCAAGAATTTTCATTTGCTTAAAAAGAGGCTTAGTATGGTCTAAATACCCTGCCCCATAAAGAGCTCGAACACATTTTTCTAAGCTATAAGTACTTTATTCGCTTCTACAGAGTTTCCCCGGATAATTATTCCTTACCGTATCACCGATGATACGTAACCATGATATGCCGCCAGAGCTGCTTCCCTTGAAACAGTACATCTGAGTTTCTTTAAAGCAAATACAAACCTATCTAATTTATTACAAATATTTTTAACATGTGTTTTCCTTTGTAATTCCTTGTCGATCGTTATACCAAGAAATAGAGCTGTATTGACTGATTCTATGGTTGTATTATTTATCTGTATAATTGGTTTATATGTATTACTACAATCTATACACATAAAATGCTTTGTCCTGAATAACTAATTATACCGACGGATCAATGCACTGCCTAAACCGCTGATCGTAGAGACTTGCAACCTGGAGAGAGTGTTCTTTGTATGACGTAGGCATCAGATTATAAAGAATTTTTCGAAATTCACCCCTAATAGGTAAAAAGAGGGACAAAATTTGTACGGGACGAAGTGATTCCTTAGTCCAATCTACATCAAATTTTAAATAAACATTATTTATCACAATTGAAGGTGTTTCGTATTTTATTGAAATTAATCACTTAATCCCTATTAAAAAGGGGTAATAACTTATTTTGAGGGTGGTTTGCTTCGAAGTTGATATCAATACTCCCTACATTAATCGTATTAGAACGGTTTTGACTTTTACGCGGACTAAGTCGAGGGCAAAAGCTATAATAGTAGTAGCCAAAAGTAATAGTTGAAATATAAGCCTATTATTAAAATTAATAGATGTCCGTTCTCATTGAGGTTAGCTAGTGATTTTCACTATATCATTATTGTAAATTATTCAATTAAATAATAATCTTCTTATACCTTGTGTCTGTACCCATTAAAGTTAGATAATGGAAGGCGTCTTGAGTAGACGGTGACAATGGGCCATGACATTCGAAGCGTTATGTCATAATTAGTTCAATGTAAGTGCCCTCGGTTCATTGTGCTCAGCTAGTAAACTAGCATCGTCATATGATAATTTTTCTTAGGGCTATATACTTTATCTTTGCGTGTGGTGACGGAGTAAGAATGTAATTCATCTCCCCTTTTCTTGCTCATGGGTGGCGTAAAAGACGATTAAGGGCTTATCTATACCAATAAATAAAATTGGAGTGTCTGTTTGTAATGAAAATAATAGACTTTTTTCATGCTCACACGGTTATTTGCACGACACATAGGTGTCGTGCAAATAATGTCGTGCAAATAATAGTGCCGGGTAATCTTCAAAACGGCTGAACCGATTTCAAAAATTCTTTCACAAACGGAAAGCTATAATATCAGGGCGTAAACTAAGCTATATTTTATTTCGGTATGCCTACGGGAACGGGCACTACGCGCGTAAAACGACTATAACCGAAGCGAAGCGAGGGCGGGTTGCTAGTTGCATATAATATTTATGTAAGAGATGGAAAATTTGAAATAAAAACCTATACCAACCCGTCTGGTCAGTGTGATATAGCTTAATTTCTCTTTCATTGTGGAGAAGGCTCAAGCCCAGCTCAAGAAGGACGTATAAGAGCCGTGATACTGATAACACTTTCCAATTGGTAACGGTTTTTATGAACCGTTCAGAGAGCTACTCTTTCGAATATCCCCGTCGACATCTCAACAAGAATGCATCACGTTGTAGATACAGTAGGTCTATCTGCGAGTGGCGAAGCAATGTCCGTTTCAACCATTTAATGTAGTGCTTGATGGTGAAACACATAAGCTTTGTGTTTAGGTTCCATCTCGTTATGATGTAATGAGCATTGCAACATATCGCTGGATCTGTGGCAACTAACTCACGCCTCAAGTGTTCAGTGTAATGCGACTGTCTCTTTCCTTGTCCAGTTTTTTGTGAGGTAACATACAGACGGACTAATATCAATGTTAAACTTTATTATAATTAGTATAGCGCCATTTGTTATAGTAGTATAGTATAGCGCCCAAATATCAGCTAGACCCACTTGACTCCCTCCAAAGGTGTGCTGTTCGAATCGTCGGGATCCCAATCTTACGGACAGATTGGAGTCACTGGAGCAGCGGAGAGACTTTGGGTCACTCTGTGTATTCTATCGGATCTTTCATGCGGAATGCTCTGAGGAACTGTTTGACTTAGTACCACCGTCACCGTTTTATCAACGTACCACTTGATACCGCAGCAAGGTCATCCATTTCATCTGGAAACGTAATGGTCTTCAACTGTACGTTTCCAGGGATCATTTCTCCCACCTACGCGCAGGTTCTTGGAATGAACTACCTGCTGCTGTGTTTTCCGAGAACTATGACGTCCTTCTTTAAACGAGGTTTAAGAAGAGTATTCTCTTCACGGTAGGTAACGGTCTGGCTGTGCCCCTGGTATTGCAAAGGTCCATATGCGGCAGTATCATTGACCATCAGGTGTGCTGTCTGCTTGTTTGCCACTACTGGTAATAAAAAAACCATCCATCTATTAATCTATTGACATATATGGGACATAGGCCTCCATAATGCTGTAATAGCCACGCTTGATGGCGAGTTACGAATCACAGTCTTATAAGTTTACCAGAAGTCCAGAATTGATGATTTTACTGGTGATCTGACTGGTTTTTACTATTTTTAGAGAAAAGTAAAGGATGGTTTGTATTTTCTACTCGTCATTACACTACTGAATTGTAGGAAATTTTTATTAAATTGTAGTATATTAAATTTTGATTCAATTACATCGTTAGTTTAGGTTCTCGGTGTGGTTAAGGAGTAAAAATACAATTCACCACTCCCTATTTTGCACGTGGATGTCGTATAAGACGACTAAGGGATATAATGCGCATATAACATTTACGCAAGAGAAGAAAACTCGAAACAAAACCCTATACCAATCTGCCTGACCAGCATGGTATATTAAGGTCAATATCCCTCCTATTTTGATCCTGGCTCAAGCCCAGAATTGGGACGTAGATGAACTGAAATGATGAGGTTAGATTACGTTATTTAATAAGCATCATTTATTTATGTTCAAGCTAATTGTCTCATTTAACAAAAACGTGTGTTAACGTTTTTTATAATACATGTGTAATATACACATAATAATAATGAAAATAAATTTGTTTCTCTCATTAATTTACACATTAATAGAAGGTAGGAGGCAACAGGTAATAATATTTATACTCTTTGAAATGAGAACAAGCGCTTATTGAAGGTTAACGAAAACCCCGTGTTATATATATTTATTTATGTATATGGACATTTATTACTATTTGATTAAATAATTTATATATATTATTGTCGTCTACATGAATGTATATATTTTCTATTTACCATGTAGAGTATGCCTGATAGTTGTCGCTTTAATTACGATAAGGCCGACCATTAAATTTTAATGCATCATCTTTTCTACAACAACATATTAATAATAATTTATATATAATTCAGTATATAATAAACAAATAATGAATACAAATAATAATATTATATAGATTTCCTCTTGACTTACTTGACTTTAATACGAATATTCTTTATTTATGAAATCAACGCCTTCGAAATAAATGTGTTTAAAAACAATTGTGATTGGATTGTGTTTACCTATTTTACAAGAAACTTTACCACACAATTAAAGTAAAAGGGCGTCCATAATCAAAATAAGTATTTGCCATAATTATGGTAGGCTTTGTAACTAACACATTTGTATTGTGTTAACTTTCAATTCTAACTCGATTGCGTAAGTTAATAAATTTTGGATGAAGGACAACAGAGTGATGACTTTGAATTAAAACTGAACGGGCGATAAACTTATGTGGTAATCATATACTTAATATATGGTTTAAGGTGAACTAGGTCACAATTCCTTTATTTCCTATGGGTATATAATATATTTTTTAAGATGTAATCATATAAAACCAGTTCAAAAAGAGGAAAACTTAAAATTAAAGCCTATATCAATCTATTTGACAAGGCAAGCATAGCAGATCTATTTCTTTTCGTATTTTATCCGTGTGGTGACGGAGTAAGAATATAATTCACCACCCCTTATCTTACCCGTGGGTGATCGTACGAGACGACTAAGGGATATAAAGCGCATATAACATCTATGCGAGAGAAGGAAAACTCGAAATAAAACCCTATACCAACACGTCTGACCAGCGTGGTATAGTAGGTCAATTACCCTTCCATTATGGAGGAGGCACGAGCCCAACAGTGGGACGTATATGGGCTGAGATGATGATGATGATTTCTTTTCTAGCGTGTAGGCTGGTAGCAAACAGTAGAGTCTATGTAGATTGAAGAAAAAGAAAGAGATAAAATTGAGTCTATAACCGTGAGCATAATAAATATCATGTTCACGGTTATAGTTTTTTTTTTTTTCCGCCATATACCTGCACAAGGTCGTTAGGAGGGAGAGTACACCGTCCTGCCACCACTGCGATTGCGACGAGGACACGGCGCGCCATACGCTCGAGGCGGCCTGCGCGGCTTGGGCAGTGCAGCGCTGTGAACTCGTCGCAATCATCGGTACGGATCTGACGCTGCCGGCTATCGCTAGGGCGATGGTCGACAGCGCCGGGAATTGGGACGCGGTCGCAGCCTTCTGCGTGACAGTGTCCTCGCGGAAGGAGGCGGCGGATTGCCTGCGCGAGGAGCGCAGCCTCGATGAGGAGATCCGCCGCCGGCGACTGGGGCGGCGTAGGCGCAACTATCTGCGCCTTATGCCGCCCTAGCCGAGGCCGCGGGTGACGTGACCGGGGATTAGTCCGTCACCCGCTGAGAGGCCGACCGCGTGAGGAAAGACCGACGTCCTCCCCGAGGGGGGGGACGTCGGTCGATGGGAGGGTACCCCAATTAGGGTTATTCCGTCGGGCCGACCACTGACGACAAGTTAACGCTGCTCCAGTGGTCGGCCCAGCGACGAAGGCGACGTGGTTTTTGGGTGGGTCGCGGGAGTTGCGTGCTTAAGCCCCTCTGTCGCCCCGGACGGAGCGGTGCGGAGGCGCGCGGACCGCGACCCACCCACAAAAAAAAAAAACGGTTATAGTTTTTATATTTTTTATATCCCACTAAATAAACAGAGATTATAATATTTATTGTGTTAATAAAAGTTTGTTTGCCTTCTGTATACAATACAATCTAGATATAGATAACAACGTCAACAACCTTGATTTTTGAACTTTCGCTTCTTGAAATACGTTGTCTGCATAGACTTTGTAGTGCAAGCAGCTTAACGAATATTTACTAAGCGGTCTTGGGTTCGAGTGCTAACTTAGATGCTACATGGATTTGTTACTACATATTGTATAAAGAATAAAACGAAATAGAAGAAATTTCGGTCATTTTGGTGTAGTGCTTAAGATAGGTACTGACCGCAGGATAATACTTTCTGCGATCCATAAATTGTTGTTCTGAATCTAAGCGTACTTTGTGTACATTAATTTAATGTTTGTAAACTACCCTGCAAAACAAGAATTAGTTCCTTAGCGTTAGGTGCTGAAAAATTGTAAGAGATAAACTAAAAATACTTTTTACAAAATACGTTTTAGTTCTCAAACATTATACTTATTCGCACTGCGTTGGCTTTCAAATCTAGGTACGAATATAAGGCGAAGCAACTATATTATTTATCCAACTTTCCCCATTTGGTTCAGCATGGGTGGTGAATATACTATAAAATTCTCGCAATGGTAAGAGCTCCAAATGACGGACAAAAAGGAGTAATTAACAAAAAAAATATAATCTTAGTAATCATATCATAGATATCTAATTCTTCAAGGATTGTTGTCTATTTTGACCAAGCTTTGAATTTTTATCGATAAGAATTTATCTTATCAATATTCAGTTGAAACTTGATGAAGGTAAATGGATCACATATTATGAACTAACATATCTTGTTAAATAATATCATATTGTTGTTAACGAAATCCCGTACGATGACGGAATAAGAATACTATTCACCCTCCCCTGTCTTAACCGTAGATGTCATAAAACATAACTAAGGGATTATAATATGCAGATATCATCTATGTAAGAGAAAGAAAAGACCAATTACCCAATACCAACACATCAGACTAGTGTGGTATAATAGGTAAATTTTTCTTCCATTCTGGTGGAGG
Organism: Lymantria dispar; assembly: GCA_032191425.1. Taxonomy (NCBI): domain Eukaryota; kingdom Metazoa; phylum Arthropoda; class Insecta; order Lepidoptera; family Erebidae; genus Lymantria; species Lymantria dispar. Next base: position 16,829,737 of record CM063458.1, read on the forward strand.
TTCTAGCCTAGTAGTGGGACGCATATGAGCTGTGATGATGATAAAGAAACGTGAAGATTCATCGATATATAAAGTGCAGAGACAGTCAATTGGTAACCCAATCTCAACTAGGGTAACATGATTCTTTTAAGTGCCTCATAAAACTACCGATTTATATTGCATCGCTAAATCATCGATTTATATTGCATCGGTAGTACCGATGCAAAATTTAGCGAGAATAAATAGTTGTGTGCCGGTAGTTTACACATATAAATATAATTCTGGAGAAAAAAAACATTACAGCCGTTTTCTCCTGGATGCCATTGTCAAACCTAAACCAATTTGAGAAGGGACCACACGGGAAGCAGTAGCTTTCATATAAAAAAAGAATCATCAAAATCGGTTCAGCCTGTCAAAAGTTCTGACGTAACAAACACAAAAAAAAATACAGTCGAATTGAGAACCTCCTCCTTTTTTGAAGTCGTTAAAAAACCAATACTTACGGCCCGGCAGTCTAAGACAATTTATATTATTATCATACTTTACCACTAAATATGGGCCATCATTATCCCCCCGGGCTTAAGCTGAAATTTGGCACATTATTAACTTATGTATTCAGATTAGTTTCGTGGTACCACGAGGTGGCCATATATAGCATTAATTGCTCAAATATGCTATTGTCTTTGTGACCATTGGACGTGTCCTTATAAGTATTTTTAATATACAATTGTCCTTGATAAGTCCTATGTTATGTCCAGGATCTCGAATAGCCAGGAAGAACAATAGAATTTATTTGCATTATAATAATACGTCATATTTGTTTTGCGTGCATATAATCATCATCATCATCATCATCATCATTTCAGTTTACTTATATACGTCCCATTTTTGGGCTCGAGTCTCCTCCATAATAGGAGAAAAGTTGATCTACTATACCACGCTGGTCAGACGGGTTGGTGTAGGGGATTCATACATATACCTAAATGTAAATTAGGTAAAACGTTGTGGTAGTAAAAAACCGTATTAAATAAGATAATATTTGCAAAATTAGTTCCATTTCACAAGTGTAATTGTTTTTATAAAGTAATTTAAAATAATTGATAAACCGTTGTGTATAAAATAGTATTAATTAAGTGCGAGCCAACTTAAAACTGTTTTACAGCTAGTACTAAATATAGATAAGTAATGAACTATATCAAACGAAATATATGTAGAAGAACGAGTGTAACCGTACGTCGTCGGCCCGAAAAATTAACACAAATGGCAATGTAAGGCCACATCGTTCATCGAACCGACAATCATTAGGGAAGAAAGGTGAAGAAAAGGTGAAGAGTGGCGACCACGAATCAGACTACGCAGTGTGGGATGACCCAGTACCAAATGGAGTGACAAAATTTAAAGTCACAGGGAACCGTTGGACGCAAGTGGCACAGGACCGTACCAAGTGGAATTCTTGTGAGGAGGCCTACGTCCAATAGTGGAAGTGATGTGGCTGATCACGAGTGTCAAACCCTTGACGTCTGTGGCCAGCCGAGCTGGTTACACTTTTGGGTACCATTTTTTTACGTCGCCTTCGTCATTGGGCTGATAACCGGTGCAGAGTTCCTTGACTTCCGTGGTCGACCCGACGGAATACCCCGAGGGAGTACCATCTCCTGTCGACGTCCCCTACCGGGATGCCGATCACCGTCGCGAGTCTAACTTCTCCGCGGGTGCCTTTTCGAGTACCATGCCTGCGCAACTCACTCTCTCACTCACTCTCGCTGATGAACTATTAAACGGTTCGATTATCCGTTGGCCTCGTCAGCAATGTCAGGCGCCTCAGCCAGAGCCATTGGTAATGAAACCAATCAAATTCCCTCTTATTGTGGGGGAGGCTCAAACCCAACAGTGCGATGTTTATAAGAAGAAGCCCAGCATTGAGAAGATGCCAATGATGACATCATATCGAAACGAAAGTATAAAGCCATTTTTGTGCATCAAATTGTAGGATGAAGTTTAAAATGAAAGTTAAATTATACATAACGCACTGTCATAGTTAGTATACCCAGAAATAAATGTCTCGACCCCGTTTCTCTTGGACTGGATTACAGAGTTGTTGCTACACAATAGGAAGGTTTCGTGACTGAAATAGCTTGTTTTAAGTATAACTTTGCCGACTTTAAGAGTCTAGAAGTATAGTATGATTTATATAGGTATACTGTTTTCAAAATATAATAATCGAAATATGGTATTTATATTTTTTTAAACATGCAAATAAGATTTAATTTTAACAAGAGATTATTCATCATTTTAGCCCTTATACGTCTCACTGTTGGGCTCGAGCCTCCACTACAATAGGAGGGAAATTGACTAACTATACCATATTAGTTAAATGGGATGGTATAGAGTTTTATTTCGTGTTTTCCTTCCTTTATGGTTTATATTTATAGATATAATTGTGATCTCACAAGTGCTATTTTCCTTACGGTATCTTTCCGTGTGGTGACGGAGTAAGAGCATAATGCACCACTCCCTTTCTTGCCTGTGGGTGTCTTAAAAGACGACTAAGGAATTTAATATGCATATAATATCCATGCAAAAGAAGGAAAACTCGAGAAGAATACCTTAAAAAAATGCCAACCTGTTTGAGCAGCCTGGAACAGTGGTCAATTTCTCTACATTGTGGATAATGCCCGAGCCCAACAGTGGGACTTATTTGGACTGAGATGATGATGATATAAAGCAAAAAAAATGTTTCCATGTCGTTTATGCAGTTTGAAAGCATTCAACTGATGTGCTCCAAATAGGATTCATTAGAAAGGCAACAATGCATAGATAGTTATGATCACTTAAGGTTTTCATTAAGACCGAGTACATGGCACTGTGATCGATTTCAAAGATATTCTTTGAAATGAAATTTCTATAGGAACCTTAGAGTGCTTTCGTATAGTGAAATGCGCGAGTGACACGGTCAGCTGCACGGTTGGGTGGTACAGTCAGGTGCGCTTCTTTCGGTTCGGTCCAGTAGGTCCACGTGTTCTTCGCGTTCACACAGGTGATTAAAGCTGATAGTGACTATTCTAGATACCCGCGGTTATTTTCATTGTATAAATTAACAATGCATTTAAAACTTATGCAATAAATGGAATCATCATCATCATAGCTCATATATGTCCCACTGTTAGGCTCGAGTCTCCTTTAAAATAAGAGGGAAATTAACCTACGCTGGTCAGACAGGTTGGTACTGGATTTTATTTTAAGTTTTCCTTCTCTTGCATAGATGTTGTATCCATATTATAATCCCTTAGTTATCTTTTACGACACCGGCGGGCAAGAGAGAGGGTGGCAAATTGTATTCTTAGTCCCTCACCACATAGAAAGATACAATAAATGGCATATAATATAATGGAAGGTCGACTATATCAGGCATTTCTAATAGTTAAGTAGGTATATTATGAGTCAACGGTAAATTAATAATAAAAATTTTGATTAAACGTTAGTGCAATCACAAAAAATGCAAATATAAATTTGCACAAACGCTATAAATGACTTCACAACGTTTGTCCGACATACATAGGTCTTTTAAATTATACAGAACAATGTAAATATATTTTATCCGCTAACAACAATGACAAAGAGGCGTCAGGTGACGAATACGTAGTCGAAAAAATCCCGTCGACAAAATAGACAAAAATTTCTCCTAAGAGGTTTAAAGTAGTTACCTACTGAGATCGTCCACCCGCCTGTCAAGCATGGTAATTGTGGAATTATGGACGAAGGCATTTATTTATTTAGGCGTTATATAGAAGTGCTTCCGTGTCGGGACGGAGCAAGAATCCAATTCATCACCCCCTTTCTTGGCCGTGAGTGCCGTAAGAGATGACTAAGGAATTTAATATGCATATAATATCCATGCAAGAGAAGGAAAACTCAAAATAAAACCCTAAGCCAATTCGTCTGACCAGCTTGGTATAGTAGGTCAATTTCCCTCCCATTGTGGAGGAGGCTCGAGCCCAGCAGTGGAACGTATACCTACGCATTTTGCGACATCAACGAGCTATGTGTTAGTATTCGCAGCTACCATTTCAACGCACAAATGGTATAAAAAATACAGAAAAGAATAGGTAATTCATTAAATTTCACGAATTGTACGGTGTCTAGAAGAATGACAAAACATGTTTGAATAATAAATACTTATTTTATGAGTTACTTCACCTTGTAGATCTATGAAAGATAAACTTGCATGTTCTGTGAATGTCGCAAAGTGAGAACTGTGAAGAAAAATTTGTAAATACAAATTTTTATTCAATATGCTATTGTTAGGTAATGCTAATTTCAATACTAATAGCGTACTTCAGAGGATTATTTTTTTTGTGAAAATGCATCAGGTGAATATTTTTTATTGCTGTTGGTAGCAAACACGCAATGAAGTTCGGTGATAATAAAATCATAATCAAAACCAAACACACGTAAAAACACCCTCAGAATAGTTGGGCTTATAGTTTTCTCCCTAACCATATGAAGTGCAGTAATGAATTGGTATTATTACTCAGACGTCGATTTTCTGCGAGAGCGTGGAACTACTCCGGACGGACCGGTCCGCGGCCGTAGACAGAAGACTGTCGACAGTAAATGATTTGATTTGTAGTGTGGTCCTACTACATAAAAAGATACTTATGGCATATTGGTCTAACAAAGAACTCTCGAGCTGTTTTGTTGTGATTGATCTTAGATATTGTATACTAGATCCTGCCTACGGCTGCTTCACCCGCGTAAAAAGTAACTTTTCGAAATTCAAATCCATTGAAAGGAATACAGTTGAGTAAAAAAGTAAATTTGAACTATTATCTCACGGGAACATATTACCACCGTAAAGGGTTTTAATCCAGGATATAGGTGGTCTATGTGCCAATTTTCATTCAAATCTGTTCAAAGCTTTAGGCATGATTCAGAACCAAATATTTAAACATCTAAACCGTTTCACAAACTTTCACATTTATAATATTAGTAAGATTACGGTTCACAAATAAATATTTTCGGACTGAGTGTGATTCATCATCATCACCCCAGCCCACATAAGTCTCACCGTTGGCTTCGGGCCTCCTCCAAAGGGAGTAATTGACCTACTAAATAGCAGTTGACCTACTATACCGCGCTGGTCAGACGTGTTGCCATAGGGTGTTATGTTGAGTTTTCCTTCTCTTGCATAGTTATTATCTGCATATCATATCCTTTAGTCGTCTCTTACGACTCCCACGGGCAAGAGAGGGAGTGGTGAAATTGTATTCTTACTCCATCATCACAAGGAGAAATGTGATTAATATTCATTAATTGTATGTTTTTTGTATATTCCCATATATGTCATTTAAGAATACAATGTGTCATAATATATTTCTACTTTGGAGTCGTAAATATCGACAGAGGCATCACTAAGAGAATGGCCAGCAACATTCTACTAACTTATAACACTAACTGTAATCATCAATTAGCCTATCGAAAGTGGCGATTGGGGTAATATTCCGTACTCGGGTGTAGACCTAAATCCAACAATAGCTATCATCGATAGGCTAATAGGTGAAGGTATGGAATTGTATCATTGCAGTCTCCTAAAACATATTTATTAGAGAAGTGTGTGTCTTTTTTTCTATTAGAAACGGTGGCAAAAAAGCAAACAGTACAACCTGATGCTGTCGCTCATGGACTTTTGCCTACCGTGAAGAAAGTGAAAGGAGTAGGAATGCATGCAATGAGCTTCCGTAATACTAAAGGCATCATCAAAACCACATGCAAACACTCTCAGAAAGCGCAAGTGTTCATTATGATTAACAATCATCAAACAAATAATGTCAACGCTCTTGTTAATCTTACTAAGTACTTACATATTATGTAGAAAAGTTAAAAGAAAACCGGTATGTAAAACTGGCAAATTTATGTCTGCATTAATGTCGAGATAAGGCGTGTTGTAAATATAACACAGACATGTATTAACATTAGCAAAAAATATTAGATTTTACTGTTTCGACATTCGTTTTTAAAATAAAATTATTGTATTAATAAAATCTATTGCATAATGACTTCTCTGTACTAGATTTTTTTCGATCGCAATTACCTATTAATACTTACACATATGAATTAAAATTATTTTTATGGAAATTATCACGTTTGTATTTGTTTTTGATTATGGCAAGTTTGAAAGTAGGAAAAATAATAATACAAACGTAATAAACATTTTAAAAATTGGGGGAAGGAAAGGGGACTACTATGTAAGCAGATAAAAGCAAAATGATAGATTGACAGAGTAGAAACACTCAAATTATTTATGCTAACTTGTTTGGCCAGTGTGAACCATTTGCCTCCCATTGTGGGGATCCCGTTCGTATAGACAAACATTCATAGGAGGAAGAAGAAGGATTTAGTTATACTGTACTTAATTGTTGCGGGCAAAACATATACTTGGTTCTAATCACAATTAAATTCAATAAACAAACAAACGCTTTTAACTGACAACTGCCGAATTTTATTTGAAATCTATGCTTTGGCACCAATAGTTGAGAGGACAGATAACGTGTTTAATATATACTTGTAGTTCAGGACAGAGAAATTTATCATTATCCGTCCATCACAGAACGTAGGCCTATTCTCACGAATGAGTGGTTAGTGCTGTGATAGCTTGCGGTAGGTTAACGAGTGAGATGTTATACATTTCCAACATTTTACGTGGTAGGACCATACTGTCGCAGAAAATTGACTTCTGAGTAATAGCAATATGTTACTGTACATCGTTCGGTGATCGAGAGAAGCCCAACTTTCAGAGGGTGTTTACGTGTGGTGGGTTTTGGTGATGACTTTAGTATCATTGAACCTCATTGTACACAGTTCATACTTCCTTCACTTTCTTCGCGGTAGGCTGCCTAGCAAAGGTTGATGAGCGGCAGTGTCATTTACCATCAGCTGTGCTGTTTGCTCATTTGCCACCAACAGCCATAACAAAAAAAAATATATTCTTACCCCATTGTTTATTGGAATAATTATAAAAAAAAAAACAAAAAAGGACTTTTGTAACTCAGATTGTTTAATATTAAGTTGCCATTTGTCTTTAAATAAAATACTAGCAACCCGCCCTTGCTTCGCTTCGGCTTCAATTACCTTACCCGAATACCGCCCGTTCCCGTGGGAATATCTGAATAAAATATAGCCTAAGTTACTCCTTATAGACAGCTACCTGGTTGTAAAATATTATCAAAATTGGTTCAGCCGCTTGAAGAACCTCAAACAAACACAGACAGACAGATAGATAGACAAAACATTTTTAAACTGGTATTTAGGCATAGGTGTCGTGTAAATAAACGTGTAAGCATGAAAAAAGCCCAGCATTTTGACATTACAAACAGACACTTCCAATTTTATTTATTTGTATAGATTTCAAAGCACTTATGCATAGTCGTATAACTGTACAGTAATTAATGGATGCAACTGCAGCATAAAAGTTTATTTAACGGAAATTATTTAAATAAATATATAATTTATAAGGTGTTATCAATTTTGCTTCGTCACTCTTTATACATATTTATAAACCGGTCTCCACCCACATATCTGGTTTCTGATCCGTAAACATATAAATAAAACGATTGTTCAAGTTTCATCATCGGAACCAAAGTGTGCTCTTCCATGTGAAACAAAACAATATATCGCAAATTGGTTTATAAGTATAATAATTATGCATACGGTGACTAACGCCCTTATTATAATATCTAAAACGGCAAAACACTCACGTACTGAGATCGATTATGTCGACCCGGGTTTCGAGCATGTCCGATGCTCATCATCAGGGCGAGTGCGCAGCGGCGTCTGCGCGGCCCTGGCTTTTATTACTAAAACTAACGCCCTTATTCCTCAATTAATAAATTTTATTTTTCCAAAATAAATTTAAGTATTTGTTTAATTTTCAAACTATATATGATCCTCTGCCATGATGGGAGAGAAATTAACAATACACCAATGCAGGGAGTGAAGTATATCCAAGAGATATTGGGCTGTGCAGGAACAAAATATGTCGGCAGTATACAATTCACGTGAAGACAAACTTATGCCTTATATGGTAGAATATTTTGTTTCGACATTTAGTTGTATGTACTGTTTGCCTTTAATTAGGATACCCAGCTTCTACTTTAAAATTTAGATTACCCAGCTTTATCGGCCAGTTGGGCTTTGTTCTTCCTCTATTATAGAGATTATTTTCAAAGAATGTCAGAGCGACCCCTTGATATGAAGGCGATAAATAGTTTCTTCTTTCTCATACATATGTAAATTTATTTAATTAAACTTACTTTTTGGGATTGACGTAGGTACTAGGTTCCTTTACCTTCATTCGGAGGCCTGCCCCAGAGAATACCGTACGTCCCAGAGACAACATACATTCTATTCTATCATATTTAAACTTTCATTACTGTCTCAGTAATTACTGCTATACTATGAATTAGATCGCCCTAGCTGAGGCCACAGGTGACGTGACCGGGGAATTAGTCCGTCACCCACCGAGAGGCCACCCGCATGACGAAAGACCGACGTCCTCCCCGAGAGGGGGACGTTGGCCGACCACTGATGACAAGTAACCCTGCTCCGGTGGTTGGCCCAACGACGAATGCGTCGTGCATCGTGGGTGGGTTGCGGGTGTGCGTGCTTACACCCCTCTGTCGCCCCGGACGGAGTGGTGCAAGGAGCGCGCCGACCGCAACCCACCTAAAAAAAAAACTATGAATTAGATATAATGTAATGCAATAGCAATACATATATTTTATAAAGTGCATATCATTAATAGGCAAGAAAAGCAAAAAAATAGTGGCCAATGCCGTTAAACGATTTGACATGAGACTATGTACTTGAAGGCGAAAATTTTGTTTACGATGCTATGAATGTTGTTATGAAAACAGTAATTATACTTTGATTTTCTCTTATTATAATTTCACATACAAAATAATTTACGTTTAAATCCGAGAAATCTCTTCTATTGATTGCACTACCCAGGATTATAATGTTTCTCCTTCAACTGATTTCAAAGTTTAAAATGTGACTATGCCTAGTAGTAAGAAAAAATACTATACATAATAAGTTTTAAACAGGTTTGTGGAATCTAGGTTTCAATAAAAAATACCTTCGCTTTTGAGAACAGGTTTTAAAATTTCAATAAATTGACCATTTGTGGCATTTCCTTTATTTCAAACAACGTGTTTTATATGAATGGAACAAATATTTAAAGAATTATAATTAATTAATGAATTATTTTTGATACTATTCATTCTAATCTACTTCTAAAAAGGTTTTAATGTATTACGACCTTCGCACACGCCACATAGTTTAAAGTACCTTATGTGTGTTATCTTATGATTTTTTATTTTGTTTAAACGTTGTCTCTTTATCGTGTGTTTATATTCCTGCCTTAATACTAATCTTCCCCTTGTATTTAACGTTGTTTATATAACCTTGACATATAAGACGTAACTCGAAAAACGTCTTATTATACCGCTTTCATAAAGTGAGTCGTTAGAATTCTTTTTGATAAGTATGTAGTAGCATATATAAAAGTACCTAATTTGTAAATTGCATCTACCCAATTTGTAAGTTAAGGAATCTATATCGTGACATTTTTCACTACTGATAACTAGAATAATTGCTTCAATTTTTTATTTATGCCTTTTTGTTTTTAGAATGTTCATGAATGCAATGCAATAAATATGAACGTTGCTGTTATACCGGCAGTATATGAAACAACCGTAGATACTTAGATTCTGCCACGACACACTCCAATCACTTAGTGGTCGCCGCGACCAACTTCACCCTATCCCAATACATGTGGAGACGAGACTGACGACGAGATTAACGCTCAGATAACAAATATGGGTGTCCTTGGGCTCCATTTATGGCCGGATTATCCATAAGGCAGTTTAGGCAACTGCCTAGGGGCCCCGAGAATGCACCACGAAAAAAAAACATTTCATGGAACAATTTTTTTTGAAAATTTGCGTACTTCCTCAATATTATTCCTTTTTTATTGTTGTTGGTGGCAAAAAAGAAAACAGCATACCTGATGGTAAGTGATCCTACTGCTCATAGACCTTGGAGAATCGCACTGCCTAGGGGCCCTGATAGGGTTAATCCAGCCCTGGCCCCATTCCTTAATTATTTGGGATTGAGAACCTTCTGTGCTGACCACTAGCTCTTACGAAGGTGTAACAGTTATCTGTGGCTAACACCCCTAGTCCAAATGAAAAAAAAAAACCTTTTATACCTACATGTTACGATCTCTAAAATGTTGGACATAATTGTATCATCATGATATTAATAGTAGGGTACTTTTGTATTTTTATATTTTTCAAGTGGCGGTATTCGAATATTTTTCAGCGCGTCTACGACCTATGAAATAGGATCGTAGACGCGGTTAGAGCGCAGTCGATCGGTGACAGCAGCGGTGAAATAGTCTAGATAGGCTAAAGTTGTACGCCGAGTATTGGAATGTCGTGTTAGACATTCTGTTATTGTTCGTTTAGTGTAATGGTGATTATATGTGATATCAGTGGTTTATTGGTAAGGTTGAATAATATTTAATACTAGTCCGCGAAAGTGTAATCAACACCTACAACTTGTAATATATAATATAGGGAAATTTATTTTATATATAAGAATATTAATTAAGATAACAAGACAAAAGCTATTTATGCTTTACACTCAAAGCCTCAAGTAAACATTTGCATTATTAATTAAGTAGGTAAGTGTGAGCAAAAAGTAGATTAATTAAGAAATTTGTAATACATTTGATTTTTCTGTGTTAAAAGTCAAATGTAGTTTCGTGATAATTGTTAAAAAATAAATAAATATGAATAATTCATAAGGATATTATGAGATCATTAAATGAGATCAAGAAATAAAATAACAAAAATCTTTAAGTCTTTTTTTTTTGCGGTGTATTAGTTTAGTTTTTTTTTCATTTGATGTGATCGATGGCAGATGTTTCTTCGGTTTAATCTGTTTTATCGTGGGGCATTGCTACTACATAACACATTTTGTTCGTTTTATTTAAAATGGACACTACATTGACTATTTTCCAATAATTAATTATGTGCTCACATAATATTAATTTGCATTATTTAACGCAATCCTGACGGAAAGACAGTTCTTCCTGCTACAGCTATAAATGACAGAGAATTTATATTACCTATAGCCTAACGCTTTGCTCGTGTTGTTCAAAACGTAACACGAAGAGTAATTTTCCCTATTTCAATTTATTACAATTTTATGGCTTTTGAATAATAAAATACTTAAGTGGAACCCTTAATATTAATATTTGTTTGAAATAAAAGTAGCTTACCTTCTCCATAAAACATATGCCAGTGAAAATTCTGTCAAAAATCATCCAATCAAAGATTATCTGGAATATACAGACAAAACATTCCTATTTTAATAGCTAACTTATATATTAACAGATACATTTGTTGTAACTGTTGTTTTAATAATTATAAACAGACACTTTAATTTCATTGATTTGTATAGACAAGCAATGTTCGAATCACATACATTTAACACGGTTAGGTAAGATTTTGATAACTCATTTATGTGCATCTAAAGCCTTAATAATAACTAGATGCTAAAAATTATACTTAGAACCCTAGCATGATAGGTTACTGAAAAGTAGATAGCTACAGAAAATTAGTTGAAACAATTAAGACCGTTATTGTTTAAGCCATCTTTCGGTTTAAAGAAAAATTCATTTAATTTCGATTCATTCGTTAGGTAACTACGATTATCTATTTTATAGTGTACTGGCTGACTCCACAAACGCTGTTCTGTAAAACAAGAAATTATTTCCTTGAAATTGATCACAGTACCACCACTTCCTAATATATCATTTAAGTAATCTAAAGAAATCTTCGCATTATTATCTTCCCAATGAAATCGATTTTGGACACATTGGTTGTATCGTTTAAAGTCTTTAACCGACGTAGAAACATTTTTATGTTTTATATCTATAAATTATATTGTCTGTGACTACGACGCCAAAAAGAAGCGCGGAGTTTCGGTGGAAAAAGTAGTGTTACGTCTTGTATTATATACGTACATACCTATTCAATATCTTAGTGCTTTAACGTATTATTTGTTTTTTTTGCAGACCTTGGTGTAGTCGCACACCATCTACCCATACGGGGTGACGACAGGGCGGCGCGTGACTTGATGGGGTGCGGATGCTTCGCCAAGTACCTTCATGCGGTCGTGAGGAGGGACAGCACACCACTGTGCTTGCGACGAGGACACGGCGCAACACACACCCGAGGTGTGTGCTGCGTGGGCTGGGCAGCGCCGTGAACTCGTCGCAATCATCGGTGTCGACCTGACGCTGCCGACCATCGCTGGGGAGATGCTCACCGGGGTATTCCGGGGGGGGGTATTCCGTCGCGCCGACCACTGAAGTCAAGAAACTCTGCACCGGTGACCGGCCCAACGACGAAGGCGACGTGCTACATGGGTGGGTTACGGGGTGCCGCACCGCCCCTCTGTCGCCCCGGATAGAGGCGGGCGGTGCCGGCCGCATTAACAGTGTACAAGCTTGTACAGGATCCTTCTCTTCGCGTAATGGGCGCTAAAGTAGTATGCTACCTGTGCCAGGGAGTGGGCAGTAGTATGCTTGTCCTCTTTTATATGGGTCTAAAGAAAGGATTATCAGATAATTGTAGTTACATCCTTTGATCTCACTTTAAATGTATAAGAGTAGAAAAAAATGTGCTTTATTTCCATTATTAACCTAGAGGAACATTCCATTTAGCCCTTCAAAGAGTGTGAGATGAAGGTCAAGGCAAAACGTATATAAACATATAAAAATTGTACATAATATAAATAAACAATAAAAGAGAATTTTGTTGTGTTTCTGTTCCGGTTGATAGAGTAAGAATACAAGTCACCACCCCCCTCACTTAGCTGCGGTTGTCATAAAAGGCGACTAAGGAACTAAATATCCATATAACAAATATATAGAAAACGAAGTAAAACTTGAAACAAAACTCTATAAAAATGCGTCTGACCAGCGTGGTCAATCCTATCGTGGAGGAGGCTTGAGCCCAACAATGAATGGGACGCGAGCTGAAATGTTGATGATGATGTTTAATTTTAATAATGAATTTTAAGTAAATATTAATAATAAATATATAATAACTACTATAATAATTAAATATTAATAGTATAATAGATATCCAATAGTGTTTGTGGATCTAATATTTGAAATACTAGGTTTTATAAAAAGCTCATATTTGAACGAAAATAACAGTTTCGGATGAATTTCTAATAAATATGATAATTTCTAATAAATATTTAACCTACATCAATAAAGAAACTAATCTAAAATGGTGGTTACTACTTTTAATGACGGGTTGGACCAATAGCAATACGAGATCACCAGATAGGTGATATTTTCTTTTAACTTTGTTGTTTTGATAATAAATAAATAGTAAGGTATGTAAAAAAATCACTAAATGCTAAAAAAAGACGCAAATATCCGCGTTTTTAGTACTTTTCTAGCGTATATAATCTTATCTTTATATATATACTAGCTTTTGCCCGCGGCTTCGCCCGCGTAAAAATTAACTTGCATGTTGAACTATTATCGCAAAAGATATTATCGGCATAAAAAGTATTATATTTCTTAATTTAAGAAATACTCTATCTATGTGTCCATTTTCATCCAAATCTGCTCAACAGTTTAAGCGTGATTGAGTAACAAACATCTGATAATGTAGCTTTCCATTGGTGAAAAAAAAATATATATCGATCAAACTCCCGCAGTTTCACCCATGTAGACCCCATTCCCATACGAATGCCGAGGTAAAAAATGCCTATTTACTCACTGATATTTATTATAAGTTTACATGGGTGTATAAAGATATATTTAAGAAATCCCATAGAAATATCCAAGATAAAAATTGCCTGTGTTACTCGCCGATAACGTAACTTTCCATTGGTGAAAGAATTTTAAAAATGGTCAACATCCCCCGGTTTAGTTCTTGTTCCCGGGCAAATACCGGGATGGAAATAGCATTTACCTATATGTTATTCACTGATAATGTAGCTTCCATTCGTGAATTAATTTGAAATCCAATAAATTCCCGCGATTTCACCAGCGTTGTGCCCGGTCCCGTAGGAATATAGGGATAAAATATATATATATAGCTCAGCTAATATATATATATAGCTATATATATAGCTTAAATATGTTACTCGCTTAAAATAACTTTTCATTAGTGAAATAATTTTAAAATCGACTAAATTCTGACAGTTGCTCCAGCCACACCGGAATAAAATATAGCCTAAGTTATTCCTTATGTGAGGCTGGTAGACCTGGTAGTAGAATATTATCAGTATCGGTTCAGCCGTTTTGAAGATTACCCGTAACGAATAGATAGACAGACAAAAAAATTTTAACCATTTTAGGTATAGATATCGTGCAAATAAATATGCAAGTGAATATACGTTTTTTGTTTGTTATTAAACAATGTCATCGAGAATAGGTAACGTTTTACAGGCGACTGCGGTTGTCGTTACCTAATATGGCGAGTCTTCCTCTCGCTTCCGACGGATGGCGCAGTTAGGGTTATGTTAGTAACGTGAAAAATAGATAAAAACAATCTTTGGCGCGTGTTGTACATCATGGTAAAATTTTAGCTGAATCGATGCAGAACATTTTGAGTTTTTGAAGCATACACAAACCAACTTAACATCTTTAGATATATATATATATACACACATTATATATATATATATATATATATATATATACATACATATATTTCTGTTCGTTTGAACGCCTTCTAATTGGATCCGGTAGGTAGCGCTGTGATCGATTTCAAGGAGAAATCCTTTTCTGTTTTTTTTTAGATTTGAACAGAACAACGTCTGTTGGGTCAGCTAGTTAAAATATGATATTGACAAATGGTTAAAATTCTTCGCGCGAATCCGATTGATACTTGGACATTGTTTAATACGTATACTATTTTAAATATTTTTATGCCACTGCCAATGCCACTTCATTATTACAATTTATAGATAAAATAAGAAATTGACTTTATTAAAACCAATGAATATATTAACAATTAACAACAACAGACGTCAAGTATAAAGCCAAAGTTTAACAGCAAATAAAGAACAATAAGAAATAACAATTTAACAATCAATTTACATTGAAGGGGCAGATAGAGACTGATTAATTTGTTTATTTGTTTATCTTCAAACATGTGTAAATAAAGACAGACATAATGTACGAGGGAGAGGATGATTAGCACATGGAGGATGATGGCCATTTGTGATTATTTCTTTATTGTCGCGGATACTTGCGATAATCTTTGTTAAAAAAATAGCTCTACCTGTGGTGAATGATAATCTTTATTCAAAAATTAGTTCTCCATGTGATATGAGTTTATATAAACATATGATTGCCAATCGTGAGCATCTAAATTGATCAGCTATTTTTGTACAGATTATATATAGCAAGTACGGAGTTAGGATCTTTATAGGACTAATCCATACAAACCTAAATGTGGATAGTGGCAATGTTGCTTACCCCATCAAGGACAAAAATTTGAAACTATAAACTTTTTTCCTTCAGTAGATGTCTATTATTAGATATTGGCCTTCGCAAAGAGGGAGTCAAGCTCATAAAATACTTTATAAAGCTTATTATTTATTTTTTGTTTTTATTTCCAATGGTGGCAAACGAACAAGGAGCACATCTGATGGTAAGTGATACTGCCACACATGGATCTTTGCAATACCAGGGGCACAGCTAGGACGTTGCCTACCGTAATGAAAATGCTCTTCTTAAACCTGGTTTAAAGAAAGACATGCAGCGCTTAATGTCATGCATGCATGCATGACATTAAGCGCTTTTTTTTGGG
The DNA here is from genome assembly GCA_032191425.1 of Lymantria dispar. Lineage (NCBI taxonomy): Eukaryota > Metazoa > Arthropoda > Insecta > Lepidoptera > Erebidae > Lymantria > Lymantria dispar. The sequence goes on from CM063458.1 coordinate 16,845,627, forward strand.
GGTGGGTTGCTGTCAGCGCGCTCCTCGCACCACTCCGTCCGGGGCGACAGAGGGGCGTAAGCACGCACACCCGCAACCCACCCACGATGCACGTCGCCTTCATCGTTGGGCCGACCACCGGAGCAGGGTGACTTGATGTCAGTAGTCGGCCCGACGGAAGACCCCGTATTTGGGGTTCCCTCCCATCGACCGACGTCCCGTCCTCGGGGAGGACGTCGGTATAATTAAGCGCTTGAAAAACGCAGCAGCAGGTAGTTCATTCCAAAGCCTGCACGTACGTGGGGGAAATGATTACTGGAAACGTACAGTTGAGGACCATAACATTTCCAGGTGAAATGGATAAACCCTGCTACGGTGTCGAGTGGTACGTTGGTAAACCGGTGGCAGTGTCCACCAACCATGTCAAATAGTTGCTCCGAGTATTCCCGGTGACAGAGCCGCTAGAATCTCTCCGTCGCTAAGATTGGGATCCCCGCTTTTTCTGACACAGGAATTGATCGCTACACTACATTATCGTGGTACACTCAAGCGATTAGAACAATTAAGAAGCCAAAATGGGTTTTTAAAATTAGCAATAGTTTTAAAAATCACAAGAGCTCTCGGAATCACATTCGTACTTAATCATTATTAGGTCTAAGAGATAGGGGCATCCCACCAAATTAAATACACTCACTTTTTATCTTAATCAAATATTTGACCTAGTTAGACTTAAGTTTCTTGAAAATATACTAATGATTAGTCATGCTTAACAAGTTATGCAGTGTTTTGATGATTTATTTAGTATTTTTAGATAATTATCTTTTTCTATAATATTTCCAAGGAAATGTAATAAAATATCCAAACTTGTAAAACTTCTTTTTTAACCTTTTTCAGTATCCTCTTTTAACCTTCTTTTTTCCGTATTTGTCTTAATTTTTCGTGAATAACTTCTTTTAGTTTATATCCCATGGCTTCTAGCTTGACTCAACACGTTTGACTATTTTGAGCGGCATCAGGGCAAATTGGGTTTTTATAATGGCGAGACTAGTTATACTTATCATTTAAAGCTTCAAGTAAAAGTCCACCTTGAGTCTTTGGATGATAAGTATTTCGGAACTTAATATAGTTACAACAACTAAAGAATGGGTTTCGATGTCCCGGTCAGTAGCCGAAGCATGGTAATGTGTTCGTTGCCTTCCTGCGCCTAGTCGTAAAAACTATCTGAGGATTAGTATAAAACTATATATAACAGCTGATGTAATCACCAAATGACCGGTCAAGCCTACAGGGCCTACATATGTCCATCGGAGGGACGGTGACGCCGAGAGTCTTAGAAGAACGCGACGGATGGAATACAATTATGAAACAGTTTATTAACTTTGTTAAGTTGCCTTATTCTAGAAAGCTTATGGCTTATGTATAGAATCATTATTCTACTTTGTCGCCTTGGATGGATTAATCAATTTGTTTCTAAGCAAGTAGATTGATTGATATTACGCGAACGTAGAATGATTAAACTTCATACAGAAACTGGCAGTTGGGTTTGAAATTTTCCTTTTCCGTTAGAAAGTCCGTTTACCGAAAAAGGTACACAATCTATAGAACATACCGCAACATACCAAACAAACCCGGCAAAACAGCATAACGATGCTATGAAAGTATCTATATCCTTATAATTATGTATGTGCGATTATCCGTGTTGTGACCGAATAAGAGTACCTACAATTTTAATATCGCCATCTCGAATTCAAAACCTATACCAAACCTGTCTGACTGGCATGGTATCTATATTACCTGTCAATTTTTCTTCTATTGTGGAGGAGACTCGAGTCCAGCAATGCGATGTCTAAAGGCTGAAAAGAAGCAAGCTATGATAGTATTATTATTTTTGCGACATATTTTACAAATACTGATGTCTCAATTTTGCCGCCTCTTTCCTTCTTGTAAAAACAATATTTTTTATTAGGAATGAAAGATTTTCTACAGCACTTAATGCAAAATGCGGCGGCCTATTAACACTTCACGTTTTAAAATCGTGTAAACATAATCCTTTGTTACGTCTAAATACATGTTAATTTCTAGACATAGACTACAAACAGCATTGTAAAATACGCTAAAGTCGGAATCACACAAAAGGAATTCTGTTGAACATTATAAGACTTTAGCAGTAACATGTTAAGTATTCATAATGAAAGGTTGAAACGATATTGTTGAAAAGTTGTATACATTTTAGATAGACATGCGACACAGGTGCAGGCAGCTGGCGTCGAGTTTCAAAACAACCTCTACTACTATATTATCTATAAACACTCTATAGATATTATGGTGGTATAAGTATCAAATTTAAATTTATAAGTTCAATTGTCACTACAAACACTCTTGAATCTACAATGTTATATGACATGTCTGGATATAATTTTAGTTTGTGTATGTTTCTAAAGTCCATCGCTCTATAAACCATTATTCCTTAAGGGTACTTTTCTGGGATATCGACAGGAGATGATTGCCGAAATGATAATCCGCCAAACGAGCCATCGAAGACAAAATAGACAAAAACGTCGATTAAATAAATGCTATGCTTGTAAGTTAATAAACAGCCAGTACAAATTAAAAAAAGTGTTGCTGTTAGTGTGGTGTTTTTTTCTTTTTTGCACTTTTTGTCTTATGAGCCTTAAGTGTCGGAGAAGCAAGCAGCAACTTGATACTAAGTGGTAATGCCGCACATGGATTACAGCAACAACGGTTGTACAGCTAAGTCACTGCCTGTGGTAAGTCATGGATTGGAAGGAACAGGTTAAGAAGAAGAGCGGGAAGGAGGTTTGTTCCTCTCGCTCACGGAACGAACCGCAGAAGCAAATTAATATATAACAGTTGTTAATTTTCTATGCAAGTGTGGTATTATGCCGAACGAATGACCTGATTATGGCTATAAGCAAAAACTTTTTGTTTACTTTTGGTGACAAAATCTCGTAAACAATTTATCGCGTGATATTTGAGAGGAAGTAATATTTTTAAATATATTTGCTAATCACTCAGCATGTACCATCAACACAACCACACAAAATTTATAAAATGTTATTTATTTTGATACTAAGGGATTATAAAATCAATATGTCAGCATAAAATTGCTGTTTGTGGCATTTTAAACGAAGCAAAAAAGAGCTAATTGGCCTTTTCGTAGTGTATGGTCTAAATATAACATACCCGATCCTTGTACGGTAACAGAAAAGGCGATCACTGCCAAATGAGCGGGCTGCCAGGACCGAGTCTTTGAATTAACTGGTCCGCCTGGAGTGGAGGATTACCCTTTTGGGTATAGATGCCCCGGTAGTATTCGTTGTCGGAGCGATGTTCGCACGTGGTCGTCTTCCCTATGGGTGAGGGCCTAATCTCTAGTCTAATTACCCGTGGCCTCAGCTAAGGCGGCATCAGGCAATAGCTCACTGGCTTTACGTATGTTCATCTGCACCTGGTAGAAAACTTCGATTGTGGTTATGATGTGGTTTACCAAATAAATCGAAGCTATCTTTATCACCTAGATCTGCATTACTATTACTTTTTTTTTTTTTCAGGCTGTGGCAATGCTTTTGCGCACCGCCGCCGGTTACAGACAGGGGAGTGTGTGTGGGACTCGCCGGCCACAGAAATGACCGAAATACCCACTAAAACCACAGCGGCCCCTTCCGCGCTTTTACGGGGTTTTTTTTTTTTTTTTGTGGGTGGGCCGCGGTCGGCGCGCCTCCGCACCACTCCGTCCGGGGCGACAGAGGGGCTTAAGCACGCAACTCCCGCGACCCACCCGAAAACCACGTCGCCTTCGTCGTTGGGCCGACCACTGGAGCAGCGTTAACTTGTCGTCAATGGTCGGCCCGACGGAATACCCCCTGTTGGGGTACCCTCCCATCGACCAACGTCCCCCCCTCGGGGAGGACGTCGGTCTTTCCTCACGCGGTCGGCCTCTCGGCGGGTGACGGACTAATCCCCGGTCACGTCACCCGCGGCCTCGGCTAGGGCGGCATGCGGCGCAGATAGTTGCGCCTGCGCCGCCCCAGTCGCCGGCGGCGGATCTCCTCATCGAGGCTGCGCTCCTCACGCAGGCGATCCGCCGCCTCCTTCCGCGAGATCACTGTCTCGCAGAAGGCTGCGACCGCGTCCCAATTCCCGACGCTGTCGACCATCGCCCTAGCGATAGCCGGCAGCGTCAGGTCCGTACCGATGATTGCGACGAGTTCACAGCGCTGCACTGCCCAAGCCCCGCAGGCCTCGAGCGTATGGCGCGCTGTGTCCTCGTCGCAATCGCAGTGGTGGCAGGACGGTGTACTCTCCCTCCCAACGACCTTGTGCAGGTATTTGGCGAAGCACCCATGCCCCGTCAAAACCTGCACCAGTCGGAAGGAGAGCACCCCGTGCCGCCTCTCCAACCACTGCATCAGCACCGGGCGCTTTTACGGGGTGCCGGAGAGATCGTCTGACACTATTCTTTATTTATATATATATATTTCTATCCCCGACACCCCAATGCTTGGCCGTCTGACCACGTCCTGTCATCATTTAGAGCGGTGGGTGGAGGAGCGCATAGCGGCGTCTCCTCCTCCCTGGTCGTCGCCGGTGGAGCGAGTCAGCGGACGCAAGCGCCTCGCGTGCCCGCTCCGCGGCCTCCTTCCATGTCATGACAGCCTCACAGAAGGAGGCCATCGACGACCAACAGCTGTCGCTGCCGAGCATCTTGGAGATGATGGTCGGCAATGACAGGTCTGTTGTTCCCATGTCCATTGACAGGACGTGGCGCTGAGGCCCCCAGGCGGGGCATACTTCCAGTGTGTGGCGCGCATCGTCAATTGCCGCGCCACACTCATGACATCCTGGGGCCTCTTTTCTTCTAATTTTGTGCAGGTACTTACCGAAGACCCCATGTCCGGTAAGCACCTGCACCATCCTAAATGTAAGGCTGCCGTGCCTTCTCCTGAGCCAGCGGTGGAGATGTGGCACGCCCGCCTCCACAGTCCCCCGCCCTGCTACGGGGGACTCCAGCTCTTCCCTCCACCGCTGGATTATTTCCCTTCGGGCCACTTCCTGGGCTCTGCGCAGTCCCCTTATGGACACTTGCTCCCTGTTGGCTTGTGCTGTGGCGCGGAACCGGTACACTTCCGCCAACGCCTCCGCCACCAGTGGCCAAGGCGGGTCGCCTGCCAGCAGTGTCGCCGCAGTCCAAGACACAGTACGGTAGCCCCTAATGGCCCTCATCGCCATAGCCCTGCATTGCTATTACTTAGTGAAGCAATAGTTTTTGTATCATTACTAGTTTTTGTATTATCTTTGTACTAGCAGCCCCCTGCGAATTCACCCGCAGTTCCCCGTGGGAATATCGGGATAAATTATAGCCTATGTGTTATTCTGATATGTAGGCTATATTATTGTAAAGTTTCATTAAAATCCATTCAGTAGTTTTTACGTGAAAGAGCAACAACCACCTTCACATCGTCACATCTTCATATCCTCACATACTCACAAACTTTTGCGTTTATAATATTGGTAGGATTATTTAATCGCGTAGTAAGGGAGTTTGAATATCATGGTCACCACCCCTTCCTTTCCCATAGGTGATCGTAAAAGACTACTGAGTGACTCAAGCAGATAACATCACTGCAAGAAAAGGTAAACTCATAATAAAACCCTACGTCAACACGGCTGACCAGCATTGTATAGCAGGTCATATTGACAGTGTGAAGTATATAAGTTGAGATAATGCTATTATTAGATATGAAATATTTTTTTAGTTTAGTGACGGTACGTGAATAAAACGTGACATACTTTCCTTTCTTATGATAACAAAAGACTCTCTCTCTCACTCTCTATAGTTTGGCCGAAGTAAATGTACTTACTAATAGCATCGTAACGACGCCATAAACGAGGTATTACATACCAGATGTTGCCCTTGCAAATCCACAGTACCTTGAAGTTTCCGAAGCTACGTTTGCAATAATTAATATCGCTTTACTTTTTAGTAATAAGGAGAGTTCCTTAAAAACCTGCCTACCCGTCTAAAATTTCTGTATGGCTAGAATTACCTATAACCTCTTTTTCGTGAGGAGATCAGAAGAGTTGAACATTAAAAAAGTGATTTGATTAAAAAAATTAAACTAACAAAAAAGTATTTACTGATAAGACTGAAATCGTGCCTTTAAATACACCTGATTCTTCAATACAAATGCGTATTTTATTACCTAGTAGCTCATAATAATTATACTAAACCACTCTTAGCTAGATAATTAAATGTTATTTGCATAAACAAACAAGGAAAACGTTGTGAAATTATAACATTAAGCGAGTACATAAATTTCCACCAGGCAGTCTGGTAAATTATTTCCCCTTAACCCATATCCTTACTAATATTATAAAATATTATAAATGCGAAAGTAAGGATGTTTGTTTGTTTGTTACGCTTTCACGCTTAAACCACCGAGTCGATTTGAAAAATTCTTTCACCAATGGAAAGCTATAATATCAGAGAGTAACATAGGCTATATTTTATCCCGGTATTCCCACGGGAACAGGAAATACGCTGCGGGTAAGGCGACTGAAACCGAAGCGAAGCGAGGGCGGGTTGCTAGTATGCCATAAATAAAGGTTAGGTAGAAGAATGCTTTTAACATTAAGTTTGTCACCATTTATATGTCTATATCCCAATGTTCTAACTTATATATATATATATTTATATGCGAAAGTCAATTTGTTTGCTTATTACGCTTTCACGCCTAAATCACTACAATGATTCAAAAATAACTAATGGAAAGCTACATTATCAACGTGTAATATAGGTTTTTTTCCGTGTGGTGACTAGAAATTGCAACCCGGTATGTTTCTCAACCCGGCCAGGCCTTGCATTCGTCGCCAACCCGGCCGGGCGCAGCGGACCCGTCCGGGTTGTATTAGCGATGAAATCTTTAAAGAATTTTATGAAAATTTTCTATATATGAATGGCAAAAGACAATGATTCAAGGTTAATATTTATTTCAAACTGGCTTATGAACAGTTATGACAATAATCAGTCTCACTCAAGTCTCAAAATCACACATTATACATATTGATTACTGTTACTTATGGACGAAAAAGTAACATTAGTATTGGTAATTATTCATTTTTATAAGTTTAAACAAGCAGGTATATCTCTTTACTCCTTATAGTATTAAAAATATAGTATTAAAATAAGAAACTAATAACACAGCTTAAAATACTAAACGTGTCATAACAACTTAGATTAGATGGATAGATAGATAAACTTTGGTAGCTTTGGTATATATAAGCAGAACAAATTCTTATGCTAAAAGTAAAGTATTATGTTTTTTCTTAAACGTTGGTTATTAAGACTACTGAGTGTTACTATTACTAATTGAATAGCGAAATGTTATAGGCTAGGCTGTATTGTAGTTGTAAACGACCAAACTTGTATAGTCTTAACTAACAAAATGTAACGTAAAATTGGTTACGTTACGAAGGCTTTATTAGTATATTATAACAAAACAAAAAGTATATTCTTACAAGGCAAAGGCTTGTAAGAAAATACTTTTGGTTTTGAAGGCTTCTTATAAAGCAAAACAATTATTTTTCAATGTGAAAGAATAATCTTAAAAAGCTGGCCATTCTTACCGGGGCCTGGTGGGTGCCTAAAAGGGCACCGGGCCCGGTTTGCAATCTCTAGTTGTGACGGAGTAAGAATACAATTCACTACTCCCTATATAACGTGGATGCCGTAAAAGACGACTGAGGGATATAATATGCATATAAAATCTATGTAAGAGAAGAAAAACTCGAAATGAATCTCTATGCCAACATGTCTGACCAGCATAGTATAGTAGGTCAAATTCCCTCCCATTGTAGAGGAAGCCCGAGCCCAACAATGGGACGTATATGAACTGAAATGATGAATGAATATAGTTTATATTATATCCCCCTATTCCCACAAGACAGGGATAAAGCAGATGAAACTTCGAAAATTTGTGAATATATAGGTTATAGGTCTATAATCATGCTCAAAAGGTCTTAACTTTGCAACTAATCCTCTAGCTGATGTCAAACTTTCTTGAAAACCACAATACCTTAGACAATGTAACCTGGTCGGTTTAATTTGATTTTTGATTGTCTTTGTTTTGTATTTTTTTCACACTAATATCAAGAAACCTTGTTATAAAGCTTTTATTGTTATGAATATGAGTACATAATATTTTTTATTGTTATTAAACTTATATTAACTTTAAAGTCAAGGTCCTCTTTTTGTGCAGTGATTATATATAGGGTATTTATTATATTCTGGCTGTGTGACTCACACTCGAGTCACCTTTTTAAAACAAAAAAAGACCTTCCGCCCGATCATTGTGTGTAAGCAACCATATTAGTGCAACGTTTATGTTTTGTTTTAGGCCATTTTAAGTTCACAAACATATTTTAGTCTTTCGAATTATGACAAATGCGTTTGGTTATGAAAAATAGATATATTAAACACATTTTAGACTATGCTGCTTAAAATTTAGAGATTAACGCTTCACAGTAGGTACGAATAACTAATTCGTACCACGTGACTAATTTTGTATTGGTAACCTAATAATGTAAAGACTCTAAGACCTTAAATCAGCAAAGGAATAACAATGTCATATTTTTATTTTTAAATTGTTTCAAACGCCTCAGGGTGCCTACATGGGCGAGAGCGGGGATTTGTCCGTCATCCGCAGAGAGGCTGACCGTGCGACGGCTACCGTCGTCTTGGACGTCGAGAGGAGAGGGTACTCCGCAGGCTATTCCGTCGGGCCGACCACAGAGAACAAGAAGCCCACAATCAATGATTCTGAAAAGGTAACTGCGAAGACAATAAAATAAATTCCATTGCCATTCTATATAATAGTATATAGTTCGGTCAATCTAGACCAAAAAATGAGAGTGAAGGTACATAAAAACTGATTTTCAGCTTGTTGGGATTTTATGCACCTTCGAATGTCTAAATTGACCGGACTAATATTCATGCGTTACAAGTCTAGATATCATCATTATTATCAAGCTCATGTCATCCACCGTTGGATGTAGACTTTTTCACAGAGGGGGAACAATTCCACAGTCGTTACGCTTAGCAAACAGGTTGGTACTTATTTGATGTTTTCAATGTTACAGACGAGTGCCGTTGAGCCTGTTGATCATTCCTCTTGCGCTTTCTTAGGCGGTTTTTAGCACTGCTATGGGCAAACAGAAAGTGATACATTGGATTCTTAACTCCACACCACCAAGAAATCAGAACGATGAGCGTAATATGATCACACTTTTCTCTGCAAGAGAAATATACCTACCCACCACCTCTATCTCTGATTAATTTGTATAAACCAACCAGGTAAACAGATCTATAATATGCACTATCGTGTGAGCAGCTTGTGCCGCGTATTATTTATCTTTTTTTATTTCCTTTAGAGGCAGATGAGCAGCCCACCTCATGGTATTTAGTAACTGCCGCTCATGAATTGCCACAATATCAGCGTTACAGCCAAGTCGTTACCTACCGTAAGTGCAGCATTGGAGGCAATTAAATAAGGATAGTAAGGAAGGAGGATCGGGTTTGAGCCTCTGTCTCTTTGACTCGCTGAACAAAACCTAGTAGAAAAATAGCTACTGCTTAGACACTTACTATCCCGGATGAGACCACACATTTATAGCAAACTATCAACAGACCAATTGACTAATTTCAAAATCTTATCACTTCCTAACGCCCCTAACTAATATAAGTCGAGTATCGGTGTGATATTTACGCGAAACTCTGCATTTTGAGGTGGTACGCTTTATTATCTAGAACCGCATTGCCGCTTACTATCAGATAAAATGCCGACTAGCACTAACGTATTCAGACTTAAAAAAAACGAACTTGTGTAATTAGTTAACGGTGCATACCTGATTGTACCGTTCGTTGAAGTAAAATGTTCATAGTGCGGTTACTATTTGATACCAATAGTAACCACAATGTATGACTACTCACACGCAATATCATATAATATTACAGATACATAATACTGACCTCAATAATACCAATTACAGTTTCATATTATTGTAGATATGAACAGCGTTGGATTAACCATGTTCTAACCTCCAGGCAATCGAATTCTCGGAGATAATTTTCAGGCGTTTGAAGATCATCTACTCTTTTCAAGTTCGCACAGGGGTGCATTTTCTTCCTAGCCGAGGACGCGGGTGACGTGACCGGGGAATTAGTCCGTCACCCGCCGAGAGGCCGACCGCGTGAGGAAAGACCGATGTCCTCTCCGAGGGGGGGCGTCGGTCGATGGGAGGGTACCCCTCAAAGGGGTATTCCGTCGGGCCGACCACTGACGTCAAGTCACCCTGCTCCGGTAGTCGGCCCAACGACGAAGGCGACGTGTCACAGGTGGGTTACGGGTGTGCGTGCTTACGCCTCTCTGTCGCCCCGGACGGTGTGGTGCGAGGAGTGCGCCGACCGTAACCCGGGATGGGTTAAAAATGGGGTGCATTTTCTAATTCAATTATTATACTTTTTTACGTTTATACGAACTGTCTTGACGGGTTATATATTAAGTATTAGGTTCATGGCCACGGGACAGGTCTTGTAAATGCCGGCAAACCCAGTAAAACCGTAAAAAGAGTTTTAATCCATATTCAAATTAAGTTTTTCACATTGAGCAACATTTTTTATTTCTAACGTGCATGTGCGGCAGCTCTAGCTGACATGAGGCCTTTATGCAATTGCTTACTCTGCTTAGCGTTTAATAGAAAGTTATAGATTCTATATGGAAATAGGATCCATGAACCAACTGAGGTACTTCACTTACTTCACACCATCATCATCATTTCAATTTATATGGATCTTACTGTTGGGCTCGAGCAGTGGCGTAGCGTGTGTCACTATCGCCCGGGGCGGAGTTATAATTTGCCGCCCTTTTGACATCGTAAAAATAATAATTGTTGGTGTTGGTAAGAAAAAACGTAACGAAATGAAAGAATTGAGTGAAAAATATTTATTTCAAAACTATGTAAGTACAGGTTGAGGGTAGCCCTGGACAAGATGGAGGCCATCCTGTTCCAAAGGCCCCGCATGGGCCCTCCCATCGACGTCTCGATCACCGCCAATTCGGTTGATATTAGCATCCAGGCGCATATGAAGTGTTTGGGCCTGGTATTCGACGGCCATTGGTGGTTCCGAGAGCATTTCCGCAGGCTTGCTCTACGGCTCATCGGCGCGGCGTCCGCCCTATCGTGGCATATGCCGAACGTGGGCGGACCGAGCACTACGTGTCGACGGCTATACGCGAGGGTCATCTGGTCGATGGCCCTGTATGGCGCGCCGGTGTGGGCGGGGTAGCTGATCGTCCGACTCAGGGCTCTACTGTGGCGACCACAAAGGGCCATGGGGGCCAGGGCCATACGTGGATACCGCACGGTGTCGACGGAGGCATCGTGCCTGTTGGCCGGGACTCCCCCGTGGGACCTGGAGGCGGAAATGCTCGCCGGTTTGTATCGGCGGGTGTCGGGGGTGCGAGTGGAGGGCGGTGTGATCTCTTTGAGGGAGCTCAGCGCCTGGCGCCTCGACACCCGCTGAGACGTCATTACCCGTTGGGCAGTCCGGCTGGAGAAGCCTCGGTTCGGTGTGCGGACCATGGAGGCCTTCCAGCCGGTGTTGATGCAGTGGTTAAAACGGCGGCACGGGGTGCTCTCCTTCCGACTGGTGCAGGTTTTGACGGGGCAGGGATGCGTCGCCAAATACCCGTACACGGTCGTTAGGAGGGAGAGTACACCGTCCTGCCACCACTGCGATTGCGACGAGGACACGGCGCAGCATACGCTCGAGGTTTGTGTTCGGTACTGGGTGAACTGAGACACGGTCTCAGCCTTTGCGAGGCAGTAGTCTCGCGGAAGGGAGCGGCGGAGCGCGAGCGCGAGCGCGAGGAGCGTCTCCTCGACGACGCAAACCACCGCCGGTGACTGGGGCGGCGTAGGCGCGACTACCTGCGCCTCATGTCGCCCCAGTCGAGGCCGCGGGTGACTGGACCGGGGATTTAGTACGTCACGGTCATGGGTTACGGGTGTACGTGCTTATGCCCCTATGGCGCCCTGGACGGAGTGGTGCGAGGAGTGCGCCGACCGTAACTCACCCTCCCCCCCAAAATATTTTTCTTCCAATTTTGCCGCCCTTCTAATAGTGGCGCCCGGGGCGGTCCGAAACCGAAGCTACGCCACTGGGCTAGAGCATGCTCCTTAATAGCAGGGAAATCGACTTACCTCATTGACATACCACGCTGGTCAGACTGGTGAGTATAGAGATCTATTTCGAATTTTCTTTCTCCTGCATATCTATACATGTTTAATCCCTTAATCGACTTTTACGACACCCATGGCCAAGATAGGGGGTGGTAAATTGGATTCTTATCTCATCGTCACAAGGAGAATTTATTACACAGGCTTACTATGAACACATTAATTTTAAACTTTTATTTTACATAGTTCTCCTCTTACCAACGAATTTGCTGATTTTCCTGAATTGTCTCATATGACAGCCGTAGCAAATGAAAGTGTGATGTTATTCTAACCTGATGCTATTCTAACCTTTCATACCACACAAAATGTGCAATTACAGCAAGAGCAAAAATGCTTGAGCGAACGCGATACCTCAGCGTCGGTTCAAAATAAACCAACCTAGTTTCCAATTTATTCTTTCTGATTCTTATCCAAAAATGTATACGGAATATAAAGAAACAAGAAGAAAAATAAAGGAAAACTTCAAGTGAATTCGTATGCCAACCTCTTTAACCAATTTAAGTCCTTCAATTGTAGAGTGCAACATTAAAAGGAAGGACTATAAAGGAGAAACAAGAAGAAAAATAAAAGAATACTTGAAATAAAATCGTATGCCAAACACTCTAACCATCGGAAATCGATTGTCTTCCAATTGCAGAGTGGAACTTTAGAAGGAAAGACTTCACACAAAGTTGGTCATTGCTTTCTCTCTATTCAAATTCTCCTAACAGATCACATGTCTACGACTAGGGACACGATATCGAAACGAAAGTATCGATACTGTACTCATGTATTGAAGAAAAAGTATCGTACTCAATAAAGTATCGAAACAAAAATATCGATACTCCAAAGTATCGAGTACTGAGTACTTTTCCTAGAATCTAGGTCGTGATGAGCTATTTTTTAGGAATTTGTCCGTCTGTGTTTGGATTATAATATCGACATATTAACCACTTTTTAGAAGGTTCATTACGCTTTAACTAGGTGGCGTTACCATAAGCATGAGCCGTAACATCAAGTTTAACATGGATACTTTCTACAATTTATTCGAGACGATATCTGCCTAAAGTACTCATTGAATAAAAGTATCGAATAGAAAGTATCGAGTACAAAAGTATCGGTATCGATAGAAAAGTACTCGATACCTAAAAGTATCGATAATTTTTTTCGTGTCCCTATCTACGACGAGACTCTTCAGTTTTAGCAGGCGCATGCCCAACAGCTATATATGGGGTGAAAAAGAAAAATGATGATGCCATATCCTAACTAGCCTAACCTAACCTAACCTACATTTTGATTTTTGATTTAGTTTTAATTTATTTAGTACATATGATTAAAATAATAATTACCAAAAATAATAGTTTTATGATTGTCTATGATTACATGGATACGGAGCAGAAATTTAGGATAATTCTTGTTTATACAGTTAAGATAACGAGCTTCGACGGAGATTAGATAAGAATTCACCTCGTAATCCATGTCTTATAACGATGTGTTACTTTGGTGAAATAGTAAATTCAAAACTATGTTTTACTGTCTACAATCGCAATGACCTAGATATTTGGTGTATAATCTTTTTTTTTTCTTTTGCTTTTGGGCCACTCGGTTTGAGTATTTGCCAATTACATGTGTAGGAAGCTAAGGAATCTGAATTATTGATAATAGAAATTTAGGATAGCGGATATAAAGGAAAATCTGGTGCAAATGTTACGGTACCAAAGGATAAAAATTTATGAAAATGATATACATAAATATTATAATCTGATATTATTGGAAGAGAAAAGGTCGCAAGAAATTTATAAATATCGATATTATTCGAAGCAAGAAGTGTTAGAACGGAAGTAGGAAGAGGTATATTAAGTGAAACAGAGATGAGAATAATACAGTATGATCATATAAAGAGCAAGAAAATATAATATGGTTAATGTCTCCAATTTCTCCACACTCACATGCGTTAGATGAAATTATATGAATCGGTGTACACATATGACCAAGCCGCAGTCGTATAAAATTGTAGTGGCCTGTTTTCCAAGTTTTGCTTTAAAAAACCATGGTTTATTTGGAATGTTAGGTTGCACTAGAGAGTAAAGTCTGCCTTTGACCTGACAACTACTCAGCCAAACTTTTTCCCACGAATCTTTTAGATATAAAATAGGTAATGCCGCCAAGTCATTATAATAATTTAAATACGGGAAGGTATCACCATTCTCCACAGCATCATTTGCAAGATTGTCTATCCTAATATTACCAGGGATGCCAGAATGGCCCGGCATCCAAACAAAAGAAACGTTAATATCTTTTTGTACGCATGTGTAAAGTAAACTTCTAATTTGAATTATAACAGGAGAAATAATTCTACGCGAGAAAGGAAAACATTCTAAGGCTTGGAGTGCACTCTTAGCATCAGAGAACACCACAGCACTTTGAAGTTTCATAAGTAAAATATATTCAACTGCTTTTAATAATCCAAAACACTCGCCTGTGAAAACTGAAGATTCTGGAGGTAATTTAATTTTTTGAACAATATTGTAATTGGAATGATAAACCCCTACGCCTACACATCCTATTTTTTCAGATTTGGAAGCATCTGTAAAAATATAGTGCCAGTTCTTCCAGTAAGTGTTAACAGAATGCTTAAAAGAAAGCGGTGCTAACGCATCATATTTTATAATACCTAAGTTAAGACAAATATCGGGTATCATGACTAAGGATTCAAAAGGTGCACAAAAAAGCGAATGGGATGATGAATGATAAGATGGCGCTTCGAGAGAATTGAATCTCTGATAGCTTTTAATGAGAGCAGGGGAACTTTTATGAGCCCAATATCCGGAGGAAATGATCTGATGTTGAAGTTGTGCAAGTTTCAAACGTAATGGATGTTTAGAATATTGGCAACACCGTAATAAAAATTTGTCGCATATATACTGACGACGTAAATGCAAAGGAGGGTCCACTAATTCAACTTGTAAGGCATTATTTGGAGAAGACTTCATAGCACCAGATATAATTCTTAAAGCTTTGGATTGAATCCCATCCAATCTCTTTAAAGTATTAGCGTTAGACATTAATAGGAATGTACCATAATCAAGATTACTTCGAATGAGTGCATTGTAAAGTAGCTTTAATGAGTAAGGGTGAGCACCCCACCAAACGCCGCAGAGGCATCTTAAAATGTTAAGAGATTTTTCACATTTTGCCACGATGTAGTCACAGTGAGCAATACCAGAAAGTTTCGTGTCTAAAATAATTCCTAAAAATTTTATACTATTTTGTGAATTAATTAAATTACCATTATAATAAATGTTAATAGGTGGTGGAAGTCGCGATCTTGTAAATAATACGGCAGTACTTTTATCAGAAGAAATTTCTAAGCCATTGGCATCCATCCAACATTTTAGATTTTTAAGGGAATAAGATAAGCAGTGACAAGATTGATCAATAGATTGGTGCGAATGATATCACAGTAAGTCGTCTGCATATTGAAGTACTCTAACGTTTAAGTCTAGGCAAGATTTTAAATCATAAGTATAAATATTATAAAGAATAGGGCTCAGTACGGACCCTTGTGGGAGCCCCTTATTTACCACTCTGTATTCATTTAAAGAACCTTCTAAATAAATATGACGATCTAATAAAGAATTCATAATAAAATTCGTAAGAATAACGGGTATATTTAATAATATTAGTTTTTTGTATAAAATGGACAAAATAACGTTATCATAAGCAGAAGCAATATCTATAAAAGTGGCTACTACAGACTCATTGACTGAAAAAGCCAAATGAATATCGGTTACGAAAATACTAACACTATCTATGGTACCTCTCCCTCGTCTAAATCCAAATTGACTTTCACATAATAAATTATTATTCTCAGTATACCATTCTAGACGGTTTTTTACCAGATGTTCAGTAATTTTCATGAGAACGGAAGAGAGCGCTATAGGGCGGTATGATAACACGGAAGATGAACTTTTACCAGGCTTCAATATTGGTAACACTAATTGAGATTTCCACGAAGGAGGTATTTTGCCTGTTATCATAATAGTATTTATCATGTTAAGGTAATAAACAAGAATTTTATCTGTAGCATGTGAGACAAAAGAATACGGAATACCATCCATACCAGGTGCAGAATCTTTTACCTTAGCTAATACGCCCTTAAGTTCAGTAATTGAGAAAGCGGTATTTAAACCTGATAGATTATTTGAAATTTCCACAAAACATGGAAGCATGACTTTTTCAGGGACAAACGGAGGAGCTAATTTAGTTAAAAATTGTGTTTGCAAGTCGGTAGGCAGTGATGTTGGAGAAGATTCTTTGAAAGCAGATCTAAATTTTCTGATATTTTGCCAGACTACAGTAGATGAGATATCAGGAGAGATTGATGAGCAAAATGATTGCCAGCTTTGAAATTTTTTCTTTTTAAATAATTTACGGGTTTCCGTGACGACAGTGGATAAATTTTCAAAGTTTTCATTGGAAGAAAATTGGGAGTATTTTGCTTCTGCTTGCTTGCGTCTTTTAATCGCGTCTGAACAATCTTTATCCCACCACGGCGGAGACGGAATAATACCTAAAGCTCTATTTTTGATAGGGAAGATATCATTAGCTGTTTTAATAATTGCCTTGGAAAGATCTTCCGCACATTCAGATACATTAGCTGACGTTAATTCTGGAAGATGCAATATCTCTTTGTCTAAAGATGTTTTAAAAGTATTCCAATCAGCATCAGCTAATTTATATCTAAGACGAGGAGAGTGAGAGATGAGGGCGTGAAGTTTTAAGCGAGGGGAAAGAGACAATAATCGGATAATGATCACTACCATATGAATAAGGAAGACACCTCCAGGATATTTGTGAAGCCAAGCTACTCGAACAGATAGATAAGTCGGGGGCACTAATACCTTCGTGAGGCGCAGAACGACGAGTACTACATCCCGAATTAATTAAACAAAGATTATATCTATCTAATAAATCTAAAATCAAATTACCAAAATAATTTGATGTACTACCCCAAGAATGATGTTGGCAATTGAAATCCCCAAGTATAACAATAGGTTTAGGTATATTGTACAAAATATTATTAATTTCATTGAATATAACAGACGATGGGCGAGGAATATAAATTGAAACGAAGCAAACATTATTTACAATAGCAGCAATTATAGAAAAATCATTGCTATGTGAAATAATGGGAAAATGTGAAAAATGCAAGTTATGTTTAATGAGCAGGGCAACACCACCATACCCATCAAAACGGTCTTCGCGAAGACAAGCATAACCAGATAACCTAAAATTGAAATCTGGTTTAAGCCACGTCTCTTGAATAGCTACTATAAATGGATTATATTTATTAATTAGATAAATTAAATCAGATTTCTTAGATATGATGCTGCGACAATTCCACTAAATCAGAATGTTTGTACTGTCCATTGTCGTTTGAAAAGTGGGGTTGAGAAATATCATTATTTGTGAGGGCAGCGTTGGACGGTTGAATAAATTTTGACTGAGAAAGAGTATTGAGTAATATTATAATCAATTCCTTGAGGAGGAGGAATTGGATAATTCTTCGCTTAGTGGTTTAAGAGCGGAACCATTTGTAAAAGTCTTCATATCATAGTCTCTAATAAGAGCTTTATGTGCCCCAATATCATAACCACCAGTTGATTTAATTTTTGGTTTAGGTTTATTTACAACAGTTTTTTTTTTATATGAAGTAGTAACAGGTCAAGATGAAGAGTGAATAGAATGAGTGTTAGACGATTGCGGCAAAATATTAGAAGTTAATAAAGCATCAGCATATGAGATTTTCGATATTGGGGCATGTTGTTTAGAGGCTTCAGAGTATGATAAACAACTCTTAGCCATAGTTTCCTTGATTGATTTTTTGTCTTTGATATTCAAGACATTTATTACTTGTTGCCATATGATGACCTTTACATAAAATGCATCGAATATCCTCTTCCTCCGTATTACAACCGTCACCAATGTGATCTAAACCACATTTGTAACATCTTGGACGAGATCTGCACTGAATTTTTACATGTCCAAAACGACAGCAATTAAAACATTGTATTGTGGGATAAATGTATAGTTCCACAGGAAGAGCATTGTAGCACATGTAAATGTATTTTGGTAATGTTTGGCCATCAAAAGTTACTACTACTGATTCGGTAGGCTTAAGTTCTGTGACATTATTTACAGTAATTTTTCTTTTTAGTCTCCTAACTTTTAGAATGTTACCACAGCCATAAGGAAGGTTGATATTATTAATGATATCATCCTCTGTATAATCAGCAGGAATACCTCTAACAATACCCATGCGTGTCACTAAGAAAGTTGGAATGAATGCTTTGTAATTCTCCCTGTCAAGTAGTGGTGAGCTCAAGAAAGTATTAGCATCATTGTAGTGTTCAAATGCAATAGATATTCTGTTTCGACCTATCCGCCTAAGGCTGCCATTAACAATATTTTTAAAAGAATTATTCTTTAAAAAACGACCAAATGTGTAAAGATATATTATCATCAGGACATAAGATTTTCTTCTGAACATGAACAATAAATGGTGAGATATCTGAAGGTTCATATGACAACCTTGCAACTGATGGGGATGAATTAGGTTTTGGCTTATTATTATTACTCTCCAGTTGGTTATTTGTATTTTCTATATGGCTAACATTTTGTTGGCACTGTGACTCAGACATGCAGTCACAATCAACGTCTTTTAATTTACTAGTACCATGTTTGCGTCGTCGCTTGTTACAGTGCCGACAAATATGGTGACGAGATGACCTTTTGCGTTTAATACCACTGCTGATGCTGGAACAGTCGGTATCCATACTGTCCGTGTTCGCAGCATTGGTCAATGTTACATTGTATCCAACGTCGGGCGCGGTGCCCCCCAGATCATCCGGGGGATCCATATTAAGAAAAAAAACTTACCCAAATCACATATAAGATGAGCACTAACTACAGAAATAAAGAATATACAAGTAAATGAACTATATGTACAATAATATTTTACAAAACCACCAGAAAACAACAGTAAATTAAAATTTACAAAAAACTCGCGACCGCCAAACTCAAAGATTCCCGCGCTTTTTTTTCTGTATAATCTTAACATTAGGTGCAATCTTGTTAAATCATAGATTTTTTTTAATAAAAAGCGATCGTCATAATTTGTTCCATACCAATACCAATAAATATCAATTTCTTAAAGTGAATAAAGAGGAATAATAATGTACAAGAGTACACCTACAAATGTACAAGAGTTTTCGCAATGGGGATTAGACCGTTTAAATTACTTGCATTTTTTGTGTTTCTTTTGTTTAATTTTAAGTTCTATCAATAAATTCGATTGAATGTGTTCAGCTTGTATACATGTAACTTAGTGTGTGATTGTCAAAATTAAAAAAGAAATCAGAGACAAAGATTTGACTTAAAAAACTTTGTAACCATGTCATAACATTAAAAAAAACTGCTACAGACACTAAATCAATGTTCTAATGTTGCCAGCTTAGTATCACCTACTGTTATTGGGGGCATATATATTTTTTTCATTTTATTTTCAAACTATCTCATAAATACCTTTTATAGAACCTAAAGTCAATTTTGTACCAAAGCTAGAAAGTTGAACTCGTAATACTTTTATTTTTCGAAGTTGCTTTTATTACAATGAATAATATTTTAACATATCTCGTATGACACTTCTGAGAAATTAAGGGGAGATGACATATTACACTATTGTTTTGTTAGGACATGGATCAAATTTATATATTCAGTACCAAAACACGTTAACTTACCACTAATCTACTAATTTATTATTTTCTACAACAATCAATAAATCAATTTATTTATTATTGCGAAATATGGGTACATAAGATGTTACAAATAATATAAGTCTCACCATAGTTGACCTTACGGTATGCAATCAATGTACAATTTTAACAAATATAATAATCAACATAATAGAGTAATGAACATAATAGAATAATTAACACAATTAAATAATCAACATAATAGAGTAATTAAGACAATTAAATAATCAACATAATAGAATAATTAACACAATAAAATAATCAACATAAAAGAATAATCAACACAATAAAATAATCAACATAATAGAAAAACCAACATAACAGAATAGTCAACAATTGAATAATCAAAAATACAAAATAACATGTCAAAAATTATGAAAATCATTGCCATTTATAGTTTGTCATTAAAAAATTCTGCTAATGAATAATATGTTTTCTCTATTAATAATTAGCAGGTACATGCTTGTAAATTTGTTGATCGTCATCGTTATTATTAATCTCTATTGAGGAACTATATTTATGGTTCCCAAATGTTCTCTTCTTATAGTCTTATGCGTCTATGTCCCTTAATCATCATTATTAGAATAATTGTATGAGTCAATTTATTGAAAAATGATAAGAGACATTTTTTGTGCATCGTTAATGATGTTAATTATAATAGGTTAACCGCTTTTATTGGGTTAGGGAGAGAAGTGTAAATAACTTGGCAACATTATAGTATATTTATCCTATTTGTGTAGGTAGTTTCTTTTGATTATTTTTATTATATGGGTTCTGTGGTCACAAAGTATATTCGTCCGTCCAAAATGGCGAACGCGGTAACTTCTTCAGAAATTCAACAATTTATTAAAGATGCCATTTCTAAAGACAAAGTAGTAATATTTTCAAAGTCATACTGCCCCTATTGCGATATGGCTAAACAAGTAAGTACAGATTAGT
Organism: Lymantria dispar; assembly: GCA_032191425.1. Lineage (NCBI taxonomy): Eukaryota > Metazoa > Arthropoda > Insecta > Lepidoptera > Erebidae > Lymantria > Lymantria dispar. The sequence continues at coordinate 16,866,659 of CM063458.1, forward strand.
TTTATGACTGTAATTACTAAGTCTCAACTCAATGATAACAATATTTTCTATGTAAGTACGTCGTATTTATTAAAATGTGTTCAAATCGTTGGTACTCAAAAAATAGATTTTCTTAAAACATTGTGAATCTACATAATGCCAAACGTATGTTAAATTTCAGGTCTTCAGTAGTTTGAAACAACCTACAAAAGTTTATGAATTAGATGAGAGGGATGACGGAAGCGTTATTCAGTCTAACTTACCTCAAATAACAGGAATTAGAACTGTAAGTATTATATTTTCCTTTAACCTACAGTAAAATGACTCATATTTTCGAACTATGAGTCAGCTTAGGTCAAGTTGTATTTGCCCGAAAATATGACGAAATATGATGTCAGTTACACCCGTTCTTCTGCGGATTTCTGTATTTCTGATTCTATCCCGCAAAGAAATCCCGAGCATAGCCCGTTCCATAGCACGCTGAGCGACCTTGAGCCTTGTTATGAGGCTTACATTTAGGGACCATGTTTCTGTGCAGTAACTCATCACTGGTAACACACACTGGTCATAGACCTGTGTTTTCAGACACTGAGGTATGTTGGACGAGAAGATCCTCTTAAGTTTCCCGAACGTTGCCCGAATAGAGTAATAATCTATAAATCTAATATATTCATAGTTATCAAATACACAATTACATGGTATGTTAATACTATATGTAAGTAAATATACTATGTATATATAATTCATCATCTCAGCTCATATACGTCCCACTGTTGGGTTCGGGCGTCCTCCATAATAGAAGGGCCATTGACGTACTATACCACGCTGGCCAGAAGTGTTGGCATAGGGTTTTATTTCAAGTTTTTCTTCTCTCGCTTAAATGTTATATGCGTTTTATATCCCTTGGTCATCTTGTATGATCACCCACGCGTAAGATAGGGGGTGGTGAATTGCATTCTTACTCCGTCACCACACGGAATGTATATATAATTAGGCCAGCTATACTCTAAGTGTGTTCCGCGGAACCCTAGGGTTCCGTGATACCTCTGTCGGGGTTCCGCAAGAATTTAGAAATAAAAAAATCAAAACACCTCTCTCTGGTCGCTCCGCGGCTGTGCGGACTCCGCGGCCGCGCGGAGACAAACCGCTATGAATGTTATTTATTTATTTATTTGTATTTGTATAAGCTTGTGTTACATTAGCTGGTACAATATCTCATAAGTTTGGTCTCAACAATTTTATACTTGTACAACGCGTTCGCTCTAAGTTTGCCGGTCTGTGGAATGCGCGTACCCTCCCCCACGTGACAACAAAACTTATAATGTGTCATAGTTTTACCCAAATATCTAACGTACACAATTTTTATTGTTACAATTAAATAAAAAATTTCGAACGTCATACACTCATACCTATCGCCAGCGGCAAACTTAAAACGAGCGGGTAGTATACTTGTAAGCGCTCAGTCTCTTTGATAAAAGCCGCCTCTGAATTAGACGCTATAGTTGTCAACTAGCGACTTTCGTCTCTAACTTCAAAGGATAAAGTCGATATTGTTTACAACGCTATTTTTAAATTTCTGTTTTTATTTTTGCTTTTTGTTTATCAAAGGTGCCGACTCGAGTATTTTCGAGAATATTTGAGATCGAGTCTAGGACTAAGTATAAAAGCGGCGATCGCGCGTTGGCGTCGTCAGTTGATGATTAGCGTTCGGAGCGATAAGTTACTACCTACTTACAAGCTCGCTAGCGAGAAACTAGTGTTCATTGTTTTACTGCCTGCTGTATTCTGTTGTCTCAGTTTTATACATTTCTTCCCTGTAGGTTCTAAATTTAGTCTCTTATACGCAGTAACGATTGTGCATTATTTAAACCCCACTATCCTGACTTGTAACATTATAAATAAAGAAGAATGGAACGTTGGCTTAAAGGTGTTAAACGTGTTCCAACAACATCTTCTAATGACGCTGAATGTTCAAAAGCAATGCGCGCGGAGAATTTAGCAATCACCGATCCAGAAGATGATGCCACGAGTGCCACGACGTCAAGGTCGACGGTTTCAAAGACGAAAAAAAGGAAGTATGATGAATCTTATATCAGTTTCGGATTTGTTGATTCCAACGGCTCACCTCTCTGCATGCTCTGTAGTAAACTGCTTCCTAATAGTTCCATGCACCTGCCAAATTGCGTCGACATTTAGAAACCGTACACCCCGAGACTAAAGACAAGAATAAAGAATTTTTTGTTCGCAAAAAAGATCAGTTATTAGAAAGTCAAAAAAATATGATGCATGTAACACAAACTACCAACGAAAAGGCCACGGAGGCATCATACTTAGTTAGCTATCGCATTGCACAAGCAGGTGAAGCGCACACTATCGCTGAGAAATTAATAAAACCATGTGTATTAGACATAACAAAATGTATGCTTGATGAAAAATCTGCAAAGCATCTTTCTACTGTTCTGCTATCAAACGATACTGTTTCACGACGAATCCATGATCTGGCAAGCTACGTCAAACAAGAACTAGTTACACGTCTACAAAATACACGATTCGCTTTGCAAATGGACGAGTCGACTGATGTCGCTGGTTTGGCTATCCTGCTGGTTATTGTGAGATATCCATATAAAAGTTCTTTTGAAGAAGACATGCTTATGTGTTCATCGCTGCTTACAAACACTACCGGGGAAGAAATTTTTAATAAAATAAATATATTTTTTGAAGAACATAATCTCAGTTGGAACAATTGCATTGACATTTGTACAGATGGGGCCAAGGCGATGACAGGTAAAACAGCAGGAGCAGTGTCACGAATGAAAAATAAAGCGCCTAATTGTAGTTCCAGTCATTGTATTCTGCATAGACAAGCACTTGCGATGAAGCAAATGCCGTCTAATCTAAAATTAGTTATGGATGAAGCGGTAAAAATAATTAATTTTATCAAATCACGACCACTACAATCCCGATTGTTCTCATTATTGTGTGAAGATTATGGCAGCAAACATAAAACACTGCTGCTCCATACAGAAGTGCGATGGCTGTCTCGGGGAAAAACTTTAACAAGGCTATTTGAACTTAGAGCCGAGTTACAAATGTTTCTTTCAGCAGATACTTCTTTTAATTTGAAGGACCGTTTGTATGATAAAACTTGGTTGTTCCGATTGTCTTTTATGGCGGATATCTTTCAAAAACTTAACGAATTAAATTTATCGTTGCAAGGTAAACAGACAACAGTGTTTCAGGCCTATAATAAAATAACTGCTTTTAAAAGAAAATTAGATTTTTGGATCATTTGCATTGGTAAGAAAGAAATAGAAAGTTTTACGTTACTCAGTGAGTTTGTTAGCGAAAACGACTCAGAAATGTTTGAAGATAATGTGTTTGAAGAATTGGTCCAATATCTCAGTTCGATGCGCGCATCTTTTGAAAAGTATTTTCCCGAAGAACACAATACAAAAATTAAAGTGAACTCCTGGATTCATAATCCTTTTTTACCCAACATGGAAAAGCCTGAAAACATGTCAAATGAGATATATGAATCTCTTTTAGAAATGTCATCAGACACAAGTATGGAGTCATTGTTCAAAACGACGCCTCTTAATGATTTTTGGTGCAGAATCCAAGATGAATATGCAATGCTTGGCCAAATGGCTCTGGATATTCTTCTCCCGTTCCCAACTACATATTTGTGCGAAACAGGATTCTCTACCTACGCAGCCACGAAAACAAAATATCGCAATAGACTGGACGCCGAAGCTGATATGAGACTCCAACTTTCTTCCATCAAACCTGATATCAAGCAATTGATGAAAAATAAAAAACAGTTTCATACCTCCCACTAGTTAGATTTTTTCTTTTTTAATGTTTTCTATTATTGTCCTTACCAAGTGGTGAAGTAAATAATAATTAGTAACTGATACATTGTACTTTTATTATGCTGATTAATATAGAATACACTTATAAAAATAATTGTTTTATTGTAGGGTTCCATCAAGTATTTTGCTTCCCAAAAGGGTTCCGTCATTTAAAAAGTTTGAGAACCACTGAATTAGGCAATCCCTATATGGGTCTCGCTGAAAATAGAAAGTTGTGCAACGCCATACTTTCTGTTCAGTAGTAAAACTGAAGACTTAAGAATCATCGGGCAAACCGGAGACTACATGAATAATAGAATAGTGACTTAGAGAGCTACTTTCTGTATCATCCCTTTGCTAGACAAATGTGGCGATTATAGCATTGATATAGCAGCATATGATGATGATGAATAAAGAACATTGCAGCTAGATAATTCCTGATAACGCCAGATCACAAGTTCCTACTAGAGCACCCACCATTCTCCTCTACCAAATTGGAGAAAAGGGATCCCCATACAAAGAACTAAATCGCCAACCATTTATTAGTAGATAACATGTCATGCTACTTACTGAAGGCAAAATCAGATTTTACTCGGACAATTTTTATCTATATTGTGTAACTAATTATTATACTTTAAAATGACATCATCATTGAGTTTTAATCAGTAGGTATGTAGAATAAATAAACAATACAATTTATTTTAGATTTTTATTTTGAACAAAGTATAGCCATATCATTTTCCTTAACACATTGAGAACAGAGTAGAGAACTCACTTCTACTTTTTCTCTTAGGCACCATATTGTCACTGGCATCAGTCACATTTACCTTGAGAAAAAAATCCTTTATAACACCACACTGCTTAAACATATTGGAACTGAGTTTAGATTTCAAGTTTTGGTGTCCTGGGTAGGGACATTGACGGGAGAGGGTACTCCCTCAAGGTATTCCATCGGGTTGACCACTGAAGTCAAGGAATTCTGTACTGTTGGTCAGCCCAACGATGAAGGCGACGTGCTATATGGGTGGGTTACAGGGTCGCGCGCCGCCTCGGATGGAGCTGAGCGGCGGGTGCGATGACAGTAGCCCACCCCAAACAAAAAAGGTTGTAAGTTTTCTTCTTCTTTCGAAACCACTATCTTCTTAAAACTATCAATAGAATATGAGTTTGAGGTTACTACTAATAATATACATGTGACGTAGATAAATTATTTCATGTGAATTTCCATTATCATTGTGGTTTCGTTAAAAGTTATTTTTGGCAACAGTATTACATGCTGTTTGTAAATGTGCGTTAATTGCACGCAGTAGAATGAATTGGTCTTCATGACTTAATAACTCGCTGCAGGACAGTAAATGGTAGTGACACAATGTATTCTTAACACGTTACCACATAAGTTTCAGTCTCACCTTATAATGAACAAGCTCTTTACTGCTACTTGCACTCACTTCTTCAATATGTATTTCTTAACTCATCATCATCATCTTGGCTCATTACGTCCAACTGCTGGGCTCGAGGCTCCCCTACAATAAGAGGGAATTTGACCTTACTATACCACGCTGGTCAGACAGCTTGGTGTAGAGTTTTGTTTCAAGTTTACGTTCTCTTGCATAGATGCTATATGTGTATTATATCCCTTAATCGTCTTTTATAACATCCAAGATAAGGAGTGGTAAATTGTATTCTTAATCCATCACCACAGGGACAACTTTCTTTTCTTTCTTAACTACCTACATTAAATCAAAACTTACCTTTCATTGCAATGATATTCTATGCTATGATCTGCTTATGTTCCTTTGTTGTCTCTTTTGTCAGCCCTTGGTTAGTATTGTTGATTAATTTAATTTGATTATTATATGAAGAATATTACCAAAAAACGTATGTGTAAATAATAAGGACTGATTACCACTAAGGGATATAGGGGTAATATGCTGATAACATCTATGCAAAAGACTAAACACTCGAAATAAAACCCTTCTCACTAGTTTGGTGTGGTACGTCAATTTCACCCCCATTGTGATGGAGGCACAGCCGTGTGAAATGCATGAGTTGAGAATTTTAGATGATGAATTTTATTAAGTTCATTGATTATTTCATTTCATCATCATCATATCAACTCATATACGTCCTGCTGCTGGGTTCGTGCCTCTTCTACAATAAGAGAGAAATTGACCTATACCATGCTGGTCAGACAGGTTGGTATAGGGTTTTGTTACGAGTTTTCATTTCTCTTGCATAGATGTTACATGAATATTATATCCCTTCCATGGGTAAGATAGGGTGAATTGTATTCTTACTCTATCACCACACGGGATAATTGATTATTTATGTATGTTGTATTAATGTTTCAGGTACCGCAAGTGTTTGTCAATGGCAACTTTGTAGGAGGTGGTACTGATGTGAAGGCTCTTCATTCTTCTGGAAAACTGGAGCCCATGCTTATTGGTTAATGATAAACATAATAAAACTTACATTAAATTTTTAAGTAATAAAACATCAACATGGGCAATTAATGAAGATTATAATAACTGCTTAAATTAAGTACAATTGTTTTTTGTTTTAACATATTATATTGACATCTTTTCAGCTGCTAATGTATACTTAGTTGATGTTATGTTGAAAAATCAAATTTATAAACTATTATCACAAATTTATTGAGAAAGTTGTTATATCTTTTTTACAAGTGCTTTTTAATTAAAAGTTTAATTTTATTGTTTTGTAATTCCATTTTTTGTAACAACTTAATTTTAGCTAAGAATGTCATACTGAAATGTTACTCTTACTAACCTATGGAGATTGGCAATCCTTTGAAAAAAATTTACAATAGATGCAATTCTTAGTCAGTATGATTACTGAATAAGAATACAATGGGTCACCACTACTTTATTTCGTGTATCAGAAAGATAGGTTATGGGATTTAAGCAGATAACATCACTGCAAGAGGGGAAAGTCCTATACCAACTCATTTGGCAAGGAGACAATTGTTCACTTTTGATTATTAATGTAATGATTGAAATTTTGCAATTGATTTGCAGCAATAGCAGATTGTGGAAGCGAATGTAAAAAGAGGTGTTGCACAATATTTTAAACTGATTTGCCAGAAGCAGAGCGCTAAATAAAACCCTATGCCAATTCGTTAAGACTATGCTGTAGCATAGACTAATAAAATAATCAATGAAAAGGTCTATACTAACAATTGAATGATTACCTGCTATTCTTCTGTTAATTTCCGAACAGCGCGATAATTTAAAAGTTACATGTAATGCGAACGCGATAATTTAAAAGTTATAATGTAATTGTGAAACTATTGAATACTGCAGTTGTGATGGATATTTTTGGACACCATTTTTATAGGAAATTTTGTGTATCCAAAGAATATTTGATCGATGCTACCGTTGCGTCATCTACATTTCAAACAAACATTAAGATTCTACCGGCAAGCTGTGGTGGCGACTACACAGTATTAGCTCTCACGTTCCTCGTGGATGTCGTAAAAGACTACTAAGAGTTTTCCATCATCATCATCGCAGCCCACATACGTTCCACTGTGGGCTCGGGCCTCCTCTACAATGGGAGGAAATTTAATCTACTATACCGTGCTGGTAAGGCATGTTGGCATAGGGTTTTCGAGTTTTCCTTCTCTTGCACAGATCTTATGTGCATATTATATCCCTTAGTCGTCTTTTACGACATCCACGGTAGTGTTGCCCAAAAAAGTCTTGGTCTTGCGAGACCAAGACCGCTTAATTTTTGCAAGACCAAGACCAAGACTGGCCCTGCAAGACTTGAGCAAGACTGGGCCTGCAAGAGTCTCGCGGTCTTGCATTTAATTCAAATCACCATTTCAGCTTATATACGGTTGAGCTCGTGTCTTCTACATAACAGGAGGAGAATCGGCCGTGGCCGGAGGGGAATCGCCACGGTGATCGGCCGTGTTGTTACAGGTCATACATGTCAAGTTTTCCTTCTCTTGCACCGATGTTATATATTATAGCCCTTAGTCGTGGGTTCGCAGTCACGGGTAAAATAGGGGGTGATGAATTATATTCTTACTCCGTCACTACACGGCAAGTCAAATCAGTCTTGAGATATCCATCTATTGGCCAATCGATTCCCAATGTTGGTGTTGGCTTTTCAGAATTACTCTTCGGAAAGGCTTAAGGACAAAAATACCGTAATCACGAGAGTGCTCTTGCCCATTATACATATTTATATATCCGTTTATTCATTAGCCCAACGACGTTCACTGTTGGACATAGAAATATGCCTACAATTAATCTATATAAATGTCCATGTAGGGACAGAGTACGATCACCATCAGGCAGTACATGAAGCGTTGCTCCCAGCGCTATTTTGCCTCTGCCACGACTCACCCCAATCCACTAGTGGTTGGGGCGGTAAACTACGTCCCCTCAAAAATATTCGCGGTCCGACGTCCTCGTCATCTTCTTGAAGAAGAAGATGACGCTATTATGATCGCCCAAGAAAGCATCTACACAGCTCGCGCAGCGATAACAGTTAAAACTCCGCGGTATCGGCCTCGCCGTCGAGGTCGAAAACCGCGCCGCGTAAAAGTCATTAACCTAAACTTGGCCACGCCCACTTTGCTCTCAGCGACGGCCCGAGCCGAGGTCCGTTCCCCACAGAGGGGAGCCCTCGGGCGATGTTCGCTTAACTTACTTACCGGGTTGAGAGCCATCAGCGCTCACCCATTGACCGCGTTAAGCTGTCAAGGTCATCTGCGACCAACAGCTACACACACACAAAAAAAAAGACAGAGTACGAATATAATTCACCACTCTCTTACCCGTGGATGTCGTATCAAATCGGATCGGGCAATGGTGTTAGGAACCCATGAAAAAAAATTGAAATAAAAATATCGATTCGTTAATGAATTGAGAGACATGTAAGTTCTCAATTTTGTCATCGTTTTTTCGTGTAAATTGATTAAAATGTATAAAGGAATGATACTTAATCTACAACATATTCGTATTTTGTTAAATGTTTATTAGAATTTGAATAAATCAATGATTACGTTTGCATAAGCAAGACAAACTTCGCTTTAACATAAATCAGCTGATCGGCCGATGACCGTTGATGAGTCGCCTTTGTACCTACGTAACCATTGAAAGGTTCGCGCAAATCTAATACCTATTTATACTGTCGAAATTTTACATGCTTACATATATCCTGTCTGTACATACCTACATAATGCATAAAATTTAAGGCATAAACTCTTAGACACACATTTTTGTAATCACTATAACTTTTACGTTATATTGTTTTTGCGTAATATACATTCTAATTATGATCTATGACTGTTGAACTACAACATACATGAACCATAACCTGATACACCCTGTGTATATAACATATGTGCAAGAGAAGTGAAATTAGAAAGAAAACCCTGTACCAACATGTCTGACCAGCGTGGTATAGTAGATCAATTTTCCTCTTACTGGAAGGAAGCTTAAGCCCAGCAGTGGCACTTTTATGAGCTGTGACGATGACGACGAATATCATACATTTTACAAGTATTAAAACCATAAAATTTTAAATCAGTTTTATATGTTCTTGAATAAATAGTATATTAAGAGCTACATGGATCCAGTGGCCAAAGTATTTATATAAGCAATAGAGCAACAGGTTTTTTTAAGTATCCAGAGTATCAGTAACTAAACTGGAAATACAATAGATACATACCACTTAACTTGAAGGGAAATATAAACAATCGCATTAATTGTAAAATATCGCATTGATTATAAAATGACATAAAATTTATTGTATCAACTGCCTCGTGTGGTGACGTCTTAAGAAAATAGGGTCGAAAGTCCTGTCATAAGAGTAGTAACGCTGTCTAATGGAACCAGGGGTATAGAAGAGTAATTTTCTCCAGTGGTAAGTATTGTATTCAATAGTGAACTATAGGCTAGCAGATGGATAGATCGGATAGGATATTTGATTAATTTAGTTGGATTTTTCATTGCCATGATAAAATTACTGTTACGTTATTCTAACTACAAAACTTTACAAGACTCTTGCTGCAATACCAAGACTCGGGTGCGCAAGACCAAGACCAAGACTCGGGTGCGCAAGACCAAGACGAGACCAGGTGTGATGTTGCAAGACCAAGACCGGTCCAAGTCTCGTCTTGGTCTTGCATTTGGGCAACACTAATCCACGGGCAAGATAGGAAGTGGTGAATTGTTTTCTTAATCCGTCACCACACGGAAGGGTAGTTTTACATCGATCTCAGTCAATTGCATTTGATGCCATCTGGTTGACAATTACCATTCCAAGTGAGCTTGAGACGTCAGAGGGCCGGTCCTAAAACTTGCAATATGTAGGATGAGAGAAGGCAATATTGCGTTGACCTCAAGATGATCGGGAGTAATAACAGGATTATGATGATGTGATGACTCGCTTCTATGGGATAACATTAACGAGAAGTTCTGTAAAGTATACTCTCATTATTAGGTACTGTTTCTCGCAATATGTTGAAAACTATCGTCTTATCAATAAAAAAAAACTTTTAGGTAATGCGATAGTATAGGGCCACCGAATATAAAGACGGCACAGTACTGGCTGTGGGGTGACTTGTTCAGAGGATATGGATGAATGTTTCATCTAGCACTAGCTAGGCAATATTCCACTAGAAGATTAGTGACATTGAAATAATAGGTTTATAGCTACTTTAGGATTTCTTCTAAACATGTAGATATCTCACTAGAACACTATTCTTATTATTTTGCGGCTTGGACTATGTAATAATTGATTGAATTAGGCTATACATAGTGTACATCCATTATTATTTAGCCATGGAATATTATCTATTTCATTTGAATTAGACGCTGAATCTCTTATAGAAAATAAATACCTACGTGTTGAATCAATATTAAAAGTTCTGGCCGCATAGCAAGTTGACATTCTGGAGGCCACATAGCAAATTAATGTTCTGGAGGCCGCTCATCACATAGGAGTGGCAATTTTCATCCTATATCCTGTTCCACCTTGATCTAGGTACGGTTGAAACGGGGGACATTTGAAACAAAGTGAATATCTCTTTGTTCCTACATGTTTGCAATTATTATTATTTTGATTAAAGTTACAGTGCTTTTTTTTTTGGGGGGTGGGTTGCGGTCGGCGCGCTCCTCGCACCACTCCGTCCGGGGCGACAGAGGGGCGTAAGCACGCACACCCACAACCCACCCACGATGCACGTCCCCTTCGTCGTTGGGCCGACCACCGGAGCAGGGTTACTTGTCATCAGTGGTCGGCCCGACGGAATACGCCCTATTTGGGGTACCCTCCCATCGACCGAGGTCTCCCCCTCGGGGAGGACGTCGGTCTTTCCTCACGCGATCGCCCTCTTGGCGGGTGACGGACTAATCCCCGATCACGTCACCCGCGGCATCGGCTAGGGCGGCATGAGGCGCAGGTACTCGCGCCTACGCCACCCCAGTCGCTGGCGGCGGATCGCCTCATCGAGGCTGCGCTCCTCGCGCAGGCGATCCACCGCCTCCTTCTGCGAGATCACTGCCTCGCAGAAGACTGCGACCGCGTCCCAGTTCCTGACGCTGTCGACCATCGCCCTGGCGATAGTCGGCATCGATGATTGCGACAAGTTCACGACGCTGACCCTGCCCAAGCGGCGCAGGCCTCGAGCGTATGCTGCGCCGTGTCCTCGTCGCAATCGCAGTGGTGGCAGGACGGTGTACTCTCCCTCCTAACGACCTTGTGCAGGTATTTGGCGAAGCACCCATACTCCGTCAACACCTGCACTAGTCGGAAGGAGAGAACCCCGTGCTGCCTTTCAACCACTGCATGATCACCGGCCGGAAGGTCTCCACGATTCGCACCCCAAACCGAGGCCTCCAGCCGGACTGCCCAACGGGCAATGACGTCTCGGCGGGCGTCGACGCGCCAAGCGGTGAGCTCCCTTAAAGAGACCACACCGCCCTCCGCTCGCACCCCGACACCCGCCGATACAAACTGGCGAGCATTTCCGCCTCCAGGTCCCACGGGGGAGTCCCGGCCATCAGGCACGCTGCCTCCGTCGCCACCGTGCGGTACCCGCGGATGGCCCTGACCGCCATAGCCCTCTGTGGTCGCTACAGAAGGGCCCTGAGTCGGACGGTCAGGGACCCTGCCCACACCGGTGCGTCGTATAGGGCCATCGACCGGATGACCCCCGCGTACAGCCGTCGGCACGTAGCGCTCGGTCCACCCACGTTCGGCATAAGCCACGACAGGGCAGACGCCGCGCCGACGAGCCGTGGAGCGAGCCCGCGCCAGCCCCAGCGTCTCGATCCGCCTGACGATCTCTTCGGTGCCTAGAGTCGCCAAGCTTGCCGCCTCTTCTAGCGTCCCACCGCGGGCTGTGACGAGCGTGTCGTCGGCGTAACAAATCACGCCCAGCCCGGGCGCGAGGCTCTCCCTCAACGTCCATTCGTAGCCGATGTTCCACAGGGTGGGTCCGAGGACCGACCCTTGTGGGACACCGCACGTCATGGGCGTTCGCACAACGTTCCCTGTTCGGTTTGTGCAGAGGACGCTGCGCCCCTCCAAATAGTCTGCTACTAGCCGCCTCAGGTAAGCTGGCACCCCGTGATACCGGAGCGCCTCCCTGATGCAGTTGAATGGCAGACTATTGAATGCGTTGGTGATGTCCAGGTACACCGCCAACAGCACCCCCGCCAGTGACGGCCTCAGTCGCCACGGCCTTCAGGCGCAACAGAGCCGCGATCGTCGAACGACCCCTCCTAAACCCAAACTGGGCGTCCGACTTGGCGTTAAAGTCCCCCAGGACGAAGACCTGGCGCGATGCCATTCGCCGTAACTATAGTCCATAAAATATAGCTTGATCTCTGTGACAGTTGTCCTTAGTACAGTCACGCTTACGATGAAGTCCGTAGTTTTTTATCGATAAAACTATTTATTTTTATAATTATGATTTGAAATACTATCAATGAAAATCTTTTTGCATTTAAATCAAATAAACACTGCTTTTAGACTGTTTTAGTTATACGAAAGGAGTACAATCAAGGCCAGCGTCACTATTGTCATCATCACTGGAGCGTTCCTGCTGGAACAATTATCATTTTTTGCCAAAATAAGGATAGTCGCTAAATCAATCGATCAGTTGCGACTGTTTTATGAATAAACATGTTTAGTTTATTGACAATAATGCGTACATAATACTATCATTTATCCTGAGACAAAAAGTAGTCTTTTAACGTTTTATTAATTCAATTTATCTGTTGTAATTGTAAAAATTTATGTTGAAAGTTATGTATAGGTACTGTATTGGGTTTATTTCTTCTATGAATAATTTAATAAAGATCGGTTATCGATTTACGTATATCGACTGTCCCATCTCTTTTTTATTTTCAGTCCAGTATGACCTTGTAAGTGAGTAAGCGTTATTTTGTATAAAATATTTACTAGGTATTTCAGTACTTACGAGGTACATTTTAGGCATGAATATTAATATTTTTATATTTACAATATATTGCACTTTAGTTGCAATAAAACTGGCACGAAAATAATGAAAATATATGTGATACAAAATGAAATTGTAAACACGCTCGTTCAAACTTACTTCGTCGGTTTCGTTGACATCTGTCACAGAGATCAAGCTATATTTTATGGACTATAGGCCTCCATGATGGTGAGGGAGGTCTCGAAATCAGTCACACTCCTGTTAGGGGAGAGATAGACTCCGAAGAGCGTAATCTCCCCCCAGTCCGCCGCGACGTACTCGACGCTCCTGTCCCTAAGGGTCAGAGACGACGAAGGCTACGACGTGGAGGCGACGATTGCCACGGAGCCGTCGGTGCTACCCAGCCAGTTAGGCCGGTCGGGCATCACGTACGGGTCAGCGGCTACGGCTACTCCTATCAACCACTCTGCCACGCCTTGCAGGGACGCGTCTCTTGATGATTTAATGCCAATCTAGTATATCAGAGAAGTGCTATTATCAGGGGGTGCTTCTATACCTTAGGCGGCTGATTCCAGACTAATTGAATTGGCGCAGTGGTCCCTACATGAAGCGTTGAGAAGACTTTGTGCTAACATCTACGTTGTACTGCTCCCCGTTCAGTTCGTACTTGCGGGTGATTGTATGGTACATTAGCTGAGGCTGGACCCTCTACGGGCTGGACTTAATTTAAATAAGCGATACGTTTGGCCACACTCGTTATCAAGGTGGTGATTTGATGAGTCACGATGCTGCCTAGGGTAGCCCTATATAAAACGAATGATTTGCTGTTTCATAGACCTTGTTGCTATACACCTGTCGGTACAGCAATCATTGATGATTTAGTTCCACTCGGTCGAGGACCAAATGAAATATTTGGGTTTAGTTCTCGACGGGCGATGGTATTTCAGGAGCATTTTTATCAAATTACTACCCGGCTCGTTAACGCGGTGTTAAATGTTGACTTCAGTACGGGAGACTGGTTAGATCAATGGCCCTGTACGGTACACCTATGTGAGCGAGTTCTAGCCACTTGGTCCACTTGTTTTAAAAATTTCTTCTGGCACTCGCAGAAAGCCATGATGTTCAGAGTTACACACGAATACCGCGCCATGTCGACCCAGTTAGCGTGTGCTTTAGCCAGAACACTCCCGTGGGAGCTAAGGGTGGAAATACATGAAGCCCTCCCACAATTGTGATTCCAGCTGGGACACAGCAGACATACTTATGAGGTCTGTATTGCCTGGTTAGCATCACTGCCGAAGCTACCGACCATCATTTAGATCATAGTCGACAGGTCAGGAACTGGTATGAGGTCGCCAACTTCTGCTTGGCAATTATCTTGCGTAAGAACTCGGCGGAGCGGAGTCAGGAAAAAATCTTCCAAGCTGACTCGTTCCACCGCTGTGGCGTCGGGTGGTGGCTAGACAGAGTGCTTGCGCTTTACTATCTTTACGTGATAGAATCATACTTTCTACAATCGTCCATCTAATGTCGCGCACCAGTCCATCCAAAGCGAGAGAGCGGGAAGCCCAACTTGCTGAGGGTGTTTGCCTGTGGTGGGTTTTGGTCATGCCTTTAGTATAACCAAATCTCATTGCACGCATTCATACTCCCTTCATTTTCTTCACGGTAGGCAGCGACCTGGCAACAGGCCATGAATAGTATCACTTACCATGCGCTGTGCTGTTTGCTCGTTTGCCAACAACAGCAAATAAAAAACCAACCTAGTCAAAGACACAGATGGCTGAAACGGGGATTAGTCCTCCACCCGTAGAGAGACAGACCGCGCGAGGACGATACGTCCGAGTGACCCTGCACAACCTTCTTTGTCTATTCATTTTACAAACTATGAATTTTACGCTACACCCTCCTCTAAGGAACTTCACAAAAATATAAGTGACGGACACAAATTACGCCCAGTGTCAGAGCAACAATTTGTCGATCACACAAAAGATTTTCCGTCGTTGGAATTGAACCCGTGACACTGGCATGGTAGGTTGCAGAGGCGTACCCAGGTTCTGGCCCAGGGGGGGGCAAGTCAGATTTTTTATACGCTAGGTGCTATACATATAAAAGGAGAAGCTGACTAACATATCAACGCAGAGCCTAAAATATAAGAGCAAGAACCTTGAAATTTTGCACAGGGGTTCCCTTTATGGCGTACGGGAGCACTAAGAAAGGATTTTCGAAAATTCATCTCTTAACATTTTATCTTCTATCAGCTGCCCCCCCCCCTGCCCCTACCTGGGTACGCCCATGGTAGGTTGGTATCTTAACCGTGTTATCAGTGCAGTTAATTAATCATTGGCGTTGTATGAATTTATTACTTGTGTATTAAAGTGAAAAATATCAAAGAAGAATTCATTCCCTTACACACTTAGAAAAGAATAATCCTCTGTTGTTGATTTTCAGAATAATTTTCTTTTACAATGAGTCATTTTGTATCAATTTTTATTGAAGTAAAATCCTTTCTTAGTGCTCCCCTACGTTATAAAAGGAACCCCTGTGCAAAATTTGAAGTTTTTTACTCTTACAGTTTAGGCCCTGCGTTGTCAGACAGCTTCTCCTTTATATAAATATGTCGCAGCGTCACTACCTCGGGCGCCATATGTTAATAGTTTTTAAGAATCAATCGATTATGGAAACGTTAAGTATTATACTTGGGTGTGTTCGATACAACGTTGGCAATGATTTTTGATGTTTGTCGTTTGACCGTTAACGTTTGAAATATTACCGAGCTTTCGTTATTGAGAGCGGTCCGTAGACGTATTCTACGGACCGCTCTCTAGAGTTGGGAACGAGACACAAGAGCGATCGGTCGTTGTTGCTGCCACGTGGTATCAAATTCACATAAATATTGTCGTCATTGCTCGCTTAACTAATCTCGAAGCTATGCACGATAAACGCTAAAATGTTTCAACCCGACGCAGTCTACCCTACCGATCATACGCCATGCGAGCAGGCCACTGGTACCTGTCCTTGCCATCCATACCCTTTCGCGTACCTTCTCGAGTCGACGCCACGCATTGACATGCCAATCTCTTAACTGTCTATTACTAAATCTAATACCTACTGTTCTATCTGTTCGGGCTCAGTTCATTCATATAATCATAACTACTCATGAGCTAACTCACTTCAACCCTGTCAGAGATGAAGCTATAAGACACAAATAAATATGCCACTTATCTGCCGGTATCGGCCACACCTGTCTGAGGCAACATAATTATAATTTTATGAGTAGCTTTTTGTAAAACAAAATCAATACAATCAATTACACTACACGCTTACGCTCACACCGCACGCTGACGCTCTCACCGTACGCTTACGTTCACACCGCACGTTTACGCTCACACCGCACGCCTACGCTCACACTGCACGCCTACGCTCACACCGCATGCTTACGCTCACACCGGCACGCTTACGCTCACACCGCACGCTTCCGCTCACACCGCACGCTGCCGCTCACACCGCACGCTTCCGCTCACACCGCACGCTTCCGCTCACACCGCACGCTTCCGCTCACACCGCACGCTTACGCTCACACCGCATGCTTACGCTCACACCGCACGCTTACGCTCACCATACGCTCAATTGATGCACGCATACGCTATTGACTATCGTCTCCAGCCTCCTCCATGAGTAAGAAGAAAATTTACTTACTATATCATGCTTGTGAGACGGGTTGTTATTGAGTTTGATTTCTAGTTTTCTTCTCTTCCATAGTTGTTATCTGCATTATACAGTCTTGACGTTTTCATACCTTTGACGTTTTTAAGACACCCACGGGTAAGAAAGGGGGTGGTGAATTGTTTTGTTCTCCGTTACTACACTGAAAACTCATACATACACTCATTCATCTACAAGTATCCACTTGCTCGCATGTACAAATTTACAACTTATTGACATTATACATTAATTATTATATTGAGAGTTATTAAGATTATTCGTCATCATCTCGGCCTATATGTGTCCCACTGTTGTGCTCAGGTCTACTCCATAATGGAAGGGGAATTGACCTACTATTCCACGCTAGTCGGATGTGGTGGAATAGGGTTTTGTTTCGAGTTTTCCTTCTCTTGCACAGATGTTATATGCTTATTATAGCTTGCTTATTATAGCTATGCTTATTATATATCCCTTAGTCGTCTTTTATGACATCCACGGGCAAGAAAGTTAGTGGTGAATTGTATTCTTACTGCGTCACCACATGGAATATTCGTATTTTGTTACAATATAAATTACAGTGTATTTCGATTATAACGACGTCGGAGGGACTACTTCAATGTCGTCGCTATATCCGGAGGTCTCTATATCCGAAATCAGTTTTTCTTTTACAGTAAATGTACGCCTAGGAGCCATTTTCACAAGTTTAAGAAACACTGTTCACTTACTGGAAATAGCTACGTAACTGATTCATAATTTTAACTTCGCGCACATGCTAAGTAATGCTACACACAAACACAGCATTTGACCATCTGCGAATGTAAATAAAGGATAAGAAAACTTAATAGTTAAATCTTATGAATGAGACTTTGTGCCTTTGCCGACTCAGTCGCAACATCCGCAAGGAATTTCTAGGAATCTGTCCCAAATAGTTCATAAAAACAAGTCGGTATACCCGAATTAGGCGTTATATCCGGAGTTGCTATTACCGAATGAATTTCCTACGAAAGTATGCTTTAAATTCTAGGGATACAAGTTCGACGTCGCTATAACCGAGGTCGTTATTAATGAAATCCACTGTATATTATAATTTCATCTATGGTCTGAAGAGCGGGGCTAGACACTTCTAATACAGGCCTCGAGCCTAGTACGGGCTCTAGTTTTTATAAAGAAGCAACTTGTTATCACGTTGGTAGGTATAGGTATATATCTCGTGCGAGCAATAAATATATATAATTATTATTATATATCTCCATATGTTTTCACGGATACTTCCAATAGGAAAAATACCCGGTCCTTTGGTAGGCTTACGTTGGGGCATGGGTCCAACACGCAGAGAGGCCTTCGGAGAAATATAATCTATAAATGGGATAGGTTATGACACACCACAACTACATATAACGCTCGTGCACTGCCAAAGGTAGGTTTAAACTATTGTGTGGTGATGGTATCTATTATCTGTTTAAGGGATTAAAGGTTCGATGGACTATTTTAACTTAAAACTATTGATTTTTAATCCGTGGTCTTCAATCCCTTGTATTGAACGGTGGCAGACGTCTCGCCAACTCACTGAATAACTCCCGAATATTCCCCTAACCTGTCACACACGGACAATGTTTGCGTAAGTAGCTAGGGTTTCTAGGGGAACGATTTCAACGTGACAAGTCTCCGGAAAAAGGAGACCCCGTATTTATGTCCTCAAAAATGACATTTCTACCCCCGAGCATATAGCTCTGATGACAAGGCAAGTCAGTTTTAAGAATTTTGCGAACGCCCTTCGGTTTCTACTCCGACCAGCCAATAAAGGCAAACAGGATACGAGGCTGTGACCGACTCTGGGGCATTGAGGACTCGCAAGGTGCCCTGGCGTTTATTGCCCTTAAAGGAATTTTCTTGAAATACATTTTGTCTTTTATATCACAAGAACTTTATTTCGGCTCATATACGTCCCACTGTTGGGCTCGAGTCTCCTCCACAATAGGGGAGAAATCGACCTACTATGCCACGCTAGTCGTGTTGGTATAGGGTTTCATTTCGAGTTTTCCTTCTCTTGCATAGATGATATCTGCATATTATATCTCTTAGACGTCTTTTACGATACCCAAAGGCAAGAGAGGGGGTGGTGAATTGTATTCTTACTTTGTCACTACACGAATAATCAAAAGAACTTAGAGGGCCATAATTAGGGCGGTTCCGCACTACGTCCGATCCAAATCCGATCCTAACCCGTAAAAATATGGATCTAGAAAACTTGGATCGAATTCGGATATTCCTTACGCACTAGTCCGATCGGAACCCGTATAGATTTGGAACCCTATAGGGTATAAATTTGTCCCATATACAGGGCTTACTTTCAACATTTTCAATTAAAGTAAAACATCGTAGGGAAACATAATGCAAATAACAACGAGCGCATGCGCTCCCTGCCACACTGAACTAATACACTGGATGGATGCCTTATTTTTTGTAAGAGGTGGGCCACGGCTAGCGCACTCGCCGCCCGGATCCGTCCAGGGCGACAGAGGGGCGGCGCGCCTTCGTCATTGGGACGACCACCGGTGCAGGGTAACTTGTCTTCAGTGGTCGGAATATCCCGGTCGCGGGGTACCCTCTCCTCTCGACGTTCCCCCTGGGACGTCGGTACTGGATGGATGCCTGCCGCTTCACGTCACCCAGCCGCATACCGCGCCCGCCCCTCAGCCTGTCTGCTCGTACACAGCTCGGCTTTAACTCGGACGCAGTGCGCGAGCATTCATACAAATAATTCTATGGCTATTTCGATCCGTGAAAAATCTTCTCCGGAATGGAGATGCCAGAATGACGGAAAGAAATCGGATGACGGAGATCGGATCTAGTGCGTAAATTACCATAGAAATAGTTCTACGGCTACTACGGACCATATTTTCACGGATTCGGATCGGACGTAATGCGGAATCGCTCTTGTATATAGCGATTGATTCAGAGGTATTATTATTATTTCATTATTAACCCGCTAACATAATATTATCAATACGTTCATTTGTTACGTTTGCATGGTTTGTTTCAATGGACTATCATGAAATACATACATATATGGATACAGCTTGGTGGTACAGAGATGCGCACAGGGTACCCTAAGAAAAAGTTAAATTCATGGGCGACAACAAAATAAACGTTAAATGTTCACACGAACGAAGCTGCGGCCTTAGCTCGTTCAAAAATAAAGCAGACAAGTACAGATTGAATGACACTACAAACAAACACAACAAAAGAAATATTAAATTATGTTAAATTTATTTAAATCAGGCTGATCACCCCAGGACAAGCGGGAGGGCCACAATCGGGTCGAATTAATTCTAGAGATTTCTCCATAAATCCTTCAGCTGAAGTCACTTGTTCCCTCGCTAAGCGCTTTATTACGCACACGGGATGAAAACATCAGGCCTTCAAGGCCACTACGCGTTAGATGGCGAGGGGCCAAGATGTGTACCTTACTACGTAGTAATATTATATCTCCTATGTCATTGATAAAAGCGTCGTTTTTGCGTAACGCGATAGAGAATTGTCACAATTAAAATAAAGGTGTGCGAATGAGAAGGAAAATTCACATAGCCCGGACCCTTTTGATCGCAGTTGCCGCCGCCCTAGCGTTAGCTTTGCGTGCCAACCGCTAGTCGGCGCTACGAGCCCGCCCTAACATCATGTTATTTTATTTTATGTAGCTTAAATTTATGTAAACAAACAATATTGTAGTGTTTTAGTGCTGCTATTATTACTATTATATTTATTTACGAGTTATGTAAAATTAAGGCGCGTCGATAAGAAATATTAAGGTAAGTTATTTAATACACAGGCAGACCTGTATAGGCAAGCTCTCGATAAAGTGAAATCAGTTAAATCTTCACATTTTTTTTTTGTTTTAGCCAATACATAATTAATATATTTAACGTATATTCAATATAATTAGTATATAAAGATTTCTGAGGATTACGCGTGTACACATTGAAATAAAACTATTTTTACGGGTTTAATCGCCTTCACATTTGATTTTGAATGAAAAAGAAAATAATATAAACCTGTCAAAATCCTTAAAAATAGTTTTCACATGATAAGTATATTTTTAATGTACTAAATGTGTTGCAAACTTACTATATTTTACATACATTAGATACAATAATACTTTCGTGATAGATACTAATTATTGCATCCAGTTAATTTAGACAAGTGTTTTTAAAAAAATATTTTAATTGAGTGTGTGTGTTTTATAAAATGTGTAAGTCTCATATCGTTTATTAAAATAGGTTAGGGTAATAACCTTAAATTATATATTGTGTAAAATGGTATTTCTTGTTCAAGTAATAATTTAAATTATTATTAACCTGCTCATCGACAAATAATTATTATTTTTGTATTATGATGGATGGTTCATTAATATTTTAATAATCATTCGTATTACGACAATTTATCTCATAAAGGCAGCTTAATTTTACTAATAGTTTATCATATATTTTATTACTCTCATCATCATCTTTTCAGCTCATATGAGTCCCACTGCTGGGCTCGAGTCTCCTCCACAAGTGGGGGGCAACTGATCTTATTATACCAAGCCGGTCAGAAAGGTTGGTATAGGGTTTTACTTCAAGTTTTAATTCTCTTGCATAGATGTTAGATGCGTATTATATCCCTTAGTTCGTCCCTTACGATATTCACGGACGAGACAGGGAGTGTGAAGTATTTTATTACTCTATGAAGTGTTTTTTTTTAAAGAATAAAATTATTTATATCATGATTACAAAATGATATCTAACATAGGCATTTATTTATCAATAATACCATTTATAACGCCTAAGAAAAATGAAATCTTAAAGAAGAATCAGCAAATCAATTAGCTTAAAGAACAAAAGCGCCCATTTTTGTAGCACGTTGTCGCAGTCCCGTAGCAGTTCTGTTCGTGAATTTTTTGTGTTCTACTCAAAGGGGATGTTTAGGCGGGAAGGGCGAATTTGGTAGGGGTGGTATTCCGACGCGATGTGAATAAAAGGCGGGCGGCATACGGGCGCCAGCTCAGAGCGGTAGCAGCTCTCGGCTACGGCGTAGTACATCGCGGAATTATTGCTACGTAAAACTTTCAACATAACTTACGACGAAGAGACATTTTAAATTTGAACTACTTTAATTTTGAAGTTTTAATGGTTGATCCTGTGGCCAGAGAAATTAAATTCCTTTTGGCTGATTAATTATTTGGTAAGTTTATTACACGCATAAATGTTTATTCTTTTTTTTTAATATCTATCTAATACTTTTAAATATCTTTTAAAGGTACACTTAGAATCTGTTTAATATATGTACATTGCATCGGAGAATATTACACGAAGTGGTACAAGTTTAAACTTTGTATTCTCTTCTTAAATTATATTTTTGAGTGCATATATTCAGACATATCTACTTATATAAATATAAAATAATAAAATTAAAAAAGGGGTCTCTTTTTATCATTTATATTATTTATGTTATTTACGTTGCAATATTGTTCTTATACGTGTCTATTACCAAAGCATTCGACTGCCTTTTATGAAATTAGATCTAGGGCCACGCGAAAAATGTTAACATGTTCTGCAAGGCAAGTCTCAATTGGAGACTCAGACTTCAAAATATGTTATGTATAGACTCACCACCGTTACGTTAAACTAAAATTGTATGATCTAATATGCGAATATTGCACTTCTACCTATCAATTCAGAGGACAAGGCGTTTGAGAATACAAACTATTAAAAATACTATATATTGTGAATAATTTATAGTTATTTATTAAGTTTTCAAATTGAATCCCTTCATCTATCCACCGTCACCATACTCGTTAAAATTTAATGAATTTCGTAACTATTTCGCTTAGAATAATAACGTATAGAAGGATAGTGACGGTACTTAAGCGATCAAAAACATGAAGCCAAAATACTACATGCAGGCGATTACTCACGTACACACGCACACCACTATACAAATCATGAAATCAAATTTTGTTTTTATTAACATAAATCGTCGAGATACTTTTAAAAGTAATGTCAATACACTTTTATGTTTTTCAAATGTGTTGTGGCACCATTTGAATGCACAAACCGTCATAATTACCTATATATTTTTTAAGAGTTGCGTATATCCGGGCAGTACATTGCTTGTACATTACGGAACGGTTCTAGCGTAAGCTCCATTAGGCTCCAATTTAAATGCTTCATTTTTTGTGCGTGGACTTATCTTCTATACGTTATTATTCTAAGCTATTTCGCTATAGGCGTTTTTATTTAGACTTAGTATTTTTATATTGAAATTATTTTATGTGTTTTATATTATTATTCTATTCGAGCAACGATATTAAAATGGTTTTAATAGACTATGAAGCAAAAGTGACGAGTCGGATCCACGCCCACCAAGCGCACCTCTTAAATTTTTGATGTCATGTGTTAATTATCGTTCAGTTTAACGGAGAAGGACTTTAATGGAATAAAACGTTATGGAGCCTATATATCAGAGTATTATAAAAAACATTATATGTGTATAAAAAAATATATTGTCACTATTTTGTTACTATTATTTAGAAAACACGTAAAATAAATCATCAATTCCAAAGAAAACTTAACAAACTTTAAATATTATTCATATAGTTTAGCTGCCAGTCGTTTCTATGTATTAATATCTGTTGCTGATTGTCGTTAAACTAGAGAATTGATTTTAGTTCTATTAAAAAATACAGGTCTAGAGGAGGAGTATGATGAATGTTGGAATTTCGTAATTTTGAATTTTGTATTATATCATTATATCTCCATGCAGTGGCGGGTTAAGAATACAATGTGTCATCATCCTTATGTTGCCATGGGAAACGTGACGTACTGGCTATGGGATCACTAAGATAATAGGCGGCAGCACTCTTGTGGACAATATATTTACAAAGTATTTATGTGCTTTTTTAGTGTGTGTGAAAAGTGTTTGTCGTGCACTTTTCTCAAGGCTTTATACAAGTACAGCGCACTCATACTAGTCCTATATAATAGAAGCCACCCTATTGCTATTTATGTGTCTTCGTGCGTATTGAGTTTTTTAAGTAAAACTTCTTAAGCCGCGACATAGGAGTAACTCTTTCTTGATCTTTTCTCGGATGAATGTAAATGGGTTATATATATATATTAATATGTAAACCTGTTAAATATACTTATTACCAACCAAATAAAAGTTAACGGAACTTTTAATTCAACCGTGAGTAAAGCACGCATTCATTTTCTTTTATTAATCTTTTGTTTCTGTTAAGTCTGAAAAATTTCGTCTTTAATATTTTAAATTTAGAAGCATACTCATTGCTGTTCTTTTTTTATTTTGCATTTAGGTGACAAAGTAAGGATATAATTGTATATTTTAACTCTTTTTTGAGCGTCGTAATGAACTCAATGTCTCACAGCTATTTTTGTTATTTCATGGTCTAGCCACACCCCTTCGATTATGGTAATACCCAAAAAATATCAAAATGGGTATATTTTTCAGATTTCTGTTAGGAAATCCCTAGAAGCAATACGAATCTAGAACAACACTTTTTAGATATCAATCAGTATGCGAGTCCTTTTTTATAAAGAGCTAAAAAAATTCCTATTAAATACTCCGTAAGGCATTTAAAACGACATTCTTTCATTCTGCCTTACAAAACATATTTGATTATAATAATACTATTTTTATCATTTTCTACATTTCGAATATTTTTCAGAACTCATGATCATGGAAGGATGATCCACACAAATAAAAATAAAAGACATAAGACATTAAAAAAAATCGTCATTGTAATAACTGCGTAAACGTCAAAAGTATAGACTTTTGACGTTTACGCAGTTCTATTCTAACAAAACCATCGACAAAAATAAACTAGAAGCTTTAATTTCTACCGACATGCATGCTCAAACAAAGACGAATAAATAAAGTCGACTTTCATTAAATAATATACTGCTAATTTTCCTTACTCTCATTTCCATGTCGTTCAAACGCCAGACGAGTACACTTATTATTTTTGAGTGAAAAGCGCTTGATTTTATAATAAAAGCAGTTTATACGTTGTTGACGTCGAGACGCGGGTACACTTCATGAAAGTAGAAAAGTGAAAAAACGGAAAAGGCTTTGCTTATGTGCTCGTGAGTCAACAAACTTCCGTCAAGTGTAGGCATGTACTTATTTTGCAGTCGTTGATAATATTCAATTTAAATGGGATATTTATTACAAGACACTTCAAAACCAATCCTTATTTTTAATAAATAGAAAAGGTCAGGTAGATTACCTAGCAAGAGTGCCCAGTATTGACTCAGATTGTATTAAAGCGCGCCATTTCTATAATCTAGATTATAGTATTAGACACGCGGCAGCATGTCAAGCCAAGTTCAAGCAAAGAGTGCGCCGGATCTTTAATTACGCGAACCATTTCGGACTTCTTTTCCTTCAAAAGAAGTCATTCAAAAGAAGTCGTGGTGCATTTTGAGTTATGACCCCTTGGTCATAACTCAAAATGCACCAAATTTGGGATATATATTGAGACTTACTAGATAAGCCAGTAGGTATTCTAAATTTTATAAAGACAGCTTAGATAGTTATTTAGACATTAATGCCCAAAAGTCGTCATTCTTACGATTTACTGACAGGCATATAGCTACAAAATCTAACCCACTTTCAGGTGGCCTAGGAAGATCAAATTTGGCATCCGGTTAGGTGTTTGTGTGTATCCAAAGGAACATATAGTATGTTCCTTTGGATACACACACATATATGTAATATTCATACCTCTATCCCACAGGGGTAGGCAGAGACCATTTCCCTTCATTTGCTACGATCTTGATACCACTTTCGCTTCCTCCACATTCCTTAATCTCGTCATGCATCTTCTTCGGTTAAGGGTTCCTACTTATAACCTGGCCTTTCATAAGGAAGTCCCGGATTTGGACATGGAACATCCGCTTTGATCTTCCCCTTCCAACACTTCCGTTCACATTCGGCCTTTATATTCTGCATCCAAATATAATGTATTTATAAAGAAAATCATAATGGTAAAGATTGAGAATATTAGCTACACAAAAAGACCTGTATGTCTTTTTTTTGGTGAGCTAAGGTCAGCACACAACATCCATGCCGTCTGGGGCGACGAAAAAACGGCGCACGGCTCCATAACCCACCGTAAACCCTTTTCTTCGCCATTGAGCCAACCACCGGTGCCGAGTAACTTGTCCTCAGGGCCCGACGGAATCCCCCCACGGGGTACCCTCTCCTCTCGACCTTTAGGACGTCAGTCGCGGTCGCATGGTCAGCCTCGCCGCGGGTGACGGACTAAAATCCCCGATCCAGTCACACGCGGCCTCGGCTAGTGCGGCATCAGGCGCAGATATTCGCACCTGTGCCGCCGACCCAACCACTCTATCAGTACCGACCGAAAGCCCTCGACGGTCCTGACACCGTACCGAAGCCTCTCCAGCCGGACTGCCCGACAGGCAACGACGTCTCGGCGGGCGTCGACCGGTCAGGCGGCAAGCTCCTTAACTGAGATTATGCTGCCTCCAGCTCGCGTCTCCGACACCCGTCGGTAAAGCTCGGCGAGCATCTCCGCCTCCAAGTTCCATGGGGGACTTCCACCTGTCCGCGATCGTCCGTGCTGGGGGACCCTCACGCCGTGAACTTGGCGTTGAAAGCGTACAGGTCTAAATACTAGTGTTCCAGGCCATATGTTATAGAATTAATTCCCATCTAACAGTCCTAAATGGCTGTTTCAAGATTGTGTTGTTAAATACTCTACAAGGAATACTTTCGCTTATAAAAAAAATATATTCTTATTGCACAGAAAATAAAATCTTTAAAATCCGACTCAAAAGAAACAAAAAATGAATTCAAATGAATACAATGTTATTATGTTCTCGCCGAGAATAATAAACGGAGAGTTCTCATGCAAACAAGTATTTACACAAAAATATCCTTGAGTTTGAAACTTTCAAAGTTTGATGGAGAATGTATTAATTAACCATCGTGGATACGTCGCCGGTGCCTCATCAAAAATGTATAGAATTCGTATGATTTGCATAAAAGTCATTTTATTGCTTCGCAAGACAAACAGAATGAGATATTAGCAGTTGGAATGATTCCAATATTGCGGTGTGAACTACGCCTCGTAACTTAGGTATACGAGTACATCTCATTAACTATTGCAGTTTTTAACAAAATAACTTATATTTTTACGGTTATCTTTTATAAACTTCGCGTATCTGCTTCCAAAGAGAGGAAAGCAGGTAGTTACGCGAAATTTATGTGACTATATAACTTATATCTACGTCTAAGTTCCAGAATTCGAGCCTTCGAGATTTCCTGTTAGTAAATATTGTTAATATTTTTATCCAATCATATACTCTACGATCATTAGTTACATGCTTATATCACTCGTCGAGTGGGGACAACCTTTTATTAAACTATCTACCCACCCTTTTGGTTACCGTACAACGACAGAAGGGCGGGGCGTGCGATTCCATATCACTGCAGCTTTATCAATGATGCTCCGCTCCTATCTGTCATAGCGTGATATTATATAGGCTTCCTCGATAAATGAACTAGCCTGACTACTAAAGGTATTTTACAATTTAAATGAGTAGGTCTTGAGATTAACATATTTAATCAAACAATGTCATTATCATCTCAGTCCATATATATTTCACTGTTGGGCTTGCGCCTCCACCATTATGAGAGGGATATTGACTTACTATACCACGCTAGTTAGACGTGTTAGCATAAGGCATATTCAATTCAACTTTGCCGCATATTATATGGTATCTGCATATTATATCCCTTAGTCACCTTTACGACACCCACGGGCAGGACAGGAGGTGGTAAATTGTATCCTTTCTCCATCACTACACTGAATACAAACTATTTAGCTTTATAATATTAGATCACATTTACACTTATCTAAGTTTTTTATATTGCTATAATTTCTATTTACTTATCTATCCCAGTCACCTTATATTGTAAAAACAATGTACTCGCAAAACTTCCATTACTCTATATTTAATCGACTTCAAAAAAGGAGGAGATTTCTCAATTCGACCGTATATATGCTTTATGTTTGTTCGCGGATAACTTCGTCGTTTATGAACCGATTTTGGTGATTCTTTTTGTGTTGGAAAGGGTACACTTTCCAAATGGTCTCATGAAAATTTCATCGAAATAGGACAAGCGATTTTGGAAAAATCAACAAAGATCTAAAAAAATATCTACATTGTTTACATTAGCCGTTTTACATTACATTACGCGAGCCCAACAGTGGGACGTATGTGGGCTGCAATGATGATGATGATGATGTCTACATTATTGAAGGCGGTTTCTTTTTTTGCAAAAAATAATTATTATTTGTAACTGAAGGATATATATTGATAATTAAAAAGACCCATAAGAACTTAATTAATGTTGAACACTTAGTATATTAGGCTGCTGGTTCGCCTATGGTGATTAACAACAAATAGTGACTACATTATTAGGATATCTAATGGTGACCTGACATGGTTGTCACTCCTAGGTACTTACTTGATTATAAATCGCAGACTGTTTTTGTGACCCAGAAAACCGTACGCTTTTTGTGATTAACGATTTTCACCACGACATTTTTTTACACTATGATCGTGCCATGCCCGCAGTTTTATAGGTATTAAATTTCTCAATGGATATTCCGTAGACACACCCCACCTCACTTTTATTCTATATTGGTTTTCCGTTGTTCATTTATATAGTCATTGCTCTATTCTTAAATCTCACAGCGTTGTTTTATGCACATCTAAAAGAAAGTAAAATACCTAAAAGTCAACCGTAATACCACCTACCAGCGTATTGTGAATTCAAACCCCACACCACGATATGCATTTTAAGTAACTGCTAACTTTGATTTTATCTTAATTAAAAGATGAATAAATTTACGAATATATTTACTACATTTTTTTTGATGCCTTGCAAATTGGAATACCTTGTATTACACAAGGTCCTGTGTAATATATAATTACTAGCTGTTCAAATTAAAAAAAGGTATTCTCTTTGAAATCAATCTCAGCGCTATGTACCGGGTCCAAATATTAATCTAAACTATTCTCGAACCCTCTTGATCACACACAAAAAAAAATCATCAAAATCGATCCAGCCGTTTAGAAGGAGTTCAATTACAAACACAAGAACAGAAAATTTCAGGTAAGAGCACCTGTGGTTGACCTGTAGTTGACCACTAACGCTCATAAATCGGTAAAATAAGAATTTACGGCGTGTTTTTAAACTAATTCCAGTAAAATAGTCGATGCTGTTATCTAGTCATCGATTCGAGTAAACTACAAATCCTCTAATTTTTTAATGTTCCAAATGTTTTTGAAGTGCCACACTCTAAACATCTATTTTCCTTTTTCTTAACATTTTTTAATTATTTACAAAGTCAATATGTGGGGTCGTCAACTACTGATTCTCAAGTTGTAAGTTTTATTTTATTTTTTTTATTTCATTCCATTATTGTACAAGCAAAATCACTAGTTTAATATCATTAAAAACTTCCGGAAGCTCATAAAAAGAAACAATAATTGAATTCGGGTGAAAATTAAGATTGAGCAATAAAAAAGGTATTTTTATGCCCTTAAATGGTTAACAGGTCGAGAGCCCTCGGCGCTCACCCACCAGTCCGGGTAAAGTTGTCACAGCCATCTGCGCCTAACAACTAAGTCACACACAAAAAAAAGTCCTTAAATAGTCAACTACCAGTGCTCTTACCTTATATATATCTATTTATCTTCTTAATATTCCAAATGCTTTTCATAGTTGACAAACCACATTCCACAGAAAGTAATTATATGGGTATATCACCCATCGATACATTATCAAAAACCTTACTTACTCAACAGCTGCCGATTCATCAAGTGACGTATTCTACTCATTGGCATTTCGTAGAAACATCCCTACGAAGCACGTTGGTCCACGTTAAGCTGACTTACTACAAACTCACAGAAATCATTTCTGGCGCGTGGTCATGGTTGGTTTCTGTATCATCATTCAGCCTATCACCGTCCACTGCTGGACGTAGGGCTCCTTCATGTTTCGCCACAGAATACACACACACACACACACACACATTTAGAGAGCGTTTTCCATATGGTGACGGAGTAAGAATATAATTTACTACACCATTTCTTGTCCGTGGATGTCAAAAGAGTCGACTAAGAGATAGTAATATACAGGTAGCATATAGATGTTAACTGTATATTACAATCTTTTAGAGAAGGAAAACTCGAAAAGAAACCCAACCTATCAGACCAGCGTAGCAAACTAGGTCAATTGCCTTCCCAATGTGACAAAGGCTCGAGTATGGCATTAGAACGGATATGAGCAGTGATATAGTCGTAGCTGGTGAAACACGGGCTGGGAATATTATAATATGAATGGACTGACGAAATCTTGACAGTGACTTGGAACCGTTAAATGCAAGGGGCACAGGATCGTTCTGAATGGGACTCTCGTGGGCACGCCTATATCCAACAGTGGACATTTACAGGCTGATGGATGGATAGATGAAAAGAAAATCATCACAGGTTTCCTAAACAGAACGAAGAATTTGAGCTCAAACTCACCTGATTGAAACACCCGCTAAGAATTAAAATAAGTAATAAGGACGGTTGAAGTTTGGCAAAGAATTCAATGAGTTGCCGTAATTATGTTGGGCAAGTTGGCGCATTCATTAACCGTATTGTGTTTAATATTCATCAGGGTGCGGTCTACAAGTAACATTTTTACTTTACGACGCCAAGCAAATCCCGAGTACGAACACAAATTACATGGAAATTAGTCTAAGTTCATTTTCAACCGAGCTTCGTTACAAAGAGCCGAGTTGCTAAATTGGTTAATGTTCTACACGACGAAACTTATTTTAACGATACGTTAAACTTTAAACCAAAGAATGTCTGTGCATCGCAATTAAAGAAGGGGAATTCAAATAAATTTATTATAGTTGATTTAGTCTATTAAGGCTTAGCTATGATCGTAGATTTTTAAGCATCATCTCATCTCAACCTATATATGTCCCACTGTTGAGATCAGGCCTCCACCATAATGGGATGGGAATTGATCTACCATTCCACGCTGGTCAAACGTGGGGTTTTGTTACCAGTTTTCTTTCTCCTGCACAGATGTTCTATGCTTATTATATCCCTTAGTTGTCTTTTGCGACATCCACGGGCTAGATAAGGAGTGGTGAATTGTATTCTTACTCCATCACCACGCGGATTTTTTTTTTAATAAAATTGAATACTTTATGATCGCATAGACATTCACCTTAATCTAAAAAATATTGTTCTGTTCATGATTTTTTTTTATACATATACGTTTCAATAATTGAAATCGCATCCCTTTAGAGAGATTAACCCAATATACCTGAATCATTTCATTTCCACAAAAATCATGATACGAGGCATGCCTTTTAAGTTTTGTCGTTAGAAGAAAAAAACACAACTAGAACCTTATAGTACTTTTTATTGTTTTTCAAAGTATTCACCACGTAGTTTAATACACTTTTCCATTCGCTCAAACCAGTTATTATAACATTTATTCCACTCTAAAGTGGGGGTGTTCAAAATGGCTGACTTGAAAGCGTCGACTGCTTCTTCACCGGACTGGAACCTTTGACCACGAAGACCCTTTTTAATTGTAGGAAATGTAAAGAAATCGTTAGGGCCTAGGTCAGGACTGTATGGAAAATGGTCAAGAATTTCTACTTTTTCCTGCTTAAAATACTCAATCGTATGACGAGCGCTGTGTGAGCTTGCATTGTCGTGATGCAGGATGATGCGTCGCGTTGAGTTAGATTTTCGAAGTTCGGCGATGACTTGTGGTAAACAAACTGTGGTATACCACTCTGCGTTAACCGTTCTACGATCTTCAAGTGCAATAGTCGCAACACGGCCAGTTTTTCCAACGAACGTGGCCACCATCTTCTTTAAAGTGCTTCGAGAACGAACAACTTTAGTCGGCTTTGGCTCGTCTTGAAAGACCCAGATTGTAGATTGTTGTTTGGAATCAGGATCGTAGGCATAGATCCAAGATTCGTCACCACTGATGATGTCGTAGACGTGATTTGACTCTCCTCGGTTGAACCTTTGCAGAGTTTTCTTACACCATCTGACGCGGGCCGCCTTGTGATCGTCGGAAAGCATATGCGGTATCCAACGGCAAACTAGCTTACTTAAACCAAGCGCTTCATGCAAGATCTTCTGAATGGTTGTCCCTGAGATGCCTAATAGAGCCTCTATCTCTCGATACGTCACATGATGATCTTCGAGAATTAGTTGTCTCACAGCAATGATGTTATCCTCAGTGAAGGCGGATTTTGGGCGTCCTTCGCGAGATTTGTCACTAACACTAGTATGTCCACGCTGGAATTCTAAATACCAGCGTTCGACAGTCCGTAGACATGGGGCTTCATCACTGAACTCAGATGTTAGCTCTTCAAAACACTGAAGCCGTGTCAGGCCTCTTCTAATGTTGTAGAAAATTATTGCATGAACATTTTCCTTAGAAAGATTCATTTTCGTACGTAACCTGACAGATTCCAAACGACGCTGTGACTAAACAATAGCATTAATCCTAATACTTTCAACTGTTTTGAGATTCAAAATTTAAACACATTCGAATATAGAACAGTTCCAAATTCATAATTGCCGGGAAATATGGAAACGACAGAACTTAAAAGGCATGCCTAGCAATTATAACAGATTATGATCATATTTTCCTTGCAGTGACAGAATAGGAATACAATTAACCATTGCGTTCCTTGCCCGTAGCTGTCATATGATGAAGATGACTAAGGGATATATGAAAAAAATTAAGTTGAAATTGCATTTTTGCTACAAGACGTTCACTGAAAAAAATTGTGCGTTAAGTGAAGTAAAAGATTGAATATGTATATCGAAAAATCTTTTACAATACCGACTTAATTCTTAATGACTTGTGGTCAACGGATCGTGGGTACAGTTAAGACGAAAACAAAATTTCTTAGGAAATACTAAATAAATAAAAATATAACGACAAAAAAGTTTTTTTTTTAAATTAAGTAGATTATTTTGCACTATTAATGTCTAAAATATGAGCCTCATGATTATATTCAAACAATATATTTATACATCTGTGTCCATTCAAATAACTGCCGTCTGATCTTACAATTAACTGTGATTCTCATCTTTTTGTTTCAGATGCTGGATCGGACGTTTAAATAGATTACTGTAGAACTAACATAACGCACAAAAATTATTATATCTAAAATAGTACAAAACTATCGAACTTAATCGTTTATAAGTCGTATAATATACTTTTAGTTCAAGAATAAAATCATAGTATTTTCTATCACAACAGTTATCTTTATCGCTGACTGTCCGTAGTTTTATTTATGAAAACAATGTCAGGGGTTCTCATAAAGCATCGATATCTTGTAGGTTGTGATTTTTCGTGGGTTGTGTAATGGTAGCAGGGTGGTAGAGGGTAGTGGTAATGTGCGAAGATAAGGATGAGGTTCGCAGCGAGGCGGGCGCTGTGGAGAGCCCGCGCCGTTTATGCTGGTCGCGGCGTCCCCCACCGCCGCTGCCCGACACTAGAGGGCTTTGTTGCGCCAAACTGCTGAGGAAGAATGGCAAGCCTAAGAAGGTGAGCGATATATCTCTTTAAACACATTAAAATTATTTATATATGTTGTTATCGTAATCTATGAATATTACTATAATATTCACTGTTATCATTTTATGCAAATAACATAGATTACATTATATATGTACAATATATATTTTATTCACAATCTATGAATCTGTTAATTTTTAACTTTATTTTCTTTCCGTCGCGCAAAATAGACTTTAATATTTAGGAATTCACATAGGTATATGTGATATGATTACGAAAGCATACCACGTAATCATAAAGTAAAATGCAAAAGTTTGTGTGCGAATATTGTTACTTTTAGTTATACGAGTATTGAGTGAAATTTAAAATAAAATCTATTTATTATACTTCTTATCAAAATAAGGCTAATACCTTAGAATAATAACGTATAGAAGGATAGTGTCAATACTTCGAAGGTTCGAAATTTGAATCTAAAAACACTAATGGCGCGCAGACGATTACACACGTATACACGCACACCACTATACAAATTATGAAATCAAATTTTGTTTTTATTAACATAAATCGTCGAAATACTAAGTTTTACAAATGAGTTATGACACCATTTGAATGCACAAGCCATCATAATCACCTATTTATTTTTTAAGAGTTGCGTACGTACGTGCAGTACAATGACTTTACATTACGGAACGGTTCCGGCGTAAGCTCCATTAGGCTCCAATTGAAATGCTTCACTTTTTGTGCGCGAACTTAGATCGATCGTCTTGGTCATTGAAAGATTTTTGATTGATCGTCTTAAAAAGATTCGATTGTCTTGGTCTGGCCATTGTTAATGATAATTCAAAGAGAATACAAATTACTGATGATTGATTTCCGAGAAAATTATAATTATCAAATTTTAAACCATACTATAAACAAAATTACGTTTAGCTATCATTTGCATTTTCTTATTACATATCAAATGCGTTTTTGTTATCCTACGTTTCATAGTGACTTGTATTCTCTTGGACATGAGTTTCGGTGCGAATATGGAAATGTCATGTTTAGCTCTTGTATTATATTCATTTTTTTAGTGTTTTATAGTGTTATATTGAATAATTTTGCTGATATTTTATGTAATATAATACAGTTAAGTAC
This sequence comes from Lymantria dispar, assembly GCA_032191425.1. Taxonomy (NCBI): domain Eukaryota; kingdom Metazoa; phylum Arthropoda; class Insecta; order Lepidoptera; family Erebidae; genus Lymantria; species Lymantria dispar. The sequence goes on from CM063458.1 coordinate 16,901,429, forward strand.
ATACCTTAGGAATGTGATATAAGAGTGGTTTACGTGTATTTTCATATTCTACCGTAATTCCCAGAGAAATCAAATAATTAGGTTTACAGCGGCTAATTAATAGTAACGACTTGACTTACTGATGGACATGACTATAAATAAGCTATTCTATATAAAGAAATGTTAAATAATATGAAGAAAATTGTATCAGACTTGGCTGTATGGTTTTTGATTCCTTTGCCCGTCCGAATGGACAAACAGAAACAAAATAAAATCTATTTGACATTTTATGCCATGTCACACGGGAACGCGATCGAACGGGATAAAAAGTAGCTCATTACCATTAAGAAGAAGAATAACGGGATAAAAAGTATCCTATGTCCGTCGCCTGGTTCTAAGCTACCTTCCCACCAATTTTCAGCCAAATCTGTACAGCCATTCTTGAGTTATAAACATAGTAACTAACACGACTTTCTTTTATATATATAGATTTAATCGTAGATTAGGGCTTTTAACATATCTTATAGCATAGTCCAAATGTAACATTTTTTGGCTCTAGCTATTCTATTTATTACCCGTTATTTACCGATAGTCGGTACCCGTTTAGTTGGTGTGTAACAGGACACAAGTGAAACGATTGCTTGCAGAATACACATTAATTTATTTGCAACTCACATAATTAGGGTAAAACCGGGATAGATGCCGCAGCGGGATAGACGCCTCATTTTCAAAAAACCTACCTTCCCAAACTCGCGACTAAGAATTAAGCTATAGTGCCCCCGCACATTATTTTTCCACAAGCTGTCATCATTGCGGCCATATTTTGCTCGTGTGTGTAGTTTTCTCCGCGACGAACTCCAAAAACACGTCAAAACTTTGAAAGGTAGTATTTTATCGTTGTATAACTTTATAAGTATTAATAAATAATAATAAATATATTTTTTATTACGTCAATATACTGATTAATTAAGTGTGCATCTAGATGTAAATAGATGCTATTTTATTTATAATTTTTTAAAAAATACCTGGGAATCGATCCCTATCAAAAAGGATAGTTGCCCTGATTTTTCGAGGTATAGATGCCCTTAGGGGCATCTATCCCTCCATGCACCATATATGTAGAGCCAGTGCATATTTTTGAAACATTTTAGTGTTCTGTTATAACTTTTATGTATTTTCGTATATTTATGATCGAACTGGACAAGATGAAAGTCATGTCAAAGGCCCATGTCATTCCTGTACCGGCCCTAGTTGGCAATGCGATTCTCGAAGTTGTCGATCATTATGTTTACCTAGGACAAACAGTCCATTTAGGTAAATCCAATTTCGAGAAAGAGATCAGCCGACGAATCCAACTCAGTTAGGCAGCGTTCGGGAAACTTAAGAGGATCTTCTCGTCCAACATACCTCAGTGTGTGAAAACACAGGATTACGACCAGTATGTGTTAACAGTGATCACTTACGGCACGGCAACGTGGTCCCTAAATGTAGGCCTCATAATAAGGCTCAAAGTCGCTCAGCGTGCTATGGAGCGGGCTGTGCTTGGGATTTCTCTGCGAGATAGAATCCGGAATACGGAAATCCACAGAAGAACGGGTGTAACCGACATAGCACAAAGAATTGGCTCGCTGAAGTGAAGGGGAGAAAGGTTCTCGAGTGGCGACCACGTATGAGACGACGTAGTGTAGGACGCCCCCCACTAGGTGGACCGACGAGCTGGTGAAAGGTGCTGGGCGTCGTTGGATACAGGCGGCACTGGACCGCACCTTGTGGCGTAACATGAGGGAGGCCTATATCCAGCAGTGGACGGCAATAGGCTGAAATGATGATGATGATAATAATTGAACTTTTCACTGATTGTAGCAGAACTATGCCACGAAAATACAAAAGAAATGAAGGAGTGCAAGCTGTCGCGCTCGCCACCTTTTGCGAGGCCGTCATCTCGCTGAATGACGCGGCGGGGCGCGCGGGAGGAACGCCTTCACCACGGCGTGGCCTGACGCCGGCGACTCGGGCAGCGCAGACGCGAATACCTGCGCCTGATGCCGCCCTAGCCGAGGTCGCGGGTGACCGGACCGGAGATCTTAAGCCGTCACCCGCAGAGAGGCTGACCGCGCGACGGCGATCGATGTTCCGGGTCAAGGACGTCGAGAGGTAAGGGTACCAGAAATAGTATTCTGTTGGGTCGATCACTGAGGACAAGGATCTCGGCACTGGTGGTCGGCCTAATGGCAAAGGCCACGTGGGTACGGGTGGGTTATGGGCCCGCGCGCCGTCCTTTCGTCGCTCCGGACAGAAAGGACGACGTGTGTGCTTACCATAGCCCACAAAAAAAGGAGTGCGAGCTCTACAGTCAGCTATCGATGAAGTGGATAAAAAAGCGTGGGAATAAACGAATTTTAAATATGGTTGCGACGAAACGAAACGAAATTTCATTATGGTTATTTGTGTCATATTATTATTATTTTAAAATGCTAACAATTAAAAAATTTAAGAAAAGTGCATCAAGTTTTTCGTAATTAGAACCATATTTCTTGGAGACAATTGCTGTTTTACACATGAAGGTCACGTATCCCGCACTGCAGGCACCTGTCCTCCTCATTATTTCCATGGTGGAGCAACTATCCATACCAGTAGGCATCTATCCTCAAAAAAGGGGTCCACAAAAAGCTACATTTTGAAAGATTTATAATTGATGGGTCAGAAAAAACACATAACATTTCATAACAAATGATTAAGCTATCTATATGTATAGAAATTATTTACATAAAATCAATATTTTTAAAATTAGGAAGCTTTTTCAAAAAGTGGGGCATCTATCCCGGTTTTACTCTATATCCATGGACACAGCCTCACATATCTACCTACATAAACAACGGTTAAAGGGAATAAAATCATTTCAGCCTATCGCCGTCCACTGCTGGACGTAGACCTCCCTCATGTTAGGCTACAAAGTGCGATCCTGTGCCGCCTGCATCCAACGACGCCCAGTAACTTTCACCAGGTCGTCGGTCCACCTAGTGGGGGGCGTCCTACACTGCGTATATAATACGTGGTCGCCACTCGAGAACCTTTCTTCCCCAACAGTTGTCGGTTCGTCGAGCAATGTGGCCTGCCCATTGCCACTTCAGCATACTAATTCTTCGTGCTATGTCGGTTACAGCTGTTGCGTATGCGTATGTTGTTGTGTATGAGGATTTCCGTATTTCGGATTCTATCTCGCAGAGAAATCCCGAGCATAGCCCGAGAATAAAATATAAGTCAACAAAATAAAAAAGATGTTGAATAACTAGATAATAATTTTTATTAACTATCCATTAGTTTGTATCCATGTGCCCAATAGGGAATTTAACTCGAATGAAACCACAGATTTCGCTGTCTTGTTTAACTTCCCAAACGCAAACTCTAATTTCAATTCAATATATATAATTGGTTCATTCAAATTGTAAGGCCGTTACAATCTTGTTATTTAAATGAAACACCCGACCCAATAAAGACATCCCCATATTTCAAGGTAGAGCGCGTCTAATGTTAATATAATCGAAGTTTGTACCAACTTTTAGACACGGTGGTTGACTCGTACTACACTTAGAAATACAGCTTTGATTATATCACTATAAATGTATAACTATAACATATATATAGTATCCTTTAAGACGTATTCTATATTACTCAAGTTTGAGACTAGTTAATATTATGTACATTGTGTTATGATCGTAACTACTACGACAAATATGAACGCCGCGAAAATGCTAACTTTGGAACAAATTAGATTTAACTAACACGGAAACCTCCACGACTTTAATTATCCTCCCCAAGGGCAATAAATGCACAACAATAAAGAAATATAAATATATTTCTTTGTCATTACGAACTTGTATTATGTGTTATTAGGTCTTTACCTATGAAATTGCCGTTATGTATGAAAAAAATTAAACGATTTTTTTTCATGTATTTTTTATTTGTATTAATCGAAGTAATCACCCATGCAATCAATGCATCTTTGTCAACGCAGCGGCAGTTTATTGATGCCCTTCTTAAAGGAAATCAGCTGGACGGGAGGCAACAAATTCTTCAAAGGCATTTTGTACTGCCTCTCAAGTATTGAATTTCTTTCCCGCCAAAAAGTTATCCAAATTCTGGAAAAAGAAGTAGTCTGTAGGCGCCAGGTCTGGTAAGTATGGCGGATGACGGAGAGCTCCCAACCCCAATTCTTGCAACTTGGAGACCGTCTGCTGTGCAGTATGAGGTCGCGCATTGTCGTGCAGGAGTAGCGGAGACGAGCGATTGACCAATGCTGGTTGGAGATGTGCCAGCTTCTCCATCATTGTGTTCAGTTCTTTACAGTACACATCTGCAGTAATACTCACCCCGTTTGGTAAGAAGCTGTGATGAATCACACCGGCGCTAGACCACCAAACAGTGACCATCACTTTTCTAGGGGTAAGTTTTCGTTTAGGGCATTGTTTAGGTGCTGAACCAGGAGATCCAACCAACTTGCTGAGCACTTGCGGTTATCAAACAGAATCCATTTTTCATCGCAAGTAACAATGCGTTTCAAAATTCCTTCATTTGTGTGTCTGTTGAGCAATGCAAGGCATGTCTTGACGCGTACTTCGCACTGGCGATCATAGAGTTCGTGGGGCACTCATTTGTCAAGCTTTCTTACCTTGCCAATTTGACGCAAATGGACCAATATTGTTTTGACGTTAACGTCGAAAGCTACTGCTAATTCAGCCGTAGATTGTGTATCATCGCCTTCCACAATCGCCTTTAATTCGTCATTGTCGACCAAAGTCTTCGGACGACCGCGAGGTTCATTTTTCAGGTCAAAATTTCCAGAACGGAACTGAGCAAACCAAAACAGGCGGTGCGTTGGTTTGTAGTGTTAGCTCCGTAAACATCGTTGATGTTGCGTGCCGCTTGTGCCGCGTTGCTGCCACGACGATACTCATATTCCATAATTACTCGAATTTTTAACGTATCCATGATGACGAAAAAGATTGAAATGCGATGAAAACGTAACACTAATCAATAAACAAATGACTACTTTTGGAAAATGAATTCCATGTTTTAAAATAAAATTAATTTGAAATTAGAATTCTTAGCCAAACAAAAATTATTTTGATTTGAAATGGCCAGTACTGCAGAACGGCAATTACATAGGTAAAGACCTATTATTAAAAATGACGGCAGCAAAGAATGTGTTATCACAAGAAACGATTAATAAATGTGGAAAGATAATGGAGACTGAAACCTTATGCCAAACCCGAATGGTCGGAATAAGTAGGGAAAATATAAAATCATAAAGGAGTCCAACTTGTACCCAAGGGGATATACATTAGAAATAAAAAATTAGAAAATATGATTTTTAATATCTATGCGTGTTAACGAATTCCACCACTTATGCAATAACTAAGTGTAGATAAAACCTTTCGCTTGTTTGAGAAGTAAAACGTGGCGACACCAAACGCCATTTTTGCAATTAAATTACATTTTAGGCAATGTACATGGTATGTTACAAAAAACTTATTTTCCTTATTGATAAAAATTTTTGTTAAAGTTCTATATGATAAAGATCACATATATCTTTAGTTCAATAAATTTTTGTTTATAAGTAAACAAAAATTTAAAAAATTGTTAAACTGAGAATATACTTATGTACGCTTTAATGTATGTTTTTAAACATTACATCAAAATATAGTGTGTTCTTTGAATCAAACAGCATTCGAGAACGACTGTAGACTCAATTTTGCAATTCTAAGTTCGGAAAAGAGGTTTCAATCTGACTAATGTGTCTACCTACATAACCGCCTAGACGACGAAAGCTCTCGCGTTTTATATTGACGTTTTAATGTAAAATCACTCGTCTACTCTACTATACATAAACACAAATGGCGCATAATATTTTTTTTTTTAAATAAAAATATGTCAAATTCTTAGGAAAATACCTCGATATAAACTGTTATAACTTTCGTCATAAAAATGATTTTAATGAACGTCAGGCGGCAAAGCGACGTCGCGGCGTGATAAAAAAAGAAAATTAGTAATTTTCTTAATTACGAAATATCTCGCAGGACGCGTCTACAAAACTGTCACCCTAATTTTCTTAAAAAGTAAATTAATTTACGCTCAGTTAATTACGCTTTGCATAAAAATTATTCAGAAAAAACGATTTCTCTTCAAAAAATTGCTGAGTTTACTAATTTGTAATTAAAAGTGTTATATAAATGCTGACGAAAGGAAAAAATACTTCAAAGCGAAAGTTCGTAAATTGGCATTAGATGATTTAAATTTAGCTCAATTTTGTTTTATGTCGTCTTTATAAATCATATAAACGACTCTTTGAAAATTTTGTTTGACTATTATTATTATTATTATTATTTTGCACAAATGGTAAATCTTAAAGTTTCTAGGTATAATAAACTGGTACAACTCGGAAAACTTAAAGAAGTTTGAAAGAACTATTTCATATATCATGCTAATCCTACCCCTGCCTAAAACTCTATTTAAATAAGGGCGACACCATATGTCTTCTTCCTCTAACATAGGTAGAAGAAGAGCAATGAAAATTCTATTTTGATTGTATTTTTTTTTTTGTGGGTGGGCTGCGGTCGTCGCGCCTCCGCACCACTCCGTCCGGGGCGACAGAGGAGCTTAAGCACGCTACTCCCGCAACCCACCCGAAAACCACGTCGCCTTCGTCGTTGGGCCGACCACCGGAGCAGGGTTACTTGACATCAATGGTCGGCCCGACGGAATACCCCCTAGACCGACGTCCCCCCCTCGGGGAGGACGTCGGTCTTTCCTCACGCAGTCGGCCTCTCGGCGGGTGACGGACTAATCCCCGGTCACGTCACTCGCGGCCTCGGCTAGGGCGGCATGAGGCGCAGGTAGTTGCGCCTACGCCGCCGGCGGCGGATCTCCTCATCGAGGCTGCGCTCCTCGCGTAGGCGATCCGCCGCCTCCTTCCGCGAGATCACTGTCTCGCAGAAGGCTGCGACCGCGTCCCAATTCCCGACGCTGTCGACCATCGCCCTAGCGATAGCCGGCAGCGTCAGGTCCGTACCGATGATTGCGACGAGTTCACAGCACTGCACTGCCCAAGCCGCGCAGGCCTCGAGCGTATGGCGCGCCGTGTCCTCGTCGCAATCGCAGTGGTGGCAGGACGGTATACTGTCCCTCCTAACGACCCTGTGCAGGTATTTGGCGAAGCACCCATGCCCCGTCAAAACCTGCACCAGTCGGAAGGAGAGCACCCCGTGCCGCCTTTCCAACCACTGCATCAGCACCGGCCAGAAGGCCTCCACGGTTCGCACCCCGAACCGATGCCTCTCCAGCCGGACTGCCCAACGGGCAATGACGTCTCGGCGGGCGTCGACGCGCCAGGCGGTGAGATCCCTTAACGAGACCACACCGCCACCCGCTCGCACCCCCATCACCCGCCGATATATTCCGGCGAGCATCTCCGCCTCCAGGTCCCACGGGGGAGTCCCGGCCAATAGGCACGCTGCCTCTGTCGCCACCGTGCGGTATCCGCGGATGGCCCTGACCACCGTGATCCTCTGTGGTCGCCACAGAAGGGCCCTAAGTCGGATGGTCATGGACCCCGCCCACACCGGTGCGCCGTACAGGGCCATCGACCGGATGACCTCCGCGTACAGCCGTCGGCACGCAGCGCTCGGTCCGCCCACGTTCGGCATAAGCCACGATAGGGCGGACGCCGCGCTGACGAGCCGTGGAGCGAGCCTGCGGAAATGCTCCCGGAACCACCATCGCCCGTCGAGCACCAGGCCCAAGTACCTCATATGGGTCCGGATGCTGATGTCAACCGAGTGGACGGTGATCGAGACGCCGATGGGAGGGCTCATGGCGCCCATGGAACAAGAGGGCCTCCGTCTTGTCCAGGGCGACCCTCAACCCCAGCGCCCCGATCCGCCTGACGACCTCCTCGGTACCAGAGGTCGCCAAGCTTACCGCCTCTTCTAGCGTCCCACCGCGGGCTGTGACGAGCGTGTCGTCGGCGTAACAAATCACGCCCAGCCCGGGCGGGAGGCTCCCCCTCTACGCCCAGTCGTAGCCGATGTTCCACAGGGTGGGTCCGAGGACCGACCCCTGTGGGACACCGCACGTCATGGGCGTTCGCACGACGTCCCCTGCTCGGTTGGTGCAAAGGACGCTGCGCCCCTCCAAATAGTCTGCCACTAGCCGCCTCAGGTAAACTGGCACCCCGTGATACCGGAGCGCCTCCCTGATGCAGCTGAATGGCAGACTATTGAATGCGTTGGCGATATCTAGGGACACCACTAACAGCACTCCCCCGCCGGTGACGGCCTCAGTCGCCACGGCCTTCAGGCGCAACAGAGCCGCGATCGTCGAACGACCCCTCCTAAACCCAAACTGGGCGTCCGACAGATCGGGCCCTGTGCCGACGAGGTGCCGCTCGATGCGGGCAGCTACCACCCTCTCAGTAGCTTGCCCGTGTCATCGAGCAGCACGATAGGCCTGTAGGCCGAAGGCGACCCCGGAGACCGTCCCGGCTTCGGCAGGAGCACAAGCCTTCCCTCCTTCCAGCACCCAGGGAACCGTCCGGACACTAAACACGCGTCGAACAGCCCCCTGAGGCGGGGTCCCAGGTATTCGAGGACCAGGGCCAGTACACGGTTAGGAACACCGTCGGGCGGGGGGCGGTAGGCTTTGCGCGCATGCGCGTCATCGCCACCCCCATCTCGGGTTCCGTGACGGCCGGGACACTGTCGTCATCGGCTTCCCGGTCAGTGTCTGGCGGAGCCATGACTGGGGGCGTGTGTTCCGCCCGCCGCGGGAACAGATCCTCGACGACCCGGGTGAGAAGGCCGGGCTGGAGAGTCTCGGTGAGGGGAGGGCCCCGCGCGCGTAGCCTATTCAGCACCGCGCGATAGGGGCGTCCCCAGGGGTCACGGTCGAGACCGTCCAGCATCTCCTGCCGACTGACGTCCTTGGCGGAGCGGACGGCCAGCCTGAAAGCCGACCGCGCATTGCGGTAGCCCTCGTAAAGCACGGCCTCCTGCTCCGCGTCGCGATGGCGCCGCCGGCTGCGGGTGTAGGCCCTCCGGGCACGAATACACGCGGCCCGGAGATCCGCCAGCTCCCGGGACCACCAGTGGACCGCCTTCCTCGGGGGCAGACGCCGTACCCGGGGCATGGCCGCATCGCAGATCTGCGTTAACGCACTGCGGATGCGGCCAGCCTCGGCGTCCACCCCGTCCGACTGGTGGGCAGAGGACAGCCACGAGTATACGATGACTGTCTCCGCCAGCTGGTCCCGGTCTAAGCGACCCACAGCCCATCGCGGGAACGCAGGACGCCTATCCGCCCCGTGACCCCTGCTGGGCGTCGGGATTGCCAGGGAGACCTCCATCCGGATATACATTTTGATTGTATAGGAGTTTAGTTAAGTTTTATGACCAGCCTCCTTTTTTTTTATTGCCGACGGTGGCAAACCAGCAGGCAGCACACCTGATGGTAAGTGATACTGCCGCACATGTACCTTTGCAATACCAGGGCCTCAACCGGACCGTTGCCTACCGTAAAGAAAATACTTTTCTTAAAACTCGTTTAAAGAAGAACATATCATAGCGCTCGGGAAACACAGCAGCAGGTAGTTTATTCCAGAGCTTTCAGAGAACTTTCAGAGGAATGATCGGTGGTAACGTACAGTTGAAGATCATAACGTTTCCAGGTGAAATGGCTGAACCCTGCCTCTATCTGATGTTAAGTTTTCTTAGTTACCGTTGACAACATGGCACTAAATGAAAATAAAACAGTTTGCTTTTACGACGCCCATGAGCAATATTAGTGTTGATAATATTCGTGGCCGCAAACGCACGGCTTGACAACTATTTATTATTGTAGCTAAGTAACTTCTGGTTAACAATTATTTCTTATGCAGGCTGGGCTATAATGAGCTACGGATGTATGAACTCTTAATCTGTTGTAGGTAATATAAAAATCATTGAGGGATCATAGGAAAATGAGCAACAGCACTTTATCATTTCGACTCATATACATCCCACTACTGGGCTCGAGCCTCCTCCATAATAGGAGGGAAATTGACCTTGCTATACCATGTTGGTCAGATAGGTTGGTATAGAGTTTTGTTTCAAGTTTTCCATCTCTTGCATAGATGTCATATGCGTCATATATCCTCTTGTCGTATTTTACGACATCCACTAGTATGAGAGGAGGGTGGTGAATTGTATTCTTACTCCGTCACCACACAGAAAACTTCATTCTTGGGCAATTAATAACAAGTAATACAATACTTAACAAACAATACAATACTTTTTAGAATTAATTGACACGGGCGGTCAGATTCATGAAGGTAAAAATAGTTTCATATTATATACTAATATATATATTTGAGATAGTAATCGGTAACTAGAAATAAGCTTAATATAATACCTATCGTTTTATAACCAACCTCTTTGCCAGGTAAATTATGTTTATTATGACTTAAAAGCTATTTTAAATTATATCACGATAAAAAATGCATGTATTTAAAAAAGTACCTATAAGCTTAGTAAACAGAACATACTTCTTTCCTTTTCTTCTTGAGAACTACACCCTTTTGTGATTTGCATACTTTTTACTTGCCAAAGATTTGAATATAAACATTGTCACTTCAAAAAGTGTTTCTGCATAAGCAACGTCATGTTAACATAATCTGTAGTTTAGTCACCATGCTTAGAACAGTTGCACACTATTTTGATCTGTATACTGGATATAAACAATTTGAGCCTTAAAACATGTACCGAAATACATTTGTTTATTCAGCAGAGATACGGATTGAAAATATTCTATATAATTATATCATCATGAGATTAATAATAAGAAAGTTTGTATTTTATTTTTCAAATGACGGTAATTTCAAATATTTTTAACGGGAATATGACCTATAAAAATAACATGGCAGCTGTGTCTAGAGTTAAGTTATTGAGTTGTACATTGTAGTTTTCGAGTGTCATTTAAACACAAAATAATTCCCTCGACCACTGAAGTCAAGGAACTCTACACCGGTGGTCGACCCAACGACGAAGGCGACGTGCTATACGGCCAAAAAAAATAATTAAAAAAGTATGTTAGAATTATTAGGCTTACATTAATAAAATTTCATAATATAATAATTACTATAAATTTAATGTTTAATAATTACTGACCAAAAATAATATATGTATTTTTCCATTTAGAATTTGTATGGAAATGGGGTCAACATTTTATGATTGGTTCTGTAACGGGTAGACATAAGTCTCTGTAATAACGATAATTTGTTAGACACCTCTTGTAAGACACCTCCTCGTCTTCTCATCACTATGAACGTTGAAAAGTGTTCAAAACGTACGTAACGGGTACTCAAAAATCAAATACAAACGCGATAAAATCCGTAAACAGTTTTATTCAAATATCCAATATATATCCAATAATTGATTACTTAGGTTTTATAGCATTTCAGATACTAGGCTTTTTATAGTTTTTTTGTAGACCGAAAAATAAATTTCCACAAGCAGGACTTGAACTCCCAGATAGTCTTGTAAATAGCTTACGTTATAGTAGGTCTGTCATAATTTTAAAATCAAAAAAGAAAGGAGAATAAAAAAAAGGACTTGAACTCACATTTATAGGCAATCTATTCCACCTGATTTACCATTTACTGACATGGCAATGGGTAGGCTACATCGCTCGACGAACCGATAACTGCTGAGGAAGGTTCTCGAATGGCAACCGCGTATCGGACAACGCAGTGTACCGGTGACCTGGTGAAAATTGCTGGGAGTCGTTGGATATAGGTGGAACAGGACCGTATTTTGTGGTGGCCTATGTCGATCAGTGAACAGCAAAAGGCTTAATGATGAGTAGTAACGTATCATCATCATCACAGCTCATACAAATCCCTCTGCTGGGCCTGCCTCCTCCACATCGGAAGGGAAATTGACCTTACTATATCACGCTAGACAGACGGATTGGTATAGGTTGTTATTTCGAGTTTTACTTCTATTACATAGATGTGATCTGTATTTTATAAGCCCTTAGTCGTCTTTTTTATTGTTGTTGGTGTCAAACGAGCAAACTGTACACCTGATGGTAAGTGATACTGCCGTTCATGGACCTTTGCTAGGCCATTGCCTACCGTGAAGAAAGTGAAGGTAGTGCGAATGCCTGCATTAAGGTGATACCTTTAGTATCACCTATGATACTAAAGGTATCACCAAAACCCACCACACGCAAACACCCTCAGAAAGTTAGGCTTCCGGCCCTCTCGCTCCCCGAACGAAGCGCAGTAACAAATTCGATTTCGTCGTCGATTTTCTGCTAGAGTGTGGTACTACCCCGGACGGATCGGCCCTCGGCTGTAGACAGAAAACTGTCAACAGTGTGGTCCTACCACTATACAATCTTTTACGATACCCACAGGTACACGAGACCACGCCATCTGTCGAGAATGTTGCCACATTTTTGAAATGAAACTTTTTTGCGCGTAAGTTTTTACGGATGAAACGCAATTTAGCAACACGAAGATGTGCAGCGTTTTTGTCGGAGAAGAGGGAGAGAGCGATTGAGATCGATTGAGAGAGGGTGAGAAAGAGCGAACATAGCACGAAGCACAGCAATGGGGCGAGAGTAGGGAGCAAGCGAGTGAGAAAAATCGCGAGATCTTTTTTAATTTATTTTTTTTTTGTTTATTTATTTATTTTTTTCTTTTGTACTGATAAAAAACACATGGAACCAAAGAAGTTTCACTTCTGACATACGTACTTAGTACTCACGCTTTTTTTCCATACTTCCAAAACTGTTTTGCAAACTTATCTCGAACTCGCATCGAGCACATATAAACCTATATGCCATCCGTGAAACACATCACATTTCTGCGTTTACATCGGCCTGGGAATGTTCAAGATTGCTACTGTCTTTATTTGACAGGCTGATATAAAATTGAAAGAATCTGAGGTTTATTTTATTTGTTACATGTCGTACAACTTTTTTTATTGTCTTTGTAGACAAGATCAACGAATTCGCATAAAATGTTGTAGCAATATTTTTTGTTATATGGTTCCTGAATAAGAATAGGATGCATTAATAATACTAGAAACTCGACGTCAGTAGGTATACTCTTTGTGGTTACGTTATAACTACAATCGAAGTTCTAGTCTGATACAACTAAAATAATGATGGCATATAAAACAGCTTTAGTATGTCGTCGCAATCGACGGCACGGATGACTCAAAGAGTCACCACCATGGGCGTACCTAGGTAGGGGCAGGGGGAGGCAACTGCCCCCACCTGCCCCTACCTGGGTACGCCTATGGTAAAATGTTAAGAGATGAATTTTCGAAAATCCTTTCTTAGTGCTCCCGTACGCTATAAAGGGAACCCCTGTGCAAGATTTCTAGGTTCTAGCTCTTATATTTTAGGCTCTGCGTTGATATCTTAGTCAGCTTCTCCTTTTATATGTATAGCGCCTAGCGTATAAAAAATCTGACTTGCCACCTGGGTACGCCCCTGGTCACCACCACTTGCCATGCACAGAACGAGGCACAGGCGACAAATACTCGAAAGGATAATTTGCCGAGCAAGTCACTGAAATCAATGGCCTGAGGATCAATTTTTATATTGCAAATGCCATTTTGGCACTCAAATTTGGAGACAAACCCATACCTGGCCAAAAGCGCTCCGCTTGTTATATGCTATATTTGGCATAATCATTCATTTTTAATCTTTTATATATATAAATTTCTTGTGTACGTGTATATGTCACTGAACTCCTAAACGGCTGGACCGATGTTGATGAATTTTTTTGTGTGTGTTCAAGAGGATTCGAGATTAGTTTAGATTCACAATTGGACCCGATAGGTGGCGCTACTGTCGATTTCAAGGAGAATTCATTTTATTTTATTTGAACAGAACAACGTCTGTTAGACCAGCTAATATTATATAAAATAACACTCAATATTCTCGAATATTATTTTCGAATAAAATAATTAATCATCATCATTTCAGCTCATATATGTCCCACTGTTGGGCTCGAGCCTCCTCCACAATAGGAGGGAACTTGACCGACTAGAATCTTTAACCACGTTAGTCAGACGTGTTGGTGTGGGTTTTATTTCGAGAGTTTGCCTTCTCTTGCATAGATATTATATGCATATTTTATCGCTTAGTCGTCTTTTATGACACCCACGGGCAAGAGAGGGGTTGGCGAATGATATTCTTACGCCGTCACCGCACAGACGTAATTATAATTAAATTATTTTTTTTTATTGCCAACGGTGGCAAACGAGCAAACAGTAAGTGATGGTAAGTGTTGCTGCCGCTCATGGACCTTTACAAGGCCGCTGCCTACCGCGAAAAAATTAAGGGGAGTGTGAATGCGTGAATTGAGGCTTGCTGATACCCAGGGCACCACCAAAACCCTCCACACGCAAACACCCTCAGAAAGTTGGGCTTCCGGCTCTCTCGCTCACCGATAAAAAATTAAATTTCATAAAATAATTCTCAAGATTCTCGAATAAATACTGGTAGGGTTATTACCATAGAAGTAATTTTGAAAATACATTGTACTCATCTGATTATCTGTGAGACGATAGAATTTTATTGTGTAAAGTATAACTCGTAGAACAGCTGCAAGTTCAAACATGCAACTTATACTTCTTAACTACTTCACAACAGTTGTTTCTAAACGAAACTGTTGCCACCATCTGGTGCAGCTTTTTATATTACACATTACAAATATTGGATAGGAAAACATGGAAAAGAACATCTTTAATATAATGCGCAAAAGTAAACACTTACTGTATACATGCTATAAAGTTACTGCATTTCCAATTTCAGGCCACTTATAGTGTTCAATTAAGAAACTTGATTTCGCAAACTCCGCACGACTGAGCCTATACATATATACAAGATAGTTTTTATGATTACACTTCAACTTTTAATGGTACTTTTGAGGTACTTGTGATATCTTGGGTAGAACCACTGAATGAGCTATAGTTTATAAATCTCTCTATTGAGCAGAATTATACCAAACGCATAGTTTGAAACCCGTTCTAATCAGCGACACCAAAATTTTAAATGACTTCTAATGAAGTTTAAACAAATATCAAAATATTTCTCGAACTACCATCACGGTTAACATTTTAATACAAGGTCTACAAAACGCCTTTCCATACTGACGTAGCTCATGCTTACAACTTTACACTTTGCAATAACTGAACATTTCAGATTCCAACATAAATTAACTAAGAGATTGCCAGTAAAGTTGGAAAGTTGTTTAATATCGTTGAGGTGGGAAAGGAAGATTTTAAAGAGCGCGCAATAAAGCAGACAGTGCGACGTACAATTTAATATGGTACCCGCCTTCACATTCCCTTGAGACGTCGTTCCTACGACTATCGTTACTATAATAATGGTGGGCACTTGATATGTTATTATATATTTATATACACGACAACCATACTTATTTTTTAGAGATTACAGCGGCTTTGTTGAGACAATTAGTTTATTATAACTATAGTGAGAAATTAATTATATACTGCCATAAATAAATCTCGAGTTTAAACCCACATCAGAGGTGCCTTCTGACATTTTGAAGTTATGCACGTGAAATTGTTATCGTTTATTCAAAATCTGAAGGTAAACATTATCGGTAAAATTGATTATTTCTGACGTTTTTTTAACTTGTTATGGTTTCGCCACAGAAATATCTTATTAATTTTTCTGTGGGTTTCGCTAATACATGGAACTCGCGTTAAAAACTTACTACTCCGTAATAGAAGAAAATTGGCCTAACATACTAGTCAGATGGCACGGCATTTTTTATTTCATGTTTTATTCTCTCATATAGATTAACATAGTTATATGCATACTAGTGGTCTTTTCGTCGTCTTAGTCGTCTTTTAGGGCAACCACGGGCGGTGGTGAATACACTATTCACCTCAGTTATCACATGGAAAACAGGTACACAATACTTTGAATCAATTCAGAAATACTAACCGTTAATAAATCCTATAAGTATCTATTTATTAATACCTTTATAGTATGCTACTATTTAATCATTTAAGTCTAATAAATATTGTTTATAACCTATCTTTGTCTATAAATTTTTGGTGCATGTTCAAGAGGATTCGAGAATGGTTTTGATTCACAATTTGACCCGGTAGGTGGCGCTTATTTGTACAGAACAACGTCTGTTGGGTCAGCTAATATGTATATAAAAACTATATGTATATGCAACTAACACATATTGACCGACCTTTTTAATATCAACAAATCCAAAAAAAAAAATTAAATAACGATGTAATATCTGATTACTCATGTGGTGACAGAATAAGAATACAATGGTCACTACCGTCTTCCTTTCTCGTGGATGATTGTAAAAGATGACTGAGAGATGTAAGTAGGTACCGTCACTACAAGAGAATGAAAACTCCAAATAAAATTATATTACACTAACTGATCAGCGTTGCATAGTAAGTTAATTTTCCTCCTACTGTGGAAGAGGCTTGAAGTACGCAGGGGGACCTACATGAATAGAGATTATTAGGATATTGATGTTATACTTTGTCTTTTGAAAAATCTCTGGGATAGAATAATTATAATTTACAAATACCCTTGAAACCACCTGCACAACTAGTTATATTATGAAATCAAAAACTTTTATGTTTATTATTTTATTACGTTATATTTATGTGATGGCGGTTATGAAAACTGCCAACACATCGCTCGTGGAACCTGGACTGACTCTATCTAAAGCCATTTGGTCAACAACTACATTCCCAAAAAGGGCAGATATCAGGCAGTGGGTTAGCCGGTCATAAAATTATTGCCAAAACTTTTGTAATATGTACTAAGAAATGAGAGTACCTATTGAGTTGATCTCAAGTAATTGATATAAGATGAATAGTGATGATCACTTTGTCATGTTATAACACTTGAAAATATTTGAGTGAAAGATGGAATGGAGATAGTTCACATCCTGTATTGTTATATTTTTATCTAGAAAAGTTTTGTTGTTCTGTAGAACGTATTTTATTCCATGAAAACTGTTAAGTAAAATATATTTATTGACTACCTAGTCACGTACGAAAGTACTGGTGCTTATCGTTAAATCTATAATTCTCATCGTGTCCTGTGTACTTTCACTGTACGAGTAGAGCTCCTTCGGGTGCGGTTGCACGAATTCACCGCGCAAAATTGAAATCACTGGCTGGTACGTGACTTCAAACCCTCACTAGTGTTCAAGGAAATCTCCAAATAATATTTACCTTGCGTTTGCTTTTCGATTGGCTGCTTCTCGCCACAGATAGATTTCCTTTGAGGTGAAAATTGGTATTTATTTCCGTGTCCTTTGTTGTACATTACAAAGATGTCTTTGGAGACTCTATGTAGTATTGAGGATATTCATTTGATATTTTTTTTAAAGAACTAAATTGATATAAGGGACAGGTAATAATTATATATATTTTTACATATTTAATATTTTTTATTATGTCTAAAACCATACCCAAAGTGTGCAAACGCGTTTATGTATCGTTCTGTCAGCATTTTGTACGTTTTGCATGTTTTATAACTATTAGGCAAGTTATAATTTTTACAGAGTTATATGTGAGTTATAGGTGCATTTCTATTATTACTATAATTGAAGTGAAACTTCTTTAGAATCGTTGGGATTTCAAACCGGATGCAACGGAAAAAACGACAGGTAAGAGACACAAATACAAAAATGTGTAGGATGAAGCCGGCAAAGAATGAGACAGAAATATATATACTATTTTATATTATTTTTAAATCCGTCTATAATTGACGGATTAAAGGATAAGGGACGAGGGAGGAGGGATGAAGGATAAAGGATAAAGAAGTTTCACTTCTGACATGTGTACTTTGCACGCACGCTTTTTTTAAATAAAGTACTTCGGGAGTATCGACAGAAGCAAAACGTTGAATGAAAGTATCTTTTGAATCGTCAGGAAATATTTGGATATGCAGGCAATACTTTAAAAAATATCGTAACCACACTTATTTTTCGTTTCTTCTACACAAAGAGAATATAATTTAATAAACATAAATTACACCCAGACTCAGTATAACAAATTATGGATGAACTGGACAATTCGGTTTTCTTTTTATTAGAAAAAATCGGTATGAATATATATCTATTCCTAGCTGAGGCCGCGGGTGACCGGACCGGGGATTTTAGTCCGTCACTCACAGAGAGGCTGACCACGCGACGGCGACCGATGTCCCGAGACAGGGACGTTGAGAGGGTACCTGAAAGGGTATTCCGTCGGGCCGACCACTGACGACAAGTCACCCTGCTCCGATGGTCGGCCCGACGATGAAGGCGACGTGGGTACGGGTGGGTTATGGGCCCGCGCGCCGTCCTTTCGTCGCCTCGGACGGAATGGACCGCGCGTGGGCTTATCATAGCCCACCCATAAAACAAATGAATATATATCTATGCAGTAAGTACATACATATATGCACAATATAATTATGTTTATATATACAATATAATATTATATGTATACAATATACAATATTATATGGCGTAGTGGTTAAGATAGCGACTTACAACGCCAGTGTCGGGGGTTCGAATCCCACGCGGGACAACACTTTGTGTGATCCACAACTTGTTGTTCTGAGTCTGGATGTAATTTGTGTCCGTTAATTATATGTTTGTAAAGTTCCCAGCAATACAAGGATTATTTCCTTAGTGCATGGTGTTGTCTTAAATTATTATTATTATTTATTATTATTATGTTAATATTATATACTAGCAACCCGCCCTCGCTTCGCTTCGGTTTTAGTTGTTTTACCCGCGTAGTTGCCGTTCCCGTGGGAATATCGGGATAAAATATAGCCTAGTTTATGCCCTGATATTATAGCTTTCCATTGGTGAAAGAATTTTTGAAATCGGTCCAGCCGTTTTGAAGATTACCCGGAACAAACAGACAGACAGACAAAAATTTTTTAATCTGTATTTTAGGCCTAGGTGTCGCGCAAATAACCGTGTGAGCATGAAAAAAGCCTATTATTTTGACATTACAAACAGACACTCCAATTTTATTTATTGGTATAGATATAGATAGTCATATTATCAATCAACCCAAACTCAACTATCGTCTAAGCGGAAGCTATTGGCACCGTTTACACGATATTATGTAACGGTAACGGTGGCATGTTCAATTGTTTTTCTAAATCTCATAAATACCTGAAGCTCCTAAAGAAGTTTTCAAGTCAAAATAAGAAAAAATAAATAACTTGCATATTTTTGTTTGCGTTTTTATAGCGCCTCTTTATTTACTTTCAAGACGGTATTAAACAATCGAAATATTTTGTACGATGATATGCATATTCACGGCGTCTAAGTCACACTTGCTCGATATTACCTTCATGTTTTGCATAACAGATTAAAATGATTGTTTATAATTAGTTATAATCCAATAATTCAATTAGTACATTTATAGTAGCAATACAGAATATACAAAATTATTTATAGAACAAAAGGATTCTTTAAGATTTTAAATACATATATTATTAATAAAATTTTATTCAACTTCATAATGTAAAATATCCATAAAAATGGAGTTTACATTCAAAAAATTTCCAACTTGGTTATCGCACAAAAAGCCATCAGACATCCGTCCAACAATTTCATTTCACGAATGTCTAAACTCGAATAGAATAAACCGATAACGTATTTATACGGTGGGAATTCATTAAGCCGAACGAAATCTGATGTGGCCTCGGCGAGGCTCAGTGTCGTGCCGAGTACTGCTATTATCCCATCGACGGCGCGGAGTCGAGGATGGGTGTGCAAACACTCACCGCTGTCACCCCCCTTGTCTGCGCGTATTACAGTAGACAGGGTATTATGTGTGGAAATAGTGCCGGCACAATTTAAAGTTCACTATTTTGTTTACATTGAGATATTTGTTTGTATTTTAAATATTTTATAGTATCATCAGCCATTTTGAGATCATCATCACCCTGTTATCTCAATTAAGTTAGGTCGATATGTGCTCTTCTTTTATAGTACATATTAAAAAAGGTATTGACAATAGTATTATAACCGGTCGCCAGTCTGACGTCAAACATAGGAAATGTAATTGTTAACCAGACGGCATCAGATGGAGCTGGCCTAGATTTTTTTTTATTGCAAGCGGTTGCCAATGATTCAACAGTAAGTACAACAGTAACATCTGATGGTAAGTGTTACTGCCGCTCTTGGACCTTTGCAAGGCTGCTGCCTACCGTGAAGGAAGCGAAGGGATACTGAAGGCATCACTAAAATCCACCACACGCAAACACCCTCAGAAAGTTGGGTTTCCGGCTCTCTCTCTCACCGAACGAAGCTCAGTAACAAATTGCTACTACTCAGACGTCCTTTTTCTGCAAGAGTGTGGTACTACCTTGAACGGACCGGCCCGTGGCTGTAAACAGACAGCTGAGCGGTCCTACCACAATAAGGATATTAGCCATAGTTTTATAACCGGCTGCCTGCCTGACGTCAATCCTCCTTGGAAATGTAATTCTTGACCAGTCGGCATCAGATGGAACTCGCCTTGGTCTAAGTAAAGCTCTTAGTCATCTTTTACGACACCCACGAGCAGCATAAGGGTTCTTAGTATTCGGTGCCGCAACCACATAGCACATTTTAATATTTTAAGAATAAGTATCATAACTAATACTATAAATGCGTAAATGAGGATTATTACACTTTTGCGTTATAACCGCTTACTAGGGTTTTCACTCGAAAAAAGTACTAGTGTACCTAAATGGAAAAAAAAATTTTAGGTAGTCGTTCACTGTAACAAGTCGGCCTTGTGACATGAATAAGTTCTACGGATATCGTGTCGTGCTGGAGTACAGACCCAGTAAAATGGTCCTATGGGAATGCCGGCAGAATATATGATATGTTTCGAAAAAGTTTTTTTTTATAAATACTACTAATGAATTTTTATAATTTTTTAGTTTTACCCGCGTAGTTCCCGTTCCCATGGGAATACCGAGATAAAATATAGCCTAGTTTACGCCCTGATATTATAGCTTTCCATTGGTGAAAGAATTTTTGAAATCGGTCCAGCCGTTTTGAAGATTACCCGGCACAAACAGACAGACAGACAGAAAGACAGACAGACAGACAGACAGACAAAAATTTTTTAATTGCTATTTTAGGCATAGGTGTCGTGCAAATAACCGTGTGAGCATGAAAAAAGCCTATTATTTTGACATTACAAACAGACACACCAATTTTATTTATTGGTATAGATAATGGAAAACGCTGAGAAAATCAATTGTTTTATTTGATTGTATATTGTAACAAAAAAGGAGTTTGGCTTAAATATTAGTATCTCAACCCTATGTTAGATAAAAATGTGCTTAAGTGCAATAATAAACTGTGGCTATGCCTAAATAATGACTAATATAGATGAAAGAAGAATTAGCACGCTGAAGTGGCAATGGATAGGCCACATAGCTCGATGAACCGACAACCGCTGGGGAAGAAAAGTTCTCAAGTGGCGATCACGTATCGGACGACAGTTTAAGACGCCCTCCACTAAGTGGACCGACGACATGGTGAAAGTTGCTGAGCGTCGTTCCGCACAACACCGCACTTTATGGCGTAACAGGAGAAAGGCCTACGTCCAGCAGTGGACGGCGGTAGGCTGAAATGAATGATTATAGATGAAATATAAACAGAATTTTCAGTAAAATATTTCTTATGAATTCAATAACGACATCCTTACTAATATTATAAATGCGAGAGTAAGTTTGTTTGTTTGTTAAGCTTTCACGCTTAAACTACCTAACCGATTTCATAAATTCTTCCACCAATGGAGAGCTATAATATCTGGGAGTAACATAGGCTATATTTTATCCCGGTATTGCCACAGGAACGGGAACCACGCGGGTAAGGCGACTGAAACCAAAGCGAAGCGAGGACGGGTTGCTAGTAATTTTTTATAAACCAAGTTTTGAGATTTCTAAGGGATGATATACATTCATAGTTCGTATGCAAGAGAGCTATTTAGGTCTTTGAGAAAACTCATTACGAAAAACAAATAACTGAGCAGACTGTTTCATACAATTTTTGTACACACATTATTTTCTTTACTATTAATAGCAAAAGTCAAATTTCTTTAATCTAAAGCTTTTTAAGTTCTTAATTTAAATATCACATGCTCTCTGATTTTAGATTGCAAAATGGCGTCTATAACAATATAGAAAAAGCCGACTGAAACCAATTCATTGATAGAATCTAAAGATTACAAATGTATATAGGGCCTCTTCGCCACTAGAAATAGCTATCAACCTAACCTTATCCTTTAAATTTTTCCCTACTACATGCTGTCAGTGATCTAACAATTCCTATCCTGTTATAAAATTATCTGGTTCAAAATAAAATATAACCACCTTGTTGGTCTAATAGCATAAGTACTCCACGGTGATCGTGAGATACTGGGTTAATTTTATTGAAGATTTCTTCGGTTTTCAAAAATTTTGTCGACAAAATTTCAATTCACAAGCTCGAAGCTTAGAACCGTGACTAGTTAGCAGGCTCTACTACATATGTGAGATAAAAATTATGTGGCTAAATGTACATGTATACATTTGGGCTCTTTTTTAAATTTTTATTTAGATATTTTATTCGAAAAGTTAGTTTTTTACTGGTACTATAATTTTAGCTTATCTCAACGATCAGAAATATTATGTTTATACAATTTCATTGAATGATTGACTCATTAGAAATATTTTTAAGCTACCCTACATTTATTTATATTAAATAGGTATTTTTAATTTTCCATTTTATACATAAAGAGGCTTAAAATGGGCACTGTATCCTTTCCAACCTACGGAGTTATTTTTACAATATCATTATTTTGACACGGGTATCAGTTGAGTGTATACTCAAAGTAAAAATCGTATTTTACCAGGTTTATTTTGAACGCTCTTATTTTAACAATTGTTAAAGTATTATATAATGTTATTTCAAAAGAATAAAAGAGCTCTGTGCCCCGTAGTTTAAAAAAGAAAACATTGTTTTTTTTTTTTAAGATTACTTTTTTTTTGTTATTTCACGGGCAAGTTTACAAACGTAAAATTAACGAACATAAATCATACGCAGACTCAGAACTTTTTGGATCGTACAAAGTGTTGTCTTATGTGGCAAACAAACCCGTAGCACTTGGCATGATAAGTCTAAACACCAAAGTACCACTTTGGTGTTTAGACTAATCAGTCATCTATCAAACTTACCGAGTTATATACAGGTGTATCAGGTATGTATGTATGGGGCAAATGGTCAAATGGGAGTTACGCAATGGTGGTAGGAACTCCTGAAAAAAAAAATCAAATAAAAATATCGATTAGTTAATGAATTAGAAAAATGTAAAATTTTCAATTTTATCATCACTTTTTCGTGTAAATCGGACTGAAATGTATAAAGTCAGTGATACTTAATTTGCAGCATATTCGTACTTTGTTAAATGTTCATTATTAATCGAATAAATCAATAATTACGTTCGTATAAGCAAGACAAACTTCGCTTTAAATCAGCTGATCGGCCGATGACCGTTGACGGGGCGCTTTTGTACCTACGTTACGGTTGAAGCGTTTGCGCAATTCTATTTATTCTGTTCTATTTATTTTGTGTAATTTTATTTATTCTGTCGAAGCTTTACATGCCTACATGTATCCTGTCCGTACATGCCTACATAATACGTAACATTAAAGGCATAGACTCTTAGACACATATTTTTAAATCTATCACTATACTTTATATTATATTGTTTTTTGTGTAGTATTCATTCTAATTACGATCTATGACCGTTAAACTATAACATACTCGAACAGTTGCCCCATAGCCTGATACATCCTATATATCGATGACAATATATGATGACCAGTGTATCGATTGAATATTGTTAAATATTTGATAACCAATAGCACTAATTAAGGAAATAAACAGAGGCAAGGTATCTTTCTGTTATAGAACCCGCGGCGTCAATCCGTCAAACAACAGCGGAAAAAAAGAAATGTCTTGTAACAATTCTATTACAATATATTTAATCAGACGACGCAGTGTAGGTCGCTCCCCACTAGGTGGACCGACGACCTAGTGAAAGTTGCTGGGCGTTGTTGGATGCAGGCGGCACACTCTGTGGCACAACATGAGAGAGGCCTACGTCCAGAGGTGGATGGCGATAGGCTAAAATGATGATGAATGAATGACATTTGATTGTTATAATTCGTATCCGTTAAATTATATGTTTGTAAAGTGCCCCGCAATACGTGGTAATATTGTTGTTTAATAATTTTACCAAAAAAAAAACTTCTCATCGAAATCGGTTCACCCAGTCAAAAGTTCTGAGGTAATAAACAAAAAAAAATTCAGTCTGATTGAGAACCTCCTCTTTTTTTAAGTCGGGTAAAAAAGAGAAAAATAGTATGCAGATAATATTGATAATAAATTTATTAGTAAGACAATCACTCTAAAACCTATGGTAGTGACAAATATTTTTTCGCAAACAGTATATGTAAAGTTAAAAGATTTCTTAAAGCGGCTTTTAAATTCATTGGAAATATACTCTTAAACTACTCCACGCCGTATCCATTATACCATCGCAAATGGCTTCATCGTTGAGATGAGAGTGGCCCTTTCAGTTCATAATTTCATGATTCAAATGAACAGTGATTTCATACCTCACCTCTCATCCGTTACCATTATTTGAAGTTCGCTAACTATCTGTGGGTACTAGATATTGTAAGTTTAGACGAGGAAATGTTTAATTTCAAACTTGTTAGCAATTCATTGCATCGACTATATTCATAGTTTAATGAAAACGTACGTTACTAGGAAATTTATAAGTATTTGCCATAATAATCCTTACTTACTATGCATTACAAAGCTAAAGAGTTTATTTTAAATTGCTGTACCAAAAGCACAATTGTCATTTGAAGTTTCTCTTTCGTTAGATAGTATATTTACAGAGGAGAGTTATAATCTATAAAATATAGCGTTGTGGCCTGTAATCAGCATAATATGGAACATAAATTAGATGAATTTATATTCATAAAGATAGAATAGACATTGGAGAAATTTCTAAACATATATACACTACAGGCACATTTTTATGCGTAGATCCATCATCTATACGTCCCACTATTGGGCTCGGGCCTGCTACACAATAGGAGGGTATTTGACCTACTCTACCACACTGGTCAGACGTAGTTACATAGCTTCATTTCGAGTTTTCTTCTCTCTTCTCTTATATCGATACTAGCAACCCGCCTTCGCTTCGCTTCGGTTTCAGTCGCTTTACCCGCGGCGTAGTTCCCGTTCCTGTGGGCATACCGGGATAAAATATAGCCTATGTTACTATTATAGCTTTCCATTTGTGAAAGAATTTTTCAAATCGGTTTGGTGGTTTAAGCGTGAAAGCGTTACAAACAAACAAACAAACATCCTTACTTTCGCATTTATAATATTAGTATGGATTATATGCATATTTAATTCCTTATTCGTCTTTTACGGGTATGAGAGGGGTGGTGAATTTTATTCTTACTCCGTCACCACACAGAAGTAGATTAAATACTTACGTTAGTGCGTAGATTCATCATCATCATCATCACAGCCCACATAAGTCCCGCTGTTGGACTCGGGTCTCCGCCACAATGGGAGGGAATTTGACCTACTATACTATACTGGTCAAACATGTTGATATAGGGTTTTGTATCGAGTTTTCCTTGTCTTGCACAGATGTTATGTGCATATTATATCCCATAGTCGTCTTGTACGACATCCACGGGCAAGATAAGGAGTGGTGAATAGTATTCTTACTCCGTCACCACACCGACGTGCGTAGATTAAACACTTAAAAAAATATATAACATAAGAAGAATTTTCATAACATTTCTCCATGATAACTCTTTTGTCTCTATATTGATTAAAATAATACAAAGGTCTGTATCATTCATTTCCATTAAAGCTTCCATTTGTATCAATGAATTCATCCAAGGATTAGCCATACTGACACCGGCAGTTTAATCTGAATAATTGCAAACGAAACTGCAATTGCTTAGTCCCCTATGCTATAGAAATACTTAAGAAATATATTTTCTTTGTTGACAAAGTCTTCTCACATTATCCTTTTTTTTGGAGACGGGAGTGATGTACAATAGCATGAAAATATCATTCTCAGTATCATATAAAAGATAACAATCTAAATTGCCAAATACTCATATATTGCATGCTTCCCTTTGTTTTGTCCTTTTTTGTATGTTCAATATTATTCTTTTGTCGCTAATAAAGTGGCTTACCTAACTTTCCTTATTCAATAACCGAGCGATGATTTGATAAAATCCCTATATACGTAGTAATATTATGCGTATGTTGGCAGTAAAGCAAAGTTTTACCCTATTTTGCATTCACACCCCGCGGTGTGTAAGTGTTTTTCATTGTCCTATAGAGCTCCCCGACGGACTGACAGACGTAGGTTCTTTTTGTAGTCACTGTACAACCTACCTTTGAGTAGGCGTATTCACTACATTTCTAAGAGTTTGCTCTTTTGTATAAGAACTATTATACTTCATTGTGGTCTATTGTGTACTTAAATAAAGTAAAATTATTTCAGATATCTCACTGATCTCATACCATAATTAGGGTTGCCCAAATCAGGTAATAAAGTGTTGTTAGATTTTTTTCAATGCTTTCTAGGCAAATTTTCAGTAGAAACGCATTTCAGAAGTGTACCTACATAGTTAGTGGTAATATGTTTACCTGCTTTTAAGTGAAACAAGGTTGAGTGGCAAAATATACTATAAAGTTCATCCACCACTTCGAGAATAAGACAACATTATAAACAAATTTACATTACATATATTTAAAATTTAGTAATTATCCAATTTAAAAAATAGATCAGCCTGTTTATTGCTTGACTATTGACCTATGGACTGTTTTGTACTATGTATTATATATAACTCTTAATCAAAATAAGAATTGTGTATAAATTAAAATTAATATTATTATAATTTTAACATTTTTACTTTTATAGATTTTGTGTGCTCTTTCCAAATTTTTATTTTGCCACCTTTGCCGCTCATACTGACCTATTGTATAATAGCACCTAAAAACAGTTTTATTAGAAAATAGGGGAAATTTTTAACGATTTCTCATGTTTGCGTCAGTATTACACATTTGAATTAAAACTATTTCTACGTATTGTATCGCGTTTCTATTCAATTTTTAATTTCTAGACGTTTCAAATACTTTTCAGTGTTCGTGGCCACGAAAGAACTAACATGGGTGATGCGTCTCACATTCTACAAGTAATCAACATTATTGAAATCATGTTTTTTGAGTTTTTATTGTATATATTAGTGAAATAAATTTGGGCTCACATTTTTAAGTTATTTTATTATTAGTACAAAAAGAAAATGATTCTGTAAAATTTTTGTTTTATTTTCAGAATAGTTTGTTATTAATATTTCATTTTGCAATCATATTCTATTATATTTTCGTGTGATGATGGAGTAAGAACAGAATTCATCACCCAGTCCTTCTCTTACTCCTGGACGCTTAAGGGTATGCGGATAACGTGTATGCTAGAGAAAGAAAACTCTTATTTTTTATCATAAAATTAATCGGATATTAGATAATGACAATGAACAGTGTTAGACGTCATTTATTAATTATAGAGGCAATCAACAAAGTTACAAGGTGACGAGGTAGAAATTTGGCAAGAACACGTAGAAATTTATAAAATCATTAAAAACTTTCGGCAAACTTTCAAGTAGTCTGTTTTTGGAGCACTTACTTTTTGACTGTATACTAGAAATAAGGAAATTTGTAAAGTAAGAATCGACCGAAATATAGAACAGCTTTAATACTTTGGTTAGCAAAAGTTACCTAACTGAGCTACGATTTGTATTCAAAGGAGCGGAGTCAAGGAAGGGTTTTGAATTGTCGATGGACGCCGACATCATTGTTTTTTGAATTTTTACCAACCTTTAAAACTCCGTGACTTATAATTCAACTCACGTGACGATCGCTAATGAAAGACTTACTTAAGTAACCGCGCTGCAGACAGGAATTAACAAGTTCGAAATACAATTCACTTCTTGAACGAAGTTCATTTTAACGCCAGTAAAGTGGAAAACTTCGACGGTGTTCATTTTTTTTATAGAAGAAGAAACAAAGTTTTACTTCTTTTACAAGAAGATACGGCGCTTAAAAGGATTCCGGTTCTACACTTTAATATTTTTAAACATTTTAAGTCGGTAATAACGTTTATAGACCCTATGGCGAAACTTGTAAGATATTTTGATGTCGAAAGACAACGATATTTCATATTTTCATTTACTCGAGTCGTTAAATAAATAACAGCAATTTGTTAAGCAAGGGCTATGACGTAAAGCTAATCTGCGCAACAATTAAGAAAAATCTCGGCGTCTGCGTTTTTATTCTACAACGACGGGTCCCGTCGGCCGATTGCTAATTCCGCGACAAAGAACACTATTACGTAGGTAATTATAGCCAACCAGGAAATGAAAAAATTCCAAAGAAATGAAAAAATGTTTCGTTCACTATAAAATGCACTGTAACAATTCAATGTAAATACGTACAGCTATAATTTTACCACGTCATCATAAAACATGATCCTAATCTTGTACGGTGCAACCGCACATTGTATATTTGCGCCGTCATCAATATTGCATTATTTAAATTGATATTCATTTACTTTATAAACAGTTCGTACTATCGACTCACAGCAATCATATATCATTAGTATTATATCATTAGTTTATCATCGTGAATATACGGTAACTGTAACAACGTATCGTTTTGTTCTTAGCATATATTATATCATCTAGCATATCAAAAGGTTGTACGAAGGAGCAGCCCGTACAAATCTATTTAAAAAAAAAGTGAGGTGTCGCTCAGGACGCAGATGTGAAACATTGAAATTATGTTGTACAAGTAACGGAGGGGAACGACCAGATTTACCCTCGCATATTCTGTCATATAGCGTGGCGTTGCGTCGCCGCGATCTGTTTACGCCACGCCAGCGATAAGGTTTAGACTCGCCTATAGATCATATTAAAAACTATTCATTTACAACCTACAGAACCAACGAGGTGTAATTTTTCTAGATGTAATTCTAAATTAAGCGTAACAATGCGAACATATATTTGATTATGTGTAACACAGCTCCAAACTTCGAACATGCTATCAACATTTTGGCAAAATAATCCTAAAACCACGTTTTTTGATTCGACCCAGTATTCGAATCCTCATTCAACTTCATTTTAGCTCGTAAACGGCCCACCGTTGAGCTTGAGCTTTCTTCATAGTGGGAGAGACTTGATCTGCTATACCATGCTGATCAATGGTCAGTAATTATGCTGACATTCTTTAATCGTCTCATACAATCACTCACAGGTAAGATAAGGGATGGAGCTGAAATACTGATGATACATATTGCTATCGTTCAAATGTAGTTTTGCAGCCTTGATTTTGTCGGTCACTGTAATTACTGAAGCACGTAATTCAACGATGTAGAGCCTATCCGCTATTATTATATTAGGATAATCAGTCATGCTTTAAATTGGATAAAAACTTTCTTACTTCTATGAAGAACTCATAAGCTTCTTCTGAACTAGTTTTTCCTTCTCTTGCATAGATGTTATTTGCATATTATAATCCCATAGTCGTCTCTTACGACATTCACGGATAAGAAAGAGGGGTATTGAATTATATTCATACTCCGTCATCATACGGCAAACGACTACGACGCGACAGAAATTAGATCTGTCTGTGTCGGCCTGCGGTGTCGGTTGGTGGTATATAGCATCCTTACACTGTCACCACATGGAAAATATTTTGAATGTACTTATGTATTACTAGCAACCCGCCCTCGCTTCGCTTCGGTTTCAGTCCCTTTACCTGCGGCGTAGTTCCCGTTCCTGTGGAAATACCGGGATAAAATATAGCCTATGTTACTCCCTGATATTATAGCTTTCCAGTGGTGAAAGAATTTTTGCAATCGGTGCGGTGGTTTAAGCGTGAAAGCGTTACAAACAAACAAATAAACAAACAAACAAACAAACATCCTTACTTTCGCATTTATAATATTAGTATGGATTATTCAATATAATTCTTTGTCAGATTTTATTTCTTTCTATCTACCAACTATGATATAAATGGATAGATACTAATATTCTTCGTGTGCTGAAGAATTAAGAATATAACTCGCCACTCCCTCTCTTGCCCGTGAATGTCGTGAATGAGGACTAAGGAATATGATTACATATAACATCTATGCAAGAAAAGGAAAACTCGAAACGGGGTATAGTGGGTCAATTTCTCTCCCGTTATGGAAGAGGCCGTAACCCAACAGTGGGACTTACGTGGGCTGAGATGATGAATATTTTCTTTCTGTCTACCATTATGAGATAAAAGGATATGTACTAAAATCGAGTATATCAATTTAATTCCACTCATATTTTGAGAACAAACCTCTTGTAAACATGTTTGTCTCTTGAGTGCATAACTTCGTATGGTAATGTCCCTATAGGTTTAGGTTTATGTATGTCGGGTTGGGACGCAGCTGGTTAACTGATTTGTAAATTAATTTAGAGCGGAAGGGACAAACGTATATCATTCCTTCAAAATATGTTGTAAAATTAGTAAATTCTATATGGCTTGATTATTGTAACAATTTTTGAGGATCTATTTTTGAGTAATTTTAAGAAAACTTAACAAATTGGTCTATTAATAATTATGTTTTTTCAGCAAATAACACATGAAATAACTTGGTAAGCGAATAGAATAACAGATATAGCTTGAACCCTCGATGGATTCTATTTATTCGTCCACCTGTGAATCTTCGAGAGTTCAATTCTGGACATAGGCTTACAAAGAACAAGCCAACCCCATAATCGCCATGCTTGATGAGCAGCTTGGCAATTGTAATTGGTGTTATGAGATCTCCAATGTGATGTTACAGGGCCAACCAGTTGTCCTACACTGCGTCGTCCGACAGATATTAAGATCGAATGCCATCTAATTTTTTTTAGCTTTTGTGTTGGTGATAACTCTATGTCTCATAGGGGATGTTAATAGATTGGAAGATAAGGAGAACTATACATATAAATATCATTTGACCCATTCGATGCATAAATTGTCGAAGGTAGGCGACTATAATGTCAATTTCACTTTAATTTAAAAATGTTATAGAAGAATTTAGTGAACGACGAATTTACCCTCGATTTACATTCAGGAAGGACGTTGGGTTCGAAGGGTCTAAATCGAATTCCTATCCTTTCTTTTACACGGAAGTCGAGTCTCAAAGCTTGTTCACCACTTGCCAACAACTGCGGTAATCTTGTTGTAACATGCCCCATTTATTGAATAAAAAACGTTCGACTTTCTGTGGTGCTTTCAAGATACATTCGTTTCGAATTCCATTTAATACTATTGCAGCGGCTAAATATATAGATTCAAATTGTAATTTTTTAACAAATACTTAAAAAGAAAAATCGATATTTAAAACTAGGTCCGGTTAAAAGCTTGTCCCTGTTTTTTAAAAAACATCTTACTCTAAAGAAAAATTCTTGAATCCGTGAATTTTTGCAAATAAATACAACAATACGCTTAACCATTTAGTCGAGTATCTTATTAGGAGGATTATAAAATTATTTGGCACATTGAGGCTGTGTTATGCCTTTATTTAATCCTTCGAGAACAAAGAACAAAAAAAGAACAAATATTTTGTATTTACAAAAATATATATTTTACACAACTTATACTAAAAGATTCGGTGTGGTAACGGGATAAGAAAATAATTCACCACTTCCTATCGTGCTCGTGGATGTCGTAAAAGACGACTAAGGTATACCTACAATATAGATATAACGTATCTGCAAAGGAATGAAGACTCAAAATAAAACCTTATACCAACCCGCTAGATCAAGTATAGTAGGTCAATGTCCCTTCTATTATGGAGCAGGCTCGAGACCAGCAGTGAGATCTTACCATAATTACATCTTAGCTCAAATGATGATACTTTAGTATCATCAAAGTTTATTGATAAGTCTAACATAAAATGAATTTCACCACCCCGTCTCTTGCCCGTGGATGTTGTTAAAGACAACTAAGGAATTAAATATGTGTATAACATCTATGCAAGAGAAGGAAAACTCAAAATAAAACTTTATAGCAACACGTCTGACCAGCATTAGTAAATCCATTTTTCTTTTATTGCGAAGGAGGTTCGAGCGCAACAGTAGGGCTGACAGAATATATAACGTGATGTAACTACACGGATGGCAGTTGCTTCAAAATATAACCTTCATTGTCGAGTGTAGCATGCTCTATCTTCACGTAGGACAGTTCTTTTTGCTATTCGCATATCTGAGTCTGGGTCTTATTTATGTACGTTAATTATGTTTGAGGAATCTCCTACTACACAAGAATCCATTTTTTTTATTGCCGATGGTGGCAAACGGGCAATCAGCACACCTAATGGTAAGTAATAATGCTGCATATGGACCTCTGCAATACCAGGAACACAGCTAAATCGTTGCCTACCGTGAAGAAAATACTCTTCTTAAACCTCGTTTACAGAATGACATGTCATAGCGCACCATGTCAGTCCCTCATGCTCAGTGCCCCGACCAAGACTACTGCAAATTTCAGACATTACCAAACCCCACCACATAGAAATAGACCCAGAAAGTTGGGCTTCCGATTCTCTCAAAGTACATCGAATGAAGCGTTACATCAAATTGCTACTACTCAGACGTCGATCTTCTGAGAGTATGGTACTTTTCCAGACGGATCATCCCATGGCTGCAGTCAGAAGACTATCGAAAGTGTGGTCCTACCACTCAAAAAGTTCTGAAATGCTTTGCTCCGACGTTGCCTGAAATGAATAACGTTTAATATTACTACTACATGGTTATGATTTGAATATATAAGGATTTAAAAGTTTTATTATTTGATTGAAACTTCTTGTATCCTGAAACAATATTGAAAAGTAATTCATTGTTAATAAATTTTTGCTCTCATACCGTTCCCATCTTACTTTCATCCCATTCTTACTTCGCACCTATTTCGCTCGCATCATGATCTTATCTCACTTTCATCCCATGACCATCATTTCATCAATTCTTCTTGCTTAATAGTTCTGTGCTTTAAAACCATCTTCAGTCATTAGTTAAATAAAATCAGGAACCTAACCCTACCTACCTAACCTATCTAACCTACTACATTTCAATTTGAGTTTAAAAAAGTAAAAAATTTGAAGAATGAATGAAAAAAGGTTCTAGTACAATTTCTGACTCTCATTTCTGCACCTTATTTCATCTCTGATGTATTATTATTTGAATATTCATCATTAACCTAAATATGAATTTTAAAATCTCTAACCTAACATTAATAGCAAATGTTCCATATAAGTTTTCAACTCCATTTTAGCCATTTTTACCAGTAAAAAGATGATAACTTACTGTATTAACATATACTTACTGCTTTAGTTTGAATCTTCCGTAATTTTTTTTTTATATCTGTAATAATTTTCTTTCTGTTTTCCCTTATTTACTTGAAATTCGATTTTAATAAATACCTACATTGGTGTTTGCCTAATCTGATGAAAAAAAACATATAATTCAACTTGCACATTGTTCTTCTATTTACTCGAAAAATACATACTACTAGTCGTATCAGACACTCGCGACCCACCTTTATGCAAATGCAAAGAAATATCGCGAAGCAACTGACGGACGTGCATTCACCTTGGTACTGATTTTTTTCTTAGCGTAGGTTTTATGACAAAGATAATTACGAGACGCTTTTATTTCATAGTAAAATGTATGGAGAACTGGGAATGATTTTATATAACAATGAAATAGCCTAGATAGTTATAATAGCAAAGGCCGATTTCGATGTTTTTGACAAAAAAATCCTAAAATTCCTCTGGGAAATTAACAATTATTTTAGAATTATAGCACACGGTGCCTTAATAGGCCCATTCGTTAAGCAGTTGAGGTATTTTTTTAGTGTCATTTAATGCAGAGAGTTCCTAAATATTTCTAAAACCGTAAGTGCCATTCACGCGTTTCTTAGGGACGCGCCTCTTAAGTTAATATATTTGTAGATGCATAGATAATTATATGTAACAGAGCAATAAAATTGTAATTTTTAAATGTCTAGTTCACTCTCTCATGATGTGAAAATTTATGAGCGGATTGCTCTTTAGATGATATATCTAAAGAGCAATCCGCTCATAAATTTTG
This sequence comes from Lymantria dispar, assembly GCA_032191425.1. NCBI lineage: Eukaryota > Metazoa > Arthropoda > Insecta > Lepidoptera > Erebidae > Lymantria > Lymantria dispar. The sequence continues at coordinate 16,935,740 of CM063458.1, forward strand.
CTTAAATTTTAAATTTTATAAGTACAGTAGCCATATGCCTAATTTAAAAGCTGCTAATTTTTCTAAGAAATAGTGCAGTTAGGTAAGTGATTTGTATCTAGTAAATTGTCTTCCAAGAAAGGATTGTACAATGATCAATATAAAAAAATAGCAATATATACGAATTATTTACAAACAAAGCTACGAATAAAGCTATATATATTTATATTAAATTCTGTTTTCCTTTCATGGTTGCTTATTTAGTTACAGAAACGAGGCGTAACGACGTTTACTCAATTCAATTTAGGTACGTTGAACGTCTGAAGAATGTAATGAAAACTAAATATATAACTAATTTAAGCTAATATAAAATTTCTAAAATATATATATTTTTATAAATTAAAATGATGTTTAATGAATTAAATTTAATGAATTTAAAATTAACGAGGCGATCTCTTAGGAAGAAAGCATTTCATACTATAAAACATTTCTCTAACTGCCTTTTTAAGCCACATTTAAATAGTAATTTGAAATAATATCCTGCCCCTATTTGTACACAGAGTGCTTAGAAATATTGAACTATAGATTCCGACGATAGAGATAGCAAATTTTGACATTCATTACCTTTTATAAAGCGGATGGACCCGTACTAAGAAACTAATATTCGACTCAATTCAGACATGTTTCAATAAAGATAAGGGGCTGTTTATTTACCTGTATGAAATCGGTATGTACATGCTAATATAAGTATAAAAAGGAATGATAGGGAATGTATTTAATATAGTATGTCAAAGGCAATTTATCCGCTTGGAATGCAACGAGTCCGAGTCACAAAGGGTCGGCTAAATCACATTAGGGCCACGCGTGAATTGTAAATTGGACATTAGTAACACCTCCGTGGTGGGGTGCAACTACATCGTTAAATGTTCCCTGTCGAATGGAGCTGAAAATCAACATTTACGTTTCATTTTCATATTACAAATTCATTGTTGTGAATTTAGAAAAATATATTAAAAAATAAATATATTTCTTACCGTAAGTTTGTTTATTTGTTTCATTTTTAATAAATGTTAAGTTATATAAAATACCAAATCAAAATCAAACAATCTGATTATACGAAGCTAATAGTTTTAAGCTCTATCTGAGGACAAATAATATACTGAGAGTTCAATCCCATTATGTCCAGCGATCTACGTGTGGTAACGGATTAAGAATACAACTCACCATCCCCTTTCTTGCCCGTGGATGTCGTAAAAGACAACTATGAGTATAATATCCCCAATATGCATATAACATTTATGCAAGATAAGAAAAGAAAAACTTGAAATAAAACCCTATCTCTGTGGTGACGGAGTAGGAATACAATTCACCACCCTACTCTCTGGCCTTAGGTGTCGTAAAAGACGACTAAAGGATAAAATATGCATATAATATCTATGCAAGAAAATAATTGAAAAAAAAAAAAAAGAAAACTCGAAGCAAAACCCTATACCAACACGTCTGATGAGCGTGGTATAGTAGGCCAATTTCCTTGTTATTGTGGAGAAGGCTCGAGCTCAACAGTGGGACGTATATGAGCCGAAATGTTGATAAAGTAAGTGATGTGGAGGAGACTGGAGCCCAACGGTGGGACGTGTATGAGCTAAAACGAACGATGTTTATCCACGCATAACGAAATAGTGTGTTTACCATATTACTAGACGTGGATTACGTTTTTTTATTCAAACAAATACGTTATGAGAATTCTAAGTGTGGAAAATTTATGAAATATTTAAAAGAAGGATGATATACTGAGATACAAAATATCATTCCTTACACAAAGTGTAAACCTTTTATCTGATGACATTATTGCAGAGAAAGAAAGCCTATTCCACTTCGCTCGACTAGCTTGGCTAATATCCAACTACCCTCTCGGAGAGAAAGTGGCTCATGCTTAACATTAGGGCATATAAGGGTTATATAGAAGAAAAGGATTCATTAATAGCCTTAATTGGATCGTTTCGGGTTTCTTTCAGTAACTCAATTACTTTAAAATATACGCTGTGTTTACTCTCTTTTGTTACTTGGAGTGGGAAATTTTAAAGAGTCACCATTTTAAAGAGTCTAAATTTTTACTTGATTAAAATGTGATTGAAATATTATTGATCTTATATGCATATTGTATTCCTTAGTCGTCTTTTACGACATCAGCAAGCAAGCAATCTAACCCAACTCACTCAGGGTTGGGTTATTCCGCCATCACACGGAAACATGGTGTGTATGGATAACAATTGTTTAAGTTCAAATTAAATAGTAAAATTATATACGAGGTAATCGCCTCCTATAAAAATTTTATAAAAATTATATGCCATTTTAGCCTATTTAAATTAAAATAGAGCTCTCAATGATACGCTTTTTTTAATCGGAAATAATATATACCTAATACAGTTCAGTTGTTCTAAATAGCTATTTGGAATGAATAGCAGTATTCGCTATCATCTCTAATTTATTAATAGATAGACTATGTGATTCTTATTTTTATTCAGTGTTATTTTCCGTACAATCAGACCAATACCGATCTGTAATTGGCGCCCAACAGGGACCTAACGAGACTGATTGTTCGCTGATGTTGCAAATACTGCACCCTCTTCATTTCGTGTTTATTTTTTCGCGACTACTCTGATGATGTTATTATAAGTAAATTTCAAACTCATTTCAGTTATTTTTATTATTAAATCTATACCAATAAATAAAATTAGAGTGTCTGTTTGTAATGTCAAAATAATAGGCTTTTTTCATGCTCACACGGTTATTTGCACGACACCTATGCCTAAAATACAGATTTAAAAAATTTTGTCTGTCTGTCGGTCTGTCGGTCTGTCTGTCTGTCTGTCTGTTTGTTCCGGGTAATCTTCAAAACGGCTGGACCGATTTCAAAAATTATTTCACCAATGGAAAGTTATAATATCAGGGCGTAAACTAGGCTATATTTTATCCCAGTATTCCCACGGGAACGGGAACTACGCGGGTAAAACGACTAAAACCGAAGCGAAGCGAGGGCGGGTTGCTAGTTAAGTAATAAAATAATAATAAATAATTTTAAGTTGTAGCAAAGCTAATATTGCAAACTATAATATTCCACTCTAATCTGCTGATATTATATCATTAATGAATATAGGTACACAGCCGTTAATGGTGATGTATCATGGGGTTCTATGCTCTCCCCAACCCTGGTTATTCTGCATATAAATGACATGTTCTCCATAAAGTAGATGCATTGCTATGTGCATGACAGCACAGGTAACGAGCGATGCACCGAACAACAGAACGTAAGCTAATGTAAGAAGAAAGAAAAGCTCAACTTCTCTGAAGGTCTAAAGGCGAGCGTTCTCTTGGGTGGACTTCGGCATGGCGTGACAGCACTTAACTGAATTTAATCCCATAACTTTAAGTATTTATTCGGTATGTTTTTGTAAATCAACTAAACATACAGTTTTGCACATAAGTTGACAGAATTACATAAGGACAAAGGGTGCCTTTCATTCAAAAAATATTATTCCTAAAATATAAAAAAAAATGATAGACAAAGCCACAAGTGAAATCTAGTTTAGTATAAATAAAAATGACTATTCTCCACTTCCTTTTTGAAATCGTTTAAAAAAGCTACCATTCCACCCGTTTAATAACGATAAATTATGTTTTTGCACCGTAAATCAATACGTATCTACATCTTTTTGAAAAATGATGCCAATCATTGTTATTATAAGAATCACATTACGTTCATTGTTTGACCTATAAAATAATGTCGGGATTGGCTACTATATTCGGGCCACACAAGATATACATATTACACGTATAGCGTATAACGGTGTCAGATATTGCTATACTCTGTCTCCATCCATCCACATTTTCCTTATTCTCACTCCACAAAGTTTACTTTCACACATACTCATAATATAAAACGGAGAAAATCAAGGCTATATCAAAGGAAGTGAAAGTACAAAAAGTAAATATATTTATATACATATAGAAGAATATAAGTGAATAGTAAATAAAAACTTATTTCGTATACGCCGAGTCATCTACGAGATTTCTCAGCGGCATCTAAATAAACATGTTTTGGTCATTTTGTGATACATTACTGATGATATAGCAGAATGAGAGCTATTTGTCTCGACGCATCCTCCTCCTATAACTAATAGTAGACCCACGTATTGTCCGGTGTGACACGTTCTTTTCCAATTTTATTTTGATGGCTGCCATTATGATATTGTTGCTACGTGTACGATAATATGAATGTAATGTTTTTTTTTTCTTGAAACAGTGAAAATACAATTCAACGCGTATTCTTACCACGGCTATTATAAAAAATGAAGAGTTTCATACTTTGTATCACTTAAAAAGTATGGCAAGCCGAATACAAAAATCATATATAACCGTCTGAATAGTTTAGTATAGTAAGGCAAAATAATATATCATCGTCATCTGCGCATACGGTCCACTGTTGGGCACGGGCCTCCTCCACAATGGAAAGAAATTTGCCCTACTATACCGTGCTGATCGGATATGTAGGTATAGGGTTTCATTTCGAGTAATCCTTCACTTGCACAGACGTTATGTGCATGTTATATCCCGTAGTCGTCTTTTACGACATCCACGGGCAAGGTAGTGGTGAGTTGTATTCTTACTCCGTCACCACACGGAAATAATATATGAATTATTAACAATATCTTATATTCTATAAGCCATAGAAATAAACTATTCTTCTGAAGACAGTAGAATATCAGCTTAAAGTAATCGTTATATTATTTTACTCTCTGGCAATCGTCAAACAAAAATTACATATCTATCAAATAAATAATAAATTTAAAAATAATAATAATTCAACATGATCAAAGTATTTTATTCATACAAATCTATACCAATAAATAAAATTGGAGTGTCTGTTTGTAATTTCAAAATAATAGGCTTTTTTCATGCTCACACGGTTTGCACGACACCTATGCCTAAAATAGCCTTTAAAAAATTTTTGTCTGTCTGTCTGTCTGTCTGTTTGTTCCGGGTAATCTTCTAAACGGCTGGACCGATTTCAAAAATTCTTTCACCAATGGAAAGCTATAATATCAGGGCGTAAACTAGGCTATATTTTATCCCGGTATTCCCACGGGAACGAGAACTACGCGTTAAAACGACTATTATCTATAACCGAAGCGAAGCGAGGGCGGGTTGCTAGTTTAATATAAGTTTACTTATAATTTCTACTAATACTGTGTGTATCCGACAAGTAAATATTTGAATAATGAAAGTTAACCCCAGAGAATTTTAGATCTAATAAAATATTTAACTTTTATGATTCCTAGATTAATATACGAGTATAAATTAGTCTTTTCTTCTTTTATTTTGTTTCAAATATTACTTTATATTATATCCGTTTATTTACACAGACAGCTTTTGATTTCCTATGGGAAGTCGAAATGATCATTCCAAAGCATACATACATAACATCGCATTCATTCAAGCAAATGTCTGAGCAAGTCATGTCTTGGATTTTTTCAGTTTAATATATTTTCCATACTCTATTGTCTAATTATTAAAAGTTTAATGAAATAGTAGTGTAATCCAAACAATCATTTTATCATTGGCCTAACCAAATTAAGAATGATTAATCCCATTGTTATTGAGTACTAATAGATCACCATAAAATTGTTATTGATCACCATAAAAACAAATAGGTTATGTATAAGCATTTTGCTTTCATTAACTTCCTTTACCATTTTTTATAACGAAAAAAATACAATTTCCTTTAGATAGCCTCTTTATGTTGAAATGAATTCTCGTTGCTCTTTCTCAAAAGCCGTATTGTCTACTATACAGTCACGAAGATAATAATAGTAAATACCAAAAAATCTACCAAAGTATAACATACCAATAAAATGGGAATACCTGTGAAATTACCATAATGCATATAAAACTAATTTTAATTTTAACTAACACATACTTTATAAATTATATTATATTATAAACGAAATAATATATAAACTCATTGCACATCATGGTACGAAACGAATATAGTTTCACTGGCGGTCAGGCTGAAGCAATCGAATTATTCTCAACTATTAAATTCAGCTCGTCCCTGGTGAGTACACTTTATGGATCCTGTAATCATCGGTTAGTAGCAACTATTTATTAAATATATTCATAGTGTTTGTCTCTTACAATTAGCAGCTGATGCGAACATGATTACGGTTTGTCCTTGATTGTAAGTATTCAATATTTTGATTACCTACCCTTACTATTTGAGATTCCTGTTATTACGTTTCATATATACATAAATGATCTTTAATTTGTGTATCGTCCTTTAATTATATATATATATGAAACGTAATTTTTTTTTATGGGTGGGCTATGGTGGGCTCACGCGCGGTCCAGTCTGTCCGAGGCGATGAAAGGACGGCGCGCGGGCCCATAACCCACCCGTACCCACGTCACCTCGTTGTTGGGCCGACCACCGAAGCAGAGGTGACTTGATCAGTGGTCAGCCAGAGTGAAACGTATAGATGAACTTTATTTTATGTATCGTCCTTTAATTATGTAATCTACTGCTAATACAGAAATCATTCATCAACCTACCGAAGTCTATTGTCGAATAGAGGCCTCTCTCAAGGGGAATAATCACTTTATCGTCTCAGTTTTATAAGTTTCTCATGAGAGTGCTGCTGCCTCTGCTGGTGAACTTTCCACAGGTTTTTACGACTTTAACACGTTATGATAAATTAAAAATAATATCACATCCACCACGTTAATGAAATTTTATAGTAAACTAGCCAACAGACGTTGTTCTGTTCAAATCTAAAAAAAAAGCATAGTAAATGAAATTCTTCTTCAAATTGATCGCAGTACCACCTACCCGTTCAAATTATTAATCTAAACCATGCTCATATTGATCGGCACAGCCACGAAAAAAAATATCAAAAGCGGTCCAGCCGTTTAAAAGGAGTTCAATTACAAACATATGAAGAGAAGTTTTATATATCTAAAGATAGACACAAGTAAAATTAGCCGAAATTCTATTATTCAGTTAACTACTTACTAACCAGTTACGGCAGGATATCATTCTCCACGGAGCTAGTGGTGATATCTGACAAAGTAATAATAGATGAAAAATGTTACGATATTTTAGAGTCTTGACGCCCCATATCAGCTATCTTTATCCAAACGTCTCAATAGGGTCTTAACGAACTTACCCGAGGCATAAAATTCACATATTTTAAGCAGTTTTTATGTAAAACTATTACACATAGCAAAATATAATTAAAATTGATAAAAATTGAGCTTTCTGATGTTTACGCGAGTATTACACATTTTAAATAAAACTACGGATTTTATCGCGTTTGTATTTGATTTTTGATTGCCCGATGTTTCGAATACTTTGCAACGTTCATGGTCTCGGGTAGACTCGACGGCAATCAAAAATCAAATCCAAACGCGATAAAATCCGTAGTTTTATTTAAAAAAATTGTGCGTAAATACACATAACTCCGAAAAGAAAAAGGCGTACGCCAGAGGGATTCATTACTTAATAACTACAGAGTTATACAGTTAAAAGTCAATTGACCTCTTGTCATTCGTCTCTCTTAGAGAAGCTACTACTATACTTTAGTTAGATTACTTCCTTTCTGATTGCTATAGAAAATTTATTATATATCAGACACTTATCCAGTCAACCAATCTTCACTATTCCAGTCAACCAAAACTATTTGAATAATTGGAAAAGCACAAAAATATACTTTAATAGAATAGGTAGGAACACAATATTTATCTTTATATACATATATTTCTTGTGTACGCGTGTATGTCACTGAACTCTTCCTAAACTGCACAGATGGCGTAGTGGTTAAGATAGCGACTTACAACGCCAGTGTCAGGGGTTCGAATCCCACGCGGGACAACACTTTGTGTGATCCACAACTTGTTGTTCTGAGTCTGGATGTAATTTGTGTCCGTTAATTATATGTTTGTAAAGTTCCCAGCAATACAAGGATTATTTCCTTAGTGCATGGTGTTGTCTTAAAAATTATAAATTATAAAAAAAAAAAAAATAACGGCTGGCCTGATGTAATTTTTTGTGTGCGTTTAAGGGGATTCGAGAATGATTTGGACTCACATTTGGACCCGGTAGGTGGCGCTGCTGTCGATTTCGAGGAGAATTCCTTTTATTTTATTTGAATACAACAACGTCTATTGGGTCAACTAGTATCATATATTTACACAACAATTACATTATCATAATAAATTCACAATTCACAAAAAACACAATTATCATAATAAATTCACAAGACAAACTTCATATCAATATAAGAAAATATAAAATATACATTTCACGATGCCTGCTAACGAAGCCGCGTAGCTTTCAAAAAATGAACAGAACAATCGTAAACAATATAATTTGAGGCGTACAAGCCATTTCGCTTTGTGAGGGAGTATCTCAATTTTTGCCAATGTTCCGGGTAATATTTCCTTTGTTTCATCGATGAACCGCGGCTGCCACTTAACGCCCTTTGTGCATTACTCGCGTCGAATGCCTGAGGCGCAGAACCGACACTGGGCGGGTGCTACCGATGTATCCGCTGTATTCTTGATGACTTACCGTGCTTGAAATATAGCTGCCTTTTCGTACTTTCAATATTTTCTTTTATTTTTTCCTTGTTGTACAAACTTTGTTACACAAACAGATTTTAGAGCTTAGCATTCTGACATAACATTTGTCTGATTATATCAATGATAAAAATTTGATATTAAAATAATTACTGAGTAATATTTTGCTGTGTGGTAGCGGCTTCGAATACTACCAACACTTGCTTTGCTCGTGGGTGTCGTAAAAGACGACTAAGAGCTCTAGATTAACCCGGACCAACTCCATCTGGTACCATTTGGGTCAACGATTACATTCCCAAGGAGGGTTGACGTCAGGCAGGCGGCCGGTCATAAAAGTCATTGCCGAAACTTTTTGCAATACGTCAAAACAGATGATATATTGCGTCGACCCCAAGTAATTGGGATAAGAGCAAGAAGATGATGATGATGATGATGATGACTGAGTAATATTTAGCAATTTACAAAAGATACTGAATATTATTAAAAAGCACAATATCACAGCTTAATGCAAACAAAGACGTAATACTCTAGTACGTCATAATATAGTCTCTCTGTATTGAAAATATCGAATAAATCCATTACTCGAACACATAATCAATTATTCAAACTCGAAACTCCAACTTGGGACAAAGGTCAGCTCAACATGCTCACGTTACAAGACTAACAAGGTACACAAATAACAAACAGCCTGAATAAAATAGAAATACGGAATTTTCCGGTAGATAGTTATTCAGATACATATCCGAACTATCTTAGCTACAGCGGAATATATTATATTCCCCTTATTGCTATCAGGAAAGTTTATGCATGCATGATGTACCAGTATTAGTTCTCGACTGCTTACTTTACTATAGCTTTATGCTGTCATTATAATACGTCACGGTTTGCTGATTCTGTTTGAAGTTTATACTGATAATACTTGATTGGATGAAACTATTTATTTACATGTCCGAAATTACCATTAAATTTATTCACCGCACAACGCTTTTAATAAATGCTCGAAAGCATGGCTCGATTCAAACGAGCAATAATAATTTTATGTATAATTTATAATATAATATTTCAACAGCATCCCTAATTTTTAACATTGTGATTTGTGATTATTTACGCGGGCATTACACGTTGTAAATAAAACTATGGAATTTATCGTGTTTTTATTTGATGTTTGATTGCCCAACGTTTCGAACACTTTATACTGGCTATAAATTTGTACTAAAATGTGGATCAAAATTTAATAACTAATTTCTGTAGCGGGTAGATAATTATGAATATCTGTAATAACGATGACTTGTTGGACGTCAGATATCTTAGTCCGCCCGTGACCATGAACGCTGTAAAATTAGAAACGTCCGTAAAGTAGTTTTATTTACACTAAATACATGTGTTATTTCTAATATTATATGTTTGTTAAAATTATTATCATCTCAGCTCATATATATACGTCCCACTGTTGGGCTCGAAACTCCTCTATTATAGGAGGGAATTTGACCAATTATAGGGACACTGGTTAGACGAGTTGGTATCAGGTTTTGTTTCGAGTTTTCCTTCTCTTGTATGGGTGTTATCTGCATATTGTATATATCCCTTAGTCGTCTTTTACAACACCCACGGACTAGAATAACTATAAAATTGATATTCCTCTTCCTTAAAGAGATGAACATTATTCTTAAGATTTTTCATAAAAATACTGTTCTCATCCCATCTTGGTTACGTGAACCATAACACGATTTAGTGTCGAACTTTTCAATCATTGGTACAAGCTTCCCACTACAGAATACCTTATTTTATCTATTTCAATCATACACACATTCACAAATACATCTCAAAATTCAACATCGTTTAAAAATACAATTTCCTTATAATATAAATAACTAGCAACTCGCCCTCGCTTCGCTTCGGTTTTAGTCGCCTTACCAGCGTAGTTCCCGTTCCCGTGAGAAGACCGGGATAAAATAAAGCCTATGTTACTCAGGAATAATGTAGCATTCTAAAGGTGAAATAATAAACTAAATCTGTCCAGTAGTTTTTGAGTTTATTCGTAACAAACATACGAAAATACAGCGTTTCCTCTTTATAATAATAAGTGTAGATTTAGACCCTTAGAAGGTAAAATCAGGCAAATGCTGTTTATTAATTTTTATTGAAGAGTATTTATGCAAAATTTAAAGAAAATCGATGACAATTTTTTTCTCTCGTCATACAAACTTTGCCACTGCGGTTCACCCCTTAGAGGCTGAATACAAAAAAAAACCCTTCTTAGTCCATATGCCACAAAATAAAATTACGGTCAAAATTACATGTTTCTAGCTTCAGTAGTTTCAGCTCGGCGTTGATGAGTTAATCAACCAACTTCTTCATACCTATTTACACCCTTAGAGGGTGACAGTTAAAAAACACTGAAATACGTGTTTATTTATTTATATTAAACAGTATTTGTGGAGAATTTGAAGAAAATCGATGAAGATTTTTTCTCGCTATACAAACTTTGCTACTGCGATTTACCCCCTTAGGGGTTGAATTTCAAGAATCCCTTTCTTCAGTGGCTTTCTACGTCACGCAAAGAAACTAATGTCATTTCATGTTTCTGGCTTCAGTAGTTTCGGCTCTGTGATAAGTCAGTAAACAGACATCTTTCTACCTATTTTATACCCTTAGAGGATGAAAATGGACAAATGCCGAAACACGTGTTTATTTATTTTTATTAAAGAGTAATTGTACTTAATTTGAAGACAGTGGCTAAAGATTTTTTTTCTTTCCATACAGACTTTGCCGTTGCGTTTCACCCCCTAAGGGGTGGAATTTCTAAAAATCCTTTCTTAGTGGGTGTCTACGTCACTAAATAAAACTACAGTCTAAATTTCGTTTTTCTAGCTTCAGTAGTTTCGGCTCTCCCTGTTCCTTTATTTGTATATTATTGTTAATGTCCCTGCAACACCCCTTGTCGGCGGAATTTCGTAAAATCCGTTCTTAGTTGATCTCTACTCGGCGAAAGGAATATTCCTGCCAAATTTCAAGTCTGTACGCCTTATGGTTCCGGAGATACGGTGATGAGTCAATATATCGCCCAAAAACACGCCTCTCCTATATCTATACCAATAAATAAAATTGGAGTGTCTGTTTGTAATGTCAAAATAATAGGCTTTTTTCATGCTCACACGGTTATTTGCACTATACATATGCCTAAAATGCATTTTATATTTTTTTGTCTGTCTGTCTGTTTGTTCCGGGTAATCTTCGAAATGGCTGGACCGATTTCAAAAATTCTTTCACCAATGGAAAGCTATAATATCAGGGCGTAAACTAGGCTATATTCTATTCTGGTATTCCCACGCGAACGGGAACTACGCGGGTAAAACGACTAAAACCGTAGCGAAGCGAGGGCGGCTAGTATATATATATATATAGATAAGAAGAATAAATAAAAGATAAGTATAATAAAAACGAAGCGTACCATAAAATATTCATGAAAATAAATATAATATTTGGCAAGATGATAAAGTCTAGCAGTTTTACGTAATGGACTGACTATAAGACTACAAGTCAAATATAGGGTAGGCTCGATATTTTCCTCAGACATATATCTACATAAAACAGATTACATCAAAATCTTTTTTATGTTAAGTTTGTGAAATCTTTTTACTTACGACTATGCGAGTGCGAACATTGTGATTTATTAACATTGTATAATATAAACGGTTATATTTCATAAAATAATCTTATATTATCTAGACGTATAGTAACTGCTATTTCACAGTATTTTGAGTATTATCTAGCTGTAACCATACGATATTGTACTATACAGCTTATGAGAACAAACGTCAAACAAATTCTTTCACCAGCCTAATTATAAGCGTTAACCGCTTAGAAACACTTAGAATTGAAGAGCAGACATTGAAATCAATGTTGGGAAAAGTCCAATTAGCTTCACCTTTCTCTTAGTACCAAATACATATACATAATGTTAACTGAGACTAGTCTATAAATGACTCCTTAAACCTGAAAATTTAAATGGAACCTGTACGTCGAGTAAGAGTATTAACAATAAATCGTTTTCTCTTTATTCTAAATTTTTCTTATTAATTTACATGTAGGTATGGTTACTGCTGTGCTATCTTTTTATTTTCTGTGTGGTTATCTTCTATACTCACTCCGTATACAATGAACTGGACAGATGGCATAATGGTTAAGATGCTGACTTACCATACCAGTATCATGGATGCGAACCCTACGCAGGACAACACTTTGTGTGATCCATAAAATGTTGCTCCGAGTCTGGATGTAAATTCTGTCCGTGAATTATATGTTTGTAAAGTCACCTGCAATACAAGGATTATTTTCTCAGTGCAGGGTGTTGACTTTAAAAAAAAATAAAAATAAATTAACAGGCCCCCAAAATACTTATATCTATTCCTATTCCGATTTTTTTTATGGGTTGGCTATGGTAATCGCGCACGCGGTCCATTCTGTCCGGGGCCGTACCCACGTCGCCTTCGTCGTTGGGCCGACCACCGGAGCAGGGTGACTTGTCGTTACTGGTCGGATGCCGTTACCACACAGAAAACTTGTGATTATCTTTCATAATAAAGTTTCATTCATTGATCTTGGCTCATATCCCACTGTTGGCTCAAGCCTCCTCCATACTAGGAGGGCAATTGACCTAATATACCATGCTGGTCCATGGTGGTATACAGGTCGGCATAGGGTTTTGTGTCAAGTTTCCCTTCTTTTGCGTATGGATACGCATATTATATCCCTTAGTCGAATTTTACGACACCCACGGGTGGTGAATTGTATTCTTACTCCATCACCACACGGCAACATATAGTTAAGTTTAATAAAGTTATCCAATGGCAAAAAACAGACAAGAGAAACGAACCGTTCAAAAAAGTAATCCTCAATGTTACAAGTAATAACAACGATTTTAAATTAAATTAGATGGACCTCAGCAACACATATAACGATATTTTACAGTGAGAGTAGTTGTCAGTATATTAGACATTTCTGACTCCACATTTCGGCTATATAGATGTTCATGACAGGCGACTGACAGTTTTACGTGCTCGCCGAGACACGAAGGGTTTGAAGGTTTGATATGTCTAAGCCACTTGGCTACGTTAAATTGCGTAATCATTGATTTTTGTATATATATATTAGGTACTAATACCACCTGACATTGCATGCACTAATAGATATAGGGAATAAGTAACGTAAAGCAGTAAAAGTGCTAAAGTATACTAAGTGTACTACAATACGAAACAGCTGAGCATTAAATAGTTTATATATTTTTACGGGAATTATGGGCTTTATCATGTTAATATTTATGTTTTCCTTGCATCGGGCAATTTCGAATGTCTTCAGCATTTGTCACAGGACTAAGTTCTTCTACATCGAATAAGTCATCGTTATTAAATTTTGGTCCACATTTTGATAAAAATTAATTACGAGTTTAAAAAGAAAATGATTCTATATTAATATTATATTGGCTCCACTTCACATCATATGACTTCTAGTAAGATTTTTTTTTATTTCTTTGCAAAATATTTTATTTCTTATTTTATATATTTTTTATGATGAAAGCAAACAGAAAAAATCGTAGATACATGTCTTAGAGATCTAAACCAACTATGAGAGGCATCGTTATTAATGATTTAAGATTCTATATAAGCATAATATATCGTTAACAATTAAAGGCACATCGTAATCAGTCAAAAATCTTAAATTGGCGTATATTTGTTATCAAAATGTATTTGTCACTGATTTGTGTTTGTATAACATTTTATTGTCGAAGATCGTAATGGCTTATACAAATGTTTGGCTTCCCCTGTTTCCTTATATACACATAATTGCTATGCAGAGCTACGTCTTAATTTACATATCGAGTGATCATCAATTCAGTACGTGATATAAATGAGATCGCAGTCGTTCTCGAAGGCATTTCATGCAATTCCTCTAATGTCACCACTAGTTGCAGTCAATTATCTGATAAGCCACATCACCCTTCGGCTTTGAAACATGCCGTCGACATGTTGTCACGCCGTTGCTTAGCAACGAAATACGAGTAAATATCCCGATCCAACCGCCTACAGAATGTTATTATTTCTGAGGATTTATTGGTTTTATGTTTCAATTAAAAATTTTAGCTGTATAAGTACAATTGATTTGTTGCTTGAGTCAATATACTGTAATACAATTGTCTGGGCAACGTTTGAAAAGCTTTCATTTCCTTGTAGGTACTGTCAAAAAAGTTGCGGAAATGTAATTCTTAGGTGCACGGTAGGCAAAATTGAATTACTATTTATTGTGTTACGTGAATCTTCATCTTTATTTAGTCCACGAAAGTCAGAAGCCAATAGTGCACATCTGTTTATCTTCATTATCAGTATATCGTTATCCACTGTTGGACATAGATCACCCCACAAGGGAGGAAGGTTATTATAATTTCGACGCTTTGCAGGTGGGTTGACTGCTCAGGTGTTATAGAAATCGACCTACCGTGCCAGTACCGTGGGTGCGAATCCCACGCGGAACAACAGTTTTTACGATCCACAAATTGTTGTTCTGAGTCTGGATGTAATTTGTGTCCGTTAATTATATGTTTGTAGTCTCCCGCAATACAAGGATTGTTTTATAAAAAAGAAAAAGTATAGAAAGATATTCGCAGTTGAACATCAACTGCGAAGTAAAGTAAATGAATTTCGTAGTAAAGCGCTAAAATCCATTCGACTAGTTAGCTGGTTTTTAGGTCAGCCACGAGAATATATGGGGTGGGTACACATAGTATTCTTAAACTTGCACAGCACGGGGATCTATATTATATGAAGAATAGAGAGAATGCACTTAGAACATATATATATATAATTATATATATATATATATAATTATATATATATATATATATAAACACAGGGTGTATCAGGTTATGGGGCAACTGGTCAAAAGGGAGCTAGGCAATAGTGGTAGGAACCCATAAAAAAAAATTTAACGAAAAATATCGATTCGTTAAGAAATTAGAGACATGTAAAGTTTTCAATTTTGTCATCGCTTTTTCGTGTTAATCTGATTGAAATGTATAAATTCAATGATACTTAATACGCAACATATTCATACTTTGTTAAATATTCATTAGAAATTGAATAAATCAATGATTACGTTCACATAAGCAAGACAAACTTCGCTTTAAAACAGCTGATCGGCCTATGGCCGTTGACCACTTGCCGTTGTACCTACATGTCATTGAAGCGTTTGCGCAGTTCTAGGTATAAATGAATGAAATTATATTGTCGAAGCTTTACATGCCTACATGTATTCTGTCTGTACATGCCTATATAATACGTAACATTTAAGGCATAGACTCTTAGACACATTTTTTTGAAATCACTATAATTTTTATGTTATATTGTTTTTTGTGTAATGTACATTCTAATTACGATCTATGACCGTTAAACTACAACATACTCGAACAGTTGTCCCATAACCTGATACACCCTGTATATATATATAGGCATCACCTTTAGTATCCGGGATGTGTTTTAAATGGCAAATATATAATAAATCTTAGACTAATAACGTATAGAAGGATAGTGTCCATACGTAAGCCATCAAAAATATGAAGCAAACAATACTACATGCGTGCAAGCGATTACATACGTACACACGTGCACGCACACCACTGTACAAATTATGAAATCAAATTTTGTTTTTATTAACATAAATCGTAGAAATACTTCTAAAAGTAATGTTAATATACTTTTTATGTTTTTCAAATGTGTTGGGACACCATTTGAATGTACAAGACGTCATAACTACCTATTTATTGTTTAAGAGTTGTGTACGTACGTGCAGTACAGTGACCTTGTACATTACGAAACGGTTCCGGCGTAAGCTCCATTAGGCTCCAATTGAAATGCTTCCTATAACGTATAGACGTTATTATTCTAAGGAATAAATAAATCTTGGTTGATTTGTTTATTAAAATATGTAGATATTTTTGTACTATAACTATTGTAGTAGTTGATTCCAGTCTCTTGTGGCCTTATTTTCGTAGACAAGGATTGATTGTCTACAAAACCTTTGTTAGAAGTATGTCAACCTATTAAGAACTCAAAAACAAATGCTAATATTCAAAAGGTGATTTTTCACTGTGACGTTTTACTAACACTTCGTCCACGCAACATAATTTGATTTTTGCTCCAAAAATCTAGATTGAGTAAGGTATATTGAATGATATTTTTTACTAACTATTTTAATATATTTACTATTTTTTTCTAATCATTTTACTATTCTATTTCTATTTTAATATGTATATTAACTATTTTTGAGACTCTTTACACGATATTAACGTTTTAAAAATATTATTAGTTAGCCGATAGTATAAACTGTATAATATACTAAAGCAGATGTATTTAGTATCTTACATAACAAACATTAAGTGAATACCGTATGAATGATTTAGCCCTTTATTGCACCCTCAAAACTGCAAATTAGCACTTTTTACTGCTATCTAACTACTTAAATGAACTTCATAATTGCCATTAAAGGTATAGTTTTCATATATTCAAGATTTTTTATATGAGACTAATGCTATTAAATTAATATTTTGCAAATTCAAATGAAAAGTATCGCATAATAGGAGGCGAATTTATATCATATCTGAAAGGCACAGCTGCAAATACGTGCTTGTGAAAGAAGACAGCAAAGAAATAAAATAAACATTGATCCCAATCTTATTCAAATACTCTTTTCTTCTTCTTCCAATAATCATTCTTCTCCTCATTTATGTTCCGTCTCATTATTGGATACGATTCTTTTTACAGTGAGCTAGAAGTTGGCTTACCACACTACGCTGGCGAGACGAATTGACGATTTCATTTTGAATTTTCCTTCTCTTGAAGCGATGTTAAATGATTATCTATTTACTTTAGTGGTTTTATATACCTACAGAAAAACAAAGGTTGATGCGACGTTGTCGTTAACAATATTCCACACGTTGTTTAAAACAATCCACACTAAACATCATTGTAGTTACATGTATTTAATTATTAGTTTAAATAATACTATATAAATATAATACAACTAGATTTTAAATTAAACTAGTTAATAGCACTCTAGATTTTAAAGTGGTAACCCTAGATTTTAATTAATTTAAGCCAGACATTTCTAGAACATGTTCTCAACTCATAATTTGCTAATAAACTAGTATATAGTGGGGGTTTATTAGTAAAGCACATGGAGAGTCCCCGGTTACTAATGAAAGCCGATGAAGAGAGCCGCATCATTTAGCTATATTTACCTGATGAACTCGCCTGGCTCGGATTAATTAAATTCTAACATGGTTATGTTTGGAAACTGTCTATATGATAATCTCTTTAACTCTATTGTTTTGTTTATTATTTATATATTTTTGTCGTTTTATTTTTTTTATTATGACGTTTATCTGCATTCGGTTTTTTGATAAAAAGAAATCATATTTGCTGTGCCATTCATTGTCTTAATTTTTAGATTAAGATTTTTGAAAACTTATTGTAAAAGGAAGAACAAATACAAATGCTATAAAATCTGTACGAATAGTTTTATTTTATACTAGCAACCCGCCCTCGCTTCGCTTCGGTTTCAGTAGCTTTACCCGCGGCGTAGTTCCCGTTCCTGTGGGAATACCGGGATAAAATATAGCCTATGTTACTCCCTGATATTATAGCTTTCCATTGGTGAAAGAATTTTTGAAATCGGTTCGGTGGTTTAAGCGTGAAAGCGTTACAAACAAACAAACAAACATCCTTACTTTCGCATTTATAATATTAGTATGGATCAGCAAATTCCCGCGGTGTCATCCGCCTAGTTTCCGTTCGCGTCTGATTACGGAGATAAATAGAGAGATACTTGCTGATAATATAGCTTTCTATAAATGATTTTTTTTTTAAATAAGCTTAGTGATTTAGGTGTGAAAGCGTAACAAATAAGGCAACTTACATTCGTATTTGTAATAGTGAGTTAGTATAGACGAACTCCGTGTGGTAAACTAGCAAATATACAATAAATTGACCGCACATATGCCAGAGTAATCTAAGTACTGACCTGCAGTATCGAGTGTCATAGGTTCGATACCAAGAAGTTCTTTACGCGATTTACCAATAATTTTTGTGGAATCTGAGAGTAATTTGTATTAATTTACTGTATGATTGTGAAGTCATTTGCAAGTTAAGGATATATTCCTTCGCACATGGTGTTTTTTACATTACTGAAATAGAATAAAAACTTATGAAACCCTATTCTAATCTGTAAGCGCGGTGTAGTAGGAATATGAGGTGAAAGAAAAAGAAAGACTTTCGCATTTAAAATTATAGTGATTGGGGTTTCGAGATTTACTCACATTTTTTTTAACATGCTTTTATTAGTTTCACCTGTATGTATTTATGTATCTATGTATGTAACAGAATCTTTAAACGTCATTTTGCACCACTTTGAACGAACAGATTTAATTTAAACTTTGCATCTCGTCAAAGGCCCATAACAATGCAATAATTCGATCAAAATAGGCGACTATCCTTATTAGATTCGCCAGAATTTAGAAATGTCTAATCGTATCCTTTGCATAAAAATAAAAGATATAGATCCAATGTACGATCTACACACGCGCGGAGATCGCACAATTACTACGACAATTCGAAACTTCTATGATTCGGGCTATCAGCTTAGCAAAATGCAGCAAAGACTAGTCTCAAGGTAGTTGCGTTCACTACTTGTAAGATGAAAGGATAGTAGTTACTATTAACTACTTGACTTGTAGCATGTTTTTTAGTTTTTTTAAAGTATCATTTTCTATTTTTTGTAATATTTTCTTTCGGAATAGACAGTTATTAAAATAAACTTGTAAAACTAAATAATAACTAATAGCAACTTTGCAAGTACTTTAGATTTACGAGACGTCATTACATTTTTTTTTATGATAAATCGCGTTATCCATGTGAAAGCAAAACTTTTTAGGTATACGTATAAAATATGTTTACGATCAAAATATGTTTTTAGATAAACTTTTATTATTATAAAAGTTTATCTAAAAACATATTTTGATCCTCATTATTAAAGCCGGTTCCGAGGAACAAATAAATTTATATGATTAAAATAGTTACACCTTTAAAGTTATTAGATTAAGTAAATCATTGTTCTTTTTTGGTTTTTTGCCAAACTCACGTTTATGTGCATACAAAGGAAGGCACAATTTGTAACAGATTCATATTTGTTAAAATATATACAAGATTATTTGATTACTAAGAATAGTTCCAGACTGTTTATCATTAAGAAAAATATTTCAATATTATTTTAGCTCAAATATGTCCCACTAACTCAGCCTCCTCCACATTAGGTTCCTCCTAATTCCATTGGCGTCTTGGGACACGCTGGTCAAATGAGTTGATATGGAGTTAAATTTTGTGTTTTCCTTCTCTTAGTCGTCTTTTACGGCACCCACAATTACGTAAGTGGTGGTGAATTCTATTTTTACGCCATCATCATCATCATCATCATCGCAGCCCACATACGTCCCACTGTTGGGCTCGGGCCTCCTCCACAATGGGAGGGAATTTGACCTACTATACCATGCTGGTCAGACATGTTGGTATAGGGTTTCATTTCGAGTTTTCCTTCTCTTGCACAGATGTTATGTGCACATTATATCCCATAGTCGTCTTATACGACATCCACGGGCAAGATAGGGAGTGGTGAATTGTATTCTTACTCCGTCACCACACGGACAGTCGCCCAGTTTACGCCATCGCCACATGTAAATAGAAGAATATTTGTTATTCTACTTTTTCCCAATACCTCCAAATGGGGAGCACCATATTTAAGTTACTATTCAAAAGATGCAATCATTTTATTATTCTGTAATAATATATCGTGTTGCGAAACGTCCAGTTGAATTATTGCCATAAATCAATCGCAGGGACCTAAGCAAACTCATAGCATGTGCAAACATCCTCCAATATAAAAGAATGATAATGTCTAAGCAAACTTTCTTCCCTCCGCGAGCTAAGATTAAAGGACAGTGTTCCCTAATGTACATATAAGTATGTAGGTATATATTTTTTTCTACTGCAGAGTAAGCGTAGCTAACTTATCGATAAGGGTCTCTACCTTCTAGGTTGCCTGTTAACTAACGGGAAATTGGTTGGACCGCGTTTTTTTTTATCTATGCTTGTAATCCCTTCAAGTTATTTTTAATATTATTAACACACTTCTTGTAAATTACATTCATTTACATTTTCTTGATAATTATGCATTACCGCTTGCAAATTAAAAAATGCAATAAAGATAAAAACCGTGTTAAGAATGCTTATTAACGTATTTCTTATTAACTACATACATTTACATTATCTTCTTTTTTTGATAATTATGCATTAACGCTTGAAAATCAATAATTGTTAAAAAAATGATCAAAACCGTGTTAAGAATACGATTGTCACATCCTTGCTTACCCGTGGGAGTTGTAAGAATCGGCTAAGGAGTGTGGGTAACAGCTTTCTCTTGGGCAACTTATAACACCTAACTGAGATCGCCACCCCCCTCATATGAGAAACCTCCTCATACGACGGTGGCAGGCTGAATGAATAAATGTCTGAACATATGAGAATAGCCGCAATATTAGTTGTTTGCATGCTATCTACACATCTATACTTTTTCCACCAAATTTTAACAAATTTAGTGCAATCATTTTAAATCTAAAGATATATATGACCAAATTCAAGAAAATAATAATAAAAAATCATAATTTTTAAACTATTGCATTTCGCGGAATATATGTTTTACTTAGATTAATCATAGGAATGTCCTACACCGAAAGACAATTTTGGTCTACTTTAAATTGGCTATCCTGTAAATAACATCTTTTGCAAAAATTATTACTCGGCATTCAATGTTAGAATACAATTCGTACACCTTACTTTTTTTTTACCGTGAGGGTCGTAAAGAATATTTTAAAATTATAAGTATTACATCTTTTTAAGAGAAGGAGTACATGGGAATTTATTTCAAGTTCTCCTTCTATTGAAGAGACGCTATTTACTTGTATTACGATTCTCAGGAAAAAAGCCGAATACTTTCAAAACAAATAACTAATTAGTGTTAGATAGTTATGTTCTACCGAAATATCATTTCTGCCGCATAAATTATTTTAACTAGTTTTTTTAAATATAAATGCAGATAATACAGAGGCTGATGGATATAGTCGATAGTCACGCTCCACCTCTTGACTTGGAAAGCTCGCTTCTCAACTCCAGCCATTGCATTTAGAGTTACCGCGTGAGCACTGAACAAGGACATATAAAGTTCTAGATGTGTTTATCCGAATTATAATTCAGTTTTTTAAACATTAAATATTTATTTTATGACATTAATTTTACATTTATATGTACTATTGACTGCACAGAAACGTAGTGGTTAAGATACCGACTCAGTGTCATCAGTTCGATTCCACGCAGGACATTAGTTTGTGCAATTCTCAAATTATGAATGAGCACTAGTTCTGAGTTTGGGTGCATTATTTCGTTAAAACGCAAGGATTATTTCTTAAGTGAAGGATGTTGTCTTAAAAAGAAAAAAAACTATATAATATGATTTGCTTGTACGTGCTAATCTCAAGAAATAATCCATACTAATATTATAAATGCGAAAGTAAGGATGTTTGTTTGTAACGCTTTCACTCTTAAACCACCGAACCGATTTCAAAAATTCTTTCACCAATGTAAAGCTATAATATCAGGGAGTAACATAGGCTATATTTTATCCCGGTATTCCCACAGGAACGCGCACTACGCCGCGGGTAAAACGACTGAAACCGAAGCGAAGCGAGGACGGGTTGCTAGTAATTTGATAAAAGTATTTGCGTTAAATAGACTGTTTATGGGAAAAGCTATAAAGTATAGCAGCGCTTCTTATCATCATCATCATTTCAGCACTTCGCCGTCCACTACTGGATGTAGGACACCCTCATGCTACGCCATAGAGGGCGGTCCTGTGCCGCTACTTTAGGAATGGACAATTATTATAAACTAGCAACCCGCCCTCGCTTCGCTTCGGTTTCAGTCACTTAAACCCGCGTAGTTCCTGTTCCCGTGGAAATACCGCGATAAAATGTAGCCTATGTTACTCCCTGATATTATAGCTTTCCATTGGTGAAAGAATTTTTGAAATCGGTTTGGTAGTTTAAGCGTGAAAGCGTTACAAACAAACAAACAAACATCCTTACTTTCGCATTTATAATATTAGTATGGATATCAATTAAATCTAAACAAAGTATAACAACCGCGTATACGGCTCATGTCCGTAAAAAAGTTTCCAAAACATTACGTATTCATAATATAATATGTCATTTCAGCTCATATACGTTCCAGCATTGGGCTTGCACCTCCTCCACAATAGGAGGGAAATTGACCTTACTCGGTCTTACAATAGTATATAGGGTTTTGTTTCGAGTTTTTCTTCTCTTGCATAGTTGTTATATGCGTATTATATCCCTTAGTCATCTTCTACGACATCCACGGGCAAGATAGGGAGTGATGAATTGTATTCTTACTCCCTCATCACACAGACAATGTAATATGTAACCTGTTATAATACCAATACGCTGGTATATTGATTAGTGCCGCAATTTTCTAATCCAGAAATAACTCCTTACAAATTATTTTCAATCAATAGTTAACGGTAATTATCCTCAGAAACCCTACACCTCGGGCTGCCCTCGGGCAGGAAAGGTGGTGGCGAATGGTGCTCTTACTCCGTCACCACACGAAAAATATTTTATTAATTTTGATGACGTATTCTTTAGATATCATATAGTTTTCGTCTTCCACTGGTGGAGCTGGGCCTCTCTTATAGAAAGCACATTATTCTTTTTCGCGGCTAGGGCTCATCGCCCATGGGCTAAGCGCCACGCTTGATAGAAGAGTTGGCAATTGCCTTAGTTGTTATACATTGCCTCGGAGATAGTTGCTGCCCACTTAACGGGTTATCACTATAGCTGAGTTTTAGAGTTCCCACAGGATAACAAGCGACAAGTCACCCTGCTCCGCTGGTCAGCCCAACGACGAAGGCAACGTTGGTACGGGCAGGCTATGGGCCCGCGCGCCGTTTTTTTTTCTCTAGGATAACAACCGGTAGTTACTAATGTATTCTTATTCCGTCGCCACACGGGGAGTACTTTAGATATCATAATCATCTGAGTTAATATACCATGCTGATGGTTGGTATAGGAATTTATTTCGAACTAGCAGAATTGCACCTGCAGTTTTGAAGATTACTCAGAACAAACAAACAGAGAGACAAAAAATATTTAAACTAGTTTATAGTCACAAGTATCGTGCAAATAACCGTGTGAGCATGAAAAATACTTACAATTTTAACATTACAAACAGATACTAGATTTACTTTTTTGTATAAATTTGCCTACTCTTGCATAGATTTTATATGAATTCTTTTTTTTTTTATTTATTTATTTTTTGCGGGTGGGCTACGGCCGGCGCACTCCTCGCCCGACTCCGTCCGGGGCGACAGAGGGGCGTAAACACGCACACCCGTAACCCACTCGTATAGCACGTCGCCTTCGTCGTTGGGTCGACCACCGGTGCAGAGTTCCTTGATTTTAGTGGTCGACCCGACGGAATACTCCGAGGGAGTACCCTCTCCCGTCGACGTCCCCTACCGGGACGCCGATCGCCGTCGCGAAATATTATGTCCCTTAGTCGTTTTTTGGGTATCACACCCATGGACAAGATGATTTGTAGTGAATTTTATTCTTACTTCGTCACCACACCGAGAGATCTACAGAAATATTATAACTAAAATAACTAGCTGTGCTTTAATAAATAATATAATAAGAAATGACAAGTATACCTATCATTTCGTATTCTATCTCTATCCATGTAGTCACAGAATATCAATATATAAAACTATCTCATATTCTTTTAATTGATAATATAATATCGCAAAATATTCTCGGGCAAAGTTTCAATATTGTAAAATGTTCTCGGCTATAGTTCCAGTATAGTTACTATACAAAGTTAAAAACCACAAAGAATAATTGAAAAGTTAAAAACAGTAAATGTAGTTAAGTTGCCGTTTGTAATTCCTTGGTCTATCGTACTCGCAGGTTGGTGCCGACGCGCCGTAATTGGATTTAGTCTGGACTACGAGTGCGCGTGAGGATTAAAGCTTTAAGAGCATACTAATGATACAATATTTGAATTTCCAAAATCAAATACAATAATCAAAGTACTTTGAACTGTTTTTAAAGCCATTTGACTTTGGTAAGTGATAATATTCATCATTACAGCTCATATACGACCCATTGTAGGACTCGAGCCTCCTCCATAACGGTTGGGAAATTGGCGTACTCAAATTCAAATCATTTATTTTGCATAAACGCCGAGAGTCCACTTACAAATTGTCAAGTTAACAAAATTAAATCAAATTATCCAAAAAAATAAACTACCACCGGATCGGCAAGCCACCGCTACTGAGAAGCTCTGGCAAGAAACTCAGCGGGCTCGACTATTATTTGTAATTTATTTTTTCTTACTTGTTATAAAATTTTGAAAAGTTTTACTTGATATAAAAGTGTACTGTACCCAAGCTGACCGGACATATTGGTATAGTACTTTATTTCGAGTTTTCCTTCTCTCTTATAGATGTTATATGCATATTATATCCCTTAGTCGTCTTCTACGACTGGGCAAGAAGGGGTGGTGAATTGTATTCTTACTCCATCAGCATACGGATAATGAATAATATTAGCGAAGTAAAACTTATACCCTCCATTTTTAACGCGTCATATTTTGACTACAACTGATCTGGTACTCCAAGGCGATAATAATAACACTAAACGCAGTCGCTTGCCACCATTTAAGCAAGTATGGCATCGTCCCTTTTGGAGAATAATTCCTGAATTCAATAATACCAATATTAAAAAGAAATAATAATGCTAATAAATAATAAATACCAGCTGCAGAAATATTAATTCAACCGATACATTATTTATGAAGTCAAGTGCTAGTTCAAGTTGATATCATCATCTAGCGAACTAAACAGTGGGGCACTGATCGCTAGATGATGACATCAAATCGTCGACGCTACAGAATAATTTCGCTCAAAATAGCAAATTTCTCTTCTTCGTAGAGAAAAAGAGAAGAGTTTGAGAACTATTTTGAGCGGTCCACTGTTGGATTAAGCCTGATGAGTGAAATTAGGCCAACAAACGACACTAATCGAACCTGTTGACATATCAAGAGATTTACTTCGATTTTCTTATCCTTTGAAATGTTATTTGTTTATATCGCTTTATATTTTTTTCGATATCCATGAGAAAGGAAGAGATGGTAATTATCACTATCATCATCTAGGCTCATACAAGTCCCACTGTTAGGCTCGGGCCTCCTCCACAATGAGAGAGAACTTTACTTACTATATCACGCTGCTCAGAGGTGTTGGTATAGGATTTTATGTCCAGTTTTCTTGTGATGTTTTTTGTATATCCTATCCCTTTTACGACAGTCACGGGCAAAAGGCAGAAAGCATCATAGTATTCTTATTCTGCCACCACAATGATCAAATATTTTTTATTTTTCAGAGTTAGAATGTGCTTTGTGTTTGTTAATTGTATTTTTGAAAAATCCATAGCAACAAAAGGATTTATATTTGCAGAGATGTTATCTCCAGAAAGAAACGAAAGCGATAACAAGTACATGGACAATACTTTTGTCCATGATTACGTGGACAAGTCTTCTATATTTTAGTTACTGTCCCTTCTCGCACCCGATGAAGAAATTACCTTAGACACGAGCTCGGGCTCTTAAAAGCTCAGTTTACCATAATTATACTTTATAAATATACTAACAGTAGCGTCATTGTTTTTTATTATAAGGTATTTGATATATGTATTATATATATCAAATACTTTATAATAAAAAAGTTAATAAACAAAGATTTGGTATTTGTGTTTTAATAAAGGATTATTTATTTTTCATTTCAGCATCATAAAGCGTGTATAATACGTAGGCTGTTTCGTTATTGCGTTGTAATTGGACGACTCTTGAGTCACAAATTGATGGCTTCGTATAAAAAGTTGTTGATAGATGCCACCACAAGCCCTTTTGAAAATTAATGCCTGCCATTGAAAATGTTTTTTCTGATAAAGCACCTAGTATTGTGTAACGCTGTAATTAGATTTTACGTAATAATATATCATCATCACTAACTTTTCTGAGAGTTAAAAACTGGCTTATGGAGAATCAAGGGAATAAACAGCAGCGGTCTATTGAAAACCTTAAACATCTGCTGCGATTGCCAACCTGCCTGCCAAGTAATATGGTAAGAAGAAAACTTCTTGGGGAGGCCTTTTGCCAACAATGAAAGTCGATCAGACATGTATGCCTAAATATGGTAAGGCTCGTGTGGTGGGGTGGTACTTTAACTATATAATGGTGTAACCACCCCTTACTATCTCGACATACCCCTTGCTTTCTCGACGTAGGTAACCTTTACTTTCTCGCCATACCTCTTACTTTCCCGACCGACTTTCGGTAAATTATAACACTAATCACAATCACCAATCGCTTGTCAAGTGTGTATATAATGGTATAATACCCTTTTGGAGAAGTCTATATCCAACAGTGGATGCTGCAGAGCAGGCTTGATCTTTTGATGACCACTAACGCACATAAATCGGTAAAATAAGAAATTACGGCGAGTTTTTAAACTAATTCCATATAAAATAGTCGATGCTGTTCATCTGCTGAATCATCGAATTGTGCAACCTACACATCTTCAATTTTTTTAATACTCCAAATGCATTCTAATTGTTTTTCAAGTGACGCGACTCTAAACATCTATGTAATTTGCTCTTTACTAACATTTTTTAGGAATTGTAAAATTTTAAAGTAAAATATTATCAATTTAGTGATTTTGAATCCATTTACTATTAGTAAATGATTTTCTTTTTTATTTGTTTGGTATTAATTAAGGTAACGTTGTATGTGAAATATGAAAAAAAATCTAGCTCCCTCAACCAGACTATGTCGCCTCCCGCCTATGTCAGCGACACTCGCCGGTAGGGACCAGCGATCCTCTCCGCCTCCAGGTCCCACGGGGAGTCCTGGCCAATAGGCACGCTGCCTCCATCGCCACTGTGCGCTAACCACGTATGACCCTGACCACCAAGGCCATCTGTGGACGCTACAAAAGAGCCCTCAGACGGACGGTCAGAGACCCCATCCACACCGGTACACCGTACAGGGCCATTGACCGAATCACCCCTGCGTACAAAACTCGACATAAAATCCTACGCCAACACGTCTGACTAGTGCGACATCGTAGATCCATATCCCCTGCTATTGAGACAGATGCCCGAACCCAATAGTGGGAGTTATGTGGGTCGAGATGATAATTATATATTGTTATTATTTTGCATATAAATTAAAAAAGTGCAGCTGCACTCATAGATACAAAAATGTCATGTAATTTTATATATTAAAACTAGCTGACTCAACAGATGTTGTTCTGTTCAAATAAAATAACGGAGATGGCGTATTTTACGGATCCAATTGTGAATCTAAACTATTCTCGAATCCCCTTAAATACACAAAAAAATACATCAACATCCAACCAGCCGTTTAGGAGTTCAGTGACGAACACAAGAATTTTATATATAAAGATATAGTAATTATACAAGCACTACGCGAGTTTAACTTCAAATATTAGAAATAGAGTGTTTTTAAGTACCTAATTAAGCAATTCAATTACGATTAAAACTTACCAACATTTAGAAAATGAATGATGTCTAACGACTTCTCTCCTAATTTTTCTTTTTAAATAAAGCTCTAATTAAGGCTCTGCATCTCTCTATAGAGATTTAAGCTATTTAGAGCTTTAAGCTATTTATTATTATAATCTATCTAAAAATATAAAGTAGGCAAATACTAATAGCTAATGTTAGTCAAAATTACTATCCAAAACTCGTAATGGACATCAGCGAGTTGACAAATACCTCGGGGATTAAACGTGACTTTCCAAATTCCATCTATTCCATAGAGCTTTGTAGTACGACCGAACGGTACTTTGCACATTAAACAGCTGCATTAATTGACTAGATATTGTATTTAATATAAAAGACTTACCTCTCATGGATAATCTTACTTCGTTGGTTAGGCGTGATCTAAATATTACCTTTAACATTTAAGTAACAAAAATAAAATACCCGTCCTTATGATCTATTAATAATACATTTGGATAACACCTCTTTTGCATAATGATTTCTGATGTTTACGCGAGTATTACACGAGTACATCCATACTAATATTATAAATGCGAAAGTAAGGATGTTTGTTTGTTTGTTTGTAACGCTTTCACGCTTAAACCACCGAACTGATTTCAAAAATTCTTTCACCAATGGAAAGCTATAATATCAGGGAGTAACATAGGCTATATTTTATCCCGGTATTCCCATAGGAACGGGAACTACGCCGCGGGTAAAGCGACTGAAACCGAAGCGAAGCGAGGGCGGGTTTCTAGTTATAAATAAAACTACTTTACGGATTCTATCGCGTTTGTATTTGATTTTTTATTGCCCGACGTTTCGAACACTTTACAGCATTCATAGTCACGGACGGACTAAGATGTCTGACATCCAAACAAGTCCTTTCTAGCAGATATAAGAAAGTATTACAGGATTTTTTGGTATATTGACGTAGTAAGCGTATAATTCACTACACTTTCCTTTCCCCATATTTTAAGATTAACTTATCTATACAAAAAAAAAATTGAAGTGTCTGTTTGTAATGCCAAAATAGTAGGTTTATTTTATGCTCGCACGGTTATTGGTACACCAATGCCTGAAAACCAGGTTAGTTTTTTGTTTGTCTGTCTATTTGTTCCGGGTAATCTTCAATATGGCTAAACCGATTTTGATAATATTTTACTATCTAGTCTATATAAGGAGTAACTTAAGCTCTTTTTACTCCCGGAAAACCCTATAAAATATTGCCAGCTCTGAGAATCGAACCCGAGGCCTCATGGGCTGTAATTACGTACCGTAATATCGTAAAGCAACCGAAACAAGGGTGGATCGCTAGTACCTACAGTTATATAATTGTAATTTCACTGCAAGAAAAGAAAAAACATTAGATTTGTCGCTTACGAATATAATGTATCTTACTTTTATATTCGAGTCATAAAAATTACTGAGGGATCACCAGAAGTTGGGCAACAGTTGTAGAGAAATAAATAGCAATAGAGTGCTACTGGAAAATTTGTAACCCAAAATACGATCGCCAACCCCGCTAAACCTCGTCGGCATCAATTCATTCGTTTATTTCAGCTCACATACGTCCCACTGTTGGATTCAAGCCTCCGCTATAAAAGGAAGGAAATTGACCTACTATACCATGCTTTGGCGTATGGTGACGGAGTGAGAATACAATTCACCACCACCACCTAAAACCGACTAAGGGATTAGATGTGCATGTAGCAAGAGGAGAAAATCTCAAAATAAAACCCTTTACCAACGCATCTAATCGGCGTGAAATAGTAGATCTATTTTTCTCCTATTACGCAGGAGATGATGATACCACGCTAGTTAAACGGGTTGCCATAGGGTTTTATTTCGAGTTTTCCTTCTCTTGCATAGATGCGATATACGTATTGTATCCCTTAATCATCTTTTACGACACTCAAGGCCAAGATACCTATCTTACAATGGCAATTGTTGGCATGGATCATGGCACTATCCTCACTTGGTGGGTAGACCTATAGTTATCAGTCTGAACATAACATTAAAATCGTATTTAAAAATTATTTAATGTTTTTTAATAATTAAATGTTATTTTTATATTTTGTGATCTCAGACTGGCGTCAATGTCTTAAGAGTCAATGTCTCCATTGTTAATAACTATTTTAACTACAAATTTATTAAAGAAAATGTCATTGCATTTCAAAATCCGTAACAATGAAATGCTTTTAAATCCATTATTCAGTTATAGTACATTGATCAAAGGCTCTGTAGCGGGGTGAACGGATGCGTCCCGTCAGTGTCCCCGTGCGAGACAACAGCCGCCGTTGTCCACCCCGCACCGAGTCTGCAACTCGTCCGCACCGCACGGAACTCAATCATTAGTGTGCTCACTCAATGTGAAAGCGATTTTATCCTCGACAACTCCGCCCCCTTTGAAACCGGCGCAATATTGTCGAAAGCAGGAAAACATTTCACAAGAAAAAATATTGCTCGAGACGCGGCGAAGAAAATGAGGATGGAATGCTAGGAACCAATCGAGCGAACGAGTCTCGGTGGCAATATCCTTCCACGTTTGCGTTATCGATGATGTTGCCTGCGGAACAGCCCGCGCTGTAAACGTAAGCGAGTACCAAATGGGTTACTCGCTCCTCATTCCTATCGCCCGAGGTTCTAAACTCGAGCGTCTGAAACAACTTCGTTACAACTCCGCACTGTTTTGTTTCTGGTCTACAATATTAGTTTTAGTCAAAAAGCTATTTTTCAACCCCAACGTTGAAGGCTTGTAAAGTTTTGCAATTTAGTTAATTCGTACTCAACGTTTCGTGAAGCGCTCATTTCATGTTCGTAGATTGAAGACAGACAGGGCCTCGTAAAATATCGGTCTCGTCGTTCGAATGCGGCCTTATTTGTTGAAACAACATCAATCGGGCGCTTACTAGTAATGGGGCTTGATGGAGTTTTTAAATTAATTTATGCCAACTTGAAAACGGAAATAAATTTGTCTGCCCTCATTTTGTATTCGTAGGCCCAATCATTGAAATCTTGGATCTTAGTAATATTATGTTTATGTTAATGCCTTTGTATTTGGCTGCAGGTGCTGATGTTTCCCGAGGAAGGTTGGGCTCGCAGTGCGTCTTCCTCATACTGGACGCTGCAACCCAGCTGGTGGCGTAAGTCCCGCTGCAAAGTTGTTGAAGTAGCAGGCACCAGACGGTAAATATAATGATTATTATTTTTTAAGACAGCAATTCAAAAATACACTCTTGCCTGAACATGGTGTTGACATTTGACCTGAACTTTAATTGTGTCAACCGTATAATAAAGGTTAAGAAATGAGACGTCACCGCATATTTTTCCGTGACAATATTAAAACCGTCTAAACTACTCTCATCGTCTAAACTTGCCAACCCGCGTAACAAGTGTGGCGATTACGGTATTATTTCCCCTTATGGGGAGGATATTCAACAGTGAACGTCGATGGGCTGATGGATGATCATGTGTCATATAAATGCCACGGGAAGGGAAGGGCATGGGGATGCAGTGTTTTCTTATTTTTAACCTGTCACCGTTAATATTAAATATTTGTATGTACTATATGATACACATTGCGTGGGTGCGACTATATTTTCGAGGATGGCAAAAATATTCTATTTATATGATCAGATCAAGAAATCTCGCTCACGATTTATTTCTGTGTTCTGATTGAATTTATAAAGTGCGAGCGTCTGTTCGCAACCTGCGAAAGTTCGCATGAGAGTCGATTTTTATACCGATGGATAATACTTTAAAAATTTAGTACACATTTATTACAACAAGAATTCTTTTGACACTTCAAAATTAGAAGAGATAATTCGAAATTCGAAAACGAAATTGTTTTTTTATTTTATGTATGGCCACAACTTGGTCATATAGAGACGTATATATATGCAATATTCTTACTTTATTTAAAAGGTATATTGCAAAAATTTTAACCTTTATTATTTGTTAAGACATTGTTACTACTTTGTTAAGTAAATTATCAAATTTCATTTTAGTACGAATAAGTTATTTCAGTAAGTACGAGTAAGTTAAATTAATTATTTTAAACACGTATCCTTCATAACAGAAGACCATTGTAGGTCATCATCGATTCCTTTCCCGTGGGTGACCGATTACACGCACGCAGATAATATCATTGCAGGCAAGAAAAAGTCGTAATAAAACCCTATACCAACCCATCTTACCAACGTGGGATTCAGTCAATTTGTCTCCTACTGTGGAGTAGGCCGACGAGCCCATCAGCGTGACGCACATAAGCTGAGATGATGACGATAAATTTAAATTAAAACAAATTTTTACTTGGAAATTGATGACTGATGGACATACATCATATAACATGTATCTGTATTTGTTTCAGTGTTTTTCAAATTAAATTGTATTAAGTAAACTTCAGCCTGCCTTATTTATCCAGACAAGACAAAAAGAATAAAAGTAGACCAAATTAATATTAAACAAAAGAAAAATATTTTCCAATACAACCACGTAAATTGGTTGTTTAAACACATAATAAAAAAGTACAACCAGCTTACACAATAGGTCACTTTTATAAAAAAATACTCGTCACTTTACCATAGATGTATTAATTAATATTTTAAACAAAAATCGCTGCCCTCACACAAAGTGGGTTTTCCAGTGAAAATATAATTAAGCGTTTTAATAGCGAGGAGGAAACATTAAATTATATTTGTAGCACGTTAACGTGCTTTCCGCAATTAGCTATAGCGGTTCAGATGCTCAAGTGAACGCGCTAAACCGGTATTTAACAAACGGCGGGAAATGGCTCCACTATCACGTGATCTTTCACCAACACCAAGGTGTAGCGCGAACGTGCCGTAAATAAAGATGGCGGACGTTAAGGACTCGCGTGAATGAAGCGCTATTATTTTAGCACCACCGCAACATAAAGTATGTGTTTAAGGCTCGCTGGGTAAATCTCTATAAATTACATTGATTACGAGGATGTTACTGATGGCAAATCTTTTATGACTTAATCCCGTTGTTGAAATATTGCTGCTATGTTCAATTGATTACTTAGGTAAAGTCGGTGGAACAATTAGTATTTAGTTGGCTGAATGTTATACGAGTCGGAATATTTTTATGATGGCTATTCGTACTTATATAGCAGAAAGGAATCGTTAGGTCTCAGAACAAAAAATTTACACAAATGTGTGTAAAAAATAAATAATCATCTCAGCTCCTATATTATTATGTCCCAATGTTGGGCTCGAGCCAACTCACAATAGGAGGGAAAATTGACTCACTGTACCGCTCTGGTCAGACGTAGAAGTTTTACATAGAGTTTTCTTATGTTACCATTATCATCATCATCATCATTTCAACTCATAATATGTCTCACTATTGAGCTCGAACCTCCTCCACAATAGGAGGGCAATTGACCTACTTACCACCACATACTACATACCACGCTGGTGAGACGGGTTGGTATAGGGATTAATTTCAAGTTTTTCTTCTCTTACATAGATGTGACATCTACGGGTAGGAGAGGGGGTTGTGAATTGTATTCTTACTCCGTCACCAAACGGATAGTTTTGTTAAATATATGCACAGTAAATACCTTAGTCGTTTCTTATACATCCACGGGTACGATGGGAACACCCCTTAATAATTGTAGACTTACTCGAACATTGCATATGAATGTACGTACATCATCTTGGCTCATATATGTATGTCTTACTACTGGGCTTGAATTTTATGATTTAATGTTCTTCTCAAAACTGCAGCGCTATTTCTAACAATTTAGTAAATAAATATTTTTTTACTTTATATTTTACATTGAATTAAAAAGTAATAAGAATAAATAGAAATAATATTTTCTGAGCGACTAATCAAAATGCCAGCAATTCATACTCGTACATAGACATAGTGGAAAATTATTTTTGTTAACGTAAAACGTCGAAGCTACTACAGAACGATTAAGCGGGAGCAGTTATCGTTAACGATTATTGCCGCCCATCCTACTATTTTGCCTAAATGAGTTATATTCGTGATAGTCTTCGCATAAATTTTATATACTTTGACCTATATTTGTGGTGCGTTGAGGTTCTTTATTTTCAATTTTATTATTAAAGTTTACGCGCTGTTATAATGCCTACTAATACTATTCGAAAAAAAGAAAATACGTACTGATTTCTTTGTTACTATTGCTACAACCAATACTATCAACTCTTACATTGATAGTTGGAATCATAAAAGTCAACTAAATTCTCTATATCTATGCCAATCGTAATTATTTTTGTGTGTTCAAGTGCTTGCTTGCAATCCGTGTGGTGGGGGAGTAAGAATACAAATCACCACTCTCTATCTTGCCCGTGGATGTCGTAAACGACGACTAAGGGATATAATACGCATATAACATCTATGCAAGAGAAGGAAAACTCGAAATAAAACCTTATACCAACCTGTCTGACCAACATCGTATATTAAGGTCAATTACCCTTCTATTACGGAGGAGGCTCAAGCCCAGCAGTGGGATATATATAAGCCTCAAGCCCAGCAGTGGGATATATATGAGCCTAAATGATGCAAATGATGAAGTGCTTGCTTCATGGGTTTTCTAAGGAAATTTGACTCCAGACAATCTATAAATGTGTCTTAACGCCACGTTATTTTCTACACTCGGTAAAAATTAGTACGCAGTGGTTAGTTCATCATAATCTGGTCGATTGTAATAATTATTATTATCCATTGTCATCATCATTTTATATACATCCGATTAATGGGCTCGAGCCTGCTCTAATATGGGAGGCCAATTGACCCAATATACAACGCTGATTAAATGGTTTATTATATGGTTTAATTTCTAGTCCTCTCCTTGCGTACTTTGTCGTCATTTACGATCACACATGAAAAGAATTGGTGGTGATACTTTGTATTCTTACTCGGTCATCGCTCGGAAAATAATTATACTAGTAAGTTAAATTGGCAAGACATGGCGATATAACGGTTTTCAATACAATGTTATTTTTAATTCTATAGGAAACAGAAACAGTCGTTTTCTTAGAGACCAATAAACTATTGCATAGAGGCCAGAATCTCTGACAATTCGTAGTTTAAAGAATACCACTTACTTATTTTAACAGTGAAAATATTATGAGGAAACGCGCTGTTTATAAAAGTTCTACAATAAAAAATATGTAAGCATGGAACCTACAATCTACTAAAATATTTTCGTGAAGCATAAAAGACGTTAATCAAAACAGTCGTTTGTAAACTTAGAAACTTGAGTTTTTACATGTATTTGAATAATCAGTAAAATTGAAAATTTTGAATAACCCCCGAAACAAACTAAAATAATAAAAAAAATATTGCGTACCCTTCAAGGAATTATCAATTAATTGTCATTTGACGATTATACTGGCACGCGTGAAGCACTTAATTGAAAAGTCATACGCCATTACATCATTTTGTAGCTGATACTCTTACACTACTGGACCGATATTAACCAAACATAGCTAAGAACCACCGCCAGGATATGCTTTCAAATGCTTTCAAATGCAAGGCTTTCAAATGAAAAAAACTGCATCGAAATCGGTACATCTGTTTCAGAGCTACGATGCGACAGACAGACACACACACACAGAGACAGACAGACATCGACGTCAAACTCCGAAAACCCTGAAAAAGAGGGGTGTTATACAGGGGTGTCGTCGGGGGTTAAAAAGAAAATACAATAACACTTTTAATATTTGAACGCGATCTACGTATTGTGATCAATAATCGCGTGCTTACGCCACTAGAGCAATAGCGTGTTCTTTTATTTTCTTACCAATATGAAATTGAATATTCCTATATGTCACCTAGAAGATGGAACGTACAATCTGTCAGAGTATTTTCCCGTTACGCAAACTAAGTTAAAGAGAAAAAGTCACGTGTAAACTTGGAAACTTGAGTTTTCTTGATGCATTTAGAAAAGCCGGTGACTTCGCATGCTGGTCACGTATTCCAGTTAGTAGGGCGCGAATCCAACACGTACCCACTGAGGCCCTAACAGCACTGTAATAGCCACCGCCCTATAATAGCGGGAACATCTCACGCTTCTCACACTCTACCAGCAAATTAAAATCCCTTTGTGCGTTCTTCAACCTATACTTTCGTTCAGAGAAACGAAATTAAATCTACGCTTCCTAAATTACGGTTAGTTACCAAAAGGCTTTTTACAGTAAGTTAGACATGATTGTACCAAAATTCCTAAGAATATGTTGGTGTCGAAATTTAAAATTTGGGTGCAAACCATACTTATACCTA
Organism: Lymantria dispar; assembly: GCA_032191425.1. Lineage (NCBI taxonomy): Eukaryota > Metazoa > Arthropoda > Insecta > Lepidoptera > Erebidae > Lymantria > Lymantria dispar. The sequence goes on from CM063458.1 coordinate 16,972,428, forward strand.
AAGACAAATACAATTCCAGTAAAATAAGTATTATTTAACATTTATTGCACGACTAAATGACTGGTGAAAGATCAGAACAAGCATTGTATATATTACTTATATAACTCGCACGTATAATGTTATAAGAATTGATTTGTCAAATTGAAATTTAAAGATAAGAGAGAAAAATTTAAGGAATTTTCTATCACACCATTATTTTACTTAAATATGCCTCCCAGTTGTGGTCCTTATATATAATAAGGCTTAAATAGAATAAGCTTTAAAAATATAGTGTACGTTATGGCTGAAGTAGGCAAATGTTTGAAAATAATTTATACATAACAAATGCGGCAGACCAGCATCAGACACAGTACACAATATTTCATATTCAGAACATGTTCTGAGACACGAAAGGCATGACTTATTACGAGTAATAATTATCATGATTTTTGTTATCATCCCGCTTATCCCTTAGCCGTGACTTTAATCTCGGGTAAGAGCCGATAACATTATTTTTCCTGGGAGCTACAAGACAGGCAACACCAATGTATGCAAATTATTTCCACTCGCACAAGGACTGCAAAACATTCTATAAACCTTCGCTAATTGGAGTAGCACTTAAAATTAAGTTATCAGAACCTACAAGTTGAAGGATCTAAGTTGATATAATCACTATGAAACATAGCAAACTTGGGATAAAATCTTATCTCAGTCATCATATAGACGTCAACAGTTGGGCATGAGTCAGTCCTAGGGGAAGAAATTGGACCTGGGTCCACTCCAAGGGGAAAAAATTCATAATTACCACGCACTAAGCGGGTTGGTTATTACGGTTGACGTTATAAGTTCCGCAGCGGAAAGCTACTGCCCTTAATGAGGTGATCACTTGGATGATTTTTACAACGGGGATAATAAGTTGGTGATTATACATTATATCCTTGATGTACAGGGACCGGAGAGGGATTCGGTTGAGGAATTTATATTTTTGAGTTATAGTAATATTAATGGTAATTTTTACAGGCATAGCACTCACGCTCGAATGGTCATCAGCGGTGCCAATGCTGTATATATTGTCGGCACGTTCAAGCATATGGGTACTGATGCTGATTTTAAGGTACTTATTATAACTTCTATACAATAAGTATAGTTTAATACTGCCAGAAATGCATACACCGTGGAGAACTTTGTAAAAATATAATTAACAAATACTGATAACTCCTAGATTTAGAACAAATATTTCTGGATCACATATTTATTGTCTTATCTGTAAAACCAACTCATCATACATAGGCACATATGTGCAATGACATTGGCTAACCGATTATTTATCACGTCTAAGTAAAAAAATCAATATTAATAATAAAATGGTAGATGGACATCGAATGTATTCGACAACAAATAATATATATGTTATTAATATATATAATAATTGATAATACAAAATCCCATGATTTTTGAAATTTTTGGAGTATTACTATACATATCTCGTGAGAATACTAGGTAAATTCTAAAATAAAGATGGTCTTCATTTATACCCTATTGTAAGTTACGATCTAGTAAAACGTTATTTATAACGTTTACTAGTAGTTTACTACTTAATTACGTTACAAAAATGACATGTTAATAGCCATTGTCAAATCAAAAATCACTTGAATTTTGTTCCATAATCGATTAAATATCCAAGTATTATCTGCTCCACTAATTTTTTTCACTCTGTTACAATATTCATTATTATTACGGTCTTAAAAAAAACAATCTTAAATAAACAATGTCATCAATAAATAAAATATTATGTTTAAGTTTTATTCTTCTTGCAGCTGTACCTCACGACAAATGTGACACAAGCAGATTTCAACATGGGTTACACGATGACAGGTACCCTAGAACGCGGTAATCGCGCGTCTAACACGTTCCAGATGACTCATTTCGCCGTCCTCCGTCGTTGCGACCACGAAGCACATCACCTAAAAACCTCTTAAACATATTCCTACAAAAAGTCATGTACCTACACAAACATTAGGTACGGTCGAATCCATCAATCGTCGTTACCGACCCCATTATTTTCTCACTATACAGAAAAGGTATTTCGAACAATAGGAGTATAGCTTTTACACAATCTATCTCGAGAAGTGTTGACAGCGTATCTTAAAAATTGTTTTATTATATAATTTATTAGTACTTGCTGCCAACTTTTTATTTTATATCTGTATTGGTCGCGCATTATTGACTTTTGTAAAATTAAAAAACTCGAGGCAAAATTTGTCAAATGAAAAGCAACTGTGCAAGTGACGCGACTTTCAATTAAGCACTAATTCAGGATATAATACAAAACTTAGAACGGCTAACTAACCAAAGTATCAAGCGAGCGGAGCTAGTAGGACGTAAATAGCGATTTATCTATCTTGAAACAAAATACTTAGACTCCCATAAAAATAACACGAGATCAATTTTTATGTTCTTAGCACGTCCATGGTCCTCGATGTTAAAAAAAATAAAAAACATTAGAATATTTTTCTGATAATTTCTTAACATTACTTTTGTATATAATACGTTTTGTCATTCAATATAACAATATAACATCGCTTCAGCTTGTAATTAGTTAAAGAGAAATCCTGCAAATTAATTCTGTAGCCATGATAAATCCGTGAGTGTTTCTTGCAAATAACGAGGTATTTATTATTACTTTTTGTGTATATCGCAATTAATTCTAAGTGAGCTTAACTAGTATCTAATTATCGATTTATATTTTCATTTATACGTACTAAATATTACCAATGATCTCAATTAGATACATAACTAGTCTTTAATGATAAGATTGTATTGCCAAGCGATATTGTGATCTCGAATATTAGTAATTTAATTATAAGTAGTGAACTCTTCGAATTCTGTGTAGTATTTAACAATCAACTGGATTTTTGTTTACAATTAGTCTAATATTGTAGGTTATAGCCACAATGTTAACAGTAAATGTAAATAATTTACTCTGTAGAATTGTACAGCTTCTTGTAGTAGTAGGAGTAGATACATTAATTATTTTTATATACAACTAATTTTTACATTTTAGAAAGTAATACGCATTTTTTCTAGTTGTAGCTTATTTCATTATTAAAATTTGTAAGGGTAAACTAGGTTAAGATAGGATATTAACTAGAATATTATTTTAATTATAAGCGTTTTATTTCAACACTATGAATAATTTAAAGCCAAAAGACCTGCTTGTATTAATAATAAAAAATAATGCAACGTTTTATCGTTGATACATTTATTTTTTTTTTAAATTTCCGGTTCATCGAAAATATTTCTGATAAGTGAAACGAAATTAATTTAAAAATGGCTGTGAGCGAAATATTCTGTTGTAGCTTCTTCACGCTTCGTCGAACAAAATAATAATATATTGGTCCGGCGACCTGGCTCTACCTACGAAATATGTATATTACTAAATTTTTTATACGAGCAAACTTCTTTTCTGATGTTCAACACATTAAAATATAAATGTTAAAGATAAATTAAATCTCACGCATTGATTTATCACTATTTATCTAATCTAAACATATTAATTTGATGGACGAAATAAAAATAGAATGTGTCAGGAACTTCATTTTTTGGTTAATGGTGTATGTAATACCTAATTACGGATAAGGGATTTAAACAAAAAATGATAGTTGAAATAGCAGGATATTTATTAATAAAATACCAAATAAATACTAATCCGTTTTCCAAATACCCTCTTATTGTAAACGAATTACTTGTTCAACTATAGAACGATGCAAACGTCCTGAGCTAAGAAAGAAAAATATTACATAAACCGATTCAATACGAATAAGATAAATCTTGTAATAATTGTTTCCTAAAACTCATATGCGAACGAAAAAATTAGTAACCATGGACTTAAGACCACATCTATTGGTAATCCTTCCCAACCGTTTTACCAATTAAGCCTGCGCGGGTAATGCATGTAGTAAACAATTTTGCCTTTAGTAATCTCATCGTAATGGATTGGTTGGTTTTATAAGCTCAAGTCTAACGCATGGTAATTTATTTCTTCGTTCGGAAATGAGTTAAAACTCATACAAGGCTAAATCGAAAAATCTTAATCAATAATTACATAATTACTGCTCAATCTTAACACTAAGTTCTTGATGTAACTTCACACCAAGTCTAATTTAATAAATATACGTACATCAATTGTAATTATAGTGTACAATTACATAATAAGTACATATTTATGCTAAGGTGTTAATTATAGAAGGGTGGTAAAAACACAAACGTCCAGTATCGCACTCCCTCCAGTGTTTACACACATCATTTTTGTACAAACTTGCGAGTGTTTTAAAGCTTCTATTCGGCTATATTTATTAGTCTACGATAGTGTGAAAATAACAGATTTTACTCGCAACCACTAATACTGTGAACTGAGCCTAATTTTTATATATATAATATGCATCTATATTCTAGTAAAATTAAAATAATACAATAGTTTTATAGCTTTGCTTAGAAGTCCGTAACAGAAACTATCAGACATACGAAATATAAACATAACTGATACCGCAACCGAATCCGATATAAAAGTTTTGAATAATTTTTGATAGAGGCGGTGTCACTATTAAACACGATATGACTTAATTTTCTATAAACCAGCTGAACTGATAGCTTAAACGTAAGCCTCACCGAAGAGAACTAAACCGATAATCAACACAATCTGCATTTGCTTTTAACAATTCCCTATAAATTCAAAACCCGTAACCGAAACTGTCGTAAATCCAAAAAGATTTCATATCCATAACTATAACCGAAATCGATACGTTATTCTGACATCCGTATCCGGATCCGACACTTCACTTCCATCCTCAGTAATTAGCATCCACGCTGATGTAACTATTTATATCTGTATCTCATAATAATCATCACTTCAGCCCGTATACAACCCAATGTTGCATTTTAAACTCCTCTATTATGGGAGGGAAATTGACCTAATAAACCACTCTAGTCAGATGACTAGCGTCAGATGACCAGCATGGTTTAGTAGGCAATCACAGACGTGTTGCCATAGGGATTTATTTTAAGATATACTTCTGTTGCATGAATATTATATGCATATTATGTATATCCCTTCATCATTCACCATCATCATTTCAACCTATCGCCGTCCACTGCTGGACGTAGGTCTCCCTCATGTTACGCCACAAAGTGCGGTCTTATATTCCTTAGTCATCTTTTATCTACTTTTCTTTAATTGCGAGTAAGATTTGTTATCAACCAGTTTTCAACATTAATTGGAAGTAAGCTAGTATTATAGATAATATAAACAGTCATTCGCTTCATTCAATGCTTCGAAAAGGATCCTAATGTAGGGAATCTTTATTAAAAAAAATAGTTTATCGTTTTTGTCTGTGCCTAAGTGTTTTACTTTTAATTACAATTAAAATATTTGAAAATATACTTGCGTCTTATGAGAGTGCATTGGAAATCAGTAAAAATATATTCGTAGATCATATTCTAGATTAAAACTGTAATCGAATTAATGATTGATTGAATAAAATGTATAACCAACATTTGGTTCATAGAAAACTAATTTGCAATGATAATATTGTTTGTTCTATATAAATATGTAAATGAGATACCCGCTACAAATCCCTCTTGGGAGTATAAACCGTTTCCCTTTTCAAGTATTGGAATCACGATCCGAATGCTTTAAGGTCGAGCATCCACCTGTTATGACTAACTACTGTAGACTTTGAAACTACATTTTCGATGCATTTTAATGTTGAAATAAACGATATTTGAAGTCTGTAATTGAAACTTCATTGAAATATACCATGTTAATCAAATATTTGTCAATATTCCTTTGTACCTCGTACTTCTTTTAAATATAAAATTGTAAGTGCCAAAGACAAGTTAGGGAGCTTCTATGATAAGTTTCATTTTAATAAATGAATGTGTAATTAAATCGCTTAAAAATTTTCAGTGTTGTCTTTCGTATATCGAGATGACGCAAATAAAATGTGAAAGAATAATTCAACTTTTGTTTTATTTACTTCATCATCATCATCATCGCAGCCCAGATACGTCCCATTGTTGGGCTCGTGCCTCCTCTACAATGGGAGGGAATTTGACCTACAATACCACGCTGGTCAGACATGTTGGCACAGGGTTTTGTTTCGAGTTTTCCTTCTGTTGTATAGATATTATACGCATATTAGTCGTCTTTTACGATTGCATTCTTACTCTGTCACTACACGGCACTAGTCGAATAATCATATGAAAACAAAAAGTATTTCTTATTTGTACAACATAATCCTTACATCATATTGAAAAAGAGCTGATACTCACTAAATTGTTGGGTCAATTATTACCAAACACAGATTAAAACCACTGCAAGAAAATTCCCTTTCATAAAACTCGCATCAAAATCGGTCCATCCATTCGAGAGCTACAATGCCACAGACATGCATGCATACAGATATTGACATCAAACTAACAACGCTCCTCTTTTGCGCGTCGGAGGTTAATAAATAAACGTATTTTTTACTTTGCCGGATACATATCAATGGATAAATACATACCTTACTGGATACATACAATTGGCTTACGCAACCGACTGTTCACATAAGATTTTATTTTAAGTTTTCATTATACGAGAAAGCAAATGGTATTGACATTGTATTATCATTAGTCTATTCTTATTTATTTTTAGTTATATCTGCTGTTCTGTGGAGTAACTAGTGGTGGCATGCCTCAAATCTTACCCATTGGAGGATGACATTTGACTGGGACAACAAAAATTATAACTGACTCACACAAACTATTAAACCTTATTATAAATAAGAGGATTTTTGACGCGAATGTCAAAATATCACGTATCGCTTATATATTTTTTTCATTATTTTAGTGTTTTGAAGTGTTATATTGAATAATTTTGCTGATATTTTATGTAATATACTGCAGATGAAATTCTGAAATGTAGTGAATAATCATATTCATTATATCAATAATGGCGAATTGCGTGCATTTTGACATTCTGCCAAAACTCCCAGAGAAGACATGACTATCTAGCTATCAGCACCAAATCATGCTAATGACTGACTGAAAGACTACGACTAAAGAAGTGAATAATCAATAACTCGACACTGGCACCAATAGCTCACATTATTGTAGCTCATTGCCATTAAATAAGAAGAAGAATAAATAAGAGTAAGTGAATAATAAATTATGGATGAACCGATACCGATAACCGATCAATAAAAAAGTGGACAATAGATTAAAATAAAATAACTAGGAATTTTATTGAACTTACTGTACAATAGTTTATTTGGAATGTTACCTAGACGTCACGTCTATTCGTGCCTATGGCTTGGTCGGACGAGGTCCAATTTTATTTCTTTTTATTTTTGTAGCTAGAGCTCAGGGGTTAAGTAAGTATTGCTCGGGGACTATTTGTCTATTTTAAGGGAGGAGTATTGCTCGGGGACTCTCTTAAAATAGACATTGCATATATTAAACAAGATATATTTTTTTTGGGGGTGGGTTGCGGTCGGCGCGCTCCCCGCACCACTCCGTCCTGGGCGACAGAGGGGCGTAAGCACGCACTCTCGCAACCCACCCGCGGTGCACGTCACCTTCGTCGTTGGGCCGACCACCGGAGCAGGGTGACTTGACATCAGTGGTCGGCCCGACGGAATACCCCCTATTTGGGGTACCCTCCCATCGACCGACGTCCCCCCCCCCTCGGGGAGGACGTGGGTCTTTCCTCACGCATTAAACAAGACATGGGAAAATACGAAATTCAAGGCTGGCGGTCTTACGACCATAGACAGCTCTCCGCGTTGGCGTAGTGGTATACATATTTCGGCTGACACCTACGCTTTCTACGTCACTAGCTACGCTACGCTATTATTAAAAGTTATTTTAAAATGATTTGAAATTAAATTGTAACTTGGATGTGTTTTGATTTACTTCTTTTTGGTACAATAGCAATAGGCGTATTAATGATGAAATTCCCGTATCATTATGAGGTTAGATGTTAAAAATATTTTAGCAGCAACTCAAAATTCGGAACTATGCTTCTCAGGAGGCAGCAGGACGCCCGTCTTGTAATATAAAAAGTACTATTTAGCGCAATAAAGACTTTTTGCCTACTATTTAGCTCCGCATAACTATTTGTATTTCGCATTTATATCGCACTAGTTGTTATAGCACTAGGAGAGCCTCTGTAAGGGGAGGGAAATTGAATTACAATACCACGCTGATCAGACTGGTTGGCGTAGTATTATATTTCCAATTTTCCTTTTTTTTTTTGAAAGATTATTTGTATATAAATCTTTGCCGTTATCTTTTACTGTCTTGTACTCTGTCACCATACGGAAAATATATACAAAAAAAAATGTAATTAAAAATTTAAAAACAAGATTGCCTAGATTGTTGTATGTTCACTCATTGCTATTTGTAATATTACGCCAATGATTCCTATTAATATTCCTAACAACAAAACACTTATATAACTATTGACTATATTTTAAGATTAATCTTAATTTCATTTATTTTTATCATATAAAACATTATCTGTGTGGTAACGAAGTAGTAATACAATTCACCACCCCCTTTCATACCCGTGGATGATCGTAAGAAGCGACTAAGGTCAGAAGCAGATAAAATCACTGCAAGAGAGAGATAAAACCCTACACTAACACGTTTGACCAGAGTGATATACTAGGTCCCTGCCACTTTAGGGGAGGCTAGCTCCCAGCAATAGGATAAATATGAGCCGAGGTACATAAGGTTTCATACCATTAATGATTTAAATTTTTAGAGATGCCCCGATTTCTACGCGTAGAATACCTTAGAAATACCTTTAAAATTTAGAAATACCTTTGTCTAACAGTTATCCGTGTCTATAGATTGTTTCTATTGTCATTTTTAGACTGATGGATAAATAGAATGGAAATAAATAGTTTGTGTTGCTAACATTTTTTAGATTTAACCAACAATTTATAAAACATCTTCCTGGTGAACGAAATATAATGTTTTTTAAGACAATACCCTGCAAAAAGGAAATAATTCTTGTATTAGTGGGTCCTCCCTTAAGAAACATGTAATTAACGGACACAAATTACATCCTGACTCAGAACACAAAGTGTTGTCCTGCATAGGATTCGAACCCAGGACACTGGCATGGTAGGTCATCATCTTAACCACTACGCCATCTGTGCAGTAATTTTTTATCAATAAACCTTTAGTTCGTTTTTCCCTTACCCTGTATAGACTTTTTATATGCATATCATAAATGCGTTAATCATACTTTATCCTACCCATGAGAAAGAATTTGTATTTTTAGTTCACCATCATAAGGAAAGCTCTTTCCATAAATGTTTTCCTCCATATAAAGTTTACCTTCCTATTAAATAAGTGTAAATATGTACAGGAATTACAAAACATGAAAATAAAAAGTGGTTAGTGAAACCAATAATATACATAGCGTATATATGTAATAGCCATTACTTAATACGAAACTAAATCTAGGAAATTACGCATGACATTGGATCCTTACAATTTCACCAAGCGGTTACATTGTAATGCGGATGCTTTTCACTATTAGCGAGCGCATAATATAAGAATTCTCTCTCCACAGCTCAGTTATAAACCAAACGCTGTCGCGCTAAGGACGCCTACCATGTCTTTCACTGACAAAGTAGTATTAATAACAGGTGCAAGTTCTGGTATAGGAGCGGCATGCGCAATAAAATTCGCGAAGTCATCCGCCTCACTGGCCTTAGTAGGAAGAAATTTGGATAATCTAACAAAAATCGCTGAACAATGTAAGACTCTAAACCATACAAATCCCCTACTCATTATTGCTGATATAACTTCAGAGAAAGACATAGACAGAATTGTTGAAGAAACTATAAAGAAATATTGTAAAATCGATGTTCTCGTAAATAACGCCGGTGTCAATTCTATAATCGGAGCACACACACCAATCGAAGCTTACGATCGTGTTATGACAACCAATCTACGTGGAACGTACTTGCTTACTACTAAGGTTTTACCTTACTTGATAAAAACTAAGGGAAACATCGTAAACATTTCTAGTATACTATCGAACAAGCCGTTACCGCTTATGACCCCATACTGTATATCGAAAGCGGCTCTTGATATGTTTACAAAATGCACAGCATTGCAATTGGGTCCCAAAGGAGTGAGAGTCAATGCTGTTAATCCTGGCCCTGTGAAGACTGAACTTTTTCGACGAGGAGGCATGAGTGAGACAGATTATGATAGAATGTTTGCTGGCATTGAAATAAGTACTCCATTACGGAAAATAACTAAGGGGGAAGATGTAGCGGAACTAGTCATGTTCCTAGCCAGTGATAGAGCGAATTGTATTAATGGAAGTTGCTACGTCATCGACTGTGGACTAATGTTGGGCGAAGCTGGGAATTTGTGATTAATGAATACCTAAGATATACTCAAAAAATATTACATCTCTATTTGTATTGTTCAAGAGCATTACAAACTTCTGTGAGCACAAATATTTAGATAGATTTGTTCGAGGTATTAAATATTCCAGTAGAACAATGCTAAGAAAATATCAAGATATGTAATGCGTATAATCGTGCCTAATAATAAACAAAGCTTCCGGAACATAGTACTGATAAACGTTGTTATATGTTCCCTTGAGTTTCCTTGTGGCTCGTTTAGATTACAACGACAGTGTTTTCCTCAGAATAACTTTTCTTTTCTGGTAATCGAGAGCAATATATTTACTTATCTAGAAGACGGAATCCTTCCCCAGGTAGGTCGCTAATACCGTGTTATCTTGCGTTAATTTCCCTCGCATAATCTCGTCGTAAATTGATTATATTCCTTTCTGGGTACTGAAAATTAAAATTTAAATAATATCGTCGCAAATGTTAATACATTTAAATAATTGCTCAGTCTATTGTCGTTCTTAATTCAGTATGAAAATATAATAAAAATAAATATTGCAATTGTATTTCATTTTTGTTGTCTTTAAATAAGTCCCATGTGGACCACCACCCCCTCTCTAGCCTATGGTTGCGTAAAAGACGATTAAGGTATTAAATATGTATATATCTAGGCAAGAGAAGGTAAACTCGGAATAAAACACTGTACCAACATCTTTGACCAGCTTGGTGTAGTAGGTTAATTTACCTCCTATTGTGGATAAGGCTCAAGCCTAACAACGCAACGTATATATACGTTTATACGCATTTCATAATTTCTGCTCATATGAGCTGAAATTATGAAATGCTAAATTCGTGTTTGTGATAGATAAAATAGAAAATATTAAGATATTTCAATGCATATGAAGAAGCTTCTAATTAAAGTTCTCGAATTCCTAGTGTCAAAGTGTAATAAAGTGTAATTTTCAGTTACAAGTACGTAATCCGCAACAAGAGTGAGCTCGTTAGGCGTACGTCGGGGTGGGTTGAGGCGTACGAAGGCACGTTATACGCGATTAATATAATTCCCTAATTTATACCCGGCAAACGTCGCTACGGGTTTCATTGTTGTTGGGCCGAACCGCGACTTTCAATTATTTAGCACAACCTACGCAAAATACGGCATTTACTTTTACTTCCTTCAAACACTTAGCTTTTAGTTTGTCGATATTTCTTGACGTCGTTAAATAATGAATAACAATAGATTTCTGATGTTTATGCGAGTATTACACTTTTGAAAATTTATATATTTTATCGCGTTTGTATTTGATTTTTGACTTCTCGACATTTCTGCCTAGAATGTTTCGTGAAGCTATTGATATTAAAAAACATAAAATGTTCAATAGAAAATAGAGATGGCTGGGTTTTACCATCAAGCTAGAATCCTGTTATAAATATAATTAAAAATAAAACCAAAAACCACAGGACTGTACGATGAGCACTTATTGTAAAGAATTGACCCACATATAGTTAAAGATTATTTATTATTTCATAAAATTTTTTTTTTAGTCAGGTAAACTGTCTTTTAAAAATTAATAAGTAAATTAATTTAAGTTATCTCTTTAGTATCTTTGACTTTTCTTGCCGGAACGTTCTTAGTGTCGCTGCATTCTAATCCGGTGGTAGTATATTTTTATTTTATTTTTTTTTGTGTCCCGGTGGCTGACCCGGCCCGCGAAAAGCTCCTAACATGATCAGGGATTGAGAGGCGACTGGTCTCTGATCGCAGGGAATTTCTAATTAAAAAGAAAAGTTTTACTATTTTATTATCTACTTTGTTATTCTTATTTCCTATATAATTACGTTAATTTGTTATTATTACTAAGGTCCCGTTGAATTTATATGACTTACATTATTGTGTTGTGTGTATCTTAATTGTATTTATTTATTAATTTTGTTATATGTTGCCACAAGGAATTTTGTAGATCAAAAGAAAGTTTTCTTTATATTTTTGATGTTTATAGTTTTCTCTAAACTAGAAGTAGAAGTTGCGTTCCTAGATCATTAATAATTTGTTCCTTTATAGTAAGCGTGAGTTATATTTTACGTTCTGTATTATATTTGTTTATAGTATTTGTTCTTTAGTTATGTTATATTGCTATTTATGTTTTGTTATATTTTATTTATCATTTGATTATGTTATGTTGCTTAATGTTATTATTGTGTTGTTTACTATTTGGTTATGTTATACTTTATCCTATACTTTGGTTGTATTATTGTCTGCTTATATTATATCGTTACTTATGTTCTTGTATGTTAATCAATTGAGCTTATATGCGTTATGTGTAGCTGATTATATTCTGATGCTAGTATATTATATTTCGCCCCGGACAAAACCGGACGGCGGGTGCGCTGACCATAGCCCACCCCAAAATAGAAGGATTTGTTACGTTTAAATTAATAAATTGTCATAAATATCATAAATTATCATACAATTACCATAAATTTAATGTTTAGTAATCACCAAAGACAATTTTTTTTTTCATATAGAATCAGTTTCTTTTTGTACTGCCAATAAATGTATGTAGGGTAAAACCGGGATAGATGCCCTACTTTTTGAAAAAGCTTCCTAATTTTAAAAATATTAATTTTATATGAATAATTTCTGTGCATGTAGATAGCTTAATCATTTGTTTTGAAATATTATGTGTTTTTTCTGACATATCAATTATAGATTTTTTTAAATTTAGCTTTTTGTGGACCCCTTTTTTTGAGGATAGATGCCTACTTGTATGGATAGTTGCCCCACCATGAAAATAATGAGGAGGATAGGTGTCTGCAGTACGGGATACATGCCCTTCATGTGTAAAACAGCAATTTTCTCCAAGAAATGTAGTCCTAATTACGAAAAATATTATGCACTTTTCTTAAATCTTTTAATTGTTCGGTTCCCGCGCGCTTGTTTTTTTTTTTATAAAAGGATAACACGATGTACTAAGGAATTTTTGTGTTGCGGAGGACTTTACAAATATAAAATTAACGGAGACAGATTACATCCAGCCTCAGAACAATAATTGGTGTATCGCACAAAGTGTGGTCCTGCATGGGTTTCGAACCCACGACACTGGCACGGTAAGTCGGTATCTTACTACTACCACATTTGTGCTGCCTACCATCGCCCTGGCGATAGTCGGCAGCGTCAGGTCGGCACCGATGATTGCGACGAGTTCACGGCGCTGCGCTGCCCAAGCGGCACAGGCCTCGAGCGTATGCTGCGTCGTGTCCTCGTCGCAATCGCAGTGGTGGCAGGACGGTGTACTCTCCCTCCTAACGACCTCGTGCAGATTTTTGGCGAAGCACCCATATCCCGTCAACACCTGCACTAGTCGGAAGGAGAGCACCCCGTGCCGCCTTTCCAACCACTGCATCAGCACCGGCCGGAAGGCCTCTACGATTCGCACCTCGAACCGAGGCCTCTCCAGCCGGACTGCCCAATGACGTCTCGGCGGGCGTCGACGCGCCAGGCGGTGAGCTCTCTCAGCGAGACCACAGCGCCCTCCGTTCGCACCCCCGTCACCCGCCGATACAATCCGGCGAGCATTTCCGCTTCCAGGTCCCACTGGGGAGTCCCGACCAATAGGCACGCTGCCTCCGTCGCCACCGTGCGGTATCCGCGGATGGCCCTGGCCGCCATGGCCCTCTGTGGTCGCCACAGAAGAGCCCTGAGTCGGACGGTCATGGGCCCCACCCACACCGGTGCGCCGTACAGGGCCATCGACCGGATGACCCCCGCGTACAGCCGTCGGCACGTAGCGCTCGGTCCGCCCACGTTCGGCATAAGCCACGATAGGGCGGACGCCATTTTATTAGTAACTAACAAATTCAAAATTCAATTCAATTTCGAATCGGAGGACGCAGCGTAGGAGGAACCCCCACTAGGTGGACTGACGACATTTTCAAAGTCGCAGGGAACCGTTGGATGCAAGTGGCGCAAGACCGTTCCGAGTGTCATTCTTGTGGGGAGGACTATGTCCAGCAGTGGACGTCTGTAGACTGATGGATGGATGGATTTGAAAGTTTTATTTTAGACAAAAATTTGTTACCTACCTATATATGTTGGTCACTCGGCTCGTTATTGGGCTAAATCTCTAAAGCTCTCAGAATATGTAGTATATTCTAAGATTAAAATAACTAGGCTTATGTATGGATGGATGGGACAAATGCTCGCCGCAGTTTCCCCCATGTAGTACCCGTTCTCGTGGGAATATGAGGATGTAATTTTACTTGCTAATAACGTAACTTTCCAATTGCGAAAGAATTTTTAAAATCAACGAAGTGGTTTAGAGTTGAAATTGTGACAATTAAACTCACATTCATTATGCTGGTCACAAATGTTGGTATAGCGTTTTATTTCGAGTTTTCCTTCTCTTGCATAGATTTTATATGCATATCATCTTACGACACCCACGGGCAAGATAGGGATTGGTAAATTGTATTCTTACTCCATCATCATATGGAAAATCATGTACAATAAAACGCTTTATCAATTAAAAATTAAAACGAACACGCTATGCAATAGTGGCTTGATTCCAGCCGAATAAATAATGAAGGTTACAATACCTACAAAGCTTAATGTAATAAACAGCAATAAGCACGTAGTGTACGCGAGCGAAGCTGCGGACACAGCTAGCTAAGATATAAGTTTCAAAGTATAGAAGACAGCAGTGGTTCGTTCACGTAGGAGTCATAAACACAACAGAAATTATATTAGAAATGTGAACGTAACATAAATATAATGACTACGTTGCAATAACACGTAGATTGTAGTTACTATTACATGAACGCATAACTATATATTTTATCTGTGCCTTACTTTGAATAAATACTTTAAATCTATACAAATAAATAAAAATGAAGTGCTTGTAAGGTCAAAATAAAATTGAAGACCTTGTAATGTGAAAATTTAAGTGTAACGTCAAAATAAAATTGCAGTGCTTGTAATGGGAAAATTAAAGTGTTTGTAATGTCATAATAAAATTGAAGTGCTTGTAATGTCATAATTGAAGTGTTTGTAAAGTCATAATAATACATTTTTTCAGGACTTTTGACGCGAATGTCAAAATGTCATGTAGCGCTTTTATATTCTTTCCATTATTTTAGTGTTTTAAAGTGTTATATTCAATAATTTTGCTGATATTTTATGTAATATAATGCAGATAAAATTCTGAAATGTAGTGAAAATGATATAATAGTGAATTACGTGCATTTTGACATTCTGCCCAAATTTCCTGAGACGCATGACTTGGATATCAGCACTAAGTCATGCTAACGACTGACTGAAAGACTAAGACTAAAGACGTGAATAATAATCAATATACTCGACACTGGCACCAATAGCTCATATTATTGTAGCTCATTGCCATTAACCAAGAAGAAGAAGAAGTACATTTTTTCATACACACACGATTACTTACGCGATATCTATACCTAAAAACAAGTTTAAATATTTTTTGTGTCTGTCTATTTATTCAGCGTGATCTTTAAAACTGCTCAACCTCTTTTGACAATATTTTATTCCCAAAGAGCTGTCTGAATAAGGGGTAACTTAGGCTACCCCTTATTCAGATAGTATATCAGTATTTCTGCTCGATATTCCCACGTAAACGAGAACTACAAGGGTGAAACTGCAGGTATTTGCTAGTTTTTTTTTTTTTTTTTGTTGGTGGGCCGCGGTCGGCGCGCCTCCGCACCACTCCGTCCGGGGCGACAGAGGGGCTTAAGCACGCAACTCCCGCGACCCACCCAAAAACCACGTCGCCTTCGTCGTTGGGCCGACCATTGGAGCAGCGTTAACTTGTCGTCAGTGGTCGGCCCGACGGAATACCCCTAATTGGGGTACCCTCCCATCGACCGACGTCCCCCCCTCGGGGAGGACGTCGGTCTTTCCTCACGCGGTCGGCCTCTCGGCGGGTGACGGACTAATCCCCGGTCACGTCACCCGCGGCCTCGGCTAGGGCGGCATGAGGCGCAGATAGTTGCGCCTACGCCGCCCCAGTCGCCGGCGGCGGATCTCCTCATCGAGGCTACGCTCCTCGCGCAGGCGATCCGCCGCCTCCTTCCGCGAGATCACTGTCTCGCAGAAGGCTGCGACCGCGTCCCAATTCCCGACGCTATCGACCATCGCCCTAGCGATAGCCGGCAGCGCCAGGTCCGTACCGATGATTGCGACGAGTTCACAGCGCTGCACTGCCCAAGCCCCGCAGGCCTCGAGCGTATGGCGCGCCGTGTCCTCGTCGCAATCGCAGTGGTGGCAGGACGGTGTACTCTCCCTTCTAACGACCTTGTGCAGGTATTTGGCGAAGCACCCATGCCCCGTCAAAACCTGCACCAGTCGGAAGGAGAGCACCCCGTGCCGCCTTTCCAACCACTGACTGCATCAGCACCGGCCGGAAGGCCTCCACGGTTCGCACCCCGAACCGAGGCCTCTCCAGCCGGACTGCCCAACGGGCGATGACGTCTCGGCGGGCGTCGACGCGCCAGGCGGTGAGATCCCTTAACGAGACCACACCGCCCTCCGCTCGCACCCCCGTCACCCGCCGATATAGTCCGGCGAGCATCTCCGCCTCCAGGTCCCACGGGGGAGTCCCGGCCAATAGGCACGCTGCCTCCGTCGCCACTGTGCGATATCCGCGGATGGCCCTGACCGCCATGACCCTCTGTGGTCGCCACAGAAGGGCCCTAAGTCGGGCGGTCATGGACCCCGCCCACACTGGTGCGCCGTACAGGGCCATCGACCGGATGACCCCCGCGTACAGCCGTCGGCACGCAGCCCTCGGTCCGCCCACGTTCGACATAAGCCACGATAGGGCGGACGCCGTGCCGACGAGCCGTGGAGCGAGCCTGCGGAAATGCTCCCGGAACCACCATCGCCCGTCGAGCACCAGACCCAAGTACCTCATATGGGCCCGGATGCTGATGTCGACCGAGTGGACGGTGATCGAGACGCCGATGGGAGGGCTCATATGGCGCCCATGGAACAAGAGGGCCTCCGTCTTGTCCAGGGCGACCCTCAACCCCAGCACCTCGATCCGCCTGACGACCTCCTCGGTACCAGAGGTCGCCAGGCTTACCGCCTCTTCTAGCGTCCCACCGCGGGCTGTGACGAGCGTGTCGTCGGCGTAACAAATCACGCCCAGCCCGGGCGGGAGGCTCCCCCTCAACGCCCAGTCGTAACCGATGTTCCACAGGGTGGGTCCGAGGACCGACCCCTGTGGGACACTGCACGTCATGGGCGTTCGCACGACGTCCCCTGCTCGGTCGGTGCAGAGGACGCTGCGCCCTTCCAAATAGTCTGCCACTAGCCGCCTCAGGTAAACTGGCACCCCGTGATACCGGAGCACCTCCCTGATGCAGCTGAATGGGAGACTATTGAATGCGTTGGCGATGTCTAGGGACACCACCAACAGCACTCCCCCGCCGGTGACGGCCTCAGTCGCCACGGCCCTCAGGCGCAACAGAGCCGCGATCGTCGAACGACCCCTCGTAAACCCAAACTGGGCGTCCGACAGATCGGGCCCCGTGCCGACGAGGTGCCGCTCGATGCGGGCAGCTACCACCCTCTCCAGTAGTTTGCCCGTGTCATCGAGCAGCACGATAGGCCTGTAGGCCGAAGGCGACTCCGGAGACCGTCTCGGCTTCGGCAGAAGCACCAGCCTTACCTCCTTCCAGCACCCAGGGAACCGTCCGGACGCTAAACACGCGTCGAACAGCTCCCTGAGGCGGGGTCCCAGGTGTTCGAGGACCAGGGCCAGCACGCAGCTAGGAACACCGTCGGGCCCAGGGGCGGTAGACTTTGCGCGCATGCGCTTCACCGCCACCCCCATCTCGGGTTCCGTGATGGGCGGAACACTGTCGTCGTCGGCCTCCCGGTCAGTGTCTGGCGGAGCCATGACCGAGGGCGTGTGTTCCGCCCGCCGCGGGAACAGGTCCTCGATGACCCGGGTGAGAAGGCCGGGCTGGAGAGACTCGGTGAGGGGAGGGCCCCGCGCGTGTAGCCTATTCAGCACCGCGCGATAGGGGCGTTCCCAGGGGTCACGGTCGAGACCGTCCAGCATCTCCTGCCAACTGACGTCCTTGGCGGAGCAGACGGCCAGCCTGAAGGCCGACCGCGCATTGCGGTAGCCCTCGTAAAGCACAGCCTCCCGCTCCGCGTCACGATGGCGCCGCCGGCTACGGGTGTAGGCCCTCCGGGCGCGGATACACGCGGCCCGGAGATCCGCCAGCTCCCGGGACCACCAGTGGACCCCCCTCCTCGGGGGCAGACACCGTACCCGGGGCATGGCCGCATCGCAGATCTGCGTCAACGCACTGCGGATGCGGCCAGCCCCGGCGTCCACCCCGTCCGACTGGTGGGCTGAGGATAGCCACGAGTATACGATGGCCGTCTCCGCCAGCTGGTCCCGGTCTAAGCGACTCACAGCCCATCGCGGGAACGCAGGACGCCCATCCGCCCCGTGATCCGTGCTGGGCGTCGGGATTGCCAGGGAGACCTCCATCCGGATATACCGGTGGTCCGACAAGGTCTCGACCTCCTCCACGACGCGCCAGCTCCCCACGCATGCGGCGACTCCAGGGCTAGCGAACGAAAGGTCCACTATCGACCCGCCCCGTTGTCGCACGCACGTATGCACCGAGCCCCTGTTCAACAAACAGAGGCCCAGTGCCGCCGCCCACTCCTCAATCGCCCGTCCTCGGTCATCCGTCCTAGGGGACCCCCACGCCACGGACTTGGCGTTAAAGTCCCCCAGGACGAAGACCTGGCGCGATGCCAGACGCCATAACGAGGCCTCCATGATGGTGAGGGAGGCCTCGAAATCGGTCACACTCCAGTTAGGGGAGAGATAAACTGCGAAGAGCGTAATCTCCCCTCAGTCCGCCGCGACGTATCCGACGCCCCTGTCCCTAAGGGTCAGAGACGACGAAGGCCACGACGTGGAGGCGACGATTGTCACGGTGCCATCGATGCTACCCAACCAGTTAGTCCGGTCGGGCACCACGTACGGCTCCGCGGCTACGGCTACTCCTATCAACCACCCCGCCATGGCTTGCAGGAACACGTCCTGCGCACCGGCGGAGTGGTTGAGATTGGCCTGGAGGAGACGAATGGATACGGGGTCCATTAACGGTCTGTATCCATTGTCACCTCCTCCGCGCTAACGGGCGATCGGGCCGCGCTCGGAGCGGGGACTGGCCCGGTCGATGGGCCGCCCCGCCCCTTCGGGGCCGATGCCGGGGGTCTGCAGTCCCCAGAGCCCATGCGGTGTTTAGCAGGCCTATTCCCCGCCGCACACGCGGGGCAGTGGGGCACCGCAGAGCACGATGCCGCCTGGTGTCCAGCCTGACCGCAACGGAAACATAGCCCGCTGCAGTCAAAGCAGTTCCTGCATGTCGGTCGGGTATGCCCGACCGCCATGCATTTATAACACCTCGCGGGCCGGGGCTCCAGCACGGTTACCCGCGCCGAACTCCAGCCCACGAGGAGCCTGCCTGAGTCGGCCAATTGCTTGACCGACTCCACTGGGCACTGCACCCAGACAGCACCGACGCCGCCCGGACCAGGGCGGATGGTGCCAATGCGGACGGTGTCCGAGGCACACCCGGTACGCGCCATAATGGCCTCCCGGATGTCCTCCACCGCCACAGTCGTCCAGACCCGTGAGGCGCATATCTGCTCACTTGACGGGCCTGGCGATTCGGACTCCATCCTCCGGCCCGAATAGCCCCCTCAGCATCGTGACCAAACTATCGGCCGTCTTCGCGCCCTCGGCCCCAGGGAACTCGAGTATTCGAGCCCCTGTCCGGGCCTTGCGGGTCCTCGCCTCGACGCCCCCGATGTCGGAGACGTCCAGCTCCCGCCGGGCGCGTCTTAGGACGGCCTCATAGTTTAGGCCCCTCTCAGCCGCCTCAGGCAGTACGGTGATTACCACCGCAGCCGTCTTCGGCGACTTGAGGCCCCTACGCGACCTTTTCCCCTTTCCGCCGGTTCCCGCCTGGGAAGCGGCGGCCACAGCGGCACTCTTGGCCGCCGCTCTCCGCTTTTGGCCGCGTGCCTTCCTGCTACGCTCAGCCACCTGCCAGCCCTGTTCGAGCCTGGCAGCAGGGCTGAGCGCAGCAGGCGCAATCGCGGGTTCGCCGGTCGGCGCCTGCGGTGCAATCGCTGGCGCCGCCCACGGCCCGGCCTTGGCGGGAGCCGGCGCCTTGCCGGCCTTCTTGGCCCCTTTGGGTCCCGCCGCGGCCGCAGCGTAGCTCACAACGCGGCCACCCTGACAGGGCAGCGGGGTGGGAGCTGACGCTTGCGGCCACCTCGTCCTATCCGCGGCGAGCGGCGGTCAGAGGGGCGGCTCAGGCGGGAGCCTGGCCGCTACGGCCTCGATACGCGCATCCATCATTACCCCTACTCGGGCTAGGATGACGCGTATCGCCGACTCCGACACGCCATGCACCTCGTCGTGCGGCGGCTCCTCCCCCTTCCGAGGTCTCCCGCGGCCACGAGCCGGCGGAGGGACCACGACGAGGGGAGGCAGCGGAGAAGCCACGACGGGCGCAGCTGGCGCAGCGGCCGCGACGGGCGCAGCCGGCGCCACGGGCGCAGACGACGATGGGCCCGCCCTCACTGGCGCGGCCCGTTTCGGCGGCGGGGCCGGCGCCGGCAGCACAGCCGGCACCAGGCGCTCAAATTGGGACCGCAGGTCAGCCATGTCTTTGGCCAACCCGCGGTTCTCCCTCCACACCGCCTCCAACTCCGTCTCCAGCTTGCGGTTGCGTTCTCGCAAGCCGGAGACCTCCTTGCTGAGGCGGGCGTTCGCGGCCTGAAGGGCCGCCACCCCGCCTTCCCGGTCGGCTGAACCCGGCGTCGCCGGTCTCGTCGCCACCGTACCGCCCCGACTCCTGCGCCCCCTGCGCGCGGTCGCAACCTTGGGGGGAGGCCTGATGGAATCGGTCTCCTCCGAGTCGGACGCGGAGCTGCCTTCCCTTTCCAGGGGGCGCTTCCTATCTCTCGGGGGGAGCGGGCCCCCTCCCTCTCCCTAACGTTTAGGGCCGCCGTCAGAGTCTTCGCCGCAGAACGCAGCTTGGACTCCTCAGCAGCCCCCCTATCTCCTAGCTCCCTATCGCGTCCGGACCACGAAGACGACCCCTCCACCCTCATCCCCGACGCCCAGAATTTTCGGACTCCTTGGCCAGTTTTCGGCCCCTCCTCACAGGACGGCTCTGTGGCCCTGCCACCCTCGTCCGCCGACATCGCCGATCCCGTGTCGGTCACCTCCGACGGCCCTGCAGCACCGCGTCCCTTCTCCTGCGATGGCTCTGCGGCAGTGCTGCCCTCGTCGCTCGACAGCACTATGTCTGCTGTCGCTCCCTCCATTGGACGGTCCTGCGGCCCCGCCGCCCTCGTCCCACGACGGCCCTGCGCCTGATGCGCCCTCGTCGCTCTCTGCATTGTCGGACGACCTGGCAGAACAGGCGTCCCCTTCCTGCAACGGCTCTGCAGTGGCTGCAGTCGCACCGCCCTCATCGCTCGCGGCTGCGGCGGCAGATATTTGCGCCTGCCGCGCCGCCTCCTTCTTCGCTGCTTCCTTCCTGGCGCGCACCCTCAACGAGTGCGTCGTTTCGGCCAGCAGCTTCCTCCTCTTCCTCCTTTTTTTTCTCCTTCCCCCTCCCCCCCTGTTGAGCCTCGAGTTGTTGCGCCGGGCTCTCGGCGAATTGAGCAGTCGATGTCTCCCTCCCATACGTATGGAGACTTTCTGTGCGCGTCTCGCGCTCAGAAACCGTCACAGTGAGGGACTCCCCGGCGTGGCCGGGACCCTCTGGAGTACTTACGTACGTTTTCACTCCTGCCATATTTGGATCATTTTGAAGTCTTGCCTTGACTACCACTCTAGCGGCTGGACGCTTTTTTTTTTCGCGCGCGCTTCTTAACCCACCAGCCATACATCTTCTCGACGAGTGGCCAAACTTAAGATTTGGGGTAATTTTTTATAGGAGTTTTCTTCCCCGCGGTCCGAAGACCCCCGGTCCTGACCCCCCTACGCAGAATTACGGTTTGGGCCTTCCGGGTCTGGCCGCTCGCGAGCGACCGACCCGTCACGCCCCCGGGCCGTGACGCAACCGTCCCTGGCGACGGAGTGCCATAAGACACATCCGCCCCATTGGCCCCGGGTCAAATCCGCCGTGCGCTCTGCCTTGAGAGTCGGCACGCGGAGACCCCCCCTCCCGCCAGAATCTTGGCCGTCCAAATGGACGTTTCTAGGGTGCACCACGTGGAGGTGCCCCGGCCTCGCACCCCAGGTATTTGCTAGTTTGTAGTATATTTACTTGCGTGGTGATTTTTGTGTGATGACAGAGTAAGAATACAATTCACCAACCCCTTGCTTGCCCCTTGGTGTTGAAGGATGACTAAGGGATATGATATGCATATAACATATCTGCAAGAGAAGGAAAAATGAAATCCTATGGCAACCCGTCTGACCAGCGCGGTATGGTAGGTAATTTCCCTTCTCCCCCGTAGGCAATTTCCCTCTCATTGTGGAGCAAGGCTCGAGCCAGCAGTATATGAACTGAGATGATGATGCTGATGTACTTGTAAAAATGTTTAACTTTATTACAACATAATCTAGTTAAGTCTTATAATTCATTCTCGGTTAAAAGTTAAATCTCATAATGCATTTCTTATCCAACCAGATAATACAATATTCTACAATTGAATAACATAAACAGTTATGCCAATCCACAGCCGAAATCACAGTGCTCTTCGAGACATCGAATTCGCACGTCTTCAAACACTTCCCTTTTCATGTTTTTTTTCAACATTATTTGTAAGGCATTTATGAAAAATTATGATTTGTAACTTTGCAAAGCTATAACTGCCATATATACCTGGCAATATATTGATACCTCTTTAAAATGTAATTTCACCTGATTTAGACTGTTTTTATATATAAACTAGCTGACCCAACAGTCTTTGTTCTATTCAAATAAAATAAAAGGAATTTTGCTTGAAATCGATAGCAGCTCCACCTACCGAGTCCAATTGTAAATCTAAACCATTCTCGAATCCCCTTGAATACACACAAATTATTTCATCAACATCGGACCAGCCGTTTAGGCGGAGTTCAGTGACATACACACGTACACAAGAAATATATATATAAAGATTTAATGTTATCAAACTCACAAAATTTATTTGCGTAAATCAAACAATCCAACAATGAAAAGAATAATTTAAAACAAAAATATAAATTTTTGTTTCATAATATAATAATAAAGATAATTATTTCAATAAACCGCAAAGTATTAATTAATTCATAAAAAAATATTACATAAAACTAAATTTCTAAGTTATTATTTTTTTATTTCGACTTTTGCAACTTCTTAATTGTACTAAGTATTTTTTTATTTATTTCTTATTATAAAATATAGGGGATTTCGAATAGGAATAACTCATGATAGAGGGAAACTAGTGTAATAGTTAAGTCATAGAGAAATCATTATATTAATAAGTAAATCAAAAACTTTGTACCCTTTTTTACGAAAGTTATACGGATGAACATATATGAAATTTGTTGAACAGTTGAATAATATATTGAGAAGAAGTGAACCAAACTAAAACTTAAAATAATAATGCATTAGAAATACATTAAAATAATAAAAACATGACGCAAACTACTACGTAATCGACACACATATATATACACTTTTATTTATGATTAAAATCTAGTCGAACTGAATGGCAAACAATCAAAATTACGATGACAATTTGTAATAGATATTTTTACTTATATATTAGTTATACATAACACTTATATAAAAAGAAAATTAAAAAGAAAATTGTGTAGCAAAAAAATAATTTAATTGAAATATGGTTGAATTTCGACCACTCGGCGACCACTAGTTAAGCATAATTCTACGCAATAAGTTTTGTTAAAGATAACTTTGTACAGCTTTAATCAAATATATAATTACGCTATATCTTGCTTGTACGTATTTCATATTTGTATATATAGTGTTAAACTAATTTGAATAAAATATTCAATGCCGTGAAACATCTTTATGATATGAAAAGGGAATTATTGTGCTATTACTCGAAACACTTTGGAATGTATAGGAGCTTGTACTAGGTCGCATTATCGGCGATCTCCTTTTCAGAGCACGTCGGACCGTCCTATTTGCTGACAGTAATCTTGAAGAGTTGCCAGGTCGCGAGCCCGCACAAATATATTGGAACTCTTCGACCCTAGAGACCGGCCAATGTGGGTTGTAGGTGATCATTTCTTGTTTTGATAAACTAGCCAATGAAATATCAACCTAATATAAGTGAACATAAAGTTTAGTGTTGATTTGTGATGTACTAATATTTGTTTTGATAGGAAAGGGATGTGCAATCGAAAGACGTCTATTTAAAGGGACAGTAGATCGTTTTACTTGTAATTTGTACTGCGCGTGCAGGGAATGTGAATCTTGTGGCTTCGATTACTACTAAATGTATGCATGGTCTTAATTAAGTAGGACCACATCCGAAAATATTGCTGATTGAATGAAGTTCTTTATTTCTGTTTCTTATACTACAGTTGTGGCAACAAGAAAAACAATACAAGAAAGAAACGAAGAAAACATTTAGATTAGATTACAATATTATTTACCAAAACAATATTTAGGAATAAAATTAGTTATGTGCTATGCTTAGAATAATAACGTATAGAAGGATAGTGTCAGTACTTCGAACTTTAAAAATTTGAATCTAAAAATACTAATGGCGCGCAGACGATTACACACGTACACACGCACACCACTATACAAATTACGAAATCAAATTTTGTTTTTATTAACATAAATCGTCGAAATAATTTTAAAAGTAATGTTAAAAACCTTTTTAAGTTTTTCAAATGTGTTGTGACACCATTTGAATGCACCAACCTATTTATTTTTTAAGAGTTGCCTACGTTTGTGCAGTACAATGACTTGTACATTACGGAACGGTTCCGGCGTAAGCTCCATTAGGCTCCAATTGAAATGCCTCACTTTTTGTGCGTGAACTTACCTTCTATATGTTATTATTCTAAGGTGCCATGCTTAGGTGCCATGGCATTGCTAAGATCGATTTTTACCTGATGAACCTTGAATGGAATTTTGTTACAATATTAATAGTTAATATATAGGTATACTTAAAACTATAAGGCTATTAGATTCCATAGAATGCTATTTACGTAATAAAATCTATAATAAAACTTCACAATTAAAAATAAAAGTCCATTTATTCAATGTTTTTATTGAAAACAGACGGACTGGAAAACAAACATAAATGGTTCGCTGAAAATTTCAGCGGCGATCAACCATAGGTACTCAATAAATACTCAAATTGAGAGAATGCATGACGGATTTGATATCGGACAATCTGTCAAATAATTCAAATTTGTGAATGTGGTATTATAATTTTACATCATACACGTTTAAATTTCGAATTACTTTATATTTTTTAATTTCGGCCTACTTTTTTTGATAGTTACTCGCTGTCAGGCACAAAATAATATTACAATACGAAACATTGTTGTCGACAATTTAGAACTTTCAAGTTTTTATAAAAAATATTTAAAATTTGAAATACTATTTGCCATTGAAAGATCATAAATCAAAAACTTATATTTTCCTAATTATCCTAGTGTTATATCATCCAACATTTTTGTTACTTTCGACAATTTGTCTCTATTTATATATCCGTCCAAGGCACGTGTAAATGAAAATACCTGCATAGCTGCGTATATAAAATCAAGCTAAAGAGATCGGAATCCCAATTTATCCTCTGTTCTTTGTATTATCTATTATACTATCTATTGCCTGCCTTTATGTCCTTTGTTTGATTGTTTAAGCACATCTATCACGATCGTAGCAAATTTTTCATCATAAAGGAGAAAAAGACGCAGATAAGTGAGCATGATATGGCAAAAATATGACGTTCCCTATAAGGCTTTTGTTAACATGAGGTAAATTACGCTATTATTTGGCGTTCAATCCCTTCACACAGTTTAGGTGACAAATTTATTGGGCTATAGAAAACACTCGTTTCATGTTCAATACACAAAAAAAAAATAGTTTTTAGTATACACACGTTTGTATTTATAAATGAATATCCCTTTTTATATATTTATTCGTAACAGCTTTTGTTTCTTCCATTATTGGCGCTTTATTCCCGTCTCTGTGAATACCCTAATACATATGTATATGGAGAATCAAATAATTACGATTTAATGTTTTTGGATGTCTATAGGCTGATGGATAGATGGTTGAAAAACAACACATTATCTCATAACTATTCCTTTGTTCTGATTCATTAAATATTTTCTTAAACTTTAAGGCGGCGTTTCCGTGTGGTGACGGAATAAGAATACTATTCACCGCCCGTGGTATCTTACCCGTGGGTGTCATAAAAGATGTCTAAGGGTTATACCACGTATATAAAATCTATGCAAAAGAAGAAAAACTCGAAATAAAACCGTCTGGTCATCGTGGTAGGTCAAATTCCACTCCTATCCAGAAGGAAGCTCGAGCCTAGCAGTGGAACGTATACGTATACCTTATTTATAATATTGATTATACCAACTTAAAGCGATATTAATTGTACAAATGTTGTTTACATGTAAATTTCTATGAACTACCACGGATCTTAGAGCAAAAATCTACAATTATGATATCAAAAGCGAGTTCAGATTCGTTCTAATGTAACGTAATATTTCTAGTATCGACAAAACGTGACAGTACGCCACCTCTAAAATTACAACGCAAGCAATAATTCAATCAAGTGAAGCTTAACCGGCCCTACTCATGTTTACTAACGCATCTACCCTTATCGTACTCATCACGACAATATCCTGCCACAAAGACGCTTGTAATTATGATTCAAACAACTGCTCGGACTTGAAACAAGAACAAACAATGAAATACTGAAGTAAAAAAAATTATTTCAAAACAATATATGGTAGTCATTTAGTAACTATCGAATCGACTAGCTGTGTGATAGAGTTTTAATAATGAAATATTCAAGTGTGTTAGTCTTATTATCACTTTACATCCAACATAGCCGATGCAGGGATGAGGATAAAATTATGAAAGGTAAAATATATCCCTAAATTACTCTATCTAAATGTATCCCACTGCTGGCCTTGAACCTCCTCCACAATAGGAGAGATATTGAGCTACTATACCATGCTGAACAGACATGTTGATATAGGTTTTTATTTCAAGTTTTCCTTCTCCTGCACAGATATTATACGAATATTATATCCCTTGATCATTCATCACCATCATTGCAGCCCACATACGTCACACTGTTGGGCTCGGGCCTTCTCCACAATGGGAGGGACTTTGACCTACTATACCATGCTGGTCAGACATGTTGGTATAGGGTTACATTTCGAGTTTTCCTTCTCTTGCACAGATGTTATGTGCATATTATATCCCTTAGCCGTCTTTTACGACATCCACAGGCAAGATAGAGAGTGGTGAATTGTATTCTTACTCCGTCACCATACGGCAAATCCCTTAGTCGTCTTTTACGACATCCACGGGCAAGATAGTTGTCAATTTATTCTTATTCCGTCACCACATTGGTCACAAAATGGTCTACCCTGAATAACTGGTTGCCTCACACACAAACACAACCTCACATACTTTTGAACACTCTTCGTTCTATTTCTTACGAAACTCATAGCAAGGAAAGAGGGCTGATACATTGTATTCTCATTCCGTCATTATATAACCCTTTTTTTATGGGTGGGCTATGATAAGGGGCTATGGCACACGCGGTCCATTTCGTCCGGGGCGACGAAAGGACGACGCGCTGGCCCATAACCCACCCGTACCCACGTCGCCTCCTCGTTGAGCTGACCACCGGAGCAGGGTGACTTGTTGTCAGTGGTCGGCCCGACGGAATACCCTTTCGGGTACCCTCACCTCTTCGGGTACCCTTACCTCTCATTATATAACCCTGGATAATCTATTTAATTTATCTTAACATTTATTCCGTCCAACTATCCACCCATATGCCCGTTGACGGGTATTGTTGAACTAAGGATCCTTACAAAAGAGGATATTGTCATAATCACCATGGTTAAAGGACGGGTAGGCGATCGTAATTGATGTTATGAGTTTCGCTGCTACCCAATTCTCTGGTGATCTCTCAACAGGGTTTTCAACTTTCATATAAGGGGTGGTGGCACGTTGTATTCTTTAATCCATCCCCATACATCTATGACAATTAAGAACTGGAGAATCTTTAGTACAAACATAATCTTACATATATAAATTACGTGTCGTGTTGTTTGTCCGCGATGGACTCCTAAACTACTTAACCGATTTTAACCAAATTTGCACACCGTGTTCAGTTTGATCCAACTTAAAAGATAGGCTAGCTTACATCTTAATTTATAGTCGCAATATTATTTTAACTCCAAACTATTTTAACAGATGGCGATATCTGTTGACTGGAATGAGTAATTAATTAATAGATGGCGCTGCTATGCCAAACCTACAAATGTCATATACGATTTTAACTTGCTTTTTTACATAGATGCCATTTGTAAAAAAAAATATGACGACCTCCATGACAGATGTTCTCCTACAGTTCCACTTAAATAGTTTAATAAAATGTAATATAACAAAAACATTATCCACAGCAATGCGTGGCCGGGTCCGCTAGTATAATATATAATATTTATAATAAACAAAATAATAATTAATTGTTACATACATTTAAAACACTAATTCTACTTGAACTAGAAAACAAGAAAACCATATTCGTATTTTTTTTTCTCATGTAAGCAAGCTCGCAGTCTAAGTTTTAAAAGTAGTAATATAAATCTGGAGATAACTAGTAGCACCCGTGGGATCAGTAATGGACGTGTGGAAACGACTACAAAAGGAAAAGTCTAGCCCGCAACTAGATTTAGTGCGCTCAGATACCCAATAATGTACCGGTGTGAGAAATAGCGCACTCACAAATTTATAGTACATTCCGAAGATCTATGTGCAAATCTTCGCATTAAAATTATTATATACTTACCGCAAATAATAACTTGGTTATTTCTAGCAAAAGATATACCCATAGAAAAACCTAATGTAATGATATTATTATTATACTCAAAGGTATTAATTATTATACTCAGGATAATAAACACCTACATGAAACATTTCCATGTGGTGACGGAGCAAGAATACAATTCACCACTCCCTCAGTGATTAATATGCAATATCTGGTTGACCGAGCTTCGTTCGGAATATTTTTATCGAATTTATTTAGATATATATTAATAAAAAATAAATAATTAAAAATATATAAAAAAATTACAAAAAGAGAATAATAATAACACCGAGATTCGATCCGACGCCGTTTGTCGCCGATGTCAAAAATAAAATGATACCTGACTACTTCGCCACTGAGCTATCGTAACTCACGACGTTGATGGCAAAATTTGAATTCATATTCTTTTAAAATTTAATGTCATTATATTGTCTGCCAAAAACACTGACAAAACAACATTTTCTATACATAAAACCTAGCTAGATTGATTTTTTGGGCCCGAATCCTCTCGTATGCCAAATTTCAACAAAATCGTTGGAGCCGTTTCCGAGATCCTGAATATATATATACAAGAATTGCTCGTTTAAAGATATAAGATATAACATCTATGCAATAGAAGAAATTGTCCGTTTGGTGACGGACTAAGAATACAAACCACTCCCTATCTTGCTCGTGGATACGACTAAGGGATACAATGAGCTTATAACGTCTATGCAAGGGAAGGAAAACTTGCAACAAAACCCTATTCCAACACGCCTGACCAGCGTGGAATAGTAAATCAATTCCCCTCCCATTATAGAGGAGGCCATCAGTGGGACATATATAGGCTGAAATGAATGAATGAATAGAAGGAAAACTTGAAATTAAACCCTATATTAACACGTTTGACCAGCGTGATATAATAGTTCTATTTCCCTCCTATTATGGCTGGAGGCTCGAGCCCGACAATGTGACATATAAGAGCTGAAATGATGATGACAAAGAACTAACTACTAATTCATATTTTTATATGCTGTGATAGATATCATCATCCTCATCACGGCTTATATACATCCCATTGCTGGACTCGAGTCTCCTCCACAATGGGTGGGAATTTGAACTAATATACCACTTTAACCAAACTAGTAAAGGGTTTTGTTTTGAGTTTTCCTTTTCTTCCAAGAGGATGGGCAACACTCTCCTATTAAACTTATAACACAAACTGCAGTCCCAACACTTTTCAATCGTAGTTAGACATCCTCTTGGAGTGATCTTAGGTAAACTGTAGACGTCGCGGCGAGTTGATGAATGAAACATTGCTCGTGGGTATAATAAAAGCCAGCAGAGAATTCGGCGAACAATCTACGGCGTACCTAGAAGAGGTTTTTGGGGGTTCAAAATAAAATATTCAAAATCAAGAAAGAGTTGTTAGGTGAACACATATTAGTGTTATTCCATCCCTTTTGTGTTTTTGAAAATAAAATTTAGCTACGGCAGTACAGCAACCTGAACCTATTCCACCTAGTACCGAGTACAAATTCTCTAGAAAGGTTGACATTAGACAGGCGGTAGTAAAAGATAGCTATCAATATAGCATTTTTCCTGTTCTTCTGCTTATATTAGAGCAAGAATATGTGTTGCGCGGGCATCATACAAATTTAGATGAAGACTGGAGGATAATAACAAGTCTATTGTAACTTTAGATCCTATTAAAACCGAAGTTCATATTGTCTAGCTTTTATATTTGTACTAGCAACCCGCCATCGCTTCGCTTCGTTTTTAGTCGTCAAACAAACTTATTTTCGCATTTATAATATTAGTAAAGATTAACATATAGATAGCGTCATCAAATGTTAAATAAAGTTAATAGTGATAAGCCAAGTAGATTACAGTTTTTGCCTACAATTACAAAATAAAGACTCATTTGCGATACCATACATACGCAAAAATTGGTTCAGCATTAGCAATTTGCTATTGTACATCATTCGGAACGCGAGGTAACTGGAGGCCTATCATCGGTTCCTTTTAATGTCTTCATTACATTCCCTCCAATCCTGCGTCCTTCCCTGCTACAATAGGCAGTGACTTATTTGTGCCCCTAGTATTGCTGAAGTCTATGTGCGACATTTACCATATTAAGCTACTTATTCTATAAAAAAGATTATATTATGTATGTAATTTCAGCTTGCTATTGGCCGAATGAGTTATACGAGCCGTGTTTTGGTGGTTGTGCGGAGGTGTCATGTGATAATCCCCGCAATCACCTTCGTCCTTGTTACCCTTACTGTGAGCCGGGTTGTGTGTGCGAGGATCCTTATGTCCGAGACGACCGCACTCATCAATGTGTGCTACCACAGGATTGCTCCCCGTGAGTATTTATTAGGAAATAAATTGTACTCTGCAATACATATACAATCATTGTGTGGGTTAAAAATATGCCTTTTTTCGTGGATTTCGTAAAAGATGACTAAGGGATAATAAAATGCATATTATAACATCCATGCAGAAAAGTCCAAAATAATAAAAATAAATCATAAAATTGTACTTTATTTTTGTTGTCTTTAAATGAATACTATTCACCACCCCTCTTTTGCCCGTCGATAGCGTAAAAGACGACTAAGGGATTAAATGTGCATGTAACATCTACCCAAGAAAGGGATAACTCGAAATAAAACCCTATATCAACCCGTCCGACCAATATGGTATAGTAGGTCAATTTCCCTATCATTGTATAGGAGGCTCGAGCCCAGCATTGGGACTTATATGATGATGTTGAACCTTATTTGTTTTATTTAAACCAACACAGCATGAATTTAGTTTCTCACTTTTATACCCAAAAGGTAGGCAAATATATAAATGCCTGCCATTTTACTATTCCATTTTTAATTTACCAAATTAATACTACTCCGTGTAGTGGCCGAAAAACATAAATATGGCCTTTAAATGCCGAAAAAACCTGCAAAGAACAAGAATGAATGGCAGCTCCCTTTGGTTAAACTTATAACATCAAGTACATACGACGAAACGAAATACTGGCGATTACGCCTCCCTATGAGGTGGTCTATAGCCAACATATAATATTATTATACATTCCAATATACAATAGAACTAGTTTTAAACTTAGAGCTTTTACTGTCAGTATATTAACATCCTACTTGTCTTGAATTTTGGTCTCTAACCTTCTTCTGGGGCTAAATATCCTAATATCCCACACTTGTATCACAGATTAACATAGTGTTCCGTTTCAAGATGTCTCTGATTCCCTTGCAGTAATGTCATCTACCTAAGTGCTTTTATCGTTTCGAAGTATAACACCTACAGGAAATTAAAAGGTCACACATTGCATCCGTAATCCGACGACGTCCAACAACACTCATAACTAATTAATCTTGTTTAAATTTGGATAAATTACATATGATTCAAAATATGTTATTTAGACTCCTCTAAAAACAAATGGAAAAGAAAAATCTTGTATTTGAACTGACTTTTATGTTTCTATTTATATTTCAGGACACAAATGGGCATACCAGTACCGTCAAAGAGATCAGAAAGACCACCGATGCCTTCACCAATTACTAAATTCTCAGGTAGAATATCAAGACCCCACAACAAGCGCGATGATTTACCACTTGACTTGCCAGAGAACGAAATGGTTGTTAATAATGTGAATCCTATCAATACGAATGTTAATCAGAAAGAAGACTACAAACGAGGTTCTGAACTGTCGAGAATGGGAAATTATTTCAATATTGTTATAGCGCCACCACCAATCAAAGCTCTACAACCTAGAAAAATTTTACAAAACGATCCCTACAGAGCAGTTGCTAAGAGAATTAAATGAATTTTATAATAATATTAATATTAATGTGATATTTATGAAATAAAATACTTTTCGATATTAAATTGTTTTATTTTCTTAAATAAACACATTAAAACTTTTTTTTCCACGTAATCCTATATTAAGATATAAAGGTTTAAGTACATGTTTAAACAGTGTTTTGACTTGCAATTATATTTGGTTAAAACAATGAGCAAGAATAATAACTTTCTATTAATTAATAAATGGCTTATAATCAAAATACATAGATCCAAGATAAGATCTAAGGTTTATTGCTTATATGCTGAATAAACATGGTATGATATAAAAAGAAAAAAAAATGTGTTTATAGTAGTTGACTCGGCATTTTTTTATTAGAATCGATAACGTCGTAAAAGCAATCACATCCGCATGACTCTAGTTCTTTTTGTGAGGGCAATCTTAATTTTCAGTGATTAATTGTGGCACGCACACGATAACGTGAAACGGAGCGCTAAATCACGTAGCCATTTTGAGAATTATAGTCTGAACCGTAAATGATAGATGCTAATAAAAAGTTTAATAACATGCGAAAATTGTTGATAGTTGCATTAATATTGTGTAAGTAGTGAGTTTTCTTTAAGCATAAAACTAATTTAAAAAAATATATATTATAAAGTAGTAAATAATGTATATTACAGATAACTTTGTCGCATTGGCAACCAGACCTAGCAATTATGACTACGAAGATGTCGATGCCAACAAAAGACATTCCCTAATTGATGATAGAAGGAATTGGAGGAAGAAAGCATTATTAAAACCAGGTGATGACCCTAAAGACTGGGACAGATGGAGGCATGACTACGATAACCAAAGATATATGGAAGACCAGGAGCCGAAGGGATTTAACGGTATTGAGAGAACTAGAGATATTGACATGTCATCATCATATAGAGCGGGATTAAACCCACATTATGACAACTATAATAATGTGCAACATAACACGAAAAGCGGTGAGAGAGACGGACATTCAATTCCATATATGTGAGTATTTTGTATTCTTACATTCATTGAATTTCTCATATATATATATATATATATATATATATACAAGCACTACGCGAGTAAGGTGGCTGAAACCGAAGGGAAGCGAGGGAGGGTTTCTAGTTTATAATATAAAGTCGAAATAATTGTGTTAAAATTATAAATAAATCTAATATTATAAGATAATATACAGAAAAGAACATATTTTTATTCAGAAAATAAGTGAGGTTTCTCAGAAATAATTTTTAAAAGGTCGTCTGGTATAAAAGATATATATATATATATATCCCACAGCTGGGCCCGAGCCTCCTTCATAATAGACTGACCTTTACTATATAATACCGTGTCCGTGTGGTGACGGAGTAAGAATACAATTCACCACTCTCTCTTGCTCGTGGTCGTAAAAGACGACTAAGATATACAATATGCATATAATATCTAAGCAAAAGAAAGAAAACTCTAAATGCTCTATGCCAACACGTCTGACAAGTGTGGCATAGTAGCCAGTAGGTCAATTTCCTTACTATTTTGAAGGAAGCTTGAGCTCAGCAGTGGGACATATATGAGCCGACATGATGATGATATCATACCGATCAGATAGCTTGGTATGATTTTGTATCGAGTTTTACTTCTCTTGTATAGATGTCGAATACATCACTCACCTTCGATTTGCGGACGACATAGTCGTTATGGCAGAATTCATGGAGGACCTTGGCACAATGCTCAATGATCTCAGCAGGGTATCCCAACTAGTGGGTTTACGAATGAACATGGACAAGACGAAAGTCATGTCAAATGCCCATGTCATTCCTGTACCGGTCCTAGTTGGCAATGCGATTCTCGAAGTTCGAGAAAGATCCAATTTCGAGAAAGAGATCAGCCGACGAATCCAACTCGGTTGGGCAGCGTTTGGGAAACTTAAGAGGATCTTCTCGTCCAACATACCTCAGTGTTTGAAAACACAGGTCTTTGAACAGTGTGTGTTACCAGTGATGACTTACGGCACGGAAACGTGGTCCCTAAATGTAGGCCTCATATCAAGGCTCAAAGTCGCTCAGCGTGCTATGGAGCGGGCTATGCTCGGGATTTCTCTGCGAGATAGAATCCGGAATACGGAAATCCGCAGAAGAACGGGTGTAACCGACATAGCACGAAGAATTAGCACGCTGAAGTGGCAATGGACAGGCCACATCGCTCGACGAACCGACAACCGCTGGGAAAGAAAGGTTCTCGAGTGGCGACCACGTATCGGACGACGCAGTGTAGGACGCCCCCCCACTAGGTGGACCGATGACTTAGTGAAAGTAGCTGGGCGTGGTTGGATGCAGGTGGCACAGGACCGCTCATTGTGGCGCAACATGAGGGAGGCCTACGTCCAGCAGTGGACGGCGATAGGCTGAAATGATGATGAATGATGTATAGATGTCGTAAATTAAAAAAAAATAGCTACTCAGTTGGCTAGCACGATATAGTAAGCTTATTATTATTCCCAGGTGGAAGATTACCTCTGCGACGTCATTGCCCATTGGCTAGTCCGGCTGGAGAGGCCTCGGTACGATGTTCGGACCGTCGAGGCCTTCCGGCCGGTGCTGATGGAGTGGTTGGGTCGTCGACACGGGATGCTTTCCTTCCGACTGATACAGGTATTGACGAAGCACAGTTGCTTCGCCAAGTACCTGCACAAAGTAGTAAGGAGGGAGAGCATACCGTCCTACCACCACTGCGATTGCGACAAGGACACGGCAAAGCACACATTCGAGGTGTGTGCCTCGTGGGCAGAGCAGCGCCATAAACTCGACGCAATCATCGCTGCCGCCTTGACGCTGCCGACCATCGCTAGGGAGATGCTCGACAGCGTCAGGAACTGGGGCGCGGTCGCCGTCAACGACTTGGGCGGTGTAGGCGCGAGTAGCTGCCCTGGTGCCGCCTTAACCGAGGCCGTGGGTGACTAGACTGGGAAATAGTCTGTCACCCACAGAAAGCCTGACCGCATGAGAACGACTAACGTCTCTGGAGTGGCGTTAGCGAGGTCAGTCCAATGGCGAAGGAGGGGAGATACGGTGGTTTGTGGAGCCGCGGGCCGCCCCTTCGTCACTCCGAACGGAGGAGACGGCGTGTGCGCTGACTATAGCCCAACCAAAAAGTACTTTTCCGTGTGGTTACGGAGTTAGAATAAAATTCACCACCCCTTTCCTGCCCGTGGGTATCGTAAAAGACGACTATGGGATATAATATTCAGATAACATCCATGCAAGAAAAAGAAAACTTATAAAAAAATGCCGTCTTACTAGCGTGGTGTAGTAGATCATTTTCAGAGGAGGCTCGACGCCAGCCGTGGGACATGCATGAGTTGGGGTTAAGACTTAAATTGTTTAATCATCATCATCATTGCAGCCCACATACGTCCCACTGTTGGGCTTGCCTCGTCCACAATGGGAGGGAATTTGACCTACTATACCATGCTGGTCAGACATGTTGGTATAGGGTTTCCTTCCAGTTTTTCTTCTCCTGCACAGATGTTATGTGCATAGTATATCCCTTAGTCGTCTTTTACGACTTCCAGATAGGGAGTAGTAATTGTATTCTTACTCCGTCACCACACGGATTAAATTGTTTAGTAGATTTTATTTCATCAATATTGGTTTAGATTTAATATTAATATTACTGCTATGTATTTTAGAGAGAAAGAGTCTGAGAAGAAAACATTGATGAACTGCAATAGACCACATGAAAGGTAATTGCCTTCTAGAATTTTTAACTGTAGCTTTTAAGTTATTAGCAATACGCAAAAATCTTTTTTTTTACTCTATTTGGAAACGGTATACAAAATTGTATTAGCTATGTGAGTTGCTGTACTGAAATTTGACAACCAAAAGATTAGACATAAAAATAGAAGGAACTCCAATGCAATCTATTTTTATACGGTGTGTAAAAATACCCAGCCCGTGAAGGTGTTATTAGGTATAGAGGTCAAGAACCTTATTCAGATTTCATGTCAAAATGCTAGTATCTTTATATTTATATATATATATATATATATATATATATATATATATATATATATATATATATATATATATATATATATATATACCATCATCAATTCAGCCTATCGCCTCAGGCCTCCCTCATGTTGCGCCACAATGAGCGGTCCTGTACCGCCTGCATCCAACGACGCTCAGCTACTTTCACTAGGTCGTCGGTCCACCTAGTGGGGGGGCGTCCTACACTGCGTCGTCCGATACGTGGTCGCCACTCGAGAACCTTTCTTCCCCAGCGGTTGTCGGTTCGTCGAGCGATGTGGCCTGCCCATTGCCACTTCAGCGTGCTAATTCTTCGTGCTATGTCGGTTACACCCGTTCTTCTGCGGATTTCCGTATTCCGGATTCTATCTCGCAGAGAAATCCCGAGCATAGCCCGCTCCATAGCACGCTGAGCGACTTTGAGCCTTGATATGAGGCCTACATTTAGGGACCACGTTTCCGTGCCGTAAGTCATCACTGGTTGGACAAAAAAATCCTCTTAAGTTTCCCGAACGCTGCCCAACCGAGTTGGATTCGTCGGCTGATCTCGTTCTCGAAATTGGATCTACCTAACTGGACTGTTTGTCCTAGGTAAACATAGTGATCGACAACTTCAAGAATCGCATTGCCAACTAGGACCGGTACAGGAATGACATGGGCATTTGACATGACTTTCGTCTTGTCCATGTTCATTCGTAAACCCACTAGTTGGGATACCCTGCTGAGATCATTGAGCATTGTACCAAGGTCCTCCATGGATTCTGCCATAACGACTATATCGTCCGCAAATCGAAGGTGAGTGATGTATTCGCCGTTAATGTTGATGTCGAGTCCAGTCCAGTCTAAGAGCTTGAAGACATCTTCCAGTGCAGTGGTGAACAGTTTCGGAGAGATAACATCTCCCTGTCTCACGCCTTTCTGCAACTGGATCGGTTTCGTACTCTTATCCCGGATACGAACTGACATTGTGGCGTTCCTATATAAACACTTCAGCACTTCGATATAGCAATAGTCGATTTGGCACCGCTGAAGGGACTGCAGCACCGCCCAAGTTTCGACTGAATCAAAGGCTTTCTCATAGTCCACAATCGCTAAGCACAGGGGCCGATTTTACTCCTCGGTCTTTTGTATAATCTGCCGAAGCGTGAGGATATGGTCTATGGTGCTATAGCCTTTTCGGAAGCCGGCTTGTTCGCGCGGCTGGAAGTCATCGAGCTTGCGCGAGAGTCGATTGGTAATGACCCTCGAGAACAACTTATAAACATGGCTCAGGAGTGAGATGGGTCTGTAGTACTTTAGAAGAGCTTTGTCACCCTTCTTGAAGAACAGCACCACCACACTCCTGGTCCACGACTCTGGAACGTCGCCCCCGAGGATAACGGAATTAAATAGCTTTTGAAGGGCTATTAAGACTGGCTTGCCGCCCGCCTTCAGAAGCTCTGCCGTAATTCCGTCATCTCCCGGTGCCTTACCGTTATATATTATATTATATATATATATATATATATATACAACGTTTGTTGAGTCAGCTAGTCTTTAAACAAAATGAAATTTATTTCATTAAAAAAACTTACCTAATAATAATGGCAATTAATGAATAAATTAATGCATTAAGTTTGTTTATAATGCACATATAATTAAATGAATACTCAGAAAGTATCGGGGATATTGAAGAACATCCATCTATTAATACATCTGAACGTCTATACCTCCACTGATATCTTTTCTACAGCAGGGCAACTTAACGTTTGGCGGGCGGGTTAATAATGGTAGTCAGCATTACAAGTTTCCCAGGAGAGTGCTTCAGTGCATTCCTATAGTTATCCATCAAACTATGCAAGTTAAATGTTGTAAAACGTTGTTTCTTTAACCCATTACTATACGGAAAGAGCAATTATTGAAGTATATTTCCAAATATAGATACAAAAATTTAATTAAATGCAATAGTAAAATCGAAAAAATGTAGTCCGCAGGGAACTTATTTCGAGTATCCCTTCACTTGCATAGATGTTATCTGCAAATTATAATTCCTTACTCGTCCTTCACGACACCCACGGGCAAGAAAGAGGGTGGTGAATTGTATTCTAACTCCGTCACCACAAGGAATACTTAGAACTTAAATTTTAATCAACAAAGCTACAATACCAAGGTACCAAAATTAAATTCTGCTGCACTTTCATCTATTAATTAATTGCTACTAATAACGATAAGAAATAAAAATAAATAATAAATTAAAGAGATTCCTTGGTAAAAAAACATACATTTTTTAAATATAAATCAGAAAGTATTTTCTTTACAACATATATTCAATCTATATAACTGAAATCGTTAAAGACTATAATTAAATACACAAATCACTAAAATGCTTATGGAATCATGGCTGAAAAATATTTACGTACTCTGTGCTAAAATCCCACCATCAATCTGTTGAGATTTACTGGAATATTGGGTGAAATATCCTCCTAAATTCCCTGAATGCTGCCCAGCTAATCTGAATTCATCTGCTTCCCACTTCTTGCAAAATTAAAAATGCAATTCTATGTACCTTAAAGATTTGAGGCATGTTTTGCGGGCTGCGCATCTGTGACCTGTGATAACCCCCGTGATCGTCTACGTCCTTGCTACCCATTCTGCGAGCCGGGATGCATCTGTATACACCCCTACATCCGTGACGATCGTACGCACAAGTGCGTTCTACCTGAAGAATGCACCAAGTAATAACACATTTAAATTATTTTATTTAATAACTTTTTAATACAACAAAATGTAGTGAGCTTCATCATTTATTTGGGCTGAAAATTATATACAAAAATATTATAGTTTTGTGAAAAATTAATGCAGCTTAAATACAATGCGTAGGTATATATAATATTTCAGAAATATTTAAACAATGTCCAAATCTATCGTCAAATCAATGCGTCTTTTTCTATATTCATATAAGTGCAAA
The DNA here is from genome assembly GCA_032191425.1 of Lymantria dispar. Classification (NCBI taxonomy): domain Eukaryota; kingdom Metazoa; phylum Arthropoda; class Insecta; order Lepidoptera; family Erebidae; genus Lymantria; species Lymantria dispar. The sequence goes on from CM063458.1 coordinate 17,012,722, forward strand.
TATTAATAAAAGCTTTCTCAAAGTTACTAGTGAAATTGGCGTATATGCTTCGCTGACCAGACAATAAGGTATTTCGTTTCTTACAGTGATGTTATTTATTTACGAGTACATTCCTTAATAATTATCATCATCATCATCTACCTCATATAGGTCCCACTCTTGGGCACGAGCCTCCTCCACAATGGGAGGGGAATTGACTTACAACCACCTGCCAATTAAAATAAATTTTCCACCTATTTTAGACAATCTTTTGGTGCATAGGGGACAAATAAAGAATAATGTCCTATTAATATAATGTTCCCAATTTACGTAATTGCTCGTAGACTAGGATCGTAATCCCTCACCACCATTTATCGCGGATGTCTCAAAAATCCATCAACGCAATTGATCCACGATTTTGTGTACAGTAGTTGTTAGAACATGAATGTATTTAGCACACATTATGTCGCTCAATGAGACATGGCTGTTCTATTATGTTCTATCATTAACAAATCCAAGATCACACTGCTGGTAATCCACTTAAAAATGGAAAAAGGAGTTATAGTGGATTGTAGGCTCCACGATTCTTTCAGTTGATTGGACGATCTGATAATACATGATTGAATTAAAAGTATGCTTTATCATCATGAATCTCACTATCTTTTATCAACGTGATGCACGTTGTCAAGCTCTAGAGACATAAAATGTTTTAAATTAAACTAAAAATTATAATACAATAACTCTATCTAAATGCAGACAGTACGTCTGCATAAATTGAATAAAAGCAATATTTCTGCTTTAAATTGTCCATATAGTTAACCGAGCAATGGTTGGCACCACTATATACTTTCTCGTGGCATTGTAAATATGGAAAGAAGAAAGTTTATGAAACAGTACACTCAACTTCTATAATAAACAAATTGCTAAAAAATAGTAATGTGTTTATAATGAATTAAAATTTTAATTTTTCAAAAAAAAATTAGTAAGTCCAACTAAGTGGACGTAAGATAAGATTGTATATTATTTTATTAATATCTATACTACTTTTTATAGGGGACTAAAAGGAATTCCTGACCTTGGTGAAGATATATAAGAAGAATTGTAATCACTGAATTTATATCTCTTACGCATTAAATATTAATATTTTAAATTTAAGAAATAAATTATTAAACAATTTTTATACATTTATTGAAGAAGATATTGTAAAGTTTTATATATTCTTAAAATCGATTCTCGATCATATTGATTGCTAACGAAGAGAAGAATACAAATAGGTTATGTAATACTATGAAATAAGACGATACTTTTGAGTTAATTATTGCTAGCTTTACCCCGCATTCTCTAACCATGAATGCTGTATTGAGCCCCAAATTTTAGGATAGCATAAACATGAATAAAAACCAACAAAATCTATAAAAATCATTTCATTCCATGTAAATAGCTAAATTTTGTGAAAACCAAATCTACAAATGTGTACTTCATTTTATACACTTAAACGCTAAAATATTACAACGAAATTATTCACTTGATGATTGGTACCTACCAATCAAAGGTTTCTAGTATATCCTTAATTATTGCCACGATTCATCTATTGAACATGATGTTGTCCAATTTATTGCGAAACAATGTATCAAAAAACAGTACCTACTAATCTTAATTAGCTTGGTTATCATTTCAATACAACCATTGTTAGTTCAGCCCAATAAGTAGTCAATGTGTACATTATTGTTGCAAAGAATACATGATTTTTTCAAATATGACCTAGTTATTAAAAGAGGCAAGTGGAGCCCTTTTTATTTTTGAAGTGGTGGTAAATTATACCGTATTTAATATTTAATCAAATGAATTAATAAATTTAGAAACAAAAATATTTGTAAATAAATTTAAAAAACGCCGACTGAAAAAGAAAATAAAGAAGAAGAGAATAATTAAACTGAAGAATATATATAAAGAAATATTTTTTATACGGCATCTACAAAAACGAGCATTGAATAAATCTAAATATTGATCAATTAAATTTGTTTGTTTGTTTATAATTACTAATGTTTTCTGTTGGTTGGTTATTTTACACGTTAGTGACGTCTCAGCTAGTAATATGCCTGACATATTCATTTGAAAAGTCGCAATATGGTATGTATGTTTTTCTTATTTTTCTTATTTATATAATAGTTTCTGTAAAGCAATGTCTTGAGACAAATTTCTTTAAAAACTAATTTTAAATATTTTATATTAGGAATCAGAATTCTTAATTACGCCATTTCTCGTTAGCAGCTGCGAAATAATTCATTATTATTATCAAAATACTCAAGAAATTTACTCCATATCTGAAGAACATCTGAAGAACCCATACCTTTTTTTAATGTTAAAAGTAAAAGGTCATGGTACCCCTAATTTGTTGTATGAATTCACAGGTCTTTCTTTTATTGTTCCTCTTGTGATTATACAGCGTAGCGTGTTTTACCTGACGAAATTTGGTTTTGATCTTTTTTAGCATTCCTAATATAGTTCGTAGTTTATTTTATAGTAGTAGTCTTATAGCATAGTTATAGTACTAGTTGTAGTTCATATTAAATTTTTATTTATGGTTTGGTCATGCTTACCGAATAAGGTTCTGCTTGCCGTAGCTACGTGTGGCAGGTCGCTCCCTTCCCTCTAATGTGGTTGAGGGGAGTGATGGCTGCTCTAGTAGTTAACTCGTGATCGGGTTAGGGATTGCAATCCGGAAACCCGGATCCGGCATCATTAAAGGTTTACCGGATCCGGTACCAATATACCGCATACGGCAATCGGATCCGGTGCTAGCAATTTGTGGTAAATAATAGAGCTGTTGAACTCATTATTGTGATAATTGTGCCATTCATTAGACAGATTCATTAAATCACGAATAATGATAGTGTTTATCATAAATAAGACTTGTTTGTTAGCATTCTTAAATACTTTAATAAATATTGTGATCTCATCTCAGTAAATTACGTAAGGTTAATTATATTAGATTTCATAAAGTTACTAAAATAATTGATCTATCTGTGAAGCTAAAATAATTGATCTAGTTGTGTTTTTTTCTTCAAACGACAAAACTTAAAAGGCCTCGTATACAGAATAAATTATTTGATTTGATAAAATCCATACAAAGCAAAAGCAAACGGAATCAATATATAAAACAATAAGAATAATATATTTATTACATATACATTTCTGTACACTTGCGTTATAATTTTAAATAGCACTATAGTATTATTTGTCTATGTATTATTTGTCTTTTAAACAAAACTAATTTAGTGGTGTTTTACAAAATTACTAGACCAAAGATAATCTTATTATTTGTATACCATTTTCAGAGTGTGGAGCACACGGCAAATTCGAATATTGCATCGATGACATTCCTGACTGTATAGTTGGATGCCATTGTCATCCAGGTTTTTACTTCGATACTGATACAAAAATATGTGAACCAAAGTAATTATCTTTATCTGATAAATTTATAATGATCTAGCACACCGCCCTCACTTCGCTTCGGTTTCAGTCGCCTAGCATTTCCTGTTCCCGTAGGAAAACCGGGATAAAATATAGCCTATATTACTCCCTGATATTATGGTTTCCATTGCTGAAAGAATTTTTGAAATCAGTTTGGTGGTTTAAGCGTGAAAGCGTAACAAACAACGTACCTATACCTTTTCTTCTTTATCTCCTCAGCTCATATATGTATGTACATCTTACTGTTGGGCTTTATCCTCCTCCTCAATAATAGGTATATTGTTCATGGTAAAATGTATTTACAATTTTAGCAGAGTCCATGGTAACATGTATTTATAATTTTAGCAAAGCTGCATATTTTCAAAACCAGGATTGTTAACTACATGTAAAAGTTTTAATAATAAAAAAGAAGGCCAGACATAATTACGCATAAGTAAAACACAAATGAAAACAAAAACTTAATTAGTTAACGTAATTCTTTGGTGAAAACAAAATTGAATTAGGGCTATATAATTCCTTTATTTCTATAGTAAATCCTTTTCAGTGCAAAATTAACTGAAAACATCCGACGGCATTATGTGCCTGAAGAAACTCGGCTTTATCCTATATATACTTCAACTATAGAGAGTATCCCTACACCAACTACTGCAATTTCTTTGGATGAATCAGTCGGTACGAATACAAAAGATGACAACGATCTTAGTGAATGGCTGTACAATCAATTTTTCAAAACTATAGAAGCTCGAGTAATTAACAATACTAATGATAATCCACCAACAAGAAGAAAAGGCAGTGATTTATATCGGTCTATTAGTGATGATCCTAAAGCAGTCAGTACTGGTCGTAAGTCTAATAATTATAATTTTAAGAGAAAGTCACATAAATCATCGAAGAAAAGAGGTAAGAAAAAGAAATCTAACGCAGACAGCTTGAGAAAAAAGTTACTTCGTATTACTGAAGATGACAGTTTATTTGATTCTTCCGATTCTGGTTTAAATTCTGATAGTTCAGACAGCTCAAGTAGCAGTAGTAGCGAAATATCAAAAGAACGCAACAGAAACACAAACAATAATAGAGAACATGGTCACAAGAAAGTGATAATGTTTAACAGAAGGCCACGACCACCTTTGCCATCATTTATAATTTTGCCAAGTATGGATACACCTTACTATCCACCAATAGGTTTACCACCACCACCGGTACTCCCAATGTATCCCCTGGTACCAATACCTCCAATGGCTCCGAATCTATCTTTCTTAGGTACAAAAATTTCTATTAAACATTTATTCTTATATCTTTACAAAATATTACTCTGTTTAATAATATATTGATTATTTCATACAGAGCCAACAAGTAATAGCACTACTGTGCCTACAATTACTACTACCACTACTATTACAACTACTACTACTACTACTATTAAGCCTGATAGTTCCCTCGATGAATATTCATTATCTACTCATCTCACGACAACAACTAGTTCTGATGATACTTCCACTGATATGCTCAGAAGTAAAAGAGGCAAACCCAGGAAACTGAACATGTATGGAACCAATAACACACTAAAACTGAAATCTTCTCAAGATTTAATTCATTCTAAAGATGCAGACATGGAGTAAGTTATTATAATAGTAGATAAATATGTCTTCGGTTCTACACATGATCCAACCTAATTCTCATTGCTCACTCTGCACCGCCATTCCAGTAGATGTTTTTACAAGATTTATTGGTATTTTTGTAATGATACCGCCTCGAGGAATACACAGTTATATATTATATAACTAAATGTTTTCTCAATTTACATACTTTTTAAAGGTAAAGTTTTATAAATGACTGCACTGGTGACGTATTGGTTAAGATCTACCGTGTCAGTGTCATGTGTTCGAATCCCATGTAGGACAACATCATCATCATCATCATTTCAGCCTATTGCCGTCCACTGCTGGACGTAGGCCTCCCTCATGTTGCGCCACAATGTGCGGTACTGTGCCGCATCCAACAACGCCCAGCAACTTTCACTAGGTCGTCGGTCCACCTAGTGGGGGGGCGTCCTACACTGCGTCGTCCGATACGTGGTCGCCACTCGAGAACCTTTCTTCCCCAGCGGTTGTCGGTTCGTCGACAACACTTTCTGCAATTCACAAATTGTTGTTCTGATTTTGGATGTAATTTGTGTCCGTTAATTATATGTTTGTAAAGTGCCCCTCAATACAATGATTATTTTCCTTAGTGCAGGGTATTTCCTTTTTCAACTAAAAAAAAACTATATCCTGGTAGATGCTAACATTAACTAACATTTAACTATGTCAAAATGCAGCATTATGGTACTATTTAGAACTTACTGAATTTTAGTTAAGTTTGTTACTTTAGCCATCAAAAAGGCTTTTTTTTTGGTAGACAATGGTCTGGCACACCGCACCCAATCTGTCCGGGGCGATAGATGAGCGTCGCGCGACCCTATAAAATACAAATATCTTTATCGCAAAAAACAAAATCGGTACATAATAATAATTTGAAACACTGTCTTTTGTGTTAGTTAATACTGTGTTACAAGAGACAGGCCTCTTCCCAATAATGTCAGCCATGTTATTTTTTGAAGTGTTGAATTGTTATCATCATTGGGCCGACCACTGGTACCGACTCCTCGACATCCATGGCCGACACGACATGGCCCGATCATCAAAAAGACCTAAACTATGTATTTAATCATCTTAACCCATACTATGACTCAGAACTCAAGAGTCGCAAAAACCAGCTGAAAGATCAGAAAGTCGGACAGTACTACTATCCCAAGAAACTTAAAACATCTACTACGATCGCCAACTCGCCTAAGTATGGCAATTATAGTATTAGACAGTACAACAATAGATGTCGATAGGCTAATAAATAAATGAAACCGCTCTGAAATAATATTTGTAAACTACAATTATTTCTGTTGAACATGTTTCAGAAACCCAATTGACACAGAACAAGCCCAATGGATAAAACTGGTAAATATTTCAATGTCATTTTATATTTTTAAAAGGTTTTATATCTTAGTACATACATACCTCTATATCTTCATATCTATCTTCATATAAGAACTGTTCACAGCTACAGAAAATAAAAGCCAGGCTGAAAATGAAACATAATATACCTTCGAGTGCTCATAATATCTTAGATGATCTAGAAGAAGATTCTCCGTTATTAAACGACATTCAAGCTTTACAAGGTTTATCTTCTTTTAAACCAAAATATAAAATACAAAAAGACAAAGACTATAAATTGAATGACTTCAAATTGAATGACTTCAAATATTTATCTGAACTCATTCATAGAGTAAATCTTAGTGACATGAAACCAGTAAACAAAATTGTTAATAATGATAATTTAAGAAATTTGGACAACATAACGAATATGCACAGGCGCTATAATCAACAACAGTCACAAATAGACCATGAAGAAACGTCAGGGAATAAAAATTCTGATGATATTTATTTCATGAAGCTAGGTAGACAAATAGCTTCCTGGATCCGGGCAACAGATTCTAAATTAAATAACAGTGACTATATGACCAAGGAACAAATCAATGACAGAGACTCGTCTCTTTCTATAATAAACGAAAATAGATACCCATCGCATGCTTTTTGGGAGAGATCTGCAAGATCACCACTGTTAAAAATTAAAAAATATTTTGCCAGCTTAAATAATTACAAGGATGAAAATAATTTACTTAGTCTAGAGGATGAAGTTAACACTTTTGCTAGTACAGTGTCACCAATGACTCTTCAAGAAATAGAAAATATTTTAAGCAAATTTCAAAAACATGACCTAGAAAATAAAAAAAATAATAACATGATACCGAAACCTAGTACTATTCTCGACATCGACCTATTTTCAACGAAGCCAACGAAGCTTGAAAATCTTTATAAATCATTTTTTCAACCACTTGAATATGCAAGTAATATTCCACAAAGACGAAACTTAGACAATACAAATATAATCAATCATACAGCATCTAATGTAACACAGTATTTAAATTATACAAAAGAAAATTTACCCACAATGGTGAATGATTGGAAGCTCGTAGATGAGTTGTCGCCCAAAATTTATACAAATGAGCTAAAATTACCGCAACAAAACAATATTCATTTATTGAAATCAATGATAAATAACACGTCGAATAATGAAAATATAAATTACTACAAACGACCAACTACCTACTTTCCAATAGATATAATGGTAAAGCAAAAAATACCAAAAATATCTCCCGAAATATATTTTACATATTCTAAAGGAGTACCAGAAATTAAATATATGCCACCTAAGCAGGAACAATTGTCAAAAATTATTGATAAACTACAAGAACATCCGAGTAGATTTGAAAATTATCCAAGTGAATTCCATAAACATTCTAATCTACCAGACAAACATGTTGATTTAGCTACTAATTATCGTGATATGACACTCAATTATCCTAAAGTATTTTTAAAATATAGCGATCAAACTGCAAATCCTCACGAACTGTCATTAAAAGCCCACAACTTAACTATAAAATATCACGAATTGCCGACTAAGTACCATGAGTTATCTATTAATCAACACTTACCAGATGATTTACATGCAAAATATATTGAAAGAACTACAAAATATCATGGTCAATTAGGGAAATCTGAAAAATATTCGAAAACTTTCGAAAAAGATATAGAGGTACCTGAGTCATCTAAAGTACGTAATGAATTTCCCTATTTGATTGTAAAATATCCTGAATGGTCTTCAAAATTTCATAAATATCAGGCAGATCATCCAAAAAAGTTAGAGTTGTTAGCAAATTTCCAAAATCCCGAATTAACATCACACTATCTGCCTAAAACCACAATATTCAATTATCAAAATAAAAAGTTGTTGCCTGATATTCCTTCAGATAAACGCCAATATTACTTTGAAGCTTCTTATCCTCTGCATAGACCAAGTTTTAGAAGAATATTCTCAAAGGGCATCGAATCTCCTTCATACGTTCATCACGAATTACATCATTTTGACTATTTTATATAAGCTCTATATTGTTATCATTAATTAAAACTTTATAAATTTTAGCTTAAGATAATATTACCTATTATATACTATATTAAAAAGCCTAAATAAAATATTATTCAATATTTTTTTAAGAAATTTTGCACACCGTAATTCGACGAGTGTTTCGATATACAAACCCGAGCTAGCGTGCCAAGATCCAACCGATGCAATGCAGGGAAGCTCGCACAACTACAAACTGCTACAAATTTGACGTAGGTCGAATTACTAGCTAACGGTGGGCATCCCTTGCTGCTCGGATAGTGAATTTCGCAGTCATATTAACAGCGACAAAGCATTGTATAAGATACAGATAGTTTTATACGACGAATAGCTATACGAAATAAATGTTAAGCCTGTTGTATTCTTCACAGACAATTTAATTCCTATTTCATAACGTGGGACGTGTGCACTAAAGCTGCAGCTTTACTGCCGCTGCAGCTCTAGACCTGTTTATGTATCATCAGTACGAGAATCCATGCGCACGTGATACGATCTGGCTGACCCGATTAACTTTTATAGTACCTATTTTACTTCGATAATACATATGATATGTAGCTAATCAAATAGGCAAAGTGCGTTAATTAAATTTTAATAGAAAATTAATATAGCAGTCCGTGTGGTGACGGAGTAAGAATACAATTCACCACCCCCTATCTTGCCCGTGGTTGTCTTAGAAAACGACTAAGGAATATAATATGCAGTTAAGATCACTGGAAGAGAAGGAAAACTTGAAATAAAACCCTATACTAACAAGACTAATCAGCGTGGTATAATAATAGATCAATTTCCTCTTCCATAGTGGAGAAGGCCCGAGCCCAATAGTGGGACATATGTGTGCTGAAATGACGATGTATATTATAATCATAGCTCATATACGTCCCACAGCTGGGCTCTAACTTCTATAATAGACGAAGAATTTACCTATTATACTACGGTGTGCAGACGTTTTGGTATAGGGTTTCATTTCGAGTTTGCCTTTTCTTATATAAATCTTATATGTATATTATATTCGCCGGACTGTATCGGCGGGTGACGGGGGTGCGAGCGGAGGGCAGTGTGGTCTCGCTAGGGGATCTCACCGCCTGGCGCGTCGACGCCCGGCGAGATGTCATTGCCCGTTGGGCAGTCCGGCTGGAGAGGCCTCGGTTCGGAGTGCGAACCGTGGAGGCCTTCCGGCCGGTGCTGATGCAGTGGTTGGAAAGGCGGCACCGGGGTGCTCTCCTTCCGACTGGTGCAGGTTCCTTTAGGACATTCATACGCAAAAAAAAGAAATGGGGTGGTGAATTATTTTCTTACTTCATCACCACTCGGAAAAATGAATAAATGCTATATATTATTTGGTTGCGGTAACGAATTAAGATTTATTTATTCAATGTTAATGATTTGGTACTGGTGATCAGTCCAACTGGCGAAGGGGAGCTAATACGCCATGTTTTGGGGCCGCACTTCGACTTGATGTAAAAAATACAGACCTATGACGGTTACTTTGCTTGATGTAAACACTTGGTATAAACCGTTATAAAGCTTTTTAGCGACATTACTGCGAATTACAAGCTGATTAACTTCTATGGAGGTTCATATATGATTAAATAATGCCTTATCTTTTGTCTTATCTTTGAAATATTAATATTTTTTTCATTTGGATAACTTTTTAACTCCCTTCCTTTAACGCCGAGCTTCTCTCCTTCGCTATCACTGCCTCTCTCTCTGTTAAAAGCAGCAATTTTTTTTAATATATCATACGAAAATAAAAATAAGAAGTTTAGCTATGTGAAGAAATCAATAAATTATAGTGACAAACTAAAATAACTTTATGCCTTTAGGTTAGGCAAAACAACTGATAGATTTTCCATAGAAAATATAATTCGCTCTGTATCCACTTTATGATAATATAATCTAAATCTAATAATCATCATCATCATCTCAGTCCATATACTCGTATATCCCACTGTTGGGCTCGGGCATCCTCTATTTTGGAAGGGAATTTGACCTATTATACCACGCTGGTCAGACCTGTTGGCATAGATTTTCATTTCGGGTTTTCTTCTCTTGCACAGATGCTATATGCTTATCATATCCCTTACTCTTCTTTTACGAGACTCACGATCAAGAGAAAGGGTGGTGAATTGTATTCTTACTCCATCACCACACGGAGGTTAAAAATAGTACTAGTTTAACCAATAAAATAATCCATTTTTTATAAGTTCACAAAAGAGTCCTAAATAACCAAATAAAGCCGCCTAAAATACTTGAAATTTAAAAGGCAATTGCAAGGTTTACCAAACAAGACGCAACGTAGAAAACGTGTCCCACAAGTGTAGTCCAAACGACAATCCTTTCTGAATAAGCGGCAAGCATCAACTGAATACTAAGTACGTCGCCGCACCATTATTTCTTTTCTTCATATTGTACTAAATATTTCAGTATCTGCCCATAACAAACAACTTTTGATTATGATAATACAAGAAGTTATAAAACCCTTAACAAAATAAAGATGATATTAAATACATGTTATTTTGCGACTAAACGTCTTGAAAGTTTTCACAGAAAATTTCAGACTAATAGTATAATTTTGATATATTAAAATAATGCTGTGACTGCCAATACTATCTATCAATCTTTACATTGCCCGTGGGTGTCGTAAAAGACGAATAAGAGCTTTATATGGACCTGGACCAACTTCATCTGATGTCATCTGATCAACAATTAGGTACATTCCTAAGAAAAAAAGAAGGTTATTACAAATCTTGGTATTGATATAAAAAGCAATAAAAAACATATCAATTACACGTATACAATATCCAGAAGTCGCCTGGTCTATCAATATTAGGTTGTTAATAGTAATAGTAAACATATTATTCCCTTTTTTGCCGGTAGGAATCCTAAAAGACGACTGAGAAATGTGAGCAAATAATAAGTAAAACTCTGAAAAACATATAGCAATTGTCTGGCTAGTGGCAAATAGGTAAATGATTTTGTCGCTCGTTATAAAAAAGGAATAGGTGTCTAGTTATGGAGAATATACGAGCTTACAAAGAAAGAATATTCTACCATATTTTTTTATCGGGTCGACCACTGAAGTCAAGGAACTCTGCACTGGTGGTCGGCCCAACGACGAAGGCAACGTGCTATATGGGTGGGTTACGGGTGTGCGTGCTTACGCCCCTACGTACGCCCCCACCATAACCCACCCCAAAAAAACCGTATTTTTTTACCTATAGTACTAAAAGAGAAAAAAGGAAAAATCGAAATAAAACCTTGTATCAACCCGTCTGACCAGCGTGGTATAGTAAGTCAATATCCCACTCATTATGGAGGAGGCTCGAGCCCAGCAGTGGGACATACATGAGCTGTAACGATGATGACAAAAAGAGTTGAAAATAAATTTTAAAAATACATTTATGTGGGTTACAAAAAGTAAATCCTTATATTTTGTCCTCGTGAAATTCGTACTCGTATAAACGTTTACCTCATCTAAAATCCTATACAAACAGGTGGTGTGTTATATAAGAAAAGAGAAAATAGATTCTAATTAGTTGACTTCCGATGGGATGAGTAGGGACAGGGTCGGCTAGGAACGCATTAAACTCCAATGGGCAAAACATTGCGCCTCTTCTGTAATCCCCTTCTAACTGAAATAGGTCACACGCCGCAAAGACAAACCTTTTCATTCTATTGGAAAAAATATATCTCGCAAATGCCTTATTCAATCATAATACGTGAATAACGAAACATTAAAATTATCTAGGTTAATCAGGCGATAGATTAGTCCTTAATATTTAAGATTTAATCATTATTATCATTTCAGCGCACATGTCCCACTATTGGGCTCGAGCCTTATCTGCAGTAGGAGAAAATGGACCTACTATAACATTCTAGTGAGATATGCTGCTATAGGTTTTCATTTCCAGTTTTCCTTCTCTTGCATAGATGTTGTATGCATATTATAATCCCTTAGTTGTCTTTTACGACACCCACGTTTTGTTAGGGTGAATTATATTCTTACTTCGTCACCACACGGAAGATAGAAATAGATGGAAGAAAATGATTTCGGTTTATGCTATTGATAAGTATGTAGGTAAATTATTCCTTAGTTGTTAATCTTATTATTCGTTAGTCATCTTTTACGACATCCACGGGCAAGACAGGGGGTAGTGAATTGTATTCTTACTCTGTCACCACATGGAAATCATTTTTTCAGTTATGTGACTCAGTGTTCTTTAATCTTTCACACAGATTTTGAACAGCTCATGATACGGGAAATTGTATAAAGCTTTTGATATTTACGAAAAAGCAAATAGTGGCAAAGGTTTGGTTAGGTTAGGTTGGATACATATTTTGTACTGTCAAGCAATAGCTTCTTTATTGTAGAGCCCCGAAATGAATCCAAGGGATTACGAAGTCACAACATCGTATAAAACAACACTGTTTTAGTGTTTTCATATTGAGACCATATATTTTTTGCAAATACATAAGTAAACTTAAGGAACTAAGTATTTTACTTCTTTAAACCTGCACTATATTCTCAATAACCATATAAATAAATAATACGGCCACGTTAGAAGATCTACGTGTAATCAATATGGAATACTGTTCTCTATATGGTTTATTAAATGTCCATTTACATTAAACACAAGCTTATTATGTTATTATGTGTTATTATCATGACATCAATGGCATAGATACGGCGGTAGCATAGAGTAGAGCCGAGAGCTTAGAATAATAACGTATAGAAGGTAAGTTCACGCACAAAAAGTGAGCATTTCAATTGGAGCCTAATGGAGCTTACGCCGGAACCGTTCCGTAATGTACAAGTCATTGTACTACACGTACGTACGCAACTCTTAAAAAATAAATTGATAATTATGATGGTTTGTGCATTCAAATGGTGTCACAACACATTTGAAAAACTTAAAAAGGTTTTTAACATTACTTATAAAAGAATTTCGACGATTTATGTTAATAAAAACAAAATTTGATTTCATAATTTGTATAGTGGTTTGCGTGTATACGTGTGTAATCATCTGCGCGCCATTAGTATTTTTAGATTCAAATTTTGAAAGTTCGAAGTATTGACACTATCTTTCTATACGTTATTATTCTAAGGCCGAGAGTTTCTACGAACGCATTAGTGTATTTTAGTTGTCATTCCTCGGTTATAACTTCATATGCCTCATTAAAGTATTAAATTTGTTTTCATTTTCACTTATTTTTATAATTAATTTAATAATTTCAATATCTAGCTATTTGATGATCTTCGTATCTGATAGTGAGCAACCAACATATGTAAACTGCTCTATCTCTCGGTCTGTTTACTGCTTACCCCTACCCCAAAAGAACTCAAGACTACCTTATGACATCCGCTACGATGAACGACTCGAAAAAAGTACGGTACCAAAAAATCAGTGAATGGGTATTAACTTTAAACCTGTCAACTAGTTAGACTAATTTTAATAAATCATTCCTGCTGAAACTGATTATTTTTATTATTTATAAAAGACGTCCTCCAGGAGAGAACTCAATTCACGAGGGGGATTTTAACTAACATATCATTACAGAATGAAATAAAGTTAAAATGTTATAATAATATTAGTGCTCAATTATTCTAACCAACCAGCAAATACTACTTATACTTTACGTCTAGTATATAATACAGTTTGCAGTATTGAGGGTAGCTTACAAATAGGATCGAAATTTATTTGACGCCGTATCGGGCCAAGCATGTATTTCCAATTTTCATATTTCCCACGGTGGGCTGAACCTCGATATCTACTAAATCTCCTACAGATATTTTTATGAAACCGAATTGATTTACAGCCTTCGCTACAACGAATATAACAGTTTTATGTAATATTCAAGTGTTTTCACTAAACCAGCGGTATAAGAAATACAAAGTGATTCGAACGCTATGTATCATGTTTGTAGGATACTGGTCATTCACACGTTGAGTTTAAATTATCATAATTTCACACCATCGTGTAACATTCATTTGTAAAACTCACTTAAGAATTGTCTCATAGGGAAAACCACAAAACACCCCTAAACGATGCCTATTGAAATAAAAAGGTTATTTGCCTAACCCCTGACTCAAATAGGAAGCGATAACAGGTGAAACATTTGCGAAAGCGCAAAACCATGGAGTTAAACTGAGCTAAAATACATAAATGAGCGTTTGCCTACTCAGCACACGCGGTAGAGGCGGGTAAGTGGCCTCCGTTTGTAGGTTTCGGCAGGTATTTCCCTTGGGTACATTTACTGCGAACCGCTTACGCCTCAATCTTCTCTTCCAAACATCATTGCTAACAAAATGTGTACCAAATTATACACAACAATAACAAATGGTGGGTAAACCTGTGCAGGAAAAGTTAAAGCTCAACGAAAATGGCACAAAGTTAGGACAATGGGCATATTCTCTTGAGCTACTTCTGTAGATTAATTCTAAGACCCGTATTTGCTCTGTAAAAGTATACAGAATTGGCTGGGTGTATTACGTTAAAATGAAACTTTATCAAAAGTATGCCATTATGAGGACAAAATTTAATTTATAATGAAATCATCAAGGGTTTACTTTACATTTCGACAAATTTTAATATTTTAATATGATACGAGAATAGTATAAATGTATATAATTGGTAGTAGGTAATTTATAAATGTTTAATGAGAGAAAAAAAACCGCCTTTAATTAACTAATCTAGAGTAACTTAGATAAATGATTTAATTAATGTATAGTTTCATCAATGGATTAAACCATGAATATATTTATTATGCCTAATCTTTATATATAAATTTCTTGTGTACGTGTGTATGTCACTGAACTCCTCCTAAACGGCTGAACCGATATTGATGATTTTTTTGTTTGTGGTTAAGAGGATTCGAGATTGGTTTAGATTCACAATTGGACCCAGCAGGTGGCGCTGCTGTCGATTTCAAGGAGAATTCCTTTTATTGTTTTTGAACAGAACGTCTGTTGGGTCAGCTAGTTTATTATAATATATTAGGTTTACTAGATCTTATCTATTTATAATAATGTGAATATTTAATTATACGCCTATGTTTCTATGTTAAATAATGTAATTATGTTCAATATAATCAATATATAATTTATATCACAGCCAGAATATATTCATAGTAAAAATAAATATACATTTTTTTTAAACGTAAACTTCTATGGACTTCGTAAATTATGTAAATATATTTCTTTTTAAACAAATGTTTTAATCCTTTTGCTCTAGAGTATTGTCTTAATGATTGTCTACAAATACCTCTCATGCTTGTGCTACACACCGCTTATTTTTCAATATAAATCTTTCTTTATTCTAACGCCTAAGGGTTGGATTGCGCCTACCTTTATTAACATTGATTTAGGTCATAAGCTAATTAAAATTATTACAAAATTATAATTCTTAACGGATTGGCCCTTTTACAAAAGAAATCAACATTTCAAATTTCATTCTCGCTTCGCCACCCCAGGGTTTAAGCGTTAGTAGGATACTCATTAAAAACATATCATTATATTTAAATTTATTTTCAAAATAATCTTGAAAATATATTTTGCTTTTAGAACGTTTACCTATCCCAAGGCTAGTCCTGGCACTTATTTCATACTGATAGAAAAATGTTTATACACATGACTTGCCATAAGTTTTTATTTTAAATGCTACTATTGTAGAAGTAACTTATCCTGATATAAATCCTGAAATGAGTGTGAAAGTGATTTTATATTCTCTAACCATACCAATAATGACATAGGTACATTTTAGATAAAGGCTTACAAAATAAAATAGAGCTTACGTATATGTATGAGAATTTACAGCATTTGTGATCGCATACTCGAACTGTCGAGATATATTCAGTCAGCGGTGGACCTCTAACTCTCTCGACCTTAAACGATTTGGCGCTCGGACAAAATCCTCCAACAAATTAGGATTAGATGAAGGTTTTAGAGTAAAACAGTAAATGTAATTTCAATTCAAAATTCAATTTGCCTTCATATTGTATCGTATGTATTCTATTTTGTTTTGCAAGATGTGTACGCCCTTTTAGATGTAATATTTACGATCAATAGGTTTTTTAAATTCTCCTGCCTAATTTCCAATGTTGTACTGATATTTATCATATGTTTTGGTTAACCGTAAAATTATTCCTTTGAAGTAGATTTTAATGTAAATATATTACAATATCTCTATTTATTAGAATCTAGCCTCACCCATAACGAGGTTCGGAATGAGAGCCCTCAGCGCTTGCCCAACAGTCCGAATAAAGTCCTCATAGCATTACATTCACACAAAAATAAAACTTTATATTAAGATTTATTTACAGATTTCGTTAGAATCATTGGAAATAATTAAATCATAATGTAACAAAAAAAAACTTTATATTAAGATTTATTTACAGATTTCGTTAGAATCATTGAAAAATAATTAAATCATAATGTTTAATAATCATTCATTCATTCATTGCCTTCGTCGTTGGGTCGACCACCGAAGCAGGGTTACTTGTCATCTGTGGTCGGCCCGAAAATAATGTATACTAACAATATACATACATACATACATAGATTCACCTGTCTTTTCCATAGAGGTAGGCAGACACCACTTCCCTCCACTTGCTACGACCGTGACATACCACTTTCGCATCCTCCACATCAATTAATCTCCTCATGGTTGTTCTTCGGTTTAGGGTACTTTTAACCTGACCTTTCTTAAAAACGTCTCTAATTTGTTCATGGAACGTTCGCCTTGGTCTTACCCCTCCAACACTTTCGCTAATATTTGCCCTATAAATTCTCTTTGTTAGTCTTCTTTCATTCAGTCTCTCTACATGACCAAACCAATTTAACATACCTGAAATCTAACCTACTTTAAGATCTCACATTTTCTTTAAATAACAGCAATTGTTATAGGTATCCAATAAAGCAAAGAAATGGAGTTTAATACTTGTTCATAATTTTATTTTGTTCCTATAAATACATATTTGGATTTTGCATAGAACTTGGCACTAATTCAAATTCAAATTCAAATTATTTTATTATGCATAAACCCTGAGAGGGCACTTACATATTGTCAGGTTTACAATTTCCAAAAAAAATATACTACCACCGGATCGGAACGCGACCGCTACTGAGAAGATCCGGCAAGAAACTCAGCGGGCTTGTCATTATTTTTAATTTTTTTTTTTCTTCTTACTAGTTATACAATTGTGTACATGTTTGGTAAGAACAAGCTCCAGTGTGATGCCCTTCGAACCGCAAGACACTTAATATAATTTAAACGATTATGGCTGGACCAGATCCCACAAGCGGCACCCGATCACGAGTTAACTACTAGAGCAGCCATCACTCCCCTCAACCACTATGGAGGGAAGGGAGAGACCCGCTCCACGCAGCTACCGCAAGTAGATCCCTATGTGAGCATGACCAACACCACAATATGTTACAAACCCTGAAAATACAAAAATTCGTTAGGCAAAACACGCTACACTTTACAATAAAAGTTAAAAGTACATTTACAAACAGTATATTTAAAATAACAAGGAAATTGCTGAATGAGGAGCTGCTCACAACCAATCTGTATTATCATCTACATAATCCGAGATTTTATAATAAGCTTTTTTACAAAGTCTATTCTTGATGGCTTTTTTAAACTTTTTCATAGGCTGGTCTCGGATATCTTTAGGTAATCTATTGTAAAAGCGTATACATTGCCCCATGAATGATTTGTTAACTTTTTGGAGACGAGTAGTGTGTACAACTAATCTGTCCTTATTACGAGTATTCATTTCATGAATGTCACAATATCTCTTAAAGTTAGCGATATTTTTTTTGACATATAGTATATTTTCGTATATATATTGTGATACAGCAGTTAGAATATTTATTTCTTTGAATTTCTCCCGAAGTGAGATTCTTGGGCCTAGATTATAAATTGCACGGACAGCCCTTTTTTGGAGAACAAAGATTCTATTAAAGTCCGCGGAGCATCCCCACAGTAATATACCGTAAGACATAAGACTATCTCATTTACTACACTCATTTAGATCTCCAATCTTTTTGCGGCGAAGCCCACAACCAAGCATAATTTTTGTATTGAACTTGGCTCTCCTTTTTACATTTATGTTGTTGGTGGGATATCATTACTTTTTGTAAAGAAAACTTACTAAATCGGTATTCGTAAGCGGTGCCTATGTTTATGTGTTGCTCGGGAGCGCTTTTATGTAGATTTACTTCTGTTCTGTGTATAATTATGTGGTGCCGCGCGCCGGCGACGACACACCGTTGGCCGGTTGTTTAGCGCGTATTACAAATTTTTTGTATGGGGACAGCACTTATTTTGACTTAACTTTATTTTTATATTTCTATTATATAGCAAATATAATAATAATACTTATATTGGGATAGTTTCTAATACGTGCTTGTAACGTTGTAACGGTTCCAACCACGGAGCATATACTTTGTACTTACTCCGTGGTTCCAACGCTACAATTATTATTTTTTTTTGTATGGTATGATACAACCCATAAAAATAGTTTTATTTATAACTAGCAATCCGGCCTTGCTTCGCTTCGGTTTCAATCGCCTTACCCCCGTAGTTCCCGTTCCAGAGGGAATACCGGGATAAAATATAGCCTATATTACTCCCTGACATTATAGCTTTCCATTGGTGAAAGAATTTTTGAAATTGGTTCGGTGGTTTAATCGTGAAAGCGTAACAAACCAACAATCTTACTTTCGCACTTATAATATTAGTAAGGATAAAGATGTGCAATACTCGCGTAAACAGATAACTGAGATATCTAAATATTCCATACTTCAAGTTTACTTATATGAAATAGAGAAAAGTAGTGATTGTGTCACACTCGCATGCTACGCGCTCACTGTTTACGCGAGTATCTTATCTTATCTTATATCTTTAAACGAGCATTTCTTGTATATATATATATATATATATATATATTTATTTATATAATTATATATATATATATATATATAATATAATTATAATTATATATATATATATATATATATATATATATATAATTTTAGTATTGAAATTATCGTGAAACTGATCCATATTATAATATCTAAAACGGCAAAACACTCACGTGCTGAGATCGATTACGTCGACCCGTCATCATCAGGGCGAGTACGCAGCGGCGTCTGCGAGGCCCCGGCGTGCACTGCGCGATGCATATCGAGCAGCGCGCCTCGACACAGCCATGAGGGGTGCGGGGGAGGTGTTCGCCTCTTGATAGTCCTCGGCGGAAATATAGCCTATAGCGCCGGTGGTGGCCAACATCTTTATGGAGTAGTATATATATATATATATATATATATATATTCAGGATCTCGGAAACGGCTCCAACGATTTTGTTGAAACTTGGCATACTAGAGGATTCGGGTCCAAAAAATCGATCCAGCTAGGTTTTATTTATAGAAAATATTGTTTTGTCCGTGTTTTTAGCAAAATAAACAATGACATTAATTTTGAAAAGAATATGAATTCAAATTTCGATGGCAACGTCATGAGTTACGATAGCTCAGATGGGAAGGTGACAGATTTTAATTTTGGTATTTTTTCAGTCAAACAGCGTCGGTTCGAATCTTGATGTTATTATTATTCTCTTTTTGTAATTTTTTATAAATTTTCCATTTTTTATTTTTTAGTAATATTTATCTAAATAAGAAGAAGCTTAGACGTAGTCTAAGTCTTAGTGGTAGAAGAAGTAAGCTTAGACGAAGTAAGAATGGCTGTCCAGAGTATGAAAAGAGGTAAAGCGGTTGGCCCAGACAATATACCTGTAGAAGTATGGAAGGTTTTACAAGCGGATGGATGGAAGTGGCTGACTTTATTCTTTAATAAGTTGTTACATGAAGAGTCGATCCCGAACGAATGGCGTACCAGTTCACTGGTGCCTATCTTTAAAAATAAGGGTGACGTACAAGAATGTAACAACTACCGAGGAATAAAGCTCATGTCACATAGCATGAAGATTTGGGAGAAAGTGATAGAGAAAAGAATGAGAGAGGAAAGTGAAATAACCCAGAACCAGTTTGGCTTTAGGCCAGGACTGGGAACCACGGATGCAATTTTTGCTTTACGCCAACTCATGGAGAAATACCAAAGTGCGCGTAAAAACCTGCACATGGTATTTATTGACCTAGAGAAGGCGTACGATCGAGTTCCCAAGGAAGTTCTGTGGTGGGCTTTGAAAGAACGAAGAGTGCCGGGGAAGTATGTGAGATTAGTGAAAGCTATGTATGCAGAAGCACGTACGAATGTCCGGTCCGAAGCCGGTGTCACTGATGAGTTCAGTGTCACTGTAGGCTTGCACCAGGGTTCGGCCATAAGCCCTTATTTGTTCCTCCTGGTGATGGATGCTCTGACATCAGACCTACAGGAGGAAGCACCGTGGTGTATGCTGTTTGCAGATGACATTGTCCTCGTTGGAGAGGAGGCAGCTGGAGTACAGAGTAGACTGGAGAAATGGCGAGAGAGGTTGGAAAGAGTAGGCCTTAGGATCAGCCGCACCAAGACTGAACATCTGTTCTGCAGCTTTGGTGACTCTTCCCAATTCTTTCACATTGGCCTAGATGGGATACCCCTACCGGTTTGCTCCGACTTTAAGTACTTAGGCTCCTTTCTCCAAGACGACGGCAACATCGACCGGGAAGTAAATCGTAGAATGAATGCAGGATGGATGAAGTGGCGACAGGTCTCGGGAACAATTTGCGATGCACGGATGCCCCTTAAACTTAAGGGGAAAATATACAAGAGTGTCATCAGACCTGTTGCTATGTATGGATCTGAATGTTGGGCATTGAAAAAGACGGATGAGAGAAGATTACATGCCACAGAGATGCGTATGCTAAGATGGATGTGTGGGGTCACAAGGTTAGATAAGATAAGAAATGAGTATATTAGGGGAAGCCTGAAAGTAGCACCAGTGATAGAGAAGATTAGGAGCGCGAGGTTGTCTTGGTATGGACATGTGATGAGGAGGGATGAAAGCCATGTGATAAGGCGGGTTATCGATATGAATGTGGATGGACGAAAGAAGCGTGGGCGACCCAAAAAGAGATGGATAGACTGTGTGAATGAGGACATGCGTATGAAAAGGGTGAGTACAGATATGACGGCCGATAGGAGGTTATGGAAGGTAAGTACATGTTGTGCCGACCCCACTTAGCGTGGGATAAGGGCAGGCAAATGATTTATCTAAATAAATTCGATAAAAATATGCCGAGCGAAGCTCGATCAACCAGATATTTACTCATTATAAAACTATTTTTACGGATTTTATCACGTCTGTATTTGATTTTTGATTGTCTGACGTTTCGAACACTTCAGCGTTCATGGTCACGGACGGATATAATTCATATAATTTCGCTTAATCGTCTTTTAATAGAATGAATACTTGAAATATATGGTAACCGTTGCTATGCTAACCTAATAATTATTAAGATCAAACGAAATTGTTGTTTGAATTGTTGTTTGAATTGAATTTGAAATTGTTTGATTTCTAAATTATATCACAACCTCTTAAGGTCAGAAATTCCATAAAAACCGCATCAAATATGGTACATTTATTTGTAACCAAAAACTTCTATAAAAAACGTCATACTTGTCAATTTAACCTACCTACTAACCTAATTCATACCATATTTTACTTCTTTAAAGGTAAAATTGCTAAAAATCCCGTTTTAGGCTATACCTAACCATATGAGAATTCTATGTATCATATGAGAATTCTATGTCAAATTTCAAATTTGTTATACTTTCTCATACATTAGTGAGATTTCATCTTTATTCAGTTAGTATTATTCCTCTCATATAGAGATCTAGTATATAGATTTTTATTAGTCTTTGCGAACTTATATAGGATTTCCATATAGATCCTCTATACACATATAAATAATTATTTTGAATAAAATAAGTAAAATAAAAATAAAAGATTTTATTGAAATTAAAGATGATGACTGCACTGTTAACGTAGGTTTAAAGATAAAGACCTACCATGGCAGTGTTGGGTTCGATTCCCACTCGACTTTATGTGATCCCCAAATTGATGTTCTGAGTCTGGGAGGAATTTGTGTTCGTTAATTATATGTTCGTACAGTTCTCCGTAATACAAAATGTACATCGCTATATATATTTATATATATTTATATATATATATATATATATATATATAACACGAGGGGTGGGCGCCGTACTGCATCACTATCAGATCGGTCACACGTCGCAATGGAATAAAATAATACTTCTTAATATATTCAACATTTAGCGTTAACACTTCTATTATAACTACTAATTACGCGGATGCCGACAGCTAAATTACAAGTTAGGGAAACGCGGTGAATTTGATACAACTTGGCAGCAACAACGACCGATCGCTCTCGAGTCTCGTTCCCAGCTCAGTATTCAACGGACCGCTCTCAATAAGGAAAGCTCGGTAATATTTCAAACGTTAACGGTCAAACGACAAACATCAAAAATCATTGCCAACGTTGTATTGAACACACCCAAGTATAATACTTCAATCCAATTGAATCCAAATGAATTTAAACCTTTCTCGAATCCCCTTAAACACACAAAAACTTTCATCAACACCGGTCCAGCCGTTTAGAAGGAATTCAGTGACGTACACACGTACACAAGAAATATATATATATATAAAGATATCGTTTCAATATGTTTTCTCATCCTCGGTTTTTATAACTCAAACATATAATTTATAACATAATGCTGACATTGCTAACATAAATGCAGTTGATCGTTCCAACATGCTAGAAGAAGCTAGAATATATTACTAATAAATTTACAAATATAACTGCGTAAGCATTTCTGTTACGTAATTTTGCAGAAGACTAATAAAGTTGTTAATAACAAAATGTAATTTCACCTTAAGCCTAATGTTGGGCGTAAGCCTTGCGCGGAGAGTGTTCCAAAGTCCCGTCTGATTTATGTGAAAACTTAGCTTAGGTGCTTACTTGGTATACGCATCATATTAAACAAAAAATTCAAATTACAAAAATTGTGTTGTTAAACTATGTCGTACTGCGATAATATAAAATTCATCCATCCATCCATCCATTCATTAGCTCATTGTCATCCACTATGGAACATAGATCTCCCCAATGGATAATGATCCCAATATCGTACACTTGGGGATTGTAGAGAGCAATTCCCCGGACAGTACTGCTCCTGATTCTTCGGCGATTTTTACGGCTATTAAGGAAAAATAAAAATTGTTGAAAAGTTGTATTCTTATTATTTCTATTGCTAGCCCCGAGGCTCCTTCGTAATAAAATGGCATTGATATACTATGCTACGCTGATCAGAAAAGTTGGTATTTTTTTTTTGGTGTTGGGTTGCGGTCACCGCACTCCTCGCACCACTCCATCCGGGGTGACAGAGGGGTGTAAGCACGCACACCCGCAACCCAGCCGCGCGCCACGCCGCCTTCGTCGTTGGGCCGACCACCGGAGCAGGGTGACTTGACGTCAGTGGTCGGCTCGACGGAATACCCCCTTGTGGGATACCCACCCATCGATCGACGTCCCCGCCTCGGGGAGGACATCGGTCTTTCCTCACGCGGTCGGCCTCTCGGCGGGTGACGGACTAATTCCCCGGTCACGTCACCCGCGGCCTCGGCTAGGGCGGCATGAGGCGCAGATAATCGCGCCTACACAGCCCCAGTCGCCGGTGGCGGATCGCCTCGTCGAGGGGGCTGCGCTCCTCGCGCGCGCGATCCGCCGCCTCCTTCCGCGAGACTACTGCCTCGCAGAAGGCTGCGACCGCGTCCCAGTCCCAGGTCGGCACCGATGATTGCGATAAGTTCACGACGCTGCTCTGCCCAAGCGGCACAGACTTCGAGCGTATGCTGCGCCAAAAAGTTGGTATAGGGTTTTATTTAGAGGTCTCCGTCTCTTGTATAAATCAGCATTATCATATTTTCGCCGTCCACTGCTGGATGCAGGCAGTCCCCCGCAAATTAGGTAACAGTACCGTAATCGCCATACTTGTCAGTCACGATTAGGGGTCGCAGTTATAGGTTTAAGTAGGTTATAGGTTTCCCAAAAGTGGGTTGCTGCTTAGAGCCGGTTTTTACAACTCCCACAGGTTACTAAAGAGTGGCGACTACTGTATTTTTAGCTCGTCACAACATTTGTATAAATATTATCTGCATATTTCTAAGTCGTATTTTATGACACCCACATGCAGAGTGGTAAATTATTCTTTACTATAATTATAATTTATGGGCCTCTTTTATGCACCATGTTACCATTCTTAGTCCATGACCATATGGTATATCCAGATATATTTTACCCATAATAATTTAAAAGCATAAGAAGAAGCAAAATAAAACTATATTTCCTTAACAATTTTTCAAGGAAATGCAGAGACGAGATAAAACGACAAATCGGAAAAAACTGCTTATTTTATTACTGAACCGAACTTTAAGGCGGATAGAATAGGCCTGGAATAGATTGGACCAACCTCAATTAGGGACAGAGCATATATATCGTGTAACCGGGCATTCTAATCAATGATTTCCTGGCTGTATTTTTAAATACGGTGTCTTAATGCTTTAACATTTGTGAAAAGACTACAGAATGAAGTTCTTATTCATATTCCTATTTTATTAAAAAAAAAACTTGTTATACAGAAACTAGCTAGCTAGAATTTTTTTATAGAAAACTTCGTACAGAACTTTTATAAACTTTTAAAATTTATAAACTTATATTTTTTTATACAGAAACTAGGCAACATAACACGTGTTAGTGTGATAGTTTTAAATTAAAGAAAGGCATAAAATTTGTGTTTTTTTTTATTATTTTTGATGCCAAACGATCAAATAGCCCCCCTGATGATAAATGGTAACTGTCGCTTGGATCTTTATAATACTAAGATCACAGCCAAGTGATGGCCTACCCAAAAGTAAATTTGGGCCTTCGGCTCCCTCGCTTCCGCACGGAGAGCTGAAGCTAATTTCTAGTGCTCAAACGTCGATAATATGCCAGAATTTGGCATTACTCGGACCAGCAGGCCTATTTATGAGTATAGATAGAAAACTATCAACAACGTGATTCTATTAAAAGATATTTTTTGAGACATAATATAATTTCCTTGATAGTGGCACATAGAAAAATGGATGAAAAATCTGAACAACAACTGTACCACTCACCATGTGCAAAAATATTTGAAACGTCAGTTACACCATTTAGGAAGAGATAATTTACGAAAGGAGTGATCTGAAGTACATTTTAGAACAGATTGTTCATGTCCTTCATGAACCTAAATAAAATTAGATGATTGTTATAAATGAATTGATTTATTGCAAATTCATTTGGAATTACAAAATGGCGTGTTATATTTGAGATGAGCTTTTGATAAGTGAGGGTTCCGTGCTGATTTGGTCAAAGCTCGACTGCTCGCTGCCCTCAATTCCCCTGTTAAACGTAGGTGGCGCTAACACGGCTTTTTTACCATTAGACTGATTGATAATACCATTTTACCATAGTCTGACTACGGTTGTGTTAGACAACGTTTAAAAGGTGATAATACTTACAGTCATACCTTCATAATACCTTCTTCCTACCAATCAGACGCGATCATCGCGTCCGTCAGATCGCGTTTGGTTAGCACGCCATTTGGCGATCCTAAGCACAAGGCTGTTATCTTGGTTTTGATCGGACTGCTGAGTACACGTATTATCATCCTGCTCGTACTCTAATTAGTTGGGTTTAACGCAATATGTATTCCTCCCCCATCGTACACATTGTAAAAGTTGTTAGCTATAATTTTATTACCGGCCGTCTGCCTAATATCAAGCCTCTTTGGAAATATAATTGTTGATAACAGCGCATCACATGAAGTTGACCCAGGTCAATGATAAGCTTTCAATCGTCTTTTACGACACTCACGAGCAATTTAAGAGTTTGTAGTATTCGTAGCCGCCACTACACAGCAGCGGATCATTGTCAACGTCTATCGTCTCAGCTCAAATAGATCCCCAACTGCTGGGTTCAAACCTCCTCCCCAATAGGAGGGAAACTGAACTCTGTGCTGGTCAAACATATTGGTATAGGGTTTTATCTCGAGTTTTTCTTCTCTTACACAGATGTTATATGCAAATTATTTCCCTTTGGGGTCTTTTACTTTTGTGAAGCGTGATCATACGGGTTAATAGATTCTTATGAGGCTATACAGTTAACGACGTCGCCGTTATGCTATTGGCCGTTCCGCGGCCTATTATCCGCTACATCGGCTATTAGGGCGGCTTCAGGTGTAAGTATTCGCAATTGCACTGTCTGTTGCTTTTACTCTCATGTCGTTAGCCGCTGCATTCAAGTTATGCTAAAAAGGAGGATTCGTTATAGACGAATTACGTCTTTTCTTAGCTATAAAAATATGTCAACGATAAACTAATAAGCGGTTTACACGTACAATCGTTGGTTATCTCCTTTTACCTATATTGTCGGAAAATATATTCAGTACCTAATATTAGTTACGTAATGAAATGCATCGCGTATAATGTTTTCGCTAAGCACCTGTTGTTGTTACGTAATATCTGTGTAAGTTAATAAGTCACCCTCTGCAAGCCATGTTACTTACATACAAGAGCAACATCCACTTAAAGAAACTAGACGAGGCAAAACATAAAGTTAACAAAAAATGCTCTCCACATGCCGCTCTCTTCTCTTGAAAACTCTCTCGTTTTTCTCAATTTCCATAAATCTGTACAGTATGATATATAATATAACAGTACAATATTAACACTATCCTAATAATTCCGCATTCTGACAAAGTAAGAATGTTATTCACCACTCCACCTCATCTCGCCCGTGGGTATCATAAAAAACGTCTGAAGGATATAACACGCATATAATATCTTTGCAAGAGAAGGCAAATTTGAAATAAAACCCTATACCAACCCGTCGGCAAAACGAAGGTCAATTTCACTCCTGACTTACGGTGATTCCTACGTTGTGGCCGCCCACATTCATAACGTCTGCGCATTCCAGCCATGCAGTGAGCGCCCTACGCTCAGATCGGGAAAGTGCATTAATAACAACAAAAGCCTATTTTTAAGCATTTACAATCCTAACACTAATAATTATTTTTGCAAAAAAAAAACCGCTTTCAATAATGTACTCTAGGTACATTATTGAAAGCGGTTTTAAATTTTTAGATTTTTGTTGATTTTTCAAAAACTAATTGTCCAATTTCGATAAAATTTTCATGAGACTATTAAGGAAATATACCCTTTCCAACAAAAAAATAATCATCATAATCGGTTCATAAACGACGAAGTTATCCGCAAACAAACATAAAAAAAGCATATATACGGTCGAATTGACAAACCTCCTCCTTTTTTGAAGTCTGTTAAAAATGATTAACTTTCTCATCATTATTGATAGCACAGATGGTATAGCAGTTAAGATACCGACCATTGGGCGTATCGTCACGGCTTTGATTCCCAAAGAGCTCACAAATAGCCAAAAACGTCTCCGTCGTCCGTATCACCACCCTTTTCGCTAGCCGTTCAGAGTTGGACCTCCCCCGGGGCTACCAGGTGTAATCTGGCTCGGGCGGACCACCGCAGCAGCGTGAAGAAGCAGGGACGATACGGCACATCCACCCAAGGACTGTTTATTTTCAACATACGCTGTTAAAACAACCAACAAAACAAAAGGAGGGCTTTGTCCTGAAGCTCATACACGCGTCCCCCACGGAACTCGGAAACCTACTCAAAATTATATAAAATTATACCTTTTTGTTACACAGATTGCGTAACTGCCATATACCTATAGAATTTTTATTAATATTATTTATATGCCGTAACATGAGGGAGGCCTACGTCCAGCAGTGGACGGCAATAGGCTGAAATGATGATGATTATTTATATATACACAAAAAAAACAAATATCAGTACCTACCTAAATACACGTGATATATATACTAGATACACTTCGTGAGTTCAAATAAAACTTTTCTTTCAACTAAAACATTTCACCAACACTATTAATTTGTTAGAATCGTACGTGGTTTATCGTATCTAGTGTTTAAAGTAACCGAAGACTACCGTCTTCATCTAAGTTTGTACAACAAGCTTGAATATGCAGACAGCAGATGTTTATAACACCGCATATAAATTACTGACACGACGGCAACCAACCTTGTTTTACCTTTTCATGACTAATTAATTCTCACACAAAACTGATTCCAATTTATGTATTAACCGAAATGGCAATAGTCAAGCGCTATATTTGATCTTTAAAATTAAAAAATATATTTTATTAAATTTTCTAATAAAATGTAGTATATAACTAAATAAATTAGTTCTGACCATAGATTCTGTACGTGGATTCCACACATTAAATTATATTATCAAACTAGCAACCCGCCCTCGCTTCGCTTCGGTTATAGGTTATAGTCGTTTTACCCGCGTAGTTCCCGTTCTCGTGGGAATACCGGGATAAAATATAGCCTAGTTTACGCCCTGATATTATAGCTTTCCATTGGTGAAAGAATTTTTAAAATCGGTTCAGCCGTTTTGAAGATTACCCGGAACAAAAAGACAGACAGACAAAAATTTTTTAATTGCTATTTTAGGCATAGGTGTCGTGCAAATAACCGTGTGAGCATGAAAAAAGCCTATTATTTTGACATTACAAACAGACACTCCAATTTTATTTATTGGTATAGATGATATTTTAAAATATTTTAGAGGACTTTAATGGTGATGACCATCATCAATATATAATACTTGGGGTCAACACTATATGTGAGGAGTACATATAGTGTTAATAATAATAGTTAAAGATAATTTTATAAATCAAAAACCTTTTAATAAGACAAAGTAAGCCGCCTTTAAAAATAAAAATTAATATTAATTTAGCATTATGTCCCCTTTGCTTTGTTTTTTTTTTTGGGGTGGGTTGCGGTCGGCGCGCTCCTCGCACCACTCCGTCCGGGGCGTCAGAGGGGCGTAAACACGCACCTCCGCAACCCATCCGCGATGCACGTCACCTTCGTCGTTGGGCCGACCACCGGAGCAGGGTGACTTGACATCAATGGTCGGCCCGACGGCAAACCCCCTATTTGGTGTACCCTCCCATCGACCGACGTCCCCCCCCTCGGGAGGGCGTTGGTCTTTCCTCACGCGGTTGGCCTCTCAGCGGATGACGAACTAATTCCCCGGTCACGTCACCCGCAGCATTTTGTCCCCTGAGTCTTCTTGCCGGATCTTTCTCAGTGTGGCCGCATTCGGATCCGGTGGTAGTATACTAGATTTGTTAGTTTTTAAGTTAATAAATTGTCATAATAATTACTACAAAATTAATATTGAACAATTACTACACAAAAACAATATAAATGTTTTTGATATAGAATCATTTTCTTCTTACACTGGCAATAAATTTGTACCAAAATGTGGATCAAAATTTAATACCTGATTTTCTGTATCGGGTAGATAATTATAAATCTCTGTTATAGCGATGACTTGGTGGACGGGTGACATCTTAGTCCGCCCCTGACCATGAACGGTGCAAAGTGTTCGAAACGTCGGGCAACCAAAAACCAAATATAAACGCGATAAAATCCTTCAAGTAGTTTTATTTATAATGTGTAATATAATACTCGCATAAACATCAGAAATTGTTGGCAATCGTTTCACTTCCATCCTCGGGAATGTAATTGTTGTTGTTAGGCCTCAGAATTCCTAAAAAAAAAAACTCATCAGAAATGTGCTCGGAGAAAGTACTTATTATTATTAGCACTATCATCGACTTACATCATGAGATATTATATATTCAGATTCCCTAGTCATCAAAATCATTCCTGCAGAAACTTATTCCTTATATGATAGGATAGGCTCTATGAATAGTCCATTCGATACTAACTACTAGTATCGAATGAAAAGGATTCGATACCGATACCAGTATGTATCGATACTTTTCAATCGATACTAATTGAGTACCGATACTTAGTAACCAATACGGTATCGATTAAAAGTATCGGTACCTAGTTGGTATCGATTCATCTCTACCTTCAAAATAATCCATAATTTCAGTATAATATGACTACTATGAAAAATTCCATACGTAAAAAAATGAAATAAAAGAACGAAATAAAGAAAATATTTTATAAGTAGTGAAATGAGCTGATAATGACTGCCTTCAAGCTAAATCCCCTTTTTTTCATTCAAACTATATTTTTTACTGAAATCTGCCAGGACACGAGCATCGACAACTGTATAAAATTTCAACTTAATTCCATGTGTTTTATGCTATTACGTTGTTTCGCTTTACCAACAGATATACTTGTTTGCTCTCCCAATGTGAGGCAAGTGGAAACCAATGTCCAAATGAATGGTGTGGCTCTAGACCTTGTGGAGTCAACCGTTTTTTTAGGTATCACCATAGATGCTAAACTTCAGTGGGGACCTCATATTGAAAAGTTGTCGAGTAGGCTTAGCTCAACGGCTTATGCAGTAAAAAAAATAAGAATGTTAACAGATACTGAAACAGCTAGAATGGTTTATTTCGCTTATTTCCATAGTCTTATGTCTTACGGCATATTACTGTGGGGATGCTCCGCGGACTTTAATAGAATCTTTGTTCTCCAAAAAAGGGCTGTCCGTGCAATTTATAATCTAGGCCCAAGAATCTCACTTCGGAAGAAATTCAAAGAAATAAATATTTTAACTGCTGTATCACAATATATATACGAAAATATATTATATGTCAAAAAAAATATCCCTAACTTTAAGAGATATTGTGACATTCACGAAATGAATACTCGTAATAAGGACAGATTAGTTGTACACACTACTCGTCTCCATAAAGTTAGCAAATCATTCATGGGGATGTATACGCTTTTACAATAGATTACCTAAAGATATTCGAGACCTGCCTATGAAAAAGTTTAAAAAAGCTATCAAGAATAGACTTTGTAAAAAAGCTTATTATAAAATCTCGGATTATGTAGATGATAATACAGATTGGTTGTGAGCAGCTCCTCATTCAGCAATTTCCTTGTTATTTTAAATATACTGTTTGTAAATGTACTTTTAACTTTTATTGTAAAGTGTAGCGTGTTTTGCCTAACGAAATTTTGTATTTTCACCGTTTATAACATATTGTGGTGTTGGTCATGCTCACAGAAGGATCTACTTGCGGTAGCTGCGTGGAGCGGGTATCTCCCTTCCCTCCATAGTGGTTGAGGGGAGTGATGGCTGCTCTAGTAGTTAACTCGTGATCGGGTGCCGCTTGTGGGATCTGGTCCAGCCATAATAGTTTGAATTATATTAAGTGTCTTGCGGTTCGAAGGGCATCACACTGGAGCTAGTTCTTACAAAACATGTACACAATTGTATATCTAGTAAGAAGAAAAAAAAATTAAAAATAATAGACAAGCCCGCTGAGTTTCTTGCCGGATCTTCTCAGTAGCGGTCGCGTTCCGATCCGGTGGTAGTATATTTTTTTTTTGGAAATTGTAAACCTGACAATATGTAAGTGCCCTCTCGGGGTTTATGCATAATAAATAATTTGAATTTGACTTAATAAAAAGTGCATTTTCATAAAAAAAAATAGTAACAAATTTACTTATTAAAAATAAACATGACATTAAATAAGTCATTGTTGAAAGTTGTCTGTAATAAATACTTTTTACATGTCTATTTTATATCTATTTCACTCAAGTCTCAAAGCGGACTTTTTGTGACGGTTCACTAGGAGTGAGGATTCGCTCGTCAGGCATAAGTTCATCTTAAAAGTCAAAAGTGTTTTACCCTACAGCCTCCTGCACTAAGAAACTAACCCTTACATTACGAGGCACTTTACAAAGTTACAAATTACACCTAAAGTAATAACGTAAATTAATAACAATAACTTATACATCGCACAATACATTAAACGTGGGAATTAAGTCCGTGACGATACGCCCAATGGGTCCATGGTATCTTAACCACTATAGTTGATCATTTTTAGTGTTAGGATTGTAACCTGCGCCTAATGCCGCCCTAGCCGAGGCCGCGGGTGACTGGACCGGGGATTTAGTCCGTCACCCGCTGAGAGGCTGACCGCGCGACGGTGACCGACGTCCCCGAGGGGAACGTCGAGAGGAGAGGGTATTCCGCGACCGGGGTATTCCGTCGGGCCGACCACTGACGACAAGTCACCCTGCTCCAGTGGTCGGCCCAACGACGAAGGCGACGTGGCCACGGGTAGGTCATCGAGCCGCGTGCCGCCCCGGACGGAGTCAAGCGGCGTGTGCGATGATCATGGCGCACGCCTAAAAAAATATGTTAGGATTGTACATGCTAAAAAATAGGCTTTTGTTGTTATTAATGAAATTTTTGTGACAAGAATTAAGATTTTAAAATATTAATATAGGTAAGTAACCTTTTTAACAGACATTTACTCCACGGTCGACGTCATAACAATGACTTAATTTAAGGCCATATATTTTAAAAATCAACCAAGCAAAAACAAGAAAATTCTAAATTAATTGTAAAAACCGGCTATACGTGAAATGAATAACTTATTTCTGATTGAAAGAGGAGAATGGGTAAATTGAAACCTGAACTCATGATCAAAATTACTTGGGTATACCTACAGTAAATATCTCACATTTAAAAAGTTCCCAACATACCAATTTTCGTATTTAAATATTCTAGCTTTTAAAACGCCATCTATCGTAACCCATTTGAACTTGAAAGCTGCTATGTCACCGACAGGAGAGAGACCCCGTTGAACAAACATATGCAGGCACTAGTGTATTTATAACATTAGTACACCAACAAGTTATCAGAGTGCGTTGAATACAACTATTGTTGAATTATGATTGAGCATGACGAATAATGTCCTTGTGATATAATATGCACATAACAGCAAGAGAAGGAAAACTCGAAATGAAACCCTATAACAATATGTCTGACCAGCATGGTATACCTAGTAGGTCAAATTCCCTCCCATTGTGGAGGAGGCCCGAGCCCAGCAGTGGGACGTATGTGGGCTGCGATGATGATGAACCAAATAATTAGATATATCTTAGTCAAATACAGCGTCGTCTTACTTAAATCTCCTAATTAACTTCCCAAATAATCCGTTATGTTATCAGGCACCTACATTTTATAATTGCTCATCACCGTTATTCTGCTGTTATCCGAATTACCTGCGGTCGATCCAATATTTAGGTACTACTCTAACATCGTACATTTTGCAAAAGTTTTGGTAATACATAGTTCCATGATCGCTGAGAGAATGCTGATGAACGTTGAGAGTGTAATAATTTTGAGTTGTTTTTTAGAACACCCAGGAGCAACGTAAGGGTGGGTAGACTTGGTTTTATTCGTATCTGCTACCACATAGCAAGAGTTGAGTTTATTAGGTACAACAAGTGTTAATTTAAAGAACTAGGTTATTTAAACACCGTTCAAATAAGATTATATAAATATATTTAAATACTAGCAACCCGCCCTCGCTTCGCTTCGGTTATAGGTTATAGTCGTTTCACCCGCGTAGTTCCCGTTCCCGTGTGAATACCGGGATAAAATATAGCCTAGTTTACGCCCTGATATTATAGCTTTCCATTGGTGAAAGAATTTTTGAAATCGGTCCAGCCGTTTTGAAGATTACCCGGAACAAACAGACAGACAAAAATTTTTTAATTGCTATTTTAGGCATAGGTGTCGTGCAAATAACCGTGTGAGCATGAAAAAAGCCTATTATTTTGACATTACAAACAGACACTCCAATTTTATTTATTGGTATAGACTAGCTGACCCGGCGAACTTTGTACCGCCATAATTTTTTTCGTAAATATATTTTTTAAATTGCCGAATATATAGTCTCAAATGGAAGAACCATTAAGGCTTTGTCGGGAAAGATTCGATCGTCTTGGTCACGGCATTGTTAATGATGATTCAAAGAGAATACAAATTACCTACTGTTATTGATTTCTGACAAAATTATAATTATCAAATTTTCAACCATACTTGACTATAGACAAAATTACGTTTAGCTGTCATTTGCGTTTTGTTGTTACATATCAAATGCGTTTTTGTTATCCTACGTTTCATTGTTACTTGTATTCTCTTTGACATGAGTTTCGTTGCGAATATGGAAATGTCATGTTAAGCTCTTGTATTATATTAATTTTTTTAGTGTTTTATAGTGTTATATTGAATAATTTTGCTGATATTTTATGTAATATAATACAGTTAAGGTGCTGAAGTGTGGTGAATGTGATATAAGAGTGGTTTACGTGTATTTTCATATTCTACCGAAATTCACAGAGAAATCATTTAATTAGGTTTTCAGCGCCTAATTAATGGTAACGACTTGACTTACTGACGGACATGGCTATAAATAAGCTAATATACAGGGTGTATCAGGTTATGGGGGCAACAACTCAAAAGGAAGCTAGGCAATGGTGGTAGGAACCCATGAAAAAAAATTTGAACGAAAAATATCGATTCGTTAAGGAATTAGAGACATGTAAAGTTTTCAATTTTGTCATCGCTTTTTCGTGTAAATCTGATTGAAATGTATAAAGTCAATGATAGTTAATACGCAACATATTCATACTTTGTTAAATGTTCATTAGAAATTGAATAAATCAATGATTACATTCACATAAACAAAACAAACTTCGCTTTAAAACAGCTGATCGGCCTTGGACCGTTGACCGCTCGTCGCTCGTAGGTACAAACCTACACTATAGTGTGTTTCAAATAGCATGGCAAAATAGGTGATTTGGTGACCTTCATCACGATATCATCAAATCCAAATAATTTATCGCTAATTCTATCGCTTTCCATACAAACCGTCTTATCGTTGTAATATCGTGGTGAAGGTGTCTAGACTGTACAGAGGTTACAAACATTTGTCTGCGTGTAATTTGTTTAGAATTTTAATTAAGAAATTATTAAACACCTACACGTGCAATAATAAAGCATACGTACACGTTACCTACCTCACCACTGCCCTAGCATGAAACTGATAGCTAACCTATCTTAAGGCTAACTTTTTGTTAAATACGTAAGGTGAGGTAAAATAATATACTAAAATAATTTATTTATGACTTTACAAAAATCTATAGTTCTGAACTGTCACTTCCACTACTGTTACTATCACTGCTGTCTGATACATGAATTATGAATGCATCAATCTTTCGGTATGTACTGTCATCGAGGCCCATCATTTTTTTTTTCAATATCTTTTACGTGCTCCACACGGAATGTCAAACAAAATGACGACTGGGCCACACGACACCACTGATCTCGTACACCTGACGCTAAAATCAGTTAAGAAAAGATTTTATGTTTGATACACATAACCTAAAATCTTGCATCTACTTGTGCGATCCTTTAGGTTTATTACACCTGACGGTAAAATGAGTTAAAAGAAATGTGTCATAACTTAAAACTTGGCATGTTTTGGGCGTTACATAACTCTTCGAAGCTAATTACTTATTTAATTATAGGATCTATATTATATTGAATTTATATAAATATTCTCGGTACTTTAATTTTAATGTTACTTAAAAACTTTTGATATTCAGACATTTGAAAGTAATTTGGCATTGTTATCAATGATATTATTTATAAAATAATGAAATGTCACCAGTTACAGGTTAATCTGGTATTTTAAAACAATGAAATACATGATTATAGGATATTAAAAACATATATTTTCTATGGTAATTTTACTAGATTTCGTAAAATTTTGGGTTGTGCTGTTTGTAATGTTGCTTCCTGGTAGGCATCTACCAAGAGAATTTTGCGATACAACTTTTCGATAGATTTGTATGGTAAGCGATAGATTTTTTGCATTTTAAGATATCGTGGTGAAGGTAGGTGAAGGTATAAGAGTGGTAGGACCACACTGTCGACAGTTATCTGTCTACAGCCGCGGGCCGGTCCGTCCGGGGCAGTACCACACTCTCGCAGAAAATCGACGTCTGAGTAGTAGCGATTTGTTACTGCGCTTCGTTCGGTGAGCGAGAAAGCCGGAAGCCCAACTTTCTGAGGGTGCGTGTGGAGGGTTTTGGTGGTGCCCTTGGTATCACCGAGCCTCAATGCACGCATTCACACTCCCTTCACTTTCTTCGCGGTAGGCAACGGCCTTGTAAAGGTCCATGAGCGGCAGCAACACTTACCATCAGGTGTACTGTTTGCGCGTTTGCCACCGTTTGCAAAAAAATAAAAAGGTCGTCTTTTGCCAAGTTATATGGCACTGAGTATATCATTAAAACGATTGCACAATTCTATGTATTACTGAATGAATTTATACTGTCGAATCTTTACATGCCTAAATGTATTCTGTCTGTACATGCCTACATAATACGTAACATTTAAGGCATAGACTCTTAGACACATTTTTTTGAAATCACTATAACTTTTATGTTATACTATTTTTTGTGTAATGTACATTCTAATTACGATCTATGACCGTTAAACTACAACATACTCGAACAGTTGCCCCATAACCTGATTCACCCTGTATATAAAGAAATGTTAAATAATATGAAGAATATTGTATCAGACTTGGTTGTATGGGCTTTGATACCTTTGCCTGTCCGAATGGACAAACAGAAACAAAAAAAAATCTATTTGACATTTTACATTTTGAGATAAAAAAGTAGCTCATTGCCATTAAGAAGAAGAAGAAGAAAAACGGGATAAAAAGTATCATATGTCCGTCTCCTGGTTTTCAGCTACCTCCCCACCAATTTTCAGCCAAATCTGTACAGTCGTTCTTGAGTTATAAATAGTGTAACTAACACGACTTTCTTTTATATACAGAATGTATCAAGTTATGGGGCAACTGTTCGAGTACGTTGTAGTTTAACGGACATAGATCGCAATTAGAATGTATATTACACAAAAAACTATAAAACATAATAGTTACGGTGATTTCAAAAATATGTGTCAAAGAGTCTACGCCTTAAATGTGACATGTTGATGTTACGTAGGCATCTAAGTCGTCGCCCGCCTTTATACCTAAATAATGTCGGTGTGGTAGGTTTGGTTTATAATAAACTCTTGTAGGTAAAAAGTAATATAAGTACTATTGAATTTGACTGCACAGATGGCGTAGTGTTTAAGATACCCTCCTACCGTGCCAGTGTCATGGGTTCGAATCTCACGCAGGACAACACTATGCGATCAACAAATTGTTGTACTGAGTTTGGATGTAATTTCTGTCCGTTAATTCTATGTTTGTGAAGTCCCCTACAATACAAGGATTATTAACTTAAAAATAAAATATTCTCTAATAAAATATAACTCTATTGGCGTCACACACGGCTCGCACTAGCATAGGCCAATTCGCACCGCTTCCTCGCGCATTGCAGTATATCAATGAGATCACAGCCTCTGAACCTACACTCGACTTATTTTCATGTACAGAGACATGTTTCATGTGTATAGCTGAAAGATATGTGGAGTCGCTGTCCATTGCCAGCAGTTTATGCTAATCCAAAGTTATTATATTATTAATCATTACACATATATGTATAGTAGAATAATTTTCTTTATGTTATAACTTACTAATATTTTTGTGATAAGTTTTATTCTTTTTTTTAACTCTTCCTATTTTGTATTATTACTTTTTATTGCGCATGGTACGCTGTTAGCAATAAAAAATAACTGAATAATGAATAAATAAATAAAATTAGACGCTAGATATCTACCTATTTTTAATAAAAAGATGGATTACCTTTTTCGTGAAAGTTGCCGTAAAGGTCCCGTAAAATATCCCATATCGATAACCGCAGTAATCCAGATAATAGGTATGTGGTATTAACATTCCGAAATTAACAATTGCTAACATTTCACACATTTTTAATACCGCACCTCAAACCAACACACAGAACCGGGAAAAAGCCATATTTCAATCACTTTAAATCGCGGACTTTTAATACGCGAAAAAGTCGTAAGGAGATAATAATGCTAGCCGTGAATCTAGACCGGACATCCGAGTCAGACTAAAATAAAAACCAATAATTCAATTTTAAAAACCTATATCTTTCGTAGGCACTAAGGGCCTGTCCGCACAGCAATATTTCACCATGCAGATTTTTGTTCGCAATTCTTTAACATATTGAATCTTATGGAAGTATCCGCACCGGCGGTAAATTATTCGCGCGGGAAAAATGTCTGATTTGATGCAAATTGAACGCGGTGAGGTGCGATTTATTTTCGCGCGAATATTCTGTGCAGTATGTATTAAGCATGGCTATGTCCGCACTTCGGAATAAAATTCACGCGTTTCACTCAGTCGTGCCACAAAAAATCCTTTCATGGGTCTCAATGCTATAAGTTGGTGAAGCCAATGTTCATGACATCATTTAATACGTCTGTTACGACGCCTTAGTATTGGATAAATTAAAATTTTAGTTCGGTTGACCATCTTGTTTCCGTGTGGTGACGGAGTAAGAATACAATTCACCACTCCCTATCTTGCCCGTGGATGTCGTAAAAGATGACTATGGGATATAATATGCACATAACATCAGTGCAAGAGAAGGAAAACTCGAAATGAAACCCTATACCAACATGTCTGACCAGTATGGTCAGACATGTTGGTATAGGGGTCATAGTAGGTCAAGGGCTATAGTAGGTCAAATTCCCTCCCATTATGGAGGAGGGCCGAGCCCAACAG
Source organism: Lymantria dispar (assembly GCA_032191425.1). NCBI lineage: Eukaryota > Metazoa > Arthropoda > Insecta > Lepidoptera > Erebidae > Lymantria > Lymantria dispar. The sequence continues at coordinate 17,051,906 of CM063458.1, forward strand.
TGGGACGTATATGGGCTGCGATGATGATGATGTCCATCTTGCGTCTCAGCGAACCGAACCGAATTAAACTATCAAAAATCGTACGAAATTTTATTCCCAGTGCGTACTAAGTGCAATTTCGATCGCGGAATATAAAACGCGAGAATAAAAACCTCATGGTGAAAAATTGCAGTGCGGACAGGCCCTAAGCGCGCGACTGTCGTCGGGCGGCTCCTTTAACCTTGTTCGCCGGCTTTATTAGCCTAAAATATGTAAACAGAGACGAATTTCATTTTCGATAAAAAACTACAGTTTAGGTTAAATTGTTTTATTTTGCCTACAAGATATAGGTAATTATTTCATTTGTTTCCCTTTTTCTTAATACATCCCTGTGTCGGTATTTCTCTCAATAGCTGTGGCCACGCCTCTTGGTCCTTGCCACGAATCAGCTGATTTTAAGGCGAAGTTTATCTTGCTTATGCGAACGTAATCATTGATTTATTCAATTTCTAATGAACATTTAACAAAGTACGAATGTGTTGCAGATTAAGTATCGCTGACTTTATACATTTCAATCAGATTTACACGAAAAAGCGATGACAAAATTGAAAACTTTACATGTCTCTAATTCGAATCGTTATTTTTCTTTCAAATTTTTTTATGGGGTCCTACCACCATTGCCTAATTGCCCCATAACCTGATACGCCCTGTATATAGATATATAAATAAATAAAATTGAAGTGTCTGTTTGTAATGTCAAAATACTGGTCTTTTTTCAAGCGTACACGGCACGACACCTATGCCTAAAAACCAGTGGATTTTTTTTGTCTGTCTGTTTGTTTGAGATAATCTTCAAAACGGCAGAAACGTTTTCGATAATAATGTCCAGTTGCCGGGAGTCAATGAGAATAGCTACCAGAAATAGTAACTAACCAAGTGAGTCCCCGGAGTCAAGTAATTAGCTCTGGTGGCCCACTCAATAAGCGAAGACGGGGAACACAATGGGATATGGAACATCACGTCGCGCTCCGTTGGCTCAGACGGTGGAAAAGTGTGCAGCCAGATCATAAACGGCCGCATAAAAAAATAAGAATGAATAGGTAGATTAGGAAATAAAAACAAAGATCCCACAGATTAACAATGTTAGTTATTTTTCATTAATCAAAATTAAACAAAACTTGTGTTGACAAAATTTTACGCAATAAAACACAAACAAAGTGCCCTTATCCTTACTAATATTATAAATGCGAAAGTAAGAATGTTTATTTATTTGTTTGTTTGTTTATTTGTTACGCTTTCACGATTAAACCACTAAACCAATTTTAAGAATTCTTTTACCAATGGAAAGCTATAATATCAGGGAGTAACATAGGCTATATTTTATTCCGGTATTCTCACGGGAACGGGAACTACGGGGTTAAGCGGCTGAAACCGAAGTGAAGCAAGGGCGGGTTGCTAGTACTTTATAAAAATAATATTGCTACCCTATGTGTTAGCTCTCTATATCTAGCTGGTGTAGATATAGCTTCTAAAATCGTGTTAAAAAAGCAATATTTCTATCAGTCTGATTTCAAGCCTAGTCTATACCAATAAATAAAATTGGAGTGTCTGTTTGTAATGTCAAAATAATAGGCTTTTTTCATGCTCACACGGTTATTTGCACGACACCTATGCCTAAAATAGCAATTAAAAATTTTTTGTCTGTCTGTCTGTCTGTCTGTTTGTTCCGGGTAATCTCCAAAACGGCTGGACCGATTTCAAAAATTCTTTCACCAATGGAAAGCTATAATATCAGGGCGTAAACTAGGCTATATTTTATCCCGGTATTCCCACGGGAACGGGAACTACGCGGGTAAAACGACTATAACCTATAACCGAAGCGAAGCGAGGGCGGATTGCTAGTAATGATAATAAAAACTAACCTTTAACATTTACTACTTAGTAGTGATTTTAAATAAAAATACGAGTCTATTAGTTGTTTAGTAAATCAATAACGCACAATTGCTCTCAATTGCAAAGCGAATATCGTTAAAATCAATAGCGTTAGTACATTAATTTAAATTTTGTAGTGTACCTCTATGTTTCCATGTAGTAACGGGTTATACAAAGTCACAACCCCTTAAATTCCCGTAGTAGTAACATAAACGGGCTGAGAAATTATTAGGAGAATGGGCAGCAGCACTATCCTAGGAAACTTTATAACACCAACTGCGACCACCAACCCATCGTGCTAAGCTAATTATGATATTGTCGCCATTGATGAGTCCTATGTACAGCAGCTGATGTTGATAAATTGATGAATAGATGATTCTTTCATCTATTCATCAATGCTTATCCATGTGGTCAATTTACTACCTTTTCCTATCAATGTCATAAAAGACAACTTAAGCAAAGCATAGAAGCAAATAACGTTTATGCAAGAAGAGGCGAATTCGAAATAAAACCCTATTACTAACCTTTCATATCTTTTTTTTGTTCACGCTGTGGAAATGCATTTATGCACTGTCATCCACCAGTGACGGACGGGGGGGGAGGGGGTGCGTTTGGGACTCACCGACCACATCCACGGCCGGAATAGCCACTAAAACCACAGCGGCCCCTTCCGCGCTTTTGCGGGGTGCTGGAGAGGTCGTCTGATGACATTCAATCCCCGACACCCCAACGCATGGCTATCTGGCCACGTCCTGTCATTAGGGATTGCAATCCGGCGTAATTTTCAGTCCGGCCGGATCCGACCGAATTCCCATCAATCCGGCCGGTTCCGGCCAGATTGGTCAAATCAAGAAGATTTTCACTTTTCGGTTCAAAATTAACAGCTAGTAACTTAACCAAGCGCCATTGTTCTTAATATAGGTAGTTTATAAAAAATAAAACATATCTATATATATATAGGAGAGGCGGGTTTTGCGAGCGATATATTGACTCATCACCATATCTCTGGAACCATAAGGCGTACAGACTTGAAATTTGGCACGAGTATTCCTTTCGTCGAGTAGAGGTCAGCTAAGAACGGATTTTGCGAAATTCCATCTACAAAGGGTATTGCGGGGACATTCACAATAATATACAAATAAAGGAACAGGGCGAGCCAAAGCTACTGAAGCTAGAAGAATGAAATTTGAACTATAGTTTCATTTTATGACGTAGGCACCCACTAAGAAAATATTTTGAGAAATTCCACCCCTAAGGGGATGAAACGCAACGGTAAAGTCTGTATGGAAAGAAAAAAAAGTCTTTAGCTACGGTCTTCAAATTAAGCACAAATACTCTTTAATAAAAATAAATAAACACGTGTTTCAGCGTTTGCCCATTTTCATCCTCTAAGAGTGTAAAATAGGTGGAAGGATGTCAGTTTACCGACTTATCACAGAGCCGAAACTACTAAAGCCAGTAACATGAACTTTTCACATTAGTTTCTTTGCGTGACGTAGAAACCCACTAAGAAAGGATTTTTTGAAATTCAGCCCCTAAGGGGGTCAACCGCAGTAGTAAAGTTTGTAAAGCGAGAAAAAAATTTTCATCGATTTTCATGAAATTCTCCACAAACACTTTTTAATAAAAATAAATAAATACGTATTTCAGCATTTTTAATTTTCACCCTCTAAGGGTGCAAATAGGTATAAAGAAGTTGGTTGCCTGACTCATTAACGCCGAGCGGCAACTACTGAAGCTAGAAACATGTAATTTCACCGTAATTTTATTTTGTGACGGGTCCCCCATTATGAAAGGAGTTTTTGGAATTCATTCCCTAAGGGGTGAAAAAAATCTTTATCGACTTTCTTTAAATTTTGCATAAATACTGTTCATTAATCATTTTTTTATCATTTCAACCCCGTTGGGTTCGAGCCTCCTCCATTATGAGAGGGAAATTGACCTACTACACCGCACTGGTCAAACGTTGGCATAGGTTTTAGTTTTTCTTCTCTTGCATAGATGTTGTATGCATATTATAATCTCTTAGTCGTCTCCTACGACAGCCAGGGGTAAGAGAGGGGGTGGTGAATGGTATTCTTATTCCGTCACCACACGGAAAATACTCTTCAGTAAATATGAATAAACAGCATTTGTCAATTTTTATCCTCTAAGGGAACTAGGCTGGTAAGGTGACTGAAACCGAAGCGAAGCGAGGGCGGGTTGCTAGTCTATATATATGAGATGAGAGTTTTCCAGTGATATATTGACTCATCACCATATTTCATAACCATAAGGCGTACAGACTTGAAATTTGACAGCAATATTCCTTTCGCTAAGTAGAGGTCAGCTAAGAACGGATTTTATAAAATTCATTTTAAATATTGTTTTATAATAAATGCTAATGTTAATATTCCCCTTCAAGTTAACAATATCCGGCCATACCTAATGGTTGCGCTATAAAAAGGAATGTGTTAATGACGATTTTGATACCTATAATTCTACCTACCTACCTCTAGATATATTTAATACTAGCCGTTCCAACAGCTTCGCTTGCTTGACTTACCTATCCATATAATGCTATTATTTCGTTTAAATAACCATATCGCCCCCTGGCATTAAAAACAATATCACCATTTATAATATCCCTAACATACCTACTTTAATCACAATTTTTGTTATCTGTTTAGTAGTGGTAGGACCACACTGTCGACAGTTATCTGTCTACAGCCGCGGGCCGGTCCGTACGGGGTGGTACCATGCTCTCGCAGAAAATCGACGTCTGAGCATTTTGTTACTGCGCTTCGTTCGGTGAGCGAGAGAGCCGCAAGCCCGACTTTCTGAGGGTGTTCGCATGTGGAGGGTTTTGTTGGTGCCTTTGGTATCACCGAGCCTCAATGCACGCATTCACACTCCCTTCATTCTCTTTGCGGTAGGCAGCGGCCTTGTAAAGGTCCATGAGCGGCAGCAACACTTACCATCAGACTGCATCAGACTGCAATATTTTGCAATATTTTTTGAGGTTTTTTTGCATTTTACTCAAAACTGGAGGGTGACCGGGCCAAACGGACTTGAAATTCAGATTCAGCGGGTCGAAATACATGTCGGTAGGTAGGTCCGGTCCAAAGTACATTCCACTTTTTTTTTTGTGTGCCGGTGTTATTGATGATTTAATGAATCTGTCTAATGAATGGCACAATTATCACAACAATGAATTCAACAGCTCTATTATTTTACCACAAATTGCTAGCATCGGATCCGGTTAACGTTTAATGATGCCGGATCCGCCGGATTCCGGATCCGGTTTTCCGGATTGCAATCCCTACCTGTCATTACTATTCAGGGCGGTGGGAGTAGGTGGGCATATTGTCGCCTCCTCCTCCCGGGTCGCCGGCGACGAAGCGAGTCAGCAGACGCAAGCGCCTCACGTGCCCGCTCCACCGCTTCCTTCCTTGATATGACGGCCTCGCAAAATGAGGCCATCGACGACCAGCACCTGTCGCTGCCGAGCATCTTTGCAATTACGGTCGCGCATCATCAGTTGGCGCGCCACACTCATGACATCCGCGGGCCTCTTCTCTTCTAATCATATGCAGGTACTTACCGAAAACCGCGTGCCCGGTAAGCACCTGCAACTTTTCCTATCTGACTAGCATAGTATAGAGCGACTTCTCTAACATTATGAATGACGCATAACAATAGTTAAGCGTATAATTATTAGTTGAAAGAGAGATTTAAATAATAAATCATAAAACTGTACTTTTAATAAATTCTAAACCTCTTATATGGGCAATGTAACATAGGCCACGGAAGACGAGGATCAGTACCAGCAGTGGTCCACCCACATGGCGATAGTGAGGTACGTAAACAGCAGGTTATATGATGCAAGACATCCCTTCCGTCAGCCATAGCCTGTCAAAAAAAGGGGCCTAAGGTAACAGAGGATTGACATCACTATACAGGGTGTATCAGGTTATGGAGTAACTGTTCGAGTATGTTGTAGTTTAACGATCACAGATCGTAATTAGAATGTATATTTCACAAAAAACTATAAAACAAAATAGTTACAGTGATTTCAAAAATTTGTGTCATAGAGTCTACGCCTTAAATGTGAGGTGTTGATGTTACGTAGGCGTCTAGCTCATCGCCCGCCTTCATACCTAAATAATATCGGTGTGTGTGGTTTATAATAAACTCTTGTAGGTAAAAAGTAAAATAAGTACTATTGAATTTGACTGCACAGATGACGTAGTGTTTAAGATACCATCCTACCGTGCCAGTGTCACGGGTTCGAATCTCACGCAGGACAACATGTGCGATCAATAAATTGTTGTACTGAGTTTGGATGTAATTTTTGTCGGTTAATTCTATTTGTGAAGTCTCCTACAATACAAAGATTATTAACTTAAAAATAACATAGAAGCTAGATATCTACCTATTTTTAATAAAAAGATTTTTTTAATAAAAACCTTTTTCGTGAAAGTTGCCATAAAGGTAAATATCCCATATCGATAAACGGAGTAATCCAGATAGGTAATAGGTATTAACATTTCGAAATTAACAATTGCTTCACTGCAATTCACACATTTTTAATACCGCACATCGCACCAACACACCGAACCGGGAAAAAGCCATATTTCAATCGCTTTAAATCGCGGACTTTTAATACGCGAAAATGTCGTAATAACGCCAACCGCGCACCTAGACTGGATGGACATCCGAGTCGAACTAAGATAATTAAATAAAAACGAATGATTCAATTTTAAAAACCTATATCTTTTATAGGCAATAAGGGCCTGTCCACACATATTTCACTATTTTTTTTTTGGAGGTGGGTTGTAGTCGGCGCGCTCCTCGCACCACTCCGTCCGAGGCGACAAAGGGGCGTAAGCACGCACACCCACGACCCACCCACGATGCACGTCGCCCTCGTCGTTGGGCCGACTACCGGAGCGTGAGGGTGACTTGACGTCAGTGGTCGGCCCGACAGAATATCCCCTATTTGGGGTATCTTCCCATCAACCGACATCCCCCCCTCGGGGAGAACATCGGTCATTCCTCACGCGGTCGGCCTCTCAGCGGGTGACGTACTATCCCCGGTCAGGGTACCTGCGGCCTCGGCTAGGGCGGCATGGGGCGCAGGTATTCGCGTCTACGCCACCCTAGTAGCCGGCAGCGGATCGCCTCATCAAGGTTGCGCGCTGCGCGCCTCGCACAGGCGATCCGCGCCTCCGCACCAATCCCTATCTTGTCTGTGGATGTCGTATAAGACGACTATGGGATATAATATGCACATAACATCAGTGCAAGAGAAGGAAAACTTGAAATGAAACCCTATACCAACATGTCTGACCAGCATGGTATAGTAGGTCAAATTCCCTCCCAGTATGGAGGAGTGGCGAGACCAACAGTGAGATGTATATGGGCTGCGATGATGATGATGATCGTCCATCTTGCGTCTCAGCTGAGAACCGAATTAAACTATCTGAAATCGTACGAAATTTATTCACAGTGCGTACTAAGTGCAATTTCGATCGCGGAATATAAAACGCGAAAATAAAAAAAAATACCTCATTGTGAAGTGTCGCAGTGCGGACAAGCCCTAAGCGAGCGAAGGTCGTCGGGCGGCTCTTTTGACCTTGTTCGTGGGCTTGCCCACATGCCTACATGTATACAGAGACGAAATTCATTTTCGTTAAAAAATTACAGTTTTGGTTTTATTGTTTTATTTTGCTTACAAGATATAGGTAATTATTTCATTTATTTCCCTTTTACTTAATACACCTCTGTGTCGTGGCCACGCCTCCTGGTCATTGCCACAGAAACAGCTGATGTTAAGGCGAAGTTTGTCTTGCTTATGCGAACGTAATCATTGATTTATTCAATTTCTAATGAACGTTTAACAAAGTACGAATATGTTACACATTAACTATCGCTGACTTTATACATTTCAATCAGATCTACACGAAAAAGCGATCATAAAATTAAAAACTTTACATGTCTCTAATTCATTAACGAATCGTTATTTTTCCTTCAAATTTTTTTAATGGGGTCCTACCACCATTGCCTAACTCCCATTTGACCAGTTGCCCCATAACCTGATACAGCCTGTATATATCTATTTAAGTATTAAACTTAACTACACCAATATTTACGCATTTCTCTTAACATTATCATAAAATCTAAAATATTCTTTAATAAAAAAAACATACGAAGTTTAAACAAAGATACTCTTGACAACATATTTTTTATTATCCCCCTATTCGTGTCTCAATTTTACTTGACGTCGAAAACAAATGTTTTAATTTTTTCTTCAGCACACACCTAACAATGTTGTCTACGTTAATACTTTATATTTTACGTTCCTATCATGCTTCGAGCAATACATTTATATATTCGTATCCATAATCATTGTTACAAATAGTATTGTTATGCCAAAGTAATAACAAGAGATGTATCTGTTTAGAATAATAATTCAAATTTACAAATAAACATGATTTATCAGAATATTTGTATCTCAATGGCGATGCAACACAATTGCCGCAACGTTCGTTGGTAGTCAGAGTGATGTGTCTAAACTGTAGTGCGCAGTCGGCTAGCAGCGTCGCGACGCAGCGGAAGCGCGGTATTACGCGGCATAGACGAAGCTCTGCCAGCCGAACTAACAACACAAACAGCGTCTGCATCTGTGCCATTCAACAAAACATATTCAGTCTTATCAACAATCACAACAGTAACCAAGGTAATACATTACTTATTAACTTAAACAACTTCTTGATCTATTCGTTAACCCTTTGATTTTACTGTTCATGTAACTCGGATGGTTTCTATGGTTTAGTGTAATAATATATATTTATTTATTTACTTACAAATTAATACCAATCAAGATATGACAATGTAAATTGTTATCTTTATTTGTGTAGAAAAGTGTACCTACCTACCTAACTGTTAAAATGTTTGTTTAGATAACATAAGAGAGTTGTATTCGCGCCGAGATGCGTCCTAGTTGTTACGTAACTGATGTTAAGGTGTAAAGACAGGAGACTCTGACCCTTTATTGGAATCGTTACTTTATGTTGAGTTAAGAAAATGTTGTTTAGGATAAACGAGATGTAAAAAAGTTATGGCGCACAAAGTATTATTTATTTATAAGTTTTAAGAAAAAGTCATAAAATCTGTGGAAGAAAAGGATTAATTTTGTATAATATAACTGCATATGTTATTTATATACCTATCTGTGTACAACATTAATCCTATGACTATCACTTATCAAGACGTGGTTAGAATTCCACTAGGCTGACTTTACACTAGAAAGCAAGATTCAGCCGCTTTTTTATTTTGTGTAACATTTTGTTCTTAAATCTACGATTATATTAATCTCAATGCTATCGAAAATGTTCCACTGACGTCTATTGCGCACAATCTGTGCTGCGATATAAATCAATCACCTACAGGGAGTTCGGAGTGGACTTCAAAAAGCTTTACACTAAGAGAAACGACTCGGATTGATAAGCGTTATCCTCTGATAGATGTGGGAGATACAGTGAATTTTAATTTAATTTATTAAATAGTTCTGAAGAGACCATATTTTAAGAAAAAATATGTCGACTGGAGTTTAGAAACAATTATGGAATACATTCCCCCAGACTGAAATGGCCCATTCGTAGACCTTACTAATATTGGTCTCGTGTGATTATCAAATCGCTGACCACCCCGAGAATGAGACGTAACTACCTAATCTTCTATGCAAAATTTTCTTTGTACGATTTCTTTTTGATACGAGTGAATTCCGCTTATTATAAAATTCACTTACGTATATACATAGATTAATCTTGATAAACATTACACTTATGTATCCGAAATGAAGATCATCACGTTTTAATGTGTAAGTCGTGACATATCTAAATTAAAACGAGAAAGATTCTTTATTACATTATTTGTCTTGTTCTCTTTGTGCTTACATAAAATGTGTGACAACTGACTATTTCAGTTACGAAATCACAGTACATTTATTTCTCGCAAAAGTATTCTTAGAGAACCTAGATCGAAATTTTCAGTAACAAACGTGACCGGCCGGCGTTAGGTTCGCTTTCCATTAATAACTAAAATTTATATGATGAAATTGAGGTGGTTTACACTTCACCTTGAGAAGATATGCTTTTGAAAATGAAACTACATAAACAAGATTTGTTGTCTACAACAAAGATTTTTGTTATCCTATTCAAAATAAATAATAATATAATACATTATAACAAAACACAGTTTATATATTTTTAACAGAATATTATGTATATTAAGTTGACATTTATTTAAAGGGGTTTTTCTTTACGGTCTGCCCACTCCTCGCACCACTCCGTCCGGGGCGACAGAGGGGCGTACGCACACCCGTAACCCACCCATGACACATCGCCTTCGTCGTTGGACTGACCACCGGAGCAGGGTGACTTGACGTCAGTGGTCGGTCCGAATACCCCCTGAGGAGTACCCTCTCGGTCTTTTCTCACGCGGTGGGCCTCTCGGCGGGTGACGGACTAATACCCCGGTCACGTCACCCGCGGCCTCGGCTAGGGCGGCATCAGGCGCAGGTAGACGCTCCTCGCGTACGCGCTCTGCCGCCTCCTTCCGCGTGACTACTGCCTCACAGAAGGCTGCGACCGCCTCCCAGTTCCTGACGCTGTCGAGCATCGCCCTTGCGATAGTACAGTTCAATACTTCTCAAAATTAATACTGATACCAGCGCGAGCTCTTAAGGAACACTAATCATCCTCTTTATTTACCAAGTTAGATTTGAATAATAGCATAATACCGAAAAGACGAGCCTTGAATTGAATTTTGTTGAATTGAATTGAAATTAAAATTTAGGAGTGAGAATAGTATTTTATGCTGCAGTCTGTAAGTTCTCGATACTATTATATTATTAGTTTACTTCTAACCTTATATACAGTTTAAATTATAGCTACGTATACACATGACGTAAACATTGTAATAAAATTATACATAGTTGAGTATGAACAAATTGTTAGAGCATTTTCTGATACACATTTAGGTCAATTCAACATACGCATACGTACTATGATAGAGTAAAATAGGTCGCGGCCGATTTTCGACCCACCGTGCCAGGTCACACTGAAGTCATTGTCCTACATATAGATGCTGACAAAATACATATTTTTTGCAAAAGAAAAACCTTTACATTTAATCCTTTTAACCACCAAAAACGGTAAAGGTTTTTTTTTTCAATTAGATCGTATGTAAGTATGTATGTATGAACAAATTAATTAATAACAAAATATTCTTAATTTATATACATTCGTCATCGTCGTCTCAGATTATACACGTCCCACTGCTGGGCTCGAGCCTCCTCCCCAATAGATGCCTCTATTTGATCTATTATACCATGCTGGTCAGACATATTGGTATTGGGTTTTATTTCGAGTTTTCCTTTTCTTGCACAGGTGTTAAATGCATATTATATACCTTAGTCGTATTTTACGACGTCCACGACTAAGATAGGCAGCAGTAATTTATTAATTTATATAATATGTATATAAATTAAGAATATTTTAGTATAAATTAATTTGTAAACTTAGACTTCAAAGAAATGCCACGGCACTCCTCAAAATGAAACAGGAAACGTTTAATGTTTGAGGTGTTGATAAAGTTACTGCTCGCAAACATGATAGAGATTTGGCAGGCGTGGATGTCGTTTCTAGGTGATCGTCACTGATATACGACCACTCGAGTTGTTCCCCCACAACGAAAAAGATTTGCAATGTGGCGGCTGTGTAATTAGTCTTATCTATCTAAAAACTAACAATTTCACATGACACTTCATACCGACCGTCGATGGTCCCTTTTAAATCTGTATTTTATTTTTAATTTTTCGTTTTTTATAATATGCGTTTTTATGTCTTTGAAGGCAATCGATTTTCTTTTTAAGTTTACTTTTATATTATTATGGTCATATAAAACACCTAATAGCTCGATATCCTGTATATTATATTATAAAATAAAGGTATAAACGCTTAGAATAATAACGTATAGAAGGTAAGTCTGCGCACAAAAAATAAAGCATTTCAATTGGAGCCTAATGGAGCTTATGCTGGAACCTCTCCGTAATGTACAAGGTCACTATACTGCACGTACGTACGCAACTCTTAAAAAATAAATAGGTAATTATGACCGTTTGTGTATGCAAATTTTGTCACAACACATTTGAAAAACATAAAAAGGTTTTTAACATTACTTTTAAAAGTATTTCGACGATTTATGTTAATAAAAACAAAATTTGATTTCATAATTTGTACAGTGATGTGCGTGTGTACGTGTGCAATCGCCTGCACGCATGTAGTATTTTTGGCTTCATGTTTTTAATCACTCTTAGTACCGACACTATCCTTCTAAACGTTATTGTTCTAAGGTATGAACCCTTTTAGGTATAGTACAAAGCAAAATCTAGATGTACAATAGACGATAGATATGTATATCTATATAAATCAGGATGCACATCATGGAAGTAAGAGTTACGCACAAACAAAGTAGCAAGTCACTGCTAGTAGTGGCTTAGAACGAGTCGACCTTAATTCAGTGACATTGTGAAAATATTGCGCCAATAGGCCACGGGCGACGAGCGGCATAATGTCATATTTTATCCCACTATCAATGTCTCATAATGGCTTGTAGAATGATATCATTATATATTTAATACATAACTATTAATCAGTCTCTTTACCAAATATAGGAAGACACATCCATATTTTGAAGTAAACGTTACACGAAATATTCGAAACAAATCTATTGCCGTTTAAAGTTGAGTAAATGGAATGTCGGAATGTTTCGTCCCATCCTACTCATGGAAATAAAAACGTGAGCTTATTAAAAATATTTCCTCTTTAAAACAAAAGTATTTATTAAACTAATATGTAGCTGTTTGCCCTTTACAGCGACAGTAATAATTGACTACTACCTATTAAGTAAATTATTACTGTCGTTGTACTTACTAATGTATTGCAATGTGATCCTAGGAGGTAGAGCATTTACGGTTCGAGTTATGATTTCACTCAAAATAAAGAAAAGACATATCATTGTCCTATCTCTATGGTTTTGTTCTATTATGGTGCGAGTACGTTACTGGCGCCATTTTGTGGCGCGGGTGATGGATAACCATAAGAAACGAAACCCCCCCCCCCCCCCCCCCACCTTATACTACGTGGATGAAATTTGATGATCTCAAAGACATCCATTTGAATAACCTGTCATGTCTTCAATTATAACTATTAAAAATATGAGAATAAATTACTAATTCTCTTTACTAATAATCAAGGATAATGATCGTTATAAATGTTAAAAAATACTATATAATATTTCTTTTATAAAGCTGGTAATTTTGAAAGTAGTATCTACATATTTCAGAACCTTAATATTTACACTAGTCTGTTATCTTAATAAAGTGGGTGTCCCATTTCGTAACGAGTTAAGAATACAATATATGTATTACCATCCTTAACTCTACCGTAGATGACGTAAAAATATCGGCTAAACGCCAAGAAAATGTGATACAGCTCTCCTAGGCATTTTATAGCACTAGCCGCGATTGCCAACTTACGTGCAAAGCGTTTTTTTTTTTTTTATACCCCTTCCTGGGTAAGGTAGGTCTAGGTCTGATAGGGTGATGATAATAATGAAGATAGGGGCGGATCCAATAAGATGACATGGGTGTCGTGCACGAGCTACTTCGAACATATATTTCTAACCAAATTTACTAGTTTTTTAACGCTTTTGATCCACCCTTAATAGGTTTCCGTACATCACGTACCTACATGGGTATACTGGGTAGTGAAATATAAAAGTTCAAGCGATGATTTATTTATAAATAAAACTATTTTACAGATTTTATCGCGTTAGTATTTGATTTTTGAACTCATGGCGATTTATTTAAAATGACAAATTTAATAATTTCAGCATGACTTCGCCAGCCATTAAGAAATCACCCGACAACCAAAAAAGTCAAAACAAGTCACCTGTTCATTCAGCGGAGTCACAAGAGAGATCGTCTTCAACTGACGCTGCTTCTACGTCTGCTGCTGGGACAACACAACCACCCGAGACATTTAGTTGGTTACGAATCTTTAAATTAGCCGATCTTATGATGAAACAAGGTTGCTAAATCCAAGATAAATCAGTCAGTTCTTCTAGGTAGATGCATGAACATTATGCCAATGTAGTTTTTAATTATTACTAGAGGATAGAAATCTATTATTCATAATAGATTAATTCAATGATGATTCACAATAAATTTTCTTGGTAGTAAATTTATTTATTTATTTATTCTTCATGCACAAAAATAAAAGTACATAGGCGGACTTAATGCCATAGGCATTTTCTTCCAGTCAACCTTAGAGTGATGATGAAATAATATAGTAGGTGCAAGTATTGAAAACTGTTTTGAGAACTAATTATGTTAATAACTAAATAACAATAAAATGAAAATAATAAACCCATTACCTATAATACATACTCATAGAAAAATATATACCCAGATACACATACATGTACACATACATACTCTCGAAAATTTATGAAGGACATTCTGCCAAAAAATCAATATAAAACTTACGAACTTTAGTTTTGAAAATGTCACGCGTATTGGACATCCTGATTTCAAGAGGGAGGGCGTTCCACAGTATAATAGACTGAATGAAGAAAGAAGAATGAACCAAACTGGAGCTATGAGTGGGACAAGAAAGAAGAAGATTGTTAGAGGAACGAAGATTGCGGTCATGATGGTGACAAATATATTGAAAATGAGGCTTTAAGTATGAGGGTGCATAGGGAGAGTGGAGAATAGAATAAAGCATAGATAGTGCACACAAATTTCATCATTGACATATGGGCAACCAGTTTAGTTCGGTTCGAAAGGAAGAAATGTGGTCGTATTTACGAAGATTAAAGACGAATCGAATGCAATTGTTGAGAAGACGGTTTAATTTATTAAGTTTATTGAGTAGATCTGCATTCAGGTCAGGCAAATTTATCTAGTAAGTAGTATAGTTACTAGTTTAATGTAAGAGTACTCGACATTTAGGTAATTCTATTTATATTTGTCTTAATAAGCATTATGTAACTAAGTAATTATGATCTTGATTTGACCATAGAAATAGACCAGATTTAAAATATTGTTTTTAATCTCGTTTGTACTACCTAGGTCGTGGTTATGAACAGTAAGTACAAGCAAGTAGAACCGTTTCTATTTCTATAATTTAAAGATGATTTTTCTATGGTTAAGTGTCGAATCGCATTGGTCAGACGTATTGTATTAGTACAGGGCTTTATTTCCAGTTTTCCTTCTCTTGCATATTGTATACGTATTACAATCCCTAGATCGTCTTTTACGATATCCACGGGCAAGATAGGGGTGATGAATTGTATTCTTACTCCGTCATCACACGCAAAATTATTATTTCTCATGAAATATTCAAAATTTTGAACTGAGAACTCGTACTACTGCGTTAACAACAATTAAATTTATATTAAAACAGTATTGGATACTTTTTCAACTTTCTTCGTATAAAACGGTTCTCCTTAGATCTACTTCCTACAGGGGAAATAAATTTAATTGATGTAGCTAGCAACAGTAAAGCAATAATCTCATACAATGAATTACGCTATATTAGATGCTCGATTATAGATTTGTTATTAATAATTGGGCATTTAGTTAAGGAGTTAATAACATTTTAGATAGTTGGAAAAGGACTAATAAATAAATCCTAGATACAACTTTAAAAATAACTGTGCCATCTATAATAAAAAAGCATAAACTTATTTCTGTTCCTAGACCTAATTCGCTAAACATTGTTGTTATTCATAGAAAAAAAAAAACTGAATCATGAACAAAATGTAGTATGTACATATGTTAAGTACAATATTGTCTCAAAAACTAGCTTAGTTTCATATAGTTCTAATATAGAAGTGCGCATATTATTCTAATATTTTAATTAAAAGTTCATTTAATTACATATTTAATGATGCAAACTTTGCTTAAAGGCAAATGTCATTAAACAATATTAATTAAATAATAATAGTATTCATAAATCTCGCAATCAATAAAATTTTATGTTGGATTTGGTGTTTTCATTTAACTCACAAAAATACATTACTACTACATATTTATGCAAGAGAAAAAACTCGAAATAAAATCCTATGCCAACATGTTCTGACAGCGTGGTATAGTCAGTCAAATTACCTCTCATAAAGCAACAGGCCCGAGCCCAATAGTGAGCCATATATGGGCTGAGGTAGTGATGATAAACAGAAGTAGTTATCTTCTTTAAAGATTAAAAACGAAATAAGCCAACTCCACTCTAAACAACCAGGGACCTTAATTTCAAACACAGTGACGGCCATTTTTCTAACGGCCTTGCTGAAAAGGAGAATACAAGGAGAAATTAAGAAATACAATTAAATAAATAAATCAAGACATGTTTTTATTAGTATAGTACTGGTCTGCCATGCGTCCACATTAGTAAAAATGGGAAAATATTTTTTTGTGTTTTTTTAGCATATGAAATAGATCCCAGCTGTACGAGGCTTACCGCAGTGCGCGGTTTGCCTTCAGGATGGTCAGAATGGCTACACCGACCATCCTTTGCCAGCAGAACCTGTTGGATTCTCAACCGAGATCTGTGGGGTCACCCCTGAGTAAGGTCCAAGTACCCTGACAACCGAGATTATCCAGCCCCTTTTCACCAATGTGGTCGAGGACCTGTTTCTGCGGCGGGCTGATCACACGCTCCTTGGTATGACCAATCATTGTCTGGCAAAGCCTCATGGCTTTCATGATCGGGAGGTCGACGAAAATGTTCCACTCGTCACGGAAATGGAGATGGAGGCGGTGGTGGCGCGATTAAGACCATCGCTCACCGGTGGGATGGCATAACTAGACACGCAGGCAATTATCAGGGGAATTGAGGCACTGGGACTTAGAATGGCCCTAATTAAGACGGAGGATCTATTATTTCATAACCTCCACAACGGTATGTCCTCCGGCGCTTCGATCACCGGCAATTCGGTTCCATCGGCAACCTGATAACTCAAATGAAATACCTAGGTCTTGCCAGATGATGAAATATCTACGTCCTTTTACAAGATTAAAGTTGAGTTGGTAACGCCTAACCCAGCTTAGTTACGATTTTTAATGAGATACATTCAAATTGTTAAAAATGAAAATTGGTTAAATCCGATTACATCAATATCACACCAAGTTAAATGGATTCGCTGTCCAATCTTCAAGGTTAAAAACATTTTAAATATTGCACCATTTTTCATTTTTAACTTGCAGCATAAATCGTCACTAAACTTTACAGGTACTTGTTTGATAATTTTTGTAATAAGCTTGGAATAGAAAATTAGCAATATCCATGAAAAATGACAAGCGTAGTTGACCGTTGATTCCATTTGACACAATTATTTATTTAAATTTACTTAAAGGCCTTCAAAAGTATATTTTAAAGCAAAATATTGTAGTAAATCGTACTTTGTTTTGACACAAAGTACCTACTTTTTATACTTTCATTAATCAATGTATGTACTTTATTTACACAAACAAGGTGACAACCCCTTTTTTGTGGTCGTTTATTAAATTAAAATAAAATATTATTTACTCATTTTTCTGTAAATGGTTACAGAAAAATGAGTAAATATATTTTAATTTATAACTCTTATCTTATACATTTTGAATTAGCGAGTCTAAATACCGTCATATTATTATAATTTTTGTAAAGATTTATTTACATTGAACTCCTTCTTAAGGGCTTCCGATTAGAAAAGTGTACATCATTGGGCATCTGTTTTCTAGTAAAATTATAGATATTTTAAACTTGATGGACGAAGTTATGATTTCGTTAGTGTTCCTCCCATAGATAATTCACTATAAAATAAGGTCATCGGACATTTTGTACTGTTACATTGTAAAAATATATTTTAAGTGTGTAAAATAAAAATTGAACCGACTCATCCCTCGGACCTTGTGATAGATTTCAAAAACGATACACCTTGTGCTTCAACGATTTGGTTATACAACGACTTTTATAATGGCAAGAAAATCGATCTGTAGGTGCTATTTTGGATGTATCCCCTTAAATGTATGGCTTATATCAACTTTGAATCCGGCAAACTAGCAGTTTTCGTAGAACGATTACTATTCATTATCAATGAGTAACCGAAAGCAATAGCAACATTAGAACATGGACTTTCATCATTCATCATCATTCTCTCAGCCCATACACGTCCCACTGTTGGGCTTGGGCCTCCTCCACTAGGGGAGGGAACTTGACCTACTATACCATGCTGGTCAGACAGGTTGGTATAGGGTTTTGTTTCGAGTTCCTGCTCTGATAATACTTATTTATACATTATTATATAATTTATAATAACAATAATATTATTATATTATTTATAATCATAATCTTAGCCCATACCTATACCTCCCACTGTGCTTGAACCTCCTTTACTATGAGAGGAAAATAGACCTGCTATACTAAGTCGGTCAGACGTGTTGATAGAGGGTTTTGTTCCCAGTGAACACATGACTTTAATGAAATCATATATAGGTCACAAAGAGGTCCAAAAATTTTGACGTAAGTATGACATAATAGTGACATGTTTGATGATTTCCATTTGAGGTCATATTGTATTACATCACTATGACCTTATATTGATCAATCAGACTTGACTTTGACATGATGTCATTTGTTTGACTTAACTGTGACGTATACTCGTATATTATATTTCCATCGTGTTATGAAGTCATATTGGAGTCACAATTTTATGTATTATTTATGTAATTAGTACATTCATTCATATGATTACATAAGGTACAAGTCAGGTTCCTGACGTCAACGTGACGTGACGTGATATAATAATGGCATCATATTCGTATGTAAGACGAAAATCCCCACATGATGATGTGTGGAAGTATGTAGAACATTCCCCAAAGCCCGAGTAATTTTTGAAAACCGCAAAATGTAATTCCGTTGACAGATCTGATTGGGGATATTTAATTTGGAAATTATAAATTGTGTCTAATGAATATTATAGCTTAATTATAGATTAGTTCCTATAACGCCGATAGATGACGTTATACAGATAATAAATGGTGTCATACAGAATTTGAATCACGCTATTTTTCTGTGTGACTTAGTTGTTAGCCTCAGACACAAAAAAAAAAACTCAGAGATCAAAGTCCGATTCCCCGCCCACTTGATAGCCCTGTTGTGCTGCATTTTCAATGCAGCACTGTATAACAACATCTTGCCCGCGCAATGGAAAGAGGCCGTGGTAATAGGAATCCACAAACCCGGCAAGCGCCCCGTACCGGATCCAGTAGTTACCGCCCGATTAGTCTTACTAAAAGGTCTAGGTAAGATAAGATCTACAAACGAATAGTTCTCAGTAGACTCACCGACCACATCCGCGGCCGGAATACCCACTAAAACCACAGCGACCCCTTCCGCGCTTTTACGGGGTGCCGGAGAGGTCGTCTGATGACATTCAATCCCCGACACCCCAACGCATGGGCGTCTGGCCACGTCCTGTTATTACTGTTCAGGGCGGTGGGAGTAGGTGGGCATATTGTCGCCTCCTCCTCCCGGGTCGCCGGCGATGAAGCGAGTCAGCAGACGCAAGCGCCTCGCGTACCCGCTCCGCCACTTCCTTCCTTGATATGACGGCCTCACAAAATGAGGCCATCGACGACCAGCACCTGTCGCTGCCAAGCATCGGTGCGATAACGGTCGGCAGCGACAGATCCGCTCCAATTACCGCCGACAGGTCGTGGCGCTGAGACCCCCAGGCGGGGCATATCTCCAATGTGTGACGCGCATCATCAGTTGGCGCGCCACATTCATGACATCCGGGGGTCTCTTCTCTTCTAATCATATGCAGGTACTTATCGAAGACCCCGTGTCCGGTAAGCACCTGTACCATCCTAAATGTTAGGTTGCCGTGCTTCCTTGTGAGCCAGCGGTGGAGATGCGGCGCAACTGCTTCCACAGTCCCCCGCCCTGCTACGGGGGACTCCAGGTCTTCCGTCCACCACCGGATAACCTCCCTTCGGGCCACTTCTTGTGCTCTGCCCAGTCTCCTTGCAGAGACTTGCTCGCCGTTGGCCCGCGCTGTTGCACGGAGCTGGTAAATCTCCGCCAACGCCTCAGCCACAAGTGACCAAGGCGGATCGCCTGTCAGTAGCGTCGCCGCAGTCCAAGACACGATAGCGATAACCCCTGATAGTTCTCACCGCCATGACTCTCTGCGGTCGACGCAGGAGGGCCTTGTTGCGGGCGGTGAAGGACTCCGACCAGATAGGGGCACCATACAGCGCCATGGACCGCAGGATTCCAGCGTAGAGACGCCGACAGGACGACCCAGGACCGCCAGTATTTGGCAGAAGCCTTCCCAACGCCGCGGCTGACTTGGTGAGCCTAGGGACGAGTTGGGCAAAGTGTGGCCCGAAATTCCATTTGCTATCGAGGTGCAGGCCCAGATATTTCATCTGGGCCCGCACCGCAACCCCAGACACACTGATATGTGCTCCTCGGGGGGGACCTCGATGTGGGCCATGAAATAGGAGGGCCTCAGTTTTGTTTAGCGAGACCCTCAGACCCAGCATGCCAATCCGATCTACGACGAGTGCTACTCCCTCCTGTGCCAGTCGGGCAGCCCCCTGGAAGTCAGCCCTCCTCACCGTGATGAGGCTGTCGTCTGCGTAGCAGATAACCCCCATCCCGGGAAGGAGCCGACCCCGCAGAAGCCAGTCGAACCCAACGTTCCACAGGACTGGACTCAGCACCGAGCCCTGTGGAACGCCGCACTCCACCCGATGGCGATGAATGCACCCGTCGCCCCCCTCCCAGAGCACGTGCCTTCCCTCAAGGTACGCCACCAACAGCCTCCGGAGGTACAAAGGCACTCCATGATACCGGAGCGCCTTCCTCAACGTCTCGTGTGGGAGGCTGTTGAAGGCGTTCTTTATTTCGAGTGAAACCGCCAGGAGAACTTCCTTTTTGGCCACTACTTCAGTGGCCAAGGACTACAGGGCGGCCAGCGCATCAATTGTTGAACGGCCGCCTCCGAATCCGTATTGCCTCTCTGACAGCCCCGGCCCGACTTCCTTGAGGTGCGAGACGATCCGCCAATACTTTTTCGAATAATTTAGCCGTCTCATCCAGCAACACCAGTGGCCTGTATGCGGATGGCGAGTCAACTGGGCGACCCACCTTCGGCAGCAGACATAATTTTCCGCACTTCCATTGCTCCGGGAACTGCCCGGACCTCAAACACGCGTTGAGCAGCTCCCGTAGCTGATCCTCAAGATACTCTGCGGCGACACCGAGGACGACTCCAGGGACGCCGTCTGGACCAGGCGCCTTCCTCTTCTCGCGAAGACGGGAGAGAGCCGCTGTCATTTCAGAGTCGGTGATGGGTGGGATTGGAGACTCCACTTCCAGCACCGACTGAGGAGCCATTATAGGGGGAACGTGTCCCACTGAACGGGGGAACAGCTCCCCCATTAGCCCCGACAAGAAACCCGGTTCCATCGATTCGATGATGGGGGCGCCACAAGCGCGGAGCTTGTTCCGCGCTCGCTGATATGTGCGCCCCCATGGATCTCTTTCGAGGCCTGCATGCAGCTCCTCTCGAACCCTCTCCTTCGCCTGGCTGATGGCCAGCTGCAGAGTCTTCTTCTTTTTCTTGTACTCAGTCCGCAGCTGACCCTCTAGGATGTCATCCCGGTTGCCCCTTTGACGGTGTCGGATGTAGGCACGCCGCGCCCGGTTAGAGGCCACCCGGAGATTCGCAATCTCGAGTGACCACCAGTATACCTGTCGACGCGGCGGCCTCCGCCGAGCTCTCGGCATCGCCGCATCGCATACTGCCTCAAGGGCACTTTTTATTTGACCAGCGAGCCCTTCTACACCAGTGGCCAGCTGTCCTGCCGCGCCCCAGCGCTGTACTATAGCAGACTCCCGGGCCATTTCTAAGTTTAATTGGCCAATGGCCCATTTTGGGAGTCTACCTCTTGATCCGCGCCGGGGCTCTTGTGGTCCCCGGGGGGCGGCGATCTCAAACCGTAGCGGTTACCGCCCTAGCCAATTAGTTTAGGAAATGGAGATTAGAAATCAACCCCGAGTAGAGTCAGGCGGTCATGTTCACTAGACGAACTGCCCGTTCCTACTCTATCGATAGCATTCCCCCCCTTAAAATTTTCAATAAGCCTGTCACTTGGACCAGGCAGGCCAAATACCTGGGTGTGACCCTTGACGACCGACTCAGCTTCGCCCCTCACATAAAGCAAGTCCGCGCGCGGTCAGCCTTTGTGATAGGCCGTCTCCACTGTCTACTCAACTCTAGGTCGCGTATGTCCCTGAGTAGCAAAGTCCGACTTTACACCACCTGCATACGGCCTATCATGACCTATGCCAGCGTGGTGTTCGCGCACGTTAAGCCACACAGGATCCACAGGCTACAGACACTACAAAATCGCTTCATGCGCCGAGGTACGGGAGCACCGTGGTTCATACAAAAGTCGACCTTCACATCGACCTCGAACTGCCGACCATCAGGCAGTTTATGAAGCGATGCTCTCAGAGCTACTTTGCCTCTGCCATGACACACCCCAACCAACTAGTGGTTGGGGCGGCTTCCTATAGACCCTCCAAAATCTCCTCTATCCGACGTCCTCGACGAAGAGAACGACAACATCACACTCGCTCAACGTAGAGCCTACACGGCCCGCAAGGCCTTAAAACATAAATATCCGCGGTTCCGCCCTCGCCGTCGAGGTGCGAAACCGCGCCGCGCAAAAATCATTAATCAAAACGTGGGCACGCCCACTTTGCCTCCAGCGCCGCACCAAGCCGAGGTCCATTCCCCACAGGGGGGGCCTTTGGGCGATGTCGCTTAGCTTACTTTTCTCCGGGTTGAGAGCCCTCAGCGCTCACCCATAGTCCGCGTCAAACTGTCAAGGCCATCTGCGGCCAACAACACAAAAAAAAATCGATTGATTCTTAAAAACTATTAAGATATGGTGCCAGAGGTAGTGACGCTGGGACATATATATAGTAGTTATTATCCCAGAAGTGACTACCTTAATAGGTCGTCGCTTCTAGCATCTTTCAAAGCAGCTAATTTCTTTAGGGGAGATAAAACTGAGAGGCCGACCACGTGAGGAAAGACCGACGTCCTCCCCGACCACTGATAAGTAACCCTGCTCCGATGGTCGGCCCAACGACGAAGGCGACGTGCATCGTGGGTGGGTTGCGTGCTTACGCCCCTCTGTCGCCCCGGACGGAGTGGTGCGAGGAGCGCGCCGACCGCAACCCACCCAAAAAAAAAAGGGGGAGATAAAACTGCTATATCCAATTTTTTTAAAGATATTGGTGTTTAATATTAAAAAAACCGACAAAAGGAAAATTCTTTTAAAAAGGAATAACATAATTTTAAAAAGAATTAACTTTATGAATGAAGCGAAAAAAATTGATAATTGGGACAATACCGTTTTCATCGACGAGACAAGGCTCAACCCCAACCACACGCTTTCTCGTTCTTGGACAAATGACACTCAAGCGTCAACGTCGAAAGTGCCAATGGATAAAGGAATACGACTCATAATATGCCACGCTGGTTGTACGAAGTACAGTTTTGTGGAAAACGGTTTATTGGTTTTCGAGTCAAAAACTACTGCTGACTACCACGAAGAAATGAATGCGACTGCATTCAAGGAGTGGTTCCAGGATGTGTTGCTACTTGGCCTCCCAGAGCCTTTAGTTAATGAATAACGCCCCTAATCATTCGGTACAATTAAATAAAGCACCTACCAAAGCTAATAAAAAGAGGAATCGGTGGCTGCAAAGTCGTGGCAATGACGAAAATATGTCTACACTAAAAGCAGAGTTGATGAAATTAGTCAATGACCATAAGCCGGCATAAGTTCGTTATGTTTTAGATGAGCTGGCTCTGGACTACGCTTATTGCGTTCTTCGAATTCCCCCATTCCACTTCCAGTGCAATACCATAGAGATAATCTGGGTTCAAATTAAAAATTATGCAGCCGGCCATAATATTTCTTCACCGTATAGCATAAAAAAGATGTTCAAGACACTTTAAAAAAAACATGCGAAATAATTCCTATAAATTTAACAAAATCTATATTGAATTGAATAAATATGCATAATGAATGTAATTAATAACATTATTAAATATAATGAATGTTATTTATTGTACATCACTAGTTACGACGAATTGACATGTGTCAATGCAATGCAAAAATTGTATGTAATTTAGAACCATGTAATTAAATCTTCATTCCTATAAATAACACACGTCATTCTTGTTCGCCTTCTCTCATCTTCCTGCGCCGAACTCAACACAATAGTAGGATGGCTAATCTCCACACGCCATCCTACAACTGTACTAATGACACCAGCAGAGAAGTTTGATATTTTAATAAATAAAAAAACTGTTTATGTAATATTTTTTAATAGTATTGGTAGGTAGAAGGTACATAACACACAGGAGTCTGGGTTGTTTGGATAAAGGGAAATAAAGATACAATACTATTTTCACTATGTACAAAATATACAGTTATCTCTACACCCTAGCTTTAAAACTATAATATAATTATGATCACAATATTTTTCTATACGTACGCTCTGTTAGAATCAATACCAACATAGGGTACACCGGCATCGGATCTAATCCGTAAGAGACTGTTGCTCTATAACAATTAACTCACTTTCACTTTTGCTGCACACTTGAGATCAAATGTTATTTTTACATATATTTAAACTATCATCTCGCACACTGGCAACAGTCACCAACGAAGAAGATCCATAGTGTGTGTAGACATCCCATCCTCATGTAACCACTCCATATTTGAGAATAGAATGAAAGGTAGACAAAACGTAAAGATCTAACATCGTTATGGCCCCAATACACCAACTTGAGGTCACAGCAAGGTGGGATCATTTCGACTTCGTTTCAAAAACAGTAAACAGAACTATATTATACTTCTCATGCTGTTAGGCTGTAATGAGCATGGCATAAACCATTATTTAGAACTTAACAAATACTAACGGAAAACTTGAATTACATTTTAAATATATTATTATTAATTGACATTTTAATAGCGTACTCCAGTAGGATGTAATTATTTACTAAATAAAAAAACTATTGTAATCTATATTATAAAATTCTGAGTCATATGAAAAAAAGTGTAAGAGTAATATTTAAATAACTTAAAAAGAAATCACATACAAATAATAAATAACTACATCCCATTTACAGAAAAATGAGTAAATATATTTTAATTTATAGTTCTCATATTTCTTATCTTATACATTTTCAATTAGCGAGTCTAAATACCGTCATATTAGTATAATTTTTGTGAAGATTTATTTACATTGAACTCCTTCTTAAGGGCTTCAGATTAGATTTTAAAAGTGTACATCATTGGGCATCTGTTTTCTAGTAAAATTATAGATATTTTAAACTTAATGGACGAAGTTATGATTTCGTTAGTGTTCCTCCTATCCAAAGAACTGTTTGCGACGGAAATATGACAAAAAATACAATTATTATATTAATATACATTCTAATTTTACACCTTAAAAGAATATACATAATATTATTACCTGTGCTATAAATTTATACCGTACATTATAAAATTACGATACATAAAATATTTTGTACTTTATTTTTACGTACGACAGCACAGTCGCACCATTATCTAACTACAATAATGCAGGTCTACGCGAGATGCCAGCTAATCGATAATGGCGTCACTAATTAAACAATATATGAGAAGTACAATATTGTTTTAGTTTAAATTGTTTCCAACTTAAAAACAGCTATTATATATATATAAAGGGTTGTGCTTTTAACATAGACAACTGTATTTTGGAATATGCTGTCAGCGGCAAATGAGGATGGCGAGTACAACGAGTAGAGAATACCAAAACCTGAGCGGCGGCCCGCAATTAAAGCAGCAA
The DNA here is from genome assembly GCA_032191425.1 of Lymantria dispar. Lineage (NCBI taxonomy): Eukaryota > Metazoa > Arthropoda > Insecta > Lepidoptera > Erebidae > Lymantria > Lymantria dispar. Next base: position 17,077,840 of record CM063458.1, read on the forward strand.
TGAGATCCCGAATACGTTGACACTGTAACACGATGCTTCCGTCCAAACCGAAACAATTGCCCGACTAATCATCTATATCGTACTTATTTTTGAAATATCTTACTTACCCCCGCTTATATAGCATATAGACATAGTCAAATATTACATTTGCTTGCAACAAAACTTAAGTGGAATGGGAATGTTCGTTAACAAATTTAATACATGAAATTTACCTACTACTATGTTTCAAATTAAAAGGCTTTGGTGTTGTATCCAAGTAAGTTATCACAGGATATGATTTGATGCCAATGTTAAAAAAAGACAGCATAAATAATATTTTTAGAAGTTTGCTGCTTTTCACAAGTATAAGTCTTAAGATAGACTTTCGATTTGTGTTTTGATTTGTGAGGACTTATTTTAAAACATTACATTGTGTGTAAATTATCTACACTGAGTTTATGAAACTACTCTATTTAAAAGACCGCCTTTTAATGTAATCACCATTCCGCACTCTGCGTCCTGTATAAATGACCCCTTTTTAAAAATATTGTCACTCAGAAATCCGTCTAAATAAACTTAGCAAAGTACAGTAAGGTATTTGCCTCATATTTCAATTGTTGGCAAGATAATTTGTTATTTTAAAAACATAATTGTTAATTTTATATGGCGTATATATTTTGTGATATTATTTTTATAATCTCTTAAACCATAGAAAATATAACTATAAATCATATATTTTGAATTTAGCGGTGACTATAGCGTGTGTACTATGACGATTACATTAACGGACTAATGAAATTATATTAATGACCGATTGTATTATGTTGAAAGAAATGAACAAATTGGACAGGTCAGAGGTTAGACAGTAGCAAATTGCGTCGTGTCTCACAGTAACAGATAACCCATCTAAGATATTGAACATAACTCCGATATTAGCTAAAGGCGAGGCTTGGCGCCACATGTGTGCTGCCGCAAGCACACTGCTCTCTATGCTCCATAAAATAGGGCTACCTACAGTCTACATTTAAAAGTCAGAATCACAGTTTATTTCCATGTGTATTTTTCTCTTAACATTTTACATAACTTAATTACTTAACTAAGATTTTTTTTACAAATTAACAGTAATCATTCGACCCAGTATTCTTGAGTTTTCCATTACAGACCGTAATGGCCTATGCGAAATCGAGCTTTAGTGTTGATAGATGTGATATTTACAAAATTTAAATTACTTTTAGACCTACATCGCTTAAAACAAAATAACAATTTACATTAACAATAAAAATGCTCGATAGATTGTCATCCATCTAATCGGACCCAAAATTAAATATATATTTATCAACTGACTTTGCCATCTATTAATATTTTTTAAAAATTTAAACTCCGAATATTGTCGAACCCAGTCGACCATAACAAAGGTATTTTACAAATAGGCTACGACTTAAACTAGCGCTTAAATAAGTGACGGCTGCTTATGTTAATAGGTAAGACTTTATACAGGCGCGAGTGGGACGCGCGTATCGCGTATCAATAAATAAACTGACATTACGTAACCACAATGTGAGTTCACATTCTCAGAGGTATAATTATTCTTCAATTCCTAAAAACTTCCTGATAATTATCACAAAAGTTTTAATCTTTCTACCAGGTCGACCTATTGCTACGATAAAAACGAAGATAAAAAATTTCACAACCTGGCCTTATTTACAATGCTTTTTTTTAATGATTAAGTCATTACTATATCGATGAATATATCAGCTAAGTGTACTGATTCGAGTTATGTGATGTCAAATCCAGGTACCAACGACATAAATCTATAAATTTGCCTAAAAGATCGGTTATGGCATAAGTTTGCATGGGAGCACCCATAAATAGTTACATTATATATGTGTTTTGTCAAAAGATCATAAAACAGTATGTCTCACACTGTTGCTATAACGATCAGTAGATGCGCGATATTTGCGACACGATGCATCAGGTCGGGTGCGATGCGGTTTAAATTCTCGTTGGCGAAGTCACACGATGGAAATATATGGACTGTGTACATTGCCTGAAAATAAGGTACAATTATTTTAATTCAACTATTACAAACCGTACATTAAATAAAATCACAATGTTACATATTTTAGATACATAGTCTGACCACAACAATTATTATAAAGAAAATGGTTCAGAAAAAAGATTCAGAATCTGTCATCCTGGCTGAACAGTATGTGAGGTCAATAACATGACCAGTCAGGTTGATGCAGCTATTATTATTTCGAATATTCTCTCTCTTGCAGTGATATTATCCAGTTGATATGCTCGTGGACAAGAAAATATAAAGCCATATGTATATGTAACGCTTGGCAGATTATTTGGCAATAGGCGTGACGACAGTATAAAAGAATCGATGCATTAATGATTTTAGGGGAAAATACATATCAAAAAAATTTAATACGCTACTTTAGATTTATCTAAATAATTGAGATAATTAGGATTTTCAATAAATTAAATCATTAAAATACTGCATTCGGCCATTTTGGCTGAAACACCAATCACAGTGTATTACGTCACGTTAAGGTAAAGTACTCTGTTTGTTGTTCTTAGTACTACTGATTACGCATTTGGATTGATTTTTTATTTGTTTACGTGTGATTTACCGACTCCACTCGATTATTACAATGGAACCAAGCTTTGTTAAAGCAAACAGCTCAAATTTGCCCAGGATTGATGTATTGTCGGCTGGTGGCAGACTATTTGGAGGGGCGCAGCGTCCTCTACGCCAACCGAGTAGGGGACGTTGTGCGAACGCCCATAACGTGCGGTGTTCCACAGGGGTCGGTCCTCGGACCCACCCTGTGGAACATCGGCTACGACTGGGCGTTGCGGGGGAGCATCCCATCCGGGCTGGGCGTGATTTGTTACGCCGACGACACGCTCGTCACAGCCCGCGGTGGGACGCTACAAGAGGCGGTAAGCCTGGCGACCTCAGGCACCGAAGAGGTCGTCAGGCGGATCGAGGCGCTGGGGTTGAGGGTGGCCCTGGACAAGACGGAGACCCTCTTGTTCCATGGGCCCTCCCATATGGTATGGTATGGACCCTCCCATCGGCGTCTCGATCACCGTCAATTCGGTTGGGATCAGCATCCAGGTCCATATGAAGTACTTGTGCCTGGTGCTCGACGGGCGATGGTGATTTCGGGAGCATTTCTGCAGGCTCGTCCCGCGGCTCGTCGGCGTGGCGTCCGTCCTACAATGGCTGATGCCGAATGTGGGCGGACCGAGCGTGGCATGTCGACAGCTGTACGCGGGGGTCATCCGGTCGATGGCCCTCTACGGCGCACCGGTGTGGGCGGGATCCATGACCGCCCGACTTAGGGCCCTTCTGTGGCGTCCACAAAAGGTCATGGCGGTCAGTATCATCCGCGGGTACCGCACGGTGGCGACGGAGGCGGCGTGCCTGTTGGCCGGGACTCCCCCGTGGGACCTGGAGGCGGAAATGCTCGCCGACTTGTATCGGCGAGTGTCGGGGGTGCGCGGGGGGGAGGGGGCGGTGTTGTTTCCCTGAGGTAGTTCACCGCCTGGCGCGTCGACGCCCGCCGAGACGTCATCGCCCATTGGGCAGACCGGCTGAAGAGGCCTCGATACGGTGTTTGGACCGTGGAGGCCTTCCGGCCGGTGCTGATGCAGTGGTTGGAAAGTCCACCGTCCGTCCTCCGTCCTGCCACCACTGCGATTGCGACAAGAACACGGCGCAGCATACGCTCGAGGTCTGTGCCGCTTGGGCACAGCCGCGTCGTGAACTCGTCGCAATCATCGGTGCCGACCTGACGTTGCCGAGGGTGCCCTGGGTAGGGGGGTATTCCGTCGGGCCGACCACTGATGACAAGTAACCCTGCTCCAGTGGTCGGCCCAACGACGAAGGCGACGTGGTGTTCGGGTGGGCTGCGGGTGTTGCGTGCTTAAGCCTCTCTGTCGCTCCGGACGGAGTGGTGCGGAGGCGCGCCGACCGCAGCCCACCCCGAAAAAAAAAAAAAAAGGATTGATGTTGGGTGATTTCCTCGCCACAAATAAAGAATTTTGCTCGCCTGAGTTTAGAAACGTAAAAACTTCTTTGTAAATAAATTTTTGTTTATCTTTACTACCATGTTTCTAGTAACCTAATCTCTAGTACCAACTTAGATATATAACTCGTTTTGAACTGATTTGAGTTTATTTTATTTTCATAGCTTATTTTTACATTAAACTTGTCATTGTTTATTCTTGAGGTTAGCTCCCTCACAGCTTTGCGAGCTTTAACCACTTAACTCTTATTATTTTATTGTTAGGAACATATACAAATACTTTGTTGGGGGTTTTAATTGATGTATTTTTGCACTGAGGTACTGCACACCACTTATAAACTTTGGAATTCATTTTTATCACAAGAATTAATTTAATATTTTGCTTACTTTCTTCACTACACATAGATACAAGGACGTGTTTACCTTAACGTGACGTAACAGCCGACGCCATGACACCGGCGAGCTGTTTTCGCGCTATATTTAAAAAATATTGGAAAAATTGTTTTAAACTTCTTTAAACATAAATTTATTACCGAAATATAGGTTTTTTTCGTAAATAGTAAGTGTGTGCCCACATTACGGAAAAGGATTTCAAAATCTTTCGTCACGCCTATTTCAATGTTGTGAGTTGCCCAGGCGAGTGCTGTTGACAACTGCTGTGGTTCTCATAATGATTTCTTATGTTTACGTGAGCATTACACATTGTAAATAAAAACTACTTTATGGATTTCATCGCGTATGTATTTAATTTCTAATTGCCTGACGTTTCGAACACTTTAGAGAGTTCATCGTCACGGGCGGACTAATATGTGTCTCCCGTCTAACAGGTGTAATAACGATATTACAGATATTTATAATTATCTACTCACTACAGAAATTAGTCATTAAATTAGTTAGAATAGTTTTTCATTAAACAGTAATTTTAATAGCAATTTTAATTAAATAACTAAAATTTAACACTCTACCGAAGAAATCCCGGACATAAGCTAGTACGAGATCAGAATGGCTCTCAAACAACTAACTACCTAACGGTAAGGCACCGGGAGATGACGGAATTACGGCAGAGCTGGTGAAGGCAGGCGGCAAGCCGGTCTTAAAAGCCCTTCAGAAGCTATTTAGTTCCGTTATCCTCGGAGGCGACGTTCCAGAGTCGTGGACCAGGAGTGTGGTAGTGCTGTTCTTCAAGAAGGGTGGCAAAGCTCTTCTAAAGAACTACAGACCCATCTCACTCCTGAGCCATAAGTTGTTTTTGAGGGTCATTACCAATCGACTCGCGCAAAGCTCGATGACTTCTAGCCGCCCGAACAAGCAGGCTTTAGATAAGCGTACGAAACCGATCCAGTTGCAGAAAGGCGTGAGACAGGGAGACGTCATCTCTCCGAAACTGTTCACCACTGCACTGGAAGATGTCTTTAAGCTCTTAGACTGGACTCGGCATCAATATCAACGGCGAATACATCACACACCCGAAGGTGAAAAATCGAAATTTGCAGACGATATCGTCGTTATGGTAATCCATGGAGGACCTTGGCACCATGCTCAATGATCTCAGCAGGGTATCCCAACTAGTGGGTTTACGAATGAACAAGGACAAGACGAAAGTCATGTCAAATGCTCATGTCATTCCTGTGCTGGTCCTAGTTGGCAATGCGATTCTCGAAGTTGTCGATCATTATGTTTACCTAGGACAAACAGTCCAGTTAGGTAGATCCAATTTCGAGACAGAGATCAGCCGACGAATCCAACTCGGTTGGGCAGCGTTCGGGAAACTTAAGAGGATCTTCTTGTCCAGCATACCTCAGTGTCTGAAAACATAGGTCTACGACCAGTGTGTGTGACCGGTGATGACTTACGGCACGGAAACGTGGTTCCTAAATGTAGGCCTCATAACAAGGCTCAAAGTCGCTCAGCGTGTTATGGAGCGGGCTTTGCACAGGATTTCTCTGCGAGATAGAATCCGGAATACAGAAATCCGCAGAAGAACGGGTGTAACCGACATAGCACGAAGAATTAGCACATTGAAATGGTAATGGGCAGGCCACATGGCTCGACGGACCGACGACCGCTGGGGAAGAAAAGTTCTCGAGTGGCGCGACCACATATCGGACGACGCAGTGTAGGACGCCCTCCCACTGACGACCTGGTGAAAGTTGCTAGGCGTCTTTGGATGCAGGCGGCACAGAACCGCACATTGTGGCGTAACATGAGGGAGGCCTACGCCCAGCAGTGGACGGCGATAGGCTGAAATGGTGAAATGATGATGATGATGAACTAAAATTAATTTCTGTAGCGGGTAGATAATTATATATCTCTGTAACGACGACTTATTGGACGTGAGACATCTTAGTCCGCGCGTGACCACGCTGTAAAGTGTTCAAAACGTTCAATCAAAAACGAAATACAATCGCGATAAAATCCATAGTTTTATTTCCAATACCTGAATTCCCTTAACTGTACTGTACACTGTGTACTGTACTTCCAATACCTGATTACCTTAACTGTTTTTACGACTCTACGGAATAGTCGTGGTGACCCTGTATATTTCGTATCGTGATGATCTTTTCTTAACCTATCATGCAACGATGATTAATAGAACGTGAGAATAAATATGGAAGTTAAAATTTTGTTGAAATTGCATTTGACACAAAATTGAGATATACCTGATGATGACCAGGAGGCGCGACATTGACAATACCGGCGGCCTGTTTGCGCTGTAAGTACTGAATAAAGCCAGCGTTCAAGTTATTGGACTGCTGCAGAACATCCATGTGGTCGCGGCCGCACGGTAGTGCCAGTAACATACAATGCTCGGTCTCCATCTGACAAATAATAATTTTTCATTTTATTTCGCACATAGTTGAAGTCAAACTTGTATGTAATATCTATATTATTATCGTCATCATAATTCTACTTTTCACTGTTGACTGTGCTACCATAGGCCTCTTCTACAAAACGCCACACAGCGCGGTTATTTATTAAGCTAAACTTAGCAAGCGTGTTGGTTATTCTAATAAGGTGTTGCACGATTCCCAAGAGAGCGCTACTGGTCGACCTGTCGCTGCCGACCATCGCTATGGAGATGCTCGACAGTGTTAGGAACTGGGACGCCGTCCCCGCCTTATGTGAGGCAGTAATCTCACGGCAAGAGGCGACGAAGCGTGCGCGAGAGGAAGTCCTCTACGGCGACACGATCCGCCGCCGGCGACTCGAGTAGCGCAGGCAGCGCGCGAGTACCTGCGCGTGATGCCGCCCTAGCCGAGGCTGCGGGTGACTGGACCGGGGAATAGTTCGTCACCCGCAGAGAGGCTGACCGCGCGAGGGTGACCAACGTGACGAGAGGGGCATTGAAGGAAGGGAGGGTACCCGAAAGCCCTTTCGGCTATACCAACTCGGTACCGGTGGTCAGCCCAATGGCGAAGAAGAGAGGTTAAGGAGGGTTATGGGGCCGCGCGCCGCCCTTTCGTCACCGCGCATGTAATGGACCGTGCGTGCGCTGAACATAGCCAACCTAAAAAAAAAAAAAAAAGAACGAGAGCGCTACTGCCCATTCTGCCAGTAATTCCTCAATAGATTTTAGACTCCCACGGCCAAGTAGGTAAAGGATGACGACAATTATATTTCTATTCTGTCACCGTGTGGGACTCGTCCATATTATACTAATGTGATATTTCAAAGTAGCTATATTTTTTTGTACATAATTTACACAACAATAATATGTAGTAAGTTTACATGGAGACCATAACGCTAACTGAGAGCGATTGACGTGACGCGCATTTTGTACTGTGAAGCAAAACATCAACCAAATCTTCTTTTCTATGATCAAGACAGTGAGAAAAATCTACTTTATCCATGTCCAAGACCAATATGGTGGATGGAAATGGGGAAACGCGTGGAACTGTATATGTATTATAGTAGCTTAAATTAAAAGTAAGTACACTAACCTTCATCTTACGATGCACCTGGTCGAGCTGAACGGGCTCAAGGCGCATACGCTGCGCAATTCGCAGCAGCGGTGTGGTGCCATCAGCGTGACGCGTCAAAGTATCGCCCGCCACTCCGGGATTGCCGCCCACGAAATGCATCTGCACCGCCGCTGAGTCATTCTTTAATGCTAGCAGCCCCTGCCACATCACTGGATAGCGCTGTAAGCACACAATACATTCACTACACAGCACTCATAGCTACGTTGTAGTAGCCTTCCCCTCACGAGACTCTTCGAGCTTATTCAGCACAACACAGGAATCTTATATGCTCTATAGTTGGTAACAAAAGGACAGGCAATTCGTCCTAAATTGTGATAAGTTTATTTAAAGTTTATATATATACACCAGTGCGCCATGATATTCTGGAAACTAAACTCTCTATATATTATATTACATAGACATTCGTGCATGGCCGTGTTTGGAAAATATTTGCGACACTATCAGTAGTCATGCAATAGCACAGACAACTTATACATTTCTACATATTGGTCAACAAATGAAACATGGTCTAACAATTTAAAACAATGAACAAGAGGTGAGTTGATGTGCGTCACAGTGTGATCCCGCATAACTAGAAATATCTACGAAATTTAACTACAACGTCTTAAAATATAGTCGGTCACCTAGACAACAAGCAATCTCACGATTTTGTCCTTGCTGGCGGACTGACCGCACTCAGTCCGGCCGTACGCAGTGACAGCAATACGGCATGTAGCCGCATGGCCGTGAGTGAGTACTTCAGTTACCCAACCGGCGGATTAATCTTTCGGATACCTACCCCCGCAGATTCGTCCCGCCGCACTTCGGGACGTCGCTCCAATGTGGTAGGCCTTATTGCGGGTGGCGGACTGTCCTCGGACCGTCCACCCGCGGCCACGACTAGGGCGGCGTCAGGCGTAGGTACACGCGCCTGAGTCGCCCCGCGCTCCGGCGGCGGGTTGATCGGCGTAGAGGGTTTCCTCCTTGACTGTACATACAATTATCACTGCTGACAGATGTATTTCCATTATCCAAAGGAAAACGGTTTGAATTTTATTATATAATAATTATATAGCAGTCATTGCGATTTTTGAGTAAGTATCTTAATAATTTCTGATGGTTATGCGAGACAGTAAGAATGAACTACAAAGTAAAATATATAAAAATAGTTTTATTTCATATGTAGAAAAACTATTTTGACATTCAATTCACATTCAATATGACAAGAATTTGTTTGAAGAAATCAATATCGCAATAACTTGAAGCTGGCGTTTTCAACTTCAATAACCGATAACCTCATAAATTTATTGTTTATTAATTTCCTTAGAATGTCTAGCGTGGAATTCTTTCCAAATCTAAAAATAAGAATGTTCTTTTTGTAATACATATATATATCATAACATATACCTTATAGTCCGGCCGCTCGAGATTGCGTTTCTGACAGATCGTGATTGAATAATGTAACTTTGAACTGGCGTACTATTTACGGCACAGTTTTAAATATCTAATATTTACCTTACTAACGAGTAATAACATTAAAAATTGAATAATTATGCCAACTTACAATAAATGTATTAATTTTGGGCTAAAATTATTAACAATTACTTAATTAACAAATATAAAAACAATAGTTTTTAAAAGTCAAAACATGCCAAACTGCGCTGTTTCAAGGTTTTGTCAAATGTTTGTTTTTGTAGTGATGGGACAAAATAACGAGACAATTGTAATCGAATATTTTTATAATCTTAATATAATGTCGGTATAATATTAATAAAACGTTATAATTTTATTTTATAATATACTAGCAGACCCGGCCACGCGTTACTGTGGGTTTTTGTTATATTAATTTACAGTAAACTATTTATGCTATTGAATTGTAGCTTATATGATACGTTTGTAGGTTTGACATAGTAGCGCCATCTATTAATTACTTATTCAATCCAGTCAACAGATATCGCCATCTGTTAAAATCGTTTGGAGTTAACAGATAATTATGAATGTCAAATAATAGACAAATAATCTGCAATAAAATAATATTGCGACTATAAATTAAGATGTAAGCTATCCTATCTTTCAAGTTGGTCAAACTGCACATGGTGTGCAAATTTGATTAAAATCGGTTAAGTAGTTTAGGAGTCCATCGCGGACAAACAACGTGACACGTAATTTATATACACGGTGACATTTTTATCGTCTTACAAAAAAAAACCATAAAGTATCCGACCTAAGAAACATATCTAACATATTTAAATGTTCAATAGTGGTAGTTATAAAAAATAATAAAATAAATTAAAGTTAATATTTTGTAACAGCCTGTTTATCATGTTTACATTTTAAACAAAAGAATTCATGCGGAATTTCGTTAGCCAATAGCCAATCATAGCTACCCAGTCCACGGGGACGACTTTTACAAAGCGTATCCTTTCCTTTGTGATGCTCGATTCGCCGCCAATTGTTTTAGTATCCCCACGCGTGCGCAAGGGAGAGGTCAAGCGCATGAACTTACAATTTCTTTACAAGTAATTGCCTATTTCACGACATCGCTGTGTTTGTGTGTGTGTGTTGTTACAAAATGTCTAATAGACATTATCAATACTCGAATATCGAGTAGGTACGAAAAAATGGTGCGTCTGTATGGGATAGCTGGCGACAATTTAAGAGGAGCGAGAAGACTACGCAGCTACCGCGAATATGCAGATGCTTCCCAACCAGACTGCTGTAATTAAGGCGCAGGTGCCGAGGCTCTAAGTGGTTTTGACATCGCCCGATTGATTACGATCAGTTCTATACTACGTCAGACGCATAGGGTCGATGCCACCCTCATTATTCGCTTGAACTCGCAGAGAACATTCTTGAATACTTTGAGCTGCGTCCCCGAAGAAGTACGAGAATGGCTGCAAGACATTTCGGAGTTAGCGAGTTTTATGAATGGAAAGTGTTAATTACGGAAAGTATACATCTTTTTCACTATCAGAATGCTCAGGCGTTATACGGGACAAACCCAAGAACACACATGTCTCTGTTTCGATGGTTAATTGAACATCCGCAACATGCATAATGAACACTGGTGGACTAGGAACCATCCCCATTTGATCAGAGAGTATTCCCATCATCAAATAAGATTTGAGAGAGGTGGTCAACCTCGCAGCGCGGACTTAGCATAGTTAGATTTTTTTATGGTTGCTAATAAAAAGACTTGTTTATATCGAAGAGGCTCGCAATAGAGACCATTCAAAAGAACAAATTATTTCAGCTTTCAATGTGATAGGAAGCGACAAAGTGATACTAAATAAATAAAGACGTAACCTCCAAAAAAGTGCCCGTTTATGCATAGACAAAAAAAAGGGGTGAGTAATTTGAACAAATAATTTCCTTGTGGTGACGGAGTAAGAATAAAATTCTTCACTCCCTATCTTGCCCGTGAATGTCGTAAAAGACGACTATGGGATATAATATGCACATAACATCTGTGCAAGAGAAGGAAAACTCGAAATGAATCCCTATACCAACATATCTCACCGGCATGGTATAGTGGGTCAAATTACCTCCTATTGTGGAGGAGGCCCGAGCCCAGCAATGGGACGTATGTGGGCTGCGATGAATTTGAACAGTTATTTAAATATCAATAGAACGATATTCTTACTTTATTCGCAATTATTTGTAAATAGTGTAAATAGCCGATTCCATTTTTTTCTAAATACACCTGAACCAATTTACTTTATTGAAATAATGATCTAGTAGTAGCCTAGTAGATAACTTATTATCTCTCACTAACACTACATTATTGTATCTGACCGTCCTAAGTGCGTAGAAAGTATTAAGGAAAAAATTGGACTCCGTACTTACTGAATACGTAGTGGTATTTCTGCAAAGGACGTAGGTAGATTATGGTAGGTACTAGCGTTGCGTAATTCAAATCATTTAATTCGAATAACTCGTATAAGACTATTGACTCGTTCATTCGAATCGCCGTTGACCGAAACCGAATCAATTCGTTAACTCGTGTCGTACTTAGGCAGGTAGGTATTCGTAGCGCGGGCGGCCGCGGCGGCGCGACGCGGCGATCAGTCGACTCGGTTTGATAGGACATTCGTTGATTCGTTTTCTATTCGTTGATTCGTTTTCTATTCGTTGATTCGTTTTCTGTTCCTCGTGCGATTTAATATTTTCTTGCTTTTGTTGACTGCTCATTTACGTAATTAAAAATACTAGTTACTAATTATGAGTATACCTGAGACGTATAAAAACGTATTTTTTTTAAAGTTGATTTATCGGGTAATTACTAATTAGAATCAGACTTTATTTAAAAAAGAAGTATTTTTTTGTATATGATTTTATTATTACTTTTTGTTATTTAGTATGCTGATTTTAATCATAATAATAAAAGAGTATTATCATTACCTACGTGTTTAAAAGTCAATATACCTCTAAGTGCCCTTTCCGTAACCAAATACGGAGCATACTGCTTTAACTCAAAATCTCGACTCATTCGTAATGCAAATCGATCCACAAAAAAACCCGCTCGAATAATAATGTAAACGAATTATAACTCGCCAACTCGGCTTCACAGACGGATGACTTGACATACGAGTACGAATTTGACTATAATGCTGACGTGACGAATGTGACGATTCGAATCAATTCGAATTACGATTCAAATCAATAGTAATTTTAATTCGATTGATTCGAATTGAAAAAAAAGCAATTCGTCTCATCGCTAGTAGGTACAATTTTACGAGTTGACAATCGAACTTTTGCTAAGGTTTAATATGAATGATCGACGCGGGCGGCGCGGTAACGTGGTCGCCGCGGTAAAGTACCTAACATAGTAAAACAGCTGTCCTAAGCACTCGCTACATGCTGTTTCCTTACTATTTTAATTAGTAATTATTTATAATCAATTTTATTAAAAAATATTCTAGTAAATATTTTTTTAACCGTCTAATTGTACGAATGTATAGTAGATACTGGATACTTTAATTGACCTGCTTTTGTAAGACGACATAAATGTCACCGTGTATATTAAGATTATCTACTTACTATTTAATAAAGTTAATAATATGACAAAGGTAGGCCCAATCAAAACTTAAGGAAATAAATATCGTGATATCAATCAGATCTATTAAATAATTAAAATAAAATGACTTACTACTTTTTATTACTAGTGAAAAATAGCTGTGTTGGCATTTTTCACTAGTACACACTCAAGCGTCAACGTCGAAAGTGCCAATAGGTAAAGGAACACGACTCAATATGCCACGCTGGTTGTGCGAAGTACGGTTTTGTGGCAAACGGTTTATTGGTTTTTGAGTCAAAAACTACTGCTGACTACCACGAAGAAATGAATGCGACTGATAACGCCCCTAATCATTCGGTGCAATTAAATAAAGCACCTACCAAAGCTAATAAAAAGATGAATCGGTGGCTGCAAAGACGTGGCAATGACGAAAATATGTCTACACTAAAAGCAGAGTTGATGAAATTAGTCAATGACCATAAGCCGGCATAAGTTCGTTATGTTTTAGATGAGCTGGCTTTGGAATACGCTTATTGCGTTCCTCGAATTCCCCCATTCCACTGCCAGTAGAATACCATAGAGCTAATCTGGGCTCAAATTAAAGATTATTCAGCCGGCCATAATACTTCTTCACCGTATAGCATAAAAAAGATGAAGGCACTTTTAAAAAGAACATGCTAAATAATTCCTATAAATTTAACAAAATCTATATTGAATTGAATAAATATGCACAATGAATGCAATAAATAACATTATTAAATATGATGAATGTTATTTATTGTACATCACTAGTTATAACGAATTGACATGTGTCAGGAACGCAATCTCTGAGCGGCCGAAGACCTCAGTGCAAATAGTGCGTACGATTAATAGGGGATTTATTACGTATATAACTTTTATAAACATACGTTCATATAGATTCATATTCATACACGTAAAATAATTTGTGAAATAAAATAAACATTCATTTTCAAATAAGTACTTAATTTTCGTTATTAAATTAAGAAAACAATCTTCCAAATCTATACCAATAAATAAAATTGGAGTGTCTGTTTGTAATGTCAAAATAATAGGCTTTTTTCATGCTCACACGGTTATTTGCACGACACCTATGCCTAAAATAGCAATTAAAAAATTTTTGTCTGTTTGTTCCGGGTAATCTTCAAAACGGCTGGACCGATTTCAAAAATTCTTTCACCAATGGAAAGCTATAATATCAGGGCGTAATCTAGGCTATATTTTATCCCGGTATTCCCACGGGAACGGGAACTACGAGGGTAAAACGACTATAACCTATAACCGAAGCGAAGCGAGGGCGGGTTGCTAGGGGTATATAAAATTGCACGTGAATGTCATCTGGTCGTCTATTACGACGACTAAGAGATTTCTGTTAAAATTTAAATAATGACGATAAAATTTAACTCAATGGAATATTTTGTTTCTATTTAATGGAGTAGCGCAAGCAAATTATATAAAAAGTTTTTTTTTCTGTTTATATATATATATATATATATATATTCCCGTGTATAGAGGTAGCGCAAGTAAATTATATAATTTCCGTGTATATAAAAATTGAAGTTTGATGATGAACCTCTAAAAATTTAAATTTTAAGCTCTCTTTTTAGGGAAATTTTTTTGGATGGAGGTACGCGTGGTTGTGGTGGTGGTATCAGGTTGCACGCCGTCTCTTCCGTCGCCTAAGAAAAAATAAAAAAGTATTATAATGAATCTATTGCCCGTATATATATTTTTAACTAGCAATCCGCCCTCGCTTCGCTTCGGTTATAGGTTATAGTCGTTTTACCCGCGTAGTTCCCGTTCCTGTGGGAATACCGGGATAAAATATAGCCTAGTTTACGCCCTGATATTATAGCTTTCCATTGGTGAAAGAATTTTTGAAATCGGTCCAGCCGTTTTGAAGATTACCCGGAACAAACAGACAGACAGACAGACAAAAATTTTTTAATTACTATTTTAGGCATAGGTGTCGTGCAAATAACTGTGTGAGCATGAAAAAAGCCTATTATTTTGACATTACAAACAGACACTCCAATTTTATTTATTGGTATAGCATATAATGAATATCGTGATTGTAATGGAATACGGATTATATCAAGGCATGAATATGTAGCTGATACACATTCACATTCTAAATGCTTGAAATGTTATTCCGTATAATTCTTGTCCTTGTTTTTTCACGCCTAGAAATTATATATTTTGTCCTCTTTAAACAAAATCGGCAAAAAATATTCTGGCTCATTTCATACAGTTTATTTTCCAAACAGAACAAAAAACTTAATATAAAGCAAGCTTAATATAAAATAAAAAAAATGTACGACTTATTATTGAAAAAATCCTACTTACTGTGTGCCCCTAATAACAATGATGTATGTTATTTAATTATTCACGCCTCATTCTGTGCACGGATAATCATGTTACGATTATGTGTGCACAAAATGATGCGTGAAGAATTACGGTAGGCAGTTTTCACTTGCGTAAATGTACATAAGGAGTACTATATATACTATACAATATTCTAAACCATAATGTAAAAAGAAATGTAAAAGAAAAAGTGCCGAAAGATTACTTTACTGTGTAAAAAAATGAGAAACTAAAAAATGATCAATTACCGAAAAAATCAAACCAAAATCCTCACTTTTGGAAATCCGTTTTAAAAGTGGGTAGGAACCCACTGGACCAACGTGGACTATCGTATAACAATCAATTTCTCACTCGTATTGGTCTTAACGAGAGACGTGTGTCGTCTATCGAAAGACATTGTGTACGTATTGTTCCAATCTAATATATTTCACTAAACGATAACACGAGTTTAATATCTAAGAAAAAAAGAACAAAATTACTTTTTTAGAATTAGCATTTAGCATGCTAGGCTATTTAGAAAAAATATTTGGATGTGGGATTCGCATCCTAAGTCTAGAACGTCCTTTTTACAATGCGTCCACGGTATCGACCGCGATTGGATTTGCCGGCATAACTATCACTAATCGGTTTTCCTACACCACTTTCATTCAGATTTTCGTATAGGTACTACGTGTGGTATGTGTTTGTAAGATAATGGAAAAAACTAAGAAATATTTGTCGTTATTACTTGTTTGTTAGGGGGAAGCAAAAACGCTAAAAAAACTTATAACATCATCGGCATGCATTGCAAAAGTTGTCACTAGGTGCATCGGCTTCGGCTTTACCAAAGGACAGATTCGTACAATCCGTCAGATGCGGATCAGTCTGTACACTTGAATTACTTCTGATAGAAAGAATATTACAGTTCGTTTGAGGCGATGCGTCCGATATTTATGATGCGGCCTTTGTGGAGCAGCTGCCAAAAAGCTAATTTAAAAATAACTAAGAACAAAATAACTAAAAACAACGTAAAAAATAACTAAAAACAACGAAGAAAATAACTAAAAACAACGAACAAAATAACTAAAAACAACGAACTTGTTGTTCACGCACTTCGACGAGCACTAATTTCTAGTTCGTTGCGTTTTTTAAAGTGCGAAATGAAATCACAATAACTTCTATGCGCACTACTATTTACATGGCCTGTAGAATAGCGGTGCCAAAATCAATTAATACTCATGAACCATCACGAAAGACGGAAATATACATCGAAACATGAATTCACAAAGGAAAATTACCATAACAGGATATACTTGAGATTTTTCTTACAATGCGGGGCCCTGAACCGCTTTATAAGGTACAGAATATTCGTACGATTTTGCATCTGCTATGCTACTTTAAAAGTAGCACAAACGATTTATTTGCACAATGCATGGATTGTAGTGGCTTTTTATTGTTCACAGACTTGCGATATTTTTCCCAACAATTTTTTATCGTAGTTTAGGAATATATTAATTAATATACAAGCCTTTATTACGGAAATTTTAATCTGACCGCCTATTATAGATTTCAAAACATCCGTTATAAGTTTAAACATGTAATAAAAAGGTTGTGGAAAGAAATAAAACAGACTTAGCAAAAGAAATAAAATCCAAAATATATTAAAATATAAACTTTTCTCGGCAAAAGAGAAAGAGACAGCATATCCTTAAGTCGTGGCCGGGTCGTAAGAATGATGGAAGAAGCATTATAGAACAACATTGCTCAGACTTCCAAGTCAATCACTTGAAAATTTGAATACTACTAATCCTATGGTGATAATTACATTTTATATAATTACAACTATTTTTTTTTTTAATCGGCTCAGATATAATTATTCTCTTTGTATGAATATCCTCAATTATCGCTATGACTACAAAAAATAAAGTACAGTGGATTTCAGTTAGAACGACGGCGGAGGGACCACTTTAATATCGGCGCTAGATCCGGCAGTCTCTATATCCGAAATAATTTTATTAACATTTTTTCTTTAACAGTAAATGTACGTCTAGGAACCATGTTCATAAGTTTAAGAAACACTGTTTACTTACTGAAAATTGGCTACGTAACTTACTCATAATTTTCACTTCGTGCACATGCTAAGTAATCCTACATATAAACAAAGTAGCATTCGCAGATGGTCAAATACCATCTGCGAATGTAAACAAAGGATAACCCTACACACCAAAAAAGCATTTGACCATCTGCGAATGTGAATTAAGGATAAGAAAGCTTAATATTTAAAGCTTATGAATGAATCTTTGTGCCTTTGCCGACTCAGTCGCAACATCCGCAAGCAATTTGGAATCTGTCCCAAATAGTTCATAAAAACCAGTCGGTATACCCGAATTTGGCGTTACATCCGGAGTCGCTATTGCCGAATGTATTTCCTACAAAAGGATGCTTTAAATTCTAGGGATGTAAGTTCGGCGTCGCTATAACCGAAAAGTCGTTATAACCAAGGTCGTTATAAATGAAATCCACTGTATTAGAACGAAATAGAATATTCACTTACCTTCCCTTTGAATGCAAACTAGTAAAATGTTAAGTGCTATAAAATTGTCACATCTATTCTCTTACAACTAGAGCCGCGTGCCTCATACGATTGCGACTATTCCGATATTCAAGGGCGAATCCTGTCTACATATCTCTCACAAAAACGATAACTCTTCAATAAAGTACAAAAATCATAGTTGCGATAGAGCCCGTCATGAGTGACATGACCCTATCTTGTTGTTGATACTGCGCAAATCATCTAGGTGTGGAGATGGGTAAAACTTTTTAAATACTAACGTAATGCTTATAAAGCCGTTAACCCTAAATTGCAATATTCATCTCTATCATCACTATTAAATACAGAATAGTGTAAACAAAAGTGAACACCGTAGGCACTAACCCGGAGAAGCATTTGTAGCGAATCTGCCTCACGTGGCACCTGAGAGGCGTGCGGCGGGCCAGGTGGAGCGCCAGGCGCAGCACCGGGCGGCAGAGCGCCCGTGAGCCGCGCGGCGGCGTGCGCTGGTGGCGGCGAGCGCCCGCAGTTGACCGCGTACACGGCGACGGGCGCGCGCCGCACCACGCCTTCCCCGCCACGGCGATACGCGTCTGGTGGCTCGGGCTCGCCACCGCGATACACCTGCTCGGCCGCAGGTGAAAGAGCACCGCGGACAGACACTCGCGCAGTTGACGGCGGACGACGAAGCTCTAGCGCTGGTGTAGGCGCTTCAGAGCCCTCTGCCTCGAGTGACCTGCACATTAATGATTATAGGTAGTAAGAACCATGTAAAGAACACATTACTTTAAATAAAAAAACTAAAATTCAAATTCACTTTAAAGATTTAGACGCATAACTTCAATACGAATTGTTATGATTTAGCGTTGGGCCTGTCGCCCTGTCAATGCGTGGCTTTAGAAATTGCCGAGGGTTTTCAATCAATTGTTTTATACCAAACAGTCCAATTTTAAACACAAACGATTATCTAACTACATATATATGATATGTCTGTGGCCTTTTCCGCGCCGTTACGGGGGCGCCGCAGAGATGTTATTCAATCCCTGACAACCCAACGTATGATCATCTATACGTCCTGTCGTTAATCAAGGCGGCAGGAGCTGTTGCGCAAATCGCCGTCTCAAATTCGCTCAGCGTGCTATGGAACGGGCTATGCTCGGGATTTCTCTGCGAGATAGAATCCGAAATACGGAAATCCGCAGAAGAACGGATGTAACCGACATAGCACGAAGAATTAGCACGCTGAAGTGGCTATGGGCAGGCCACATCGCTCGACGAACCGACAACCGCTGGGGAAGAAAGGTTCTCGAGTGGCGGCCACGTATCGGACGACGCAGTGTAGGACGCCCCCGCACTAGGTGGACCGACGACCTGGTGAAAGTTGCTGGGCGTCGTTGGATGCAGGCAGCACAGGACCGCACTTTGTGGCGTAACATGAGGGAGGCCTACGTCCAGCAGTGGACGACGATAGGCTGAAATCATGATGATGATAAAGCTTATTTAAAAAAAGGATATAATTTACTCTTAACCTCTATTTTAGATAATAAAGGAGAATTAACGATATACAAAACCACAGATTACTAGAATCCATTTTGAATAAATATATTGGACAGAGGATGACATCTATCAATATGTTTTTAATACAGTGTGGATTTTTGATTTCCTTAATAACTGACATTAACAGCCATAAATATGTATAATAACCTTGTATAAGGAGAGGGAGTAGCCCGGTTTTCGTGTTGAGTCGCGCGAAAATGTTGTTGATACATCTGATAGTGTTGATGCGAAAAGTGAGGATAAATTCCATCGCCCTGCAAATAAATAAATTTAATTAATAAAATAGTACTTTACAGTTTATACTCGATGTTTACGTCGCTCTTTCATTACAAGAATACAATTTTATTACATTTTGATATACCAACGTAACAGGAAAAGTTTGTTGATGTGCAGGCGGAGGACTTCTCTCTAAACCGGTCGACTGTTCCGGATGGCATGGACATAATTAAATTTATTAACTCTGTTCTTATTATTATTACTAGTCATAATTAAAAAACGATAATTACCATTGGCATTTGGCTCTGAGGACTGATGGACGGTACACTCGCAATAGTAACTCTTGAAGCGGCTCCTGAAATAACAATATCGATCAATTTTTTATATTTTATAGTGTCCGACCGAATGTTCGGTTTCGGTCGAGTTTCGGCAAAAAAACGAATTTCGGTTATGTTTCGGTTTCGGCAGCAAACCTGCCGAAACTACGACCGAAACCGAAACTGCATTCGGGAGTTTCCGCGCTGTGCTCGGGTGTGTTCGGCGCGGTAAATGACATCATTGACATCCAAGCGACGATGACATTTGGTCGCGTCCACGTGCGTAATCATGTCGTAACCTGTTTGTTTGCAGTGCATTTTGTTTGTTGTGAGTTTTCGTGTGTTATGTTTTGAATTCGCTAAGTTTTATCATGTTATATAATATAAGAGTACCTCGAAAAGTAATATAATATAACAAAGGAGTACCTAGATTATAGTAGAATCAAGTTTACTATAAAAAATTAAAAATCTAAATATTTTGTGGTTAATTTAATTTAATTCTTTCGCTAATGCTATATGTAAACAAACATTAGTTAGGTACATGGTATTTACTATAGTGCATAAATAAATAAGTATTAAAGCTACCTATGTAATTTAAAGAAAAAAATTAAAACTGACTGATTATAATACATTTTCTTTATTTTTCTCTGAAAACATGATCCTTATAAGAAAGTTTCGGTTTCGGTTTCGGCCGAAACTGAGACCGTTGCCGAAATTCGGTTTCGGTCGTAAAAACCAGTTTCGGTCGGACACTAATATTTTAAGTTTTGAAATTTGCTACAAACGAATTAAATCAAATACATAAAATAAAAGTATAATGATTATCACAAACTATTTTCGTGTAAAAATTATTTTCGTGTGATAATCATCTCAGCTCATATTCGCCCCACTGTTGTGCTCGAGTCTTCTCTACACTATAAGGAAAATTTACCTACTATACCACACTGTTCTGACGTGTTGGATCTTTTGCATAGATGTTATAAGTACATATATATATATATATATCTTTTACACGTCCTGTAAGATGGGGTGGTAAATTGTATTCTTACTCCGTCACCGCAGGAAATGCTTTCACACGTATGGTAATGGTGTAAGGATATTAAAATACAATTCATTATCTCTTTCTTGCACGGGAGTACCGTTAATGACGATTAAAAGACATAAGCATAACATTATGGTAACAGAAGGAAACGTGTGGTGACGGAGTAAGAATACAAATCACAACTCCCTGTCTTGCACGCGGATGTCGTAAAAGACTACTAAGGGATGTAATACGCATTATAACATCTATGCAAGAGAAAGAAAACTCGAAATAAAACCCTATACCAACCTGTCTGACCAGCATGGTATAGAAAGGTCAGTTACCCTTCTATTGTGAAGGAGGCTCTGGCCCTACAGTAGGATATATGTGTGCTGAAATGATGATGAACAGATGGAAACTATGTAGAATCATATTCCAATTCGTATATATCAGAATGATACATTAGTTCAATTTCCTCCCGTAATGTAGTCTTTCTTCTCCGTGCCTAATGGGGGATGAATATAGGCTAAAACAAGAATACCACAAGGTGCAGTTATAAGTGAAAGAAATTATGTAACTAACCCGGATGGTGTGGCTGTGATTGCGAGCCAGTTACAGCGACCTGCTTGGCGAGGTGATGATCGATTGGAGGGTGCGGCGGATGATGTGCACCACGTGGTAAACTGGCCGTGGCAGCATACGCGCGGAATGGGCGCAATGGTA
Organism: Lymantria dispar; assembly: GCA_032191425.1. Taxonomy (NCBI): domain Eukaryota; kingdom Metazoa; phylum Arthropoda; class Insecta; order Lepidoptera; family Erebidae; genus Lymantria; species Lymantria dispar. Next base: position 17,099,587 of record CM063458.1, read on the forward strand.
CTGCGCCTGCACCCGCACCCACCGCATGGGCCACTTCTCCCTCGCCACGCCCACCTGACGGTTGCATGCCATCCTCTTGAGCCGCAGCCGCAGCAGCCGCGGGCGAACGCGCACGCACTCCGCGAATAAGTACAGGAGTAGCACGGTCGGCGGCACGATGCATAGAGGCCATACAAGGCACGGAAGGCGGCCGATGGGGCAGCGCAGGGGATTGAACACGAACATCTGTTGCCTCGGTAGCTCCAACAGGCACTAATGCACCCGGTACGGCATCGCCTAAGCGCCGTACCAGCGCTGCCTCGCCACCACCTTGCACTGATGATACGGGCAGCAACGGAGGCTCAACAAGCGTTGACGTTTCAGGTAGTATACGTTCGCCGACACCGGTAGCCACAGCCGCCTCAAAAGCACAAGCGAGCTTGGCACTGATTTCAGATATCATCTTCTTAGGAGGTTTCGTTATTGGGGTTGGCGTAGGAGGCAAAACCTGTGACATTGGAGCTGAACGAGGTGATGGGGAGGGTTCAGAATCGTGGGCTATCTGTTCATCAAGGCGTGGAGCCTTAGGATCCTTTGCGCCTTCCTTAGCAAGTCTCTCATCACCACTATCAATAGACGCGTCGGACATAGTTCGATCCCTCGTTCGCTTGACACCTCGTGGTGATTTCCGCGTATCAATTCCTGCCTTATCCTGACTGAATTTGATGCCTGTGTGCCTAGTTGGTTTCTTTTTATTACTTTCTTTGTTGATCTTACCAGGCCCTTTGATTACGTCTTCAATTACATCGTCAACTGTGTTACGCTGAACATCTTTTTCCTGCAGTCTGCGAGATTTTCTAGTGTTTGGTGATGGCGAAATAAACTCTTCATTTTTCTCTTCCTTATTCCTATCGTGAGTAACCTTCATATGATCTTTTGTCGCTATACTCAAAGTTGATGTAGCTATCATATTAGAATGGCCTGAAAGAGGACTCTTAATTGTTAAAATTAACCTAGGACGAGCCTCGGTTTTATTTGGTGAAGTGGTAGCTTCATCGCCGGAATCTTCGTGAAAATCATAAACATCCCCGGGCATTGCACTTGCATTACTATTTACTAAGCTTTTAATTTTTTTGTCCACTCTCGCTCTGCCTCGTCCACGCTTAGAAGTTGTAGCTCCTCTGGATGGTTTCGATATTTGACGTGTCTGAACTCTATCAATGTTTCTATCATTCTTTTTGCCCCTAATATTGCGACCTCCCCTCTTGATATTAACATTTTGTAAAATTTTGTCCGATACCAATATTTCGGAAACACTATCAACATCATTTTCTACTTGAGCATTAACTGGAGCCTGTTTGATATGTGGAGTGCTAGCAAAATTATTTTCAATTTTTAAATCATCTTTTTCATTATCGATTACTTCGTGGTTTTTTTCCTCAAACTTCTGAATACTTTCAACATTCTCATTGCACAAAGAATCTACCTTTTTAATAACCGATTCAATATTAACATCTTTAGCACTCCAAGAATCGCCATCATCATTTTTTAACTGATGATCATTACATTCTGATATGTCTGACGATAAAATAAGAAAATTACATTCTTCATCTTTATCTACAGTATCCAATTTTGATACATTTTCAATTTCCTTCAGACCATTTTCAGCATCTTTGCTATTTATTTCTGCATCTTTAATATTATCTTTTTTTGAACTTGATTCCATTTGTGTATTATCAAGATTAGAATGCATATTATCAGTGACACATAACTGAGTACTGTTGTTATTTTTAACATCTTTTTCCTCCTTAATACTATGAAACTGTGATTGTGTTTTAAATGAATCTATTGTTATATTCGTTTCAGCTTTACTGCACTCTATAGAATTATTTTCAACAGAATTTTGATTCGTAGATGTAAGTAATGTAATATTTTTGCCTATGTTGACTTCTAATTTCTTTTCGGGATCATTTGTAATTTTAATTTCATTTGTATTATCTTTTAAAAGTTCTTCAAAGTCCGTCTCACATTTAGCAATATTTAAAACAGACGATTGTTTAGGCACTACGTCTTTTTCCTCTTTTGCATCAGGTACATTTATTACTAATGTATTAACATCAATTTTTTCTATACCTTTTGGTTCACTATCTAGTATAGTATTTTGTAAAAGCACCGAGGGCTGTGGCTCTATGTCTACTTTATCTACTTTAGGACTGAGCCTAACAGGTATTGACGGACCTGATAATATTGAGGACACGTTTGATATACTAGTAGTAGATATGGAGGGTGAAGTAGATAACTCTAATTTAGTTATAAAAGGAGGTCTGATTGTTGTCATTGAGAATACAGACGGACCTTTTGTTGACACTGGTACTTTATTAGTCTCTAATTCTAAAATGTTATTCAAGGGTACTTGATTTAGTATTCGTTGGGAATTTAATGACTGTATAACATTAGAGTTTTGGCTTCGATTTATCTTAACACTCTCTGGCAAATTACATGTCACAGTTTTTGTGCCAGTCTGTATTATAGACGCAGCAGCAGCAGCATTATTGACTCCAGTCATATGTATAATCGGGGTTGACCCAAAAGATATGTTGCTAATTTGTTCTGACCTCTGTATCTGATTATCCTTTTTATCGTTTAACTGGCTCACGCTATTGATTAGAACCTTATTATTTAAATGAACAGGAGAATTAATATTGCCAACGTGCATAGCATTTTGCATTGATATTAAACGGTTTTGAATCATAGTTGTGGAATTAGAATTGTGTTGTATATTTGCTGGAGATAAAATTATTTTGCTATCGGTTGAGTTTTCCAACAGATTTCTAGGTTCTGTTTTCTTACAATCAACCGATAATTTCTTTTGCTGATGTAATATTGTTGACGGAGATACAGTAATGCCTTTGTTTTGTGGAATTAAATTGTTAACAGTCATTTGCTTTGAAATTGGCGCTAAAACGGGTGTAACAGGTAATCGATTGAAAATAGGTGTCCCTTGTACTAAGACGGAATTGGGTCGATTTGGAGACAACATAGCCCTCGCACCATGAGGCATGTGGACAGCTTGAATCGGACTTAATGGAGGCTGTTGCATTCGCACGACTTTCATTTGACCAGGAGATCGCTGCTGTACTGCGTTAGGTGACACAATACCAACAGAGCTCAAACTTTGGGGTGAAGAACTTAAAATTGCTACATTTGTGAGCCGAGGCGAAGTCATACCTTCGTTTTGAGGATTTGCTTTTGGACTCTGCACTCTAGGATCATTTGACATTCTTGGTGATATTACAATACTTTGTGGTTTTTGGTATAGGATATGTGGTTCTGGAATTTTTATAGTTGGGGGTTGGACGTTTGTAGCCTGTGGACGAATAATTTGATTAATGACTTGATATGAAGTATTCACGCGAGTCGAAGTCATTAAAGGTCTTGTTGAATTATGTATGTCCATATTCGGCGGCTGTGGAGCATCAATCTGAATATTACCAGTAACATGAGTAGATTTAGTATCTTTTTCTCTATTAGATACAACATTCGATTCAATATTTAAAACGGGGTTTTTCAATAACTTTTGATTGCTTAACGTCCATGACGTTATTACAGGTGTTGCGGAGGAGGTTATAAGTTGAATAGGGTTTTCCCTTTTCATTAGATGAATCTTAACATCGCCCTCTCTTATAATATCTTTATTTTTTGACTCAGCTGTAGCTATATCCGTGCTCACATTCTGTATTAAGTTTGGTTTTGTTTGTGTTATTGCTATATTAGAGATATTACTCGTTCTATTTGGTTCACAAACTGGATTGGTAGCTTGGTTGGTAGCAATAATATTTACAGGAAGTTTTTCAATAGCATCTTGAGCTGCTTCATCAGCTTCTTCGGTATCTGTGTCGATAAGTAGTAAATCATTATCTGATACAGGGGTATCCGGTTTTATCTCCATTTCACTAGCATTAAGGTTTTGGACAGCTTGCCTCATTTCTTCTGCATCCTCTTCAGGAATATTGCCGTTATCGATTGTAGTACTTTCGATTTGGATCTCCCGAGTGGAATCATTTTCAGATTCATCATAACTAGAAAAATCATTTGCCTTGCCCCCAAAGCTTTCACCTAGAAGTGCAGCTACTGCATCTTCAGTTTCTTCTTGTGAAATAATAGCACGCGGTTTTTCTTCAGTTTTCTTTTCCATTTTACAGGCTGAAATATCGCTTTCTGAACTTTTCTCAAACACATCCATATCTTTTTCTGAGTTAGTAATATTTCTTACTGCGTCTTTACATAGATCATCGTCGCTATTAAAGCTTGAAATAAAATCATCTTGATTGGGCTTTAATTTTATTGGTATGGGCTGTTTGGGCAAAGGCACGTCACTAACATCGGTTGTTAAAACTGTTTTGTAAGGTGGGGGCATAGGGATTTCTTCAACTTCTATTTCTTTACTGTCAATGTTATTTATTTTATCATCTCCTATAACAATGTTATTTGTATTGATAGTACTAGAATCTGTAGTTTCATCAGACTGTATAACAATCGGAGGACTATCCGTTAACCTGGGTAGGCTGTGATTTAATGAGTGGTCTTCCATTTTAGCAATATGGTTCAAAGCAACTTCATCACTGGGCAAAGGTATGTCGAGTAGCATTGTTTTAGCAGGAATTTCCACAATTTCTTTAACGCGTTGATCATGCAAATCAGTCTTATCATTTTTATCTTCGTGATAATAACTATGGTCTTTACGGCTTTGACGATCTTCCCTACTTTTCTTCTTTTTCTTTCTCCTTTCTTTACACTCTTTCTTTAATTTATCGTGCTTCACAATTTCATTTATTATGTTAGCTTCAATAAATTTTAGCTCATTATGATGTATTTTGTTAAGGCTTTCTGAAAGAGTATCTCCTTTAACACGACTATTATCATCATCGAAAACATCAGCAAAAAGTCGAGCTTCTATTGCTTTACTAACAGCATCAACATCCAAACTGTTTTCATCTTCTTTAAAATGACGTTTCTCTCTACGTTTTTTCTCCTTTTTGCGCCTATTATCATCCTTCTCTTTTAACTTAAATTCAGTGTTATTCATGCTAAACACTGACTCTACGTCATTAGAACAATATTCCGTTTTCTGAGTTAACTCTGCCCGTGTTTCTCTATCTGATTCATCTGATAATGGCCCAAAAATATCTTCCATTTTCCCTTCCTTCTTAATAGTACTAACAATGTTTTCAGATGTTATATCAAAGCTATTAATTAATAATTTCCTTTCTTTCTTCAATTTATTTTTTTCGTCGCGAGTTTCATCAGTTTCAACACTATCACGTAATTTATCTTTTCGTTTCTCCTTTTTGTTATTATGACGCTGCTGTTTATCATTTTTAAGTTTAATTTCTCCATCCAGTTCACTGGTGTCAACTTTAATATCTTCGTCAGAATAGGCAGATTTATGTTTTCTCTGTCTTTTCTTATGTTTTCGGCAAATTTCTCCAGCCATTTTATTTGATATAGATTCATTTTCGGAAGAAAAGTCATGTGACATTGCTTTCACAAAATTAGATTTGAATCCATTATCATTCCCAATTCCTAATTTCATTTTACTATCATCACTGTCACTCTTTCCAAATAAATTCAATATAGAACTTTTTTTGCCGTTGTTTTCCACGTCTTTAATTACGTTATTTTTTAATATTTGCATAGACTCCAAATCCGAATGTAATTCTTTCTTGATATTATCGAGGAAATTAGGGCTCTTGCTGAGACTTCTTTTAGAAATTTCATCATCTGATGAATCTGACATTATACGAGTTCTGGAATTTTTACGAGAGAGTTTATTACGTGGATCTTCGTCGTTTGTACTAACGTCAAAAAATTCATCCATTTTAGTATGCTCGTAATCCAATACATGCATCTTATCTCTTTTTTTTGTATGAAGAACCATATTGTCGTCTTCAGATGAATTATCTATAGACGACTTTTGGTGTTTCTTTCTATCCACATCTGAATCACTATCTTCGTCCCAACTAGATCTTTTCTTTTCCTCTCGTTTCGCACGGCTTTGTTTTAACTGACTAAATTTAGCTTTGATTTTTTCTTGTCGCTTCTCTTCTTCCTGTTTTTGCATATTTTTACACGAACGAGCTTTAACTTTATCATACATAGATATGTACGTAGGGCCATCGTCAATGATGTCAAAAATCGAATGTTTTTTGGGTTCATCTGAATCAGAACTATCACTACTGTGTACGAGCTTACGATTTTTTCGTTTATTATGTTCTATTTTTTCGTCTCTACTTTTACGATCTGTGGACATTCTCTTTTCACGAGCTGTTTCTTTCTTTTTATCATCACACTTTTGTTTTTTATCGTCTTTAATTTTACCTATGAATTCTCCTTGCTGAAAAGCATCTTGTTGCATTTGAAGTTCCTGAATTTGTTGTAATTGTTGAATACGCTTCTTTTCCTTCATCTCTTTTCTGAGTGCCCTTTGTCTTTCATCTTCTTCACTTGACCTTAATTCTAACGTAGCAAGAAAATCCAGATCATTCCGTAATCCTTCCGAAGGGGTATCGACGTTGTATTTTACATCAACTTCATCTTTGGGACTTTTTTTCAGTGATTTTGTTTTATCATTATTTTTAAGATCTTTATAATCGCTTCGTTCATTTTCTTTACCCTCGGTATACGTGTCATCTGGTGGTTTAACTTGATTTTTTTTATCATCTTTAGTTTTACTTTCTATTATTTTAGCAAAATGCCCTTTACTAAACTTAGTTGTTTTATGCCTAATTTCTGTGCGAGAATCTTTAGAATCTCTTCTATCAGATATTTTAGCATCGTTACGACACTTCTTAGTGTCATCATTAAAAGAATCAAGACTATCTTGAGAAGACATTCTGCGTTTATGTCCAATATTAGAAGGTAAACTTGAACATGAACTTAATCGCTCTTTACGTTTGGTATCAACGCTAGGTGAATCGAGGGAATAATGTCTTTGTTTCTCCGTAATATCTGATTTAGATTTTAAGTTCTGTTCTTGGATGGTATCCACCTTGTTTTTAATATATGCAACAGGGTCCTTTTCATCTTTAATATCCGTTTTAATCACTGTTGATATGAAGTTCTTGTCGTTTTCATGTTTAGGAAATGAATGAGAATGCCTGGATTTTAATTTTGTTTCGTCTTTATTGTCGTTATTATCGATCTCTTTTACTTTAGTTGAATCATGTGACGTTCTAGACGTTGATGAATCAGTAGAATCTTTGCGACATAATTCCCTTGTGCTTTCATCTCTCGAAGATTTGCGATGTTTTATAGATTCTGATTCCTTTTTCATTTCTTTTTTGAAATCATTATCTTTTTTCACTCTCTCATATTTGTGTTTATCATCTTTTTTCGTTTTATGAATTAGCAAATCGATGTCAAGCAGGTCTATTCTTTTATCTTTCTCGTTTTTATCTTTTTTATGAGATTCATACTTTGTTGGCTTTTCTTCTATGTGTTTTGTTTTGTCTACATCTTTATCAATTTTGTCTTTAATGATTTTTTCTGTGTCTCTTTCTATTTTTATTTTGTCAACTTTATCAGAATGCACCTTCTCAATGTCTTCTTTCAACTTTTTGTCCTTATCTACATGCTTATCAAATTTATTTTTCGGTTTCTCCTTATCATATTCATGTTTATCTTTTTCAATTTTCTCTCTGCTCTGTTTCAATTTATCACGGTCTGTTCTACTACGCTCGTCATGATGTTTATCACCGTCTGGCGTTTTCTTAACCAGTGGCAAAGTAAATTTTTCTTTTAAGAATGTTTTATCGAATATTATATTCTCTTTTTCAATTTTCACAGGGTGGTAACTGTGTTTGTCTTTGAGAGTATTTGCAGGGTCATTTAATATATTTTGATTTATTATTAAGTCTGACTTAAACATGGAATTTATATGATTTTCTTGCATTTCATACTCACTTAATTCCTTAGCGATATTATTTTCTATAGTATCTTTACTATCTGTTTGACTAAATAGATCAAATTTACTTTCACTATTTGTGTTTACTCTATGCTCTTGCTTAGTAAATTCTGATTTAATCTCGCGATCCTTAAAGGTTTTAATTTTTTTATCCAGCTGTGCATCAAATTCGTGTTTTTGGGCTTCATAATTCTCCACTTGCTTTAATAGCATATCCATGACATCACGTGCGGTGCTGTCTTCAGCTTGAAAAACTAAAGGATCAAAGCGTCGATCGTTGGGCCTAAACACTTCATCTCTATCAACAGTTATATTTGTCGGTAACTTATTTTCAGTGCATTCTATTTGCGTTCTAATATTGATGGAATTATTGAAATAATTTCCAATTTTGTCATGTGAAACGGTCTCTTCGTCAATATTTTTTTTCTTAACATCAGTCACTATGGAATTAACATTTTCCATGAGCCCGGTAAAGTCTTCTACAGTTCGCCTGTCGCACGGTTTCGCATTATTTTCTTGTTCAAAATTTGACTGTACATCTGACTGCTCATGTTCGATGATATCAGGCGTTCGTGGGCATGCACGGGGTTCATCAGGCGGTGTTGATGGTGGCGGCGGTGGTGGTGGATGCGCCGGAAAAGGGTAACGAAGCGCACGTGGCGTACAGGGCTGTGAAGACGCTCGCGGACTTCCGACTGGACTAGGCACGCGGGTTGCACCTTCCAGTCGTTCTGAGTCCTCATCAAACACCGACCGTTTTGCAAGTAACGATCGAACAACTTCAGAAGGCTTTACCTCATTGATGTCTATTTCGAGCAAACGATGTCGCAGTCTCGTCCGATCAGGTGCGTCAGTTAAATTACGCGACCCATTCAGTTTCTCATCTAAACTACGAATCCGTTCTTCCAGCGATGGAGAATGTGGAGCCGAGCCTCCACTAGAAGACGATATAGAAGGTGGACGCGGCGGTGAATCAGGCGCTGGAGCGGGTGCTGGTCTTGGCGCGGGTGGCACAGTTCGCAACAGTTGCACGGCGAACTTCGGTAGTGGCAGGCTCATCGGAAGTGGAGGCCGTTCCCTAGGAATACGACGTGGCTCAGTTGGCGGTGCATCGAGCTCATCTCGTAACGGGGTGCCAGCACGTGAATGTGAACCAGATCCATCACGACGTCGCCTATGCTTGCGTCGCAGCCCGTGTCGCTCTCCGCCGCGAGAACCAGAACGCGACCGTCTTGCGCCTGCACTACGATGTCTTTCCTAAAAGAAATAAAACAAAGACAAATAAAGTAATAGAAAAGATGTTCTTTTGTATGTAGGTTTAATTTAGTTTGAAGTAGAGGTAAAAGCCGCGTCTACGTCCACCCTGCGCGCCACAGACTTACATATACCTATAGTTGCGGCACGCTATGATGGCCGTTTTGACATATTACAATAGTGATGTGAAATGTCGATTTATTTTCGAAAAAAATATAGTTAATGTAATCTACAAGTTTTTATTGCAAGTAGTACCTGATTAAAAAGATTAAATAAAACAAAAATATAAATGCTTACTTAATATATTTGAACGATCTGAATATTGGAATGAAAATGAATATACGTACTTATATGCACATGAAACAAATTAATACATAAAGAGACCAAAACAAGGTGCTACAAAAGGCTATATTTAATCAGATTCGTCCATACTGCTATTTTCACTGTCGTCACGGCTATCGACACCTACATTAATTAATTATAAGTACGTTTTCTCAAATATTATCTATGTTCACATCTCTTTCATAATTTTTCCTTATTAATTTAACAGTTCGTCACATTTTTCATAACCTTTTCCCAGTCTCCTTTAGTCACATGTTTACAAGCTTCTTCTAATATTTTAACGTCTTTGTTGTCATAAATAGGAGTTCTGTATTGTGTCTTGCAGCATATCCCTTAATTTGAGCCCACACCAACTCCATTGCATTATATTCACAATAGTAGGGCCCCTTCATTTTGAGATTCACGATTGAAATAGTTACGAACTCGCGCATCTGACTGATTAAAACAGTTCTCTGCGTACGTTCGACCATATCGACGAAATCCACAATAAAAGGCATAAACAGAGTCCAAATTAACGAACAGTACTGCAGTATCAAGATCCGAAATCCAAAGCCAGGTCAAAACTATATCACAATCGCAGTGCACTCACAGTTTGTACTTTTCGAAACAATGTCAAGTCGAAACTGCTTTGTTTTACATAGAGCATTGACGCGAGTTTGCCGGAGGTAGTACAGCGATCCAATGTGACGACGTATTAAATTTCATTTTTTTAAACTTTGAATTTGGTAAACAAATGCCGAGTTGTGTGGTAAATAAGTACACCAATAATTATAATCTTATAAAAATAAAAAAATTATGTTCGTGGGACCCTAATATATGTAGTTTAAAAATCAATGTAATAAATAAATTTTGTGTCCTAAAATAATGATTGGATAAATTTTATGACTAACTGCACGTCACTATTGACAATAAAGAACAGCAATTTGCTCCTTCAAATGTAATTACTATAAATACGAAACTAACTTCATGAGTGGACAAACGTCAAAACGGCCATCATAGCGTGCCGGTAGTATAATAGGTGCTTAATAGCGTTTTACTCGAAACGATTTTATTGTGAGGATTAGTGTTGCCCAAATGCAAGACCAAGACGAGACTTGGACCGGTCTTGGTCTTGCAATATCACACCTGGTCTCGTCTTGGTCTTGCGCACCCGAGTCTTAGTCTTGGTCTTGGTCTTGCGCACCCGAGTCTTGGTATTGCAGCAAGTCTCGCAAAGTTTTGCAGTTAGAATAACGTAACAGTAATTTATCATGGCAATGAAAAATCCAACTAAATTAATCAAATATCCTATCCTATCTATCCATCTGCTAGCCTATAGTTCACTATTGAATACAATACTTACCACTGGAGAAAATTACTCTTCTATTCCCCTGGTGTTCCATTAGACAGCGTTACTACTCTTATGACAGGACTTTCGACCCTATTTTCTTAAGACGTCACCACACGAGGCAGTTGATACAATAAATTTTATGTCATTTTATAATCAATGCGATATTTTACAATTAATGCGATTGTTTATATTCCCCTTCAAGTGGTATGTATCTATTGTATTTCCAGTTTAGTTACTGATACTCTGGATACTTGAAAAAACCTGTTGCTCTATTGTCTATATAAATACTTTGGCCGATGGATCCATGTAGCTCTTAATATACTATTTATTCAAGAACATATAAAACTGATTTAAAATTTTATGGTTTTAATACTTGTAAAATGTATGATATTCGTCGTCAAGGAAAATAGCGCTGGGAGCAACGCTTCATGTACTGCCTGATGGTGATCGTACTCTGTCCCTACATGGACATTTATATAGATTAATTGTAGGCATATTTCTATGTCCAACAGTGAACGTCGTTGGGCTAATGAATAAACGGATATATAAATATGTATAACGGGCAAGAGTACTCTCGTGATTACGGTATTTTTGTCCTTAAGCCTTTCCGAAGAGTAATTCTGAAAAGCCAACACCAACATTGGGAATCGATTGGCCAATAGATGGGAATCGATTGGCCAATAGATGGATATCTCAAGACTGATTTGACTTGCCGTGTAGTGACGGAGTAAGAATATAATTCATCACCCCCTATTTTACCCGTGACTGCGAACCCACGACTAAGGGCTATAATATATAACATCGGTGCAAGAGAAGGAAAACTTGACATGTATGACCTGTAACAACACGGCCGATCACCGTGGCGATTCCCCTCCGGCCACGGTCGATTCTCCTCCTGTTATGTAGAAGACACGAGCTCAACCGTATATAAGCTGAAATGGTGATTTGAATTAAATGCAAGACCGCGAGACTCTTGCAGGCCCAGTCTTGGTCTTGCTCAAGTCTTGCAGGGCCAGTCTTGGTCTTGATCTTGCAAAAATTAAGCGGTCTTGGTCTTGGTCTCGGTCTCGCATTTCTCGCAAGACCAAGACCGCAAGACCAAGACTTTTTTGGGCAACACTAGTTAGGATAGTATCATAATTGCCACGCTTGGCAGACGGGTTGGCAATCACGGTGACGTATTATACATTTTGCAAAAGAGTCCAGTCTGCTAGTGAGACCCTTAATCGATTATTACGCTTCCCACGGCTAATTAAGGGATGGCACCAATTGTATTCTTACCCCGTCGCCACACGGAGATGAAAAGAATTAGTTAAATAATGTAAACTGTGAATGGAGAAAGATTTTTTTATTTAGACCAATTTTAATATATTTATGGCTTATAATTTGTAATGCAGAGGCATCCACATAAAAAGGTAGGTATATGCTGCCACGGACTTTTATTTAGAACTAACCAAGATAAACAATTTGTGTGGTAACAAAGTAAGAATACCATTCACCGGCCCTATCTTGCCCATGGGTGTCGTAAAAGACGACTAATGTGTTCAATATGGATATAACATCAATGCAAAAGAGGAGAAAACTCAAACCCTATACCAACCCGTCTGACCAGCGTGGTATAGCAGGTCAATTTTCTATCGTGGAATAGGCTTGATCGAGCCCAAATGATGAAATGAAGACAAACAATCCCACGGTACTTTTAACTTTGTATGACCCCAGCAGTTTAGGCAGCACACGCCAAAAGAGGAAAGATTTGTTTGTTTGTTTGTATTGAATAGGCTCCAAAACTACTGGCCCGATTTCAAAAATTCTTTCACCAATGGAAAGCTATAATATCAGGGAGTAACATAGGCTATATTTTATCCCGGTATTCCCACGGGAACGGGAGCTAGACGAGTAAGACGACTGAAAGCGACGTGAGGGTGGGTTGCTAGTATACAGGGTGTATCAGGTTATGGGACAACTGGTAAAAAGGGGGCTAGGCAATGGTGGTAGGAACCCATGAAAAATTAGAACAAAATTAGAAAAAAATAAGAACTCTGATCAAAGAACACATAGCTGATGTGAAGCACCGCCGTCACACTAAGTCTGCAGTCTGTGAACATAGGCCCGCGCCCGCCATAACATTAGGTTTGATAAACCACAAGTCCTCGCAAAAGAACACCGATTCCTGCCTAGAACGGTACGCGAGGCTATTGAAATCAAAAAACACAAAAATTTCAATAGAGAGGATGGCTGGGTATTACCATCAAGCTGGGATCCTGTTATAAACATAATTAAAAATAAATCCAAAAAGACCACCACAAGACTGCATAACACTGTGAGCACTTATTGTATAGATTTGACCCACAATAATAATAGTTAAAGATAATTTTATAAATCAAAAACCTTTTAGTAAGACAAAGTAAGCCGCATCTAAAAATAAAAATCAATATTAATTTAGCATCATGTCCCCTGAGTTTTCTTGCCGGATCTTTCTCAGTGTGGCCGCGTTCCGATCCGGTGGTAGTATATTAGTTTTGTTAGTTTTAAATCAACAAATTGTAACAATAATTGCTACAAATTTAATAATTAATAATTACTAACCATAAACAATACAATTTTTTTCATATAGAATCATTCTCTTCTTACACTGGCAATAAATTTGTACTAAAATGTGGGTCAAAATTTAATAAATTTAGAACTAATTTTCTGTATCGGGTAGATAATTATAAATGTCTGTAATAACGATGACTTGTTGGACGTGAGACACCTTAGTCCGCTCGTGACCATGAATGCTGCAAAGTGTTCGAAACGTCGGGCAATCATAAATCAAATACAACGCGATATAATCCGTAAAAGTAGTTTTATTTACAATCACTAAAACTTTTATGTTATATTGTTTTTTGTGTAATGTACATTCTAATTACGATCTATGACCGTTAAACTACAACATACTCGAACAGTTGCCCCATAACCTGATACACCCTGTATTATAAATTCAACTGTGGACATTGAAAGACTGATGGAATATAGATAATATAATTCTAAATTGTTTTACTAACAACCACACGCAGTAAACGTCTTTGCCTTCAATTTAGCTTCCATCGTTTTTGGTTCTGTTTGTCCATTCAGACAGGCAATGAGAATAAAGCTCATACAGCTAAAGCTTCCATAGAGTATATCCTTTACAGTAAACTTTTGAAACAAGCTAAGCAAGAATGACAGTTATTACATAATGTCCTTAGCTATCACAAAAGATGGTAATTAATCCTCACCTTAGAATGTTTCCGATCCTCTGGACTGGAGTCTCGGCGATGGCGTCTCGCTCGGTGTGGCGACACTACAACAGACTGCAACCGTTCCTCATATGCTGTATCCTCTGGTTGCGGACTTGAACCCACTTCATCATATACCCTATGACAATAAACAAAAAAATAAATTTGTACTATTCTTCAGTCAAATTGAAGGAGGAATGAGCCTAGTAATCAATGAGACTTTGATGTTGAAAACCTTTTATGTGACAGTTCATTATAAACATTTCAGTATAAAATTATTATAAAAGTTCTATTCTGCTCTGGACTCCAATTTCCTTAACCTGGGCAAAACTACACGGTACGAACGGTTACACGGATATACTACACGGTCGAATCAGAGTGATTCGACATAATCAATTGACTTTTTGAACAGTGCCGGAAATTAACCTATTGGATACAAAACAAAAAACAGACTGTTCAACAATGTAACCTTTAGAAGTGGCACCCCACGCATGTTTAGCTTGCTTTAACGAAAAGAAAGCGTAGGCAATCCATAGCTTAAAGAGCATGGAATAAAAAAGCGAGTCCTCCGTCGCTCAGGACGCCTGGCAGATGTGAAACAACGAAATTATTTTGTACAACTACATATATATGCATAAAAGAACAGATTACGACAGAAACTAATATGGCATAAAGTATTAATCAAATATTAGGTTTTTTTTCAAACAATGATGATTTTTATTCAATTAACATTTATTTTCATTAGTATTCACTATAGGTATGCCAGCTCAGTGCGGCGAGAGAGATAGCGCACAGGCGCTTACGCACATCGCGTCGCTCCGTCTCACTCACACACTACTACGTATAGACTACGTATGTGCATATATATATATATATATAGAGTGGCGTTAACGCCACGCTACTACAATCAGGTTTACCCTCGCATATTCCGTCATATAGCGTGACGTCGTAACGCCACGAGCTGTTTTCGCCACGCCTACGATTAAGTTCACCCTCGCCTATAGTTGTTTCACATCGAAAGCAATAGTATCCTATTGGAAAGACCTAAAGACTGTCACTAATACTGAGATATCAGGTTTATTAACAAGCCTTTGTTGTTTGTGGTAAGGTTGAAAAGCACACATAAAGCAAATGTACATGATTTTTGAAAACGAAATCAACTACCGCTTGCAGAACTTGCAAAAGCTATAAACAATCTATTAAAAAAAAGAATACGATTTTTGCCTATAGGTATCGCAAAAAGCAATTTAGACTTGATATGTAATAAAAAAAGGTGAAAATATTTTATTTTCCAACGAGAATTTATTCTCAATCCCTTCAATATATATATATATATATGTTGTTTGACAATTATCGCGCTTGCATTGTTCATGTTCAAGTAGAAACAAGTTAACAAATATGTGTCCTGATTCCTGTGGATGAGTGAGTGAATGGCCTAAGATATTTCAACCATTCATTTTTATATTTAATTAGCTTAAATATTTTTTATTCGATCGTGTGTCCACTGCACCAATCTCCGTGGTTTAGTCCAGTGCGACATCACGGCGCCGCCACCTTGGTAAACAACTTTCAAACGTGTACCGCATTGCCGGTACATTGGTCACAATCTCGGCACAATTTCAGTGGTAGTGATGATATACTCTGAACTTCGACTGTCGAGATGGCGGCGCTTGGGCGACCAGCTTACAGTAAATAAGCAGCTATAATAAATGAATGTTACAACCTAGTAGCCGTTATTGGACGTCATTTATGGACATCCTGAATATGCACTAACTTCAAATTAATCGGAATAATGGATATTTTAAGTCATTTATATCATAAAATAAAAACGTTTGAATTTAACTCCATTCCTACATCGTAAAATTAAAATATTTGGGCATATGAGTTACCTGTAACGTCGGTCCGCAGCATAGTCCGTTGGATCATAGTGATCCAACGTGGAATAGCGAGGAGTTCTAGAAGAACTACGTCCGTAACTGGAGGCTCGTGATCGCGAAGTACATGTGTCATACCTACCGAAAAAAAAACTTCTAAAGATGACTAAGATATATAAGCATCTAGGAAAGCTAAGTTCGAAAAAGACCTTTAGATTTATAACCTTTTTTTTCGGGGACAGGATGGCATGACCAAACCCAACCCAATCCGTCGGGGGGGACCGACTTTGTTTTCAAACTCTTACCCTAACTCAAAAAAATAAGTACTAAAAACACAAAGCTACGATGATTAAATACGTATATGCAATACTATCAATGTGTCCATTATGTGAATGCGGAGCGCACATAGAGCTACATTATAAGAAAAATCTTTATCCAAAATATGGGGGTATGTTAAGTCCATATAGATCCAATCATTTTTTGTTTACAAATATCAGGAATGTGAACGCTGTCTGTAACAGTATCTATATATTAATACGTGAAGCAAACACTTTGTACCCCTTTACGAAAATTACGTGGATGGACAAATATGAAATTTGACACAGTTGATGTATATAATGAGAAGTGCATAAAACTGAAATTTCATATAATAATGGATTAGAAATGCATTAAATTAATTAAAAAAGGCATTACGCACACTACAACGCAATCGCTACACACACACACACACACACACACGTATGCGTGTGTTGCGTAGCAACGCTTATACACTTTTGTTTACGGTTAAAATCTCTGGTCGAACTTAATGTCAAACAATCATAATTATGACGAGAATGTCTAATAGACATTTGTGCTTATATATTAGTTATTAGTGAAATACAGCTTGCTCAATTTACAATTATACATAAATACAATTAAAAGAAAATTGTGTAGCAGAAAAATTAACTAAAATGAATTATGGCCGAATTTCGACCACACGACGACCACTAATTATTTTAATCTTACAATAAATTTTTGAAGCATTTGGTAACTAAAGTATGCTTGTATTATTATCGCTATGGCTACGCGATTTAAAAAATAACTAGAAATTATATTCATACATGAGTAAACGAGACATTGTCATAATTTCAATCTAAAACTATGGTTTCGTCTTAAAGTTTCAAATAGCAGTATATATTACTGCTAGCCGTCCTAACACACACTATTCACATCGCCTATTCACACACTATTCTGAACAAATAAAAAAATATACAGGGTGACTGGTAAAATATTGTACATATTGAAGGAGGCTATTCAGTTCTCGATTCTGATACCGAATATACATAAAAAATGGGTCTTAAATTTTTAACTAATTATGCTATAAAAATATATATTTACGGACACCTCCGATCCATGCACTTGTACTAAAAAGTTCGCGTGATATTGAACTAGTTATAACATGTAGGTAAATATTGCTACGGACAGCATGTTGTATGTCGAGTCGAGCCAATCAGCGCACACGCCGACCCCCCTTGTACCTCTTGCGTCGTAAGTGAATCCTTAAATAACCTAAAATAGGCACTTAATCGTTAGTCGCGCGCGATGACGCATAATAGTGTATAGTGTATAATAGTGCATTTCTAATTCTTACGTAGTTGTGCTCGCTGGATTGTCTTGCATGCACGTTCGTTATTATTTTTTGATATCATGTCACAACAATTTTCGAATCGTGCGTATACGGAGGTGGTAGCTCCATCTTCGTTGATGGCATCTTGTCGTGATAATGTCACAAGTGCCATACGCACGTACGCTGAAAGGACAGGGAACTACCTTCCCACGCTACAATAGTGCAGGATACGCAACGGTTACTAATTATGGCTCATTTCATAGTCTGCGTCACGCTCAAGGACGGGGCCGAAACAGCTTTGCAGTAAGCCTTTAAGGAGATATCTTGCAGTTCTTCCAAGAGGAACCTCAAGCTAGCACAAGAGGAGCCGCTCTACGATTTAACGTACATCATAAAACTGGAACATTATAAATAGTGATGCATGTCACACGCATACCATTTTTAACGTGTTCAAGACTTTGGTGATCGGGACTATGCCCCTAGTGCAATTTTGTCAATGGTTACTGCTTAACGTAAACAAAAATATTTTATGAACAGACGAAGCCCTAATTACCCGTGTCGGATTGTACAAAGTTTATAATGAACATTGGTTTCGGGTTCATTGGGCATATGTAAATCCACATAAAACTAGAAAGTCTATTAGTCTAGTGTTTTGTACTTGGGAGCCTTAGGACCACTAAGGCTTCCAATTATGAAAAGAAAGCTATGTTGTAGGTATTGTTTTTAGACTGGACGTCGCGGCAGATCTGGGTTAAAGCTAGGCAAACCTATTGTTTTGATAAGAAACAAATCACTTTATCTCGGGATTGGCAAGAGCTATGAGTCTACAATTAACTTTAATGTTTTTATGACATTATTCCTACACCTAGTTTAGTAATTCTAGTAATAAATATCCAAATTGCGTTAAAAACAGAAATTAGCCAAGTGTGTAACCTTGACAACCGTGCTAACTAAATTAGACTAACTCGAAAGCTATTATCCGCGCGGTGACCATCTTTTTGGGAATCTTGCAACGCTAATATGGTTGATGTAAACATCAACGGCACTATTAACTACATAGTAAACTATGTAATGAATTAATAGTGCCTTCTTTTTACATCTTTATTGGTTACATGTGACCCTTTTCTATCGTTTCCTTCAATATATACAATCTTTTACCAGTCATACTTTATATTACTTTATTTAATTTAATTAACTACCGGAATCTAAAAGAACTCAGATTAGCTAAATAATTTTCAATCCACCTGAACATAAACAATAAAATCGGTCCCAGCCTTTAGAAGGGCTTCAGTCGCATACATACATACATATTATAAAGGGTTTTTCAACAAGAACTTTGTTTTCTAAAACAAAATAAAACAAGAAATTTAGATGAAGATGATTAAAATTTTTATTGTATTACGAAGAGAAAAGTTCGGCAATTATGAATGAAAAATGATATCTGGCAAATGTCCACCACGACCACGCTGACAGATGTCGATTCTTTCATCAAAGTTTTTAATCACTTTTTGGCAAAATGGCGGGTCTATTTCGTTAATCACATCATGGATTTTGAGTTTTAAGGCTGCAATCGATTCGATTGGCTCCGTATAGACTCTGTCCTTAACATAGCCCCACAAAAAATAATCTAGTGGTGTTAAATCACACGATCTGGCTGGCCACATAACAAGCTGATTTTCGTGAAATTATGCGATTGGGAAATTTGGTTTGCAATAAATTTATCGTTTCATTGGATGTGTGACATGTGGCACCGTCCTGTTGAAACCACATGTCACTGATATCCACGTCATCAATAATAGGCCAAAATTGAGTTGTTAACATCTCGCGATAGCGTGATCCATTGACCGTTACCGCATTTCCAGCCTCATCTTCAAAAAAAACGGCCCAATCACGCCTCCAGACCACATAGCGCACCATACAGTGACACGTTGAGCATGCAAAGGCTTCTCAATAATCGCGCTAGGATTTTCAGAAGCCCAAATGCGGCAATTTTGCTTGTTGACATACTCTGACAAGTGAAAATGGGCTTCGTCTGAAAAAATGATTTTTTCAGAAAAACCAGCGGGTTGTTCCTGAATGAATTGAGCGAATCTACGGCGATGTGAATGGTCGGTCGGCTTCAATTCCTGCACCAGTTGAACCTTGTAAGGCTTCAAAGCCAAATCCTTACACAAAATTCGCCATGTGGTGGTTTTGGATAACCCCAATTGTTGAGATCGTCGAGGAATTGACAAATTCAGATCTTCTTCAACACTGGCTCACGGCTGCGATGTTTTCAGTTTAACGACTCGGTCGAACACGCGTTGGTGTTGGCATATTTTGTATCGAGCCTGTCGACTCAAATTTAACGACCAAATTCTTAATAGCGGTCTTAGGACGATTATGTTGTCCGAAAATATCACGAATTTTACGAAATGTAACTTTAACAGAACCACCATTTTCATAGTGGATTTTAATTATGTTGATGCCATTTTCGAGCGAAATTGAATTCATTGTAACAATTGCCAATGCATCTACTACGAATACGTCTAAAAACTTAATGTCAAAACTATCATGTGGTTGGTGTTGCCACAATCGAAAAACAAAGTTCTTGTTGAAAATCCCTTTATTATATAAAGGTTATAAGTAAGACTGCTTATTCTTCGCGCAGATAAAATAATTCTGAATTTATTCGAATCTGTATATGAATTAAGTGGAATAGTATACAAACCGAATAGGTTCATGTCGTGTTGAAGGCATGTAACGAGTTGTAGCTAAATCACCAGTCAGTCTTTCAGAGCCTGTCAAGGCTGCCGTACCGCCGTGTTTCTCCAATTGTTCATAAAACGCCTCCTGTTTCAAAAATACGATATTAATAAAGTAACAGTAGTAGACGTAACGTGAATTTATATTACACGATTAGACGTAATATAGCTATGTAAGCAATAAAAAACTTGGTAGCGGGAAATAAGGGAATTTTTTGCCTGTCGTTAAGTGATGGAGTAAGAATACAATTCAAACGTGCCCAAATCGAAATTAGTAACTGTGAGTCGAATATGTGTGATGGATTTAACTCCTAAGTTTCACATAAGGCAACAGGTTATGCAATTTCTTTAATTTTGCACTTCTTTCTTTGTGAAGTAGTACTTGTAGTATAGATGAAGAAATTTTTAGGGCGGCAGGGTGGCAAGATCGTGATTGTATGAAGTGGATAACCTGACACTCGCGCGAGGCATAATCTACGCAGAGGCGGGGATGGTCGGGCTCGGTGGCGGACACGGCGGCCGCCACGCGTCGCAGTTCACGTACCGCCGCACCCGCTGCCGCCGCCTGCTCGAAATGTACCAGCGCCGCACCCGCTGCGCGATCCACGCACACCGACGTGGCACCACCACACCGCGATACCGCGCTCAGCACCTGCCGCACATATATCTTTTACACGCACAATCTAATATGTTTACACATTTCAACAACAACTACTCATCTCTATTTCATATATGCAAATAAGAATAATCTAGTTTCACACGTAAATAAAATATACGGATATAAGCCGACTAGAGATTTTCACAAGAAGTTATCAATTTAATATAATAAACATTCGATATCAATCTTCTTTCGCACATTTTTTACCATAACCATCCACGTATCTTAAAATGTATTTCTTAATATTGCTAGCCATTAATTATTGTATTAGTCCACAGTGCTCTCCAACATCTCTGTATACCACACCGACACCCACGGGCAAGAGAGGGGCTGGTGAATTGTATTCTTAGGGTCGTAGCCAAGCTACACCGCACCCACACGGCAAATTATGTTCGTTTAATTGTGAGCTTTAGTTCATTCGGTGAAGACTGCTAATTTGTAATGACAATACAAATTAGCAGACAGCCTGCTGTAGGCGAGCTTACTGACATAGTACCACTCGATAGCTTACGGCTCGCTTACCGCATGCTTACGACCAGCCCGCGCGTTGTATAGACGTAGACATCTCGCTTGAAGTATGTTGCTAGAAGTATTGAGTAGGACATAAAAAAGGCAAGTACATTTGCCGGATACATTACGTCAAAATGTAAGAGCACCTTAATAATTCAAACTGTTTTACTACTTCAAATTTTTTGTTGCGTCATTCGCAAAGTCGTATAGTTCAGTACTACGTCTACTCTTTCACCTGATTTATATGTGCCGGAATGAGATGGCGCTACTAAGTTTGTGCTGAAACGTGAACGTCGTGAACAACAATATTCAGTTTTAAATGTAAAACGAATAGAGTTTCAAATGGCACAGAATGGTGTGATTATATTTTGGCATCGCCTCATTTGAAGTAGGATAGTATAATATACTGGCTCAGTACAGTGTACTGGCTTAATACAAAAAAAGGCTACTCTTACAAACCCTCATTCATGTCGTGTCCTAACCCAACACTCCAAACCTCATTGGCCCGCCTCATTTGAATGGGACAATGTACTGGCTCACTACACAAAAGAAGCTACTCTTACAAACTCTTTTGCATGTCATTTCCTAACCCAACATTACTTGCTAGCTTCTCGGCGGGAGGGGCGACTTGTCATCTGCCGCGTGTCCACCGACGCCTACGAATTATTTCAACAGAAACCGAACACAAACTGTGGGTAGGGTAGTTAGCTGACTGCTAGCTGTAAGCACGGCGAAATCTAGTTGCCTGACAGTTGTAAGCGGGTGTACAGCTGGTGGCCTAGCTGTAGGCGCGTGGATAACGAGTAGTCATCTCCGTTTAAGGCGGTGTTGTGCGAGAGCGGTTTTGGAGTGGAGTCGTGTAAATGAGCTACGAGTCTTACTCCGTCACCACACGGAAATATTGGAATATACTTAGTAGGTATATTCATATTACCAATACAACACATCTACTTTATTAGCATGACGTACGATGAGAGATGAATCGCCTAAACTACAAAATATTATCACTGTCTTGTATACAAAATATTCAAATAATATATTATTATAAATAATATTTTCTAAGAAAATCTATACCTGCTTTTCAGTATGCTCGGCGAGTCCGTCAACCCATACGCAGGTGGTAGCGACAGGTTTCCCAAAACCGAGTTTCACACGTGATCCGCCCACATATTCACCGTCCATGGCGCGAATAGCTTCCACTACGCTCGAAATTGACGCGTACTGACAAAAAGCATAACCCGCACCGCCGCTGCTTCCCTTTTTGATATCGATTTCAATTATCCGCCCAAAATGCTTGAACTTATCTCGAAGTTGTTGTTGCGTCACATCTTTCTCTAAGTTACCGATAAATAAGGTCCTAGTAGCCTATAAATAAAAAGATAAAAAGATTATAATCGCTATTAATGATATCACTTTGGTTTAGCTGTAACCACTTACAGCCACTTACAGCATTTAATACAAAAATAGTACATTATACATTAAGTTACAGATATTTAATCATTTTCGACCCAATATGAACAAAGCATGGTATAATAATAATTGATGGCAATCTAGACTTGAAGAGATTGAGATTCATCTTCCTCCTGTCGTATATAGACAGGCAAAAGATGAATTACAGACAACGCAACTATATTCTTCCTCAAATAGCGAAATTAACTGCGTGTGATTTTTCTAAATTTGTACGAGCGGCCGTACGCAATCACTGCTGCAAATATAATATATGGTATAGTATATGAGCTTAGATGGAGATAAAGACAAGCCCGTTTCCAATAAGGTATTGTATATTTAATTACAATTTCAAATCAGAACAATAATATGATTTTAAATTCCAATAGTCCAATTATTTAGATAAAGCAAATAACTTATCATCCGTTGAACCCAAATATTTGATCTAGCTAATTTTTACCCGCAAATCAAATATTTGGAAAAATATAGCCTTATAATATAAAACTCGAAAAAAACCCTATGCCAACCTGTCTGACCAGCTGTGGTACAGTAAGGTCAATTTCCCTCCTATTGTGTAGGGGGCTCGAGCCCAACAATGGGTCGTATTTGAGCTGAATTGAATATAAAAATTATAACTTGTCCGACGTTTCGAATACTTTACAGCATTCATGATCACGGGCGGACTAAGATGTCTCATGTCCCAACCAGTCATCGTCATTACAAAGATTTACCTACATCTATCCGCTACAGAATTAGTTATTCAATTTTAACCCACATTTTAATACATATTTATGGTCAGTACAAAAAAAATAGGTACATATGTGAAAATATTTATTAATTACTAAATATTTTTGTAGTAATTATTGTATTGATGACAATTGAATAATTTAAACCTAACAAATCTAATATACCTACCACCGGATCGGAACACGGCCACACTGAGAAAGAGCTGGCCAGAAAACTCAGAAGGCATGATGCTAAATAAGAATTGATTTTTAAAAGGCGGTTTCCTTCACTTTACTAAAAGTTTTTGCTTTGTAAAATAACTTTAACGGTTATTGTAGTCTTCCGTGTGGTGACGGAGTAAGAATACAATTCACCACCCCCTTTCGTGTCGTAAAAGTCGACTAAGGGATATAATATGCATAAAACATATATGCAAGAAAAGGTAAACGCGAAACAAAACCCTATTCTAACACGCCTGACCAACGTGGTAGAATAGGTCAGTTTCCCTCCCGTGTATGAGCTGTGATGATGATGACGATTATTGTGGATCGAATACACACCTACACACTATAGTTTATTTTATAAAGCAAAACACTTTTTTACACAATGATAATCAGACGGGTTGATGTAGGGTTTTAATTCGAGTTGTCCTTCTCTTGGATAGATATTATGCGCATATTATATCACATAGTCGTTTTTTACAACACACACGAATAAGAAAGGATGTAGTAAATTAAACTCCTACTCCGTCACCGCAAGAATATGTGCAAAGGACGGGCCTCCTCGAAATGAGGTAAAATAGCCAACTACATCATGCCAGCCACACATGCCAGTTGACGTTAGGGGTAGATCAAGATTTCCTTCTATAGAGTGAACAAATTAGATAACAAATTAGATTATGTACATACTGCTAGGACAAAAAAAGATTGTATAATAAATGAGGAAGTAGTACGCCTAAATATCTAAGATAATTCTCTGAGCAACCTACAAAAAATGTTCTGAATCTGAGCGTTTTTTGTATCAGTTACATGCATTTTTACATAGGTCTTCGCTTCATAAGGATATATTCGCGGCGGATATCTTAAAATATTAAAATTAAATTAAAATTACCTTTGGATGGTATTCATCAATGTCAGTCTCGTAAGGTTTAGCTGAATCAGCATCTTCGTCACAACTTTGATGGGGTGCCACCGAAATCTTACAACCAAAAAAAAGTTTATCTTGAGATACTTCTAACGCCTTCTCCACATCGGACGGCTTTTTAAAACGCACCACTGCATATCGATCAGCATTCTGGCCAACGACTTTAACCCACACTACTTTGCCATGTTTCTTGTATTCATGATAAAGGCCATCTTTTAAAGAACTATCTGTAGATCTAGTCGGAAGATTTCGTACGCAGATTGCCAATGGTCTCCCACTTGCCGTCGATGCCCACTGCCAAAATACAATTGTATATTAATTACAAACATTTCCTATAGTCAGTACATTTATTTATAATGCACTTAAAAGAGATATGTATGTAGTTAAAATGGTAAATTAATTTTAAGGGTCGGGGAAAGACGTTTTATATTTTAACACATACACAAAATTAGCTTTTTATTAATACATTAAAAGCTCGTGTAAAAGCTACATAAATATTTTAACTATATAAGTTTCCAATTTATGTAGTAATTTATGATTAATATTGCAATCTCTCCCTTTGTTATGGCAAGTGATAAACTTATGAAAGCAGGCACTTTAACATCTCAAACTACAATCAGAAGGCGGCTCCATAATGCTAAATTAAAGAGCTATGTAACCAAGAAGAAGCCATTCTTAACAACGGTTCATAAAAAACAATCAATGCCAGAAAAATCCATAAGTTTCCTAAAAGTCATGAGAATAATTTATTAGATTTTTAGAAACTTCTAAGTTTTAGCCACAAAATAAATTTAAAATGTTAGGAAGCGCACAAAGGCAAACAGTTTGCAATTCTGAAAGTGAAAAACCCTTGTGGTGATAAATATTTAAAACCTACTGTGAAGTATGGTGAAGGGCTGAAGGCAGTGGCATGGTGTGGGGATGCTTTTTTTGTCTAGTATCAAACGATTGTATATGTAGAATCGAGAATAGGATTACAACACAAGGTTATTGTGATATTTTACGTAACAATTTCCAGCAATCTACTGATATGTAAGGACGCTAATTTCTGTACAAAAATGTTAGTTATTAAAGATGAATGCCCATTGAACTATGGAAAAAGATTTCACATTGTACATTCATGAAACCTATATTAATTTGTTAGGTTTTAGATATGTATTCTACTACAAAAAATATATGTCTCTGGTTCGATGGGTTATTGAACAAAGGCCTCATTAAATTAGGTTATTTTCATGTAGATAAACAGAACATGTTTTTGTTTTTCAATTATAATTTGTCCAACCGTTATTTAAGAATAATAAAAATGCTAAGACATTGTCACTATATCACTGAATGAGTGGTAGATTTTAGGATTTATGTGTACGTACCTATAACACAGGTCTGCAAAGAAAAATCTTTTCAGCTGCATGAGATATTTTTGCTGAATTATATTTTAAAGTATTTCAAAAATAACTTCTATTACTCTTCCTATTACGTTATGTATAGTTTTTTAGCAAAATAAGAACACAATAATGAGAAAAATCAACTATTCATTACAATAAACACACAGTACAATATTTATCTTTTATTATTTAAATTTATACACAACTTTATGTTTACTCTTTTTCTTTGATGATACCTCGTCTTTGGTTCCCTTCTTTGCCTTCCCGCTTAAGAATCCAACAATAGGCCGCAAACATACGAACATCCCATCTTTCTTAGTAATGTATCTCGATATCACATACATTCTGGTGAAATTTTTCACCTTGTTCTTCACTGTAGGTACTAGTGATGATGAATCGATAGGCTCCTATCGATAGACTATCGATAGTGCGGCGATAGATAGCGATAGATAGCGATAGATATCGATAGTACCAATACTATCGATAGTAAACTTGTGATGGATGAAAATAGTATCGGTACTATCGATAGTAAAGTTATCAGGGATGAACATTGTATCAATACCATCAAGTCTTATTGATATCCTAACTAATATGCTTCTTTTCGAACCCCCATTGATTCAGGACAGAGGGGATCAGACAAAGGTTTTTTTATGTCGGGGCCAGGCAAAACTCCTTTTAATAACGGCCTGGCCACGACTTTGGTCTTAGCGGCGAGCGGCGCGGCGTGCCGAGCGGCGCACGCTGGTATAGCCCCATACAAAGCCGTCTCAAAACCGTTTCATGTGAAAGTCGTAATGGGATAAAATTTATAAATTAATATGTATTATACATATATAAATAATTAATACAAACGCGATATAAACCGAAAAAGTAATTTTATTTACAATGTTTTTTCTAGTTTGGTCTGCCACTTTAGTATACACGGTGACATTCTTATCGTCTTACAAAAAAAAAAACAAAGTATCCGACCTAAGAAACATATCTAACATATTTAAATGTTCAATAGTGGTAGTTATAAAAAAATAATAAAATAAATTAAAGTTAATATTTTGTAACAGCCTGTTTATCGTGTTTACATTTTAAACAAAAAGAATCATGTGGAATTTCGTTAGCCAATAGCCAATCGTAGCTACGAAGTCCACGTGGACAGCTTTTACCTAATCCCTACGCTAATCCCTTTATGATGCTCGATTCGCCGCCAATAGTTTTAGTTAGTATCCTCCCGCGTGCGCAAGGGAGAGGTCAAGCGCATGAACTTACCATTTCCTTACAAGTAATTGCCTATTTCGCGATATCGTTGTGTTTGTGTGTGTGTGTGTGTGTGTGTGTGTGTTGTTACAAAACGTCTAATAGACATTATCAATACTCGAATATCGAGTAGGTACAAATGGTGCGTATGGGATTAGCTGGTGAAAGAGAAACGAGATACGAGACTACGCAGTTGCCGCAGATATGCAGATGCTTTGCAACCCGACTGTTGCAATTAACGCGCAGGTGCCGAGGCTCTAAGTGGTTTTGACATCACCCGATTGATTACGGTCAGTTCTACACCCCGACAGACGTACAGGGTCGATGACACCCTCATTATTCGCTTGAACTAGCAAAGAACATTCTCGAATACTTTGAGCTGCACCCCAAAGAAGTACGAGAATGGCTGCAAGACATTTCGGGGTTAGCGAGGCTAGGAACCATCCCCATTTGATCAGAGAGTATTCCCATCATCAAATAAGATTTGAGAGAGGTGGCCAACCTCGCAGCGCGGCTAAGTCCGCGCTGCGAGGTTGGCATAGTTAGATTTTTTATGGTTGCTAATAAAAAGACTTGTTTATACTGAAGCGGCTCGCAATAGAGATCAATTAAAAGAACAAATTATTACAGCTTTCAGTGTGATAGGAAGTGACAAAGTGATACTAAATAAATTAAGACGTATCCACCAAAAACGTGCCCGTTTATGCATAGACAAAAAAAGGTGAGTAATTTGAACAAGTAATTTCCGTGTGGTGACGGAGTAAGAATACAATTCACGACTTCTTATCTTGCTCGCGGATGTCGTAAAAGACGACTATGGGATATAATATGCACATAACATGTGCAAGAGAAGGAAAACTCGAAATGAATCCCTATACCAACATATCTGACCAGCATGGTATAGTGGGTCAAATTACCTCCTATTTTGGAGGAGGCCCGAGCCCAGCAGTGGGACGTATGTGGGCAGCGATGAATTTGAACAGTTATTTAAATATCAATAGAACGATATTCTTGTATACCTATTAAGGCTCGACCGAGAATCTCGGTCTCGGCATTCTCGGCTACAAATCCAACCGAGAAATTTGTCTCGGTTCTCGGCTAATTATAGCCGAGATTCTCGGTCATGACCGAGATTGGAACTTTGTTTGAATCGCCATTCAAATTTTACTGCGCGTGGCCACGCGCCGCAGTATGAAGTCGATTGGTGAGTGCGTGAGAGAGCTGAATTGTGATTGGTTGAAGTCCTGGCTGGCGAACTGCGGCCGGCCGTCTTCGCTCCGTTCGAGCAGTATTTGTAACTGAAAGCGAAGTTAACTCAGCCAAGCTTCATATTATCGAGGCTCTCACTCTCAATGAAAATGTAGGATTCTCGTGAGACGACATGGGCATCTTCAACTAACTCGTCAAACATGGCTGCTACAAATCAATCCAACTTATGGGTAGCTCATAATTCGATAGAGTTGGAAGACGAGTCAATGCCCAATGACGAATACAGTTCAAGCTCTGTGATCGAAATAGCGCTAGAAAGCTTCCTTAGAGAGCCAAGACTGCAAAGAAATGCTAATATTTATGAATATTGGTGTTCGTCACCTTCTGAGGTGCTTAAGCCTGCAGCAAATAAGTTTTAATCTGCGCCGCCTACTAGCGTAGCAAGTGAACAACTGTTTAGCAAAGCTGGACAATTGTATGACGAGAGGCGACATTCTTTGAAGGGCGAAAATGCTGAAAAATTACTTTTTAAGTGTTATAATATAATGTTATTTAACTTTGATTATTAAAACAGTTAATTTTGTTAAACAATTAGTAGTGTATTAAAAAGTTTACAGTATTAAAATTTATTTTTTCACGCTTTGATAATTCTCGGTCTCGGTCTCGGCCGAGATATTATTTTATTCTCGGTCTCGGTCTCGGCCGAGAACGAAAAACCCATCTCGGTCGAGCCTTAATACCTATTCTTACTTTGTTCGCAATTATTTGTAAATAGTGTAAATAGCTAATTCCATTTTTATCTAAATACATCTGAACCAATTTATTGAAATAATCACCTACTAGTAGACTAGTAGATACCAAGTCTCTCACTAACACTACATTATTGTATCTGACGGTCCTAAGTGCGTAGAAAGTATTAAGGAAAATTGTACTCCGCACTTACTGGATACGTAGTGGTATTTCTGAAAAGGACATAGGTAGATTATGGTACAATTTTACGAGTTGACAATCGAACTTTTTCTAAGGTGTAACATGAATGATCCGCGCGGGCGGTAGTACAACAGCTGTGTTAAATACCTACGCGCCTAGCGCGGCGAGCGCATTACCTACGCGCTACACTACATGCTGTTTCCTTACTATTTTAACTTGTAATTATTTATAATCATTTTTATTAAAAAATATTGTAGTAAATATTTTTTTTAACTTTTAATTGTACGAATGTATAGTAGATACTCGATACTTTAATTGACCTGCTTTTGTAAGACGACATAAATGTCACCGTGTATATAGTATGTAATAGTAGTGTAGAATACGTTTATAATATGTTATTACTATGTTCTACCATTTTATGTAAATTAAACAAGCATATTTTGTATTTTTTCTTATATAAAATTCATGTATTTTTAATTTTATTTTTTTAATTAATTTATAAACAGATTTTTTAAAATCAAAGTTGTTTCATTTAAACTTTAAACATTGAAGTATATGTGTGCAAAATTACTGCTCATTTTGGATTGAAACAACTGAGATACGGAATTTTGAGACGAAACATACGCGATTTTCCCACTGTGCACCGCTCCGCGCTTAGCTGCCGCTCACAACGGCAAGGTCGTGAACGGGCCATAACGTTGCTTCAAAAAATTTCGGACACTTGGAACATATATGTATATCGGCGCATGATTGATTATTTTATAAACTTGAATTATAATTACAGTTAAAACAATTAGGTTTAGTTCAAAATAATTAGTTGCCATACTTAAGATAGATAGTACAACACATGTTATCATAAAACAGTTTTTATAGATTGTTATCGGGAGTTCCCCGCTCTCGGCCTTACTATAAATACGACCATTTGCTGGTACGACATTCACTCTCTCGCGCTCGTTAGGAAACGACAACCCCGATCAGCCTATCCCAGCAGTGACCACCGATGAGGTCGAATCGTTAGTCAGGGGTCTTAAAACCAGGAAAGCCCCAGGTTCGAACGGCATCTCAAAAAAAGTCATTAAATTATTCCCCGCCCACTTGATAGTCCTGTTGTGCTGGATCTTCAATGCAGCACTAAATAATAACATCTTTCCCGCGCAATGGAAAGAGGCCGTGGTAATAGGAATCCACAAACCCGGCAAGCGCCGTACCGAACCCAGTAGTTACCGCCCGATTAGTCTACTAAAAGGTCTAGGTAAGATCTACGAACGAATAGTTCTCAGTAGACTACGTACATTCGCCGAGGCTAACAACCTCGTTCCCGACGCACAGTTTGGCTTCCGAGCTAAACACAGCTGCGTACAACAAGTTCACCGCTTGGTAGAATACATAAGTAGTCAGTTCATCATCAACATACGGGTGTATTATTCCTAGACGTAGCGAAAGCATTCGACAAGGTTTGGCATGAAGGCCTAATCTATAAACTCTACCTCCTCAAGATCCCTCACTACTTAATTCTCATTATACATGACTATTTAAGTCATCGCAGCTTTCGCTACAGGGTGGAAGGGACGTTGTCGACCTCCCACCCTATCAAGGCCGGCGTCCCTCAGGGGTCGGTCCTCTCCCCATTTCTCTTCACGCTATATACTAGCGATATGCCCAAATTCAACCGGGTACATAAAGCGCTTTACGCTGATGACATCGCACTCTTTTGTGCTGGTAGATCCCCGACAACAGTAACCAAGACTCTCCAAACAGCAGTTACCGCCCTAGCCAATTGGTTTAGGAAATGGAGATTAGAAATCAACCCCGAGAAGAGTCAGGCGGTCATGTTCACTAGACGAACTGCCCGTTCCTACTCTATCGATAGCATTGCCCCCCCCCTTAAAATTTTCAACAAGCCGGTTACTTGGACCAGGCAGGCCAAATACTTGGGTGTGACCCTTGACGATCGACTCAGCTTCGCCCCTCACATAAAGCAAGTCCGCGCGCGGGCAGCCTTTGTGATGGGCCGTCTCCACTGTCTACTCAACTCTAGGTCGCGTATGCCCCTGAGTAGCAAAGTCCGACTTTACACCACCTGCATACGGCCTATCATGACCTATGCCAGCGTGGTGTTCGCGCATGTTAAGCCACACAGGATCCACAGGCTACAGACACTACAAAATCGTTTCATGCGCCGAGCTACGGGAGCACCGTGGTTCATACGAAACGTCGATCTCCACATCAACCTCGAACTGCCGACCATCAAGCAGTTTATGAAACGGTGCTCTCAGAGCTACTTTGACTCTGCCATGACACACCCCAACCAACCAGTGGTTGGGGCGACTTCCTATAGACCCTCCAAAATCTCATCCATCCGACGTCCTCGTCACGTCCTCGACGAAGAGGTCGACAATATCACACTCGCTCAACAAAGAGCCTACACGGCCCGCGAAGCCTTAACAAATAAATATCCGCGGTTCCGCCCTCGGTTACCGTCGAGGTGCGAAACCGCGCCGCGCAAAAGTCACGACTAAAAACGTGGGCATGCCCACTTTGCCTCCAGCGACGCCCCAAGCCGAGGTCCGTTCCCCACAGGGGGAGCCCTTGGGCAATGTCGCTTAGCATACTTTTCTCCGGGTTGAGAGCCCTCAGCGCTCACCCATAGTCCGCGTCAAGCTGTCAAGGCCATCTGCGGCCAACAGCTGTACACACACAAAAAAAAAAAAGGTACGACATTCATTCGATCGCTAGCAGCCGAACAGTGCGGAGCTCTAGACTCCACTTAGTTTTAAACTTGAATTCAAAAACACGAGTACTGTTTCAACTTTATTGTTTCAATTACGTTTATCATGGAACACCACCAACACTATCAACATTGTAGTGAGGTAGATGACGTTAGCCATGCTGACGTCATTGCTTTTAAAAACAACACGGCGCTACCTCTTACTACGTCATGTATATCTAAAACAATCCCCAACTTTTTGTAGTGATTTTACAAACTGCTTAATTAGCCCCGATTTAATATGGAGAGGTGACAGTAAAACCTCTTCTGGCGGAACCAACTTTTTGATAACGTTTTCTCGCCAGGAGTTAACCGTGTCGTGCTGGCCAGTCAGTTTTTATTCAGTGTAGGTCTCTGACCATACTATCCCAGAAACAGAAAATTAGTGCACTTTGTATAACCTGACTGTTGACCCACCAACATTGTTAGTATTTTAAAATCTCCACAAACCATGCCAATTGATGTTCTCGATATTTGATTTTCTCAAGAATCGTAGCCAAGTCATTGTAGTTTTCTTTCATATGAAAAGAGTGTCCCATTGGAAGAGATGCAATTGGATTATACAGCAAGACTGCTTTGAGGCTAGTTTTGGATGAATCAATGAATAAGCGCCATTCTGATGGATCATCTGCCTAACACCAGAAATTCTTTATTGATGAGATGGAATGTTTTAATTTGTTTTTTGTTTTAGGACATCAAAATGTATAATAACCGCAGTTTTTTACTCATAGACCTGTGTAATTACGTTAACATCAATCAAAACCCATTTCAAAAAGATTTTGTAACCATTACTGTACTAATAGGTATATAGTTAAAATCTCTGGATCAATAAATATGTACGACAGGGCTTGCCACTAACATGATTATACTTTTTCCTCACTCTTAGTAATTATTAACACGAAAGTAGAATTATCAGTGGTGACAAAAATAAATTATTTGTACACTGTGTACTCACTTGTACATCACTTGTTATATTCAGTGTTGCTAGTAGGATATCGTATTATTGTAAACCGTCTTTGCTAGTCTTTAAGGATCTGTTTACGTTAATGATTAATAAAGTATTGTTTA
This sequence comes from Lymantria dispar, assembly GCA_032191425.1. Classification (NCBI taxonomy): domain Eukaryota; kingdom Metazoa; phylum Arthropoda; class Insecta; order Lepidoptera; family Erebidae; genus Lymantria; species Lymantria dispar. The sequence goes on from CM063458.1 coordinate 17,133,023, forward strand.
AGATATCTGTTTTAAATGAAATATTTTTAGTTATCTTTTAAATATATACTTAAATATATATCTACTTTTATATCGATGAATTTTAGGTTGCAAAACTTTATATTCTCTCTCTATACGTACAGTTTTACAATAATAAAGTTGATGAAAATCAATTAATCCTCAGAAGTATTAAAGCAAAAGACAAAAAACATCATTAATTGTCGTTTGTTGTCTGACGCTTGCTGGCATATAGTGATTTGTATTTAACCATATTGGTAAAATCTGTTTTATTTAGAACCTATATTCTATAATACCTAAACATATAATACGTAAATCGATTATTTTATTTTCAAAATACAATTGTTGTCACCCTTTGATTGCTCGTGGGAGTCGTAAGAATAGGCTAAGGGTTCACCAAAAAAGCAGACAGCAGTTCTCTCTTGGTAAAGGTATAACATCTCACTGCGCTCGCCAATCCACTTGCCAAGCGTAGCGTTTATGGCATTATACCCCCCATATGACAAATAAAGAAGAAATTTCCTCAATCACGACAGGCGGCTTATTTTATGGCGGGCCCGGTAGAGATGGAATAGAAGATGTGATCTAGACAAGAAAGCGAAGATCTCACGAAAGTCGATTGGGCAGAGCCAAATGGCTAAGCTGAAGACCGATGACGGCACGGTCATTACATCCCAGAGTGAGATCTTGGGAGAGGTCGAAAGGTTCTACGGCCAGTTACATGAATCATCCCGGTGTCTTGTTGTCAGCTTACGGTAAGAGAGGATTACGGTATTTCACTTCTGCTTTTATTTCATGCGTTTATTAAAATTGTTGACCATTTGTTATCTCATCATTTCTAACGGTCACGGGAGTATTACGTGTATGAATTTAAATTTATAATACAGAATTCTGAGTCATTGGAGGACCTTGGAAATATAACTAATTCAAATACACATTTCAATTATTAACACGTTCATATTCTGAATGTTCATCTTCTGGACAAAATTAATGAAAATTCATTTTATTCTCAGGGTGTAACTGTGCCCAATCGACTCATCAAATCATCTAATTTAGGAATACTTGTAAACTACAGTGATCGCCTCAAAAATACTTACTACAAAATCAATCATAGTTGAGGTAATTCAAAAATATTTACCTATAAAAGTGACACCTTCGAGATAAAATCTAATTTAAAATAAATGTCGATCACAAGTTTAGGAGAGAGTGAGAACTGCCCCGCGTTTTCCCCTGTTGGTATTACAATCTAGCGTTGCGTAATTCGAATCATTTAATTCGAATAACTCGAATAAGACTATTGACTCGTTCATTCGAATCGCCGTAGACCGAAACCGAATCAATTCGTTAACTCGTGTCGTACTTAGGCAGGTAGGTACTCGTAGCGCGGGCGGCCGCGGCGGCGCGACGCGGCGATCAGTCGACTCGGTTTGATAGGACATTCGTTGATTCGTTTTCTATTCGTTGATTCGTTTTCTGTCCCTCGCGGGATTTAATGTTTTCTTGCTTTTGTTGACTGCTTGTTTACGTAATTAAAAATACTAGTTATTAATTATGAGTATACCTGAGACATATAAAAATGTATTTTTTTTAAGTTGATTTATCGGGTAATTACTAATTAGAATCAGACTTTATTTAAAAAAAAGTATTTTTTGTATATGACTTTATTATTACTTTTTGTTATTTAGTATGCTGATTTTAATCATAATAATAAAAGAGTATTGTCATTACCTACGTGTTTAAAAGTCAATATACCTATAGCACAGTATTGTCATCTATCCAGTAATGTATCTCGGCCGTAACCGTCGTGTCGAGGCTTGTTTTCCTTTTCAACCTATAAATTGACGTTCGCGCATTTCGCTAGTTTAGTTAAGTTAGTTAAGTGAAGTGAAAACATATAAATAAAGTAAAATGAGTGGAAGAAAAGAGGACCCAATATGGCAGTTCTATATTAAGACAACAAATCCAAATAAATTGGGGTGTAGGGCTATATGTAGAAAGTGCAATAAAGATATTCAAGGGTTAGTCCAAAGACTTAAAGCACACCACGATGTTTGTAATTATCAAGAGAGGAATACAGGTAATTAAATTATTAATTTTATTTTATTTATATTTTAGGCATATATGATTGTTTTTAAATGTTAGGTGAAATCTAACACGTGGCGTGGCCTTTAATGTAACTTTTTTAACGCGACCTTTCCCAGGTTAATTATTAAAGATTATCTTTACTCTTCTATAATCACTTAATTTTTAATTTTTTTCAACTTAAAAAAATAAATTTGCTTTTACATCTCTATTGAACATTTTAACTTTATTTTAAAATCAATAATTCAATACTATATCAATATATCATCAATTATAATTAATCAATTTCAATTTTCAGTTATGTTTTTTCTCTTTCCAGAGAGTCGAATGTCGCTTGACAGTTTTGCTAGCACATCATCTGCCTCAAGTTGTAGTTCACTCATGACGAAAGTACCAACACCAACAAGTCCAACAACTTTTGAGCCAGTCCAAAAAAAGAAAGCAATCGAAACTCAGCCTACCATGAGTACCATGAGTAACATGAGTAGTTTTGTAATGCGGACTTCAACTGCTGAAAAACATAAAATTGACAAACAAATAGCAAAGGCTATTTTTGCTACTAATTCGAGCTTCAGATGTATTGAGAATTTAGAGGCGAAAAAAGCCATTCAGTTATTAAGGCCTGGTTATACACCGCCCTCGAGAAAAACGGTAGCAACAAGTCTTTTGGACGAAATCTATGAAGAGGAAAAAGAAAAATATTTCTCCTCCCTTTCAGGACAGTCCGTAAATATGTCAATTGATGGGTGGTCAAACGTGCACAACGAACCAGTGATATGCGCAACGATAACCACTGAAGATGGACAAGCCCTCCTATACGAAACTATAGACACATCAGGAAATCCACATACTTCAGAATATTTAACTCGAATAGTTTGTGACCTGATTTCTTCATGTGAATTAAAATACAAGTGTACCGTAAAATCTTTTGTGACAGACAATGCCGCAAATATGACACTTATGAGAAGAACATTAGAAGAAAAAACGAACGCAAAAGTTATAACTTATGGCTGCTCTGCACATATTTTTAATTTACTGTGCAAGGACTTTCAAGTTAAAGACGTTATAGAACATGTGGTCCAAATTGTTAAATATTTTCGAAATAACCATTTGGCTAGAGCTAAATTCAGTCAAGCAGAAGGCAGCGCTTTAGTCCTTCCAAGCGATGTGAGATGGAACAGCCTTTGCAACTGCTTAGAGATGTATGTCACTCAGTGGGACATCATATTAAAAATCTGCGAAGAAAATAAAAACGAGATTGATTCCACTATATACCGAAAAGTTTAAAATATTGCGATTAAACATGCAGCGCAAGATTATTTAAACATTTTAAAACCTATATCAGTTGCTCTTGATACTGTGCAGAGGAAAAATGCTACTATCGCAGATACTGTAGAGCAGTGGAAACATTTACAATATATCTTTGATGAATCTGTGGAATTACCATTACAAAAAACACAACAATTTAATAATCGATATAAGCAAGCACTAACGCCATATCATTTTATAGCGTATATGTTGAATCCACAAAAAACAAAATACCAGTTAACACCAGAAGAAAAGAATATAGCTTTAGAAACAATTAAAGAGTTACATGAAAACAATGGACTGTTACCTTTAGTAATAAAGTTAAATGCTCGCAGTGCTCCATTTAAGCAAGTCATGTTTTCGGACGAAGTAATAAAAAATGTATACGGACTACAATGGTGGTTATCACAAAATGATGAGCCGGAAATCTAGAAACAGTTGCCAATAATAAAACAGTTCCTGTGTGCAACTGCTTCTTCAGCTTCAGTAGAACGCGTATTTAGCTCTTTTGGTCTTGTACACTCGGATATTAGAAACAGATTAGGCATAGAAAAAGGAGGAAAACTCGTGTTTTTGTTTAAATTGTATAACGAAAATGAATAGACTGAAAATATACGGTAATAAAATTTAGGTGTTACGTTTAATTTAAGAATTTGGAATTATGTACTTCTTTTTTTTTTGTTTTTGCTAAAAGCAGATACTTCTTTTGATTTTTGAGAAAACTTTTATGTTATGTTGTTATCTGGTTCTGAATAAAAAGGAAAAAAAATTGATTTAAATCATGATTTTAATTTTAAAAATCAAGCGATTTAAATCATGATTTTAATCGTGATTTTAATCAGTTGATTTTAATCAGCCCAACCCTGAATTATTTAAATTAAAATCTAGTGACAGACAGACGGTCAAATTATTTTTTTCTAGTACTATTCATACACACAGTACAATAAACATCTATTATTATTAATAGTACAATAAACATCTATTATTATTAATAATAAAATACCACGTCTTTACTTTGAATTATATAAACTAACAAAACAAAACACATTATGAGTTTTACCACAAGCGTACCTACCGTAACATGATTCATGAACCGCCTAAACTACCTATTTCACTCGTGTCAATCACTTTATTCACTTTATTTATTAATCCAGACAACTTTTTTTCGGGAGATAAAAGGAAATACTTATACATTAAAACGACACACATTATGTACCTACCTACTAGTAAGTAAAATTATTTTATAATAGGTAAAATTTCAGAGTTTGCAGGTAATCTAAAAAAAGTTATCTCTGGATTCGTTATTGACGAATTCATGCAAACAAAAACAGCACAATATACCCTACTTGTCATATTAAATATGGTGTATAATTAGCGATTTTAGTGAAAAAATCGCGCAGTTATTGTTAAAAAAATAACACAGCGTTCGTTCGTCACTGCAGCACAGTCGCGACTGTCTCCATGCCAAGCGCATGCCGAGATCGAGGCACGTAGGTATAGCTCGCGTTTCGTCCGTTGGTATAGCTCGCGTTTCGTCCGTTTGTATGAAGTTGGATTACTGGTAGATTATATTACCGTGCCTATAGGTCCCCTTTCCGTAACCAAATACCGAGCACACTGCTGTAACTCAAAATCTTCACTCATTCGTTATGCAAACCGATCCGCAAAAAAAAACTCGCTCGAATAATAATGTAAACGAATTATAACTCGCCAACTCGGCTTCACAGGCGGATGACTTGACATACGAGTACGAATTTGACGCTGAGTGAATGCTGACGTGACGAATGTGACGATTCGAATGAATTCGAATTGCGATTCGAATCAATAGTAATTTTAATTCGATTGATTCGAATTGAAAAAAAAAAGCAATTCGTCTCATCGCTATTACAATCTTTTATACCAGTCCTACACTTGAACATGTAGATTATAAGAGCATTTCTCTAAAGCACTTCACAGTATACTATGACGAAAGGAAACTTTTTCTGGTATAAAAGTACGTTTCATATGTTTTATAAATTGTAGAATAAACATACTTGATGTTGTAATGTAGGCTGCGTCCGGTGGTTATTATGATGAGAAAGAGGTTGCGTTGCAGGAGTGGAAGCACGTGAGGTGTCGCTTGGTTCTGGTGAACTTGAATCAGATCGAGACGAGCCTGAACCCGAATGTCGTCGTCGACGACCACCTTCAGTGCCTCCCCCTGGTGTACTAGGCGTACTTTCTCCGCCTGTTGCGCCTGCCACTCTGTCGCCAGCATACCATCGATGATGTGGTGTAGTTCTGAAACGATACGTAAAACTTAAAGTAAATATAATTTTAAAAACGCTTCTGCTGGCAGACATCGCATCGAAGGCATATAAAAATATAAATAAATAAATAAAAAAGCGAGACAAAACACGATAAAATGTAATGTGTACATGAAATACTTTCCTAATCCTTCGTTAATATCGAGTTTATCAAATGGGTCAAAACTATTTTGTGGTCAATTGCCAGATCTTCAGCTATATCGTAACTCCTGACATACTGATCTTGCCCCCTTTTTCAAAAACGGCGTCCATTTTATCAGTGGCAAGACTGTGGTAGTCAGTACTACTTTTACTACTACTACTACGACTACTACTACTTTTTCAAAAACGGCGTCCATTTTATCAGTGGCAAGACTACCAGAGCGAGATGCATCTTTGACATCAAAATTCACGATTTTTTTTTTTATTGCAAGCAGTAGCAAACGAGCAAACAGTACACCTGATGATAAGTGTTGCTGCCGCTCATGGACCTTTACAAGGCCGCTGCCTACCGCGAAAAAAGTGAAGGGAGTGTGAATGCGTGCATTGAGGCTCGGTGATACTAAAGACACCATCAAAACCCTCCACACGCAAACACCCTCAGAAAGTTGGGCTTTCGGCTCTCTCGCTCACCGAACGAAGCGCAGTAACAAATTGCTACTACTCAGACGTCGATTTTCTGCGAGAGCGTGGTACTGCCTCGGATGGACCGGCCCGCGGCTGTAGACAGATAACTGTCGACAGTGTGGTCCTACCACTCCACGGATTGAAAATTTTTAAAAATCTTTATTATGCTACGTTTACTGACACTGCATTAGGCCCATAAATGTCGCAAATCTTTTTCGCGGCTTGCGTTGTTTTTCCTTCTTTGTAATAAAATTATAAAATGTATCGAATTTCTTCATTAGATTCACTCGTTTTGACGAAGAGAAAAAAGCGGGATACAACAGTTTTCTAAATTGATTCTTCATCTATACCAATAAATAAAATTGGAGTGTCTGTTTGTAATGTCAAAATAATATACTTTTTTCAATCTCACACGGTTATTTGCACGACACCTATGCCTAAAATACGGATTAAAAAATTTTTGTCTGTCTGTTGGTTCCGGGTAATCTTCGAAACGGCTTGACCGATTTCAAAAATTTTTTCACCAATGGAAAGCTATAATATCAGGGCGTAAACTAGGCTATATTTTATCCCAGTATTCACACGGGAACTACGCGGATAAAACGACTACAACCGAAGCGAAGCGAGGGCGGGTTGCTAGTATAAAATAAGTTGATTCTTTTTAAAATGTAACTTTTTTAATGGTATTAAAACCAGCTACAAACAAGTTGTACAGCTAAAGAGATTTTATTTAAAGTTTATACAGACTATAAGAAAATGACAAATTTCTTTTCCTCGACCGATTATTTACATACGTATTATAAGTGCTCAAATAAAGTTGCTACAGGTCTTACTTAGCATCTTAGCGAAATATTCATTCTGCTTTCGATTCCAATTCTGTTCATAATTGTTAATTTTGTATATCACAGTGTGTTCAATAAGTGTAAGATGTGATGTGAATGTTGTATACATATATATGATAGAGAAATGATCATGCTACTCGTCGTGTATTTTAATAATTTGTAAAAGATTCACCTACCCAATACAAAAAATAAACTATAAATACCTTTCTACATTGGAAGGTGGTGTAGAGTAAGGTGCAGTAGAGTTGTTGCGCTGGTACCTGCCGTATGCTGCCGGCGTGTTTCCACGACGGCAAAACTCGGTAGCACTATCATTTGTACCGCGCCACGTAGCCGGAGCTGCAGCAGACGCGGCTATTGGGCATGTATTACTGGAGCTGTCTTCTCCGCCACTATAAGAGAAATAAAAAAACATTTAAACCATTTGTTCTTTAAGTCTAACGATAAGGCTCAGTTTTTGTAAGAGAACGAATATCTTATCAATTACTTAGAATAGTCTTTATAAAGATAAGCATTTTGCGTCGATGTGATACAATAAAATAAATAAACCGTAGTATTGTTGGTCCAGAACTCCGACAAGAATAAAGAAAGCTCTTTGTGCACCAAGTTATGTGAAACTTCATTCAGAATATAACTGATACAATGACAATTAAAATTAATGTATCTTCATTCATACAACTTACTGTAGTAATATTTTTCGTCGAAGCGATTGATTTAAACGCAGTGAACAAATCACTGTTTTTTCGATAAGCCTTTTAATCAATTATTTTGTTAATTCACGGATCTGAAAATATCTTTCTCTAAAGAGTTTAATAACATCGATGGTGGACGGCAGAATGGCAGGGGTATGGAAACTTGTCCAGGAGTGACTTTTCATTTCGATTATAGCCTCCCAAAGTCTGGTAATCACTATCAAATCTCGTCAAAAATAACATTAATAAGCTCAATTTCAGAATGCCATTGTTCCTTGTTGTATTTCCTTGGTATATTTACACTTAATGTTTTGTTCATTACCATAATAGTCCAGTCAAATTACGGCTCAAAATAGGTAGAATAAACATGGAAATACGTAGTTTGGGGATTATTAAGGATCGATAGGGAAGTGTATTCTAAGCATAAATTCCAATTTGAGGGGTTCTCCGAAGGTCAGCTCAAGGTCATTCCGATGAAAACGCGTTTAATTCAATATCTCGAAATCGGTTAGTGTTAGGCAAAAAATTGTAGAGACCTTTTCTCTTCTAAATTAAAGGAGAATACCCATTTTGTTCGAGAGTTAGTTTCAAAATGAAAGTCAATGGGCCTTTATAATTTATTTTCTATGTTGTAGGATAATTATTCTAGTTTTATATTTAGTAACTAGCAATCCGCCCTCGCTTCGCTTCGGTTATAGGTTATAGTCGTTTTACCCGCGTAGTTCCCGTTCCCGTGGGAATAACGGGATAAAATATAGCCTAGTTTACGCCCTGATATTATAGCTTTCCATTGGTGAAAGAATTTTTGAAATCGGTCCAGCCGTTTTGAAGATTACCCGGAACAGACAGACAGACAGACAGACACAGACAGACAGACAAAAATTTTTTAATTGCTATTTTAGGCATAGGTGTCGTGCAAATAACCGTGTGAGCATGAAAAAAGCCTATTATTTTGACATTACAAACAGACACTCCAATTATATTTATTGGTATAGATTAGTTTTCATTTTCGTACCCAGGTTTAAGCGTAATCTTATTTTTAGTGAACTGTTTTGAGGTTAGAAAATACGTCAAACGAAAATATAAGCTATTATCTTTATTCAATACACTTACAAAAGTAATAATGTAGCTAATGCGTTTAACATAAGCTTAAGATTTGGTCCTGTGTGATAATAATAGGTGTGGCCTATATCAACTGAGGTTTTATGAATGTGTTATAGGTATACCTATGGTCAATAGTACCTAAGTTATAATTCTACGCAAGGGTTCGGCCTTTGGCAACAACTACAATATACTGCTAACTGAATACCAGAAATAGTAAAATCAACATTATATACTTAAGAACAGTTTATGTAATAGGTATATTGTCTAAGAATTGAGCTGGCGCATTTATGTACCTTACATCATTAACAGGGCCTCACCTCAAGTACCATAATACTGTCATTGTGTGTGCACAGCACCCTACCGTTTGATTTCCAACAAGACAAATACAATAATAAGTAATTAATGAAATCGAGAGTATTTGCCCTATTTAAATTCTTACAACCGCCTTACGGACAACAGTATCAGTGTAGGACGAATTAGGTAGACCGACGACCTGGTGAAAATTGCTGGGCATCGTTGGATGCAAGTGGCACAGGACCGCACTTTGTAAAGAAACATAAGGCAGGCTACAATGGCGCGGATTTCGCTTGGTAAAGTAATATATAACTCTAAAGATATTTGCATTACAGAAAAAAGTTATTTAGAAAAGTTGTTCATAATTAAAAGATCTTCTTCGATAATCGGTAAAATTTCATAAAATTGAACGGTTGAGGAGAAAATGGCGGCAAATCAAAAATAGGGAGGAAATAAAAAAAAATTTTGCCTTTCGGAAATAATAAGTTGAAAAATATTGATGATAAAAAAAGTTTTAGATAAAAAAGCTCGTAAATTTAATTTAGAAGAGAAGAGGTCCAATTTTTTGCCTAACATTAACCGTTTTCGAGATATCGAATTAAACACGTTTTCATCGAAATGACCTTGAGCTGACCTTCGGAGAACCCCTCAAATCAGAATTTATGCTCAGAATACAGTCCTCCATTGATCCTTAATAATCCTCAAACTACGTATTTACATGTTTATTCATTTCATAATTTGACTGGACTATAATAATTAAATAATATAAAAAGCTTTTTGACCAAATAAACTAATTACATACGAATTACAATTATCACCTGATAATATTCCCGCCCCTCTTGCACATTATCTTTTACTTGTAAAGTACTACAATTTTTATACAGTAGAACCCGTTTAATACGATCACGTTTAATACGATTTCCCGCATAATACGCCATTTTGCGTCAATCCCAGCAACTTGAGACATGTTTTCATACATTTCTTAACGCTTAATACGATCGTCATCCCGTTTAATACGCCAACGCGTGCCACTCAAATACACATATTGCCCCTCAAATACACATATTGCCCCTTTTTTTTGGGGGTGGGTTGCGGTCGGCGCGCTCCTCGCACCACTCCATCCGGGGCGACAGAGGGGCGTAAGCACGCACACCCGCAACCCACCCGAACACCAGGTCGCCTTCGTCGGCCACCGGAGCAGGGTGACTTGACGCCAGTGGTCGGCCCGACGGAATACCCCCTATTTGGAGTACCCCCCTCAGGGAGGACGTCGGTCTTTCTGGCGAAGCACCCATGCCCCGTCAACTGCAGGTGTTGATGGAGTCGGAAGGAGAGCACCCTGTGCCGCCTTTCCAACCACTGCATCAGCACCGGCCGGAGGGCTTCCACGATTCACACCCCGAACCGAGGCCACTCCAGACGGACTGCCCAACGGGCAATGACGTCCCGGCGGGCGTCGACGCGCCAGGCGGTGAGCTCCCTCAACGAGACCACACCACCCTCCACTCGCACCCCCGATACCTGCCGATACAAACCGGCGAGAATTGCCGCCTCCAGGTCCCACGGGGGATCCCGGCCAACAGGCACGCTGCCTCCATCGCCACCGTGCGGTATCAGCGTATGGCCTTCTGTGATCGCCACAGAAGAGCCCTGAGTCGGACGGTCAGGGACCCCGCCCACACCAGTGCGCCGTACAAGGCCATCGACCAGATGACCCCCGCGTACAGCCGTCCGCACGTAGCGCTCGGTCCGCCCAAGTTTGGCATAAGCCACGATAGGGCGGACGCCGCACCGACGAGCCGTGGAGCGAGCCTGCGGAAATGCTCCCGGAACCACCACTGCCCGTCGAGCACCAGGCCCAAATACATCATATGGGCCCGGATACTGATCTCAACCGAATGGACGGTGATCGAGACGCCGATGGAAAGGCTCATACGGCGCCCATGAAACAAGAGGGCCTCCGTCTTGTCCAAGGCGACCCTCAACCCTAGCGCCTCGATCCGCCTGACGATCTCTTCGGTGCCTAGAGTCGCCAGACTTGCCGCCTCTTCTAGAGTCCCACCGTGGGCTGTGACGAGTGTGTCGTCGTCGTAACAAATCACGCCCAGCCCGGGCGGAAGGCTCCCCTCAACGCCCAGTCGTAGCCGATGTTCCACAGGGTGGGTCCGAGGACCGACCCCTGTGGGACACCGCACGTTATGGGCGTTCGCACAACGTCCCTCGCTCGGTTGGTGCAGAGGACGCTGCGCCCCTCCAAATAGTCTGCCACCAGCCGCCTCAGGTATGCTGTCACCCCGTGATACCGGAGCGCCTCCCTGATGCAGCTGAATGGCAGATTATTGAATGCGTTGGCGATGTCCAGGGACACCATCAATAGCACTCCCCGCCAGTGACGACCTCAATCGCCACGGCTTTCAGGCGCAACAGAGTCGCGATCGTTGAACGACCCCTCCTAAACCCAAACTGGGCGTCCGACAGATCGGGCCCCGTGGCGAAGAGGTACCCGCTCGATGCGGGCAGCTAGCACCCTCTTCAATAGCTTGCCCGCATCGTCGAAGTGATTAATCGCTAATGACCGCAACTCACTTTAACTCTATGAAATATGTTGGATAAAGGGCCTCCCTTCCCTATGAAAACCCTAGCGAGATGCCGTGCGTTTCATAAAGCCAAAAACTAAAACCCGACCATACAAATATCCGTGCTCTACATAATATAAATCAAGAAAATATTTTTAATAGAACTAATGTTGAAAACATAGCCGTGATCGTATGCCTTTTTATTTTTAACCTTTATTTCTAGATTTTTAAACTTACTACACTAATCCCTGCAGAAACCCTACGACTATATATTTTTTGGGACTAATCTCACTACACTTTACCATTATGACTGTGACTATTGTAAGCCAGGATACACAACGGTCTCTGTATAAGTCACAGAGGTTTGACTCTCAAAAAGTGCCGGGCAACGCTTTTAATTGTCTTAGAACCCGCAACAAATCCAATTAGAAAAGAAAAACAGGAAGAGTTGGACAGATGCCAATTCAAAAACACAAACAAATTGGCTAGAGATAGAAGCCGATAGATAAGAGGGTGTACAGCTGCGTGAAGCGTAGCAATAAACCACTGATATTACAGAGCTTAAGGGCCTGTATGTGTGTTGATGGAGTAAGAATACAATTCAACCCCCACTTTCTTGCCCGTGGGTGTCATAAAAGACGACTAAGGAAAATAATATGTTTAAAACAAGAGAAGGAAAAATCGCTCTATGCTAACAACACGTCTTACCAGCGTGTATAGTAGGTCAATTTCCTTTACATAATGGAGGAATATCTGTGTGGTAACATAGTAAGAATACAATTCACCACACCCCTCTCTTGACTTGAGTGCACTTTAGGATGTGGTGAATTATTTGTTCAAAATCGCAGTTAGAGGTGAAACATTAAAAATAAGGGGAAGCTGCTAGTTTAAAATAGAATAGTTAACTTTAATAATGCCATGGCCCATAAGGAATTGGGCTATATAGTGGTAAATTTCCAGTCAATTTTTCTAAACGCTCGCGAACAGATATAAGTGACGGCCTGTTGCTAAATCCCACTTTGCCTGCCATTCGATCAGAAGTTCATTCGTACACGATGGATGACGGGGCGAAAAATCTAGTAATTTTAATACGCGATCGGCGTGGCAAAAGAAAATTGATGTTCATGTTATCCCTAGTGTAATAAGATATGCCTTCAACAACATAACTTGTATGCATGAAAACACAATGTACTTCACAAGTAATACATATTATTTGAAATTAGATTTAGTGCGATTGCCAAGTGAATCTATTTATTTAAAACGTAACATATTTTTAATATTGATATAGGTAGTCACTATAAGTTGTTAGGTTAGCTAATTGTGTAGGTTACTACATAATAAAAGCAGAAGGTCCCTTAAATAGGGACGGAATAAATTAACCGTCTTGGTTTTACATGGATCTCGCAACTTATTATGTCAGAAAAACTGAATTGCGAGACTTGACATGTCGTCTTTCTTTTTGTAAATAGTCTTGCTTAGTTGTCCTAAAGTACCTTCTACTTCTTGAATACTAACAACGGATTTTCTTAAAACCCACTCAGAAAAATAAGAACAAAGACATGGAATTTGTCACCAAAAAGCCGTCATCTCTATGTATTTTTTTTTATATATCCCGCAAGCAAATGGAGAAAGTGTGGCTTGAGGTTAACCATTGTGTGCTCCAATTTCTAACTGGCCAGGCCCAATTTTTTACAGGGCCACCGCTACTGGGGAATGTATACGTATAAGATATAGGATGGGGACGTATGTCAACCTCCCATTACCCGGACGGCTAGGACAAGGAGTGTCCAGATAGTAACTTGCAGATAGACCATAGGCCCATATAAATAAAACGCCTATTGCATATGTAATAAATGTCTCCTTAATGTAATAAATGTAACATACTACGTGGGACGACGTGGGTGTCCAAACTAATTTCAAGCAAGAGAAGCCGTTGCCGCAACTAGTAAGGGATTAAAATAATTATCAACTTATAATTATGTATACAATTAATTAATTCCCTTTCTATTCGTAATTAATATCAAACGGTGGATTAAATTTAATTAAAACTGTCGTTGATTCATAAAATCCTTTGTAATAACTATAACATTTTTGAAGTCAGTTCAGTTTCTCATGCCCAGGCAGACTGAAACGTAGCTAAGTCATGTCTCTCCAATAAGAGTCGAAATTAAACGTCGCAAATTATGACGTTATTTGAGGAATTTAATTAATTATATTGGCGTTGTAAGAAATTTAAAACGTTTCGTTTCTTTTGGCTGTCCAAACTCAATTTTAAAGAAATTATTTTTTAAACATGATGATCATAATTCTTGAAAATATTGATTGGCCGACTTTATGTAAATTGCCACAATCAACAACAAATAATTGGGTGTTTTACAGATTATCCGATTACATATTTTTTACAGCATAACATGCGCGTTTTTTTATAAAACCTTAATTTTTATGATTATTACCACAAAAATAAAAATTAGTAAAAAAGCCGTCAAAACACTACGAGTTTGTAAACACCTTGTAACTTTAACGTTGTTATAACCGCATAATATATCATTTAGTTGTCTTTTACGAAACCCACGGACAAGAAATGGGGTGGTGAATTGTAATCTTACTCCGTCACCACACAGAAAGTTATATATGTATTTATGCTGCTATATCAAACAATTTGAAATGTTTTTCTAAAATCTATGAAATACAGGGAATTAAGAATCTATGGTTGCCTTTATAGACTACAAGCCCATGGAAAAATTAACCTGTAAAATGAACCAACGTGAATAACGCTTAGAAGCCTGTCACTATATCATAAAATAACTCTGAGCGCTATGCCGTCATTCCTGAGCGGCACAGGTGAAGTACGTGAGTAAATGAAATTTCTCAGGTACAAGTGAGGAATTACGACTAATTAATTATTAATGTACGGCTTTTTTATAGCTTATACATAGATGATTAAAAATAAATATCGAAAAACCTAATGCCGTACTAAAGTGGTGGTGCCGGAAGTTAGTGCAAATATTTAATTCGCCGGTAACTGTAGAAGCAATAGGTCAAATAGGTCATTTATTACTGTACGGCAATTATACACTACAATATTGTATACTACAATATTGTAGTATACAATATTGTAGTATAATATTGTAGTATACAATATTGTAAACTACAATATTATACACTTCATTCAGACTTTTTAAATGGTAACTGCCTCCAACAATGGACTGGTACAAATGGCCTGCAATTTCGCCTGATTCAATCCCTTGAAGCAGCATAGAATAATTTACCGTATATTCTCCACCTAAACACATAAAATGCATAGTAAAATCGTTATCTAAATGAGATACGCCTTTGGTTGTCATTTCAAACGCCTACTTAATTAAATTAGGAGATTTAAAATACAATGCGTTTAATTCATTTCAGATTGTTTGTTTCATAATCATTATCTTCACAATCAATATACAAATCTTCTCTCAGATCTTTTAATAAAATTATTATATAATTGTAAATCTGTAAAAAGATCCTGGGAAGGTATTAAAGCATTATACCAGTATGCTGATGTGCTCCGTCAGTCAGAGCTCCAGGAAACTTGGCTTTTGCCACACGAGCTACCCATGCTGAACACTATACACGAGCATTGCAGTGCAACGGGCACCTCCGTGGTGAACATATCGCCAGGTCTTCTTACTGGTCGACCCTATAGTGGGTAGCAATATTATGACGGAAAAGTGCGTTCCATTCATTGTCTATTATTGAATGTAACAACGGTTGAGTGACGGGGATAAAGCTAACAGTGAGTAATAGAAATATAGTTATATATTTAGTGTTTACATGCCGACGAACGGTAGCGATAATATGCCCGTGTTTATAAATTATCTCCGTACGATACAGTCTGTAATAGAAATAGAGGAGAAATATGGAACCGAAGCATTTTTTTTGTGCGCACCGTGACGCTAAGACTAAATTTACAAAATTGATAGTAGCTGGTAAACCCATTAGTGGTATATTATATAATGAAATGATAGAAACAAGAAAATATATAAATCTAAGCTAAAGTCACGGCAAAATAGACAAGAACAAATAAAAATGAATTCTTTGGTTTCTAATCACATGAATAAAAAGTTCAATATCTTCTGGAAAAATGTTAGTAGTTTAAACATTAAAACGAGCCTACCGGTGAGCGTTAGTGATAACTAGACATCGGATTATATGCATGTTTGCATAAGTAAATGCATATAATTCTACTTTTATAGCGTTATTGCATATTTTGGTACATTTTCACTGATAGTGCAATAGTTAGATATACATGTTTGGCACATTGTATTATGTACGGGTGACGTGACCGGGGATTAGTCCGTCACCCGCCGAGAGGCCGACCGCGTGAGGAAAGACGGACGTCCTCCCCGAGACGTCGGTCGATGGGAGGGTACCCCAATAGGGGGTATTCCGTCGGGCCGACCACTGATGTCAAGTAACCCTGCTCCGGTGGTCGGCCCAACGACGAAGGCGACGTGGTTTTCGGGTGGGTTGCGGGAGTTGCGTGCTTAAGCCCCTCTGTCGCCCCGAACGGAGTGGTGCGAAAGCGCGCCGACCGCAGCCCACCCACAAAAAAAAAAAACATTGCATTATGTATATATAACACGTCCGTCGGCATTTCCGCCTGGCATTTGAGGAGGCTTTAATAAAAAACAAAATATTGCTATTATTGCAACACATTTCAACAATATACCCGATGCAATTGAGAAATTAGAAACTAAAAACTTTCCTCTGTGCCAGTCCTTGAAAATAATAGAAAAAATTATTATACAGAGTAACGCCCTTGCGAATTCGCTATGGCAAAAGTTCGTGGTAAATTAGTGCAGTTTTGTGTAAAAAAAAACCCCAGTTTTGAAGGCATAAAGAAAATTGACGCATTTATCAATGGCACCAGATAGAATCTGCCTGAAGAGGTCACTGCAGAAATGGCGCCAAATTTTAGGTTCAGTCCGGTAACGTCAGTTGATGTTGAAATATCATTTTCAGCCTATGAATTAATATTAAGTGACGTCACAAGTTTGTTGCCGAAGACCTGTAAAATATATTATCGTTTACTCTCAAAAGTTTATTATTTACGTTATAATAATTTATAGTTTATTAAATATTACAGTATACTAATAACAATAATAAATATGAACAATGTTTAATTATGTGTTAATATTAAACGCAAATTCTAATTGTAAATGTTTTTTGATTGTGCATATTTTATGCATATTTCGCGCTTTTTTCGTGCATATTTGCATGCATATTTTAGCATTTTGATAGTGCATATAATCTGATGTCTAGTGATAACAAAACAATTGTTAACATATTTAGAGAACATTTTACCGTCTGATCGTTCTTGGTCCCTAAGGTCAATGAATGATTGCTGTGCAGTTAAACTGCGTCTTGTCACTAAAATCGATCACATAGTTCCTAAGAACAGATCATTGTATACATTAAACTTTCAGGCTTCCACCTGCTGGCTAACCTAAATCGGCCACCCTGTCGGTCATACTGTTTAGACACAATAGACGCTGTTTTGTACAGTAAAAAATAGAAAAAAGGTCTCGATTATTCATCATCATCATCGCAGCCCACGTACGTCCGTCCCACTGTTGGGCTCAGGCCTCCTCCACAATGGGAGGGAATTTGACCTACTATACCATGCTGGTCAGTTACGTTGATATAGGGCTTCATTTTGAGTTTTCCTTCTCTTGCACAGATCTTATGTGCATATTACATCCCTTAGTCGTCTTTTACGACATCCACGGGTAAGATAGGGAGTGGTGAATTATATTCTTACTCCGTCATCACACGGCAAATTCGATTATTGCTTCAACATTAAACTAGGCAATACATCTGTATAAAATGGTAGAATTAAATGGGGAATAATACTATCTGATAACGCATCTTGTCTCTTTCTTGTCGCTACCTAAGGCACTTTTCTGATTTGTCGGCGTCGGCGCGACAACGGTGCGACATCAACACGTCGGTATACCGAAAGCATACCGCGCCGCTTCTGCTTTCGCACATGTCTGCAAATATTTCTGCAGAGTCACTTGTGCCGTCGTGAAATAATGTCATCATCGAGTTCCGAGTGATGAAGATATTTTAGCTTATTACATTTATACTCATTTACGTAAAAAAAAAAAACGTTTTTGGCGTCACCCTTATATCGAAAATAATATTAACTGTCGTGTATTTGTTGTGGCTAAATAACTTGCTCCTTTGGCCCAGGCCGTTCTTGTCACATCCTTTCTGGAATATTCAGCTAATTTATAGTTGTACAATTCAGGGTACTTTTCTACTTCCAGTACTAAGATAACATGAATTTTCGCCGCTTTGCAAGGGGCGAACGAGTCCAACTAGGTAAAAAGCAGAGCGATTACTGGACATGCATGCAGATACGCGGTAAGCCGAATGTGTGACGCGCCGCTGCCGCGCTTTTCGCGCCAATCTTTTTTTTTTTTTGTTGTGTAGCTGTTGGTCGCAGATGACCTTGACAGCTTAACGCGGTCAATGGGCGAGCGCAGATGGCTCTCAACCCGATAAGTAAGTTAAGCGAACATCGCCCGAGGGCTCCCCCTGTGGGGAACGGACGTCGGCTCGGGGCGTCGCTGAAAGCAAAGTGGGCGTGGCCACGTTTAGGATAATGACTTTTACGCGGCGCGGTTTTCGACCTCGACGGCGAGGCCGATACCGCGGAGTTTTATTTGTTATCGCTGCGCGAGCTGTGTAGGCCCTTTCTTGGGCGATCGTAATAGCGTCTCCTCTTCTTCAAGATGACGAGGACGTCGGACCGCGGATATTTTTGAGGGGACGTAGTTTACCGCCCCAACCACTAGTGGATTGGGGTGAGTCGTGGCAGAGTCAAAATAGCGCTGGGAGCAACGCTTCATGTACTGCCTGATGGTCGGCAATTCGAGGTCGATGTGTAGATCGACATTACGAACGAACCACGGTGCTCCCGTTGCCCGTCGCATGAATTTATTTTGTAGTGCTTGTAACCTGCGGATCCTGTGTCGCCTAACGTGCGCGAACACTACACTAGAATACGTCATGATCGGCCGTATGCAGGCAGTGTATAATCGAGGAACGCTCCATTTATATATAGGTGCTCGACAAGCTATCGGTACCGCGTATACCGAGCGTGCTGTTGACGCACCGATGCCGCGCTGACAAATCAGAAAAAGCCTAAGAGTGTCTCTTGAATGATAATTTTCTTATTATATGATTCCAACTCCTGGTTAGTTTTCAGTATAATATATGTAAGCTGTGCTATGTTAATACATATATTGCCATTTTTAGGGGTTCCGTACCCAAAGGGTAAAAACGGGACCCTATTACTAAGACTTCGCTGTCTGTCCGTTCGGCAGTCTGTCATCTGAAGAACCGCGATAGACAGTTGAAATTTTTACGAATTATGTATTTCTATTATATATAATATATATAACAACAAATACTGAAAACAAAATAAATATATAAGGGAGGCTCCCATACAACAAACGCGATTTTTTTTTTTTATAGATAATGGTACGAAACCCTTAGTGCGCGACTCCGACTCGGACTTAGCTGGTTTTTGTGGTCACTATCGTCTTGTTTGTCAAATAGATGCTTGCAAGTAATGTTTACAACTACTTTCAGGCACTCATGTATGATTGTATGTGCCAAAATAAATTTAAAAAATAAATTAGCTACACCAAGATGTGGAAACGCGCTCCTGGCATCCGTTAAAAAATCGATTTTATTATAATGGGGTTGGCCATTGTCAAAGTGGCGCTAGCATAGCTTTACCCAAACTATTCATTATTTGTATGAGATATTTTAAATAAAATCTTGTGTATTAAATACCGACATACTTAAAAAGCGTGAAGTCGCCTTTTGTAACGAACAAGGCGCACGCACATCGATTCCTTAAGGCCAAAGACATGATGAAAAAGTGGCTATAAGGTATAAGATCTAACTTTAAACCAGAAAGACTGTCGTCTTCATTTTCTCGGCTCAAATTATCAAAAAACGTGTTTTTATATAGGTTTATTAGCTTATTTTACTTCTGTATTTCATTAATTAAGACAATAAACCAGATTTTAAAATAGCTAAAATTCTTAAAGTAAGCAAAATAGCTATGTCTAATATTATATTTACATGGATTCACTTTACATATGATTTTTGGTTTATGATTGATATTTGGCCCAGTCAGGAATTGGTGAATTATTATTACATGCCTCAGGCTTTTAAAGAGTAGAGTAGTAAGATCGGAGTTATTACAGACTTGCAACTTGCTAGTCAGAAAGTACATATAGAAAGACTCGCTAGATTAACAAAAACATATATGACACTTCAAACACCATTCATTTTATAGTATGTTCCCTTAGCTTCACCACACAGCACAAATATTTTACATATATATTATGTTATGTAACATTAGGGAAGGAATTGTGAATAAAAACAAGTGACTGGCTTTGGTTTATTTTGTAAAGCAGGGGAAAAAGTTTCTTTACATTCTATATGAAAATTCAAGATATTTTTCAAAGTGATTTTAATTACAATATGTAGTTTTGGCAGTCCTCTCTTGATGTTAACCTGATATTCTCTAAAGAATTCTGAAAGACCGAACAGGTGGAAATTTAAAGGTCTTGTACCTTTAAATCTATCTTTAATCAGGTCTATATGGCAGATGCATGATGCATTTGTAGAAGTACAATCTCTTTATAGGTTGGTGTAATACCTATAGGTAGTTATCATAAAAAAGAAGTATATTGTTTTTGTTATTTGTAATTCATGCAATGTTGTCAATGAAGTATTGCTGTCGATATCCCAATAGCTAGTAAATTTGACACTTTCATAGTAGGTTCATCATTATCAACACTAGTACTCTCGAAATTAATATTGTATAATTGCAATCTGTAAACAAAATTAAATTAATCATAGTCCAAGAATTTATTTTTATGATACATATTCCTAAAGATTATTCTCTTTTTATGTGTATTTGTCTACAATTGAAGGAATATTAAAGGTATAATAATTACATTAGAAAACTAAATATTTTAGAAAAGGGAGCATGTTAATCTAAATTTAAGGTCATACCTTTAAACAAGACCTGCTTTTCTTCCTTGTAAGGAAGTACCACGTTTTCTTAGTTCGGCCTTTAGCTCGTTTATTCTCTATGTCGAATACATGTTTTTTGTAAATTTCATTCTCGTAACACGCCAAAGTTGTTTAATTTTATAATCACAACAAAAAATAAGTTTGACAGGTTCAAGCTATACTAGCGACATTTGCGAAGACTTACCAGTGACCAACCCCATTGATAATGTCTTTTACGTATAATAGGGCTGCAAATAAATCCCCATACACTATCGAAATATTACATGTAATTTGTAATTAGGTTTTCAACCATATCTTTCTGCATATCTTTGTATATATATATTCTTGTGTACGTGTGTATGTCACTGAACTCCTCCTAAACGGCTGGACCGATTTTGACGACATTTTTTGCGTGTGTTCAAGGGGATTCGAGAACGGTTTAGATTCATAATTGGACCCGGTAGATGGCGATGCTGTCAATTTCAAGGAGGATTCCTTCTATTTTATTTGAACAGAACAACGTCTGTTGGGTGAGCTAGTTTGTTATATTTTGATTAGGGCTTCAAAGGGCGCGGGATCCCGCAATACCGAGATCCCGGTATTGCGGGATCCCGTGCCATTTCCCAATCCTGCATGATGCGGGATTACGGACGCGGGATTTGCGGAACTGAAAAATAGCGTGCATGCAACCTCAAACTTAATAAACTCTCAAACTCACACAGAAACATCCTAAATAAATGTACAGGTTAAAATTTGTTTTTTTGGATGATTTTTTAATTTTCTTTGCGTATTTCTGAAGACGATTTGTTTTTTATTCCGTGTTTGTTACTGTTTTTTGTGCAAGAAAAAACGGTGCAATTTGATTGATCTCATATTAATAGTAATATGTACGTAAATAAATGAGCAGTTGATTAATTCATTATTTTATTAGCCTTATGTAAATGTGAATATTTGCTATATGCGGGATACCGCAAATACCGAGATCTCACTGGATTGAAAATTCGTAGTCCCGCAAATACCGAGATTGAATTCAGGCTGCGGGATTAGAAGCCCTAATTTTGATAACAGTGCATCAAATGTGTCTGCACTACAGATTACGTAGAGATGCTAGTCCGCACACCTGCACAGATTGATTGATATACTAGGCATGCCTTTTAAGTTCTGTCGTTTCCATATTGCCCGGAAATTTTGAATTTGGAACTGTTCTATATTCAAATGTGTTTAAATTTTGAATCTCAAAACAGTTGAAAGTATTAGGATTAATGCTATTGTTTAGTCACAGCATCGATTGGAATCTGTCGGGTTACGTACGAAAATGAATCTTTCTAAGGAAAATGTTCGTACAATAATTTTCTACAACTTTAGAGGAGGCCTGACTCGGCTTCAGTGTTTTGAAGAGCTAACATCTGTGTTCAGTGATAAAGCCATGTCTGCGGACTGTCGAACGCTGGTATTTAGAATTCCAGCGTGGACATGCCATGCCATAGTGTTAGTGACAAATCTTGCGAAGGACGCCCAAAATCCGCCTTTACTGAAGATAACATCATTGCTGTGAGACAACTAATTCTCGAAGAACGTCATGTGACGTATCGAGAGATAGAGGCTCTATTAGGCATCTCAGGGACAATCATTCAGAAGATCTTGCATGAAGCGCTTGGTGTGAGAAAGCTAGTTTCCCCGTGGATACCGCATCTGCTTTCCGACGATCACAAGGCGGCCCGCGTCAGATCGTGTAAGAAAACTCTGCAAAGGTTCAACCAAGGAGAGTCAACTCACGTCTACGACATCATCAGTTGTGACGAATCTTGGATCTATGCCTACGATCCTGATTTCAAACAACAATCTACAATCTGGGTCTTTCAAGACGAGCCAAAGCCGACTAAAGTTGTTCGTTCTCGAAGCACTTCAAAAAAGATGGTGGCCATGTTCGTTGGAAAAACCGGCCATGTTGCGACTATTGCACTTAGTGGTATACCACAGTTTGTATACCACAAGTCATCGCCGAACTTCGAAAATCTAACTCAAAGCTACGCATAATCCTGCACCACGACAACGCAAGTTCACACAGCGCTTGTCAAACGATTGAGTATTTGAAGCAGGAAAAAGTAGAAATTCTTGACCATCCTCCATACAGTCCTGACCTAAGCCCTCAGGATTTCTTTATATTTCCTAAAATTAAGAAAAGTCTTCGTGGTCAAAGGTTCCAGTCGCGTGAAGAAGCAGTCGACGCTTTCAAATCAGCCATTTTGAACACCCCCACTTTAGAGTGTAATAAATGTTATAATAACTGGTTTGAGCGAATGGAAAAGTGTATTAAGCTACGTGGTGAATACTTTCAAAAACAATAAAAAGTACTATAAGGTTCTAGTTGTATTATTTTCTTCAAACGACAAAACTTAAAAGGCATGCCTCGTATACATCCAGTGCGTACACGTCTGTTCAGGTGGGCAAAGGGGATAAGGCACATATAATGAAATTGCATATATTTTTATAGTTTTGTATTTATATTTAACTAGCTGACCCGGCGAACTTCTAATTCTAAATTGCCGAAAATATAGCCTCTAATAGAAGAACCATTACGGCTTTGTCAGGAAAGATTCAATCGTCTTGGTCGCGGCATTGTTAATGATGATTCGAACAGAATACAAATTACTAATTATTGATTTCTGACAAAATTATAATTACTAAATTTTCAAGCATACTTAATCATAGATAAAATTACATTTAGCTGTCATTTGCGTTTTGTTATTACATATCAAATGCGTTTTTGTTATGCCACGTTTCATAGTGACTTATATTCTGTTTGACGTCTTATGTCACATCCTACGGGAACGAGATCGAACGGGATAAGAAGTACCCTATGTCTTTCTCCTGGTTCTAAGCTACCTCCCAACCAATGTTCAGCCAAATCGGTACAGCCGTTCTTGAGTTATAAATGGTGTAACTAACACGACTTTCTTTTATATATATAAATTTTGTTTTCATTTTTATAGTGATTAGTCTTTTTTAAATTTTTGATATATTTATTTTTATTGTGTTTATACGTTTACTTTCATTATTTTAGTTTTATTTTAACACAAAAGATGTTATCTTTCTTTATTAATTGTACCTATATGTATAAAACGCAAATAAATAGATAGTCTAAGTTGAGTTTGCTGACAATCGCCTCAATACACAGACCGCTACAGAAAAACAGTGTTGTGGATCTCATAGTTATGAGTTACCACAACATTTATATATTTATTTATTTGGACAACCAAGAATTGCTACAACTACATATACAAACTTAATAAACATTATTATGAAAAATAAACTAGATTATACGCCGGTCGCTCTGAGTTTGCGTTCCTGACAGGTCATGACAGAATGGGCGATGTAACTTTGAACTGCCGTACTATTTACGGCACAATTTTAAATATCTTATATTTATCTTATTAACGAGTAATAACATTAAAAATTTAATAATTATGCCAACTTACAATAAACGTATTAATTATCGGCTAAAATTATTAACAATTACTCAATTAACAAATATAAAAACAATAGTTTTAAAAATCAAAACATGTCAAACTGCCCTGTTTCAAGGTTTTGTCTTATGTTTGTTTTTGTAGTGATGGGACAAAATAACGAGACAATTGTAATCGCATATTTTTATAATCTTAATATAATCTGGCGGTATAATATTAATAAAACGTTATAATTTTATTTTATAATATATAATGTATTTACTATTTAATAAAGTTGTTATATAATGTATTTACTATTTAAAAGCAATACGACAAAGGTACACCCAATCAAAACTTAAGAAAATAAATATCGTGATAACAATCACATCTTTAAAAAAAATGAAAATAAAATGACTTACTGCTTTAAATTACTAGTGAAAAATTGCTACCCGTAATAGCGTTGTGGGGACCGCCATTTTATGACAGTCACAAAGAGTCATTTCTTGCCGTCTCGCGCGCATAGACTACGTTCTCCAGTGTTTCTCAATATGTATTTTCTCGTGACTGTTATTGTTGTTTATTTGACTGATTTTCCATGTTATATGAGTAAGAGATCAGCCTCTGTGCTAATCTAGACTTTTGTTATGTATCGTATATTACTGTTCTGCACTTTCGGTGCAAAATGGTGCGCTTAGAAGAAGCGAACGGACAATAACAAATATTAATACAGAAAAGTTCGGCTCCTCGGGCACTGGAGAAAATATTATACGAACACCAAAAAAAGGAAATGCAGAAATGAACCTATAACAGATAATGATAGCTTTGAAGCTGATGTTATAAGGAATCACATTCATTTATCATCACTCACCGTAGTTCATAAACATCCAAGTACTAAGCCTCCTCCACAATGGGAGGGAAATTGACCAGCCGCACCACAGTAGTTAGACGTATTGGTATAGGGTTTTATTTCGAATTTTCCTTCTCTTGCTTAGATATTGTATGCATATTATAATCCCTTAATCGTCTTTTACGACACCCACAGGCAGTAAAGGGGGGTGGTGAAATGTATTATTATTCTGTCATCACACGGAATCATATATATATATAGCAGTTATTATCCCAGAAGTGAATACCTTAATAGGTCATCGGTTCTAGCATCTTTGAAAGCAGCTGATTTGTTTCTTCTGGAAAATTCTTTTAGAAAGGAATAACATAATTTTAAAAACAATTAACTTTTTGAAAGAAGCGAAAAATATTGATAATTGGGACAATACTGCTTACATCGACGAGATAAGGCTAAACCCCAACCACACGCTTTCTCGTTCTTGGACAAATGACACTCAAGCGTCATCGTCGAAAGTGCCAATGGGTAAAGTAACACGACTCATAATATGCCACGCTGGTTGTGCGAAGTACGGTTTTGTGGAAAACGGTTTATTGGTTTTTGAGTCAAATACTACTACTGACTACCACGAAGAAATGAATGCGACTGCATTCAAGGAGTGGTTCCAGGATTTGTTGCTACCTGGCCTCCCAGAGCCTTTAGTTTTGTTAATGGATAACACCCCTAATCATTCGGTGCAATTAAATAAAGCACCTACCAAAGCTAATAAAAAGAGGAATCGGTGGCAGCAAAGACGTGGCAATGACGAAAATATGTCTACACTAAAAGCAGAGTTGATGAAATTAGTCAATGACCATAAGCCGGCATAAGTTCGTTATGTTTTAGATGAGTTGGCTCTGGAGAACGCTTATTGCGTTCTACGAATTCCCCTATTCCACTGCCAGTACAATACCATAGAGCTAATCTGGCCTCAAATTAAAGATTATGGAACCGGCCATAATACTTCTTCACCGTATAGCATAAAAAAATTAAGACACTTTTAAAAAAAACATGCGAAATAATTCCTATAAATTTAACAAAATCTACATTGAATTTAATAAATAAGCATAATGAATGCAATAAATAACGTTATTAAATATAATGAACTAGCAACCCGCCCTCGCTTCGCTTCGGTTTCAGTCACCTTACCCGCCTAGTTCCCTTAGAGAGTAAAAATTGACAAATGCGGTTTATTCATTTTTACTGAAGAGTATTTCCCGTGTGGTGACGGAATAAGAATACCATTCACCACCCCCTCTCTTACCCGTGGCTGTCGTAGCAGAGAAGACTAAGGGATTATAATATGCATACAACATCTATGCAAGAGAAGAAAAACTAAAACCTATGCCAACATGGTTGACCAGTGTGGTGTAGTAGGTCAATTTCCCTCTCATAATGGAGGAGGCTCGAGCCCAACAGTGGGATGTATAAGGGTTGAAATGATGAAAAAATGATGAATGAACCGTATTTAAGCAAAATTTAAAGTAAGTCAATGAAGATTTTTTTTTCACCCCTTAGGGAATGAACCAAAAATCCTATCCCAACATAACAAAATAAAATTACGGTCAAAATTGCATGTTTCTAGCTTCAGTAGTTTCCGCCCGGCGTTGATGAGTCAGACAAAGAACTTCTTTATACCTATTTACATTCTTAGAGGGTGAAAATTAAAAAATGGTGAAATACATGTTTATTTATTGTTATTATCTTTAATAGTGTTTGTGGCGAATTTCATGAAAATCCATGAAGATTTTTTTCTCGCTATACAAACTTTACTACTGCGGTTTACCCCCTTAGGGGTTGAATTTCAAAAAATACTTTCTGAGTGGGTTTCTACGTCACTCAAAGAAACTAATGTTAAAAGTTCATGTTTTTGGCTTCAGTAGTTTCGGCTCTGTGATAAGTCGGTAAACTGACATCTTACTACCCATTTTACACCCTTAGAGGATGAAAAAGGGCAAACGCGTGTTTCATACGTGTTTATTTATTTTTATTAAAGAGTATTTGTGTTTAATTTGAAGACAGTAGCTAAAGATTTTTTTTTATTTTCATACAGACTTTACCGTTGCGTTTCACCCCCTTAGGGGTGGAATTTCAAAAAATCATTTCTTAGTGGGTGCCTCCGTCATGAAATGAAACTACGGTCTATTTTTCATTTTTCTAGCTTCAGTAGCTTCGGCTCACCCCGTTCCTTTATATGTATATTATTGTTAACGCCCCCGCAACACCCCTTGCAGATGGAATTTCGTAAAATCTGTTCTTAGCTGACCTCTACTCGACGAAAGGAATATTTCTGTCATATTTCAAGTCTGTACGCCTTATGGTTCCAGAGATATGGTGATGAGTCAATATATCGCTCGCAAAACCCGCCTCTTCTATATACAGGGTGACTGGTAAAAGATTGTACATATTGAAGGAAACGATAGATAATGGTCACAGATAACCAATAAAAATGTAAAAAGAGTACTGAGTAGCCTCCTTTGCCTCAGAGCGGCCGGAGTATAGTTGCACAATTTGTAAAGGTGACAATATGTAATCACGCACAATAAAAAGGTAGGTACATTATTTCAATACTTATAGGTAATCAACATAATATTTAAATTTAATTGTAAAGAAAAATTAAATTAAAGTGGAATATGGGGAGAAAAAGAAATTACTAAATTGAAAAAAAAAATTAATACTTCGTCGTACATGTACGCACACAGAATAATTTTCGTATCAATAGATTCAATTACTTCCAGTACAGTTTTCGTAACAGTCTCAGTACTGTAATTTTAAATTTGGATAACTTATCTGCAAATATATCCACATTTTGGTTTATAGTATTATATTGCCTACATAATCTAGAAATAGTAGAAAATTGTTTTAAATTAGTTTTAACATTGCGCTGCGTAGTGATCCTTTTTTTACTCGCTTGCTGACGAGACTGCAGCTCTTACATCGATCTGTTACGCAATCGTGTAGTTATACGAGGTCTGTTAAAAAATAAGGTGAATTTTGAAATTACGCGGGCTACGTACATTAGATTATCAATTTTTTTATTTTGTAATGTTGGTACACTCGTCTCGAATATATGTTCACAGTTTCAGCTATATAGCATATTTAGTTTGTTTGTGAGAGGCATAAAAGTTACACGTGTTTTGCGTGTTCGGCGATTTCTTGCTGTGGAAAAAAATGGATCAAAGAATTTGCATTCAATTTTGTGTGAAAAATGGTATTAAATGCTCAAAAACACTTGAAATGTTGACAGTGGCATACGGTGAGTGTAATCTGAGTCAAAAAAATGTTTAAAAGTGGTACAAGCTTTTGCCAGAAGGTCGAGAAAATGTGAATGACGACGCTCGCCCTGGACGCCCCAGCACATCAACAACCGATGAAAATGTTGAGAAAGTGAATGAAATTGTTATGAAGTATCGTCGAGTCACTATAGAAGTTGCTGAGCATGTCACCATACCGGGTGGCTCATGACATGCAATTTTTTAGGAAATTTTGGGCATGAAGCGTGTGGCAGCGAAGTTCGTTCCAAAATTGCTGAATTCTGACCAAAAAAACCGTCACATGAGTATTTTTTTTTATTGCAAACGGTGGCAAACGAGCAAACAGTACACCTGATGGCAAGTGTTGCTGTCGCTCATGGACCTTTACAAGGCCGCTGCCTACCGTGAAGAGGCTCGGTGATACCAAAGGCACCATCAAAACCCTCCACACGCAAACATCCTCAGAAAGTCGCTATCACCATCGCTATCGCTCAGGAATTGTTGAATGACATCAACGGTGATCCAGATTTGCTTAAAAGGGTCATAAATAATGACAAATAATGGGCATATGGTTATGACATCGAAACCAAAGTCCAATCGTCCCAATGGAAGAGCCCAAGAGAGCCAAGGCCAAAAAAGCACGCCAAGTTCGATCAAATGTGAAGGTTTTGCTAACTGTTTTTGTTTTTTCGATTACCGTGGCGTAGTGCATTAGGAGTTCTTACCACATGGTCGTACGATCAATAAGGAGTATTATCTTGAAGTTATCGTCGTTTGCGAGAGTCTGCATTAGGAGTTCTTACCACATGGTCGTACGATCAATAAGGAGTATTATCTTGAAGTTATCGTCGTTTGCGAGAGTCGTTTGAGAGAGTTGTTAGCGTCGCTTGCGAGAAGCAATACGAAGAAAACATCCGGAATTGTGTAAAAATAATTCATGGCTTTTGCATCACGATAATGCACCTGCTCACTCGTCATTGCTTGTTCGTAATTTTTAGGCCAAAAACAACATCGTAATCATACCTCAGCCACCATATTCACCAGATTTAGCATCGTGCGACCTTTTCCTATTCCCAAGATTGAAGGGATCCATGAAAGGACGGCGGTTTGCAACGATTGCGGAGATACAAACTGAATCGCTGAGAGAGCTCAAGGACATGACAAAAAGTGCATATCACAACTGCTTCGAGGATTGGAAAAAATGCTGGCAAATGTGTATATCTAAGGGGGACTACTTTGAAGGGGACGAAATAGAAATTGATGAATAAATATTTTTTGAGAAAAATGAAAATTCACCTTATTTTTCGAACAGACAGTGTATATAGAAATAAATTATTTTTCTATCTTTTATAAAAATACCACGGGTTGAGAGCCCTCAGCGCTCACCCACCAGTCCGGGTAAAGTTGTCACAGCCATCTGAGGCTAACAACTAAGTCAAACACAAAAAAAAATATAAAAATAAATAAAATTAGACTGTCTGTTTGCAATGTCACAATAATAGGTTTTCTTCGTGCTCACACTATTATTTGCAAGATAGCTATGCCTAAAACCAGTAATTTTTTTGTGTGGGTGTTCCTGGTAATTTTCAAAACTTGAGGAGTCAATTGGTTATTTGTCCTCTCAGAAAAACTCCATAAAATTTTGCCCAGCCTGGAACTCGAATTCGAAGTCATATGTTAGGAAATATTGCAGATTTAAAATGCGAGGACAAAACGGCTAAATCCGAAGCCAACCGAGGGCGAGTCGCTAGTATTTAATATAGATAAAAATATATTCATTTGAATTTAAACAAATCTCATTTAATAACCGAAGAAAATAAAATTGATACGGCACAATTTTGTAGGCAAGCTATGATCTGGACACACCCCCCCAATCCATTTGGGATAACAAAAGAGCGCCATGCAGCCCTACAGCCTACTATATTCCCTCACCACCGTCTATGGGCTGACTACAGGTCCAATGGATTATACTTAAGGGTATCGTCTCCGTCGATGCCATATACGCACAACCAAAAGTTTGCCGAAGGTGTCGCCCTGCACGCAGTCTACCTCTTTGCGGGTGGCACAATCGCAATGGTGGCAGGATGTCTTCTCCCTCCTGACGACATCACGCAGGTACTTGCCAAAGCAACCACACCCTATCACGCTCTGTACCACTGCTCTATATCCGAGAAAAAAGATCCCTTATTGCTGCTCCATCTACTCCATCCGTACTGGCCGCAGGGTCTCTATGTCCAAACACCGAATCAAGGTCTCACCGGCCGGACTGAATGAGGTGGCAGTGAGCATCGCCCTGCCAGGCGTACAGCTCTCCTCCCAGCATCACCAAAACCCACCGGTCAAATCTAGCGTACCGTACTCTCAGAGTATGGTACCTCCATCGCCAGCGTGCTGTGTCGGCATATAAAATTGATCGTCTAAAAATCGAACGGGTTGTCCGACGACCAACTGGCAGTTAGGTTTGGTGGTTAGTTGGGTTTCTCTCCAGTACCTTTACCATATCGTTTAGCATATGACGGGTCTGTAGGCCGTGGTTGAGTTCGGAGACCGTCCCGGTTTCGGCGGGAGGAGAGCTTCCTCTCCTTCGAATACTCAGGGAACCATCCAGAGGCTAGATAAGCCTATGGGCGGTGCCGTATGTTTTGACTTCGCTGAGGCTTAATTCCAAGTATTTGAGATTCAATGTGCCACAATTGGTAAAGAACGAAAAGAAATTGTAGATCCGTACTTATTTGTTGACTTAAGTATTTTGGGTTGAAAGAAACTTTATTCTCATAAGAACATAATTAAAGTGCACTTACATGAGATATATAAAAAAAAAATTACACAAAATAACAAAATATTCGTTCGTTGTGGGTCAGACATGCAACAGACCACAATTATAAAAGTAAAGTAAAATTGTAAATGAAAATGTAAAAGTACGTAAATATTCTAAAATTAATTGTTACGCCATGTACAAAAGTTTTTATTTATAGAAAACTTAATTCAAAGGGTTACAAATCATCATAATAAAATATCACAGAATACCCTCCCATTCAGGCATAGTATAAAAATATTATGTTAATTGGGTGCAGTTGCATAGTAGTGTGAGAATGCTACTTTGCTAGATGTAGCCCAGGAGGTGATTATTCCCCGTGGGACCTGGAGGCGGAAATGCTCGCCGGATTGTATCGGCGGGTGACGGGGGTGCGAGCGGAGGGCGGTGCGATCTCGTTAAGGGAGCTCACCGCCTGGCGCGTCGACATCCGCCGAGACGTCATTGCCCGTTGGGCAGTCCGGTTGGAGAGGCCTCGGTTCGCGGTGCGAACCGTGGAGGCCTTCCGGCCGGTGCTGATGCAGTGGTTGGAGAGGCGGCACGGGGTGCTCTCCTTCCGACTAGTGCAGGTTTTGACGGGGCATGGGTGCTTCGCCAAATACCTGCACAAGGTCGTAAGGAGGGAGAGCACACCGTCCTGCCACCACTGCGATTGCGACGAGGACACGGCGCGCCATACGCTCGAGGCCTACGCGGCTTGGGCAGTGCAGCGCTGTGCACTCGTCGCAATCATCGGTGCAGACCTGACGCTGCTGGCTATCACTAGGGCGATGGTCGACAGCGTTGGGAATTGGGACGCGGTCGCAGCCTTCTGCGAGACAGTGATCTCGCGGAAGGAGGCGGCGGATCGCCTGCGTGAGGAGCGCAGCCTCGATGAGATCCGCCGCCGGCGACTGGGGCGGCGTAGGCGCAACTACCTGCGCCTCATGCCGCCCTAGCCGAGTGACGTGACCGGTGATTAGCCCGTCAGCCGCCGAGAGGCCGACCGCGCGAGGAAAGACCGACGTCCTCCCCGAGGGGGGGGGGGGGGGGTACGTCGGTCGATGGGAGGGTACCCCAATAGTAGGGCCAGTACCAGGGCCGACCACTGATGTCAAGTAACCCTGCTCCGGTGGTCGGCCCAACGACGAAGGCGACGTGGTTTTTGGGTGGGTTGCGGAAATTGCGTGCTTAAGCCCTTCTGTCGCCCCGGACGGAGTGGTGCGGAGGCGCGCCAACCGCAGCCCACCTACAAAAAAAAAAAAAAGGAGGTGATTATTGGAAAGATAACAACTTTTATTTTATATTGTGAATTATATTAAGATGTGGGATTTTAATTTTCTTTTATAAGTAATCATACTTTGTGATGCTTTTATTTCGTTTGGGAGTTTATTATATAATTGCACCTCCTGAAATAAAAGTCTTTTTGACAATTATATCATTGAGTATTTTTACAATGCTTAATCTGTGACATGTCAAAGAGAGACACTATTATATTATAGAACTAAATAAATATAGGTGATACGAAGTTCACTGGGCCAACTAGTTTTCTATAATTTACATACAAAAAGCTCTTTTTAGAATTAAGTCGTAAGTATCTTGGCCTAGATTCTTATCAGAGAACTGATTGCACGGAGCAGTATACGCTCGAAGTCTGCATCACCCGGGTAGAACAGTACCAAGAACTTGTCTCAATCATGGGTGCCAACTTTTAATCGACAATGTCAGTAACAGGAGTCGCCTTTTGTATGGCAATTGTCTTATAGGAGGCGGGGTAGTGCGTGAGGGAGGCAAAAACAACGCATTTCCTGACATGTTCTACTAGTGGCGCATAGGACGCTGCAAACGGAAATACATGCGCGCTCGATGCCGCCCTAACCGAGGTCGTGGGTAAAGAGGACACGGGAACAGACTGCCACCTGTAGGGAGTCGGATCACGTGAGAATGACGTACCGGTGCTTTGTTACCGGAATATCAATATAATCAATATCAATACGGTCTATAGCTGAAAACGTAACTCGCCCGGTGAACCACAGCGTCAAGATATCTCTTGCGCTGTCCTGGTCAATTGGTAACTCAGCGATTGACCAAAACACCTTAACAGATTTCTTGTAGTTAGTGTGGCATTTTGGTATCCGATGCCGCTCTTCCGCCTCGGACAGATTTATTGACGGGGACAGTGTGATTTTATATCATAGCCTTAAAAAATACGAGCCTTACAATAGTCCCATATGACAGTGATGACATATGATGTATAAACAATGATGAGATGTATGACACGTAATCCTACTATGAAATTAAGATTTCATGTATGTGAAGTATTATTAAGGCACGCGCTTTTGCTCACGCAATTTAATTCTGGTCATGGGAAATGTGCAATAGTAACTTAAGTCCTGAAAAAAAGGACATATGCAAAATGAAAATACTGGCATCAAACTTTGTCTTTGTGAAAAGAAAAAAAAATGGAAGCAATAATGAAGCAATACTAATAGTAAAATCTTTGGGTGAAAATTATTAAAAATTAAAATAAAAAAGAGCACTGTTTTATGTCAATAAGAGTTTACAGTTATGACATATTTATATTGGGAGCATTTTTGGCTCTTTGTTTAATAAATCTCTAAAACGGCTGAACCTACTTTGCCACGTATTCACTACTGTTAATTTTCGTCATAGAAAAAGTACTCTAATACTTTTTACTTTTTTACCGTGCAAAAAGACGAATGTCAATGAAATTGTGCATTTAAAATGAAATTAGAGAAGTAGAGAGAATTTAGTAGTATGTACTAATTAAAAACGTAAGACTCTTTCTTAAATACTCTTAAGCGTAAGAGTCTTACGTTTTTAACGAAAGGCAATGGACCGTCTAATATTTATTTCCATGGTGTACGAAAAGAATGCACAAATACGTAAATATGGAAGTGAACATAATAATTATGGCACCAGCGCTCATAGAACCGTCACACACCATTTACACTTTTAGTGAAGATTCCAGCAAACAGATCTCTGCTGCAATACCTACATCTTATTGAAGACTTTTTTATGGTAGACTATGGTCTGGATACACCCTGCCCAATTAGTCCGATGGATGGGCTGCGGGCGGCCGGCCCTATAACCTAGCGTGTTCCCTCCCCATCACCACTGGTACCAATTCCTTGACATTTGTGGCCGACCCGACATACCCAGCAAACAGATCTCTGCTGCAATACCTACATCTTATTGAAGACTTTTTTATGGTAGACTATGGTCTGGATAAACCCCGCCCAATTAGTCCGATGGATGGGCTGCGGGCCCTATAACCTACCGTGTTCCCTCCCCATCGCCACTGGTACCAATTCCTTGACATTTGTGGCCGACCCGACATACCCTCTCGGGTAGCGTTCCCATCAACGTCGCCCTTACGCGATTGGCCTCTGCGAGCGTCGCCAAACGCGCCGGCGACGGAGCATCTCATAATAGAGGAATTCCACCTGGACCCGCTTCGCCGCATCGGCGGCCACGTTCCAGTTCCTAACTCTGTCCAGTATCGTCCAAACGATAGTCGGTACATCGAACGAATGTTGCCTGCAGGCGGGAGGCGGCAGTCTCGTTGAAGGAACTGGCCGCTTAGCAGGCCGACGCCCACGCGACCTCATAACCCGTTGAGTACTCCGGCTGGAGAGGCCTCGGTACGGTGTTCAACCCTTGAGGCCTTTCGGTCGGTACTTATGAAGTGTTTCAGTCGGCGGCAAGGCGTGTTTCCTTCGCACTAGTGCAGGTTTTGGCGGGGTAAGGTTGTTTCGCCAAGTATCTACATACGGTCGTGAGGAGGGAGGGTAGACAGTCCTGCCATTACTGCGATTGCGACGAGGCCACGGCGCAGCACACGCTCGAGTTGTGTGCCGAATGGGCAGAGCAGCGCCGTCAACTTGTCGCAATTATCGGTGCCAAACATGCTGCTGACCATCACTAGGGGGATGCTCAATAGCGTCAGGAGCTGAGACACGATCGCCGTATTCTGTGAAGCAGTTATAGCATGGAAGGAGGCGGCGCAGCGTGCGCGTGAGGAACTCCTCTACGGGGACGTGATCTGCGCAGGCGGCGCGAGTACCTGGCTACCTGCGCCTGATGCCGCCGGTACCGGTGGCCGGCTCAGTGACGAAGTTTAGAGAATAAGGTGGGTTATGGGTCCGCACGCCGGCCTTTCGTCGCCTCGCCCCGGACGGAATGGACGGCGTATGTGCTGACCATAGCTCACCCAAAAAAAAGGACGGAGTCCTCTCCCTCCGCACGACTTTATGCAGGTACTTGTTGAGGCAATCATCCCCGTCAAGATCTGCACCAGACGGAAGGAGAGGATCACGTGCTGCCGTCCTAACCACTCTTTCGGCACCGTCCGGAAGGCTTCGATGGTCCGAACACCGAACCGATGCCTTTCTAGCTGGACTGCCCAACAGGCAAGGACGAAGTCGCCGACACGCGCCGTTAACGACCAGCGACCATCTTCGCCCCGAATCCTACGGGGGAGGGCCAGCCAACAGACGCGCTACCTGCGAGCGGTATTAACGTATAGCCCTGACCGCTACGGCCCAATGTTGTCACCACATGAGGGTCTTGAGTCTTGACGGTCAGAGACTCACGGGTGTATCGTACAGGGCCATGAACAGAACTTACCCCACGTACCGCCGTCGGCACGTAGCGTTGGATCAGACCACAATCAGTATGAACCACAAAAGGGTAGGGCACCGCATGGCCCATGGAACACCGCACGACAGGATTGTCCGTACAACGTTCCGCTTTTGGTCCACGTAGAGGACGCTGCGCTTATCCAATGCTGTTGACGATGTTCAAAGACACCGCCAACAGTACCCTACTGCTGGTCAATGCCTCCGTGACCGTGGCCCTCAGGTGTAGCAAGGCGCAATGTGTTCCGACAGTATTAGATATTTCGAATATTATTGTTATTACATACACGACATGCTTGTATTTATTTCTAAAGAGTTATGTTTAATACCAAATGGAATAAAGAATATCATACCTTGTTTTTTAAAAGACCCATGTCTAAATTCAAAACGTTTTCAAAACTATCATTTACGTCAAACTGAAGAGACGTGTGCTCTTTGATCTCGAGTTGTCTACCATAGAGACCTGGCATTCCACGGACGGCCGTCATTATACCTGCTCGCCGCGTACAGTTTATTAAAGCAAAATTAAAATTGTCGTTACTACGCTCCCGCGACTACCTCGGCATCATAAAGACAAGGTGTCTCTATGTTGCCGAGGTGGCCGGAATCGCCCCCGGCAACTGCAGGTGATGTCTCTACTGATGAGCAGTGGCGGTTGTACAGTAAGTGCGCTCGTGCGCTGAACCACCAAATCAAACGATTTAATAATTAAAAAGTATAACTTCATCTTTATTTTTAAATTACCATATTAATATTTATTCTTTAAACATACAATATAACAAATAAAATTTCAAATTATGACGAAACAATTTAAGCACTTTACTAAACTATTTAAACTTATTTTCCCTGTAATAACAATCTCGTGCGCTTAGGCGAGCGCACGGGACTGGTCTACCAATACAATTTGCATTAGTTATGAATTTTCGTATCTACGAAATAGATGCGGCATTTTCGTATTTACGAAATAGATGCGAATTTATGCGAAAATTTTGATATAAAAGCGATTTGATATAAATTTTTATATAGATGCGAATATAGAAATTTTGAGTATTTGCCGCGAAATAAACAATAACTATAGATAATTTTGTTATCGTTTAGTTTTTGCGCTCTAAAGTGACACTAATCACGTCACAGGCGGCAGTATAGTAACCTCCCGCGCATACAGCGTTTGTCTCTCTCGCATGCATATGAGTTCGCCTCTCGACATCTCTTTCGCGCCTACTCTTTAGCAGCGCAGGGTAGACGCAGAACAGTTCTTCAGCAAGTACAATGTCGTCGTAACAGATCGCAGGACAATTCTTAAGGAGTCGAATGTTGAAATTATGTATGTCAGCATTTAATTAATGTTAATATCATGTTTCTTCCGAAAATATACTTTGTTTTATAGATAATTAATAAATAAATGCGAAATTGTTGCGAAATTTCTTTATCGTTAAAAAAATAAATGCGAAATTCATGTTTTTTATTTATGAAAATTCCGTAGCTCTGGTTATGAGTTAAAACGCCTGGCGCGTGAGACAGAATATAGTTCATAGAAATGTACCGACAAAGGAGCCTTCGCTCTTGCGCCGCAGGGGCGAACCGAACATTAACGAGAGCACTCGACTTACGAGGAAATTCGAGCGTTACGTCTCGTTAAGTACTGTAAGTAGGTATAGTTTCGATGTATCTGTTGACGCATTATATATCGTTTGTAAACAAAAAACAAATTAAGTAATTGTTATTTTTTTTATTTTGGTCTAGTTCTACTTTATACTGCGTATTGAGTTTCTTCGCAAGTACAGCTACAAAATGTAATGAGTTCTAAAATAATAAAAAAAATATATTTTTTTATCTAAATTATTGTTCCATTGCAATTACCGATCTTAATATTTAATATGAGTAAGTAAAGTGCACCACCTCTTTGATGACTGCTGATGAGTGGACACAGAAATAGAAATTTGTTTACGTGATATGATCATATTATCTTCACCGTGATGTGATTGATCCCTTTAATGGCGAACTCTTAATGACTAATGACTTTCCTCTGGCAATGTGGTGTAAAGGTCACTCAATGATTCTTATACATATTTAAATCTTTCGTAAGAACGCCGATATATCGTAATTCGCTGCATTTTCTTTTGGATTAAGTTTGACTGAACGGCAGATTATAACTAATTACGCTCAAAGTTTGAGTTAATTGCAATTTTGCGGACTTATGATCAACCAACTTAATTTATCGTTTGTATGTACTATTTATTGCACGAGGTGAGAGAGACGAAGTGTCATTTTACAACGCTTATAGTCATCTCACAATTTTAGTTCTTTCATTTGTGTCTGCACGTCACGAATTTCGCAGTTTGAGGTAGGTAATCACTTCAAAACAGGTGTTGATGTTTTATTTTATTATTTATGTAATGCAGTTCATAAATTATCGAAAACTTTTTATCTTTGAAAATGTTTAGAAATAAGGCAAACACAAGAGTGCCTTATCACCTAGGTTTACCATAAATCGAAATGATTTTGTTCTTATAGTTAAGTTTTGTAAGTTTCATTTTATGCTTATATTAAAATAGATAAATAAATAAATAAGCCTTTTATTATTTCTCATTACACACGCAAATTTTACAATAAATTGAAAAAAATAGTATATCAGAAATCATCAAAATAGTATATATTAAATTTTACAATAATTACATAAATTATACTTAAATTTTATACTAATTACATTACATTTTATCTTATTCAAATTTTATTTTAGCAAATATTACACATTAATTTTCATTTTAAATATGATTAGTTAAAATATTATACGAAAAACATTTTGTTTACTATGTCTTCAAATAAAACAGCCCCCCGCATGTCACCAAAGCAGTATAGTCACTTCAGACTAAATAAATTAAAGACTTTCAGTTCTTTTCTATTCAAATAATATTATTTCATTTTTAAAGAAGCCTGTTTGTGTTCTGAATTTAGTGTTAAAAAATAATCTTAATATATATAAATTACGTGTCACGTTGTTTGTCCGCGATGGACTCCTAAATTACTTAACCGATTTTAATCAAATTTGCACACCGTGTGCAATTTGATCCAACTTGAAAGATAGGATAGCTTACATCTTAATTTATAGTCACAATATCATTTTATTGCAAATTATTTGTATTACCTATATCTATTATTTGACATTCACAATTGTCTGTTAACTCCAAACGATTTTAATAGATGGCGCTGCTATGTCAAACCTACAAACGTGTCATATAAGATTTTAAATTGTTTTCTTTATATAGATGCCAATTATAAAAAAATATGACGACCTCAATGATAGATGTTCTACTATAGTTCCATTTAAATAGTTTAAAAAAAATTAATATAGGTAACAAAAACATTAGCCGTAGCAACGCGTGGCCGGGTCTGCTAGTATTTTATAATACTAAAACAATTAAGTAAGTTTATTTGCGTATTGCTAAACTTTCCGCCTATATTTTAAAAAGGGTACTTTTTATGCACTTGGAGGGACTGTTCAATTCAGCACAATAACTGCGTTCCTGCGTGTAACGTAGCGCCAACTATTTGAAATTTGCACGATTGCTGCTATTATTGCCTGTACGCATTTTATTTAGTACTTTCGTGGTCCCTTTGTAATCTGATAGCCGATAGTCCTCTGGTGAGGTTTATTTTTTTTTAAGAATTTTAATGGTACCCCAAAAAGTTTAAATTGTTGTAATAAATAAATATTTCCTATGTACAGCAAAATAATACGAATTCATTAAATTTTGTGCTACCTCTCAATGAAATTAAATTAAAACTGTTTTCTGGCAACAGTCACCTGCGCCACAACAGAACAGTGAGGCTATTTCCAGCTCCAGAAGACTGTCTTTATATTATGTATGTTATTATTTTAGGTGTACGTATATTTAGAGTGTTTCTCCAAAGAGGAATTCTCTGATGAATTTTTTTTTAAAAGAAAAGATAAAAACTACCCGCAGAAAAGAAAGTAGCTTAGAAAACACATTAAATACCTAAAGAAAATAAAAAAAAACTAGTCAGTTTTCTTAGAATATGATGCCACAAAAACAGCTGTATGCAAAGAAGAAACGAAAAAAGCGCTGCACGAAGTATAGCAATAAGAAAATAATGTGGACCACACCAGCACAAATTATATAGCCGCCGGCACGCAGTATGTTTTCCTGCAAGCCAGGCGCAGAGTGGTGGATCGGTGTAGCCGCAGCCACGGGGCCGTATTGCGTGACTGACCGACCCAATTGGTTGGACAGCACCAATGGCTCTACGGCAATCGTCGCCTCCACGCCATGGCCTTCCCCGGCCTTGACCCATAGGGACAGGGGCGATGGATACGTCGCGGCAGACTGGGGAGAGATTACGCTCTACGGAGTTTATCTCTCCCCCAACAGGAGCAAGGCAGATTTTGGGGCTTCCCTAACCATCTTGTGGGCCTCGACGACTGGCACCGCACCAGGTTTTCGTGCTGGAGGACTTCAGCGCCAAGTCCGTGGCGTGGGGGTCACCTGGGACGGGCGATCGCGTGCGGGCGGCGGCACTGGGCAGTCACAGTCCTGGGTGGAACGTTGGAGGAGGCAGTAAGCCTAGTCAGGGCTGACTCTTGGCATCGAAGAGATAGTTAGGCGGATCAAGGCGCTGGGGTTGAGAGTGGTCCTGAACAAGACGAAGGCCCTCTCTTTTACACCGGCTCCGTATGGGTCCTCCCATCGGCATCTCGATCACCGTCAATTCGGTTGACATCACCATCCGAGGCCACATGAAGTACTTGGGCCTGGTGCTCGACAGACACTGGTGGTTCCGAGAGCATTGCCACCAACTAGCTCCGGTTTGTTGGCGCGGCATCCGCCCTCTCTTGGCTTTTGCCGAACATGAGCGGATCCAGCGCTGCACGTCGACATCTGTACGCGAGGGTCAACCGGTCGATGGCCCTGTACGGCGCACCGGTGTGGGCGGCGTCCTGAGCACCCGTCTCAGGGCTATCCTGTGGCGCCCACAGAGAGCCATGGCGGTCAAGCCCATACACGGATACCGCACGGTGGCGACGGAAGCAGCGTGCCTGTTTGCCGGGGACTCCTCCGTGGGACCGGTGGCGGCGATGCTCGCCGGGTTCTACTGGCGGGTGTCGCAAACACGAGCGGAAGGCGGCATAGTCTCGCTGAAGAAGATTGCCGCCTGGCGGGTCGGCGCCCGCCGTCATCTCGACGTCATTGCCCGTTGGGCAGTACGGCTGGAGAGGCCTCGGTACGGTGTCAGGACTGTCGAGGCTTTCCGGCCGGTGTTGATGGAGTGGTTGGATCGGCGGCGCGAAGTGCTTTCCTTCCGATTGGTGCAGGTGTTGAAGAGGCACGGTTGCTTCGTCAAGTACCTGCACACTGTCTTGAGGAGGAAGAGCACACCATCCTGCCACCACTGTGATTGGACGAGAACACGACACAGCACACACTCGAGTTGTGTGTCGCGTGGGCTGAGCAGCGCGGTGAACTCGTCGCAATCATCGGTGCCAACCTTACGCTGCCGACCATCGCTAAAGAAATGCTTGACAGCGTCAGGAACTGGGACGCAGTCGCCGCCTTCTACGAGGCAGTCATCTCGCGAAAGGAGGGGGTACCCCACAGGACACTTCGTCGGACCGGCCACTGCGGACAAGGAACTCGATACCGGAGGTCGGCCCGACGGTGGATTATGGGGCCGCAGTACCCCCTTCGTCGCCGCGGACGGAGCTGGACGAAGGGTGCGCTGACACTGATAGAAATAACGATTAATTAAAAATTAAATAGAACAAACCAATTTAAATAAGTACATATATATTGATGATATAGCAATATATAACTTACACTTAATAAAAGTCAAGTTAAAATCTCAGATTGGAATTAAATTAAAATGCATAAAATCTGAAGAAAATATACTTTTATCTCACGATCCCGTGAGACAAAAGTATTTGTTTTTTATTTGTAAAATCATTAACAAATTGTTTTTTTTTCTCACGTTTTAAGGCGTGATCATACCCTCAGGCAATCTAATTTCACGCGACTTGCAGTATTTTTATTTGAGGCGGCCTATAGACAGCACACACGCCGTCCACTCAGTCCGGGACGACGCAAGGGGGCGCGCGCGGCCCCATGATCCACCGTATTCGCACCCTTTCGCCATTAGGCCGACCACAGGTACAGGGGTCCGTCGGTCGATGGGAGGGTACCCCAAATAGGGGGTATTCCGTCGGGCCGACCACTGATGACAAGTAACCCTGCTCCGGTGGTCAGCCCAACGACGAAGGCGACGTGGTTTTCGGGTGGGTTGCGGGTGTTGCGTGCTTACGCCCCTCTGTCGCCCCGGACGGAGTGGTGCGAGGAGCGCGCCGACCGCGGCCCACCGAAAAAAAAAGATCTTTTTTTTTACTCTGCACCGGTGGTCGGTCTAACGACGAAAGCGGCGTGCTATTTAGCGAACGTTTTTTCGTAGCTTTATACGGCGGTAATAACGACTACTCACTAGACGGCATGCGATACAAACGATTTGCCAAGACAGTGACTAAAAATTCATGTAGTTTATCATCGCTGCCTCCAACATAAGATGCATCTCATTTTCACAGTCGCCGAGTATATCAGCAGGTCCAGTCGTAGCTCGGAAGATATCAAAATCCTAAAGATTGGGGCTGCACAATTTGGATGCCAATACAAGCTTCCAAGCCTCCAGCACCCCTCGATCTCATGAAATTAATTTTCTGCAGATGCAAAGAAAATTATGGGAGCTAATTAAGTTATTTAATTCAGGATGTGCCGCCATAATTTTTATAAATGTTAGTTTCCCCATATTGGCTGCTGATGTTGTATAAATAATTAACAATAATTTGTTAAGTTCTATAGTAAGGAAACAGGCATGAATAAGTACAGTTAAAGAATAAGAATAGTTAAAGGTACTGTTCTATGCACATTGAACATGCAACGCAGCAAACTCAAAAGTAGAGCATGTCAACATACAAGTAAAGCATGTCAACATACAAATGTGCAAAATTAGCACTGACATGATTTAAAGACACTGCGTTATACTTTACACTTACGACACACTAACACAAAATGGTATATGTGTGTATTAGCAATAAGTAGTATATAAGATGTACATTGTGTAAAATAAATCAGATTTGAATTTATTCATCTCTCAGTTACATCCCTCTCACTGCGGCCAAGACACCCTTAGCCGTCAGTTCTGATTAGTCGAGTGAGTCTGCTTGACTGGCAGTGAGAGTTACCAATCCTCCACCCAAAGCTCCATCTCACTGTGGCCAAGACACCCTTAGCCGTCAGTTCTGATTAGTCGAGTGAGTCTGCTTGACTGGCAGTGAGAATAACCAATCCTCCACCCAACATCCATCTCACATCCACCTGTCACCTTAGGTAGCACGGTGCAGGTATCCCATCATATAGGCTAGGAACTTAAGGGCTTTAGGTACTTCAAACTATAACCTTAGGTTCTTCTGTCAAACACGGCGTTAGTCCACTAGCCCAGACTACGCCTGTACATTTGGTCCTTCGAGTAAAAGTAAAGATTTTCCTCCCTCTAACCCCCCCGTAGGTTTGACATAACAGACATACGAATCAGTTAAGAACGGGCTGGTGTACTCAACAAAGCATCAGTTTCGGAATTGACTGAAGGACTTTTACTTACGTACTCTGTCAGAAAGCCTCTCGTTGCGGTTCGGTCACTGGCCTCCCACAAGCGGGACTCACCAGCTGATTGAGAAGTCGCACCTTCAGGGACGTGTTATAGCGAGAGCGCAGGTACGATAAGTATTGACTTAAAACATTAGTAGTAGGGAAGTTAGGGTAGGGCTATTAGGGAAGAAGACAAAAGAAGCACTATGGACATACAAGAAATAAACACAGCAATCAGGAGCCAGGAGGAAGATTATAACGAGATCAGGAGGATAATTACAAACATTAAAAAGGACTCCGTGAGCCGAAGAACACAAAAATACATTGACGAAAAAAGACAAACACTAACTACTATTTTCCAACGGGTGCAAGAGAATCACTCGAAACTGGAAAAACAAGAGATGTTATCATCTCACAAATATATCACTACAAATTACTTTGGAAATATCCAAAAACAATACAACGAGGGCTTAGCCCACCTACAAAACTATGAAGCAAGACTTCAACTTGTTCAGGCGATATATGAACCTGAAGAACAAAACACAAACGAAGAAGAAGGGAGAGGGAATCCCAAGACGTTTATACAAATGTTCAGGATATCCCAGATGTCAAAAAGGCTAATTCAGGCGAAAGAATCAGTCACTGAAAACAAACCTATATGGCATTTACAAACTACAATAAACAATTTACAAAAACGATGGCAGGATATTGAAGAAACACACATTGAATTATTATTGGAGGAGGATACATCGGGACACCTTTACTTCAAAAATAAATATTTTGAAAACACCCAAATTGAGTTCGATACTACAATGGAGATGCTGGA
Organism: Lymantria dispar; assembly: GCA_032191425.1. Lineage (NCBI taxonomy): Eukaryota > Metazoa > Arthropoda > Insecta > Lepidoptera > Erebidae > Lymantria > Lymantria dispar. The sequence continues at coordinate 17,177,430 of CM063458.1, forward strand.
AGAAAAAATCCATGACAGTTCCAGCGAAAAAATAACCTTAACACAGTCGTCAGGAAAACTACCCCGTATCTCTATTCCAACTTTTACTGGGAGTTATGACTCATGGTATACTTTTCATGATTTATTCAAAAAAATTATTCATGAAGATAAAAATATTTCATTGGTAGAAAAGATGCAATATTTAAAGACAAATGTAAAAGGTGACGCAGCAAAAATTATACGTCATCTAACGATAAGTGAATCGAACTATGAAACCGCGTGGAAATTGCTTACGCAACGTTATGAAGACGAACGAATGATATCAATTAAATTCATCGATAAATTATTAGATTTACCCAAGCTAAATGTTGCGAATGCAGCGGGTTTAAGAGACATGCACGACACCATAAAAGAATGTTTGGAATCTTTAAAACATCAAGGAATTGACATTTCAACATGGGACCCTATTTTGGCTAGACTTTTGGCCAGGAAATGGGACCAACAAACTGATTCAAAATACGAGGATCAGTTACAACACCCAAACAAATTGGAATCGTTTGAAGAAATGTTACAGTTTTTAGAAAAAAGATTTAAAAGTTTAAAGTCCTACGATCAGCAAAAAATTACGTACAATCACCTGAGTAATAACTCGGTGAATCATACAATAAATAAATACCGGGGAACACTCGTACCAATAGCAGAATCATCAAAAAGTAAACATTGCTGGTACTGCAAAAGCACAGAACATAATATAAATAAATGCCCTAGTTTTAAAACCTTGAACGTGACGCAACGATATAAGGAAGTCTCAGACAAAGAAATGTGCAAACGCTGCTTAAACCATGATAAACAAATAAAATGCACGAGCGAGTTTTATACAAAATGTGAAATATGTCAACATAAAGGTCATAACACACTATTACACCGAACATTCGATTCAATTAAAAGACAACCAGAGTCTTCTGAGTATACGAAAAAGTTCACTCCTAAACCAACTATGAGTGATAAAAAACAAAACACAACGTTATCGAACTTATCAGCTACCAATTTAGAGGCAAAAAATACGGTCTTATTAGCCACAGCGCTATTACAAACCACGTCGTATGATGGAACACCACAATTATTAAGAGTATTGTGTGACCAAGGTTCAGAAGCGTCATTTTGCACGGAAGAAGTAGCACAACTGCTGTCGTATCCAAGACAAAAGGTTCGAGCCGAAATAAAAGGCATTGGAGACAACGAACCTAAGACATCGAAATATACAATTAACATAAACCTACAACCAAGGTACTCTAGTGAGTACAGACTACCTGTAACACTTATAGTACTACCAAAGCTTACAAACTCGTTACCAAGAAGTAACTTACAACAATTACAAGAGTTGGACAATGTTCTATTGGCAGACCCAACGTACAACAAAAAGGGACCTATAGACATAATTTTAGGTGCCCAAGAATATAGTAAAATACTATTACAAGGTTTTAAACGACTACAAGGCGGTATAATCGCTCAAGAAACAGAATTGGGTTGGATTTTATCCGGGTTATATCCGCAAGACACAAACGGTGGCATCAAAGTATTAAGCATGATGACTCGCACCAATTAACAAAATTTTGGGAATTAGAAGAAATTCCACGACACTATGCACTCACCAAAGATGATGAGTTGTGTGAAAATTACTATACAAATACTACAATACGAAGTTTCGACGGCACTTATACGGTACGACTGCCGTTTAAGGACGCGAACATAAAATATGGCGAGTCAAGGAAAAAAGCCGTGGCTCGACTATTACAACTAGAACGTCAGTTCGAAAAAAATGACAATTTACGCCAACAATACAAGGAATTTATGTACGAGTACCTAAATATGGGTCATATGAGAAAAGTACCTAAACCAGAATATTACACAGGAGAGTATTATATTCCCCACCAAGCGGTAATAAAAGAAGACTCTCTTACAACAAAACTACGAGTGGTATTTGACGCTAGTAGTAAAACAAGTAGTAAAATAAGCCTTAATGAAAATTTACATAAAGGACCACGACTTCAACAAGACTTATCAAACATATTATTACGCTGGAGAACGCATAAGATTGCTTTCATGGCCGACATTATGAAAATGTACCGGTTCATAAAAATAAACCAAGAAGACTATAAATATCAAAGAATTTTATGGAGATTTTCTCCAAAAAAGGCCATTAGTGAATACGAACTAACAACGGTCACGTATGGCACAACAAGCGCGCCTTATCTGGCCGTGAGAACATTACAACAACTAGCATTAGACGAACAAGACAATTACCCTATCGCCAGTAGAGTAACGTTACAGGATTTCTATGTTGACGATATTTTGTCAGGAGAATCCCAGGAAAGCTCCGTCAAGGAATTACAAGAACAATTAATAGCAATGTTAAACAAAGGTGGTTTCCAACTACGAAAATGGTCTTCAAATAGTTCGGAATTGTTGAACAATTTAACATGCGATAAAGAAGAAAGTCGGATGCTGAAACTTCCCTTAGACGAAACAAGAAAGTCGTTGGGAATTATATGGTCTCCAGGCGAAGATAAATTCTGTTTTCAAATAACTATAACAGAAAACACAAAACCCACCAAACGGTTCATTATGTCAGAGGTGGCGAAAATATTTGATCCATTGGGCTGGTTGGCCCCCATCATCATAACACTAAAATTACTAGTACAACAACTGTGGACGTCTGGGATGGAATGGGACCAACCAGTAAATGACATAATACGAAATAAATGGACAGAAATACAAAAACAGTTAAAAAACATAGAAAATATACAAGTACCACGATGGTGTCACACGATAGACAGGACAAAGTTTGAGCTGTATGGATTCTGCGACGCCTCAGAAAAAGCATACGGGGCTGTCGTCTATAGCAGAGTAATGGTGAATAACAGTTACTACATAACATTGCTCCAAGCTAAGTCAAAAGTTGCACCGAAAAAACAAAAAACAACATTACCGCGTCTTGAGCTATGCGCCGCAGTATTATTGGCTAATTTAATAGAAAAAATAAAAAATGCTCTAAACGGTGATAACAATACCGTGATTTCATGCTGGACGGATTCTATGATCACGTTGGGATGGATAAAAGGAGATCCTGGGCGATGGCATACGTTCGTGGCCAACAGAGTGTCAGAAATTAACAGCATAATACCTAACGCTCAATGGAATCATGTCATATCGTCTGAAAACCCAGCGGACATTATATCAAGAGGATTGGAGCCAGAAAAATTAATAAACTGTTCCTTATGGTGGAACGGCCCACCATGGTTACAGACGAGTGATATACCTATTACAACAACAGCACCACAGCCAAATGAAGAAGCCAAGTACTGTTTATCAACAACAATTAATACTACGAATGAAAAGTATGACATCTGGAGTCGATTTTCTAACTACAATAAAATGATAAGAACATTAGCGTATTGCTACAGATTTATCAGCAAGCGCAAAAAGCACGAACCATTATCCTGTACGGAACTAGAAGAAACAGAGAAACGAATTCTATGCATATTGCAACAAGAAGAATTTTACGATGAAAAAGAAATTATTCGAAAGAAAAAATCACTGCAGAAAAACAGTAAATTATCCACACTAGATCCATTTATTGATAACGATGGATTATTACGAGTTGGAGGTCGAATAGAAAACGCTGACTTGCCATATAATCAAAAACATCCTATACTATTACCACGCCGACATCATATAACGTCATTAATAATACAAAACGCACACATGAAAACATTACATGGAGGAAATAAACTAACTACAGCTGTCCTACGACAAAAATACTGGATTATAGGTGGAAAACAAGTTGTCAAAGGTACACTAAAAAAGTGCGTCAAATGCGCGAGATACAGGTCCGAAACGAAAGTACAGAAAATGGGGATACTTCCAAAAGCAAGAGTCACGCAATCATATCCATTTAGTCACACTGGAGTGGATTATGCGGGACCAATACAAACAAGAACAATGAAAGGAAGAGGTCACAAGTCCTACAAATCATATATTGCTGTATTTGTATGCTTAGCAACAAAAGCAATTCATCTAGAATTAGTGGGAGATTTGACAACTGAAACATTTATTGCGGCACTGCGGAGGTTCATGGCCAGACGAGGACACGTGTCACATATGTATAGTGACAATGGCACGAACTTCGTAGGCGCAGCGAAATTTTTGGAACAAGAATTATTGCAAATAACACAGTCACCTGGATTCCAAAATACGATGACCAGTATAGGTACTCAGTGGCATTTTAATCCGCCAGCAACCCCCCATTTTGGTGGGATTTGGGAGAGCAGCGTAAAATCAGTAAAGTACCATTTACGTCGAGTAATTGGAGAATCGACATTAACGTACGAAGAAATGATAACATTTTTACATCAAATTGAAGCTTGCCTAAACTCGAGGCCGTTATGTGCACAAAGCGAAGACATCAATGATAATACAATACTAACGCCTAGTCACTTTTTAATTGGTCGGGAAGCAGTTGGAATCCCAGATCCGTTATCAAACATAAATACTGATTTAATAAATAGATGGAAACAAATTCAAAGAATGAAGAAAGATTTCTGGAAAGCCTGGTCATCTGATTATTTACATCAACTTCAACAAAGATACAAGTGGAAAGAAACTCAAGAAAATATCAAAATTGGAACCATAGTACTAATAAAAGATGAAAACATAAGTCCAAGTAAGTGGCCCTTGGCAAAAGTGGAAAGCGTTCACCCAGGAAGCGACGGGGTGATAAGAGTAGTGACACTCAAAAAATCGACAGGTTTATGTCAAAAACGATCAATACATACATTAATTCCTTTACCCGTATATCAGGAAGAATTAATGACTAACACGAATACGTTAAGAAAAAATACCGAAACGCCTGTGAATAGTAACATAGCAAATAACATAAATAAAAAGTCTAAGACACTTAAGTCAGGCGTGTTACTCTATACTACATTATTATTGTGTATCGGACAAGTAACAAGTACATCAATGTTTACTATGAAACATTTAAATCCAGGCCTATATGTAGAACAAATAGGTACTTCAACAATAAACAGAGGAAGTTTTAGAATAGAAACTAATTACGAAAGGAGTGATTTGGAACTGAATTTAAATAATACGATAAAAATAACTAATCAGTTTCAAAAGTTATGCACTGACACACAACAGTATACAAAAGACACCCATTGTGCAAAATTTTATTATCATTTGAACGAAGAGAAAGCACGATTTGAGAAGATAAAGGATTACCTTACTGGAATAAAGATTTCTAGAAGGAGACGTGGATTATTAGGACAAATGTTAACATACGTGTTCGGAGTAAACGATGAAGTATACAGAAGTATTGACTCATTGAGTAGCAATCAACAAGAACTTATAAACGCCGCCAATCATCAAACAAACATAATGATATCTACAGTATCCGCTGTAAACCAAACCGAGGAGCGGATTAAGAAAAAGTTAGAGAATTTTGAAAAGAAGTTAAATGAAGCTATAGCATTCATGTACGATAACGACGTATGGTATAAGATGGTAGACGCTAACAATGTGAAAATACAAGTAATACAAACGTATCAATTAGCGAGCAATTACATAACAGAGATTATTCACTATTACAACGGGTTACTTGAGATATACCTAAATAACGCATCGATATACACGATTTTGAGTCCTAAATACGCTAATGATATAATACAAACAACCAATCAAAAGTTACCTGGAAACTTAAGAATAATTCAGGATCAATTAATACAGACTAACATGGAAATAAATGCAACACATATAAACGTATTTGCGTACTATCCTATTCATGACATAAGAAAATATACGCTAATACACATAACGGCGATTCCTCAAAAGTTGACCGGGAGTTCTTTTGAATGCTTGTCAATCCCAAGAGCATTCATAGGCTTCGACTATAACAATGAACGATACTTTGAATTAAGTAAAGACGAGTTCAAAGATTGTTTACACAAAAAATCGGAGTTTGTTTGCTATCCCGTGGCTGTTAAGAACATGCAATTGAACAAGAATTGCATTGTTGACCAGCTATTCAGCAACAATAATAACACTAAATCACAATGCACATCAAGAAGATACAACATTCAATCTACAATTCTATGGAAACAACTTTACATGCAGAATACGTGGATGTTTATCACTACAAAAACACAATCAGCTTCGATAATATGTGATGGACAAAGACAAGAAATTAACCTAGAGGATATAGGAGTACTACACATTTCAGAAAGCTGTGTAGTAAAGACGTTGAACAACATTCTTGCAGCTAAACGAATAACAACAACAACTGTGCAAGCATCATATTTTAAAAGGAGTAATTTTACTCTAGACACACAAGTAGTCCAATCAGAGATACCAGACATACCGAAGGAGGAAGTATTAGATAGCTCCACCAGTATATTTGACCACTTAGCCGCTTCAGAAGCAAAGCTAAAAACAAGATTAGATAACACAATATGGAGGCGAATAGAGTCTCATTCCTATGTGGTTAGCACCGTGACATCTCTTTCTTTAATAGTATTAGCTTGTCTTTTAATTTATTTCAGACCACTCAAACAATGTCGAGATAGACTTACGAGAAGACAAAACAAGGAGACAACTACAACACAAGCCACAGAGACAGACAAACAGCGGGCAGCTCCACCACAACCACGGCCACGGTATGGGAAACCTCGTCCCCAGACTACAGTCCAAACACCACAAACGACGGAAGGACACATTGGACCATATGAGGTTATCGAATTATACGACTTGCAGTCGTGTTCCTGAGAGACGCCAGAATGTTCAATGCACATTGAACATGCAACGCAGCAAACTCAAAAGTAGAGCATGTCAACATACAAGTAAAGCATGTCAACATACAAATGTGCAAAATTAGCACTGACATGATTTAAAGACACTGCGTTATACTTTACACTTACGACACACTAACACAAAATGGTATATGTGTGTATTAGCAATAAGTAGTATATAAGGTGTACATTGTGTAAAATAAATCAGATTTGAATTTATTCATCTCTCAGTTACATCCCTCTCACTGCGGCCAAGACACCCTTAGCCGTCAGTTCTGATTAGTCGAGTGAGTCTGCTTGACTGGCAGTGAGAGTTACCAATCCTCCACCCAAAGCTCCATCTCACTGTGGCCAAGACACCCTTAGCCGTCAGTTCTGATTAGTCGAGTGAGTCTGCTTGACTGGCAGTGAGAATAACCAATCCTCCACCCAACATCCATCTCACATCCACCTGTCACCTTAGGTAGCACGGTGCAGGTATCCCATCATATAGGCTAGGAACTTAAGGGCTTTAGGTACTTCAAACTATAACCTTAGGTTCTTCTGTCAAACACGGCGTTAGTCCACTAGCCCAGACTACGCCTGTACAGGTACGGATTAAACCAACATTTTTAAAGCATGTATTTACAATAAAAAAAAGATCATAAAACTAAGTTAAACATTTCGTTTTGACTGGATTCTCATGAGCGTTGACGAACCCTGTCAACTTTGAAGCGCTGTAACAGCGTTTTAAATGAATGAAATTAAAAAAAAAATAGAAAAAAATTTTCCTCAAAAGACCTTTTACAAGATTGGTCTGAGGTATTTTTTTATAAAATGTATGTAAAAAAATTATAGAGTAAAAAAGGAAATTTTTACAGAAATTTTCTCACGTTTTTGCTTATAACTCTTTTAATTTTAAATTTAGGGCAAAAAGTTATATGAACATAAATATGATGAGGACGTGGCCAGACTGCCAAGCGTTGGGGTGTCGGAGATAGAATGTCATCAGACGATCTCTCCTGCAACCCGTAAAAGCGCAGAAGGGGCCGCTGTGGTTCTAGTGGGTATTTCGATCGCTTATGTGGCCGGCGAGTCCCACACTCATTCCCCCGTCTATCACCGGCGTGGGAATAGTGTGTAAATGCATTTCAACAGCGAGGAAAAAAAAGGTCAACGTGACCGTACTGCAAGACCTGCAAGGTCATTGAAACTAATCTATTAACACAAAAATACGATATGTCTACTATGAGTTTTCGAAGAGTTGGTTTCTCTGGAGACCATTCTGGTTGCAGCATAAAGTCGAAGTTATCAATTAATTAACATTTAACGATTAAGTATACTGGCACGCGTGAAGCACGTAATCGAGTAATCATACGCCATTACATCATTTGGGAAAAGAGTTGATACGTGGTTTCGACCATAAACAAATTAAATTAGATATTATAAAAGATTGCCATGCGGTATTGTGGAAACCATTATTAGACATCTTTAATTTATGCTTAAAAATAGGTCATTATCCGGATAGATGGAAAATCACGAGTAATTGCGGTTCCAAAAGGTTGCGCAAATGATAATGTTACTGGTTACAGACCCGTAGCGGTGTTATCAACGTTTGCTAAGGTTTTCGAGTCCGCTCTTTACACGAATGTTTATACATAAATCAGGTCTCAATCGACTGATAACCAGCATGACTTCCAACAAGCAAGAAGCACAGTATCTTGTTATCATTTATGACGTATGTAACACCAGTCATCGATGCAGGTGGTCAGTTAGACTGTGCATACTTCAATTTTAAAAAGGCATTCGACACGGTGGATAGCGACATACTACTGTCGAAATTACCAGCGTTAGGTTACACGCCACACTTGCTCAAATTTTTTACAAGTTACCTTAGCAAACGTCAACTATACGTAGAATACACCGATTACAAATCTAGGCCATATTATACATTTTCAGGTAGCCAGCCAGGCCAGGGATCAAATTTGGGGCCTTTAGAATTTATTCTAATGGTTAATGACCTACCAGCAGTCATCCAGCATGCAGATTGTCTTCTCTTTGCGGATGATCTGAAGGTATATTTATCTATAAAGGATGCATCGGATGCGATGCAGGAGGATATTAACCGCATAGTGCAATGAATCATAGATTTGACAGTGAAGCTATTCTACGTTTAAGTTATAATATCTGGTTGACCGAGCTTCACTCGGAATATTTTTGTCGAATTTATTTAGATATATATTAATAAAAAATAAATAATGAAAATTATATAAAAAATACAAGAGAATAATAATAACACCGAGATTCGAACCGACGCTGTTTGAATGCTACAAAACCCAAAATTAAAACCGGCCGTCTCCCCAACTGAGCTATCGTAACTCATGACGTTGACAACGAAACTTGAATTCATATTCTTTTAAAATTTAATGTCATTGTAATGTTTTACTAAAAACACGGACAAAACATTTTCTATAAATGAAACCTAGCTAGATCGATTTTTTGGACCCGAATCCTCTAGTATACCAAGTTTCAACAAAATCGTTGGAGCCGTTTCCGAGATCCTGAAAATACACTCGCGTGCAAGTAAATCTACTCAAGCGTCAAATGCGCATTTTTTTTTTTTTTTTTATGGGTGGGCTATGGTAAGCGCACGCGCGGTCCTGTCCTTCCGGGGCGATGAAAGGACGGCGCGCGGGCCCATAACCCACCCGTACCCACGTCACCTCGTTGTTGGGCCGACCACCCGAGCAGATGTGACTTGTCATCAGTGGTCGGCCCGACGGAATACCCTTTCGGGTAACCTCTCGCCTCTCGACGTACTGGGACGTCGGTCGCCATCGCGCGGTCAGCCTCTCTGCGGGTGACGGACAATTCCCCGGTCCGATCACCCGCGGCCTCGGCTAGGGCGGCATTAGGCGCAGATATTCGCGCCTGCGCCGCCCGAGTCGCCGGCGGCGGAACGTGTCGCCGAATAGGAGCTCTACTCGCACACGATCCGCCGCCTCCTTCCGTGAGATAACGGCCTCACAGAAGGCGGCGACCGCGTCCCAGTTCCTGACGCTGACGAGCATCTCCCTGGCGATGGTCGGCACCGATAATTGCGACGAGTTCACGGCAATCCCCCTCCCATGCAGCACATTCCTCGAGCGTGTGCTGCGCCGTGTCCTCGTCGCAACGGCAGTGGTGGCAGGACGGTGTGCTCTCCCTCCTGACAATCTTGTGCAGGTACTTCCTGAAGCAACCGTGCCCCGTCAGCACCTGCACCAGTCGGAAGGAAAGCACCCCGTGCGTCCGCTCCAAACTCCATCAGCACCGGCCGGAGAGCCTCGACGGTCCTGACACCGTACCGAGGACTCTCCAGCCGGACTGCCCAACGGGCAATGACTTCTCGGCGGGCGTCGACCCACCAGGCGGTGATCTCTTTGATGGAGACCATGCCGCCGCGGGCGCGCGTCTCCGACACCCGCCGATAAATGTCGGCGAGCATCTCCGCCTCCAGATCCCACGGGGGAGTTCCGGCCAGGAGGCACGCTGCCTCTGTCGCCACCGTGCGGTAACCCCGTATGGCCCTGATCGCCATGACCCTCTGTGGTCGCCACAGGAGGGCCCTAAGACGGACGGTCAGGGACCCCGCCCACACCGGTGCTCCATACAGGGCCATCGACCGGATCACCCCCACGTACAGCTGTCGGCACGTAGCACTGGGTCCGCCCACATTCGGCATCAGCCGCGAAAGGGCGGACGCCGCGCCGACAAGCCGGGGAACAAGTCGATGGAGATGCTACCGGAACCAAAAATGCCCGTCGAGCACCAGGCCCAAGTACTTCATGTGGGCCTGGATGCTGATGGTGACCGACTTCACGATGATCGAAGCGCCGGCGGGAGGCCCGGCGGTACGGAGGCCATGGAACAAAAGGGCCTCCGTCTTTTGCAGGGCTACTCTCAGCCCCAGCGCTTCGATCCGCCTGACAATCTCCTCGGTGCCGAGAGTTGCCAGGCGTGCCGCCTCCTCTAGCGTCCCACCCCGGGCTGTGACGAGTGTATCGTCGGCGTAGCAAATTACGCCCAGCCCGGGTGGGAGGCTTCCTCTCAACGCCCAGTCGTAGCCGATGTTCCACAGGGTCGGACCCAGAACCGACCCCTGTGGGACACCGCACGTCATGGGCGTTCGCACAACGTCCCCTACTCGGTCAACGTAGAGGACGCTGCGCCCCTCCAAGTAGTCTGCCACCAGCCGCCTGAGGTACACGGGCACTCCGTGATATCTCAGCCCCTCCCTGATGCAGCTGAATGGCAGACTGTTGAAGGCATTGGCGATGTCCAGGGACACCGCCAACAGGACTCCTCCGCCGGTGACGGCCTCCGCTATCACGGCCTTCAGGCGCAGCAGGGCCGCGATCGTCGAACGCCCTCTCCGAAAACCAAACTGGGCGTCCGACAGATCGGGCCCGGGCCCGACCCCGACGAGGTGCCGCTCGATGCGGGCAGCCAACACCCTCTCCAGCAGCTTGCCCGCATCATCGAGCAGCACGATGGGCCTGTAGGCCGAGGTCGACTCGGGAGACCGTCCCGGCTTCGGCAGGAGAACCAGCCTCCCCTCTTTCCAGCATCCAGGGAACTGCCCGGACGTCAAACAGGCGTCGAACAGTCCCCTGAGGCGTGGTCCCAGGTGCTCGAGGACCAGGACCAACACACGGTTCGGAATACCATCGGGCCCGGGGGCGGTGGATTTCACTCGCATACGCGCCACCGCCGCCCCCATTTCCGGCTCCGTGATGGGCGGAGCACTTTCATCTTCGGCTTCCCGGTCGCTATCCGGCGAAGCCATGACCGGAGGCGTGTGCTCCGCCCGCCGTGGAAAGAGGTCCTCGACAACTTTGGTGAGGAGGCTGGGCTGGAGAGTCTCGGTGAGGGGGGGGCCCCGCCCGCGGAGCTTATTCAGCGCTGCGAGGTAGGGGCGACCCCAGGGGCCACGCTCGAGACTGTCCAGCATCTCCCGCCGACTAACGTCCTTGGCGGTACGGCAAGCCTGAAGGCAGACCGCGCACTGCAGTAAGCCTCGTACAGCTGGCCCTCCCGCTCAGCGTCGCGGTGGCGCGCTTGGCTGCGGGTATAGGCCCTCCGGGCACGTATGCACGCGGCCCGAAGGTCCGCCAATTCTCAGGACCACCAGGGGACCGCATTCTTCGGGGGCACACGCCGCACACGGGGCATGGCCGCATCGCAGATTTGCGTTAACGCACAGCGGATGCGGCCAGCCTCGGCATCCACCCCGTCCGCCTGGGGCGGTGAGGACAGCCACGACTGAACGATGGCTGCCTTCGCCAACAGGTCCCGATCCAATCGACCCACAGCCCACCGCGGAAACGCGGGAGCTCCGTCCGCCGTGTGACCCCTGCTGGGCTGCAGGAGGGTCCGGGAGACCTCTATCCGGATGTATCGGTGGTCGGATAGGGTTTCAACCTCCTCCTGCACGCACCAGCTCCTCACACGTGCTGCGACATTAGGGCTAGCGAACGACAAGTCCACTATCGACCCGCCCTGCTGCCGCACGCACGTTTACACCGAGCCCCTGTTCAGCAAACAGAGGCCCAGTGCCGCCGCCCACTCTTCGACCGCCCGCCCGCGGTCATTCGTCCTGGGGGACCCCCACGCCGTGGACTTGGCGTTGTAGTCCCCCATGACGAAGACCTGGCGCGGTGCCAGTCGCCGTATCGAAGCCCCCAGGATGGTGAGGAAGGCCCCGAAATCCGTCGCGCTCCTGTTAGGGGAGAAGTAAACACCAAATAGCGTAACCTCTCCCCATTCCGCCGCGACATACCCATCGCCCCTGTCCTTGAGAAGCAATGGCGGGGAATGCCACGACGTGGAGGCGACGATTGCCACAGAGCCGTCACTGCTGCCCAGCCAATTGGGCCGGTCAGGCACCACGTACGGCTCCGCGGCTACGGCTGCACCGATCAACCACTCCGCCATGGCTTGCAGGAAAACGTCCTGTGCCTCGGCGGCGTGGTTGAGGTTGGCCTGCAGGAGGTGGCAAGATTCGGCCGCCATTAGTGGGCCGTATCCATTACCTCCTCCACGCTGGCGGGCGATCGGGTCGCGCTAGGGGCGGGAGCGGCCGGGGTCGTCGGGCTGCTCCGCCCCTTTGGGGCCGAAGCCGGGGGTCTGCACTCCCTGCCCCCCATGCGGTGCTTGGCGGGCCTATTGCCTGCCGCACACGCGGGGCAGTGGGGAGTGGCGACGCACGATGCCGCCTTATGCCCGGGTTGACCGCAGCGGAAACAAAGCGTCAAATGCGCATAAAAAGTGATTTATCTTAACAATGACTCATTTTAACTCTTTATAATGTTTTACATATTTAAAGCCTAGGAATTGGGCTTTAAAATGGTGTAAGTTGCATGAAAATCGATTCAATAGTTTAGTAAAAAAGGTAGGCCTAATGATAAGGTCAATGATATTGTAAAAATATTGAAAATTCATACAATTTCACAGTATGAGGTATTGTGTATACAGTATTGTGTATAAATGAAACAAAATGTGTTTAAGAAAAAGAATTTATTAATGTCAATACTTGGTATTCCCTCCTCTAGCCCTGATCACTGCCCTCATGCGATTCTTCATAGACCTAATCAACTTTTTATTGATGATTGTGGTATTCGACCCCACTCTTCTACCAACGCAGTCTTGAGCTCATTTATGTTTGTAGGAGCTGGATTCCTCGCTCTAACTTTCCTTTTGAGCTCGTCCCATATGTGCTCAATGGGATTCAAATCGGGGCTGAGCGCAGGCCAATCCATGGTGTCAATTGCAACTTCGTTCAGGAACTCACGTGTCGCCCGAGCAGTGTGACATCGGGCATTGTCATGCATCAAGATGAAATTATCCCCAATAACGCCTTGATAAGGGACAACCTGATCCCGTAGAACCTCTTCAATGTAACGATCACTGGTCAGACCTCCTCCCCGGTATCACTCTCTCGCGCTCGTTAGGAAACGACAACCCCGATCAGCCTATCCCAGTTACTAACCACCGATGAGGTCGAATCGTTATTCAGGGGTCTTAAAACCAGAAAAGCCCCAGGTTCGGACGGAATCTCAAATACAGTCATTAAATTATCCCCGCCCACTTGATAGTCCTGTTGTGCTGCATCTTCAATGCAGCACTAAATAATAACATCTTTCCCGCGCAATGGAAAGAGGCCGTGGTAATAGGAATCCACAAACCCGGCAAGCGCCGTACCGAACCCAGTAGTTACCGCTCGATTAGTCTACTAAAAGGTCTAGGTAAGATCTACGAACGAATAGTTCTCAGTAGACTACGTACATTCGCCGAGGCTAACAACCTCGTTCCCGACGCACAGTTTAGTTTCCGAGCTAAACACAGCTGCGTACAACAAGTTCACCGGTTGGTAGAATACACAAGTAGTCAGTTCATCATGAACAGATATACGGGTGTATTATTCCTAGACGTAGCAAAAGCATTCAACAAGGTTTGGCATGAAGGCCTAATCTACAAACTCGTATCTCCTCAAGATCCCTCACTACTTAATTCTCATTATACATGACTACTTAAGTCATCGCAGCTTTCGCTACAGGGTGGAAGGGACGTTGTCGACCTCCCACCCTATCAAGGCCGGCGTCCCTCAGGGGTCGGTCCTCTCCCCATTTCTCTTCACGCTATACACTAGCGGTATGCCCAAATTCAACCGGGTACATAAAGCGCTTTACGCTGATGTCACCGCACTCTTTTGTGCTGGTAGATCCCCGACAACAGTAGCCAAGACTCTCCAAACAGCGGTTACCGCCCTAGCCAATTGGTTTAGGAAATGGAGATTAGAAATCAACTCCGAGAAGAGTCAGGCGGTCATGTTCACTAGACGAACTGCCCGTTCCTACTCTATCGATAGCATTCCCCCCCCTTAAAATTTTCAACAAGCCGGTCACTTGGATCAGGCAGGCCAAATACTTGGGTGTGACCCTTGACGATCGACTCAGCTTTGCCCCTCACATAAAGCAAGTCCGCGCGCGGGCAGCCTTTGTGATGGGCCGTCTCCACTGTCTACTCAACTCTAGGTCACGTATGCCCCTGAGTAGCAAAATCCGACTATACACCACCTGCATACGGCCTATCATGACCTATGCCAGCGTGGTGTTCGTGCATGTTAAGCCACACAGGATGCACAGGCTACAGACACTACAAAATCGTTTCATGCGTCGAGCTACGGGAGCACCGTGGTTCATACGAAACGTCGATCTCCACATCGACCTCGAACTGCCGACCATCAAGCAGTTTATGAAACTGTGCTCTCAGAGCTACTTTGTCTGTACCATGACACACCCCAACCAACTAGTGGTTGGGGGCGACTTCCTATAGACCCTCCAAAATCTCATCCATCCGACGTCCTCGACGAAGAGGACGACAATATCACACTCGCTCAACAAAGAGCCTACACGGCCCGCGAGGCCTTAACAAATAAATATCCGCGGTTCCGCCCTCGCCGTCGAGGTGCGAAACCGCGCCACGCAAAAGTCACGACTAAAAACGTGGGCACGCCCACTTTGCCTCCAGCGACGCCCCAAGCCGAGGTTCGTTCCCCACAGGGGGAGCCCTTGGGCGATGTCGCTTAGCATACTTTTCTCCGGGTTGAGAGCCCTCAGCGCTCACCCATAGTCCGCGTCAAGCTGTCAAGGCCATCTGCGGCCAACAGCTGTACACACAAAAAAAAAAAAAAAAAAACTCCGCCCCGGCCTCCCCCAGGAACGAAAACAAGATCAGTTTTTCCTTCTAAGGAAATTCCAGCCCACATGCAAGAACCGCCACCATATGCCACGGTTTCAACAAAGCAGCACTGAAAACCGTTCACCGGGACGCCGGCACACCCGGCCTCTTCTATCGCTGCCATGGAGACATCCTCATCTCATCAGTGAACAGGACTGACTGCCATTGCTCTATGCTCCAATCCAAGTGTTCTCGAGCAAAGTGAAGGCGTGCTTGACTGTGAGCTGTGGTCAACTTCGGGCCTGTAGCGGGTTGTTTGGGAGTAAGGTTGGCTTCGTTTAACCTTCTTCTATCCATTGACTGACAGTCACCCCGCGAACTTGACGTAGCTCCTGCTGCACATCTACATCGGTAAGGCGTCGATTTCGGAGAGAGGTCGAAACCAAAAACCGGTCGTCACGCTCCGAGGTGCACCGGCGTCGGCTGGTATTAGGCCTCCGAGTGAAGGCACTAGTTTCTTAAAACCTTCTGTACACTCTCGAGACACCAGACTGACTCATATTCAACCGACGAGCGACTTCTCGCTGGTTCAACCCTTCTTGCAACAGGGCAACAGCTTGAGCGGCTTCTTCAGGTGTAGTGTCCATAATTTTCTACAAACAACGGCTTCAATTTAGAGAGATGTGTTCAAGTCAACGTCTGATGAGCGACTGATAAGAAAAAACAATTACAGGGGTTTTTATAGGGGGTTGAGTGGCGCAAGATGTGTATAGCGCGCAGAACATTTTCGAGGGTTGCGTTCAGTTGCATTCTAAAGACAAGTGTTTATTTAAATTACTGAAATAATGCTACCATTTTAAAGCCCAATTCCTAGGCTCTAAATATGTAAAACATTATAAAGAGGTAAAATGAGTCATTGTTAAGATAAATCACTTTTTATGCGCATTTGACGCTTGAGTCGATTTACTTACACGCGAGTGTATATATACAAGAATTGCTCGTTTAAATATATATACAAGATACGAGACTTAGGCGTTGAAATGGTCCCTGAATTAAAATTTCGTAAACACATTATCAAAATTTGCAGTAAAGCATTCCGAAAATTGGGTTTAATTTTAAGAATTTGTAAAGTTTTTAATATAATAATATTTCGACCACCAAAATTTTATATAATGCTCTCGTACGCAGTCACGAGCCTAAATACAGTCTAATGCTAGAAAAAATTCAAAATAAATTTACTCGTTTTTTATACAGGCTGTATCAGGTTATGGGGCAACTGTTCGAGTATGTTGTAGTTTAACGGTCATAGATCGTAATTAGAATGTACATTACACAAAAAATAATATACAAAAAACGTTATAGTGATTTCAAAAAAATGTGTCTAAGAGTCTATGCCTTAAATGTTACGTATTATGTAGGCATGTACAGACAGAATACATTTAGGCATGTAAAGCTTCGACAGTATAAATTCATTCAGTAATACCTAGAATTGTGCAAACATTTTAATGATATACTCAGTGCCATTAACTTGGCAAAAGACGACCATTTTTTTTATTATTGCAAACGGTGGCAAACGCGCAAACAGTACACCTGATGGTAAGTGTTGCTGCCGCTCATGGACCTTTACAAGGCCGTTGCCTACCGCGAAGAAAGTGAAGGGAGTGTGAATTCGTGCATTGAGGCTCGGTGATACCAAGGGCACCACCAAAACCCTCCACACGCAAACACCCTCAGAAAGTTGGGCTTCCGGCTCTCTCGCTCACCGAACGAAGCGCAGTAACAAATCGCTACTACTCAGACGTCGATTTTCTGCGAGAGTGTGGTACTGCCCCGGACGGACCGGCCCGCGGCTGTGGACAGATAACTGTCGACAGTGTGGTCCTACCACTCTTATACCTTCACCTACCTTCACCACGATATCTTAAAATGCAAAAAAATCTATCGCTTACCATACAAATCTATCGAAAAGTTGTATCGCAAAATTCTCTTGGTAGATGCCTACCAGGAAGCAACATTACAAACAGCACAACCCAAAATTTTACGAAATCTAGTAAAATTACCATAGAAAATATATGTTTTTAATATCCTATAATCATGTATTTCATTGTTTTAAAATACCAGATTAACCTGTCACTGGTGACATTTCATTATTTTATAAATAATATCATTGATAACAATGCCAAATTACTTTCAAATGTCTGAATACCAAAAGTTTTTAAGTAACATTAAAATTAAAGTACCAAGAATATTTATATAAATTCAATATAATATAGATCCTATAATTAAATACGTAATTAGCTTCGAAGAGTTATATAACGCCCAAAAAATGCCAAGTTATGACACATTTCTTTCAACTCATTTTACCGTCAGGTGTAATAAACCTAAAGGATCGCACAAGTAGATGCAAGATTTTAGGTTATGTGTATCAAACATAAAATCTTTTCTTAACTGATTTTAGCGTCAGGTGTACGAGATCAGTGGCGTCGTGTGGCCCAGTCGCCATTTTATTTGACATTCCGTGTGGAGCACGTAAAAGATATTGAAAAAAAAATGATGGGCCTCGATGACAGTACATACCGAAAGATTGATGCATTCATAATTCATGTATCAGACAGCAGTGATAGTAACATTAGTGGAAGTGACAATCCAGAACTATAGATTTTTGTAAAGTCATAAATAAATTATTTTAGTATATTATTTTACCTCACCTTACGTATTTAACAAAAAGTTAGCCTTAAGATAGGTTAGCTATCAGTTTCATGCTAGGGCAGTGGTAGGTAGGTAACGTGTAGGTAACGTGTACGTATGCTTTATTATTGCACGTGTAGGTGTTTAATAATTTCTTAATTAAAATTCTAAACAAATTACACGCAGACAAATGTTTGTAACCTCTGTACAGTCTAGACACCTTCACCACGATATTACAACGATTAGACGGTTTTTATAGAAAGCGATAGAATTAGCGATAAATTACTTGGGATTTGATGATATCGTGGTGAAGGTCACCAAATCACCTCTTTTGCCATGCTATTTGGAACACACTATAGTGTAGGTTTGTACCTACGAGCGACGAGCGGTCAACGGTCCAAGGCCGATCAGCTGTTTTAAAGCGAAGTTTGTTTTGTTTATGTGAATGTAATCATTGATTTATTCAATTTCTAATGAACATTTAACAAAGTATGAATATGTTGCGTATTAAGTATCATTGACTTTATACATTTCAATCAGATTTACACGAAAAAGCGATGACAAAATTTAAAACTTTACATGTCTCTAATTCCTTAACGAATCGATATTTTTCGTTCAAATTTTTTTCATGGGTTCCTACCACCATTGCCTAGCTCCCTTTTGAGTTGTTGCCCCATAACCTGATACACCCTGTATATGAAACAGTACGTATATCCCGTTTTATCGCCTTATGTACCCAAGCTTGTTTGTGTTGGGTATGGTTGGCTAAGACCAGTTGAGCGTGTGGCGTGATGTGTCACTGGCCCCGCTACGTATGGCGTGTACTTCGCGGCCAACTACATCGCCCCGCCATACTGGCAATGCTACACCTGTGCGCACCAGCAGGTTGCATGGGCATACGGCGCCGGCCGCTTGCATTAGGCTTGCCAACGGCCAGAACTAATATGCTCCAATACAGTCCATTATTCCGCGGACTATTACAACTGCAGCCTCCGAGAATTCACAGACGTTGTATATAAGTGCATTGGCTAATAATTAGTAAAACATAATATTAAATTATGATTATTATTTTGATATTATATTTTATTAATCTATATATATATATATAGGAGAGGCGGGTTTTGCGAATATGCATATAAAGGAACAGGGTGAGCCAAAGATACTGGAGCTAGAAAAATGAAATTTGGACCATAGTTTCATTTTGTGACGTAGATACCCACTAAAAAAGATTTTTTGAAATTCCACCCCTAAAGGGGTGAAACGCAACGGTAAAGTTTGTATGGAAAGAAAAAAAAATCTTTAGTTACTGTCTTCAAATTAAACACAAATACTTTAATAAAAATAAATAAACACGTGTTTCAGCGTTTGTCCATTTTCATCCTCTAAGGGTGTAAAATAGGTAGAAAGATGTCAGTTTACTGACTTATCACAGAGCCGAAACTACTGAAGCCAGGAACATGAAATTTTGACATTTGTTTCTATGCGTGACGTAGAAACCCACTAAGAAAGGGTTTTTTGAAAATCCACCCCTAGGGGGAAAATCGCAGTAACAAAGTTTGTATAAGGAGAAAAAAAATCTACATCGATTTTCTTCAAATTCTCCAAAAAATACTCTTTAGTAAAAATAAATAAACCCGTGTTTCAGCATTTTTTAATTTTCACCCTCTAAGGGTGTAAATCCACACTAATATTATAAAGAGGAAACGTTCCTTATGAATAAACTCAAAAAATCCTGGCCGGATTTAGATAATTCTTTCACCGTTAGAATGTTACAGTATCCCTAAGTAAGATAGGCTATATTTTATCCCAGTATACGCGAGTAAGGCGATTGAAACCGAAGCGAAGCGAGGGCGGGCTGCTAGTTGTTTTATATTAGTGTCATATTGTATCAAGATATGTAATCTTAATTTATTATTTAGCTAAATATTTTTATATATACATAGTACCTAATTGTTATTAATTTTTCAACGTCACCGTCTTCTCGTTCTTTCGCCATTGTGCCGACCACCACTACCGAGTTCCTTGTCGTCAGTAGCCAGGCATGCCCCTCCGGAGACGTCGGTCGCCCTCGCATGGTCAGTCTCTCTGCGGGTGACCGATTATTCCCCGGTCCAGTCGCCTCGGCCAAGGCGGCATCAGGCGCAAGTACTCGCGCCTGCGCCACACAAGTCGCCGGCGGCGGATCGTGTCGCCGTAGAGGAGCGCCTTTTTCCGTGAGATGACTGTCTCACAGAAAGCGGCGACCGCGTCGCAGTTCCTGACGCTGTCGAGCACCTCCCTAGAGATGGTCGGTAGCGTCAGGTCTGCACCGATAGCGACGAGTTCACAGCGCTGCGCTGCCACACAAACGGCTTCCCGTTTGGTGAAGGCTTAAGAATACCTAATTACCTACAATTTGTATTGTACTCTTAACACATACGAGGCGAGGTCAAAGATTTAGTGAAATGACAGACATATTTTTCATTTTTGTGAACAAATAATAAACGTTGCGGGAAGAAGCATGTTTGGATTATGGGGTGAGTGGCACAATTGTCAAAACCATATTGGTGGATGGCAGCCGTTGCAAGAAGACGGTGTGCAAGGACTCGTCGTTTGAAAAGGATACCTTTTCTTTAATACCTTTAATTGGGTTATTAACGAAGAGTAGTACTCTGCCGTGCCATTATGCCCCTCATCATCATCAATATCATTCAATCCTTCGCCGTCCACTGCTAGACGAAGACTCCCTTTTGTTTAGCCTCAAAGTGCAGTCCTATGCCGCCTGCAATCTAAGAAGACCGACAACATTCACCAGGTAATCAGTTAACCTTGGTTGCGTTCCAGACTGCGTCGTCCTATAGATGCACTTCAACACTTCGCAACTTTTTAAAAATTTTCTTTCCCAGTTGTAATAAACATCTTAGGCTGGATATGCGGAGTAATATAATACCTTTTAATATCCTAGAATACTGTGGACCTTTTGGATGGCGGAGGTCAAAAGGCCATTGCTCCATGGAAAATAGTACTCGGCCAAAATTGATTAGTTTAGAAACGTACCTAAGCCGACCGCATCACCATCAAGAATAAAGATAATGGTCTCAAAACGATAAATAACAAACCATAGTAGGGATATTATGGAGCTCCGTAACTACTACTAGAAAAATAAATGAAATATTATTATTATCATCATCATTATTAATATTGATTATCCGAAATTAAAATATGTACATACAAAAGCGTAACCGAATGATAATTATGGTGTGGTTGTAGAGTTGATTAGCTAAACATAAAATAACTTGCATGTGAAAACTAGTCAAGCCAAATGTTGAGGTCATTGAACATCATAAGTTATTTGCTTTATGCAAATAATTTCACAATTTAAAAAGTCATATTTATAAATAGCAAAACTTTTGTCTTACTAGATGACCTTTTCTAATAAATAAATTTCAAGCTAATCCTACAGGACCATCGCAATTTATATCTCAAGTCTTTTGTCGGTGAAACCGTCAACCACACCATAATTATCATAATATTGAACGTGGCTGCCTTTTTCACATTAAAATTTTTACCTGGATTATGTTATTCGTATGCATGATTAGATTTATATTTAGGTATATGTATTGAAAAAAGCAAAACGATTTTTCCAATTCAATTTCAATAAACAATTTTTCATATCTTGATTTTTTTATATCGATTTGATTCCTAATCCTAAATCTCAGCAGTTATAATATAGACAATGGTATTTCATTTGTTCCTTTCCATCGTCTATATAGTTACTTATGTACGTCCCTTAATGTACACATTTGTGTAGGAAAGAGTAAGAATAATACCTTCGGTGATATTCACCACTACCATCATTATAGCTCATAAATGTCCTACTGTTGGGCTCGAGCCTCCTCCACGTTGAGAGAGAAACTGACCTTACTGTACCATGCTGGTCAGAGAGATTGGTATACGAATTTATTTCGAGATTACCTCCTCTTGCATAATGTTATAATCGGATTGTATCCCTTAGACGTCTTTTACGACATCCAGAGACAAGATAGGGAGTGGTGAACTGTATTCTTATTCCTTCAACACACGGATAATCACGTTCACCACTATACTGTCATAATAACGTAGAACCCACTATCACTCAGCAGAGACACAAATGTGTCGACCCAAGTCAACAGTATGTGCCATCTAGAAGAAGTCGTAATTTTATCACACAGTTGTAATCAAAGTTGAAAGTACAGATTGTGCTAAGATTTTTTTATTTAAGTTGTTATAACTACAGCCACTGTTATATTTTCCACAGTTTCCAAACATATAAAGATATTGCTTCGCTCCGATCTGTTGGAGTGTTATACAGTATAGCCTAACCTTTTTAGATATACAGGCTATCTCACAAATATTTCAAAGACTTAAAAATTCCTGTAGCTGCAATCAAACAACCAAATGATTGAACTCTTTGGCACTATTGTAAATAGTAATATAGATATTTCAGATATAGCAGAAGAAACATAAAAAATTTCTATTTTAAAAAAATTACGACGACATGAGGGCATATGTAGCTCGATACCGTTAAAAAGAATATGACAAAGTACTTAAAATGAATACTTTTAAATAACAAGCATTATAAATATACTAAATTAATTATAAGAAACATTACACATACAGTTGCACATATAATATCTACATATATTAGTAATACACAAATATATCTATGTGATATGCAAACTGATGCTGAAAGTTATGTATAATGCCCATGTCATTCCTGTACCGATCCTAGTTGGCAATGCGATTCTCGAAGTTGTTGATCATTATGTTTACCTAAGACAAACAGTCCACTTGGGTAGATCCGATTTCGAAAAAGAGATCAGCCGACAAATCCAACTCGGTTGGGCAGCGTTCGGGAAACTTAAGAGGATCTTCTCGTCCAACATACCTCAGTGTCTGAAAACACAGGTCTACGACCAATGTGTGTTACCAGTGATGAATTATGGAAACGTGATCCCTAAATGTAGGCCTCATAACAAGGCTCAAAGTCGCTCAGCGTGTTATGGAACGGGCTATGATCGGGATTTCTCTGCGAGATAGAATCCGAAATACGGAAAGCCGCAGACGAACAGGGGGTAACCGACATGGCACGAAGAATTAGCACGCTGAAGTGGCAATGGGCAGGCCACATCGCTCGACGAACCGACAACCGCTGGAGAAGAAAAGTTCTCGAGTGGCGACCACGTATCGGACGATGCAGTGTAGGACACCCCTCCACTAGGTGGACCGACGACCTGGTGAAAGTTGCTGGGCGTCGTTGGATGCAGGCGGCACAGGACCGCACTTTGTGGTGTAACATGAGGGAGGGCTATGTCCAGGAGTGGACAGCAGTAGACTGAAATGATGAATGATGATGATATTCAAACTCTTTTATTTTCGTCAAACCGTGGTCTGTGTGATGATTACTAAATTTATAATCGTCTATAATATGCATTAATTATTAATGCACATATAGTTGGCAATGAATTTATGTAAATAATAAAAGAAAAACTAAAAAATTACATAAAACTAGCTGACCCAACAGACGTTGTTCTGTTCAAATAAAGCGCCACCTACTGGCTCTAATTGTGAATCTAAGCCATTCTCGAATCCCCTTGAAGACACACAAAAAATTTCGTCAACATCGGTCCAGTCGTTTAGGAGGAGTGCAGTGATATAACACGTACGCAAGAAAGTTACATATAAAGATAAAATACTATTTCTTATGGTCATGCTGGATTTCATACATCATGTGTTAATGCCATAAACATAAAGCGAATAAATTAAAATAAATATGTCATCATAGATATACATCTATGTATATATCTTGTAATACTACAACATCCAAGTGAATACTTCACATCGTTAATAGAGAATTTATTATGTACATAACTGTAGCTTATTAACTAGGCATGTTCACGCTTTAGTAAACAGGCATAAATTATTATTGGCTGACCTTTATTAACAAGATTATTATTAAGTAACAGACATTATTTACCTATTTTTCGTCATTAAGGGTGAAACTCGTCAAAATAACAACATAAAAATTAAAGTAGTACTATGAAACTTATTACAGAATGACAGAAATATAATATATTTTTGTCATTCTGTTATACAATAATAAATATAGATAGCTTTTCTTAAAAAAAAACCTTAATAACGTAACCTTAAAAACTTTACAATAATATGAACATTCTTGTGCACTGGGTAATTGCTTAGTTTTTATTAAGTCGTAATAAATTGCGGTTGACCCCTTCACTTACAATTAGGACATCGCTTGGTTGAAACGGGTACACAAACGCATGAGAATGCAGAAAGTGTCAAAATGAGATGGAAACTCGGCTAAGTTGTCTTACTTCGATGATGTGACACCTGCCACAAAATATGAAATAAATTAATTTTATTGAGTTTATTTCAATTTTGTTAATACTGTCCCGACATTTCGAATACGTATCAGTATTTTTAGTCGTAGGGAGGACCAGTTACCTATGTATAATATACTAGAATATGTCAGGAATTATCATTCAACAATACACTAAAGTTTGATTCTAGAAGTGGAATCGTAACTGCCTGAATTGTCATAGTATATCGTAGGGAGGACCAGTTGCCTATGAATAATATACTAGAATATGTCAGGAATTATCATTCAACAATACACTAAAGTTTGATTCTAGAAGTGTAATCGTAACTGCCTGAATTGTCATAGTATACCAAGCCAAAACTCGGACGCGTATTTATAGAGCTGCTGTATATAAAATAGTTCCTCCCTTAGGTTTTCATAATTTTTTTCAGGAAAGATTACCAACTATGGCAAAATGAGTCCTATTTTAAAATTTGCCCATGTTATTTATAACATTTCTATAGTCTGTGAAGAATAAACTTACACAAAAATGCAGGAAATTTCATTAATTTGGTGACGTGGTGTATATGAATTTACAGCAATGTCAATAAAAAGATGTTTTTCATTTGGGTACAACATTTATTTTTGCCATGTATTTATTTTCTCTAGCCCTGATTACTATTTTAATGGTAGAACCACACTGTTGACACTTGACAGTTGTCTGACTACAACCGCGGGCCGGTCCGATCGGGGTAGTACCACAATGAGCAAAAAATCGACGTCCGAGTAGTAGCAATTTGTTACTGCGCTTCATTCAGTGAGCCAGAGAGCCGAAAGCCTAACTTTCGGAGGGTGTTTACGTAGGGTGGGTTTTGGCGATGTGTTTAGCTTCGCCGAACTTCAATGCACGCATTCACACTCCCTTCGTCACGGTAGGCAGCGACCTAGTAAAGGTCCATGAGCGGCAGCAATACATACCATCAGGTATACTGTTTGCTCGTTTACCACCGTTTAAAATAAAAAAAAATTATTCCCGAACGCTGCCCAACCGAGTCGGATTCGTCGGCTGACCTTTTTCTCGAAATTGGATCTCTATCTAACTGGACTAAATAATCCAAACGTCCTAGAACTAACCAATTAAAGTCCAAGGTAAACATCATGATCGACTACTTCGAGAATCGCATTGCCAACTGGAACCGGTACAGGAATGACATACACATTTGATATGACTTTCATCTTGTCCATGTTCATTCGTAAACCAACTAATTCAAACAGCAAGTAATACATTACAGTGCAGAGAATTGAACATCTTACCCTCATAAAGTGTTTTACAAATCAAGGAAAACACGGGTGTAAATGATTTTTCAAAAAATATTAACTGTCCTCACAAAACCCCACTCCGCTCGTGGAAAACTATGATATATAAATGGAAATGGGGCACACGGTTGGACTTTAAAGCCCTGCAGCAGATAAAGAATTAAATACCAGATTCTTGGGATTCAGCACGTTAATTATTATTCACGTATTATTAAAACAGTAATTAAATTTTCCTACAAAACCACCACAAATAATAAATATCCAAATCTAAAGACTAACAAAACAATTGTTAGTAGTCATTAATCACGGCGTATACGTGCAATAGGAACTAGGGCACCGAGATCTCAGTATTGAAGGATCCCGCGACATTTTCCAATCCCGCATGATGCGGGATTATGGGTGCTGGATCCATGGGATTTGCGAGACTGAAAAAAGCGTGCATGCAACCTCAAACTTAATAAACTCTCAAACTCTAACAATAACGTATCCTATATAAATTTAGTTTTTAAATTTTTTGGTTGAATTTTTAATTTTTGTTTTTTTTAAGTAGATTTGTTTTGATTTGTTTTTATTCAGTATTTGTTACTGTTTCTGTGAAGAAGAAAAACGGTGTAATTTGATTGATCTCATACTAATACGTAAATAAATGTGTAGCTAGTTGATCAAATCACTCTTTTTGTGTGATAAATAAACGGTGTAATTTGATTGATCTCATACTAGTAGTAATACTTACTTAAATAAATATGGAGTTAGTTGATAATTCATAGGGTTTTTGTGATAAATAAACGGAGTAATTTCATTGATTTCATACTAATAATAATACTTCAATAATTACTACTCAGTGGATTAATTCGTTATTTTTTTTAGTTACAAATAAACAGTGTAATTTGATTGATCTCATATTAATAGTAATATGTACGTAAATAAATGTGGAGTTGATTCATTCATTGTTTTTTTGCCTTATATAAATTTTCGATATGCGGGATCCCGCAAATACCGAGATCCCGCGGGCTCAAGAATTCGTAGTCCCGCAAATACCGAGATTGAATTCAGGCTGCGGGATTGGAAGTCCTAATATGAACACAATATGGAATCGCTGTGAAATATGATAATTACAAATAGTATAAACTAATATTCATACTAGTTAATAGTGAAACAATGCAACAGAAACCAATGATTAAATGTAAAAAAAAATGTAAGCAGCTTTCATACGAAGCACGACGTGTATAATTATGTCTTTAAGATACACATTACGCACGCACAACGACAAGCAAGGTGTCAGGACCTATTCATATAATAAAATAATATCTGGTTGACCGAGCTTTACTCGGTATAATTAATAAATCGTATTTTGACGAACATAGTTGGTTAATAATAATTAATAAAAAATAATTAATAATAATTAAAAATATCAAAAATTAAAAAAAAAACAGAATAATAACAACACTGAGATCTGATCTCACGCTTAGTTTGAATGCGACTGGACAGCTTCCCAACTGAGCTATTGTCACTCTTGATGGCGACGGCTAAATATAAATTCCTATTCTAATGTAATTTCATTGATTAGCTAAAACACCGACGAGACGACATTTTCTATGAATAAAACCTAGCTAGATCGATTTTTTGCCCCCGATATCTCTAGTATATTAAATTTTAAGAAAATCATTTGGTGCAATTGCCGAGATCCTGAAAATATATAAATATATATATATATACATATATATATATATATAGAAATATACAAGAATTGCTCGCTTAAAGATCTAAGATTCGTCTCGCTCATTCCTCAACAACGAAACGTTGAAGTGTAGGTGGTGACATAACCTATTACTCTATATGAACTTATCTTAATCTATAATACTCGTATCTTCTATCTATACTAATATTATAAAGCTGTTTGTTTGAACGCGCTAATCTCAGGAACCGCTGGTCCGATTTGAAAAATTCTTTCAGTGTTAGATAGTCCATTTATCAAGGAAGGCTTTATAGGCTATATTATATTTTCAAAAAAATTAGGGATCCGTACTAAAAGTCCAATAATGTAACCCAAGGTGTAAAAAATGACCCGAAAAAGCCTTACATCGCGTGTGCTGCGAAAACTATTGAATATGGAATAAAACAATGTACTACAACTTTGCAGAAAATATAATTGCCTACAAAAAATATCGCGACACCATATGTCTCACTATTGCAGTTATCTCACAATAAGTGTTTTTTAAGCTACTGCATAGCTTTTATCGCGGGCTTTGAGCGTGGAGACCGAATCAAGAAATTCCGTAACGAAAATGAAACCTCACACCCCCCTACCATGTAGCTCAGGACGAGTTACATGGTAGACGGGTGGCGGCAGCTCAGCCGAGCGTACGGTCGTCGACAATTGAACATTCTGCGTTCGTCCGACTCGGTGCGCACACGTGCCACCGCGTTGCGTAACTTACGTCAAAAAGTGTTTTCGCGCGTTTTCTAATAGTCCCAACTTTCTTCAGCGGACGACAGTGGTAATCCAAACCGCCTTTATTGTTATACATATAGTAAATTTGTCTTCTTGTCTTCTTCCTCCCCGAGCAGTCGATGGGAGGGTACCCCAAATAGGGGGTATTCCGTCGGGCCGACTACTGATGACAAGTTAATCCTGCTCCGGTGGTCGGCCCAACGACGAAGGCGACGTGCATCGTGGGTGTGCGTGCTTACGCCCCTCTGTCGCCCCGGACGGAGAGGTGCGAGGAGCGCGCCGACCGCAACCCACCCCAACAAAAAAAAAAACCACGCTCAAAAAGTGTAACTTAATTAATATCAAAGAAAAATAATGATATCTGATGTTTACGCGAGCACTACACATCCATACTAATATTATAAATGCGAAAGTAAGGATGTTTGTTTGTAACGCTTTCACGCTTAAACCACCGAACCGATTACAAAAATTCTTTCACCAATGGAAAGCTATAATATCAGGGAGTAACATAGGCTATATTTTATCCCGCTATTCCCACAGGAACGGCAACTACGCGGGTTTAAGCGACTGGAAGCGAAGCGAGGGCGGGTTGCTAGTTGTAAATAAAATTAATATCAAAGAAAAATAATGATATCTGATGTTTACGCGAGCACTACACATTATAAATAAAACTACTTTTACGGATTATATCGCGTTTGTATTTGATTTATGATTGCCCGACGTTTCGAATACTATGCAGCATTCATGGTCACGGGTGGACTAAGGTGTCTCACGTCCAGTAAGTAATCGTTATTACAGTCACTATTCCACGCGATCGAAGTCGCGGGCGCTGCTAGTATACAATATATATATATATATATGTATATATGTGTATATATATGTATATATGTATAGGAACTGAGTGACTGACATCAACGCAGAACTGAAACTAGTGAAGCTAGATTAATTTTAGGATAACTTATACTCTAGCATTAAAAATAATAATTAATAGTCATACAAATGAACTCAGGTTTGTGATTTGCATAGAATTGAATGAAACGTAAGTATTGCCAGGTCGAGTTAAAACATTTTATCAAAATATATCGATACATTTTTATCGATTATGAAGGTGAAATTACCATCAAAAGTCCTTAGGCGAAATTAGTCAAAAAAAAAACTAACATTTTAAATTATGCTTGTATCTCAACATTATCTTTTTAACTTTTTGCAAATTACAAACCGATCTGTCTTTGTACCTATTTTATTGAAAATAGCATTGGCGGCAATAATTACAACACACTTGTTTATTGAATTATCATCATAATTGAGCCTTCCTCATGTTTCACCACAAAGTGCGGTCTCATGGCGCTTGCATCCAACGACGCCCAGCAACTTTCACCGGGTCGACGATCTACCTAATTCGCCCTACACTGTGTCCGATATGTGGTCACAACTTCAGAGTCTTTCTTCCCCAGCGGTTGTCGATTCGTTATGTGATGTGGCCTGACTATTGCCACTCCAGCATGCTAATCGTTCGTACTATGTCGCTTACACACGTTCTGCTGGGGATTGCCGTATTTTGGATTAGAGAGAAATCACGCAGAGAAATCACAAGCATAGCATAGCACGCTAAGTAATTTTGAGCTCGTTTATGAAGCCGACATTGAAGGCCTACGTTTCCTTGCCGGAGTCACTGGTAACACGTACTGGTCGTACGTACCTACTGAAGTATGTTGAATGGGAAGATCCCTTAAGTTTTTCAGCCGAGTTGGATTTGTTGGTGGACCTTTTCCTCGAAATTGGATCTAGCTACTTGTTCTAGGTAATAATGATCGACAACTTCGAGAATCGCTTTGCCAACTAGGACTAGTACGATACTAGAAAGATATGGCCTAGGGTGGGTCAAAAAAAACTTCGCCTGAGATGACGAATAAAAAAATACTGGTAAATGTTAATAGGTGACTCTCTAGGTGATTTTTGATTTCCCATTTAAATATCCCAAGAACTTTTCTTTGTTTGGATTTTTAATACACTCGAACGAATAAATTTCTCGTGAAAATCAATACATATTCTTTTAGGAAATTTAACGATATACAAAAAGGTCTGAAATGATTTTTTGCTCAGTTGACTCATTTAAAAGTTATTAGAGGTTAAAGTACAACAGTTGAGGATAACTTTTACAATTTCTTATACTCTATCACAAAATAATGACTCAAAAACATTCAGTTCGATTTTGAGAGTAAAAAAATGGCAAGTTAGTCCAACCTCAAAGGTGGACTTTAACCTCGACTAACTTTTAAACGAGTCAACTGGGCAAAAATCCTTTCAGACCTTTTTTGTAGATCGTTGAATTTCTACGCGGACAAAATCGCGGACATAAGCTAGTATTAATAAGTGCGACTTATAATACCGTACCTATTAGTGATGTAACGAATATTCGCATATTTTTTGCATATTCGCATTCGCATTCGCGAAATTATTGCGATGTTTTTGCGAATATTTTTGCGTGTATAATTTTTTAAGTAGGTAATAATAGTTGGTTAATATAATAAAATCCAATTCCATTAATTTCTTACGTTTTTAATGCAATAAAAATAACCTCGTAATAACATTATCGGTCTTCACTTTATCAATTGGTATCATTTATTTATTTAACTTTAGGCAATGAAACTTAACAATCAAACTTATAACAATTTAAAAAACAAAACTATGTACTAAATGGCCTAAATGCAATGTAATCAAACAAAAATAATCTTCTATGAATTTTTACCAACGTTTAATATTATAATTATCTTCTTGAAAAAAACTAAAAATAATAATCTACAAATACTTCTACAATTAATATTTATTTAACTTTGGGCAATAAAGCCTAACAATCAAATTGTCATAAGAATTTAACAAACAAAACTATATAGCCTAAATGCAATGTAAACAAACAAAAATAATCTTCTATGATTTTTTACTATAATTAAAATCAAATAAAAGCTTAATATGAGTTGCTGTCATCATAATCACAAAGTGTTTATAGTATATCTATATTATATAGTTTATAGTATAAATATAATCATTTTACATAAGAGTTGACAGTTAACACTTTAAGCAAACAAGAATAAATTTAAGTCTTTTACTTTAATAAAGCTAAAAAATTTAATTGTTATTAGAACTTGTGACACAAAATTTTAATGCAATTAAAACTAATAAAATTAAATTCTTCTATTAAACTTTTATCAGTCTTTAGATATATTTTTAATATTTAAATTATCAAACAAAAATTATATTCTTCTACAATAGACCATTAAATAGTCTAACTCTAAACAAACAAAAAAATAGATTCTCAAACAAAAATACTTCTCTCCCTTAAAAAAATAACAGTTAATTATATATATTTTTCATATTAATAATTAAACTTCAATAGGGGAATAATAAACTTTAAAAATAGTAGTTTTGATGCCTTGTCTGCTTCAAGTCTGTTTCGATGTGGCGTGTAAATAAGTGCAGCACCACTAAATATGCGCTCGCTGGGCACACTCGTTGGTGGTGTAACTAAATAATGCCGACTTTTTTTTTAGGGGTGGGCTGCGGTCGGCGCGCTCGTCGCATCACTTCAGACAGAGAGGCGTAAGCACGCACACCCACAACCCACCCACGATGCACGTCGCCTTCGTCGTTAGGCCGACCATCGGAGCAGGGTTACTTGTCATCAGTGGCCGGCCCGACGGAATACCCCCTACTTGGGGTACCCTCCCATCGACCGACGTCACGTCGGCTTCTCGGCGGGTGACGGACTAACCTGTCACGTCACCCGCGGCATCGGCTAGGCCGGCATGAGGCGCAAATACTCGCACCTACGCCGCCCCAGTTGCCGGCGGCGGATCGCCTCATCGAGGCAGCGCTCCTCGCGCAGGCGATCCACCGCCTCCTTCTGGCTGAAGGCTGCGACCGCGTCCCAATTCCCGATGCTGCCAACCTGGCGATAGTCGGCAGCGTCAGGTCGGCACCGATGATTGCGACGAGTTCACGGCGCTGCTCTGCCCAAGCGGCGCAGGCCTCGAGCGTATGCCGTGCCGTGTTCTCGTCGTAATCGCAGTGGTCGCAGGACGGTGTACTCTTCCGCCTAACGACCTTGTGCAGCTACTTGGCGAAGCACCCGTGCCCCGTCAATAACTGCACTAGTCGGAAGGAGAGCACCCCGTGCCGCCTTTCCAACCACTGCATCAGCACCGGCCGAAAGGCCTCTACGGTTCGCACCCCGAACCGAGGCCTCTCCAGCCGGACTGCCCAACGGGCAATGACGTCCCGGCGGGCGTCGACGCGCCAGGCAGTGAGCTCCCTTAGTGAGACCACACCGCCCTCCGCTCGCACTTGCTGCACCCGCCGGTACAAGCCGGCGAGCATTTCCGCCTCCAGGTCCCACAGAGGAGTCCCGGCCAATAGGCACGCTGCCTCTGTCGCCACCGTGCGGTATCCGGGTATGGCCCTGACCGCCATGGCCCTTTGTGGTCGCCACAGAAGAGCCCTGAGTCGGACGGTCAAGGACCCCACCTACACCGGTGCGCCGTACAGGGCCATCGACCGGATGACCCCCGCGTACAGCCGTCGGCACGTAGCGCTCGGTCCGCCAACGTTCGGCATAAGCCACGACAGGGCGGACGCCGCGCCGACGAGTCGTGGGGCGAGCCTGCGGAAATGCTCCCGGAATCACCATTGCCCGTCGAGCACCAGGCCCAAGTACCTCATATGGGCCCGGATGCTGATGTCAACCGAATGGACGGTGATCCAGGCGCTGATGGGAGGGCTCATACGGCGCCCATGGAACAAGAGGGCCTCGGTCTTGTCCAGGGCGACCCTCAACCCCAGCACCTCGATCCGCCTGACGATCTCTTCGGTGCCTAGAGTCGCCAGGCTTGCCGCCTCTTCTAGCGTCCCACCGCGGGCTGTGACGAGCGTGTCGTCGGCGTAACACATCACGCCCAGCCTGGGCGGGAGGCGCCCCCGCAACGCCCAGTCGTAGCCGATGTTCCACAGGGTGGGTCCGAAAACCGACCTCTGTGGGACACCGCACGACATAGGCGTTCGCACAACGTCCCCTGTTCGGTTGGTGCAGAGGACGCTGCGCCCCTCCAAATAGTCTGCCACTAGCCACCTCAGGTAAGCTGGCATCCCGTGATACCGGAGCGCCTCCCTGATGCAGCTAAATGGCAGATTATTGAATGCGTTGGCGATGTCGAGGGACACCGCCAACAGCACTCCCCCGCCGGTGACGGCCTCAGTCGCCACGGCCCTCAGGCGCAACAGAGCCGCGATTGTCGAAAATAATGCGGAACAACAGGAAGCAGAAGAACGTATCTTTCTTTGTTCACTTTTCACCAAGTTAAAGGGTCAACGTCATTTGCCACACGTTTTTACTGAATATTCGCATTCGCGAATGTTGGCAGCAGATATTCGCATTCGCGAATGTCCAAAATACGACATTCGTTACATCACTAGTACCTATTACTAATATATTAGTCACATCTCTATCAACAACAATTTCGAGGGATGTATGTATATTTTTAAGGAATAACAATTTGACGTGCGGGTGACTGGACCGGGGAATAGTCCGTCACCTACAGAGAAGACCGCGTGAGGGCGACACCGCGATAGGGGCGTCGGGAAGAGCCTGGCCACCCTTTCGTTACTCACGAACGGCATGCGTCCAACTGCAGCCCGCCCAAAAAAATGTGCTGGCAGTTTGTATTTTCTTGTATATCTGCATATCTAAGACAGTTAAGTTTATATGTATAACAATGAGCTGTTAGGTTTTCTTTGAGCTTCTTTAATAGCTGTAGTAGAGGTTCCACAAACAAGTAGCAGATTCTAGTTGCGATTGTAAAATAGTTATATAGACAGAAATAGGATCTTGGGCATTTCCATTATTTATGACTTGCATAACAAATAATAGCATTTAAAGTGCTTTATTTACCACAGTATCAATATGACACCTGAAAGGTAATTCTGAGTCAAAAATTACATCAGTTATACATTTAGTACCTAACGTTTTATTTCTGTTAGAATAACATTATCTAGAGAATACGCGTTCACTTTGTTTATCTTTTTGTTCAAGGTAATATAATAACATTTAGCAAGAGTGAAATGTTATTTGTTATCGAGACAATATTTAGAAGTCCATTGAGGTATTTTTGAAGGAGGAGTCAGTCATGGCCACGCACAATTTTGCAAAATTTTAGTTCATCTGCACACAAAGGGAACTTTGAATTTTAAAAGCAATATAAATGTTATAGATGACAAATAAGAAAAGTAAGGGGTTCGAGAATAGATCCTTGTGGTATTCTAAAAGTAACTTTTACAATAACTTTTTAACAGAATGGTATAGTGTAGAATGCAGCCTACCAGATGTCTAGACGACATGATGAAAGTCACAGGGAAAGCGCATGTAGCGTGCTATAGGAAAGCATTCAGGCAGTACGTCCAACAGTGGACGGGAAAAGGCTGAAGTAAGGATGAACATGATGAAATTGACTGTCAAAAACGAAACCCACCTTTCCCCGTATTCGAGTAAAAAGACGTCAACCGACTTCAAAAAACGCAATAGGTCGATAAATTAAAGTGAAAAATAATAAAATACTAATTTAATTGGAAAGACAGTCTACTGATTAATGGTGAGGCGAAGCCAAATACCAAATATAATTTACCCGTGTGGCGACGGTTGAGAATACATGTGTCGCCACCCCTGACTTGCCCGTGGGAGTCGTAAAAATCGGCTGAGGGTTCACCAGGAGAGCAGGGCAGCAGCGCTTTCCTGGGAAACGTAAAACACCAATACTGCGATCGCCAACCCGCCTGCCAAGCGTGGCGATTACGGCAATATCCCTTTCAAAAAAAATGGCGTACAACAAATAAATGGTCCCCAGTCACGGCGGCTCCGGTACTCTACGGGGTGCGAGGAATCTCCAGCAGCGATCCGGCTACCAACAAAAACGACCCTTGGCCCTGGTAACACACAACATTCGGACACTCAGGACTGACGAGAGGGTCATCGAGCTGGAAGAGGAACTGAGCAAAATCCGCTGGGACATTGTAGGATTATCAGAAGTGCGAAGAGAGGGCGAGGGCACGATAATCCTCCAGTCTGGAAACTTGCTCTTCTACTGGGAGGGCGATCACCCGTCCCAAGGTGGTATAGGGTTTATCGTTCGTAAGTCTCTCGTAGACAACGTGGAGAGGATCGAGAGTGTGTCGACAAGGGTAGCGTACCTTATACTCAGAATTACCAAGAAGTATTCGCTGAAGGTTATACAGGTATACGCACCGACTTCGACATACTCCAACGACGAGGTGGAGGCATTTTACGAGGTCATCTCGAAAGCCATACACGCGTTCAAAACCCACTTCACGGTGGTTATGGGAGACTTTAACGCGAAACTAGGCAAAAGGAGTGATGATGAGTTGAGAGTGGGGCAACATGGATATGGACAGAGAAACCAGCGGGGCCAGAAACTGGCTGATTTTCTGAAGAAGGAAAGCTTCTTTATGGTGAATTCCTTCTTCAGGAAGCAGCCACAAAGGAAATGGACCTGGATTAGCCCCGATGGTTCAACAAAAAACGAGATAGACTTCATCTTGTCAGACAAACGACAGGTATTCAATGATGTCTCAGTGATCAGCAGAATTAAAACTGGGAGCGATCACCGGATGGTACGAGCCACATTGAATATCCATACAAAGTCGAGCGGTCACGCTTGATGAAGTCTACACTGCGACCTACATCTGTCCAATACCAGAACCTCGAAAGCTTTCAACTCGAACTACACAATCGCTTCCAATGTCTGGACGAGTGCGAATCTCCGAACGATATGAACAACAGGTTCGTAGAAACTGTCCACGCGGTTGGGTCGAAATTTTTCAAGGCTCACCGCGTTAATAGACCTAAAAAACTTTCTGATCAGACTCTCGAGCTCATGGAGCGGAGAAAAGAGATGACGGTGCAGTCTTCAGCCGATTGATCCAAACATAGGCAGCTAAATAGGCAGATCTCCAGGTCTGTGCGTCGCGATATTCGCCGATTTAATACGCTCCGTATCAAAGAAGCGATAGAGCGGAATCGTGGCTCGAAAGTGTTCGCACAAGATCTGTCTATTGGCCAAAGCCAAATGACTAAGCTGAAGACCGACGATGGCACTGTAATTTCATCCCAAAGAGAGATCTTGGGAGAGGTCGAAAGGTTCTATGGACAGTTATACAAATCATCCCGAAATCCTGTTGTCGGCTTGGTCCAAGATCCCAGATCCAAGCTAACTCGGCACTATACCGAAGAAATCACGGACATCAGCTTGTACGAGATCAGAATGGCTCTCAAACAACTACGTAACGGTAAGGCACCGGGAGATGACAGAATTACGGCAGAGCTTCTGAAGGCGGGCGGCAAGCCGGTCTTAATAGCTCTTCAGAAGCTATTTAATTCCGTTATCCTCGGGGGCGACGTTCCAGAGTCGTGGACCAGGAGTGTGGTGGTGCTGTTCTTCAAAAAGGGTGACAAAGCTCTTCTAAAGAACTACAGACCCATCTCACTCCTGAGTCATGTTTATAAGTTGTTCTCGAGGGTCATTACCAATCGACTCTCGCGCAAGCTCGATGACTTCCAGCCGTCCGAACAAGCCGGCTTCCGAAAAGGCTATAGCACCATAGACCATATCCTCACGCTTCGGCAGGTTATACAAAAGACCGAGGAGTATAATCGGCCCCTGTGCTTAGCGTTTGTGGACTATGAGAAAGCCTTTGACCAGCCTTCAGCGGTGCTAAATCGACCATTGCTATATCGAAGTGCTGAAGTGTTTGTATAGGAACGCCACAATGTCAGTCCGTATCCGGGATAGGAGTACGAAACCGATCCAGTTGCAGAAAGGCGTGAGACAGGGAGATGTAATCTCTCCGAAACTGTTCACCACTGCACTGGAAGATGTCTTCAAGCTCTTAGACTGGACTAGACTCGGCATCAACATTAACGGCGAATACATCACTCACCTTCGATTTGCGGACAATATAGTCGTTATGGCAGAATCCATGGAGGACCTTGGCACAATGCTCAATGATCTCAGCAGGGTATCCCAACTAGTGGGTTTACGAATGAACATGGACAAGACGAAAGTCATGTCAAATGCCCATGTCATTCCTGTACCGGTCCTAGTTGGCAATGCGATTTTCGAAGCTGTCGATCACTATGTTTACCTCGGACAAACAGTCCAGTTAGGTAGATCCAATTTCAAGAAAGAGATCAGCCGACGAATCCAACTCGGTTGGGCAGCGTTCGGGAAACTTAAGAGGATCTTCTCGTCCAACATACCTCAGTGTCTGAAAACACAGGTCTACGACCAGTGCGTGTTACCAGTGATGACTTACGGCACGGAAACGTGGTCCCTAAATGTAGGCCTTATATCAAGGCTCAAAGTCGCTCAGCGTGCTATGGAGCGGGCTATGCTCGGGATTTCTCTGCGAGATAGAATCCGGAATACGGAAATCCTCAGAAGAACGGGTGTAACCGACATAGCACGAAGAATTAGCACGCTGAAGTGGCAATGGGCAGGCCACATCGCTCGACGAACCGACAACCGCTGGGGAAGAAAGGTTCTCGAGTGGCGACCACGTATCGGACGACGCAGTGTAGGACGCCCCCCCACTAGGTGGACCGATGACCTATAGAAAGTTGCTGGGCGTCGTTGGATGCAGGCGGCACAGGACCGCACATTGTGGCGCAACATGAGGGAGGCCTACGTTCAGCAGTGGACGGCAATAGGCTGAAATGATAAATGATGATGATGATGAAGCCAAATATTAGGTAGGATATAGCTTAAAAAGTAAAAGCTTAAAAGACGACTAAAGGATTAGAATATACACATAACAACTATATAGGAGACGGAGAACTCGAAACAAACACCTATACCAACTCGTTTGAGCATGCATGCCAGTAAGGTATAGGAAGTCAATTTCCCTTTTATTGTGGAGAGGCTTGAGCTTAGAAGTGGGACGTATATGGGATAAGTTAAAAAATTCAGATGATTAGGCGATTAATACGCGTTTTAAATTAACATATTTTTAGGGATTTTATCGCGGTTTTTATTTGATTTTTAATTTGCCGACGTTTCGAACACCTTTTGGCGTTCATAGTCACGGAAAGAGTAAGGTTATCGTTATTGCAGTGATTTATATGTACATTATTAATTATATTCGTTAGTTTTTCTTTTTATTAAATTGCATTACTATATCGAATAAATATTTAAGTATTAATAATATCTTTGTAATAAAATTCAGTCAAATAAGTTTGTTTTTACTTATATCAGTAAGTATTTTTCTCATCCGAAAAAAGGCCAACCTAAGGTATCTATTAAAGCCCACAGTGTAGCGCCTACCACCATAGTGCGTATTAATAAAAAACGAATGCATATCCCATTCTAAAACTTTACAAACGTTATTTAAGAACTACTACAACTGCTATATTCTGTAATAATTGTATGTGAATGTTAATAATGTATTCGAGACTTACAGTAGTATCTTTAATCCAAATATGAATAGGATCTAATGTGATATTTTTTGCTGCCCGCTTCACGTGAAATGTACCTTGCGTGGAATTTGAACCCGCGACACTGACACAGTATGTCGGTAACAATGGTGTTTAAATTTAGTAAAATCTAATATTTTATCAAGTTTCAGGTGCTGTTGATGAAAACGGACATAACACTGTCACCACACGGTGACTTAAGGCTTACACGGAAAGTCTGACTAGTGACACACTGTGTTCATTACCCATCACCACACAATCATTTTTAAAATTTCATCAAACATCGTAAATAATACCCAATCAAGCAAAGAAAAACTGATGACTATGCCGCGCTGTTCAACAGCGAAGCCCATTCTACTTTTGCCAGGACAAACAAAGCCAACGTCAAGTTGCAATACCAGCAAAAAATATTGAAAGTTGCGTCAAATGCAAATCGTAGCTCATACGTTTCAAATCATTTGAATCATATGGACTTGCGATACTGTTAACAGAGATTCCTACTTAATTTACGAGCATTAATGTTATTATTTTTGTTTAAAGGTACCTAATAACAGTTACTACTACCACATGCAAGGGATGACAAAATTTCCGCTTACAAAATAATATACAAGTATTGTAAATAAAACTGCTTTACGGATTTTATCGCACTTTTTGCATACGATTGCACGTCAGGCAATCAAAAATCAAATATAAACGCGATAAAATTCGTAAAGTAGTCTTACTTACAATGTGTAATACTCGCGTAAACATCAGAAATCATTAATACCTTCCTGTATTTTTTATATATCCTAAATTAATTAAAAAAACAAGTTTTTATTTAGTTATGAAAGAAATAAAAAGTCATCGATTAATCCTATAATAAAATTGATTGTTTAGTTAAATGTAATGTGATAAAATATAATACTAAATGACAAATTTTTAAACTGTATTTTAGGCATCGGTGTCGTTCAAATAACCACGTGAGCATGAAAAAAGCCCAATATTTTGACATTACAAACTGGCACTTCAATTTTATTTATTTGTAAAGACTAGCTGACCCAACAGACGTTCCGCTCCTCTTTATAAACCGAATGGAAATACTACGTTAATTCCTTTTCACACTGATGTTCCGCTAAAACCTTACCATCATTTGAAATTCTTGGTAGAGATTATTTTTCTTCTTTGAATTAACATACTTCCAAAATTATTTTGGGTCCCTTAGCATTTTGTTTTGAATATAGTGACTATTTTACTCATCACAATAAATATTTTAACTTTAGCCCGACTTTATTTCAGCTATATAAAACTCAGAACAAATGTACCTTGATTTGAGCAGATTGCACTTATTTCTGAGAATACAGTTGTCTAGTATTTGTTTCATAAAAATAATGTAAATTCTCTTGTAACTCATAGCCATAAATGACATATCAATCCACAGCCGCTATTAACGAGCACAATAATAAAAAATCGGCCTTATTAAAAGTCAAACTTGGGTGTAGTTATGTATTGTAATGGTTAATGTGAGATTCAGTCGGGATGACCATGCGGTGTGGTCGCAGCATAACTGAAATACCTGGTTGACCGAACTTTGCTGGGTATAATCTTTTTTTTGTAAATTGTATTTTTGAAGAACATATTTAGGATATATATTAATATAAAAAATATAAATGAAATAATGAAAAAATTTAATGACACTAAAATCCGATCTCTGGCTGTTTGAATACGATTGGACAACTTTCCAACTGAGCTATTGTCACTCTTGACAGTAATATTTACATTCCTATTCTAATGACACTTTGTTGATTCGCTAAAAACACCCACAAAACGACATTTTCTATAAATAAAACCTAGCTAGATCGATTGTGTGCCCCCTAAACCTCTTGTATACTAAATTTCATGAAAATCATTGGTGCCGTTGCTGAGATTCTGAAAATACAGAACCAAAGAAATATACAAGAATTGCTCATTTAAAGATAAGACTTTAACCGGTGGATAGTGAACGTCGACTGGCACATGTGAAGCATCGGCCACGCGCATGTTTATGACGCCATTTGTGAATGCACTCAAAACTAAACCCAATAAACGATAATAACAATTTCTTATACCATTGTTCTGAAAGAATCCACAATAGGTCTCAACATATTCAAAATAATATCTTATGTTGAACATACTTAAATGTAAATTGTATTACAATATTTCTTAATAATAGAGAAAATGTACTTGATTCAAAAATTAACAAAATATAATTATAATTTCTAATCTTAATTCTTTAAAAACATACCTATACCATTATTTTTGAAATTTAACATAGTAAAATTTCATAGTAAAATTTTATTATCAAAAAGTTGCTATTTTGAAATGCCCTCGCAAATTTCCAATACGCAAGGCTATTGGTGAAACAAAAATGTGGCGTCAATCTACAGTCAGTTCTCCATTCACCTCTGTGAACTTGGCAGCCGACTTTTAGAAAAAAATTTTTTGTTATTCTCATAGGATTCCACATCGTTTGTACCCGTATGTACCACTTTGATTTTCGTTTGTACCTCAAACCAAAAAAAGTTACATCGTTTTCAAAATTTGACCCGCAGCCGACTTTGGAAAATTAAAAATTTAGAAAAGGGGTCTGATTCGGGATCGTTTGTACCCGTTTGTACCACCTTCATTTTTAATTTTTCTCAAAACCCAAAAAAGTTACAGAAGTTTGAAAATTTCAAAAAACCAATTTCCACAATTTTTAGATTTTCGAAAATCTGCAAACGCAGATCAACGTTGAATCGTTTGTACCCGCAGAAATCACTTGTCTTTTCGTTTGTACCTCAAACCAAAAAATTTAGGGAGGTTTTCTAATTTTTCACAAATAAAATCCATGTAATTTCTGTAATTTTTGAGATATCTCAATTCTGCAAACGGGGTTCGATAAGGGACGGCGTCGTGAGGTTTGTACCGCTTTAAGTTTCGTTTGTACCTCAAACCCAAAAAAAATGCGAGCGTTTTAAAAATTAAAAAAAAAATAATAAAAAAAAACAATTTTCAGATTTTCGAAAATCTGAAAACGTGAATCGACGCTGAATCGTTTGTACCCGCAGAAATCACTTGTCTTTTCGTTTGTACCTCAAACCAAAAAATTTTAGGGGGTTTTCTAATTTTTCAAAAATAACATCCGCGTAATTTCTGTAATTTTTGAGATATCTCAATTCTGCAAACGGGGTTCGATAAGGGACGGCGTCGTGAGGTTTGTACCGCTTTAAGTTTCGTTTGTACCTCAAACCCAAAAAAAATGCGAGCGTTTTAAAAATTAAAAAAAAAAAATAAAAAAAACAATTTTCAGATTTTCGAAAATCTGAAAACGTGAATCGACGCTGAATCGTTTGTACCCGCAGAAATCAATTGTCTTTTCGTTTGTACCTCAAACCAAAAAATTTTAGGGGGTTTTCTAATTTTTCAAAAATAAAATCCATGTAATTTCTGTAATTTTTGAGATATCTAAATTCTGCAAACGGGGTTCGATAAGGGACGGCGTCGTGAGGTTTGTACCGCTTTAAGTTTCGTTTGTACCTCAAACCCAAAAAAAATGCGAGCGTTTTAAAAATTAAAAAAAAAAAAAAAAAAAAACAGTTTTCAGATTTTCGAAAATCTGAAAACGTGAATCGATGCTGAATCGTTTGTACCCGCCGAAATCAAAGTGTCTTTTCGTTTGTACCTCAAACCAAAAAATTTTGGGGGGTTTTCTAATTTTTCAAAAATAAAATCCATGTAATTTCTGTAATTTTTGAGATATCTCAATTCTGCAAACGGGGTTGTTCGATAAGGGACGGCGTCGTGAGGTTTGTACCGCTTTAAGTTTCGTTTGTACCTCAAACCAAAAAATTTTGGGAGGTTTTCTAATTTTTCAAAAATAAAATCCATGTAATTTCTGTAATTTTTGAGATATCTCAATTCTGCAAACGGGGTTCGATAAGGGACGGCGTCGTGAGGTTTGTACCGCTTTAAGTTTCGTTTGTACCTCAAACCCAAAAAAAATGCGAGCGTTTTAAAAAATAAAAAAAAAAAATAAAAAAAACAATTTTCAGATTTTCGAAAATCTGAAAACGTGCATCGACGCTGAATCGTTTGTACCCGCAGAAATCACTTGTCTTTTCGTTTGTACCTCAAACCAAAAAATTTTAGGGGGTTTTCTAATTTTTCAAAAATAAAATCCATGTAATTTCTGTAATTTTTGAGATATCTCAATTCTGCAAACGGGGTTCGATAAGGGACGGCGTCGTGAGGTTTGTACCGCTTTAAGTTTCGTTTGTACCTCAAACCCATAAAAAATGC
The DNA here is from genome assembly GCA_032191425.1 of Lymantria dispar. Taxonomy (NCBI): domain Eukaryota; kingdom Metazoa; phylum Arthropoda; class Insecta; order Lepidoptera; family Erebidae; genus Lymantria; species Lymantria dispar. Next base: position 17,220,575 of record CM063458.1, read on the forward strand.
GAGCGTTTTAAAAATTAAAAAAAAATAAAAAAAAACAATTTTCAGATTTTCGAAAATCTGAAAACGTGAATCGACGCTGAATCGTTTGTACCCGCAGAAATCACTTGTCTTTTCGTTTGTACCTCAAACCAAAAAATTTTTGGGGGTTTTCTAATTTTTCAAAAATAACATCCACGTAATTTCTGTAATTTTTGAGATATCTCAATTCTGCAAACGGGGTTCGATAAGGGACGGCGTCGTGAGGTTTGTACCGCTTTAAGTTTCGTTTGTACCTCAAACCAAAAAATTTTAGGGGGTTTTCTAATTTTTCAAAAATAAAATCCATGTAATTTCTGTAATTTTTGAGATATCTCAATTCTGCAAACGGGGTACGATAAGGGACGGCGTCGTGAGGTTTGTACCGCTTTAAGTTTCGTTTGTACCTCAAACCAAAAAATTTTAGGGGGTTTTCTAATTTTTCAAAAATAAAATCCATGTAATTTCTGTAATTTTTGAGATATCTAAATTCTGCAAACGGGGTTCGATAAGGGACGGCGTCGTGAGGTTTGTACCGCTTTAAGTTTCGTTTGTACCTCAAACCCAAAAAAAATGCGAGCGTTTTAAAAATTAAAAAAAAAAATAAATAAACAATTTTCAGATTTTCGAAAATCTGAAAACGTGAATCGACGCGGAATCGTTTGTACCCGCAGAAATCACTTGTCTTTTCGTTTGTACCTCAAACCAAAAAATGTTTGGGGGTTTTCTAATTTTTCAAAAATAACATCCACGTAATTTCTGTAATTTTTGAGATATCGCAATTCTGCAAACGGGGTTCGATAAGGGACGGCGTCGTGAGGTTTGTACCGCTTTAAGTTTCGTTTGTACCTCAAACCAAAAAATTTTGGAGGGATTTCTAATTTTTCAAAAATAAAATCCATGTAATTTCTGTAATTTTTGAGATATCTCAATTCTGCAAACGGGATTCGATAAGGGACGGCGTCGTGAGGTTTGTACCGCTTTAAGTTTCGTTTGTACCTCAAACCAAAAAAAAATGCGAGCGTTTTAAAAAAAAAAAAAAAAAATAATAATAAAAACGGCTGTACACGGGGGTCATCCGCTCGATGGCCCTGTACGGCGCACCGGTGTGGGCGGGGTCCTTGACCGTCCGACTTAGGGTCCTTCTGTGGCGACCACAGAGGGTCCTGGCGGCCAGGGCCATCCGCGGATACCGCACGGTGGCGACGGAGGCAGCGTGCCTATTGGCCGGGACTCCCCCGTGGGACCTGGAGGCGGAAATGCTCGCCGGATTGTATCGGCGGGTGACGGGGGTGCGAGCGGAGGGCGGTGAGATCTCGTTAAGGGAGCTCACCGCCTGGCGCGTCGACGCCCGCCGAGACGTCATTGCCCGTTGGGCAGTCCGGCTGGAGAGGCCTCGTTTCGGGGTGCGAACCGTGGAGGCCTTCCGGCCGGTGCTGGTGCAGTGGTTGGAAAGGCGGCACGGGGCGCTCTCCTTCCGACTAGTGCAGGTGTTGACGGGGCACGGGAGCTTCGCCAAATACCTGCACAGGGTCGTGAGGAGGGAGAGTACACCGTCCTGCCACCACTGCGATTGCGACGAGGACACGGCGCGCCACACGCTCGAGGCCTGCGCGGCTTGGGCAGTGCAGCGCCGTGAACTCGTCGCAATCATCGGTGCCGACCTGACGCTGCCGGCCATCGCTAGGGCGATGGTCGACAGCGTCGGGAATTGGGACGCGGTCGCAGCCTTCTGCGAGACAGTGATCTCGCAGAAGGAGGCGGCGGATCGTTTGCGCATGGAGCGCAGCCTCGATGAGGAGATCCGCCGCCGGCGACTGGGGCGGCGCAGGCGCAACTACCTGCGCCTCATGCTGCCCTAGCCGAGGCCGCGGGTGGTTTTGAGACGTTGCACACCCGGTTTTGTTCCCACCCACCCATTTTTGTTAACAAAAATAGCATACTCTCCTCTATAACTTTTTCAACTTTTATCCGATCACCTTCTAATTGCCACTTTTCAATAGATCTAATCGAGACAAATCTTTAGACACATCATTCACCGTTTTATGTAGTTTTTGAGTTTTATAATAATTAGAAAACTATTAAAAATTAGAAAACCCCCCAAAATTTTTTGATTTGAGGTAAAAACGAAAAGACAAATGATTTCTGCGGGTACAAACGATTCAGCGTCGATTCACGTTTTCAGATTTTCGAAAATCTGAAAATTGTTTTTTTTTTTTTTTTTTTTAATTTTTAAAACGCTCGCATTTTTTTGGGTTTGAGGTACAAACGAAACTTAAAGCGGTACAAACCTCACGACGCCGTCCCTTATCGAACCCCGTTTGCAGAATTGAGATATCTCAAAAATTACAGAAATTACGTGGATGTTATTTTTGAAAAATTAGAAAACCCCCCAAAATTTTTTGGTTTGAGGTACAAACGAAAAGACAAGTGATTTCTGCGGGTACAAACGATTCAGCGTCGATTCACGTTTTCAGATTTTCGTAAATCTGAAAATTGTTTTTTTTATTTTTTTTTTTAATTTTTAAAACGCTCGCATTTTTTTTGGGTTTGAGGTACAAACGAAACTTAAAGCGGTACAAACCTCACGACGCCGTCCCTTATCGAACCCCGTTTGCAGAATTGAGATATCTCAAAAATTACAGAAATTACGTGGATGTTATTTTTGAAAAATTAGAAAACCCTCAAAAATTTTTTGGGTTTGAGGTACAAACGAAACTTAAAGCGGTACAAACCTCACGACGCCGTCCCTTATCGAACTTCGTTTGCAGAATTGAGATATCTCAAAAATTACAGAAATTACATGGATTTTATTTTTGAAAAATTAGAAAACCCCCCAAAATTTTTTGGTTTGAGGTACAAACGAAAAGACAAGTGATTTCTGCGGGTACAAACGATTCAGCGTCGATTCACGTTTTCAGATTTTCGTAAATCTGAAAATTGTTTTTTTTATTTTTTTTTTTAATTTTTAAAACGCTCGCATTTTTTTTGGGTTTGAGGTACAAACGAAACTTAAAGCGGTACAAACCTCACGACGCCGTCCCTTATCGAACCCCGTTTGCAGAATTGAGATATCTCAAAAATTACAGAAATTACGTGGATGTTATTTTTGAAAAATTAGAAAACCCCCAAAAATTTTTTGGTTTGAGGTACAAACGAAAAGACAAGTGATTTCTGCGGGTACAAACGATTCAGCGTCGATTCACGTTTTCAGATTTTCGAAAATCTGAAAATTGTATTTTTATTTTTTTTTTTAATTTTTAAAACGCTCGCATTTTTTTTGGGTTTGAGGTACAAACGAAACTTAAAGCGGTACAAACCTCACGACGCCGTCCCTTATCGAACCCCGTTTGCAGAATTAAGATATCTCAAAAATTACAGAAATTACGTGGATGTTATTTTTGAAAAATTAGAAAAACCCCCAAAATTTTTTGGTTTGAGGTACAAACGAAAAGACAAGTGATTTCTGCGGGTACAAACGATTCCGCGTCGATTCACGTTTTCAGATTTTCGAAAATCTGAAAATTGTTTTTTTTTTTTTTTTTTTTAATTTTTAAAACGCTCGCATTTTTTTTGGGTTTGAGGTACAAACGAAACTTAAAGCGGTACAAACCTCACGACGCCGTCCCTTATCGAACCCCGTTTGCAGAATTGAGATATCTCAAAAATTACAGAAATTACGTGAATGTTATTTTTGAAAAATTAGAAAACCCCCTAAAATTTTTTGGTTTGAGGTACAAACGAAACTTAAAGCGGTACAAACCTCACGACGCCGTCTCTTATCGAACCCCGTTTGCAGAATTGAGATATCTCAAAAATTACAGACATTACATGGATTTTATTTTTGAAAAATTAGAAAACACCCCTAAAATTTTTTGGTTTGAGGTACAAACGAAAAGACAAGTGATTTCTGCGGGTACAAACGATTCAGCGTCGATGCACGTTTTCAGATTTTCGAAAATCTGAAAATTGTTTTTTTTATTTTTTTTTTTTAATTTTTAAAACGCTCGCATTTTTTTTGGGTTTGAGGTACAAACGAAACTTAAAGCGGTACAAACCTCACGACGCCGTCCCTTATCGAACCCCATTTGCAGAATTGAGATATCTCAAAAATTACATGGATTTTATTTTTGAAAAATTAGAAAACCCCCTAAAATTTTTTGGTTTGAGGTACAAACGAAAAGACAAGTGATTTCTGCGGGTACAAACGATTCAGCGTCGATTCACGTTTTCAGATTTTCGTAAATCTGAAAATTGTTTTTTTTATTTTTTTTTTAATTTTTAAAACGCTCGCATTTTTTTTGGGTTTGAGGTACAAACGAAACTTAAAGCGGTACAAACCTCACGACGCCGTCCCTTATCGAACCCCGTTTGCAGAATTGAGATATCTCAAAAATTACAGAAATTACGTGGATGTTATTTTTGAAAAATTAGAAAACCCCCAAAAATTTTTTGGGTTTGAGGTACAAACGAAACTTAAAGCGGTACAAACCTCACGACGCCGTCCCTTATCGAACTCCGTTTGCAGAATTGAGATATCTCAAAAATTACAGAAATTACATGGATTTTATTTTTGAAAAATTAGAAAACCTCCCAAAATTTTTTGGTTTGAGGTACAAACGAAACTTAAAGCGGTACAAACCTCACGACGCCGTCCCTTATCGAACCCCGTTTGCAGAATTGAGATATCTCAAAAATTACAGAAATTACATGGATTTTATTTTTGAAAAATTAGAAAACCTCCCAAAATTTTTTGGTTTGAGGTACAAACGAAACTTAAAGCGGTACAAACCTCACGACGCCGTCCCTTATCGAACCCCGTTTGCAGAATTGAGATATCTCAAAAATTACAGAAATTACATGGATTTTATTTTTGAAAAATTAGAAATCCCCCCTAAAACTTTTTGGTTTGAGGTACAAACGAAAAGACAAGTGATTTCTGCGGGTACAAACGATTCAGCGTCGATGCACGTTTTCAGATTTTCGAAAATCTGAAAATTGTTTTTTTTATTTTTTTTTTTTAATTTTTAAAACGCTCGCATTTTTTTTGGGTTTGAGGTACAAACGAAACTTAAAGCGGTACAAACCTCACGACGCCGTCCCTTATCGAACCCCGTTTGCAGAATTGAGATATCTCAAAAATTACATGGATTTTAAGTTTGAAAAATTAGAAAACCCCCTAAAATTTTTTGGTTTGAGGTACAAACGAAAAGACAAGTGATTTCTGCGGGTACAAACGATTCAGCGTCGATTCACGTTTTCAGATTTTCGTAAATCTGAAAATTGTTTTTTTTATTTTTTTTTTAATTTTTAAAACGCTCGCATTTTTTTTGGGTTTGAGGTACAAACGAAACTTAAAGCGGTACAAACCTCACGACGCCGTCCCTTATCGAACCCCGTTTGCAGAATTGAGATATCTCAAAAATTACAGAAATTACGTGGATGTTATTTTTGAAAAATTAGAAAACCCCCAAAAATTTTTTGGGTTTGAGGTACAAACGAAACTTAAAGCGGTACAAACCTCACGACGCCGTCCCTTATCGAACCCCGTTTGCAGAATTGAGATATCTCAAAAATTACAGAAATTACATGGATTTTATTTTTGAAAAATTAGAAAACCTCCCAAAATTTTTTGGTTTGAGGTACAAACGAAACTTAAAGCGGTACAAACCTCACGACGCCGTCCCTTATCGAACCCCGTTTGCAGAATTGAGATATCTCAAAAATTACAGAAATTACATGGATTTTATTTTTGAAAAATTAGAAAACCTCCCAAAATTTTTTGGTTTGAGGTACAAACGAAACTTAAAGCGGTACAAACCTCACGACGCCGTCCCTTATCGAACCCCGTTTGCAGAATTGAGATATCTCAAAAATTACAGAAATTACATGGATTTTATTTTTGAAAAATTAGAAAACCCCCCAAAATTTTTTGGTTTGAGGTACAAACGAAAAGACAAGTGATTTCTGCGGGTACAAACGATTCAGCATCGATTCACGTTTTCAGATTTTCGAAAATCTGAAAATTGTTTTTTTTATTTTTTTTTTTAATTTTTAAAACGCTCGCATTTTTTTTGGGTTTGAGGTACAAACGAAACTTAAAGCGGTACAAACCTCACGACGCCGTCCCTTATCGAACCCCGTTTGCAGAATTTGGATATCTCAAAAATTACAGAAATTACATGGATTTTATTTTTGAAAAATTAGAAAACCCCCTAAAATTTTTTGGTTTGAGGTACAAACGAAAAGACAAGTGATTTCTGCGGGTACAAACGATTCAGCGTCGATTCACGTTTTCAGATTTTCGAAAATCTGAAAATTGTATTTTTATTTTTTTTTTTAATTTTTAAAACGCTCGCATTTTTTTTGGGTTTGAGGTACAAACGAAACTTAAAGCGGTACAAACCTCACGACGCCGTCCCTTATCGAACCCCGTTTGCAGAATTGAGATATCTCAAAAATTACAGAAATTACGTGGATGTTATTTTTGAAAAATTAGAAAACCCCCAAAAATTTTTTGGTTTGAGGTACAAACGAAAAGACAAGTGATTTCTGCGGGTACAAACGATTCAGCGTCGATTCACGTTTTCAGATTTTCGAAAATCTGAAAATTGTATTTTTATTTTTTTTTTTAATTTTTAAAACGCTCGCATTTTTTTTGGGTTTGAGGTACAAACGAAACTTAAAGCGGTACAAACCTCACGACGCCGTCCCTTATCGAACCCCGTTTGCAGAATTGAGATATCTCAAAAATTACAGAAATTACGTGGATGTTATTTTTGAAAAATTAGAAAACCCCCAAAAATTTTTTGGTTTGAGGTACAAACGAAAAGACAAGTGATTTCTGCGGGTACAAACGATTCAGCGTCGATTCACGTTTTCAGATTTTCGTAAATCTGAAAATTGTTTTTTTATTTTTTTTTTTAATTTTTAAAACGCTCGCATTTTTTTTGGGTTTGAGGTACAAACGAAACTTAAAGCGGTACAAACCTCACGACGCCGTCCCTTATCGAACCCCGTTTGCAGAATTGAGATATCTCAAAAATTACAGAAATTACATGGATTTTATTTGTGAAAAATTAGAAAACCTCCCTAAATTTTTTGGTTTGAGGTACAAACGAAAAGACAAGTGATTTCTGCGGGTACAAACGATTCAGCGTTGATCTGCGTTTGCAGATTTTCGAAAATCTAAAAATTGTGGAAATTGGTTTTTTGAAATTTTCAAACTTCTGTAACTTTTTTGGGTTTTGAGAAAAATTAAAAATGAAGGTGGTACAAACGGGTACAAACGATCCCGAATCAGACCCCTTTTCTAAATTTTTAATTTTCCAAAGTCGGCTGCGGGTCAAATACTGAAAACGCTGTAACTTTTTTTGGTTTGAGGTACAAACGAAAATCAAAGTGGTACATACGGGTACAAACGATGTGGAATCCTATGAGAATAACAAAAAATTTTTTTCTAAAAGTCGGCTGCCAAGTTCACAGAGGTTCTCCATTCATCCATCCAACAAGATGATTTTTTGGTTTCAAGTGATTATTTGTATTGTTTCACAGTTATTTCATAATAAGTTATTAGTTTTCTGTGTTCAAGTATAAAAGTGAATAAAAGACTTAATAAAATAACTGAAACCGGTCAAAGCACAATCAGATAACATTCCTAAAATAGATGTGTTTTTGATAACGACGTCAGATTTTACGTCTACTGAACTCCGACGAGTAAAAGCTGCAAGGTATATAAGATATATTTTATGGATAAATACCTATATATAGTAACAACATCTGAAAGATTTTTTCGTAAACTAGGTTATGTTTTTGTCGAGGTTTGTAAACAAGAGAAATACATGCAGGTAGGTTATCGAAAGAAAATCTACATCTGACAGAAATTTGTTACCGCTCTTTGTTCGGTGAGCGAGAGCCGGAATCCCAACTTTCTGAGGGCATGAGTAAGGCGTGTGATGAGTATTGGAGATGCTTTTGGTATCATCAAACCTCATTTCATGCATTAACATTGTTCACTTTCTTCACGGTAGGCCTAGTAAAGGTCTATAAGCAAAAAAACTTAAAAGTAACAGTTAAAGATATTACAGTAGGGAAATAATCCTTGTATTGCGGGGGAGTTTACAAACATATAATTAACGGACACAAATTACATTCAGAATCAGAATAACAATTTGTAGATCGCACACTGTTGTCCTGCGTGGGCTTCGAACCCACGACACTGACGCGGTTGGCGAGTATCTTGACTACTACGCCACATGTGAAGTCTTTTATGTATTTTATCAATTTTCTAATGTGTTAAGTAAAATGAGCTTCACAACAATATAAACTGCTCAAACACGATATATTGTCTCTTCACATCGCCTTACATCATTTTATCGTTATTCTTGCATCTCGAATAAGAAAATAAGTAGGTATACTTTGTTAGGTGTAGCTTATTAATTTTATCTATATAATGTCTATGCAAAAGAAGGAAAACTCGAAACAAAATCCTATACCAACACCTCTAACTAGCGTGGTATAATAGGTCAATTGCCCTCCCATAATGGAGGAGACCCTAGCCCAACAGTGGGACGTGTATGAGCTGAGATGATGATGATTTGCTTCTACGATAAACGAAACACAAACCATTTCGATCACTTCGTTATGAAACGGATCGTCAATGGGAATGGATATCTGCTTTAAATCGTAACAAGATGTAGATATGCAAGACACACGCCATCCTGCTTACGCCCATCGGTATAATAGTATAACTAGGTGGAATTAATTCTGCGTCATGAATTGATTGGTTGTAACCAATTTCATTTATGTTAAAAAAATCTACTTCTGAAGATCAAATTCTTAAATAATATTCCAATTTTGTACGTAATCCTTGTACATTTTGATGCTAAATTTCGACATAGGAGAATGCCCATTTTGTTCGAGAGTTAGTTTCAACATGAAAGTCAATGGGCCTTTATAATTTCTTTTGTATGTTGTAGGATAATTATTCTAGTTTTATATTTAGTAGTTAGTTTTCATTTTCGTACCCAGGTTTAAGCGTAATCTTATTTTTAGTGAACTGTTTTGAGGTTAGAAAATACGTCAAACGAAAATATAAGTATTATCTTTATTCAATACGTTTACAAAAGTAATTATGTAGCTAATGATTTAAACATAAGCTTAAGATATAGTCCTGTGTGATAATAATAGGTGTGGCCTAGCAACTGAGGTTTTATGAATGTGATTTAGGTACCTATATGGTCACAGAAAGTTATAATTCTAAGGAAGGGGTCGCGTTTGGCAACAACTACAATATACTGCTAATTGAATACCAGGAATAGTAAAATCAACATTTTATACTTAAGAGCAGTTTACGTAATAGGTATATTGTCTAAGAATTGAGCTGGCGCATTTATTTACATCATTAACAGGGCCTCACCTCAAGTAGGTACCACAATACTGTCATTGTGTGTGCGTACCGTTCGATTTCCAACAAGACGAATACAATAAGTAATTAATGAAATCGAGAGAATTTGCCCTAAATAAATCCTTACTTACAACCAAATAAAAATATATTCTATATTATTTACATGTCGCGTTTTGATTCTCGCCCTAATTATTATTTTTTAACCTAATATTAAATCCACTTCCATTTCGTCACTTTCTACATTTCTATACGGTAAATATAACTTATATGCTCAACATAAAGGATATCGCCTGTATTAATTAGTAAGATCCTAATGCTAACTTCATAAATGACTTGAGTACATTGAATCTGAAAAAAAAATGCCTAAATGGGTAGCATTACCTATACTGCCTATAGTGTCTATACTCAGAAAAATATTGCGTCGCTTTTTAATATTTTCCCTTTGTATAAAAACTGACAAATAACTAACTGTATTAAATTATAAAAAAGTAAGCCGTCGCTCAGGACGCCTGGCAGATGTGAAACATGGACATTATTTTAGTCAAGTAGGGACACGATATCGAATAGAAAGTATCGATACTGTACTCATGAGTAGTATCGAAAGAAAAGTAACGTACTCGCTAAAGTATCGATACTTCATAGAACCTATGCCCACGATGAGCTTTTTTCTTGAGTTGAACGTCTGTGAACGGATGAAAGTATTTCGAGCCACAAATATAAGCCGTAAAGTCAATTTTAAAATGGATAATAATTTATTCGATACGATACCTGCCAAAAAGTACTCATTGAAATGAAATAAAATATATCTATATATATATAAAAGAAAGTCGTGTTAGTTTCTACATTTATAACTCAAGAACGGCAGTACGGATTTGACTGAAAATTGGTGGGGAAGTAGCTTAGAACCAGGAGAGGAACATAGGATATTTTTTTATCCCGTTCTTCAGCTTCTTCTTCTTAATGGCAATTTATCCCGCCCCATCGCGTTCCCGTGTGACGTGACAAAAATGTCAAATACATTTTATTTTTTGTTTCTGTTTGTCCATTCGGACAGGCAAAGGGATCAAAGCCCATACAGCCAAGTCTGATACAATTTTCTTCATATTATTTAAAATTTATTTATATAGAATATCTTATTCTTCTTCTAGCTGAGTGATACTCTTGAGTTTGACCACGTTCCCGTATGACGTAACATTAAACGTCAAAAAGGATACAGGTCAATATAAATGTGGTATAACTAAAACGTGTCTGTCATGTAATAACAAAACGCAAATGACAACTAAACGTAATTTTGTCTATGATTAAGTATGGTTGAAAATTTGATAATTATAATTTTGTCAGTCTTTATTCTAGATTTTACGGCATTACAAAATGTCATGTAGCGCTTTTAAATTTTATTTATTACTTTGGTGTTTTACAGTGTTACATTGAATAATTTTGCTGGTACTTTATGTAATTTAACGTAGAGAATATTCGGAAGTGCAGTCAATATGATTTAATTGTGTATGCCGTGCATTTTCATGTTCTGCAAAATTGTCAGAAAAACATTGATTTGGCTATCAGCTCCCGATCAATGGCAACGACTAAGACTAATTTGAGTATTATTTATATAAAGACGTATAAATGTGTTTTTAACTTGACACTAGCACCAATATCTCATAATATTATAGCTTATTGCCAATAAAGAAGAAGAATTTTGTCAGAAATCAATAATCAGTAATTTGTATTCACTTTGAATCATCATTAACAATGCCGCGACTTTCCAATATATAGTATTACTCTATGGCCGCGACCAAGACGATTGAACCTTTCCTGGCAGTGCCGTAATGGTTTTTCTATTAGAGACTATACCTTTGGAAATTTAGAGAATATATTTACGAAAAAAAAATACGGCGATACGAAGTTGGCCGGGTCAGCTAGTGTTAAATAAAATAAATATTAGTATGAAGATTTTTTAAGAGTTTCATTTCAGCGTTGTATAGGGTTCTCATCTTTAGAGACATATTTGTCAAATACAAAAAGAAAAGAATATTCACAACGTGATGTTAAACAATGGTTAATAATGAATAATTTGAAAAGTATTTATTTTCTGTGTTCTATCTTGGTATCATATCACATAATCTCGGCTCATGTACGTCCCACTACTAGGTCCTCCTCCACAATTTAAATGGATCGGTTTGATATAATGTTTTATTACGAGTTTTCTTCATATGCATAGGTGTTATTTACGTATTTCAATCCCTTAGTCGTCTTTTACGACACTCACGACTAAGAGAGGATGGATGAATTATATTCTTACTCCGTCACCACATGGGAATATACTACTGACATTTATGCATCATACTTATCATAACATTTTTTTTATTATATTGTTTGTAGAAAATGATACAATTAGTAATTTTACACTAGACGCTCCCTAAAAGTTATGGTGGTAATGTGAATAGAAAAGTTCTATTACTATAGAAGTCTAAATAAATAAATGTATAATAATTATGGTTACTGTATAATACTAAAAAGTCAAAAACAACATATTATAGAAAAAAATAATAACGAGCCTTTATTTTGTTAAGAAAACTAAAAATTATGTAAAATTCACTACTCCCTTCTTGGTCAAAGAGCAGGAAAATTCGAAGCAAAGCCTTATTCACTGTGTCACACCGACATGGTTAAAACCACGTTAGGTCAAGTTCCCTCTCATTATGGATAAGGACTAAGGACGGAGTCCAGTGGAACATAATAATTCATGGGCTTCGATTGGTTGACATATCCGCTAATCATTTGATTACTGCGACTTAATCCTTGTGGCTATAGAATTAGCGACATCTATCGAGCCAGGTTAAATTTCAGCTACAAAATATATTTTATAAAGAAATCTCTAATCCTGTAGTGATAATAAGACAAGCTATTTAAATTATTTATCGTCATTGGTCCTTGTTACAAATTTTAAATGAAATCTGACTGTTTAAAGTGGATCAAAATCCAATTCCTAGGGGTCGGTGACATATAAACAAATAAATATACAGCTGAAACTAATAAAAAGCGGTTGTCCAGTTTTCGTACGTGAAAATAAAGTAGATATGGTATATTTATATTTGGAAGTTAGCGAATTATACATTATTTTATAGAACAAGTATATATGCATAAAAGAACAGATTAAGACAAGTATTAATATAGCATAAAGTATTATTAAAAATAAAGTTACATTCTTTTTCCAGAAAATGATGATTTTTATTCAATAAACATTTATTTTCATTAGTATACCTTATAGGTAACAATTTACTATGAGTTCACTAGATAGTGTTGTACAAAATTTTAAATCGCACCATGGTTTCGTTATAAAAATGTGGATATGTATCCAGATTTTTTTTGTAGTTAATTAAGAGGGGACCGCGAGGCGTGGCGTTAAACTCGCTCACCCACGCCTTTAGATGTTTCACATCAGAAAAAAAAAACAAAGTATGTATTTGAATATAATAATACTACTTGTCTACAATAGCTGGATGGAATTTATTTCATAGAAACTATAAAAAATTAAAGATAGCATAATATAAAATCCTAAAATCAATTTGCGGAATAGTTTTGTCTCTTTCTATCCTTCCATTCAACTCAACGTAAATACCGATAAACTATGCCGCTGGTCGCACTATGGCGCCATAGTGTTCTGTGTTACCAGAACTAATTATCTTTAATTATTTATTTTTTTAAATCGATTATGATTATATTATTTTTTTAAATCGATTATAATCGATTATACTCGATTTGAAAAGTAAATTAAAATATATTAAGTTTGGGTATCATGTTTGATATTATTTGTGTATTGCTTTTAATTTAAAAAATAAACATTACTTTTGTACTTTTTATAACTACAAAAATTCAATTTAACATGAAAAAAAAAACACATTTTGCAGCTATTCCTTATATTATTTTTATTCAACAACCTTAGCTCAACGATCTCAGCGGAGTATCCCAACTAGCGCGTTTACGAATGGACATAGGTAAGACGAAAGTCAAATCAAACGCCCAGTCATTTCAGTACCGGTCCTAGTCGACAGTGTAACTCGAAGTTGTCGATCTTGTCTGCCTAAACAGGCACACGTTACCTACGACAAACGTCCTAGGTAACGATAATTCGTTACCTAGGACAAACAGGCAGATTCAATTTCAAGAAAGAGGTTCACCAACTCGACTGGGCAGCGTTAGAAAAACTTAAGAAGATCTTCTTATTCAACACACCTCAGTGACTGAAAGACTTACGACACAGAAACATGTTCCCTAAATGTAGATTTCAAAACTAAGTTTAAAGTCGCGAGAGCAGGCTATGCTTGGAATTTCTCTGCGGGATAGAATACAATATACGGAAATCCGTACAAGAACGAGTATGACCGACATAGCACGAAGAATTAGCACGCTAAAGTGGCATTGGTCAAGCCATATTGCTGGACAAACTGATAACCGATGGGAAAGAAAGGTTTTCTTGTAACGACCACGTGGATGATGATGATAATTGAATAAACATGTTGTGTTTTGTTTTTGAGAAACTGAGAACCGCTGGGAACGAAAGGCTTTCTTGTAGCGACCGTGTATCGGACAGTAGTATCAGTGTAGGACGAATTAGGTAGACCGACGACCTGGTGAAAATTGCTGAGCGTCGTTGGATGTAAGCGGCACAGGATCGCACTTTGTAAAGAAGCATAAGACAGGCCTACATCCATCCTGGACACGTGGACAGCGATAGGCTGGATGATGACAATTGATGATGATTGAATAAACAATAAACATGTATGTTTTGTAATTATTGCCGCCAATGCTATTTTCAATAAAATACAATCTGTAAAAACTAAAAAGAATAAAATGAGATACAGCCATAAATATATATGTTAGTTTTTTGACTAAAATAATTCGTTTAATTTCACCTTCACAATCGATAAGAATGTATCGATATTTTGATAAAATATTTTGGCTTGACCTGGCAACACACATGTCACTCCGATTTTTACAAATCATAGACCTAAGTTCATTTGTATGACTTTTAATTATTATTTTTAATGCTAGGGTATAAGTTAGTCTAAAATTAATTCTGAGAATGTATAAAAATATGATATGAATTTAGGATAGTATTTGGTTTGGGCCCATTGCCACCTGAAAAGGGCCTGGTTTTGGGCATTCTCCTTTAATTGCTTTTTGTTTGATTTTGAAATTATCTGTATTTATATATAAATCTTACTGGCTGGGAATACATGGATTCTGAATACAAAGTTTAAAATTATGTATTTTTAATAGTTTTACATTAAGTAATATTGCTTATTTCTAAAATACTATTTGGTACCTATAAATATTATTACTTTTACTTGTTATTTAAGATCCTAATTTAATAAACTCCTTTGTTATATTTGTCAAGCAGCCCCTTTTTTTTGACAGCCTGGCTTATGGTTTCGCCGTACTACGTCGACCTTGTCTGGGGCGCAGAAAAGGGGGTGTGGCAACCCATAATCTTCCACGTTAACCCTCCCCGCCAATTAAAGGGACGGTCAAAACGTGAGTTCAAGTGGCTAATTCTTTAGGATACCTACCTATACCAGTCGACGTCTTGACAACAAGGAGCTAAGGTATCGCCCTCTCACGGAAGTAAATGAGAGACCTTAAGAAAAGTTAACGTGGTACCAAATGTAAGAGAAAGATATTCTCATAATGCTTTGATTGGTAAGTAGCAGTAAAATTAACAAGAGACGAACTGGGCACTTAGAAATTTTTCGTGTGGTGATAGAAGAAAAATAATACAATTCACCACCCGCATTCTTGCCAGTGGGTTTTGCAGAATTCTAAAAACCTTACACCGACCCCCCTGACTAGATCAAGGACTAGTAAATCAATTCCCAATAGGACCTATATAGCTGCGATGATGATAATGAACTGAGATTTCTGTTTATAATTGTTGGGCTGTAATTCAGTTTAAATAAAAGATTATAAGAATCGCATATAAGCCTCCGCTATACAAACTTGTTCTTATATCGTGAAAGCATTAGGTGCATTTTTAATTTTATAATGGTTTCTGATGTTTGCGCAAGTCATCATGTCGGCTCATATAGGTACGTCCCATTATTGGGCTCGAGCCTCCTCCACAATAGGTGACGGTTGACCAAATAAGCCACACTGGTCAGACATGTAGTGTAGACTAGGCATAGTATTTTATTTCGAGTTTTTAATACTCCGTATGGTACTCCGGTGGTTAAAGAAAAACTAGTGATAGAACAAGTACATTTTATCTTTCAGCTTCGGCGATGCTTCGTTAGTAAAGAAATAAAACTGCCGATACAGTTCGCTAAGAACAATATTATGGTTACCAAGTACTACAGATAATCTAAAGGACATTTCCTATTAATCATAAGAATATAGATTTAAATCCTCATTATAATAAGAGCAGTTTTGTATATCTAAGAAATTTACGAAATGGTCTATAATCTTGTGATATATGTATAATAGGGGGTTTAAATAGGAAATTACCTTTTTAGCGTACAAGCCACTTTGAATTAAAATTAAAACGGCGTGGTGTCAGATATTAAAGTGAAACTGTTTTCAAACGAAAACTATAGCATTCTAAATTTAAAAAATGTGTGACATTTGCTCGTTCGACGTTCAATTGTTTTTACATTCAGCTTTTTAAGTAAACATGAATACGACGAAAATCAGAGTATTATTATTCTCGAATACGAGTTCCGACATGGGACTAACGCAGCAGAAACGGCTCGTAATGTCAATGCTGTGTTTGGAGAGGATACGGCTAACGAACGCACCGTGACTTTTTGGTTTAACCGTTTTCGTATTGGAAATTGGGACTTGAAGAATGAACCACAAGGAAGACCAGCTACTAAAGTAAATAACGACGTATTGAAGTTGATGATGGAAGCCGATCCGATTAAATTCGAAATTAGCGGCATGGTTTGACGTTAGCATACCCACAATATTGACCCATTTGCACAAAATCGGTAAAATAAAAATCTTGAAATATGGGTGCCTCATGATTTAACTGATCTGCAGAGAGCAGCGCGCGTTGAAGCTTGCATTATACTGTCAAACCGGTATAGAAATGAAGGGATTTTGGACCGAATTGTGGCGTGTAATGAAAAGTGGACTCTTTATAATAATCGCAAGCGAACAACGTAGTTGCTGACCCCAGGTCAAACGCCACATCAATGCCCTAAAGCGAAGCTTCCTCATAGAAAGGTGATGGTAACTGTTTGGTGGTCATTTCCTAGTGTAATTCCTACAGCTTCCTCAGTTCTGGTCAAGCAATAATCTCTGATGTCTACTGTGCGGCACTCCGAAGAATGATGGCGAAACTCGCAGTAAAACAGCCCCGACTTGTCAATCAATCTTCACCATTATTGCTACATGATAACGCAAGACCTCATACTGCTCGAGAAGTTGTTTTAACACTACAAGACCTGCAGTTAGAAGCCATACGTCATAGGATGGTGCAGGTGCTTACCGGACACGGGGTCTTCGGTAAGTACCTGCATATGATTAGAAGAGAAGAGACCCCCGGATGTCATGAGTGTGGCGCGCCAACTGATGATGCACGTCACACATTGGAGATATGCCCCGCCTGGGGGTCTCAGCGCCACGATCTGTCGGCGGTACTTGGAGCTGACCTGTCGCTGCCGACCGTTATCGCAAAGATGCTTGGCAGCGACAGGTGCTGGTCGTCGATGGCCTCATTTTGTGAGGCCGTCATATCAAGGAAGGAAGCGGCGGAGCGGGAACGCGAGGCGCTTGCGTCTGCTGACTCGCTTCGTCGCCGGCGACCCGGGAGGAGGAGGCGACAATATGCCCACCTACTCCCACCGCCCTGAACAGTAATGACAGGACGTGATCAGACGGCCATGCGTTGGGGTGTCAGGGATTGAATGTCATCAGACGACCTCTCCGGCACCCCGTAAAAGCGCGGAAGGGGCCGCTGTGGTTTTAGTGGGTATTCCGGCCGCGGATGTGGTCGGTGAGTCCCACACGGCCCCCCCCCCGTCCGTCACTGGCGGGGGACAGTGCGTAAATGCATTTCCACAGCGTGAACAAAAAAAAAAAAAAGAAGCCATACGTCATCCTCCGTACTCGTAAGACCTCGCCCCAACCGACTACCATTTTTAGGCGATTTGGACAATTTTTGCACGACAAAAATTTCCAGGAAGGAATTCAAGGAAGCAGTACATAATACCTTCAAACAGTTTGTGGAGACCAGGACCCCAGAGTTCTATTGCAAAGGTTTAAATGATCTTCTAATTAGATGGCAGAAATATATTGATAACTACTTTGAATAAAGAAATCTGTTTTATGATAAAAAAAAAATGGTTTTAATTATCAGTACGAAACGGCAATTTCATACTTTACCCCCTAATATTTCAAACAAAATATGTACACGCAAATTTAATATGTGGCATCATCATCGTCTTAAGTTAACCCTTTCCTAACCGACGGCACCAATTTGTACCGGGTGATTCTTCGTCTATTATTTCTACAATACGATCACGTATTAAGGCTGTCGTCGTCCTCGAGCGTGGGAACCTTTGATAGAGCACACATTGACATTTTCTACTCACACGGACGCATCGCTCAGTATTAATACACACACCCTGAAAACAAATAAATCTAATTTCGATGCTTGCACTAGTACGCATTCATTACGCGCTTGTCTTAGTAGGATGTTCAAAGTGTCACAAAAATAATGCTATGATTTAGGCATTAGCATATCGCATCGTGACGTCTACTTTGCCATAGTGAGCTAGACGGTGGCAAAGGGTGGGGTCAGTGTACGCTTTCTAGGTATTAAATTTACTATTTATTTTTTATGAAGAAAGCATTTATAATGTTACTGTGATAGTAACATTATAAATCCGAATGTTTGCCGGTAAATGTTAAAATAATTAGACCATGGTACCATTAGACAATGGTAATGGTTAAATATTTTTTTAGATACATCGATCGACATAGGCTATTGTATATTTTGGAAATAGCTCGGAGCGCAGGTAGTTTAAGGTACCATGTGTAAGTTAATGTTATGTATGCGATATGGGAAATATAGGGTAAAGACCATATTTAAATAAATATAATATGAATTATCCGTTTTCCGTGTGGTGACGGAGTAAGAATACAATTCACCGCTCCGCACTGCTATATTGCAGGTAGATGTCGTAAAAGACAACTAAGGGATATATTGCGCATATTAAACCTATGCAAGAGAAGCAAAACTTGAAATAAAACCCTATACTAACCTGTCTGACTAGCATGGTATAGTAAGGTCAATTTCCTTCCTATTGTGGAGGAGGCTCGAGCCCAACAGTGGGACGTATATGAGCTACAATGATGAATGAAAATTATGAATATAAGTCATCATCATAATTTCGCCTACCGCCCTCCGCTGCTGAACGTAGGCCTCCCCCATGTTACGCCACAGAGTACAGGCTAGTGCCGCCTGCATCCAACGACGTTAATTAAATTCGTTAAGCAAATTAAGGTATTTTGTCCTGTCATTTAATGCAGAGTTCCTAAATACTTTTAAAACAGTAAGTGTTCATTCACGCGTTTCTTAGGGACGCGCCGCTTAAGTATTTGACACTTTTTTTTTTTGGGGTGGGCTGCGGTCGGCGCGCTCCTCGCACCACTCCGTCCGGGGCGACAGAGGGGCGTAAGCACGCAACACTTGCAACTCACCCGAAAACCACGTCGCCTTCGTCGTTGGGCCGACCACCGGAGCAGGGTTACTTGACATCAGTGGTCGGCCCGACGGAACACCCCCTATTGGGGTACACTCCCATCGACCGACGTCCCCCCATCGGGGAGGACGTCGGTCTTTCCTCACGCGGTCGGCCTCTCAGCGGGTGACGGACTAATCCCCGGTCACGTCACCCGCGGCCTCGGCTAGGGCGGCATGAGGCGCAGGTAGTTGCGCCTACGCCGCCCCAGTCGCCGGCGGCGGATCTCCTCATCGAGGCTGCGCTCCTCGCGCAGGCGATCCGCCACCACCTTCCGCGAGATCACTGTCTGGCAGAAGGCTGCGACCGCGTCCCAATTCCTGACGCTGTCGACCATCGCCCTAGCGATAGCCGGCAGCGTCAGGTCTGCACCGATGATTGCGACGAGTTCACAGCGCTGCACTGCCCAAGCCGCGCAGGCCTCGAGCGTATGGCGCGCCGTGTCCTCGTCGCAATCGCAGTGGTGGCAGGATGGTGTACTCTCCCTCCTTACGACCTTGTGCAGGTATTTGGCGAAGCACCCATGCCCCGTCAAAACCTGCACTAGTCGGAAGGAGAGCACCCCGGGCCGCCTCTCCAACCACTGCATCAGCACCGGCCGGAAGGCCTCCACGGTTCGCACCCCGAACCGAGGCCTCTCCAGCCGGACTGCCCAACGGCCAATGACGTCTCGGCGGGCGTCGACGCGCCAGGCGGTGAGCTCCCTTAACGAGATCACAACGCCCTCCGCTCGCACCCCCGTCACCCGCCGATACAATCCGGAAGTATTTGACACTGACGATCCTTTTGAGTACTACTACGCTAGCTAATCACAGTGATTTATTTAGTAGTTTTAACTATAGAACTAATATGATTTTAGATTATAATTTTGAATTTTAGTACTAAAATAACGATAAAAATGTACAAGGACTTATGAGTACCGTCAGTGACTTTGGTTATTTTTTTTTTTGTTAATTAGATCGATTATATTATGATAATTGTTTATCCTATATAACAGACACTTATAATGGATATTGCAAAGAATACAGCTTTGATAAAAGCGTTACGTATGGAAGATCTTCCACATTGTTCTGAAACTTCAGGTGTGGAATTGTCTGGAGAAGAAAATATTTCTAAAGTACAACTACCCTCAACTAGCAATTTTGATGAAACTTTGAAGCAGCATTAAAAGAATATATGCTGATTCAAGCTAAACTTAATAAAGAATATCAGTCAGATCCTAGTGCAGAAATAGACCAAGATGTAATTGTATATTCTATTCCCAACACTTTCCAAATATTTTACAGAAACTGTTACGTGAACACATGCACAATCCAAAAAAAAACTATTGATCCTTATCGTAAGTAGAATAAACGTGATGCAGAACGATATTTACCAGATATTCTGCAAACATGGGGGTAGTTGACGAATATTTTGCTGAATGCACTATGCCAATTGATATTTTTTAGTCCTGATTAGTGATGTACTGGATAATATTGTGTATCAAAGTAACTTATATGCCATATAACGAGATAAAATTCTGAACTTGAAAAAAAGAAGAACCACTGGCCTTTATCACAATGAAGTTCTATATGGGGTACACACACCCGACCTTCATGGACAGAGCATTCTTCATAGGCACCTGATTTGAATAACCCTCTCATTTGAAAAACTATGCCTAGAGAATGGTTTGCAACAATTTTGAGACATATTCATTGCAATGACAATACACAAATGCCTTCCAAATTAAAGGATAAATTATATAAAATCAGACCTATAATATTGATGCTGTTAATAAAAAAAATCCAGAATGTTAATTTGGAACCAGATAATTAAGTGTAGATGAATCTATGATTGAATTCAAAGGCACGTCGGTATTAAAATAATATCTCCCTATGAAGCTGATAAAAAGAGGGTAAAAACAACGTTTTCCGTGTGGTGACGGAATAACAATAATAAGAATACATTCACCACTCCCTATATTGCCCGTGGATACATCTATGCAAGAGAAAGAAAACTTGAAACAAAACCCTATACCAACCTATCTGAGCAGCATGATATAGTACGGTTGAGCTAATGTTTATAATTACATTTTATTTTATTATTAATTCGAGCCACTTAGATTTACTACTTAATGTTCCTATTAGTAGTTATTTTGTAATTCAAAGTTCCTGACGGTACTTAAAAGTCTAGGTTATAAAAATAGTACCTAGATATATTTAAAAATTCTGAAAAGAAAAATGTATTTTAAAAATTCTGAAAAGAAAAATGTATTTTAAAAATTCTGAAAAAAAAATGTATAAGTTTTCTTTACTAACCCTCACCCATATACAATCATAAAAATTTAGGTTTTTATTATTTTTGGTATCATGGTTAGAAAAGGTTAAGAGCCGGGCGGGTGCGCTGACCGTAGATCACCCCAAAAAATGTGTATCTTCAACTTTTTAAATACACGATATGTTATTTACGCTGAATATGTATAAATGGGGCTAAAGAAGTCATAATACGCTTCGTAATATACATAAGATGCCACAAAAAATAATGTCTTTCAGAGGACGATAATAATTAAAACAAGATTTTAAAGACAGAACAGGGACAAGGATCGGTAATACTAAAGGCATCACCAAAACCCACCACACGGAAACACCCTCAGAAAGTTGAGTTTACGAGAGAGCCTCTCACTCACCGAACGAAGTGTAGTAACAAATTGCTATTCAGATGTAGATTTTCTACGAGAGTCTGGTACTACCCCGGAGGGACTGACCAGCGATTGTAGATAGACGACTGTCGACAGTGTGGTCCTACCATAGAAAAGAGTTGATTAATAAATTAAAATCCTATTCTAGTCACAGATAAGGTTACTGTTTTGTCATCAATAAATAATTGAAATCTTAGTAGTGGCAGCATCAAAGAATTTCCAGGTGAATCGTCTTCAAGTTAAAACTTTTATATATTGGATCATGCTTATGAGCTTGACCTATAAATACATTCTTTAATTAACTGCCAGAACAAAATTGTCAGGTTACAAACGGACTAAGAATTATATTTATATGTACTGAAGAACGACTAAGAAAGATAAACGGAGAATATCACTAGGAAAGACGAGAAATTAAAAATAATACTTACACGAAGTCTCCTAGCTAACAGTGGTACATATTCCCTGTAATTAAGATAAAATGGAAACCATTCCGATTACACAAATATAGTGTTCAATTTTTTTTAATTTCTATTGTCTACGAAATGCAATACTGAATAACGTTTATTACGCCATTTTGAAAAAAAAAATTGCTAATATCAAAGGACACAGTTTAAAAGCACATTTTGAATGGCAAATCTCTAACGCTCTATTGTAAGTGCGTTAGAGATTTGTACATAAACATATTAACTGTTAGATAGAGAAGAATATATTAAGAACCGCATCCAATAACGCAAAGCGCATCCTTTTTTCGGGTAAAAAAGTTATCAAGAGGTTATTGCAGTAAATAACCATTTCATAACGTACACACACACGTCAATTAACAGTAATTCATTATTTCATTGAAAATGCATAAAAAAATTAAAATCTTATTTAAAAGCTATATTAAGCGTCTACGCATAGGAGCCAGTATTAATATACTCAAATACAACGTAAAGGTGCTTGTGACATAATAAACTTTTAACATATTTTAGAAAACTTGTACTACAATATGCCGATGGAACCAAAATATTTTATTTAAAAAAATAACACTGCTTTTTTTTTGTGACTTAGTTGTTAGCCTCAGATGGCTGTGACAACTTTACCCGGACTGGTGGGTGAGCGCTGAGGGCTCTCAACCCGTTTAAAGTGAAGCGACCGGTCCCGAGAGCACCCCCTGTGGGGTACGGACCTCGGCTCGGGGGATTGCTGGCAAAGTGGGCACTCCCACGTTTATGATTTTAACGCGGCACGTCTTCCGTCCCCGTCGGCGGGGGCGGAAACGTGGATATTTATTTGTCAAGGCCTCGCGGGCTGTGTATGCCTCAGTCTGGGCGAGAGTAATGATATCGTCGGGTTCGTCCAGTATTAGTCGCGGTTGTTTAATCGCGGACATTTTAGAGGGGATGTAAGAAGCCGCCCTTACCACTAATGGGTTCGGGTGTGTCGCGGCAGAGTCGAAGTAGCGGCGGGAGCACTGTTTCATGAATTGCCTGATGGTCGGCAAGCCAAGATCTATGTGATAACACTGCTCCAAAATCCTATATTTTATACAATATAGCTTTACGTTAACAAGCTGAAAAATGTTAATCATACCTCCGGGCAATTTTTAATTCCCTCAGCTGTATCAATGAAATACTAATATTTGACCTTTGTGTTTTTTGATTTGTCCGTGTGGTGACGGAATAAGAATATAATTCACAACTCCCTTTCTTATCCGAGGATGTCCTAAAAGACGACTAAAGGATATAGTACGCATATAACATCTATGCAAGAGAAGGAAAACACGAAATAAAACCCTATATCAACCTGTCTGACCAGCATGATATAGTAAGGTCAATTTTCCTTCCATTGTGGTGGAGGCTGTAGTCCAGCAGTGGGACGTCCCACGTACGTATATAAGCCGAGAGGATTTGTGTCAAATACAAAGAATTTAAAAAGTGCTAGGTGATTGCAGCTACGAACGCCCACATTGCTCGCGGCTGTCGTAAAAGACGACTTAGCACAACACACTGGTGTTGACCAGACGGCAGTAGATCGAGTTGGTTGAGGTTACATTACCAAGGAGGATTGACGTCAGGCAGGTGGCGGGTCACAAAATGATTGCCAAGACTTTTGCAATATGTACGATGAAGGAAGATGAGATGCGTTCACATTGCGAGACTAAAAGTAATTGGGATAGAAGCAGGATAATGATGACTAAGATTCTAAAATTTAAATTTTTAACAAGTGGTTGAAGAAAAGAAAATAAGATGCAAAGATTGAAAAAAAAATTATCTTTAGGAACCAAACAGGTTATTGTATAACTCTTATATGTATTATTTATTTATTTATAACTTCTGCACACAAAAAACACTCGAGGTGTGTGCCGCGTGGGCGGGGGAGCGCCGTGAACTCGTCGCGATCATCGGTGCCGAACTGACGCTGCCGGCAATCGCTAGGGAGATGGTCGCCAGCGTCAGGAACTGGGACGCTGTTGTCGCCTTCCGCGAGGCTGTCATCTCGCGGAAGGAGGGGGCGGACCGTGTGCGGGAGGAAAGACTCTACGAGGACACGGTCCTCCGCCGGCGACTGGGGCGGCGCAGGCGCGAGTACCTGCGGCTGATGCCGCCCCAGCAGAAGCTGCGGGTGACCGGACCGGGGATTTAGTCCGGGCACCTGCGGAGAGGTTAGCCTCGCGACGGCGATCGGCATCCCAGTAGGGGACGTCGAAGGTACTCCCTCGGGGTATTCCGTCGGGCCGACGTCACTGACGTCAAGTCACCCTGCGCCGGTGGTCGATCCAACGACGAAAGCGACGTGTCGCGGGTGGGTTACGGGTGTGCGTGCTTACGCCCCTTTGTCGCCCCGGACGGAGTGGTGCGAGGAGTGCGCCGAGCGTAACCCACCCCCCAAAAAAAAAGGCGGACTTGATGCCTTAGGCATTTTCTACCAGTCGACCGGGGGTGGAGCAGAAATAAATTAGACTAGTGCAATGCAATGTGAGCAATGAATTCAGAAATTTGGTTATCCAAATGTAGCGCAAATTTATATAGACTTATACCTAATACATATAAACGATACATATCTACATAAATACATATATATATATACACATAAATACACATTTACAAATTTTATAAACAGTAGAGGTAATTCATCACTGAAGAGCTGATTCCGTCAGAAGATCGAGGTATAGATGTTTCACCATAGCCTTAAAACTATTACGACTAGCGGCCATTTTGATCTCTAATGGCAACACATTCCAGAGAAGAATAGCTTGGATATAAAAGTAAGAGTGTACCAGATTAGAGGAGTGAGGAGGACAGTGAAAAAGAAGATTTTTCGAGGCACGAAGATTAGGGTCATGGGTGGTGCAAAGAAATTGAAAGTGAAGTTTTAAGTAGGGAGGAGCATTAGGAGAGTTTAAAATAGAGTACCGTAAAGAAAGAGTTTGAGCTGATTGGCATCCAATTAAGCTGAAAGAGAAATGTGGATACATGGTCAAATTTACGCAGGTTAAAAACGAATCGAATGCAATTGTTGAGAAGTCGGTCCAGTTTATTGAGCAGATCTGCATTCAGATTGAGGTAGCACACATCAGCATAATCGATGATAGGAAGGATTAAGGTTTGAACCGGCGCTGTCTTGGTCTTCATAGGAATAAATTTCTTTAAACGATATAGCGAGTGAAGTGATCCTGTAAGTTTATTCGATATAGTAGTGCCACTCCATCGTCGAGTCTAGAAATAGGTTCTTGACGTGTTGACTATAGGGGATCACTGTTCCATTAGACAAAGAATGGCAAACCATGAGGATCAAATCTGCTGATTATCCGAGGACTGCGGAGTACAATACATAGACACTTAACTGCATTCACTGCCAAGCCAAACCTTGCAGCGCAAACGCTTGTAGCAGTTAGGTCAGAGTTGATACTTGCGATAGCTGACTGTACATCATCCAGCCTGGCATGAGAGTACAGTTGTAGATCATCGGCATACAAATGATACGCACACTGAAGTTCAGAGGTTATGAGATTAATAAAGAGAGAAGAGAAAGTATACCGCCTTGAGGGACGCCAGAGCCCAAATCGCACCAATCGGACAAAGCATCGTCGATACGAATGGACTGCTGACGACCCTGAAGATAAGAAGAAAACCATTCCAAAGCATCCGATGAGATCCTGAAATAGGCCAGAATAGATAGTAGAATATGGTGACTGACGGCGTTAAAGGCGTTAGAGAAGTCTACCAGGACCAGTACAGAGAACTTAGTATCATCCACGGCAACTCTCTCTATTATATTACGTTTAAAAACGAAGGTTTTGCAAAAACACATTGTATTCAATAAAAAAAAATTAAGAAATGGTCATATTTAAGGTGATTGTTAAGTTACAGAAGCATTCAATATTATATGGGTTAAATTCCCGCTCGGTAATATTATCATTCAGTAATATTCATGTAATTAGTAAGTCGGGTTGTAGGTATGTATACGATTGTAGAAACTAGTTTCTATTGTTGAATACGACGATGACAACATTTAATTCATAACAATGACTGATTTAATAAATCTATAAATGTCGCGAAAGCGTATTTACATATGGATAAAAGAATTAACTAAATAAGTACAAGGTTTTTATTGTGCGATATCTTATTAATGCCTGCCTCTGCTATATAAATCCAAAACATGCTTTTGTATACACATTCAAACCTCCAGGATAAGTAGACACTTACTTAAAAAATAGTTTGTACACACATCGTTTTTATGTATATTTATTTAATTTTAAATGTATAAAGAATGTTAATATTGATTTACATAAAAATAACCTATGTTGTTGAATGTTGATTTATAGTGTTCGTATGAGATAATAAATGATAAATAGTATAAGATTATTAATGATACAATTAAAATTATAAATTCTAAATTAATAAAATACTTCTTAGTGTAGTAATAAATTATAGTTAAAAAAAACTAAAAAAACACGCATACAAGTTTACAAGTAAAGTAGTTACTACTAGTTTAGTTTTAGGTTACTTGTACTTTTATATTCTATTACTGAAGAGAGAGAGAGAGAGAGAGAGAGAGAGAGAGAGAGAGAGAGAGAGAGAAAGAGATACAGTCATTCATACACTAGGTTAGAGGTCCCGTTCAAGTCGAAACAGACCCGATCGTACGCAGGTCTCCATTATACCCTTGAAATAATATCACAGCGACATATAAGCCTCATGTGCAATTACGTGATAAATTTACAAACAATATCATCATTACGTACGATATTGTCCAGTAACACTTGCGATGTATGTATATCTTAGAAGGTACATTTACATGATATCCCATCGATATCACTTATCTATCCGATATCAACAATTCTATATCACGTTACGTCACGAGTAAACATCCGTGTATTCAGTTGGTACAAATTATTCCAACGTGAAATTATATTCACTAGGTACGTTTCATTTTAATATACTTACCATAACTTGTATAATTTTTATGTTTTATAAGTTTAATATCTCAGGTACTATTATCTATACATACTTTATTCTTTCGTTCGCATATTTGAAATAACGGAACAGTAAGTTTAGCCAAACTGTTTTTGGAATTTCAAACAATCAGATCAAATACTATCTGTTAACGACTGCAAAACAGCTGCATTATAAGTGTCATAGCTGTAGTATTTGCATAATTACATGTATGGTTATGATAATAACAATATCCATCAAATACAACAATTACTATAACACACAGTTAATAACAAGGTGCATATAAAAAAAAATTGGGCCGCCGCCAGCCACAGTGACATGACTTTTAACACTGACATATCAAAGTCACTGCATTCCACCACTAATAACACTCTTCACAATTTTTATCACTACACAAATCACTTCTCCGTAAATCTCGCACTGCAATCCAAGTGATTCACTGCAATCCATAATTACCGAGGAAAGGTCACCGTAAACGGCGGCGGCGGCACCTATTCGTGCATATACGCAAATTTTTCATGCTATTTCAGAAATAAACAATATCCATTCCACAAATAAGCAGAGGTTAGCTATAAACGCATTATATAAATCGGTATTTCCAACATTAATAACACAGTTTATACAAATAGAAGGGTAACAAAATCATAGGATTTAGTTAGGTCAAACCGTATAAAGTACAAACTGTATAAAAATACACTTATCACACGCATCATGGCTCAAAACTTTTAAATCAATTAACAATATCGCCATAATCTGTTGATTGACAGAGAACAAACAATTACTACTTTTAAATATTTATTAAAACAGTTGACACTAAGTGGTCAGGAACAACATAAAAATACCAAAGTTGGTATTTATAACAAGAGATATGTACTGTTGGATAATAAATACCATAGTAGCTCATTTGGCAAAGGGAATAAAATAGTACCGGAGTATTATTGGGTTAAATTACAACCCAGTTAAATCTTTATTAATCTAGTATTTAGGATCTACTAAAATAAAACTGTCAACCGCGTGCAAAAAATTCTTCTAATTTCTTTAAAAAGCCGGTAGCAAATTACTATATTACATTCAATATTAATAGGTCACACAAACAATAGGTTGTATGACAAAAGTAATTATGAAACCACTCTTATCACTGCGCTATCCGTGTCAGTCAATCAAAAAACCTGGTATGTATAGAATTATGCCATGATGGTGTTTTAAGAATAGTGACCTTTTTTAGTATAATCAGACCTAAAAAAAACACAGATGATAATAATATTTAAGATTCATGATACAACAATGGCCATGAGAAAGTTAAAGCATCTAAAATAGATCACTACATATCAGGAGAAAAATATATAGCCCAAAAACTTGTACTCACGACAGATGATAGCGTGACACGGATGTTGGAGCAGGCGTTGAATTCACGGAGGACGAAGAACCTGAGTAGCCAGAGCCAGCAGGCGATGAGCCGGCCGAGGGCGCACCCGTTGCTGATGGTATCGCAGCCGGCTCATAATACTCGGTAGTAAGCGTGCGTTCGTCCAGCACGTGCTCTGCATTGTGCGCCTTCGATGCAGACTTAATGTCCATAAAGGCAACTGTGGCACAAACTCCACTAGTTCCGCCCGCAACCACAGCAGTGGTAACGTTGTCTGTCCGACCCAATAATTTGACATTCTGGACTCGGCCATAGCTGTAAAAAGAAAATATCTTTCACATATCAATAATCTAATTTTTACTACCGCCACCCGTGTAAATTTGTTTAGCACATTAAATAAATATTTAAGCAGGCAACATGGACCGTTACATTCTGGATTATTATTTCGTAGGTGAGGTGGGATATAGCTGACCCTTCTCTTACTTTTATCGTTACTAAATATAGCTATATATAGTTCGAAATTGCGTGTCTTCGTCCTATATGTGTAGAGGAAATGTAGGTATATAAATGGAAGAAGAATACCATTGCAACACTAAATATTTTTTAACATGTCTGTTTAGTTCCACTCAAAACTCGAGTATGCATTTTTTGCCACCGAAGTCAAAGAATCGGTACCAGTGATGAGACAATTGACGATGGGGAGGTATTACGGAAGGTTAGGGGTCATCACATCCTCTTTTCAGGCAATGCATGTCCATACATGGCCTATAAAAAGTATATGTTCCTTAGTGGCAAGATTGCCTATAACAATCTAAAATAAGCCTAATTAAAAATGATTATATCTTGGACTGAATTACCCTATCGCATATAGTAGTAAGAAGTTAAGAACTAATCAAGAACATGTTGGCGCAATTTGTATTATTTCTATGATATATTCTAAACTGTTTTCAGACCACTTCAACTTTAACAACGTCAAACCTGTCTAGAGACGAATGCTCTGGGATGTTATTAGATTTGAGAAGAACGGAATAGAGAGTGGAAGGATGTTTACTGCCTTACCAACCTTTTGCGCATTCATTGATTCATTAGATTGAAATCAAATCAATAAAAAACTTGTTAATTGTTATTATTATATCATTATAGAAGACAAGCTATCTTTCTATAGCTTTACCTAGTCGGCTGCTTTGCTACCATAGCCCATTGCCCTATGGCAACAACACAAAAGCAGGTAGTGTTGGTACATTTACCTTTTAGATCAAATTATTTCAATTCATTATGTTAATTTGCCTCATCTGAGAGATCCGTGTCCAACAATAGGACGCATTAGGTGAAAACGCCAAGAAATGTTTCTCTAAGCTTTCCGAACTCTGGGTGGTTGGTTATGCTACGGGAGTGGCGAGAGACACATATGTTTTGCAAGCTAATTTAGCAAACAATTTTTATCATATCACCTTCACCATTTCAGTTCATATCCGTCCCACTGTTGGACTCGAGCCTCCTTCTATTGGTAGAAGAAAAATTTACGTATTATACCATGTTGGTCATACGTCTTGTTAGTTTATTTTGAATTCTTCTCTTGCCACATATATATGTTACCTATATGCATATTATAGCTCTTAATCATCTTTTTCGTTGTGTGGTAGTGTCTACAAGTACTACCAATCCCGATATTGATCTTGGATCTTGTAAAAGACGACGACGACAGGCAGGCCAATGCCTGTATCTTGTCACAAAACTTTTGCCAATAACTTTTGCAATACGTAACATGAAAGAGGAATACATACGTCGCGTCGACTCCAAGTAATTAGGATAAGAACAGGATGATGATGATCCCTTAGTCATCTTTTACGATATCTATGGGCAAGATAAGTGGTGAATTGTATTCTAATTCCGTCACCACACGGAAAGTAAATTTTATACCTAAGTAAAATCTTTTAAAAATGTACTTTAGATATCGACGGATTTCGTGTGTTTGGGCATAACTATTATTACCTTTTATATCTTTCCTAAAATTTTTATTAGTTGAGCTACATATAATTCAAATAACAGATATTCATAGAAAATTACCTATATTTAATTCATTATGACATGCTCAGACATTACCAAAAATAATATTATCTCAACATAATTGCATGTCAGCCTACAATAGCAAGTTGTTATTGCTATTGTAGCCCCATTTTCGTGGCAAAATGTAGTTGCGATTTAAGTAGGCTAGCCATGGTCGGCCACAGAGGGCCATGGTGATCAGGGCCATACGTTGCTACGCACAGTGGCGACGGAGGCAGTGTGCCTATTGGCCGGAACTCCCCCATGAGACTTGGAGGCGAGGATGCTCGCTAGTCTTTGCCGGCGGTTGTCGGCGACGCTGGCAGGGGGTGGCTGGGCCGACGCTTACTGAGTAGTCATTGCCCGTTAGGCAGTCCGGTTGGAGAGGCCTCGGTACGGAGTTAGGATTCGAGTACGGAGTTAGGAGAAGGAGGTCCTTTCCTACCGACTGGTGCAGGTCTCGTCGGGGTATAGTTGTTTCGGCAAGTAACTGCACAAGGTGGCGAAGAGGGAGAGGACGCCGTCCTGCCACCACTGCGATTGCGACGAGGACACGGTGCAGCACACCCTCGAGGTCTGCGTGGCCTGGGCAGAGCAGTGCCGTGAACTCTACGCGTTGGGCGGCGCAGGCGCATATACCTGCGCCTGATGCCTCCCAAGCCGAGGTCGCGAATGGACGGATCGGGGATAAGTCCGCCATCAGCAGAGAGGTCAAGTTGCCGGGGTATCGACGAGGACGGTACCCGAAAAGGTAACCCGCCGGGCTGGCCACAGCAGTCAAGGAATCGGTACCAGTGGTTGGTCCAATGGCAATGAATACGGTAGGTAATGGGGACGCACGCCGCCCATTCCTCGCCCCGGAGAGATTGGGCGGGGTGTATCCAAATCATAACCTACCAACAAAAAGGATAGCCATGGTATCCCTGCGAAGACACACATATGCATAAACTAGGCACGTATAGATTATAATGGGTGCGCACAAAGTACACATAAAAACTCATGGGGACGTTTACGATTATTACATCCAATAATAGGTATCTACAAGCGACGCGTGGTCCGTACCTATATTTGTTAATTTAATTACACTTTTGATTTAAACTGTACATTTTGTATCTACCTATCAATAACAATGAAATCCACTTGGACGAAATCGCGGGCTAAATTTGTAGTCTTTCATGTAAATCTTTAAACGTTTTTCAGAATATAGATAATAAGAATAAATAAACATGAACAATTATTCATTCATAAAAAATCTCTGTCGCTTATAAATTATGTAGACAGGTAGATAGGTACATGCTTGTACGGTCCACTGTGGATCGAAAATCGGATTTCATGGACAAAGGAACTTACCTTTTAAAATACC
This sequence comes from Lymantria dispar, assembly GCA_032191425.1. NCBI lineage: Eukaryota > Metazoa > Arthropoda > Insecta > Lepidoptera > Erebidae > Lymantria > Lymantria dispar. Next base: position 17,252,629 of record CM063458.1, read on the forward strand.
AGTTTTTTTGTTTCAAATGACTTCTAACTAATATTGTGCTGGAATATATGGAATAACATTTGGTATGTAAATAGACCAGTTATATTTTTGAAGTGAAACCTCTTATAGTACGGTGTGAGCCTAAAACGACACGAAAATGCGTCACGCTAAATAACTTAATAATAAATTGAAAAACATACACATTTTTTTTATTTTTTATTTCGATGATCATCAATACTGTTTACATGAAGCGAATGTTTATTTTTTCAATACTTTTCAATGAGTATTTTTAATCAGGGTATTTCAAAAGTTTTACTTCTACCTTGTGTGACTTGCACGCACACACACCTTTTTTTTTTGTATGCAATAATTTAAATGCCGATATCTGTGAAACTGTAGGTATAACCGTTATATCGTTGTACTTGGTTATAATACTAATTATCTGTGATTGTTGAGATACTCAGGGGATATTACGGGTTCTAGTGCACTTTTTTAATTGCGGCAAATCTTAACTTTTTTTCCCCTATTATTTTAGCGTCTAATTTAGTGCTAAATTTAATAACAGACGTTTTATTTCTAGTATTTAGCTAATTTATAGTACAATATAAGTTATTCAGAAAAAATTGTGAATTCACGTCAGTTGTTTAGATTATTCATAATATTTTAATCGAAAGAAATTAATAAACCACAACTCTTTGTAATAATCTGCAGGCACTAAGTAACATCATCATTATCTCAGCCTATATACGCCCCACAATTGGGCTCAGGCCTTATTCATTGTGGGAAATAATAGACCTACTATACTAGCGCTGTTCAGACGTATTGGCAGTTTTTTTATGGGTGGGCTATGGTAAGCGCATACGCGGTCCATTCAGTCCGGGGCGACGAAGGACGACGCGCGGGCCCATAACCCACCCGGTACCCACGTCATCTTCGTCGTTGAGCCAAAAATTGGCTTTAAGTTAATATAAAATAGCCTAGCTGCGTACAAACCTATTTCCTTGTCTAGGGGCCAAGTCAAAAGAGATCGAGTCAAAATGTTAGCTCCCCGAAACCTTCAAAGTGAACGTGAATTGCTATGATGACTAAAATGTTTCGAAAACCCTTCAAAGATTTGGAAAACAAGATCTAAGAAGCGCAATGGTAAGGATCCAAATAAATTGACGCAGTCAGTTACAGTTTAATGAAAGAAGGTCCTGATTCTTAAAATATATGCTTAAAATCCAGAAATAAGTGTGAAAATCAATGCAATAATAAAAAAAAGAAAAAATCTATAGGGTTATCTGTCTTTGAAGTTTGAAGAACTGAGTAGCAATTGGAGGATACTAGATAGTAGTTTAAACAGGATGCAAAGACAAGCAGTTGACACTGATATTAAAGTGTGCACTTGATAATGCACGCACAAAGCCAATACCGATAGAAAATGGACAGTAAGTAAGATGATTTAAGCATATTTATAACCTCTCTTGTATTATTAAAGATAACCAGTAGAGATGAAACTTTATGAAAGAATACAAAACCCTGCTCAACATCCACTGGAAATTATTTTTGCTAAAGAAAACGAGGCATTACTCATCGAGAACAAACATGGATAACGAAATTAAGCCTTTTTTTTAATTCTCACCAAGTGCAATAAAATATAGTGAGTCATCAACTGTTGATAACGATGATAAATGCTAAATTATGCAGCTATCTTTCTAAAGCTACTTTAAACGCTATTTGTTACCCGTGCTTAGTTAAACCTATGGAAATGAACCATCTAAATACAGTTGCAGAAACTACTGCAGCCTCTGGTGCACGCTATTTTGAATTGTCACCGCTACATGTCCGAAGGAAATCTATAGAACGCCCACTTCGTATTATCCTCTGTATATTGACTTGATTTTAACAAAGGAGCTGCGAAAGAAACTGATCACTAAGAAATATTAGAGTCAAGGGAAAACATATTCAAGGAATATTTAAAAATGAGCTTAATCTTTTGCTTAATATAGTCGAGCAGGAATCAGGAATCGTCAATGATTAGAAAGCAGCAAGAAAAGTTTTCTTATTTCCTAACATACCTGCAACCATAATTGGATTGAACGAATAGCTGTTCCACAGGTTTGCTGTGATTCTTCATAATGATCTAAGACATCTGGTGTATAATTGATACTTTATGTCATCCATAGTACACAAAACACTTTTACATGGAGCGGGCATAAGTACTAATAGGTTAGTAACTCCTTTATTAACGCTCATTATTATTACAGTTCCTGCAGATTATTACAAAGAGTTATTAATAAATTTCTTCGATTGAAATATTATGAGTAGTCTAAAGAACTGAACCTATTGTTACTAATTTCTTAAATATCTGATTGTTTGCTTTGAATTATCTAGATACTAGAAATAAAAGGTGTCTGTTACTACGTTTAGCACTAAATTATTCTTTTATATCCAGGCTTCTTCTCTGGAGTGCGTTACCATTAGAGATCAAAATGGCCGCTAGTCTTAATAGTTTTAAAGCTATGGTCAAACTTCTATACCTAGATCTTCTGACGAAGTCAACGAACAACAATGATGGCTCGCCTCTACTGTTTATAAATTTTTATAAGTATATATGTATATGTATATTTAAGTGTTTGTGTGTATATATGTATATATACAAACAGGCCACGACAACGCAAAGCCACACTATACGACGGAATATATGTACTATTCGTAGTTTATACAGTATATTATTATGTGTAATAGTACAGTATATTATTAAAAAAATCACTGATTGAAAAAATTTAGTTGTCACAATTTGAAATATTTTTGAATTTTTAATTCTTGTATTTAATGAAAATAAATGTTTATTAAAACAAACATCACTTTCTGAAAAAAAAATCGTAATATTTTATCTATACAATATGCCATATTAGTTCCTGTCGTAATCTGTTCTCTGCATATACATATACTTGTACAAAATAATTTCGATGTTTCACATCTGCAGGCATCCTGAGCGGCTGGCTCCCTTTTTTTGTGTGCAGAAGTTTAACTTAATAATTTATTTATAAAATAAATTAGCCGTAAGGAAAAAAAGTTTGATATGTCGATATTTCCAAAAAAAAGCAAGAGAATAAAAAGAAAGAATATGAACTATGTCAAAAATCACAAATAGTTTTTTTTTTGGGTGGGCTGCGGTCGGCGCGCCTCCGCACCACTCCGTCCGGGGCGACAGAGGGGCTTAAGCACGCAACTCCCGCAACCCACCCAAAAACCACCTCGCCTTCGTCATTGGGCCGACCACCGGAGCAGGTTTACTTGCCGTCAGTGGTCGGCCCGACGGAATACCACCTACGTGGGGTACCCTCCCATCGACCGACGTCCCCCCCTCGGGGAGGACGTCGGTCTTTCCTCACGCGGTCGGCCTCTCGGCGGGTGACGGACTAATCCCCGGTCACGTCACCCGCGGCCTCGGCTAGGGCGGCATGAGGTGCAGATAGTTGCCCCTACGCCGCCCCAGTCGCCGGCGGCGGATCTCCTCATCGAGGCTGCGCTCCTCGCGCAGACGATCCGCCACCTCCTTCTGCGAGATCACTGTCTCGCAGAAGGCTGCGACCGCGTCCCAATTCCCGACGCTGTCGACCATCGCCCTAGCGATGGCCGACAGCGTCAGGTCGGCGCCGATGATTGCGACGAGTTCACGGCGCTGCACTGCCCAAGCCGCGCAGGCCTCGAGCGTGTGGCGCGCCGTGTCCTCGTCGCAATCGCAGTGGTGGCAGGACGGTGTACTCTTCCTCCTTACGACCCTGTGCAGGTATTTGGCGAAGCTCCCATGCCCCGTCAACACCTGCACTAGTCGGAAGGAGAGCACCCCGTGCCGCCTTTCCAACCACTGCATCAGCACCGGCCGGAAGGCCTCCACGGTTCGCACCCCGAACCAAGGCCACTCCAGCCGGACTGCCCAACGGGCAATAACGTCTCGGCGGGCGTCGACGCGCCAGGCGGTGAGCTCCCTTTGGGCACATTAATTTTTGCATACCCACTAATTCAGTCCTCCCAAAATATTTTACTTTGTACTTTGCAAAATAAAAAATAACTACTTTATGAAGCATTTTTCCATTAAGCGGGGTCCGCTGCTCCAAACTTTACTTAGAGACAATGGCGCCCTCGTCTGCGGTAGTAAATCACTAATTTTCTCATCCAGCCTACCCCTTTTTTTAAAGCCGAATTGGCAACACTGAACGGCGCGCCGGCGACGCCATTTTGTTGTGTTGTCTGTCACTCGCAACAAGACTCCCGTGCTAGTCACATTTCTGTTCGCTGAGTGCTCTTTCATATTTTTCATACGCTGTGTTGAGTATTTATATTCCACCGTATTGATTTCATTGTTCTTACTTTGATTGAGTTGAGCGTATCGTTCCTCCCAGTAAGATTTTACTTGCAAAATGCCGAAAGGTATGGTGCTTAAAGGACAATCCAGAGTTAGTGCTGCGGCTTCGTGAATTTTTTGAAAAGGAAAGCCGCAATGGCGGATTTCTTATACCAGTAACCCAAGTTAGAGACAGTGTTGCAGCAGCATTAGGTATTAGTGCTCCAACGGTGGCGAAAATCACTAAAGAAGCCTATAGTAGTAGTGGTATTGAACAGAACAAGCTATCTACGCCTAAGAAAAAACGTCAGCCCCGTAAAGTGACAGCAATTGACAGTTTTGATACTGATGCTATTCGTCGTCATATATACAATTATTACACAAGCAAAGAGATTCCTACTTTGAAAAATTAGTAGCGTCTCTACGAAATTGTGGCTTGTTTCGTGGTCAAAAATCTTCTTTGTCAAAGGTGCTGCACCAAATCGGGTTCTTGTATAAGAAATCCGACAAAAGAAAAATTTTAATGGAACGTCGTGATATAGCCTTGTCTCGCTGTGAATTTTTAAGACAAGCGAAGAAAATAGAAGACTGGTCGAATGTCGTTTTCACAGATGAAACTTGGCTCAATGCCAATCATTCCATACCAAAAGGTTGGACTGACGATACTGCTGCTTCTACTTCTGCAGTGCCAATGGGGAAAGGTGAACGCCTCATCATTTGCCATGCGGGAACTACAAAGGGATTTGTACCAGACGCTCTGTTAGCGTTCAAATAAAAAAAAAACAGGAGACTATCATGAGGAGATGAATGCGGACGTGTATGAAAAGTGGTTCAGAGAAATGCTTACATCACTTGAAGAGCCATCAACAATATTTATTGATAATGCACCCTCACGCTCGCCAAATTAATAAAATGCCAACACAGGCCAACAAAAAACACGAGATTATAAACTGGCTTCGTGATAACGGGGAAGATGTGGACGAATCCCTACTAAAAGTAGAATTACTTAAAATATTAAAAAGTAAAAAGCAGCCAAAACGATATGTCATCGACGAAATGGCAGCAGAATATGGGCATGTTGTAATCAGAATTCCTCCGTACCACTGTCAATATAATCCAATTGAAATGATCTGGGCACAAGTCAAAGGACACGCCGCAAGAAACAATACAACTCCTCCTTTCACAGCAAATAAAATGCTTGAACTTTTAAAAAACGCATGTGCTAGTGTGACGCCTGAAAACTGGGCGAGTGTCGTCAACAAGACAAAAAATATAATATTCTCTGATTGGGATCGGGAAATTGAATTTGACAACATACCTATACAAGAGTTAATAATAAACACTGCAGATGATTCAAGCGACGATTGGAGTTCGTATGAAGAATCCGACGATTCGTTATAATAAAATAATATTAAAATATTTTGGTTGTTTTATTTCATGTTATAGGTATGATGAGAAGATTTTTATATCTCCCTGATACAATTTTAACGTGTTGTCTATTACAACAATTCAAAACTCAGTTGTCAGCTGACTTAACTGCAAATAAGTGTAATCGATTATTTGCGATTCATTAGTTTGCACCGAATACTTTTGATCCTGTGACTAGATGCGATAGAACGTAACTTTTTTTATAACGGAAATGAATTATCACTTAAATTTTATGAATAGAGCTATTTACGGCATATTAATGTATTTAGTGGGTAATAATTAAGATATATAAATATTATTGGGCAGTTTATATATTTCTCTGTTCACTCGTTTCAAAGTTAATAATTGCGTATAATGAAACAGTTACGTCCTAAAGCATGTGTCAAAAGTAAAATAAATGGTTGGAACGAGTATAAAATACCTACCAGATCCCAGCATACTATACAAAATAATCAAAATTTACGTTCCACAGTAAACCACACAGCAGCATGTAAACAGGCGTACTAATTTTTAATTATTTATTATTTCTCGCGGCGTTTGCGAAATCAGTCCCTGTCATTTTGAAATTGTAAAAAATACTTTGGTGGTGGATTATTATAAATCTAAAGATGTGCTGGTAACTTATAAAATGTGGCAACTTGTATGGTCTCCCAATAAAATAAACCGAAGCAGTAGCAACAAAATAGGATGACTTATACAAAAACACACGCACACATAAAAGATTATAAAATATAAACAATTAGGTAGGTAGTCCGACACGTCTAACCGGACGACCAGTGGTGCGTGTCGACGCGACACGAGAGCGAGCGGGTGAGCGATACTATGAAAATGAGCGGTTGCCGTTCTGTGCGTGGTTCACAGTTCGTACCGAAGAGATAGCGTTGTTGCCAAACCGCCGCCAGTTATAGAATGGGGAGCATTATATGACAAAGCATGTACAAAGCCTTACGCCATTAATTATAGAGGTAAATAAGCACATTATAAGTATTAAAACATTTTAATTATATTGGATACAATACAAGACTATGTGGACTGTTTAAGGAAGTACTTATAGTAGTAATGTAATGATATGCTTAGTACCTACATAATTTTAATAATAATCTTCAATTTAATAATAAACAAAACTTGTAGAACTACATCAGTAAGAGTAGTAGGTAAACAAAAGTATTTAAAGCTAGGTAAATCTCCTCGAGTTTCTTGAAACATGCGCTACACGGTTTCAAACAGTGGTTTGAAACAAAAAAAGCAGAAAAGCACTTTGCTGGCTACATGGTTTTTAAGTTAGTTTGAAACCAACAGTGTTCAAAGAACGTGGCGCGGATAGGACGTCTTGACGCTCGCGTACCGTATGTTCAGTACAACGACGTCATGGCGTCTTACCTATCAATACAACAAAAAGTTGGTGTAAGTCTTGCACTTTTGTGTGCAATTGAAGGAAAAAATTAAAATGTCCCACGCATTTCTTCTTTGTGTTTTATTTTTATACCCTTCACAATTTAAGTCCCAAAGGCAGGGCAACTCTTTGTATAACTCGAGAAGTTGAGTAATAACATCGCGATTACGTTCTGTCTGCCTACGCGCCATTTTGTGCATAGAACATCGTCGCGTGCGTCTGCGCTGACCTCTGCAGCGTGACTGTCGTTCACTTGGTTTGAAGCAAGCGGCTAGATGGTTTCAAACAAGACAAAAACCAACGCTGGGCCAGTGGTTTGAAACACAAGCCTCGCTACCAAGGGCGTTTAAAGGTCATACGAAATTTGGCATAAAACATTTATCTACACTGTTTCAAACCACTGTTTGAAACCGTGTAGCGCATGCTTGATTATATCCGAGTAGGTATGCAAAAAAAAGATAATAATGGGTCCTACAACAGTTTTAGTTATTGAAAAATATAATGGGTAGGTAACAAATATTATCAAAACAAGGGCATAAATATAATTATAAAATTTGGTTAGTAGCCTATTAATAATTAAAATAGACGACAGACAATAACTTTGCTAATACCAGCCAGTCAGCGTTAGCCTCCCAAAAATAGAAAACAATAATTTATCCCTCACACACGTTTTCAGCGCTCCATAACATCCCTATTTTTAAATAAGGATGTTATGGAGCTTCGTAACCGTAACCGAAATTATCCAATATCCGAAATGAAATTATAACCGAAACCGATATAAAGGAAAATAATAAATGATCACCACAATTAGCTACATCCTTTTACAATTCCTTAAATAATCAATAACCGAAACTATCGGATAGTCCGAAATAATTACATATTCATAACCGTAACCAATATAATGTAATCGTAATATCCGTTACCGTATCCAGATCCGAAACTATATATCCATAATATCCCGTAGTTAAAAATAGGCAAAAAATACCCTATAGGGACGCCCGAAAGAAGCGAAGCTTTACAGTAGGAAAGTGTGTCCGGTGCGTGAAAATCTGTCTAGAAGCCTCTACAATAACTTGATTAAATTAAGTAGAAATGAATATTTTATATTCGCTAAACAAAGGTCTTACAATACGGACGTTTTAATATTAAATGAAAATTTGTATATTTGTCATCCAATAAATATTTAGTTAGCTATCACGTGATCGTTGCCTGATTAGAATTAGGTTTTTTATTGTAAGAAATTCTAAGACAAGTTCACTTTAAACTGTAAACGAAATAGAAATAAGAATTTGTAAAAGGCTCTTGATTGTTTTCGTTATGACTAACTAAACAATTCGTTACAGAGAATATGGGTCGTGAATAAAAAAAAAACATCTTAGATCAGCATGTAACATTTGAAATCGAGAGAAAAATAAAACTTAATTTTACATTGGAGAGTGGGAGTAAGAATGCTACTAACTAGGTAAGATATTATGTTTATCTTTTTAGTTAATTTGTAAAAAAAAATATAGCTTGTTTTCCAAAACGTTTCTACCATTAATTTACTAAATGCCTTTTACTTATAAATATTTTCAATCTATAAATTTCAAGTAAAGTATCATTGCTGCATTGTTTTATTTCAATTAAAATGCAAGAAAATAACGATAAGAGTTACGTTATTATATTCGTTAGTTACGTATGATATGGCTGTATGGAAGTAGAAGACATCGGTCGATCCCAGATGTTTGGGATAAGAGAAGAATGATAATAATAATATAATTGTTTCAATTTAGAACAAAATTGTCAGTCTCTTAAGTTCTTTATTTAAATTTCCAATTGTGGGCCACCCACAAGCGATTACTTGATTTTAGTAGCCCTTTTGGATATATACATTATACATATAATACCTCGACATCACCGCACAAAGTATCAGAACGTCGTCCTCACGCAGTCGGCCTTCCTGAATGTGGCGGACTAATCCGGTCCAGTCCGACCACCGGATACCTAGTTACTAACCTAACCAGAGTCGACAAAAATACCTGTATTAATATAACTTCACAAGATCTGTAAAAAGTTTATTACACCGTATAACCAACCACATGAAGTAGTTCAAAAAGAAATGTAATTGATAATATTGTTTTTAAGTACCTAACAGAAATTGTAACCACTACTTTTTTAATCGTCTGTTAAAAAGGTTGAACAACCTTGATATAAATAGGTAAGATAAGATGTCGCTTTGTAATCCGCGTACCTTACCTTACCTGTAATAAATGATATTATTGTCAATAATCTATGGAAAGATTACTTTAATCAATTATCTAAATCAAAAGGTACACATGGTACAAAATTATCCAAAATGAGCCTCCTCGTATCCCTTGGTATAATAGTTGCGAGGTCAGTCGCAAAATGCTGGTCACTGCTCACAGGGTTCGTTCCGGACACATGCCGCTGAGAGCTTTTGCATTTCTAATGAGAAAAGTAAATTAGCCTAACTGCGAGGCCTGTGGCAAAATAGAAGATGTGCATCATCTCTTAGTGGAGTGTGTGCGGAACGAATCTGAGAGAAAGAAAATTGTACAAAAATTAAACATTAACAAGTTAGATATGGGTTATGAGATTAGGGGTATTTTTAGAATTTCTAACTCGGCCAATGTCTCGCGAAGCAAAATTAATGTATAGATTAGTGAATATTTAAGCTTACAATGTATGGTTAGGTTTACGATAGGTCTGACATGAACTGTGTTCAAAAGACCTTATTCAAAATGAAGAATTAAAAAAATTGTCAATAATCGACCAGACTCTCGTCTATTATTAATTGCTAACATAGGCAAGTACACTAAATATAATGGGAGATAGGTATGTATTAGTTACTATCTAGCTATTCTTTTTATTATTAGCGCAGGATCAATAAAGCGTATGACAGTGATATTTCATTACGAGACCTACTGATTGCGTTTATCTACTTTAACATTTTTTTTTACTTTCTTTAGATTCCATATTTTAAACTCTATATCCTAACCTATATATGTATATATCTGACTTGATACCTATTTAAAATGAATAATCATTTAATGAGTACCGAGTTATACTATTATCTTTCGAGAAATTTAATCAACGCCACAAGCGATTAAAGCGGTCGATGTCTGGTGCGACGTTGCCAGTTTTATGCTCTTACAACATGGCCGCATTCGTTGCCGTAGCCGGTTTCCGTGTGAAACTCGACTGAACAACTGCGCGTGTTCAACGAGGTAACACAAGCGAGCAAGTTAGAGGCGACGAAGGGGAACGAGGGGTCGAGGGGAGGTAGCGTTGGCGAGTCAGGCAAGGAAAAATGAGCGGTGGACGTGAGCACGCGGGAAGGGAGACCGGCTTGGTGACGTCACTTGCTTTCTGAATAGCTACTATTCCATTTTAGTTGAGCGTTGTTCGCAGTCGTGTTATAAATGAGGTAGGCATTAAATTCGATTTGTGGTTTTATTTTTACGCATAAAAATAAGAATACTAGCTCGATTAGTAGCTATTGAAGAATAATTTCACAATCCTCTTTCTGATCTCATAAACTCAATATTAACGCAGTTTTAGCTTCTATTTGACTCGGCTTGTTTAGGTAAGATATTAATATATTATGTACAAATGTATACATCTCGCACAGTTCGCGCACCGGAAGGTATATTGACCTACTATACCACGCTTATCAGACGGATTGGCATAGGGTTTTGTGTAGTTATCGCTCTCTCTTCTCTCTCGACGACACCTACGGGCAAGAAATGAGATCGTGAATTGTATCCTAAGCCCGTCGCCATAAGGAGAATTGTTTTTACATAAAATACATTGAAATAGTTAAATGATGAGATAAATGCGCACCTAATTAAGCATCAGCAGTTTTGTTTCCATTAGCTTATCGAGAACAGTCGTAAAATATTTAAGTATTATGATTGCTTTTTATTTAGTTGTTAGATCTGTAAACGAACAAGAATAACAAAGAGCAGTTCAAAATTGAATAGGTGTACCTGTGTACTTTAACATCTGTCTATGTTATACTAAGAAAATGCATGGTAATGACCTGTTTCTGAATAGGCGTAAGTATAATAACTATAAAATATAACTGGCATCGTGTTCCGACAGTATATGAATGATTTTTATGACGAGTTTAAATACTAATCTTAGCCACCTATCCCTTAAAAACTTCTTTATAAAATACTAGCTGACCCGGCGAACTTCGTAACGCCATATTTTTTTTTCGTAAATACATTTTCTAAATTACCGAATATAATATATTCTCTAATGGAGGAACCATTACGGCTTTGTCGGGAAAGATTCGATCTTCTTGGTCTCGCCATTGTTAATGATGATTCAAAGAGAATACAAATTACTGATGATTGATTTCTGAGAAAATTATAATTATCAAATTTTAAATCATACTTAACTATAAACAAAATTACGTTTAGCTATCATTTGCATTCTGTTATAACATATCAAATGCGTTTTTGTTATCCTACGTTTCATAGTGACTTATATTCTCTTTGACATGAGTTTCGGTGCAAATATGGAAATGTCATGTTTAGCTCTTGTATTATATTAATTTTTTAGTGTTTTATAGTGTTACATTGAATAATTTTGCTGATATTTTATGTAATCTAATACAGTTATGTAAGGAATGTGATTAGAAGAGTGGTTTACGTGTATTTTCATATTCTACCGTAATTCTCAGAAAAATCAAATAATTAGGTTTACAACGGCTAATTAATGGTAACGACTTGACTTACTGATGGACATGACTATAAATAAGCTATTCTATATAAAGAAATGTTAAATAATATGAAGAAAATTGTATCAAACCATACAGCCAGCATGGTTTTTGACTCCTTTGCCTGTCCGAATGGACAAACAGAAACAAAATAAAATCTATTTGACATTTTATGCCATGTCACACGGGAACGCGATCGAACGAGATAAAAAGTATCCTATGTCCGTCTCCTGGTTCTAAGCTACCTCCCCACCAATTTTCAGCCAAATCTGTACAGCCGTTCTTGAGTTATAAACATAGTAACTAACACGACTTTCTTTTATATATATAGATTTTCTTTCAACCATTTCAAAGAGATCTTGACAATACAGTAGTTAATAGAAAAGTTGCCAACTTGATATCCCCTTCGTTGTTATTGTTAATGGCGTAGATAACATCATTACAGTATCGGTTGTCTTTAAATTTTAAATCAATATTGTGTACATTAAAACTCGTGAGCTAATGCTAATCTAGGTGTGTAATGTATACCCTTCCTTGTGGTGACTGAGTCAGAATACATATAACATCTATTTGAGAGAAGAAAAACGCGAAATAAATTTTACCAACTAGCAAGGTATACTTAGTAGGTAAATTTCGTTCCAATGGTAGAGGAGGCTCCAACCCAACAGTACGACGTATATGACCTGTGATGTTAGTACTATAATATTGCAAGACATTATAAAGACAATAAAATATTAGCAACGATAGAGTTGTAATATATAAAAGATCAACTTGGTGAGTATTAATAAATGTTATAATCTTCAAAATACATGAAATAAAATTTATCCTTCTGGTAACGTAGATTGATGCATGCTATAGCTTGCATCAGTTAATAATTATGATTTGGTATTGTTATATCTAGTACGCAAAGGAATCGCGAACGTGAATATTTTCTTTATTGCCACATACACTTACGTACTTTACAAATGGATTTTCTAGATTTCCACACTATTTCCTTCTTTTAAGTCCATTTCACTATTGAGAAAAGCTTCCTTCATAACGGATGAGAAATTTTCTACTATATGTAAGTACGTACCATTCTGGGCATCTGGCCAGAATTCATCTGAATTGGTATAGGGTACAATTTCGAGATTTGCTTCTCTTAGATGTTTATCTGTTCACGTTAACAGGCAAATTTGATCGTTATTTTAGATCTAAAACCTTTTAACAATCATCTACTTAATAACAATTGTAAAAAAAACATATTGGTTAGGATTACACATATAATAATTGCTAAATATTACCCAAATGACTACTAAATCGTGTCTTATTAAGTTTTTTTTTTTTAATATGTGTCATCTTTATAACTACCCCGGACATATGGGTTCAAACTAAAGTTTGCCAGTATTTAGAGATATAATGTTTCAGTTTCAAGGAAACTTATTGAAAAAGTTTTGTAAAACTGCTCCAAACTAAGGATACATTAGGTATATTAATATATACTTTTTGCTGGTGACGATGAAGAAAACAATTCAACATTCTTGCCGTGGGTGTCGTAGCAGACGACTAAGTGATTTGTGTATTGTGTTGAAATGTACGGCTTTTTTTAGGAATAAATTATTTTAAAGTAAAAATAAACCACGTTCGAAATATACCGAGAACTTAAAACCAAAAAATAGTATAAGAGCATTAAAGAAAGAAATAGAGCAAAGCGTCTCAGAGTCTTCCAAAGACTGAAGAAAAAGGCAAATGCATAATTATGTATAAAGAGTGTTGTTAAAAGAGACGATAGAATAACGCGAACATCAGTTGTCACTTATTGATGAGCGGTTCTCGAAGTCATAGTCGAAGACAGCAGAAGAAGGTGATCATTATATAAAATGTTCAAGCGAAAAAAAAAACAGTTCCTCACAACCTCCACAATGTGCCTCTCGAAACGAAGCTCGTCATCCATGATTACACCCAAATTGCGCGATTCATTAACACGTATTATACGCTCATTATAAACACAAAATAGGATCATGGTTGACAATTTGCTGACGTTGTGTTTTGCTACCCAGAACCATGTATTTAGTTTTTTTAGCGTTCAGCATCAATGAGTTGCGACGAGCCCAATTGTAAATATTACATAAATCCTCATTAATTTGCGTCACTGCCAAATGCGTATTAACAGGCTTAAAGCTATATCTGGACATTGTCAGCATAGATATGAAATTAACAATGCCTTATCACTTCGGCGATATCGGCGCTGTATAAAATAAACAACAGAGGGCCGATCACTGATCCCTGTGGTACCCCTCTACTAATTGCAGATACAGCTGACCTATTAGATGTGCCGTCAGCATTATGCATCTCCACAAACTGGGAACGACCACTCAGATACGAGTTGAACCAATGAATAGAATTATTGTCAAAACCATAATAATGTAATTTCGAGAGCAACAACGGAATGTTGATAGAATCAAATGCCCTGGAGAAGTCCAATAAGACAAGCAGTGATCCCTTACCCTCGTCCAGAGCTGTTAGCACATTATCCATGACATCCAAAACTGCAGTGGTAGTACTACGACCCTTCCTAAATCCAAATTGCCGATCTGGCAGAATATCATGCGTTTCAATGTATTCTCAATTGAGAAGCCACAACTTTCTCCAAGATCTTTGATAAGCAGGGCAGTATGCTAATGGGGCGAAGGTCACCTATTTCGCAGACATTCGATTTCTTAGGGATAGGTCTGACAAGTGCCGTTTTCCAGCTTAAGGGAAACCTCGATTCCTCAATAGACCTGTTAATCATGTCAGTGATAATATTCAGTGTATAAGGAATGGACATGGTTATCATATTCAGTGACAACTCATCAACTCCTGTAGCATTTGTCTGCAGCTCCTTAATAATTTTAAGAACAGTGCAAGTGTCGACAGTTTTCAGACTAAAGGTAGCAGTTCCAAATCTATGAAACTCGTAATATGTAAGGTCTGAAATACAGGGCCTGCGGTCCGCCAGAACATTCAAGAAGAAATCATTAATTGCATCGGGATCATTTAAGGTTACAGGTATATCACAAGAGTGCTGTAAAATTATTTTCGATTTTATATTTCTCCACAGGCGTTTGGGATTGTTTATATGTTTCTCAAAATAACACTTTTTCTCATGACATAAAGCAATCTCAACCTGTTTCTTCAGATCCTTGTAGTACTGTCGGGACACGTCCGAACCACAACGCCTGTACTCGTTGAGTGCCTTGTCACGGAGATGCATCATGAATCTCACATTGCTCGTGAGCCAAGGAGCAGGGAGTTCCTTGATAACCCGTCTTTGAAGGCGCGTGTAGGTCATAAAAATGCATGATGGCAGTTGTGAAATCGCAGACAATATCGTCAATGTTGTCACAAGTCATAATCTGTTGCCAATTCATATCTTCAAGATCCCGGTTAAAACTACCTAAATCCATATCCAGTATAGGCCTATAACTAATTGTCTTTGATATAAGTTTAGGTTTCTTAAAATGAAATTGACATACTATAAACCCATGGCCATTTATAACACCCAGCGAGTCCACCTCGACACTGCGTGCAGTCGCGTTGGTACACACTAAATCTATCATGGTCGAATAGGTTTCGGTAAAATGTGTCGGAGTATTAACGATTTGGTTTAGTCCCATACAAGACAAGAAATGATCCAAAATTTTTGTTTAACTGAGCGACTTCCTCGGTTACTTTGGACATCACCATAGGGTTCTGCTAGAGGGCGCCTACTCTTGAATCAATACTACGCACATTATTTGTAAGAGCATCTACAGCCTCTTTTATCTGAACATGACTACCCTGAAGTTTCTCCATAGTTGTACGCAACTCTCGCAGCTCGCACTGAAAGTTCTCTTTCAGAGAAACAAGCTCTGCGCGTAATTCCTCTATAAACATATCACGCAGCTCATTACGTAGCTCCTGCTTGAAGCTAAATAGCATTGCAGCCACATCCAGTGGAAACCTCCCAACAACATTCTTGGGTGTGCCAAAAGACGAGTCGCTGGCAATGTTTTGAGGGGTGCTACATATTGCGTCATCATGAACATCCAGTTTCTCCATCGGCCGTGCAGCAGCCGGCGTCTTTTTGTTCCTTTTTTGACAATCCGGACAAGTCCATTGAAGGGCTGATAGGGCCCGTTAGAGGTAAATCAACACACGATTTATGGTAAATTGAATTACAACGGCGACATCTAGCTGCCCCTGCTGTTGATAAATACTTTGCACAGCCCGTACATCTTTCTGAAGGCACGTTTACAGAAGGTACGTAGTGTATACAATAGATAGCGTTGCAGTTGATTTAGTTCAGATATCAATATTGAAAATAGAATTTCACCAAAAACTTCCCGAGCAACTGCACAGATGGAGCTATTATAAAGGTAATGTCTAAGGTATTTCAGAGGTGTAATGGTTTAAAAACACCATATGCAGTGTGTACACAGAATATAAATTATACATTTAAGCACACCTTGCACTCTTGCCACTTGAAGCTTTATTTAGTTTTGCAGTAAAGTTATTTTTTGTAAACTGAGGTAGATTTTATTCTCCTTGAGAGATTGTTTTGTGTTTTTTCGTCTTTAAACTATACAGGCACACTGAACCACATTTAGGCTTACTAATTATTGCTACTAAAGGAGCCAAAGCAGTTACTCTTTCCTCAACTTTAAATTCTGATACTAATGAGCAGAATGATAAATGGTATATTGACTCTGGAGCGACTAATCATATGACTTCTAGAGAAGACATTATACAAAATGTGAAGTGGTTTCAAGCGGAGACTAGTAAAGTTACAGTTGCAAATGGTGAAAAAGTAAACTGTAAAGGAGTTGGTGAAGTAAAGTTTACTACTAAAGATGGTATTGTAGGTTCTCTTTCTGATGTAGTTATTGTTCCAAAACTGAATTCTAACCTTATATATGTTAATAAGGCTGTAGATAAAGGTTTAACGGTAGCTTTTGATAAAGAAGGTTGTAATTTTTATACTGGTTTTTCTTGTAAAGGTGAAATAGTTTTACATGGTTCAATGAATGGAGGTTTATATTCTTTGGACTGCACTGTAGATGCGTCAAAGGATTTGTCTGCCAACAATGTGCACTGTGGCTCTTCAAAATATCGTCTGTAGCATAAACGACTCGGTCATCTCTGTCGATTTGGCATTAATAAACTTAAACAGAGTCAAGCGTTTGGACTAGAGTACGATGAAGTCGGTAAGGAGCCATGTGTAAGTTGCATTAAAGGTAAGCAAAGTAGGAAACCTTTTAAAACCATTAAATACAAGAAATCTACTTGTTTGTTAGAAATAATTCATTCAGATGTTTGTGGACCTATGCCGGAAATTTCTTTTCAAGGAAACAAATATGTTATTTTTTTAATGATGACTATTCACGTAAAGTATTTGCCTATTTTATGTCTAATAAGACTGAAGTGATGGCCAAGTTTTGTGAGTTTCAATCCTTTGTAGAGACACAAACAGGAGCTAAAATTAAGACTAAGGACGGACAATGGGGCTGAGTATGTTAATGAACAATTTGTAAATTACTTGAAATCAAAGGGTATTGAATCGACAGTTGACAACAGTTGACTGTACCGTATAGTCCACAACAAAACGGTATTGCAGAACGAACTAATCGTTCAGTTATTGAGAAAGCTCGCTCAATGCTGGCGGAAAGTTTGTTGCATAAAGCGTATTGGCAAGATGCAGTCAGTACTGCTGTGTATTTAAAAAATAGAAGTCCCCACATGGCATTAAACACACACACTCCTATGGAGAAATGGACAGGATTTAAACCTAATCTTTCTTATTTACGTGTGTTTGGATGTCAAGCACTAGTCCAGATACCTTCGTGTCATAGAAAAAAGTTTGATGTTAAAGCTAGTCAATATATCTTTGTTGGGTATACTGCAGACCCAAATAGTTATGTTTAGAGATGCTCAATGTCCAAAAAGATTAATAAAGGCTCGAGATGTAACATTTTTTGAAGATTGTTTTACAGACATTAAAAGGACGAAAACAACATTTTCGGAGAAAGAAAAATCTTGTATACCTTTGCCTATTATTTTATCGACTAACTTGGCTGGAGAATTTTCTACAACGCAGGTTGAGCCAAATTCGTTAGAGGAGGTACCGCTACCTGTAGCTGACTCAAATCCTGATGATAGTTTCTCAGATGCGGTAGATAATGATGCCATAGAGTACTCGGAGCAGCAATACTCAAGTACTCTAGATTCTCAAGAAACTAATGGTTGTAGATATCCATTAAGAAATAGAATGCGCAATCATAAAACAGAGTTAGTGGATGAAGATGAACACACTTCTTATGGTGAAGCTCTGAATTCAGATCAGCGTGACAGTTGGATTAAAGCTGAGAATGATGAGTGTCAAAGCTTAATTAATAAAGGCACATGGGTTCTTGTTGATAAACCAAATAAGACGATTATACCATGTAAATGGGTTTATAAACTCAAAAGGAATGAATATGGAAATCCAATAAAATTCAAGGCGAGACTGGTAGCAAAAGGTATTACTCAAGTTGCTGGAGTCGATTATGAAGAAACCTTCTCAGCTGTAGTTCGTCATTCGTCTCTGCGATTGTTGCTGGCTTTGGCAGTTAGCAGGAGGGTTAAACGAGTTTTTGATTTTTTTTTTTTTGTATTTAAGTTGGCAATGCGATTCTCGAAGTTGGCGATCATTATGTTTACCTAGAACAAAAAGTCCAATTAGGTAGATCCAATTTCGAAAAAGAGATCAGCCGACGAATCAGACTCGGTTGAGCAATGTGCCGGAAACTTAAGAGGAATATCTCGTCCAACATACCTCAGTGTCTGAAAACCGAGGTCTGCGATCAGTGTGTGTTACCAGTGATGACTTATGGGACAGAAACGTGGTCCCTAAATGGAGGCCTCATAACCAAGCTCAAAGTCACTCAGCATGTTATACATAGAGCGGGCTATGCTCGGCATTTCTCAGCTAGAAATGAATCCGAAATACGGCAACCCGCAGAAGAACGGGTGTAACCGACATAGCACGAAGAATTAGCACACTAAAGTGGCAATGGGCAGGCCACATCGCTTGACGAACCAACAACCGCTGGAAGAAAGGTTCTCGAGTGTGACCACGTTTCGGACGACGCAGTGTAAGACGCCCCCTCACTAGGCGTACCGACGACCTGGTGAAAGTTGCTGGGTGTGGTTGGATGCAGGCGGTACACGACCGCAGTTTGTGGCGTAACATGAGGGAGGCCTACGTCCAGCAGTGGACGGCGATAGACTGAAATGATGATGATGAAATGTTGCTTGTAAAAAGCAAATGTAAGCACCAGTCGCTTTTAAAATATACCTAAATGGCTTCTCCGTCGTATATACCTAAATGTCTTTAAGTAGAACCGCTTAAACAGCCCGCGTCGGTATTAGCATACAATTAAAATGTTGGATGTCGATAACAAGAATAAAGGTTTTTAACCACTCGTCTATCATATAAAATATAAATGGTAATCACGTTGCAAAGATTATGAGTGAAGAAAGTTGTGTGAGATGAAAGTTAAGCTCTAAATTATTGTGCAGACTGCATAGAAATTATAAACTTTTTCATTTTATATTATTATATGTTGCTATGATTGCTTAAAAGCAGTAAATTTTTTCGGTTTAGATGGTCCGTTTATTAAGAATGGTAATAAATTTAATCATAACGATGCAAGCTGAACAGTGAATATAATATGGACATAATTTAGAATAATATCCTAACATCAAATTAAATTAAATCTAACTTATTAACAAATTCGTAATTTAACCGTCGTGGAACCGCGGCCTCAACTAAAGCGACATAATTGAAAGTAATGTTCCATTTTAAACATATTATTTTGACGGTTATGGAACTACAAATGTGACATTGTACTTGATGCAAGTAACAAAATAAGTAAGATTGAATTATTTGATTTAATATAGAAATGAGGGGACAAAATTTTGAGCCGGTCTGTTTGTAACGACGGACGGGTCGGTTGCTTGCGCAGGTCGATAGAGCGCGGGGCGTGGGTAGGACCGAGTGCGGGGTGGTGCCCTCTCCCTCATCCTGTAGATTCGTAAGCAGGCAGCAACGTTGCATAACAATGTTACAACACCTAGTCTACACAAACTCCATCTTTCCATGCCGACTACGTAGGTACTTCATCACGTTTATAATACATAATTTTATTGTAATTACGTAAGAACGACTATTTATGTAATATATAGGGAAGAAAATAACAAATAATGTAATCATTTATATTATTTTCTTCTCATAACGTAGTCGTAGTTACGTAATGAAAATAAAATAATGTAAGGCTAAGTTCACATACAACGCGCATTAACTCATGGTCAATTTAAAAGGCAGTTCATCTAACGAGCGATAATAAGTTTTACGAATACTCTCGTCACTACTAGTCAGTCTAGTTCAGCAGAACTTCGAAAATGGACGCAGAAGAGAGTACTATTTTGTGTTTATTATACATACAAAGAAAAATACGGGCAAAGAAACGGACACATTGGGTTTTATTTTAGAATTTAGGAATTTAATGTAAAAGCATTCGGCAATTTACATGAAGGTCATCCAGGAAGATATTACAGCACTTATTTTAAATGCAAAAAACAATAGGAAATTTGACAAAATTGTAAAAGAAGTACGTGTGATCACGATGAAAGCGCGCGCTGAACTGAACAACAAACAGACGTTATAGTAATATCACTGAGCGGGTCAACGTGCGATGGTCTACGCTTAGAAACTTTTCTCTAAGCGCTGCATTGACGCTCGCTGACGCGCGATAACGCGCGCGGGTGATCGTTTGTTAGGTAAATATGCATTAATAATATTCTGCCCTCTGGAAATAGCTTAAATGATTACCTTGTCATGTTCTAAGTTCTAACAACACTATAAACTGCTTTCTTTCGTTTTATAAATGCAATGATTCGTGGGTCATCAATATGATTCATAAATAGAGAACTTGGAAAAACTAGATTTAACGGGTCAAGAAATATTTTCTTTGATTTCAACACTAGTAACAATTTGTTTCAATAATCTTTAACTCCACTGTCGAGATAAAAGAAGGATGGAATCGTTACGCGACCTATTGTCGCGGCCTGTGAGTATTCTCCACCGTCCATTTTGCACCGGTTGATCATGTAGAGTTGCTCAGTTGGAATTTAAGAAACGGTTGCGGCTGACGTGGTTCACAGGTTATCTAAGAGGTTATAACATTAGAATTTTTCAATCACACTGGTAGAGTGGGACTGAGAATGATGCATTTAAACTCTTAAGTTTTATAATACAATAGCTGACCCAACAGACGTTGTTCTGGTCTAATAAAGCGCCACCTACCGGTTCCAATGTGAATCTAAACCGTTCTCGAATCTCCTTGAACACAAAAAAAATCATCAACATTGGTCCAGCCGTTTAGAAGTTCAGTGTCACACGTACAAAAGAAATATATATATAAGAGATTAATATATATAAGAGATATATATATATATATATATATAAAGAAGATAGTAGATCAGATTAGTATTTGTGCTTGGTCGGTAGACAATCACTGCAATATTTATTTACACGAATTGCCCACGTAAAAATCTTGAAGAGGTTTAATTAAATATATACATATATACAAATTTAACACTATTTTTACCTAAGATTCAATTAACTAAACAGTCATATTTGTCATTTATTTTCAATCGTTTAAACCTATTTAGATAATTATAAAACCGGTAATTTCATCAGAATTACGCTTTAATATCCTGCACTATGAGTGCTACTTAGCTTACTATTAAGCCAACTTAGATTTCAATTAATAAAATAACCTCAGTTACCTGTACACTGTCGCGCCATAGTGACTGGTCCTTAACATCCAGACTATCCGTCACCCTGTATTTATGGTAGTAGTCTTTCAGTCTAAACAAATTAAGGTTATAATACGAATCGACAAACAATTTGCACGCTGGATTTACATAATTAAAAACCGAAAATTATTAGTCTTATGCCTCATCTCCTAAAAAGTGAGATAGTAGGGTAAAATACATTTCGAACTTTTTAAGTAAGTATATTTTTCGAGTTCCAGAGATTTATTATATTTCCCTGTATTATACACAACTTCACACAAGGATACAAAACTAAGAATAGTTATGTATTCATCATCTCCGCCCACACACGTCCCACCGTTAGGCCCAGAACTCATCCACTATGGGAGGGAAATTGACTTACTATACCATGCTGGTCAGACGTGTTGGTATAGGGTTTTGCTTCGAATTTACCTGCTCTTGCTCTTATTATATGCATATTTTATCCCTTAGTCGTCTTTTACGACACCCACGGGCAAGAGAGGGGGTAGTGAATTGTATTCTTATTTCGTCACCACACGAAAATATGTATGTAATCACTTACTTATATATGTATATATATATATATGTATATATATATATATATATATATATATATATATATATATATATACACTACATTATTGTTGCAGAAGTAGGTATTAGTCTCATTGCTTTAGGCGATCTCTTCCTCGCTTTTTAATGAATACTCAATAAATTGAGTAATGTTAAATAGTACGTAGCTTTTAACCACGATGGACGGATATCCGATGTAGCTGTATAGAATGTACGTGATTTATAGTGAAAATGTACCTATTTATTGTCATCCGACTACGACGAAGCCAAATAGGTTGATTTCGACCAATATGCATTTATTTTCATCTGCTCTTTCACAACTTTTAAACTATATATCATATTTTGACAAAAGTGTGTTCATCGTCCACTGGTTATATGCAATGTCACGAAAAATCAATATCACGCTCTCTAGGCAACATAAAAAACCGAGTAAAATACTTATATTTTATACGTTAGATATCAAATAACAGGGCTTAATCAACACACAAGTATGTAATATAGACTATGTATGTACATATATACAGCGTAGCGTTTTCTCGCCACGAGCTGTTACGCCACGCCAACAATTAGGTTTACCCTCGCATATTGTCATATAGCGTGACGTCGTATCGCCACGAGCTGTTTACGCCACGCCAACGATCAGGTTCACCCGTCTATAGATGTTTCACATCAATAAGTTGCTTTAGAGTAAAACCATAAAATAATTAACATTATTTTACGAATTTTATCGCACTTGTATTTGATTGTCTAACGATTTTCGAACACTTTTCAGCGTTCATAGTCACTGTAGTCCTAAAACTAAAACCCGATTACGAAAAAATCGCGCTCTAAAAGTATGAAATAAGAACTTACTCAACACAACGGTGTTCAGAGCATAAGAGCCTATGCCTCTTTATGCGAAGGATTGTTTACACAACAATACAATGCAAGACAGATATCACCTCTTGAATATTTGCTTATAGGGTTTATTTCTTTTTTTTTTGTACAAAAATCATATTATCTACATTGGCTTTTAAATTTTCTACCCCATTATTTTGTTTAAAATCTGATCCATTTATCTTGTATCCATATACACCTGAAATTAATTTTTTGTACCCCCTTAACGATAGGTAGATATGTAGCACTCCCACATTTCAGTATATATTTTAGTCCCACATCATAGAAGGCGCGCCCTATTGCCCTTTGATGACTGGAGTTCCGTACTTCTAGGTTGCTATGGAGAATTTCTTAGCGACAATGTCAATAATAACACTTTAGACACTGAATCCGAATGTGGAACTTGCCGTTATTTGCTTATGTTTCAGAACAGATTTCATACTACTTTCAATAAAAAAACGTAAGTATATGTCTATCAAGTGTCAATAATCGTATTACATTCTTGAGAATAAATACTACACACCATATTACCTGTTTTGTAATATATACTATGATGTGCGAAGCCGGTGGTCGTGTATAACACGTAGTCAAACACTGTGCAGCGTGTTATAGATAAGGACTACAGAATAACGAAGTAATTAGCAAATACTCTGACTGTAAAACTGTTTTAAGAAGTCCAAGAACGTAATCATCACTTAAGCGGGTCCCATGTCACATTCTTCTGTGATTAAAATAAACTCCTCATTCATCATCATCATTTCAGCCTATCGCCGTCCACTGCTGGACATAGACCTCCCTCATGTTACGCCACAAAGTGCAGTCCTATGCCGTCTGCATCCACCGACTTCTAGACTTTCACCAGGTCGTCGGTCCACCTAGTTGGCGTTCTACACTGCGTCAGATACGTGTCGCCACTTGAAAACCTTTCTTCCCCAGCGGTTGTCGATTTGTCGAGCCATGTGGCCTGCCCAATGCCACTTCAGTGTTAGTTCTTTCATTCCTAAATAAGTAGTAGTTAAAAATAATTGTCTAGTCAAGATCTCATCGCTCTTTTTAAGATTTAGCTTATTTTACACTAATAATATCTAACAGTTACATCAAACAATTTTCTTGACTTTATTATAGTGATTTAAGATAATAATTGCAGATTTCAAAACATGCTATCACAATATAATTATTGTTCAGAATGTGTACGAATATACGCCGCGCCTGCCATACAGGTTATTCGGCGCATTGACGTTGTGCGCACTACTCTACCTCACCCCACTGGTGGCGTTGGACCGGCTGGTTGGCATCGATCGCAGCAGACTGCGTCCTGCGACCGAGCCAATTCATAAGACCCACCTTTTTCGCAGTTTCCTTCTGCTATATCAACGAACCTAAATAAGCTCTTAGGTAGACGCCTATTATAGATATAGATTGGTACGTAATAATAATACTATTTAAAATTTCATAAATTGTTTGCATAACTTAGTACAGTACAGTCTTAGTTTTTTATCACTTATGAAGCTTACAATATTTATTATCCTAAATAATTATTCTGATGATTTTTTAGTTATATTGCATTTGTACAGAAAAACAGTTCTACGAAAACTTGTTATTGCCTTCTCCACTCTATATGCATCCAGTTATAATTGGCCCCTGTCGAAAAATCATTAGACATGGGCATCCTACATTAAAAAGCAAATTAGCCTACTATACTCCGCTGGAAGAGGGCTTGGCACACGGTTTTGTTTAGGGTTTCTTTTCTTTCAGTGATCAGGATCTACTTACGTCTCTGCCTTATGCAAAACAAGCGGAATAGTAAGATCACATTGCATTCTTACACTATCAAGATACAGTCGAACTGCGTTTCCGATATAAGGTTTTCATTCTTTGACAAAACTCTTGTTGGTTTCACTATGTTTTTCTTTAGATGTTAATAATGTAGAAGCATCCAAAATTAACTAAATATAGCGAATCACTAAATATCATTGCAACTTTTAATAATAAAATCATGAGCGTGTGTAGGCTGTAATTGAATGGTTTATGAATCTATGATAGCCTCGATTTTAATTTTTAAAGTTAAATAAGGGAGGGTCGCGAGACATGTCCTTCAACTTTGCGTCTATATTCAAACATAATCAAGAATGCATCCAATTGTTGCTTGGCTAACTCGGTGAACATTTAATAGACTGTAACGTAGCTTTATTCTGGAATAAAGAATGAGAAAGCTGGAATAAAAAATGAGAAAGCAGGAGTACACGGCCAAATAATTGTTAAAAAAATCATTCATATAATCGCAACTGTGTTTGTCAATTTGATCTCTAGCAAGTTACCAAAAAACATCCAAGTAGCTGTAAGTGGTAACCACCGTTTTGACACACATTCTATTGTTTTGCAAAACAGCAATGGGAAGAAAATTTGTCTACAATATTCGCAACACTGGCCAGATAGTGATTGATTTTTCTGCTTTTGTAATCCATATATGTACTATGGATTATACTTGTTCTCGAAACCTTTGTGATTTTAATGCAATTTGAAGTTTTAAGATCCCAAATAACAGAAGTAAATATTTTAATAAAATCAGACTGGATTCATTTTTGAGATTAGGAACAATGCTAATATAAATCACATTCAATTGCCAGATGATGGACGCGACACACGTATATTTTTCATATCTAAAACATAGTGTTGCCCAAAAAAGTCTCGGTCTTGCAGTCTTGGTCTTGCGAAAAATGCGAGATCGAAACCAAGACAGCTGAATTTTTGCAAGACCAAGAGCAAGACTGGCCCTGAAAGACTTGAGCAAGACGAAGACTGCAAGAGTCTTGCAATTAATTCAAATCATTATTTCAGCTTATACACGTCCCACTATTGGGCTCAAACCTCCTCCATAATAGGAGGGAAATTAACCTGCTATACTACGCTGGTTGGACGTGTTGGTATAGTTTCATTTCAAGTTTTCCTTATCTTGCTCATGTTTATTATGTCCCTTAGTCGTCTTTTACGTTATCTACGGGCAAAAGAAAGGGTGGTAAGCGTTATATTCGATACGGTGATAGGCTGGCAGATAGATAGATGTATGGTATTTTATTAATTTGGTTAGTATTTTCATTTCTATGATAAACGACTTGAGTTATGATGTATGGTATTTTATTAATTTGGTTAGTATTTTCATTTCTATGATAAACGACTTGAGTTATTTTAACTGTAAGACTTTGCGAGACTCTTGTTGCAAGAATAATACCAAGACCAACACGAGACCAGGTGTGATGATACAAGACCAAAACTAGTCCAAGTCACGTCTTGATCTTGCATTTGGGCAACATTACTAAAACAGGACGTGATATTGTTAAAATTACGTCCACACTGGACGTTATTTATAAATATTCATTAATATTAACGATGACTTATTAACTTCTAACACAGTATTTACTTCTAAGGATGGTGGGTTTTTTTATGAGTGTATCATTTATATAACAGACTAAAACAGAAATGTTCGTTTCATTTATATTATAAGGACGACGCACAAACAAAACACGTACTTCGAGGTATGAAACATTCTTAAAACTGTGTTTAAAACCAATATAACTCCAAAATCAATACCAGCTTCGAAAACTTACCTGGTAATTAGTTGTTATTTACTTGTTGCAACTTTATACAATGGTCCTTATTGTTTCACGCAGCAACAAAGCTAAACACTTGCAAGGCTCAGAAATGTGTCAAGCTGATGTAAGTATTAAAATTAGTTAATACTAGCAACCCACCCTCGCTTCGCTTTCAGTCGTCTTTCCTGCGTCTGTTTGTTCCGGGTAATCTTCAAAACGGCTGGACCGATTTCAAAAATTCTTTCACCAATGGAAAGCTATAATATCAGGATGTAAGCTAGACTATATTCTATCCCGGTATTCCCACGGGAACGGGAACTACGCGGGTAAAACGACTAAAACCGAAGCGAAGCGAGTGCGGGTTGCTAGTAGCTCATATTTTCAGAGGCCTATCTTGGCATCTAAACGAAACTTTTAAGCCTGGTTTCAGGCGAAAAAAAATATTTTATTTTGTAACGCCCTAATATATATATATATACAGGGTGACTGGTAAAAGATTGTACATATTGAAGGAGGGTATTCAGTAATCGATTCTGATACCGAATATGTAAAAAAAAATGGTACTTAAATTTTGAACCAATTATCTTATAAAGATATTTAGTTGCGGACACAGCTGAAACAGCTGTATTATTTATAGGTACCTATTTATAGGTCAACGCACTTGAACGCGCTATCAGTGTTTCCACTATTACGTTGTAGTTTTACCCTAGATTTTTTCATTAATTTGCCCTAAATACCCTAATCAGTCTCCAAAAATCCTTGACTTAGGGCGCAAAATTTAAATGAGTTTGAAATAAAACAAAACTTGATGGTTGGATTTTTATTTTAATTTACATCTATTAATCAAAGGTAGTAAACATGTAATCATAAAAATAATTCATTTTAATATGTGGAAGAAGTAGATGATGAACAATATGATGCTGTTGTTGAAGCTGAAGCATTTGGATTAAGTTTTTTAGCTGCGGGTAAATGTTGAGTATATTTGTATGTCAGGTTCTTAAATCGAATCTGTCATACTTAGTCTGGTGTGCAACAAACCATTGAGGGTTTCATTATGACGCTTTTTTCTTGAGTTGGGTTGTTTTTTTGAGCCAACGCATACTCTGTCCATTTCTTCCGGGGGTGATGAAAAGGTGACGCAAGTCTCATAACCCTCGCCTTCGCCATTGGGCTGATGGATCCTCGTCGCAATCGCAACGTTGGCAGGACGATATACTCTCTCCTCACGACCGTGTGCAGGTACTTGGCGAAGCAACCGTCCGTCGTCACTACTTACGCCAGTCAGCAAGAAAACACCCCGTGCCGCCGTCCTCAATACTCCAAGAGCACCGGCCGGAAGGCCTTGACGACCCCAACATCGTAGCGGGGCTACCCAATGGGCAATTTTCCTATACCAGCTGTTAGTATCACACTGAAATATCGACATCTAAACACTGCAATATTTAATTTAAATTCTATTATCGAGTCTTACACAAAGTAATTTCGGTGAACTCTGGGAGCCCATAGAGGGTAACCATTGTTTGTGGTCGGCAAAGTCTATGATAAAATAGTGTTTGCTATTTTTATATTCAATTTTACCCCAAAATTACCCTAAAACCCTAAAAGTATTAAATAGCCCTAAGCCCTATTTTAAATTCGTAATTTCACCCTAAAATAGGGCGAAATCCTTAAAAATGGAAACACTGCGCGCTACTCCCATTGAGCCCAGTGTGACCAGATTTAGCAGAATTCTGCGATTTTAGCAGAATTCGATGCCTAATTTAGGGCTTAGCAGATTATGTCGCAGATTTCGAAAATTTGGCAGATTTTAGCATAATATTAAAAAGCCTTGCAGGAAAGTAGCAGAATTAGACATTGACTAAATAAATGTGTTTCACTAGGGTAGTTGCCCTAAACATATTTAAAAAATCTATTTTTCTTAAATAGTGTAAGTTTTTTTTCTGAACTTTTCTTTCTTTTTTTTTTGGTCGGTCATCGGCCGATCAGCTGATTTAAAGCGAAGTTTGTCTGTTTATGCAAGTTTAATCATTGATTTATTCGAATTCTAATGAACATTTAACAAAGTACGAATATGTTGTAGATTAAGTATCACTAACTTTATACATTTCAATCAGATACACTACTACACGAAAAAGAGATGATAAATTTGAAAATTTTACATGTCACTAATTCATTAACAAATCGTTATTTTGCCTTAAAATATTTTTTCATGGGTTCCTACCGCCATTGCCGGTAGGGTGACCCACTTTTTAGGAGTCTTGAGGCACTAATGTTGTTGATGTTTACTATGTGGTTAATTAATATTGTCTTCTTTTTACATTTTTATTGGTTACTTGTGACCATTGTCTATAGTTTCCTTCAATATGTACAATCTTTTACCAGTCACCCTGTATATACACAACGTGTCCCAAAATTCAACGATAAGCGGGCACCAACTGGTGGACCTACTTATGACTGCTCGAGAAAAAAAAGAAAAATTTCTATCCTGATTTTTTTTTTGTCATTACGAAAAATAAAGTGAAATCTTTAAAAAATGGACACCTTTTATTATATTTTTAAGTGTTATTGCTACAATTTTATAAATAATTCGATGTTTTTTTTTGTATTAGCAACGTAAGTAGCATTAGCACTACTATAGATTGCAACCATTAAAAATCCCAGAATGTCTTTACACAAAAATTAACTAAAACTATGTTTTTTCCATAAATTATGTAAGATTTTGACTTTCAGCTCACTTTCACTCATCATGGTGAAAAAAAAAGTAATAACAATACTATGGCAAATAGTTTTAATTAAAACTTGGCGCAACTAACTACAATTCTAAAATGGTATAATATTCTAGGCAAACTAGCCTAGAAAATATGCATAGGTACTATTTTAGAACAACAACCATATTTCGCAAATTGTTAGTGTTGATAGACTTGATAGTAATCACTTTTACTATGTAACCAAAATGTTAAAGCGCCAATTTTTAAAACTATTTGCCATAGTAGTGTCAATCCTTTTTTATTTACCACGATGAGTGAAAGTGAGCTGAAAGTCAAAATCTTACATAATTTATGAAAAAAACAGTTTTGGTTAATTTTTGTGTCAGAACTATAGACATTCTGGGATTTTTAATGGTTGTGACCGATAGTTATACTTACGTTGCAAATACAAAAAAAAAATTATAGAATTATTTATAAAATTGTAGCAATGGCACTTCAAATATAATAAAAGGTGTCTATTTTTTAAAGAATTCCTTTTTTTTTTCGTAATGACAAAAAAAAAATCAGGGTAGATTTTTTTTTTTTCTCGAGCAGTCATAAGTAGGTCCACTTGTTGGTGCCCGTTTATCGTTGAATTTTGGGACACGTTGCATATATGTATATGGGTTTTTTTTTATATATTTATAGGTATATCGATAACTCCACGCACAGACAGTCATGATAAGTACAGCCACCACGCTAAAAGTCTACAAAATTGACCTTAAATAAATATTCTCCTCTCTTTTTGTCTATCGATTTTGATCCGGATTTAAATCTTTCGAGAAAATTTAGGTGGTTAGTAATGAGCAAGGAGAGATATGCCACAATATATCACAGACGGAGCATTGAGGAGGAGGCGCGAGCTCAGCAGTGGGTTAACATATGGGCTGTTCATGATGTTATTTTATAGTCACTCATATACATATATAAAATATAAGTTTCATTTATATAAAGAATATAGAAAGAACATTACAGAAAAATCTACAAAATGTTAGTTTGTTCACATAGGTACATATCATTTGAGAAATAAATATCTTACATAAAGTAAAACCTTTTTTTAAACGACGTATAACATTATATTAACCAATTTGTAGTATTATTTATTATATTAACCAAAAACCACTAAGTACTTTGTTGTAATTCGAAATTATGTGATGTACTTATTTTTCAGTTTCTAAATCAAAGTTAGGAATCATGAAACATAAAGGATGGACATAAAATATCATTATTTCGTACTAGCGTTATTATCAAACGAAGAAAACGTGTTCACTGCAAAGACAGCGTATAAACTGTTTCTTGGCTAATACCAAATACTTAAATAGGTGCACCACCAAAGATCTTGTTCTATGTTTTAAAATCATTCCAACACATTTTCCAAGCGCCAAATTCAGATTCTAACATTTTATCTAGTATGAATAAATGACGCATCTAAAACAGTATAATACCGTAAAACGATCGACTGTATTATGGCTGCTTCAACCTCATGATATACACAGCGCGTCCAAAACAAAAATGCGGCGTTGCCAGCTCGCTCGCTCGTTGCTCCGGGCGTTCGCCACTACTGCTTACGTTTACCCAAGGCGAACACAGCTCACTAGTTTATATCTGGGCTGTTTATTGCGCGATACCCTTCGGAATGATAATTTCAGAAATTTACCTAATTTATGTTATTCGGTATAAATTTATTAGAATAGGTATGTAACATAAATGTTATGTATACAAAATTGATGAAGATAAATTTTACCTTCGGCAATTCAGGATTTTATACAGGAGTAAATATTAACATCATAAATAAAACATTACCATTATGGTTAAAATTATGAATTAAAACATCCGTACATATAGTCTAAAACTAAATATAAATACATAGGTTTTTCAAGATAATTTGTTTTCTAATTAGATTCATAGGTATGCAGACTAGTCCGACATTTACACTAACAAGCCGTATACCAATTGACAAATGAAAAACAATCTTACCATTCCTCTTATGGTGACGGATTAAGAATATACTAACTAATAAACCTACTTTGGGATCATCGGGACAATGATCAGAAGTATGGTGATGATGATCGTTGCTATAAGTACTTGTCCCAAGTAAGTAGTTACATATCAATATAGTCTTGGATCAACAGATATTTACGAAGAAAAATACATACTATAGCCGAGTGCTAATTTCACTATTGACTAAAACAGCGTTATAATTGTAATTAAATAGGTATGATTGGTTTTCTACGTCTGTATTTAGGTTCTAAAATTGTACGCATCATTTTATCCGACGCTTTATAGAACTTATAGTACATATTTTAAAAATACCGCATAATTTATCTTTCTCAATAAAATTGGCAAGTCAAATTTTCTGTCGCATTGTTTACATTTTTCTGTGGCACTATATAATCTATATATATAAAAATGAATCCCTGTTTTCCTTGGTCACGCCATCACGCGTGAACGGCTGGACCAATTTCATTAATTCTTTTTTAGTTGTATTTGTTATTGTCAGGAGAAGGTTCTTATGAAAGAAAAAATAAGAAAATTGCCCAGAAAATTAGAAAATTTAAGAATACTTAACCATCATATAAAATTATTTCTAATCTAACCGCTTTGGACAATATAAACTTTTTTAATGTAACCTTATGACGTTTAAATATCGTCAAAGAGGATGTAAAAAAACTGAAAATTGTTTAAAACAGATGCTTCGGTTGGAGTTATTTTATTAATAAAATACATGTATAACAATTAATTCATTATTTCTTACAGAAATGATGTAAGAAAACTGAATTTCTTAGTGCACATCAGAGTAGGTAAGTTCAGAGCCATCACGCCTAATATAAAAAGTCAATTTAATATGGAGTTTTGGTAATTAAGATACATGTTACTGATATAACAAGTGATATACTTAGTTATTAAGAAGAATACAATAGTTTTCTTTAATTTAAAGTTGAATTTTCGTTTTTGAAAAAGCCAGCAATTAGACGTACAAACTTAAGTTGTAAGTATTGGGTCAATGAACGTTGTATGCCAATATTGCAAGGCATTTAAGTTTAAAAATTAAGGTTCTGGATTGTGTTGTGCGAGCGCAATTGACGCCATTGGTACCGCCGTCAGAGCCATTACATTCATTGGTTTCATACGCATAAGGAAAAAAAATAAGTATGTTGTATATAGGAATTAGAATAATAAACATTTTTTTAAATTCAATTCAAATTCAATATTCATAGTTAAGACATGACAACGTCTGTCGGGTCAGCTAGTGCAATAATAAAATATCATTCCCAACAAAATCGGCAAGTCAAATTTAATGACTAGCTTCTGTCGGTTATTCTTGCCGTGACAGGAGTTCAATGACCTGACACTCTCCGTCCGCGCACCTATGCTGCTTTTGGAGCGCGACATTGCAAAACTTTGGTGGGGTGATAGACCGCTGTATAATGTAAGTAGTAGTTTCTGAGGTAGTAAAGCCCATGTAATCGTGAATTCATTTATGTATAGCGCAATATAATCGTAACGGAATAAAGTGCACATTTTTTTAGAATGTTTCGGTGAACTAGAAATAAGCAAAGAAATTAAAAATGAATAAGCAAAAATATAACAGACACTTTTATTTTAATTTAAAATTTGTCGTCAACAACGATCAACGGGTCTAAGCTAGTAGACTTCTCGCAGCGTAACTGTAATCCCAAAAGTGCGAGTGAAATTTTTATATTTTAAAATAGGTAAAATATTAAGATTGTATAAACAAATACACGCATTTATAGAATGTAATAAAGAATAAAACTATTCAAAAAATGCAATAAATTTTGTATAAAATTACAGCTGCAACATAAAGGATTAAGTCATTCTTAAGTAGTCTTTAGTTAAAATGAACCAAAAATCAATTATAATAAAATTATTCAATTCTGAAATTATTGGGTAATATATTGAAAATGCAATTATGTATTGTTTGTTAATTAAAGTTTAATGATTAACTTTTCAATAAAAAAAGATTACCATATATAACACCTACTACAAATTATAGAATTAATTCTTTTATGTCTCATATATAGTATTAAAAATTAGTTGAACACACAGGAATATTTTAAAAGAAAACTTTAAATTAACATTTTGTATGTCCATTCTTGTTCTGCAATACAGCATTCAGCCTCTGAGACATTGACATCGATTGATAAGTTTTGTAAAATATGGAGTGGCACTGTAAACCGTGTCCTAGACAGCCCGTGTCTAAACATAGCTCTGCCTGTTTAGCATGGTTCTGGGAACTTTAAGATCCAATAACTCCCATAAATGTTCGTGGGCACGAAATCATGGTTCTGGGAACTTTAAGATCCAATAACTCCCATAAATGTTCATGGGCACGAAATTATCCTATTTGAAGACGAAGGTTCGGTCAAATCTCTTCAAAGCAGCTAGCTGATTGTTACGAAAATATCACAATACACTTGGGCTGTCATTCCGTTCTCAATTACATACAGGCGATCCATACTAAACCAATAAAAACAACTCCAAACCATGACACCATCATAATGATTCAGATTAGGTTGCACCGAGAACCCTTATAATGACAAATAGTCATTATAAGTCTTACAATGACAAATAGTCATTATAAGGGTTCTCAGTTCCATATCGCCAAATTGATAGCCTTCATCGAATTCCAAAAAAATTGTAGTTGTTAATACTATTTTTGCGAACCAGACGAACATCTTGGATTTCATTTTATAGAAGCTGAAATGCATCAGCAAAATATTTTATGTATTAGGTATATTCCTACCAATAACAAAATATTCAAATAAGTTGTAAAATCGTTAATCTAATGCATTAAACATGGTGCTTAATAAGTAGGTCGAAAACAAGCAAACGTCTTTCCTAATACATGTTCAGTTCACGAACAAATGAAATTAACGAATTTTGTATATTTTTCATTGTGTATAGTTTTCACTTCTAATATGCCGCAGTAACTGAAAAAAAGGTTTATAACCAACTAGCAACCCGCCCTCGATTCGGTTTCAGTCGCCCTACCCGCGTAGTTCCCGTTGCCGGGGGAATGCCGGGATAAAATATAACCTATGTTACTCCCTGATATTACACCTTTCCATTGGTGAAAGAATTTTTCAAATCGGGTCGGTGGTTTAAGCGTGAAAGCGTAAAAAACAATCAAACTTACTTTCGCATTTATAATATTAGTAAGGATGTGTGTTAGCTACTAGGTGCACTAATGACATATTGAAAATCGCAGGGAACCGTTGGTTGCATGTGGCTTAGGACTAGCCTTACCACCTTTTTTTGCGTAAATGAGGTACATTGCTTAATGAATGAAGAAAAAAGTACTTTACGTCCAAATTAGACATGTTTCTACTATACCAAAACGTAACTGAAAACCGTTGATATGCAAGTTCAAAACAGAGAGAGGGTGGCTATTGGCTAGTGGCTTAATAACAAGCAACATTTCACGAATATTGATAAAAGCGAAAGACGCTCTTATTTGTATTACCGTAAGACTTAACTGTCATAAATCAAACTGTAATGGTAAAGTGGTTTTGTTTCTCGTTGCTATCGTAGGTATGCTATGAAAAGTGTTCACTATAATTTGACCTATGAAAGATTATAATGGTTAAACCGTGCATTAATATAAGATCGCTATTATTTTACGCGTATTTTATCGATAGTTGGCAACCACTATCCATATCGGTATTGACATCAAATAAACGGTTAGTAGCCGTTGCCATAAATAGCCAGTAACGCCCATGTCTAGTCCAAATAAAGTGCGGTTTTTGCTACATGGATTTACGTTGAAATATATTTTTGATTTATATAATTCAAATAAATAATTATCACTGCTAAACAGCAACATTGTACCCTATATATATTTATATATATTTTAAAGTAAATAATTTTTTTATCACATTCAAGAGACACTTAGTTTATTACACTTTTTTAAAATTAATCCCAGATAAATTACTCATGCGAAATAAAATATTTTCACATACTTTACTATTCACATAAAGTATAGATATGAGCGTTACTAGCTATTTCTGGCAACGGCTACCAGACGTGTCAATATCGATATGGATCACCGTTGCCGAATATCGGCAAAATAATCGCGACCTTATTTTTATTAGTGCACGGTTTAACCATTATAACCTTTCGTAGGTCAAATTATAATGAACACTTTTCGTAGCATAAGATAGCAACAAGAAACAAAACCACTTTATTATTACAGTTTGATTTACCAGAGTTTATGACCGTTAAGTTTTACCATAATAGACATAAGAGCATCTTTCGCTTATTCGTGAAGTGTTGCTTGTTATTGCTAGCGAATAATCGCCTCCTCTCTGTTTTGCACGTCAGGAATCACGTAGAAAAAGAGAGATGCCATAATTATTTTGGTTGTTAGGCTTATTAGAGATCGTTCGGTTACCAATGTAACGAAACAAGAATCACTGCACCTACCCAATTATTGTTATGATATTATTAGTTGACAACTTAGCGTCATCGTGAGTCGTTTGTAGCTAGATAAGTGATAGCTGTTATTAGTTATGTCAATACCGATATAGTCCGTTGAAATGTTACATTTTTTTGGGCTTAAGTGTGCGTTTGTTAGAAGACGCAATTTTTTTTTTAGGAATGAAGGGTAGTGTAAAGTGAAATCCATGTTTGTGGGGTCGCAACGCTTGGCCCACGCCCGCCATCTTGAAAAAAATGTTCAAATGCTTTTTAAGATTTATTTGCCAGACTATAGGTCACACAAAAAATACTGAGCATTTTTTGTTACAAATAAAATTATTTACAACTTTTGTTCAGTAATAATTTCAAGTTATTGAGTGCTTATAGCTTTTTTATTTATGATTCTACGACTAAAAGTTACTTAATTAAAGTTGTAAATAAAATTTTATTCGCAACAAAAAATGCTCCGTATTTTTTTTGTGTAACCTATAGTCTGGCAGATAAACCATAAAAACCATTTCAACCTCTTTATTCAAGATGGCGGCCGTGGGACAAGGGTTGCGACTCCACAAACGTGGATTTCACTTTACACTAACCCCCCCTTCGTTTCTAATAAATAAAGTTGCGTCCCCTGAGAAACGCGATCCCAAACGTAACTTTCAATAGACTATTACGATACGTGAAAGGCATGTCAACTGTTTTCAGTGACGTTACGCTATAGCGGACACATGTCTAACAGAGCACAATATAAAATGAATGTACCTGTTTTTGTTAACTTTTGAGTATCAGAAACAACTTACAACACTCGTTTTCAATGAGTGTTGTTAATTTTCTACCATCAGGTCGAGAACTGAATATTTCACAAAAAGCCAATTCATTTCTCAACCACGCCATTTTAACTATATAATAGAGACATATGAAGTAAAAATGACGTTTTCCACGTTCTATAGACCTTAAACAAGATCATCATATCCGAAATATCAAAAAATATACAAAAATGCCGACTGTAAAAGTACCCGCACGTACCTATTTTTTATATTTCAGCGGGTCTTTATCAACTGTTAAGGCTTTACTGTCTGTCTTACATGTTTAAAAAAAACGATTTTTCGTTTTTGTCTTAAATCTATTCCAAAACTATCCAAGAATGTGTTCAAAATTTTAGAGGCCAATTCGACATATTTTCGAAGCTAGTTCACTTTTAGTGGCCGAGCGTCGAGCTAGTGCGAATGCTCGGGTAGACCTCGGGCAGTCAAACAGAATACAATAGAAGCGCGCGCAGAGCTTCTTTTGTATTCTATCGTTTGTTTATACTCGTATATACCTGAAAAGATCGAACCGTCCTTTGAAATATTACTATATATAGTTGATTAACATCTAATTAGTGTAAGTATCCAAAAACTTATATTTTTAACCGAAAACTTTAAAGCCCATTTTCTCGAGTTTTAATTTTCACAAGTTTTAGAAAACGGTGCTGGCGATAGCAAAATCAATATATGTCCGATCGAAAAAATCAGTGACCTGGCTTCAGTATTAAATTATTTTCTATTTGAACTAAGAAAGTTGGACAAAAGTACTATTTAAATTACTTGTTTTGCAACTTAGTTATTTTTTTTTTTTCAAAAAAGTGAATATATTTTCAACCTTCAAAAAAATTTTGTGCCTCATGCCGCCCTAGCCGAGGCCGCGGGTGACGTGACCGGGGATTAGTCTGTCACCCGCCGAGAGGCCGACCACGTGAGGAAAGACTGACGTCCTCCCCGAGAGGGGGACGTCGTGTTCGGGTGGGTTGCGGGTGTTGCGTGCTATACGCCCCTCTGTCGCCCCGGACGGAGTGGTGCGAGGGGCGCGCCGACCGCAACCCACCCCAAAAAAAAAACCTTCAAAAAAATTTGGAATTTCATCATTTGTTCGGTATTTTTTTAGTTCATATAGAAAAGGAACTTATAAAAACTAAAAAGAAATTAGGTTCCACTGTTTCAGATGCATTGCACAACCTCCATCACCGGCACCGATTTACAAGTGCAGACTCCAGTCGCCCCAGAAAAATTGTTACAACTTTGGAAATTTCAATATATTTTTTTAAACCTTTAATATAATACACTATCGTCTTAAAATTTCGTACCGCAATCACTTTCTTCCTTTCCAAAAAAATTGCTGAAAAACGCTTTTTTTTTTGCTTCTAAAGCAGACTACTGCCTTAACTTCTGGATAATTTTACGAATCAATTAATGTACACTTGATTTTGTATAGTTGTGGTGACATTATGATCTAATAAGTAATTTAGAATAATAATTTTGAAGAAACCTTATTTATTTAACTTTATGTACGTTTGTATGTCACTGAACTCCGCCTAAACGGCTGGACCGATGTTGATGAAATTATTTGTGCATATTCAAGGGGATTCGAGAATGGTTTAGATTCACAATCGAACCAGTTAGGTGGCGCTTATTTGAACAGAACAACGTCTGTTGGGTCAGCTAGTTTATTGTAAACTAGTGAATGACTTTTCGCGTACAAATATTAAATAGGCACCCATTAATTACTTTTTAGTAAAACAAATAATACAATTTCGGGGAAACGCATATCATAATCACTGGAGAGCCGTAACTGGATACATGGACAAGTCTAATACCTAACTGGCAACGAGAGAACGTTTTGTCATGAAAAGCATGGACCATATATCCATCAATCTATAGAAGTCTACAGCTGGACTTAAGACTTACGGTTTTTTTTGCATAAAATTACTTTTGCGCTAATTGTGGAAAGTAATATTGTACACATGTTAACATTTATTTCAACTGACTTTTGGAGGCCATTGTATATATATATGTATACTTAGTACTAAGACTCAAAAAAATGTTTGTAAATAGTTACGTGGTGATTTTACTGCACCTTCACCATGATCATAATTATACCTCATATACGTCCCACTATAGGGCTTTTTTTTTTTGGGGTGGGCTGCGGTCGTCGCGCTCCTTGCACCACTCCGTCCGGGGCGACAGAGGGGTGTAAGCACGCACACCCGCAACCCACCCGAACACCACGTCGCCTTCGTCGTTGGGCCGACCACCGGAGCAGGGTTACTTGTCATCAGTGGTCGGGCCGACGGAATACCCCCTACTTGGGGTACCCTCTCATCGACCGACCACCCCCCATCGGGGAGGACGTCGGTCTTTCTTCACGCGGTCGGCCTCTCGGCGGGTGACGGACTAACTCCCCGTTCTCGTCACCCGCGGCCTCAGCTAGAGCGGCATGACGCGCAGGTAGTCGCGCCTGCGCCACCCCAGTCGCCGGCGGCGGGTCGCATCGTCGAGGCCGAGCTCCTCGCGCGAGCGACCCGCGGCCTCCTTCTGCGAGATCACTGTCTCGCAGAAGGCTGCGACCGCGTCCCAGTTCCTGACGCTGTCGAGCTTTGCCCTAGCAATGGTCGGCACCGATGATTGCGACGAGTTCACGACGCTGCACTGCCCAGGCGGCACAAACCTCGAGCGTATGCTGCGCCGTATCCTCGTCGCAATCGCAGTGGTAGCAGGACGATGTGCTCTCCCTCCTAGCGACCGTGTACAAGTACTTGCCGAAGCATCCATGCCCCGTCAAGACCTGCACCCGTCGGAAGGAAAGTACCCCGTGCCGCCGTTTTAGCCACTGCATCAGCACCGGCCGGTAGGCCTCCACGGTCCAGACACCGTATCGAGGCCTCTCCAGCCGGACTGCCCAACGGGCAATTACGTCTCGGCGGGCGTCGACGCGCCAGGCGGTGAGCTCCCTCAAAGAGACCACACCGCCCTCCGCTCGCACCCCCGACACCCGCCGATACAAATCGGCGAGCATTTCCGCCTCCAGGTCCCACGGGGGAGTCCCGGCCAACTCCCACTATTGGGCTCAAGCCTCCTCCACAAAAGGAGAGAAATTGGCCTACTGTACCACGCTGGTCAGACGTTTGGAAATAGGGTTTAATTTCGAGTTTTCCTTCTCTTGCATAGATGTTATATGCGCATTATATTTTTTGCTCACCATTTACGATCCCCACGGGTAAGATAGGGGTGGTGAATTGTTTTCTTACTCCGTCACTATACAGAAAGCACATTGCACATTACCTAGACCTAAACGGTAATTTTATATCGAAAACAATTACATTTGTTGTACAGGCTCATCACAGTCCTGATAGTTTTTTATAACATTATACTCTGCGTACTTTATGGAACCGGTTTTGGAACTCCCTGGGGACTCGCACACGCGTATCCATAAAAGTATAACAGTAAGGAAGCCCCATCCTTACTGTTATATAAATGTGTAGCAAAAACCGTACTCTGGTAGTCATAGCTTTTATTTTATTTTGTTCATCACAAGGGTTTTACCGACAGAAATATTTACAGCTTAGCTAGAAAGTGATGCATGGAACAAAGTATTTATAATTATTTTATTCTTACAAAAAGTTTGAATAGCAATTATCAAAGTTGAAGTGTTCATCTGAAGTTGGTGCGGAAAGATTCACGCTTCAAGCGATTCAAGCTTCCCACAGCAAAAACCTATAAATATACGTCTATATTCAGTGCCAGATAACGTGGCAAAAGACGACCTTCACCTACTTTCACCACGATATCTTAAAATGCAAAAAAATCTATCGCTTACCATACAAATCTATCGAAAAGTTGTATCGCAAAATTCTCTTGGTAGATGCCTACCAGGAAGCAACATTACAAACAGCACAACCCAAAATTTTACGAAATCTAGTAAAATTACCATAGAAAATATATGTTTTTAATATCCTATAATTATGTATTTCATTGTTTTAAAATACCAGATTAACCTGGAACTGGTGATATTTCATTATTTTATAAATAATATCATTGATAACAATGCCAAATTACTTTCAAATGTCTGAAAATCAAAAGTTTTTAAGTAACATTAAAATTGAAGTATCGAGAATATTTATATAAATTCAATATAATATAGATCCTATAATTAAATACGTAATTAGCTTCGAAGAATTATGTAACGCCTAAAAAATGCCAAGTTTTAAGTTATGACACATTTCTTTCAACTCATTTTACCGTCAGGTGTAATAAAACTAAAGGATCGCACAAGTAGATGCAAGATTTTAGGTTAGGTGTATCAAACATAAAATCTTTTCTTAACTGATTTTAGCGTCAGGTGTACGAGATCAGTGGCGTCGAGTGGCCCAGTCGCCATTTTGTTTGACATTCCGTGTGGAGCACGTAAAAGATATTGAAAAAAAAATTATGGGCCTCGATGACAGTATATACCGAAAGATTGATGCA
Source organism: Lymantria dispar (assembly GCA_032191425.1). NCBI lineage: Eukaryota > Metazoa > Arthropoda > Insecta > Lepidoptera > Erebidae > Lymantria > Lymantria dispar. The sequence goes on from CM063458.1 coordinate 17,293,834, forward strand.
TTCATAATTCATGTATCAGACAGCAGTGATAGTAACAGTAGTGGAAGTGACAGTTCAGAACTATAGATTTTTGTAAAGTCATAAATAAATTATTTTAGTATATTATTTTACCTCACCTTACATATTTAACAAAAAGTTAGCCTTAAGATAGGTTAGCTATCAGTTTCATGCTAGGGCAGTGGTAAGGTAGGTAACGTGTACGTATGCTTTATTATTGCACGTGTAGGTGTTTAATAATTTCTTAATTAAAATTCTAAACAAATTACACGCAGACAAATGTTTGTAACCTCTGTACGGTCTAGACACCTTCACCACGATATTACAACGATAAGACGGTTTGTATGGAAAGCGATAGAATTAGCGATAAATTACTTGGATTTGATGATATCGTGGTGAAGGTCACCAAATGACCTCTTTTGCCATGCTATTTGGCAAACACTATACCTGCGTTTCGGATCGAGAGCCCTCACCGCTCACCTAACAGTCAGAGTTTAGTTGTCATAGCCACCTGCTGTTAACAACTAAGTCATAAAAAAGGCCATCGTGATCGTTCGCAATGTTAAAGAAATCAACCAATTCCGCAAAGGGGAAGATTATACTGATTGATTGATAGTACGCTTGCTGCCTTGTCTCTTTTCCGTTTCGTCGTCGTTCATTTGACAATGTATGCAGCAGCTAAACAGTATATTTTCTGTAGGCGGGAAGTCAAGCATCCAAATTATTAATTTCTATCGTAGGTTTAATTAATAATCTGCCATCTATTACATAGGTACATAACCGTATCTCTTGTATTTTAACTAAAACTATTTTCCAGGTTTTATCTGTTTATATTTGATTTTAGATTTGCCAAAAATTCAAACACTGCAGCGTCCATGGTCACGGGAGGGCAATGCTTCCTAAAAATAGTTTTATTTAATATGTGTAATTTTCATTAGGAATTATATGAACCTGCCTAATAAAATGTTACATTAACAGAATTTTGCATGATTTACATATAGTTAATTTAGCCTTTACCAATATTATCAATGTATGAAATGGCTCAGTCATTTAAAATTAAATAATTCTTTACTTAAAAAAATATTTTCTGAATGATTATCTATATTAGATTTGTTCAGTTTAAACGAACGTCCAATTACGATGTAGCGTTAAGGAATGATGTAAATAATGTCTGCTGTTTATAGTGCAACTAACACTGCAACCGATAAATGGCATATAGATACGAAGATACCCGGTATTTACCTAAACATAGACGTACTATTCCTTGGATTCACAGTGAATAGGTATGCATGTTACTATCAATTAAACATAATAATACAGCTATTATTATCGTATATATACATTTATCAGCGAATGTTTTATATATACTAACACGAGAAAAATAAATCAGTATAGGTACCCAGGAATGAAAATAAGCGTAAGTGAGTGAAGTGATACGCATTAAAATGAGACTAGCTTAAAAGTATATAACAACTTATTAGGAACATTGAATAAACATCTTGTTAGGTATTGCCTATGAACTTATTTATAAACGAGACGGTGAACGTATATTATATATGGGGTACATGTACAAGGCTAGTGAACCTAAGTACGTATGTAGATAGGTGTATATAGTAAATGTAACCGATGAAACGAGCACGACACAAAGCAAATTCAATCACTCGCTTGGAAGACATAAGTTAAACAATCCCTGCTCGATAATATGATGTATACAAAAGCAAGTATGGTGTATATTATCGCAAAATAATGGAAAACGTCAACAATTTCAGAATGTCAGTGTAGTCATTGTAAATATAACTATTTTTAATTAGGTATGTTCATGATGACCATATTTTAGTTTTAACGTGGTTGGAGTCTATGAAATAGTTGTTATGATATATTGTGACAAATTAGTATCTATTACAAAAATGTAATTTCTAAAAAGCTCATACCCTTTATAATGCAGAAATCTACGCTTCCTGTAATAAAATTTAATAAAATGTATAATATATTACCGTTTGAAGTGCTCCCTTATTCGATCTTCACGAATGTTATCGGGTAAATTTCCAACCCACAGATGCCGAGTCTCTCTAACCATCTTGCTTCGAACTCCACATTAGGAATCATTACCCGTTCGCGTCACTACGTGGCATATATCAATTTTGCACACAATTGTGATCCACACATTTTGATTATTCACTATAAGTGAACCATAAACATTGTACAACACACCGATTACACTTTTTCATAAAACAACACTATATTACACTTCACGGCATTCGATAATCTCATCACAAAATCCACTTCACTATAAACACACCACGTAATAGACGCGAGCGTACACTTCGCGGCTCTCGAATTGACAGTGAAACCAGCTTCGACGCGAGTTTGCCGATAAGCTCCGCCTTCTGACCGCTGCCGCGCAAAGTAGAGTAGAGTGCTCAGCAATTGTAGGAAATATTCCCTAAAAAAATTAAGCATAATAATGATTGATCTATAAAACTTAAAAACTAGTCATTACTCTTGATAGAGTTTCAATAAATTTCCTAGATATAAATGTTAGTATTATAATACGAATATGTCTAAAATATTAATTATTATTGATACGTAATGTTTCATTATTTTTTTTATACAAAAGCCTTTGCCGACACATGATCTCTATTAAAATAAATATTCACATTTTTTAAATTTGAAATTTTCCACTTTAGTAGCAAACCGTTATCTCCAAACGTGTTGATACGCTGGTCCGCTGGCCAGCATTCCCTACTTTATAGTCTATCTCGCTCTATTTAGAGCGGTTGCTCACTCTTTAACTTCAAGCTTTTACACGCAAGTGTTGCAGCAATAACTAAATTACCATTATGTAGGGTATTTACAAATGTATAAGAGTTTAGTAGCTAGCTAGCATATTTTAGTTTGTAGTGAGCAAAATTAGAATCAGGATGTATACAGATAAAGATTATATTAATGTATCAGTTATCTAATTACAATTGCAGTTGTAATTGTGTGAACTACATATATTAGGCTTTCTTCATGCTCACACGGTTATTTGCACGACACCTATGCCTAAAATAGCAATTAAAAAATTTTTGTCTGTCTGTCTGTCTATTTGTTCCGGGTAATCTTCAAAACGGCTGGACCGATTTCAAAAATTCTTTCATCAATGGAAAGCTATCATATCAGGGCGTAAACTAGGCTATATTTTATCCCGGTATTCCCACGGGAACGGGAACTACGCGGGTAAAACGACTATAACCTATAACCGAAGCGAAGCGAGGGCGGGTTGCTAGTATATATATATACACAGGGCTTTGTTTTAAGTTATATTTCTTTTACAATCTTATCTGTTTAGATTTTTAGTATCAAAACTAGCAACCCGCCCTCGCTTCGCTTCGGTTATAGGTTATAGTCGTTTTACCCGCGTAGTTCCCGGTCCCGTGGGAATACCGGGATAAAATATAGCCTAGTTTACGCCCTGTTATTATAGCTGTCCATTGGTGAAAGAATTTTTGAAATCGGTCCAGCCGTTTTGAAGATTACCCGGAACAAACAGACAGACAGACAGACAGACAAAAATTTTTTAATTGCTATTTTAGGCATAGGTGTCGTGTAAATAACCGTGTGAGCATGAAAAAAGCCTATTATTTTGACATTACAAACAGACACTCCAATTTTATTTATTGGTATAGGTAAGTATTAGTGTATAGATAATGCTCGCCATATCTTATAATGGGCCTAGAAATCGTTTAGAGCTATACCAAGAGCGCGATGGTATATAGAACCTTAATTTTATGGTTTATCTTATTACTTTAAATTAGGTATTTCTTTCACGTATTATTTATTTATTTTTATTTTCAAAAATATAGTTTTCTAAGTTAAATCAAGTATACATTTCACTTATTTATTATTTTTATATTAGTCGAGCTTTTAAAATACATATACAGGGTTTATCAGGTTATGGAGCAACTGTTCGAGTATGTTGTAGTTTAACGATCACAGATCGTAATTAGAATGTATATTTCACAAAAAACTATAAAACAAAATAGTTACAGTGATTTCAAAAATTTGTGTCAAAGAGTCTACGCCTTAAATGTGAGGTGTTGATGTTACGTAGGCGTCCAGCTCATCGCCCGCCTTCATACCTAAATAATATCGGTGTGTGTTAGGTTTGTTTGGTTTATAATAAACTCTTGTAGGTAAAAAGTAAAATAAGTACTATTGAATTTGACTGCACAGATGACGTACCGTAAAATACTCTAGTTTGGCCTAACTAGCCTTACATTACCTAAAGAGATTATTTAAATTTCATTAGTAAACTATTCTAGCTACAGGATCTCGTCTATGACACGATTATTTACGCGTGGCAACACTTAATTTTGCTTATTATAAGAAAGATGTCAAATGTCAGTGAACGTCAGAATTTTTTAAATAGTGGCCGGTGACTTTTTTTGCTGCACTTCAAAATTTTATTGTGTGAGTATTTTAAAGTATTTTTACGGGTTTTACGGACCATATTAAATGAAAAATAGTCCTCTGTGTTTTTATCTATGTTTTGCACTTGTAAAGCGAGTTTTAGTGGTAAAATCAAGAAGAACAATCGTGTGTCGCTTTTTATGAATAATCGACAAAACTTTGCCTAGGGGTAGGATTGACACTTTTAATTTTGAAACTAAAATAGTACCTAATATAATATCTATTAGACAATATTTTTACATAATTTTTTTGACAAAGTTTTACATTGGTAATTAATGTAGGTATAAATATTATACCTATATTCTAAAACATAAGTACCTGAGGAGACTAAAACGTGCCTCTGATTTTTACAGAGGCAGAAGATGTCTCAAAACAAGAAAAGCACCAGTTCTCAAAACAAAAATAATCGTCGGTATTACGTGAATTACTCTACCGAAATGCTAGACATTGCCGTTGATCTCGTAAAATCCAAGAAATTGTCATCATATGAGGCAGAAAAACAATTTGGGATTCCCAGGCGTACTATTTTAAATAAAGTCAACAAATGTCATGAAAAATCATTTGGGCGTCCTACAAGACTAAGTAAAGACGACGAAAAAATAATTGCCGACACGATAAATATCGCGGCTGAGTTTGGCTCTCCACTGACTTTATTAGATTTACGACTTGTTGTGTTTCGCTATTTGGAAATTAATGATAAATTGCATATTTTTCATGGGAAGATGCCCGGAGAACGTTGGGCACGTAATTTTATAGCACGTCATAATATGACAAAACGTACTACACAAAATATAAAAAGAAGTCGCGCGTCGAAAACCATTGCTGAGTTAAATGAATATTTTAAAAATCTCGAATGCTCACTTCACAATGTACCATCGTCACATTTGCTGAACTACGATGAAACTAATCTGAGCGATGACCCTGGCTGCAGCAAAGCAATTTTCAAAAAAGGAACAAAGCATCCTGAAGTTGTACTTAACTCCAGCAAAAGCTCCGTCTCAATTATGTTTGCCGGTACAGGTGACGGAAAATATTTGCCGCCTTACATGGTCTACAAATCTGAGCACCTATGGAGTCGTTGGTGTAAAGATGGTCCACCAGGCTGTCTATACAATAGAACAAAATCAGGTTGGTTTGATATGACATGCTTTGAAGACTGGTTTGAGAAGGTTATTATGCCCTGGGCGACTGCCTTAGATGGATCAAAAGTAGTTATAGGCGATAACTTATCGTCACATCTAAGCGTTCAGATTATAAAGATATGCCGCGAAAACAATATAAGATTTGTGTTCCTACCACGAAATGCCACTCATTTAACTCAGCCGCTAGATTTAGCATTTTTTGGTTCAATGAAAAGACACTGGCGAAAAATCTTGCTACAGTATAAGTTGTCAAACCAAAATACTACAACCATAAATAAATGTCATTTTCCACAACTTCTAAAAGAACTTATGGAAAAATTAGGAATAAGTGACAGTCAGAATTTAAAAAGCGGATTTGAAGCTGCAGGCATTTACCCATTAAATGCCTCTAAAGTCATTCAAAAAATTCCCGAAGCAACCGAACAGATGAAGCAGTCATTTGACCAGACCCTCCTGGAATACCTTAAAGCCGTCCGAGAAAGCAAGCCAATGAAAGGTGGAAGGAACTATAAATTGCAAGTAACTGCAGGAAAATCAGTTTCTGAGGAAGAAGTAGTAGAGCCAAAAAAATCAGAGACAAGAAATAAAACAAAACAAGTTACCCGTTCCGAAAAACCCACACCGGTCACACTTTTATCGGATTCAAGATTCAACAAAGAAAATAGTATTTACGAAAGTAACATAAATGTATCACCAACGTCAAAACTATCAAACCAAGACAAAAGTGGTACAAAGATAACTATTCTGTCAGATATCAGATTGTCCAAAGAAAACGCAGCATTTTATGGTATAAAAAATGTTCCCATTAATTTGTTTGAAATAGATAAAAATTGCAAAATAAAATCATCATCTCATAAAACTGAAAAAGATCGTAATGAGCCCCCAAAAGAAGTCATTACAAACATAAATGTATATGGCACTTTTAGTAGTAGCGAGGGAGAAGAGGAAACTTACTTTTCTGATAAAAAAATTAAATGCAAAAGGTCTCGTTTGTGTTCGAAGCAATCCGCCAAAGAAGCCAAAAGAATTAAAAAATGCAGGCGAGTTTTAAACAGTTCTACAACAACAGACACTGTGTAGTCATTAGCGAACACGACGATTCAGACATATGTGATGTGTATAAGGATCAGTTTAATGTAGGAGACATAGTCCTAACAAGATACTATGTAAGAAAATCGTTGAAATACTACATAGGAGTGATCGAAAATAAAGATTTTAATAGAGGACGTTACTCAATAGCCTTTTACAAAACAACTGGCAAAAACAATGACAAGAAGTTTGTAAAACCTAAGCGCATTGTTGATAAAGATATCGTCCCTGAAGATTCCATTGTAAAAGTAGTGGAACTTTTGCAAATAAATGAAAATCCTGACGAATATGTTTTAATGCAGGATGAAGATAACATTTATTTTGTCTGATCATGTAAAGTTTGTAAGCATAATTTTTGATTATTTTTAGGGTGCTGACAACAGCATAATGCTATCTCGCTCGCTCAATGCAGATATAAAATCACCTTACATAATAATGGAAAATTGCAAACAAACACGTGGTAAGGAATACCTTTACAAGGATTCAGCACAAATATCAGTTTGATCAAAACAAGTTCTCATGTATGCTGCTGCTATACTTTACGACTTGGTTGTTTGCAATTTTCCATAACTACCTATAAACAGTAATTTTATATCTGCAATGAGCGAGTGAGATAGCAGTTCAACTGTTTTCAGCGTTTAAGCATATAGGTACCTATATTGTTGATTTGGTTATTGATAACCTGTCCGCCTTGTGTTGATTTATAAAAAGTCTAAAATCATACCTACCAACGATTGTTAATTATTATAATCTAATTACATTAAAAAATATAGGTAGGTATCGACTCGGACATTTGAAGTAGACTAGTTTTTGACCTTATTCCCTTAGAATTAAGGTTGAAAAGTGGTTCACCTCCAGTGTCCGCGATGGTAATAACCCACCCATTTGCAATAAAAGATTTATTTTCTTAATTAATATTATTTTGTAAGCGTATTTTTATTAGGTGTTACATAACTACAAATTGTTACTATGGTGCGTAATAAAAACAATTAAGACTGATGATTTTTGAATTTTTAAAATTTATGTTGTTTTATTTCCAATGGTGACAGCCCTGAAAGATTCCCCTCATAGGTACTTATGCTCAAAAAGCCTACCTAACTTTGCCTACCTTCTAAAAAAAAGAAAAAACGTTTTGGATTTTAGGACATGGTTGAAATTAATCTACTAATCCAATACTCTATGGGTACGAAATCGTTTTATTTGGAAATACTTAATTTAACTGCGACATTTTTGCCTAGGCAAAGTAGAGGAAATGCCATTTACTTTGCCTGCCTTTTGCAAAGCTTATTTCTCAAAAAATATGAGGTGTAGGCTATAATGAGTTGTTTTACTAAGAGCACACAGTTCTGATTTCCATTTTCTGTTTACAAGTCATAAATGAATTTCCTACTCACGTCAAAGTAATTTTAAAAAACCTCGAAATCCGTGCAAAGTTAGCGCATTTTACGGTAGTGTTTAAGATACCGTCCTACCGTGCCAGTGTCACGGGTTCGAATCTCACACAGGACAACATGTGCGATCAATAAATTGTTGTACTGAGTTTGGATGTAATTTCTGTCCGTTAATTCTATTTGTGAAGTCTCCTACAATACAAAGATTATTAACTTAAAAATAAAATAGAAGCTAGATATCTACCTATTTTTAATAAAAAGATTTTTTTAATAAAAACTTTTTCGTGAAAGTTGCCATAAAGGTAAATATCCCATATCGATAAACGGAGTAATCCAGATAGGTAATAGGTATTAACATTTCGAAATTAACAATTGCTTCACTGCAATTCACACATTTTTAATACCGCACATCGCACCAACACACCGAACCGGGAAAAAGCCATATTTCAATCGCTTTAAATCGCGGACTTTTAATACGCGAAAAAGTCGTAAGGAGATAATAACGCCAACCGCGCAACTAGACTGGATGGACATCCGAGTTGAACTAAAATAATTAAATAAAAACGAATAATTCAATTTTAAAAACCTATATGTTTTATAGGCAATAAGGGCCTGTCCACACATATTTCACTATTTTTTTTTTTGGAGGTGGGTTGTAGTCGGCGCGCTCCTCGCACCACTCTGTCCGAGGCGACAAAGGGGCGTAAGCACGCACACCCACAACCCACCCACGATGCACGTCGCCCTCGTAGTTGGGCCGACCACCGGAGCAGGGTGGCTTGACGTCAGTGGTCGGCCCGACAGAATATCCCCTATTTGGGGTATTCTCCCATCAAACGACATCCCCCCTCGGGGAGAACGTCGGTCATTCCTCACGCGGTCGGCCTCTCAGCGGGTAACGTACTATCCCCGGTCAGGTTACCTGCGGCCTCGGCTAGGGCGGCATGAGGCGCAGGTATTCGCGTCTACGCCACCCCAGTAGCCGGCAGCGGATCGCCTCATCGAGGTTGCGCGCTGCGCGCCTCGCGCAGGCGATCCGCGCCTCCGCACCAATCCCTATCTTGTCTGTGGATGTCGTATAAGACGACTATGGGATATAATATGCACATAACATCAGTGCAAGAGAAGGAAAACTTGAAATGAAACCCTATACCAACATGTCTGACCAGCATGGTATAGTAGGTCAAATTCCCTCCCAGTACGGAGGAGTGGCGAGACCAACAGTGAGATGTATATGGGCTGCGATGATGATGATGATCGTCCATCTTGCGTCTCAGCTGAGAACTGAATTAAACTATCTAAAATCGTATGAAATTTATTCACAGTGCGTACTAAGTGCAATTTCGATCGCGGAATATAAAACGCGAGAATAAAAAAAAATACCTCATTGTGAAGTGTCGCAGTGCGGACAAGCCCTAAGCGAGCGAACGTCGTCGGGCGGCTCTTTTGACCTTGTTCGTGGGCTTGCCCACATGCCTACATGTATACAGAGACGAAATTCATTTTCGTTAAAAAATTACAGTTTCGGTTTTATTGTTTTATTTTGCCTACAAGATATAGGTAATTATTTCATTTATTTCCCTTTTTCTTAATACACCTCTGTGTCGGTATTTCCTTCTATAGTTGTGGCCACGCCTCCTGGTCATTGCCACAGAAACAGCTGATGTTAAGGCGAAGTTTGTCTTGCTTATGCGAACGTAATCATTGATTTATTCAATTTCTAATGAACATTTAACAAAGTACGAATATGTTACACATTAAGTATCGCTGACTTTATACATTTCAATCGGATTTACACGAAAAAGCGATGATAAAATTAAAAACTTTACATGTCTCTAATTCATTAATGAATCGTTATTTTTCCATCAAATTTTTTTTATGGGGTCCTACCACCATTGCCTAACTCCCATTTGACCAGTTGCTCCATAACCTGATACACCCAGTGTAAATAGTAAACAAACTTTTTATTTTTTCTAGTCTATACAACGAATTCTGTTACAGTTTAGTTTTTATTCCTGAACTTTTCTACAGCAGTATTTGGAGGACAAGGAACTCGGTAGATACCGGTGGTCGGCCCTATGTCGAAGGAGAGGAGATACGGTGGGTTATGCAGCCGAGTGCCCTTTCGTCACCCCAGACACAGCGGACGGCGTGTGGGGTTGACCATAACCCACCCCCAAAAAAAAAAGCAATATGTATTTATACTAATATTCAACCATCCATTTATCAGCCTATAGCCGTCCATTGTTGGACATAAGCCTCTCCACGAGAATGCCACTCGGAACGGTCCTGTACCATTTGCATCCAACGGTTCCCTGCAACTTGTCGCGAGTCCACCTAGTAGGGGGTCGTCCTACGTTGCGTCGTTTCATTCGTGGTCGCCACTTGAGAACCTTTCCCCAGTGATTGTCGTTTTACACTACCTCCACCACCAATACCAATCTATAAATGTTCTTAAATGGCAAATCAATGTTGCCATACTTAAGTCACAAATAAATCGATCGTTATATACTTTGAGCTGGTTAAAAAATTCTTCTTCAAAAATTCTAGGGATTTTTTTTCTGAAGTATGTATTATATTGTACTTTAAAATCGTCCCAAAGGGTAAAAATATCCGTTAAATCATATTATAATATTTCCTTAGGACACTTCCCCGTACTTGGCAAAAAATCTTTAAATTACATACAGTAAAACCCGTTTAAGACGATTTCGCAGGAACCCGACCAAAAACGCGTCTTAGGCGGGCAAGCGTATTATGCGGGACAGGGAAAAACGTGCCATTATTATTTATTATATTCTATTATTATTTTGAATACCTACGTATTGAATTTAACATTTAAAAATTACCTAAATAAAATGTTGTTTATTTTCTTTATTTAATATACTTTAACTACATACTAGATACATTTTTAAATAATAAAGAATAAAAATATTTAAAAATACAATAAATGTAGTTTATTATATTGTTATATTATGTAGTTTATTATATTGTTATATTATCTTTTATGTTATAATATCCATCCATCCATCAGCCTACAGACATCCACTGCTAGACATAGGCCTCGCCACGAGAATGCCACTCGGAACGGTCCTGCGCCACTTGCATCCAACGGTTCCCTGCGACTTTGTCGTCCTACGCTGCGCTTCGTGGTCGCCACTCAAGAACCTATCTTCCCCAACGGATGTCGGTTCGACGAGCGATGTGGCCTGCCCATTGCCACTTCAACGTGCTAATTCTGCGGGCTATGTCGGTTATACCTGTTCTTCTACGGATTGCCGTGTTCCGGCTTTTATCGCGTAGAGAAATACCGAGCATAGCTCGCTGAGCGACTTTGAGCTTATTTATGAGGTCGACATTTAGAGACCACGTTTCAGTGCCGTAAGTCATTGCTGGTAACACACACTGGTTATAAACCTTTGCAGACACTGCGGCATATTAGACGAGAAGATCCTCTTAAGTTTCTCGAACGCTGCCCAGCCGAGTTGGATTCGTCGGCTGACCTCTTTCTCGAAATTGAATCTACCTAATTGGACTGCTTGTCCTAGGTAAACATAATGATCCACAACTTCGAGAATCACATTCCCAAGTAGAACCGGTACAGGAATGACATGGGCATTAGACATGATTTTCGTCTTGTCTATGTTCATTTGTAGACCCACTAGTTGAGATACCCTGCTGAGGTCATTAAGCATAGTGCCAAGGGTTCCATGGATTCAGCCATGACTACGATATCGTCAGCAAATCGAAGGTGAATGATGTATTCGCCGTTGATGTTCATGTCGAGTCCGGTTCAGTCCAAGAGCTTGAAGACAACTTCCAGCGCTGTGGTGAACAGTTTCGGAGAAATGACGTCTCCCTGTCTCACACCTCTCTGCAACTGGATCGGTTTCGTACTCTTATTCTGAATGCGGACTGACATAGTGGCCTTTCTATACAAACACTTCAGCACTTCGATGTATTGATAGTCAATTTGGCACCGCTGAAAGGACTGCAGCACTGCCCAAGTTTCGACAGAATCAAAGACTTTCTCATAGTCCACAAACGCTAGACACAGAGGCCGAGTATACTCCTCGGTCTTCTGTATAATCTGGCGTAGCGTGTGGATGTGGTCTATGGTACTACAACCTCTTCGGAAGCCGGCTTGTTCGGGTTGGAAATCGTCAAGCTTGCATGCGAGTCGGTTCGTAATGACTCTTGATAACAATTTGTAGAGGTGGCTCAAGAGTGAGATGGCCCTGTAATTCCTTAAGAGCGTTTTATCGCCCTTCTTGAAAATCAGCACCACCACACTCCTGGTCCACGACTATGGAACGTCGCCCCCGAGAATGACAGAATTAAACAACTTCTGTAGGGCTTTTAGAACTGGCCTGCCGCCTGCCTTCAGGAGTTCTGTGGTAATTCCGTCATCTCCCGGTGCCTTCCCGTTCTTTGTTTCAGAGCCATTCTGATCTCGTACAAGCTGACGTCCGGGATTTCCTCGGTATAGTGCCGAGTTAGCTTGGATCTGGGATTTTGGATCAAGTCGGCAACAGGGTTCTGGGATGATCTATACAACTGCCCATAGAGCCTTTCGACCTCTCCCAAGGTCTCATCCTGGAATGAAATAACAATGCTGTCATCGGTCTTCAACTCGGTCATTTGGCTGTGCCCGATAGACAAATCACGTGCGAACACTTTAGAGCCACGGTTCCGGTCTATTGCCTCTACAATACGCTGCGTTATGCGTAACATACGCATATCTAGCTTTGATTATTAAAACAGTTAATTTTGTTAAACAATTAGTAGTGTATTAAAAAGTTAACAGTATTAAAAATTTATTTTTCACGTTTTGTCTATTTTCAGTCTCGGCTCTCGGTCTCGGCCGAGAACGAAAAACCCATCTCGGTCGAGCCTTACCACTGATATGGTGCTGCAAAAATAGGCAAAAATGGTGTTTTTTGTGTGAGAAATTACGTATTTATTTTATTTTAATTTTATTATTTATTAATAAAGTAAAAATACAATTGAATATTTTGTGAATATTTCAAGTGCCTACCGGTTGTCATTATTAATATCGAGCAAAAAAGGCCAAAAAAATCGCATTTATTGTAAACAAAATAAATATTTAACGGGAGTTCCGTTAAATATTTATTTTATTTTGTTTTTAGTATTTGTTATTATAGCAGCAACAGAAATACATAGTTTGTAAAAATTTCAACTGTCTAGCTATCGCGGTTCTTGAGATACTGGTGACAGACAGATAGACGGACGGACAGACAGAGAAGTCTTAGTAATAGGGTTCCGTTTTTACCCTTTGGGTACGGAACCCTAAAAATGAGGCCAACAAATAAACGAATATAAAATATTACCAGATTTTATAAATTTTCATATTAAAGTTGTGAAATAACTTTAGAGGAAATTTTGTTCAGTATTGTGCAACTTAAGCAAAATAGAAAACGCACTAATACAATAAATATGATGAAGTAGGGATTTATTTTTGTTAATAAAGAATAAATAGTACATTATTCAACATTACAAAATTTTGAATAATTATAAAACCTAACACTTTTTTTATTACTACATTTAGAATTGTGTATACATTAAAATTTATTTTATATAACAAGAATGGGCCATCCATTAATCACGTGAGGATTGAAAGTTGGGGTTTTTTTTTTTTTTTTTTTTTTTTTTTTTTTTTTTTTTTTTTTTGTGTGTATACAGCTGTTGGCCGCAGATGGCCTTGACAGCTTGACGCGGACTATGGGTGAGCGCTGAGGGCTCTCAACCCGGAGAAAAGTATGCTAAGCGACATCGCCCAAGGGCTCCCCCTGTGGGGAACGGACCTCGGCTTGGGGCGTCGCTGGAGGCAAAGTGGGCGTGCCCACGTTTTTAGTAGTGACTTTTGCGCGGCGCGGTTTCGCACCTCGACGGCGAGGGCGGAACCGCGGATATTTATTTGTCAAGGCCTCGCGGGCCGTGTAGGCTCTTTGTTGAGCGAGTGTGATAATGTCGTCCTCTTCGTCGAGGACGTGACGAGGACGTCGGATTGAGGAGATTTTGGAGGGTCTATAGGAAGCCGCCCCTACCACTAGTTGGTTGGGGTGTGTCATGGCAGAGTCAAAGTAGCTCTGAGAGCACCGTTTCATAAACTGCTTGATGGTCGGCAGTTCGAGGTCGATGTGGAGATCGACGTTTCGTATGAACCACGGTGCTCCCGTAGCTCGGCGCATGAAACGATTTTGTAGTGTCTGTAGCCTGTGGATCCTGTGTGGCTTAACATGCGCGAACACCACGCTGGCATAGGTCATGATAGGCCGTATGCAGGTGGTGTAAAGTCGGACTTTGCTACTCAGGGGCATACGCGACCTAGAGTTGAGTAGACAGTGGAGACGGCCCATCACAAAGGCTGCCCGTGCGCGGACTTTCTTTATGTGAGGGGCGAAGCTGAGTCGATCGTCAAGGGTCACACCCAAGTATTTGGCCTGCCTGGTCCAAGTGACCGGCTTGTTGAAAATTTTAAGGGGGGGAATGCTATCGATAGAGTAGGAACGGGCAGTTCGTCTAGTGAACATGACCGCCTGACTCTTCTCGGGATTGATTTCTAATCTCCATTTCCTAAACCAATTGGCTAGGGCGGTAACCGCTGTTTGGAGAGTCTTGGCTACTGTTGTCGGGGATCTACCAGCACAAAAGAGTGCGGTGTCATCAGCGTAAAGCGCTTTATGTACCCGGTTGAATTTGGGCATATCGCTAGTGTATAGCGTGAAGAGAAATGGGGAGAGGACCGACCCCTGAGGGACGCCGGCCTTGATAGGGTGGGAGGTCGACAACGTCCCTTCCACCCTGTAGCGAAAGCTGCGATGACTTAAGTAGTCATGTATAATGTGAATTAAGTAGTGAGGGATCTTGAGGAGATAGAGTTTGTAGATTAGGCCTTCATGCCAAACCTTGTCGAATGCTTTCGCTACGTCTAGGAATAATACACCCGTATATCTGTTCATGATGAACTGACTACTTGTGTATTCTACCAAACGGTGAACTTGTTGTACGCAGCTGTGTTTGGCTCGGAAGCCAAACTGTGCGTCGGGAACGAGGTTGTTAGCCTCGGCGAATGTACGTAGTCTACTGAGAACTATTCGTTCGTAGATCTTACCTAGACCTCTTAGTAGACTAATCGGGCGGTAACTACTAGGTTCGGTACGGCGCTTGCCGGGTTTGTGGATTCCTATTACCACGGCCTCTTTCCATTGCGCGGGAAAGATGTTATTATTTAGTGCTGCATTGAAGATGCAGCACAACAGGGTTATCAAGTGGGCGGGGAATAATTTGATGACTTTATTTGAGATTCCGTCCGAACCTGGGGCTTTCCTGGTTTTGAGACCCCTGACTAACGATTCGACCTCATCGGTGGTCACTGCTGGGATTGGCTGATCGGCGCTGTCGTTTCCTAACGAGCGCGAGAGGGTGTTACGACGTTCCACTTCGTCGGCGATGAAGCGGTGATTCGCGGCGTCGGGGTGTAGTGTACTCGGCGTACACTGAAGCTCTAAGCAGTCGGCCAGGCATTCTGACTTTTCATCGTCCATGAATGCCGGAGGCTGGTTGGGTCTGGTGAGAGGAGGGAGAGTGGACACGATGTCTTTTTTGAGTGAGCGGGAAAGCTGCCAAAAGGCTGTGTGAGAGGGTTCTAGCTCCTCGATCATGGCGTCCCATTTGCTCTGTCTCAATTTTTTAATTGCTTGTTTAACCTCCCTCTGGAGTGACCGTAGGCGGGTACGGTTGTCCTCCGTAGGGTAGCGGTCATAAGCGCGTGTCGCGGCGTTTTTTCGTCTCAACAAGTCACGGACGTCGTCTGGCAGGCGCCATTTACGATCGCTCGTATCTGGTACCGGCCGCGAGCAGTCGTCCATTATCGACTGCACGTGACTTGTGAGCGAGTCGATCGCCTGAGAGGTATCTTCCTTAGACGTAATGTCTTTGGGAATTTGATCAAGGTGGACCGACGAGGTTGACTTGAGATTTTTCTCTAGCCGTGCCCAGTCAGTCGCTATCTTGGTCCTTTCGTTGTTGTGGCCTGAGGGGCCGGGGGTGCGGGAGGCTAATTCCAGAGTCACCGGGCGGTGATCTGAGTCTAACTCGTGTTGAACTTCTATTGAACATAAACGAAGGTTTATGTTTTTGAGAAGAAAGATATCGAGTATGTCCGGCCTGTGCGAAACGTTAAAGGGGAAGTGTGTCGGCTCTATGGGCGCTATGACATCAAATCCCAGTCTGTCAGCGAATAGCTCTAAAGTCTTGCCCCTCTTATTGGAACTTTGACAGCTCCAAGAGGTGTTCTTGGCGTTAAGGTCACCGCCAATGATGACGGCGCCTCCCAATTCTAGCAAGGCTTTTAGATCTTTTTCAACCAACTGTTTCGAATGTTCTCTATTGGGAGAGAGATATGCGGATACAAGGGTGATAGGCTGATGGCCTGAGAGGGCTAGCCTGCAAATTGAAGCTTCAATGTACATCAGAGGGGGCGGATCCACAGGTGTGCAATGCAGCGACCTTTTGTAGTAGATAAGCGTTCCGCCCATTGGTGAGGTTGTCCTATCATTGCGAACTATATTATAGTTCGCGATTCTAGGGTCCCTGTTGAATGGTTTTAAGAACGTTTCTTGTACTAACAAGATGTCGAGCTGGTGTTCCCGAAGGAATGTGCCTACTTCATCCCTCTGTTGGGTAAGGCTATTAGCGTTGAATGTCCCTACTTTGAGGTGTCTGGGTTTAACTCTGCCGGGAGTGTACCTATCCATTTTAGTTGAATTTTAGTGAGCCTAGACGCTCTAACGTGGGGGCGAATTTGATCGCTATATTAAGGAGGGCGAGGTTGTTTCCCTCGTTCCTTCTAAGATCGGCTGCTATTTCGCGGATTTCCGCGAAATTGATTTGAGCCGCAAAGTTGGCCACCAGGGCTAGATCTGGATCTAGTCCTTGGGGGGCTTTTGGGGGCGCGCTTTTAGCGACGACGATGGGAAGGGGGGCGCCCTGAGGGGGCTTGGGATTACCACCGGTGGGCTGGTTTGCCCCGATCATTGGTGGTTTGGGCTGAGATGGTGCGGGTGGGGCAGCGGGCTGCCTGTTGGGCAAGGTTGGGAAAGCCTCCTTGCTGGTTAGCAGGGGGCGAGCCCACGCATTGTGGGTTGGTAAGGGGGCTGGGACGAAGGTCTTGTTATAGTACAAGGCCTTGCCGTTTGTGTTGGGTTGGCGGACTAGCCTCCTCGGCGCTCTTGGGCAGCCGCGGTAGTTGGCCGGGTGTCCGTATTCTCCACAGAGAACACACGCAGGTGGCTCTTTGCAGAGGGAGATGTCCTTTGGCCTTTCACACTGGGCGGTGTGATGGTCACCTAGGCACTTGACGCACCTAGGACGGGCGAAACAGTTCTTGGACGAGTGTCCATACATTTGGCACTTGTGACACTGTGCCAGATTACCATTCTTGTGTGGGGGCTCTACCGAGACCCCAGAGAGGCCACAGATGGTCTTAATTTTGTATATTTCTTTACCCTCTGCGTTATTCGTAAGGCAGACGAGTATCATGTTAAGAGGGTAACGACCCTTTCCCCGGATCATCCGGTGTACTTCTACAACCGGCAGTTCCTGGGTTTTGAGAGAATCTAAGATCTCTTTAGTGTCGATTTCTCTCGGGACATTGCGTATAACTGCACGCAGAAGTTTGGCTTCGGGGAGGGTGTATGTATGGTAGGGAATCTGTTGATTCCCTAGCATGCTTGACACGGTGCGGTGGTCGGCTGATGAGTGAAGGTCCACTCGTATGCCTTGGGGCGTGGATTTAGCCGATTTATAATTTATACGATTGGTGTTTAGCCAAGCGGAGATGGTTAGCCACTTCTCCTTGTCCCTGATATATAGGGGCGGCGGAGCCAGTGGTTTTTTGACCGTCTGTGGAGCGACGGTGTTGCTGTCCGTGGAAGATGGGACAGAGGTAGGGGTGGCCTGCGAGACGACTGGGGGGACCGAGGCGGCCGTGGCAGTCGTTGCAGACGGGGCTGCAGCGGGTGTTTTTGCCGAGTCAGTCGGCTTAATTTTTGGGGCCTTAGAGGGAGCCTCTTTGTTGACCTTTACCTTTTTGCTCCGCTTGCGGGAGCGAACTACTGTAAATGAGCCCTCATTGGGCGAATCTTCCGACTCGGAGGAGGAGGACGATGAGGCTGAGGAGGACGGGGGTGATTCCGTTTCCATCGCCGTGCTGATGGTCGGTAGTTCCGGCTCAAGCGGCAGGGCGGTAGTAGGAGCGCGTTGAGGCTGGGGTGGTAAGATTGTTATTGCTCCAAAATGTTGGGCAATATAGGCTTGAATCTCTGGGATTGCCAGAAGGGCGTCAATTGTAATAGTTTTTTCCGCCATCGTGGGCTGGTGGAAAAAACGTTCGCGGGAAAAGTGTTAAACCTAGCGCCCTGGGTGAGGTGAACCCTGGGTTGTGTGTGGTGCGTGTCCCTCCCAACCGGGTGCAGGTCGGGAGGATGTGTGCTTAACTAGTGTGCCCTAAGCTTGTAATCCTTCGCCAATCTTAATGTGCGATAGGTTCCTAGCTGCTCGGGCCGTTAGGCCTTCGCAGAAAAATGATGAGAAGCCGTAGATTAGGTCCGACTAGGAGATCCCCCAAGGCCGGATGCTCTAACCCCTTCCGATTGTTAGCTCTGCCCTGAAGGGGCTCGGCAGGCAAATCGGGGCCTTGCCTCACCCGGCTTCGTTAACACCGTGAGGTTTCCGCCGGGGACCAAACAATATGGTTTTCTGCCCTGAGGGGGCCAAAATGGGTTGACTTTTTATCTACCAACGGTAGAAATCTGCACTCGACGTCTTGAAAAAATCGACTCGTGCAGTTGGGATCCGGCAACACCTGCGTCCAAACAGCGAAACTGCCACAGACAACCGTATACACGGCCACCCGGAGCGGGCCACTGAACGGCCACAGACGTTGAACAAGATGGCGGCTTGACGCGACGCGTGGTTCGCTGCGAGAGCGAGCGAGACGAAGCGAGAACGCACGACCGCAAGGGGCGGGTGCGGGGTGAGCGCGGCGAAATGGAGAGCAGCGAGGCGCACGTCCGTGCGCTACGGGTCTCCGACGCGGAATCTGAAAGTTGGGGTTCTTCGGATTTGACAAAAATCACGAAATATCACAAGAGGGGAGGGGGGTGTAGTAAGATATCACGTGTATTTATTTTTTCGTCAAACGCGCGATTTTTAAACCGATAGACATGATGTCTAGACATCTTAATCATGGTCCTTAATTTCAGAATAAAATAAGATTATACTTTATACCTGTATATAAAGAGAATACTCTAAAATTTTAAGATTCTTTGTAGGTAGGTACTAAAATATACGTGATGTTTTTAGTTTTAAATCTCACTACGTATCACCAAGGGGGAGGGGAGGGTTAAAAAATGCTTAAAAAAGATCACGTGATTAATGGACGGCCCCTAAGTCGAAACTTTTATTTGACTACCTTTTTCAATAATAGCTATAGATACATAAGCTAACACAAACTGAAAGTAATGAAAAACTTTAAAGTTAATCGTTCATTTTCAATGGAAGACAATTAAAAAAAAGCGCCAATCTTCTGATGTTTATTCACAGAAGTTGTGATTTTTGATTTACATTTTTTTGTTTTTAAACGTGCGTTTACTCTACACGTGTTTACTCCGCAAATAGCTCTTCATAACTTAGTACTTAACATATTTGGATACTAGTAACGTTTGAGCCCCCATGTCTCCAGTTTCAATCAAAATAACAGTTCCAGACATGGTCTGGCGAGGGGATAAGATTGATTAATTGTCACCACCCCTAACATGGAAATCGCAAAAATTGCATAGGTAAGGTTCTTTTAAGAAAAATAGTTCTGCTTGGAAACGTGTAACACCGTGCTGTGACCACTAACGCGCCTGCCAAGCGTAGCGATTATGGTAATAATTTGCTGAGGAGGTCTACGTTCAGCAAAAATTTATATTTAATACGATAAACAAGGCAATTTTTATTATAAATAAGATTTCTTAGTTTTGTCTGCCTATTTGTTCAGGCCAGTTTTATGAATTTATTCCAATAAAGAAACATAAAACTTTCGTATTACATTTTTAACAACAGTCGCCATCGACATTTGATTCGAAGGTACTCTAAAAAGTAGAATATAAATACATACGACGTCGAACTTACTATATAAGGTAGTGACTAACGTTAGTCACTGACTAGCACTTTACCTGCGACTCAGTGTATTATGAACCCCATTTTTATTACATGCTGTTTCTATTGTTGAAATTGGTAGTTCTCATCTTTTTAAGTATTAGAGTAAAACTCCGGTCGCGCTGAGTCGCGACTCGGTTAACTAGTGATAAGCTAATAAGTAGATAATAAACACACTGCCTCAGTAATTATTAGTGGAGTATAAAAAAAGCTTGGCGACATGTAGAACAGGTATATTTAATGCCCACCGCAAGCACTAGCGATCCACAAGTTTATTTCTTGTTTTGTTTTCAACCCAATAAACAAAAAAAAATGATAATAAAAATAATATTTTTTTTAGCAAAAATTATTTTCATCTACCTGCTCTAGCTAAAGTCAAAATTGCCTAGATAATGACGTTAGCGATGCTCTCTGCAAACTCTGCTATTCTTCAAATACGGCGGCTCTCAGTTCACGCTCATTAGCATTCTTGGTGCGATTATGGCTATGATATAACAAGTCCAGACATGCTTTTTAGGATACATATCCGGGGATTTCGCTGGTCACTCCATCACTGTGAAGTTCATTTTATTAAGGTACATTTGAGATAATCGAGCGGCATTTGACCGAGCATTATTTCACATCAGTGTGAGGCCACCACCGATAAAGAAAGACAAACGGTAGGTACCACATTTTCGATAATACACTATAAATAGTTTTTGAGTTTTGAAAGGATCAAAACTGGCTAGAAGTGGTTCGTGTAAAGTTACACACACTGCGGCTCGACAGTTCTTTAATACACTCGCGTGTCTAGAATGTTTATGCTACAGTTTGATGAATTAAAAATCAAATACAACCGCGATTATAAAATCTATATATGTATACAGTTTTATTTCAAATAGCGACCCCACCTCGCATCGTTTCGATTCCAGTCGCTTTTCCTCCGCATTTGAAATCTACAACACTTCCTAAGATTTGTTAAGGGTTCAAGTCTCAGACCGGACATATATTGTCCGGTCTGAGACTCGAACCCTATAGGGTTTTTCGGAGAGGCAATATAGACTAAGTAATTCCTTATATAGACCTGGTAGCAAAATATTATTAAAATCGTTGAAGCCGTTTTGAATATTACCCGGAACAAACAGACAGACAGACAAACAATTTTTAAACTGATTTTTTAGGCATAAGTATCGTGCAAATAACTGTATGAGCATGAAAAACCTATTATTTTCATATTACAAACAGACAGTTCAATTTTATTTATTTGTAGTTAGATGTGTAATACTCGGGTAAATATCAGATATCATTAAACTGATTCTCGATTCGTTTGTATTTATTTACTATATTTATATCGTAATAAAAGCTATATGTATGTAGAGATAATTAAATACCTATAATACAAATTTCTTATTTCTAACTAACAATACAATTAAGATTAAAATAGCTGTCCGTATGAATTCGTTGAGAGAACACGAGAATATATTGGTGTATAGGTATGTATTGACGCTGCGTTGAACACACGTAAAGCATGAGTGGCGCTTGCTCGATGACTGTAAAGAAAAGATGAATGACGGTTGATCTAAGACCAATCTCTCTTTCGCGCGTGTCATGAGTTCATTCCACACGCAGTACAATTTCTTGTGTGATTCACAAAATTATTATAATGATTCTGACCTGGTAATTTATGTCTTACTATTAGTTGTATGTACGCGAAGTCCCCTGCGACATAAGGATTTATTATACGGTGCACAGGAAGTCTAAAGGAATCTAATGAACTTACTTATAATTACTCTATTTCTTATCGAAATTGATTGAAAACTTAGACAAGGAAGAGACTTTAGGTATCTTTAGATAGCGCGAACGGAAATAGGCGACCCGTAAAGCGCCCAAACATTTTTTAAAATAGAGGGAAAGCGATCCCACAGCATTCAGCCATATACATTGTAATGCTTCGTGAATCTCAGTGAATAATATCTTGTATAAAGTTATTAAATCATTGAAATATTATTAACAATGAATAATTTGTATTATTTATTAGTTAATATATTATTTTCAATAAAATTTTGCATATATCTGATATATTTATTTTAACTCTTACCTACTTCGCTTTTTGTAAATAAAAAACTACTATATGAAAGAAAACACTTATACTACTTTTACATTAATTTAGTCAACGTAAATAATTAAGCAACTTTCACCAGGTCATCGGTCCACCTGTTGGGGGAGCGTCCAATACTGCGTCGTCCGATACGTGGTCGCCACTCGAGAAGCTTTTTTCCCCAGCGGTTGTCGGTTCGTCGAGCGATGTGGCCTGTCCAGGTGGACCGACGACCTGGTGAAAGTTGCTGGGCGTCGTTGGATGCACGCGGCACAGGACCCCACTTTGTGGCATAACATGAGGGAGGCCCACGTCCAGCAGTGCACGGCGATAGGCTGAAATGATGAATGATGGTGATGAAATAATTGTTTTGTCTTTAAAATGCGGCGTCTTCAATACTTTGTTTTCTATTAATATTCTCAAATATATACTACGTACTAGAGAAGCTATTCCGACTAAAAAGTTGCGGTTTGATGACGGTGGAGAACCTGCGCAGGGCGGGGACGACATGGATTAATTGAACTGAGTTTATTTATTGATATATTAAAACCTTTTTTTTTGTTCATAAAACAGATTTCTTTAATAAAAGTATTTACCTACGTTATAGTGTAACACAGTGTTTTTGTCATCTAATTGGAAGATCATTTAAACCTATGCGATAGAACTCTGGGGTCCTGGACTCCACAAACTCTGTGAAGGTATTTTTTACTACTGCTTCCGCGGAAGAATATTTTTTTCCGTGCAAAAAATTGTGCAAATCGCGAAAAAAAATTGTAGTCGGCTGGGGTGAGGTCTGGCGAGTGCGGGACGTATGGTTTTTAACTACAGGTCTTGTAGTGTTAAAACAGTATCTCAAGCAGTATGAGGTCTTGCGTTATCATGGAGCAATAATGGTGAAGATCGATTGACAAGTCGGGGCTGTTTTACTGCCAGTTTTGTCATCATTGTTCGGAGTTCTGCACACCTGCGTTTATTGTTTGACCAGATGTGAGGAAGCTTATTTGTACGAATCATTATTAAAAACGTTTACTGTTTCAGATCTTTCTAGTCAGTCGTGAAGAGCTAACTGTGTTCAGTTAGTCTTAGTATCACACTAAAGCCAAATAGACAACTAGCACCATATCTAGTGTACTACCGCACGTTGAGAATAGTGATCTGGATAGCAGACATATTTTGAATTTTTTAAGATTGTAAAAAGTAGATATTTATAGTCCATAAAATATAGCTTGATCTCTGTGACAGTAGTCACTAGTGCAATCACGCATACGATAAAGCTCGTAGTTTTTTTATCGACAAACCTCTTTATTATTATAATTCTGATTTTATTTATTATAATTGAAATACAGTCAAAAAAAATCTTTTTGAATTAATTTCAAACAAAAATTGTTTTTTGACAGTTGTAATTATTCGAAAGGAGTACAATCAAGGTCAACGTCACTATTATCGTCATCACTGGAGCGTTCCTGCTAGAACATTTATCATTTTTGCCAAAATAGGGACAGTTGTTAGATCAATCGATCAATTGCGACTGATTTTTGAATAAACATGTTTAGTTTATTGATAACTAGCAGTGCCCGCGACTTCGTCCGCGTGGAATAGTAACTTTGGGGGTATAGTGACTTTCAGGATTGATTTATTTATTTTAAAACTTCTGTGGCCAAACGTTGAGAACCTTCACTTGACTCCCGTTGTCGCGTTATCGGTGACTCAACTTGATAACGTTTGTTATCGGCGACGCAACTGATAAGGGTAGTCATCGGTGACTCAACTGATAAAGGTTGTTATCAGTGACACAACTGATAACGGTAGTCATCGGTGACTCAACTGATAAAGGTTGTTATCAGTGACAACTGATAACGGTAGTCATGGGTGACTCAACTCATAAAGGTTGTTATCAGTGACACAACTGATAACGGTAATCATCGGTGACTCAATTGATAAAAGTTGTTATCAGTGACACAACTGATAACGGTAGTCATCGGTGACTCAACTGATAAAGGTTGTTATCAGTGACACAACTGTTACCGGTAGTCATCGGTGACTCAACTGATAAAGGTTGTTATCAATGACACAACTGATAACAGTTGTTTTCGGTGACGCAATTGATAACGGTTGTTTATGGTGACTCAACTGATAACGGTTGTCATCGGTGACTCAACTGATAACGGTAGTCATCGGTGACTCAACTGATAACGGTTGTTATCAGTGACACAATTGATAACGGTTGTTATCGGTGACGCAACTGATAACGGTTGTTTTCGGTGACTCAATTGATAACGGTTGCCATCGGTGACTCAATTGATAACGGTTGTCATTGGTGACTCTACTGATAACGGTTGTTATAGGTGACTCTACTGATAATGGTTGTTATCGGTGACTCAACTGATAACGTTTGTTATTAGTGACTCAACTGATAGCGGTTGTCATCGGTGACTCAACTGATAACGGTTGTCTTCGGTGACTCAATTGATAACGGTTGTTATCTGTGACTCAACTGATAACGGTTGTCATCGGTGACTCAACTGATAATGTTTGTTATCAGTGACTCAACTGATAGCGATTGTTATCGGTGACTCAACTGTTAATGGTTGTTACCGGTGAGTGATAACAGTAATTTATTTGTGCTTACATAATTAAATTACCATATGTTTGGCTTCATTAAGGTATCTAAACAAATAACTATTAATTACATTTATTTTTCAATTATATGTTAAAGGAGGATGGATGTCTATATATACATTTTCTTGATCGAGTTATGCTATATTTATCGGGCAAGGGCGCTGACTCCTTTTAAATCTTATTAAATTTCATGACTATTTATTATTTTATATAAAAACGCAGGAACAATTACCAGCATCTCTTTAGTAAGTAAGAGCGTCCTACCGAGTCAGGTGTCGTGGAATCGATTTTAACCAATATTTTGTGCGATCCACGAATTTTGTTTTGTGTCTGAGTGTAATTTGTGTCTGTTAGTAGCATATTTGTAACTGTCCGACGCTCCGCAAAAAATATTTCCTTAGTGACGGTCGTCAAAATCCTCTCATTTTGAAGTTTGAGCTAGGGCTTCCAATCCCGCGGTCTGAATCCAATCTCGGTATTTGCGGGATTACGAATTTTCAATCCCGCGGGACCTCAGTATTTGCGGGATCCCGCATATCGAAATTATTCACATTTATATAAGGTAAAGAAACCAATGAATTACTTAACTGCGCATTTATTTACGTACATATTACTATTAATATGATATCAATCAAATTACACCGTTTATTTGTAACAAAAAGAAAGAATTAATCGACTAATTACACATTTATTATAGTACTAGCAACCCGCCCTCGCTTACCTTCGGCTTCAGTCGACTTATCTACGTAGTTCCCGTGGGAATACAGGGATAAAATATAGGCTATATTACTCCCTGATATTATAGCTTTCCATTGGTGAAATAAGTTTTGAAATCAGTTCTGTGGTTTAAGCTTGAAAGGGTAACAAACAGACAAACAAACTTACTTTCGCATTTATAATATTATTAAAGAAGTGTATATTCACCCTTAGAAGGTAAAATCAGACAAATGCAGTTTATTCATTTTTATTGAAGAGTATTTATGCAAAATTTAAAGAAAATCGATGACGATTTTTTCGCCTCATACAAACTTTGCCACTGCGGTTCACCCCTTAGGGGCTGAATTTAAAAAAAATCCCGTCTTATTGAATCCATACGCCACAAAATAAAATTACGGTCAAAATTACATTTTTCTAGCTTCAGTAGTTTCAGCTCGGCGTTGTTGAGTTAATCAATCAACTTCTTCCTACCTATTTACACCCTTAGAGGGTGAAAATTAAAAAATGCTGAAACACGTCTTTATTTATTTTTACTAAAGAGTATTTTTGGAGAATTTTAAGAATATCGAAGTAGATTTTTTTTCTCCTTATACAAACGTTGTTACTGCGGTTTACCCCCTAGGGGTTGAATTTCAAAAAATCCTTTCTTAGTGAGTTTCTACGTCACGCAAAGAAACTAATATCAAAATCCCATGTTTCTGGCTGGAGTACTTTCGGCTATGTGATAAGTCAATAAACTGACATCTTTCTACCTATTTTACACCCTTAGAGGATGAAAATGGATAAACGCTGAAACACGTGTTTATTTATTTTTATTAAAGAGTATTTGTGCTTAATTTGAAGAGAGTAGCTAAAGATTTTTTTTCTTTCCATACAAACTTTACCGTTGCGTTTCACCCTTTTAGGGGTGGAATTTCAAAAAATCTTTTCTTAGTGGGTGTCTACGTCACGAAATAAAACTACGGTCCAAATTTCATTTTTCTAGCTTCAGTAGCTTCGTTTTTTTTTTTTTTTTTTTTTTTTTTGTGTGTATTTAGCTGTTGGTCGCAGATGACCTTGACAGCTTAACGCGGGCAATGGGCGAGCGGAAGGCTCTCAACCCGGGATATTCAGTAGCTTCGGCTCACCCTGTTCCTTTATATGTATATTATTGTTAACCCCCCCGCAACACCCTTTGCAGGTGGAATTTCATAAAATCCGTTCTTAGCTGACCTTCACTCAACGAAAGGAATATTTCTGCCAAATTTCAAGTCCGTACGCCTTATGGTTCCAGAGATATGGTGATGAGTCAATATATCGCTCGCAAAACCCGCCTCCCCGATATATATATATAGATAATGCGTACATAATATTATCATATACTCTGAGACAAAAAGTATTTTTTAATTCAATTTATGTATTTTATACTGTAACTGTCTATTGTAATTGTAAAAAATATGTTGAAAGTGCTATAGGGATCGTGCGTGAAATATAGAGGCAGCACTACTGTTGGAGTGAGCGCTCTCTGGTGTTTCATTGGTGAACATAGTGGGATCAAAACAAATATTTATAGTTGTCACAAAATAAAAGGCCCGTTTTGACAGTTCACGCCCAAGAAGTTTTCTATTTTTTACCGATTGAAATGTTTTGAAGGTAATTACATTTTTCATTGACGGGTACCGCCCACTGGACTTAATGCTGTGGCATAACGATTTTTTTCATATTGTCCACAGACTATTAATAATCGGTTAGGAAAAATTAATCGATCAAGATATATTTTTTAAGACGGATTCGTACTTGGCCGGTGTTATTAATTTGAATACTAGTATTGTAGTAGTTGGTCTAACCAATTAATTACAGAATTTCAACAATTTTTGCTGTGTAGTGGTTTTTACTGAAAATTCGAGACGTCAATATTGACAATATGATATATGGGAGACGATAGCTCAACTGACAATTAAGAAAATGGTTGACTGAAGATTCACTTTTTCTCGATATTTTTGTGATTGAGTGAATGTTATTGTAACAAAAATATTAAATGATAGAAAAATGACCATTCGTAACATTGTGTCATTTCAAAATATCTACAATATCACAGTTTAAGTAAAATTTTCAAATCAGAACTTTAATCCAATGCACTTTTTGAATCGATTATATATTCATATAAACTTGATTCGATTTATCGTGAGTATCGAGTACTGAGTCGTATGATCCATCACAGACTTCACCGTAACAGTTTCAACATAAATATCAATCGGATGTTCTTCAACACTACTTTCATGTTCATTACCTTGCTCCATTACTGTCTATCGTATTTTCAATGTTTATGTTATTTCTTTTTTTTTTCACTCACAATATATTTATTGATGTGGATTGTGTTTGTTTCACGATTCCTGACTCGTTGGAAACGTTCCAAGGATTGAATATTTTTTTTTTATATTTTCACGTCCAGGAAAAATCGAAGGAACATAAGATGGATGTAACGGATGCTCTGATTTTTCATTATTTACAAAATGAGTGCTACAAATTCTCGTATATTTATTTGGTAACCAGTCTTTTGGAGTTTCTCTGAAATCAAATAAAAGAATTTAAAGGTTAAGTCATGACTATAAGATAAATGTCACGAATATTTGAAATTTCATCAATTAAATGATCAATTTTTACATACGTCGTATTTAAATGTTATAATTTTACTGAATGGTGCAGTTCTTTTTTATAAATTTTAATTAATATTGTACTTACATGTAATTTTTCACTGCATTCATGCACTGTTTACGTTTTAATATTTTCCATGAGGCTACTAACACGCTCTCTGGAAATTTATAGAATTTCACTTCCACACCGAATCCACGTTCTCAACGTAATGTATTATTACATCCAAGAATACAACAATTTTTTCTCGAAGCTGGCATTGTTTAAAAAAATTAAATATATTTTATTTATAATTATTAAAAAGCATATCACATATGTTTACGTTAAATACATGATCCCAACTGTTTTGGATACTTGCCACTAGTTGGCGTAAAAGTCTAGAAGCACGATCCCTATATTGGCACTGTTTTGGGTATATATCTTTTATGAATCATTTATAA
Organism: Lymantria dispar; assembly: GCA_032191425.1. Classification (NCBI taxonomy): domain Eukaryota; kingdom Metazoa; phylum Arthropoda; class Insecta; order Lepidoptera; family Erebidae; genus Lymantria; species Lymantria dispar. Next base: position 17,322,614 of record CM063458.1, read on the forward strand.
AGATCGATTATCGATTTACGTATATCGACTGTCCCATCTCTTTTTAATTTTCAGTCCAGCATGACCTTGTATGTACGGAAGCATCATTTTTCTATAAAATGTTTACTAGGTATTTCAGTAATTACGAGGTACATTTTAGGCATGAATATTAATATTTTTATATTTACAATATATTGCACTTCAGTTACAATAACTTACTATAGTCCATAAAATATAGCTTGATCTCTGTGACAGATGTCAACGAAACTAACGAAGTAAGTTTGCACGAGCGACATGTTTACAATTTTATTTTGTATCACATATATTTTCATTCTTTTCATGCGTTTTATTGCAACTAAAGTGCAATATATTATAAATATAAAAAAAAAACACGGTTTCTTGTAAAGCCGGTTTACGGACGATAGTTTAACGTGACGTCATAACAAAACATTGATGAAAGTAAGTCAAGTCGTTATAATTAATTAGGCGCTGAAAACTAATTAGATGATTTCTCTGGGAATTCCGGTTGAATATGAAAATACAGGTAAACCACTCTTATATCACATTCACCACACTTCAGCACCTTCATTATATTATATTACATAAAATATCAGCAAAATTATTCAACATAACACTATAAAACACTAAAAAAATGAATATAATACAAGAGCTTAACATGACATTCTTCTTCTTCTTATTTAATGGCAATGAGCTACAATAATATGAGCTATTGGTGCCAATGTCGAGTATATTGATTATTATTCACGTCTTTAGTCTTAGTCTTTCAGTCAGTCTTTAGCATGACTTGGTACCGATATCCAAGTCATGCGTCTCTGGAAATTTGGGCAGAATGTCAAAATGCACGTAATTCACTATTATATCATTTTCACTACATTTCAGAATTTTATCTGCATTATATTACATAAAATATCAGCAAAATTATTCAATATAACACTTTAAAACACTAAAATAATGAAAAGAATATAAAAGCACTACATGACGTTTTGACATTCGCGTCAAAAGTCCTAACATGACATTTCCAAATTCGCGCCAAAACTGTTGCCTTCTTCTTCTTCTTAGTTAATGGCAATGAGCTACAATAATATGAGCTATTGGTGCCAGTGTCGAGTATATTGATTATTATTCACGTCTTTAGTCTTAGTATTTCAGTCAGTCGTTAGCATGACTTGGTGCTGATACAAGTCATGCATCTCAGGAAATTTGGGCAGAATGTCAAAATGCACGTAATTCACTATTATATCATTTTCACTACATTTCAGAATTTTATCTGCATTATATTACATAAAATATCAGCAAAATTATTGAATATAACACTTTAAAACACTAAAATAACGAAAAGAATATAAAAGCGCTACATGACATTTTGACATTCGCGTCAAAAGTCGAAACTCTTGCCATAGGCAGATGTTTGTGACAGCGAATTAAGTCTAGGCCTGTACATACCTACAATATTCAATACTCGTCTTCAAGCACAGGCATTCCATATACCCGGTACTAAAGTCAATACTATTCACAGGTATGTTTAGAGCTGGTCTTAATCAGTTATGTAACGTTTTAATGATATTCATATGAGATATCAATGGAGCTTAACAATCTTACATATTTATCATTTATGGGCAAATCAGTTTCATAGATTTATAGACAATAGTTGTATCTAAACTTAGCACTGATACAAGATCGAATTCCATCATCAACAGATGGCAGACGCTGGATGTAACTTTTATAAATAAAAATAACTATAACAAACTTGGGGATTTTATACTTAATCCGTCGTCTCACAGAAAAATTAATAAATAATGAAGTTAATTGCGTAATATTTATATATTATATACTAATATAACATATATACAGCTATATTATATGTTATATTAGTATTTGATATTATTTTCTAAATAACTTCCTATATACATACAAAAATATAATCTTAATGATTTCTGTGCTTAAGAATTTCTAAATCATATTTCGATACAGACACGATCGGTAGAAGTCGTAGCCATTCGGACAATTCATCTCTTCTATGCACGAGGTGACCATAAGCGTAACGATCAGGCACGCGTATATACGGGTATATATCGTATATACGAGCGGTATGGTTAGCGAATAGCGGTGTAGCGGATGGTGATCTGAGATCAATTAATTGAAGAATCGATTTTTCAGGCACAAAAGATCGATTTTTAAATCGATATGTTGTACTGAATCGATTCAGTGAATCGATCTTTCTCCTTTGAAAATCGACATTCGATTTTTTTTTTTTTTTTTTTCTGACCATTCGATACTAAGATAAGATATGAGACACTTTCAGATGTCCTATAAAAAAAAAAAAAAAACCTCATTACAATCCTACTAGGAGAAAGGTACCCCATACTTTAAAAGCGATTCTTCGATACTAGTGTTCCGTTTTTAATCAATTCATATCTATATTATTGTAAGACATTACTATCTCCAGATTTCCTAAAAAAAAAAAAAGGTCATCACAATCCCGCCAGAAAAAATACTTTGTATAGAATTGGAAGAAAATTCAAAAATGATCGATAGATCGATTAATCGGGATCGATCCTTCAGACCTCGATTTTATTGTGAATCGATTCTTTGGACGACGATTCAAATCGATTCAAGAATCGATCTTTTTCAGAAAGATCGCCAATCCCTACGGTGTAGGCGGTACGCGTTGCGAAACTGTTCCTTTTTGTAAACATTCTGTGCTCCCAAACAAGTACAAGGTTTTTAAACCTGTTACAGTGTATACGCCGACGCCGCATCTCTAGATCTATTTATTTATCTCTAAAATTATTAGAAAAAGTGGTATTCGCGATTAAATATATTAAAATGTTTTTCAGGCCGGGGAGGGTTTTTAAAGTGGGTTATTGTGTACTAAGAAATAACCTTTTCAGTACACAAAAAGCTGTAGCTTCAAATTCCAGTGAGGGAATTGGCATTAGTGACAGTTGTGTGCGAAAATTGAAGGAATTATGTGATAGTGATAGTAATTTCCTAAGAATTTGTGTGGAAAGTGGTGGTTGTTCTGGTTTCCAGTATAAATTTGACCTCGACAATAAATTGGCAGAGGATGATAGGTTAGTGAGGAAATCTTAATTCTTATGAATTATTTTTCATAAACAAACTGAATAAGAAAACAACTAACTCCTTTGTCTCTCACCACTCCTTTGTTTTCCATGGAGTTGTTGTTGTTGGATTATAGTAAAAGATTATCAGAGTGTAGTAACATTACTGCAAGAGAAACGAAAGCTGATATAGAACTATGTCTATCGGGACTATTAGTGTGGGCGAACATAACATATGTCATCTCATTGTGCAACAAACATTCTTCTGTACAATTAATTGCAAAAAATTGTACAGAAGAATGTTTAATAAATTGCAAAAAATTGCTTAGTGATTGATATAAAACCATCTTTAGTTTATTGCTTTTCTAATAAAACTGTTTTTCTTTTCCGTCTGGTGAAGGAGTAAGAATACAGTTCTTCACCACTTATGTTACCCGTGGATGTTGTAAAAGATGACTATAACATACATTAAGCAAACATCACCTATGTAAAGAGAAGGAAAACTTGAAATAAAATATAAAAGTACTATAATAATTCACAAATGTGTCTATGTTAGATATTGACTTTGAAATCATCCGCCCGATGGGCTCTAAACCGGTTTCTTTCTTTTCAACTCATGCATGCCCCACTGCTAAGCTTGAGCCTCCTTCAAATAAGAGAGAAATTGACTGACTATACCACCCTGGTCAAACGTGTTTGCATAGCTGTTTGTTTCAGTTTTTTCTTTTATGGAAAAATATGCATATTATGTCCCGTTTCTGTCTTTTATGATACCCACGGGGCAAGAGAGGGGATAGTGAATTGCATTCTTACTCTGTCACTGCATGGAATAAATAAATATATAAAATATATGTTTTGAAATATATTTTGGCCATAGGTTACCCAAAAGTGAGTAAAAATTTAAAAAAATGTCTAAGTGCACACATATCTCTCACCTTTACAACTTTTGCTAAATCAACAATCTGTAACAATATTCCTTGTGAGATGTAAATAAATAAATTATTATTAATTATATGCAAATTGTAAATAACTTTTATTTGTAACATGACTGCTTAGGCAAACAGTGTAGGAGTGTGAATAGGCAGAGGCCAATTTTCAATCTGAGATTTTTAATAATTTTATTTTCTTTTATATAGTATCAGATCATCAACTAAACTTTATAAAATTTACTATGATATATATACCAGCTTACTATACCAGATGCCAAAGAGATCTTAGAGTGGTAGTGTCTGTATGTATTGATATACAGAGTTTCCTTCAACCATTTTATTTACTTTAATAATTGTTATCATTTACTCCTGCAAGAAAAGAATCAATGATGTTATGTTATATGTTGTTATATGGATTGATTTAGGTATTAACTAAAATTGAGGGGTTGTTGGTGAGAATGGGCATAATTCAATAGAAAACTAAATGTCAATAAAGTTTTAATGGTTACATATTTCAGAATTTTTGAAAAAGATGGTGCCAAAGTGGTTATAGATGAGACGTCACTAGAATATGTACGAGGATCTACAGTGGACTATCATACAGAATTGATAAGATCCGCATTTAGAATAGTGCAAAATCCTAATGCTGAATTGGGTTGTTCCTGTGGTGCAAGCTTTTCTATAAAGATTGATTAGTATTGCTTTAATTTTATTTCTAGTTGCTCTAAGTAGGTAGGTAGGTATACAATTTTTAAGTGTATCTATCAAACATTTGTTAATTGTTATTGTTATGTTAAAGTTATAGATACATATATATTAAATTATTTGAGTATGTTATGTTTATCCTTGTTTATCTTGATAGAATAAGAATACAATTTACTACCCCTTATTTGCTCATGGATACCATGACTAACAGCACAAGCCTGTAAGCTGCATCAGCACAAGAAAAGTAAGAACCCATAAGTGGACACAGTTAATCCAAAAGTTAACTTCGTTAATTGTTAGTTCGTCAATTAAAATGTTAACTTTGATAATTGTTGAAGCGTTAAATTTGCGAAGTATTACGACGTCTGCCGTGACGTCACTGTTCCTTGGGCAGTTCGGTTGGAGAGGTCTCGGTGCGGTGTTCGAACCGTCGAGGCTTTCCGGCCGGTACTGATGGAGTGACTGGTTCGGCGGCACGGGGTGCTTTCCTTCCGACCAATGCAGGCATTGACGGAGCATGGTAGCTTTGCCAAGTACTTGTATACGGTCGTGAGGAAGGAGAGCACATCGTCGTGCCACCATTGCGATTGCGACGAGGACACGGCACAGTACAGTACACTCACGAGTTGTGTGCCGCATGGGCAGAGCAGCGCCTTGAACTCGTCGCAATCAACGGTCCGACCTGAAGTTGCCGACTATCGCTACTCGCTAGGGCGATGCTCGACGGCGCACAGTGGGTCGAAAGCAAGATTTTAGTGACTTAGGGACCAACTTTGGTTTTTTATTTTTTTCTTTGTGCGGATGGATAGAGCTCGTTAACGTCAATAATAATTGCCCTTAGAAGATTTTTCCTAAACTTGATAGTTTGGGCAGAAAAAAATATTTTGATTTTTTTTGTATGGAGCTGATCAGATAAAGTTAAATTTCTGCTAAGTATCGTTAGATCCCGCTTTTAAACCTTTTGTTCCTTAAACCTTGTCTAGTCTACTATCTACTATATGCTACTACTATATGCTATGAACATGTGCATAAAGTTGCAATTCTCCGAAATAATTGGATCAAAAAAATGAAAAAATATATTAATATAAAAAGCTTTATTTTTATTTTCTTAAGTTATTTTAAGTTAAATTTAATATGGATTAGTAAGTGTAAGCACGTAATAATACGCATAATTACTTAACAACTAATAACAATACATTTAAAAGGTACCTAATTAGCTTTTAAAAATGTGTAAATATTTATCTATAAATGTCTAATTGTCCATTTAATGACTGTAATTAGATTATAAAATGTTATTTTAAATTAGATTTAATACTGAATAGTAAGTACAGGTACATAATAATAATACAAATATATAATTAATAATAATAATAATCGGGCTCCTGCCGGGTCACCCGAAGATACTACAGCCAACTACACTGACACTGTTAGCTTAAACTCTAATCAATCAATAGCTGAACCATTTAGTCCTTCAACATCATCATATGCACCATCACCAACAACTTCCATGGAGCTAAATTCACATGGAACGCTTAGCCCAGCCTTAACTGCTGCGCAGGGGGTGAATACCTTTTTACCTGCGTCCACTAAGGCCGGTAAACCTAGGGTACGCATGCGTTGGAGTCAAGAAACTTAACATTTTTATTATGCGTGTCTACTTTTATGTAACGAAATTGGAGACAGTACACAGTACCGAAAACAATTGCACGAAGCCTTTTCACATCAATATCCAGATATAAAAGTTACCGAGCAACGCGTTGCTGATCAAAGAAGAACTGTCATAAGGAATAAGCTCTTATCTACAAATACATTAGAACAAATAAAAGAAGAAGTCCGAATACAGATACAAGAGTACGAAAATATAAATCATAGTAACAACTTAAACATATTCACACAAAACTCAACACTCGAAGAAGACAGATTTCATACACAATCTAAAAATACACAAACGTCACACACGGCCACTCAAACAGAATCTCAGCTATTTTTGCTAGAAAATGAAGTATGTGGAAATGAAGTATGTAGTGTGGCGTAATGAGTGGATAATCCTTTACCAGCGCGTAGGGGACCTCATGACTGTTCAAATAAATAAAAATTGATTCAGTAAAAGTATCATATTTTTCGAGTTATTGGCCATTTTAATTTTTTTGGAAAATTGACACCTTCGGTCACATTTTCTTATGCCATTGTCACAAATCATAAAATATTTCCAGTTTATTTTTTGCATATTACTCATGGATACACGTGCTATCAAAGGTAATTTACAATTTTTGTGACGTAGGTGTTGTTTACCGTAGAAAAAAAACCTATAATTTTTTTTATTTTATTTTTTTCTTCCTCAACTTTGACCTTTTGTGGCGTAAATAAAATGTACTGGCACGTGAGTGCCAAGTTGATAAATAATTAGTCCATCTTATTGGAATTCTAAGAAAATATAGAATGTGGCATTAATGACTTTTAAAATCAATGAATATTCCTACTAGGAAAGATCAAAAGTTGTTTTATCCAAAAGATTAATTGGGATAACTTAATGGGAAATCTAATGAAGCTCATTAAAAAGACACAATGAATAAAAAATTGTTTGTATTGATTGCAAAATTTATTACTATTATAGCAAATGTTCAAAATGACCACCATTGGCTCTGATACATGCCCTACATCTTCTGATAAAGGATCTTTTTATTTTTCTTATAAAACCTGTTCCACTGATTTCTTGAGCAGCAGTTTGAATTTTTAGCCGAAGCTGTTCTACTGATGTAATAGGCTCCTTATAAACTTTGCCCTTAAGGCACCCTCAGTAGAAAAAGTCCAGTGGATTAAGGTCCGGGCTACGAGGAGGCCAAAGAATTGGTCCCAGGCGACCGATCCACCGGTTGGGATACCGTTCATTGAGGTAATCTCTAACATTGCGTGCATAATGTGCAGGGCAACCATCATGCTGCAGCCACATTCCTCTTATTTGTTCCAATGGAATATCTTCCAACAATGTATAAAGGTCATTTCTTTAAAAAAATCAGGTATGTTTCACCCGTCAGCGTGTCTGGTAGCTCGAATGGGTCGATGATTTGTCGGTTTAGGATCCCAGTCCACAGGTTTATTTTAAATTGATACTGAGATCTTTCTGATCGGATTAACCGTGGGTTTGTAATTTGCCAGCTGTGCAGGTTGTGCATGTTAAAATACCCATCTTTATTACATGTTGACTCGTCGCTCCACAGAATTTTATCGAAGAAGTCAGGGTTACTGTTTATCTCCCTTAGCATTCTTTCGCAAAATGCTACGCGCAATGAATGGTCTCGTGGCAATAAGCTCTGTACCCGTTGATAGTGGTAGGGATGCAGATTTTCTTTCTTTAATATTCTGTGTACAGTCCTTGTCGATATTCCTGTACGTTGCGAAATAACTCGTACTGAGTTTGTTGGATCAGCTTCAATCTCATTTAGAACCACTTCTTCGTGATGTATTGTTGGTCTTCCGGAGCTTGTACCACCGATGCCAGTTTCAGGAATTCGACCTTCTACGTACGCATTATGCACTCTAATAAATACCCGATAGTCCGGATGCCGGGCGTTAGGAAATCTTTCCCGATATAATTCTGCTGCTTGAATAGCATTACCGCCACACTCTCCGTAAATAAAATGCATTTGAGTATACTCAAATGCAGTGTACGTTACACGGTGAGACATTGCGATTTACGCACGTATCCAATCCAAACCACTAAGCAAAATCAAGTCCAAAATCACAGTCAACTTTTGTTTGTATCACCAGGTAAGCAAGTCCAAATCACTAAGCAAATTCAAGTCCAGAGTTAGAGCACAAAATCGCAAATAACAAGTAGCCGAAAGTAGTAAAAATGTTGTTGCACAGATGTAGTATGATGACAGACTGGCGTCACTCAGAGAAAAACGAGCAATTCACAAAGCAGGTATAAAATATCATAAGCTAACCCAGATGGATATCTCTTTTATTTGTACTATGGAAGAAAGGTATAGACTAACGACGATTTGCAGAAAGAGATAAAAAATGGCACTGAGACGCCAGCCCAGGTACCTGTAGTTACGGTACCATGTAGATTCTAAGAATTATTCATTGTTAGTATCATGGGTTCTGAATCAAGTAGGTCGTTATGACAATTGAAATAATAATTCTTTAAAAGTAATCACAGTGCATCAGTGTGTTATACTATTTTAGAATTTTAATAAGATGGACTAATTATTTATCAACTTGTCACTCACGTCCCAGTACATTTTTTTTACACCACAAGAGTTCAAAGTTGTAGAAGAAAAAATTAAATGAAAAAAAAAAAATAATAGTTTTTTTTTCTGCGGTAAACAACAGCTACGTCACAAATATTGTAAATTACCTTTGATAGCACGTGTATCCATGAGTAATATGCAAAAAATAAACTGGAAATATTTTATGATTTGTGACAATGACATAAGAAAATGTGACCGAGGGTGTCAATTTTCCAAAAAAATTAAAATGGCCAATTACTCGAAAAATATGATACTTTTACTAAATACAATTTGTATTTATTTGAACTGTCATGAGGTCCCCTACACGCTGGTAAAGGATTATCCACTCATTACGCCACATCCTGTATATATACATAATTATAAGGACATTATATCAGTTGTGATGATTCTGCCAACTCGTTTAGAAGATGCAGACGAACGCTCTTCTTAAATGTTTGACGGCTGGTGGCCATCCTTATACTGAGAGGTAGCCAATTCCAGAGGAGAACTGCCTGGACAAGGAAAGAAGAATGCACACTATCAGAATGATGAGATGGACAAAGTAGGAGCACGTTGTTGGAGGACCGAAGGTTTCTGTCGTGGTTAGTAGAGAGGTATTGAAAGAACAAGACAAGTAATTAGGAGAGTTGAGGATAGAATATAGGAAAGAAAGGTCACGCAAACTACGGCGTTGGCGAATAGTTAGAAAATTTAATTGAGAACGATAAGCAGAGATATGGTCATACTTGCGAAGATTATATATGAATCGAATGCAGTTATTGAGAAGACGGTCTAGTTTATTAAGAAGATCTGCATTCAGGTCAAAATAACACACATCACCATAGTCAATTAGAGGAAAAATTAAAGTTTATGTCATGTCAAAATATGTCACGCAAAGAGGAAGCGGATCGCGCGCGGGAGGAACTCCTCTAAGTCCTCTACGATACAGGCGTCAAGGAACTTACGAGAGTGGCGTGGCGCGGAATTCAAACAAAGAAAATGACATCATCATTTCAGCTCATATGCCTCCCACTGTTAATATCCCCTCCATAATAGGAGGGGAATTGACCTACTATTCCATGCTGGTCAGATGTGTTGGAATAGGGTATGTTTCAAGTTTTCATTCTCTTGCACAGATGTTATATGTTTATTATATCGCTAAAGGAGCACCGTGCTGCGAGCGGATCGGGCCTCGGCCAGGGTACGTCCACCATACGCCGGCCGGGCCGGGCCAGTCATTCATGTTACACCGGACTGTTTGGGTGTATTATTTGCACGGCCGTGTCTGTGTTATGTGGTTTTTGTCAGCTTTCATCTGTCGATAGACTTGACGTTTAAAAGTAAATATGCAATTTTCAGAATTTGAATTGGCAGCTATTGCAATTGCCATCGCTAATGAAGTATTGGAAAAACAAAGCGAAACTGCTAACAGAAGATGGGGATACATCCGACCTGGAGAAAGCGAAAAGCAGAAGGAGAATTTGCTTTACTTTACAAAGAATTACTAAATTTAATTTTAATTAAATTTCTGTATTTGTTATCTAAATACTTAGGATGGCTCATGTCGTAAATCACTGGGTACTTGCGCACACATCCTAATAATTTCGCATCATTCATTTTGTTGTTGAGCTGCTCACCTCACTAAGATTTGACGTTGACTGCTCTGCGGGCGCCCGGGCGCATATGTTCATGTTATAACGTGTCGGGGCCGGACCGTGCCGGAGCCGGGCAACAATACTCACCGACATTTTAACGTCGTGCCCTGGCCGAGTCCCGGCGGCGCACGGCCGAGCCACGGTCAGGTATGAATCAATTCATACAAAAAGTATACCAAAATGTTTGACCGTGCCCCGGCCGGGGCATTTTCTGATCGCAACACGGTGTAGCGTGAATCATTCGTTAGTCGTCAATTCGACGGGAAAGATAGGGAGTGGTGATTAGTATTCTTACTTTGTCACCACATGGAGAGCATGTCAACAAACGACTAATGTAACGGACAAAGGTTACGGCAGTTCAACTTAACAGAAGTTAACAAGAGCGTTAATTTTTTTTAAGTTAACTTAAAAGTTAATCCGTTAAGCAGATTTTTAACTTCGTTAATTAACGACTAACGGATTAATGAGTTAATGCCCACCTTTATGAGAACCAAGCTTATAAAATTAAAAAATCTCTATCAACTCTGATTAAAGAGAAGAAAAGCATGATTTTAGTATGTATATTCATTTGTTCATTATATCTAAACTATCCTTACTAATATTATAAATGCGAAAGTAAGGATGTTTGTTTGTTTGTTTGTTACGCTTTCACGCTTAAACCACCGAACCGATTTCAAAAATTCTTTCACCAATGGAAAGTTATAATATCAGGGAGTAACATAGGCTATATTTTATCCCGATATTCCCACGGGAACGGGAACTACGCCGTGGGTAAGGCGACTGAAACCGAAGCGAAGCGAGGGCGGGTTGCTAGTTTATAATATTTTGACAAATTAGGCAGTAACTCTTCCCTTGTGTGCTAGTTACCCGCTTGTTACTTCACGCTTAATTCAATATCGTATCGTATAGAGGTGTAAGGAAATAAAGTAATATCGCTTAATACCTGTGTAAAACATACTTTAGTGACATATCCTTATATCACCGCAAGCTACATCATATAGTGCCATTTATGCATTCAGGTTATGTTCAGAATTGGACATAGGCCCCCACAGAAAAATTAATAAGAAGTATTAATATTTCTGTGTAGGCCCCCTTCCGAGATTAGATAATGCCTAACGTGAAAATACGTTCTATTTTCAACGGAACATTTTAGTTTTAGGGCTGCCTGTCCCATTGTTCCTAGAGCCAAAACAAAAAGTGTTGCAAGCAGATATTTCTATTTGTAGATTTTAAATTCATATTTTTACATATTTCTACATGAGGTATTCATTTGCCGTTTTTTTTTATTTTTTATTTTTCCTTTTTTTTTTGCAAAGATTCCTTTCTGACATAAAAGGTAATGTTCACGTTATGCAAGCATCCCGTTTTCAGTTAGTAATCGCTGTTGATTTTATAAGTTTGGCAGGCAGTGTCGTAGTGATTAGCGCAGAAGGGTTATATAAAAGTTGGCAAATAGATTTTTGCTATTATTGATCATTCAAACTAATCATTTCTTTAAATGGATATTGTGAAATTATGCAAATCCAACTGAAAGATGGACCTGCCATAACTTGATCGCGTGGAAATTGGAGCCTATGTAACATCTACGTATATCTACATAAATCCTGTTCTGTTCTGCCGATTCCGCCGGGCTGCAGCAAGGAGTCCTTCCCTTCTGACTTGTGATGGTCTAATTGGGACATGCTTCGGTAAGTACCTGTATACGGTCGCATAGAATGACACGGTTTCGTGCTACTCCTACTGTGGGACAAGTTGTAACATACGCTCGAGGTCTGTGTAGTTTGGGCAGAGCAGCGCGCCAGTGAACTCTTTGATGTCAAATTCTTGCTGTCGGCCGTCGCATTAAGTGTTGTTGTTGAGACGTGGCCGTCGCCTTCTGTGAGCTAATTGTTTTATGGATTTAGGTGACGGAGTGGATCATGGAGGATAACACCTACGTCAATTTGCGTTACTGCTTACATTTGGGGCAGCGCAAGTACAAATAACTGATGATATCCTAGTCCAGGCAGTGTATGTTCGAACCGAGGAATGGTCCGCCACCTGACGACGTGAAGAGCATAAAGCCGGCGCTTTGTTGCTAAGACATAGATGGAGAGAGTTACTCCGAATGGTTGGGCCGTCTGGCGGGCCACCGAAGTCGGGGAAGCATCGTTGGCTCGCGCATTAAGCGGGAGGTAATTATGTGGTGTTATAATGCCCCACGTTTTGCTTCCGTTGTCTAGTCGTTTGGTCAGAGTGGAACAAACCATAGCGGACCCAAAAGTTACCTACTACTCTTACTCCAGGAGAGATGGATATATTACAGTTATCTTACACAACAATGTTACTAATCTGTCCGGGTCCAGTAATCATTGCGAAAACTCACCGAATACCAAATCGTACCTACCATCAGTGCCAGTTTTATTCCTTTTTACCTTTCTCCAGGTGCAACCATCTACTTTTCTATCTTTTTTAATACCTCAATGCTGTAGACAACGTTCGCAGGAAAAAGTGAGAAGAAAACGTTTCCTTTATGAGTACTTCCTTCACGGGTAATAGTGCACTTGTAAAAGTCTAATGCACTTTACCATGACTCACCCCCCAAACACCTAGTGGTTAGGGCGGTAAACTACACCTCTACAAAAATTGTCGCAGTCCGAAGTTCCCGACTTTTACCTACTCATCGAGAATGACGATGACATTACCTCGGTCAGCAAAGAGCATATAAGGGCCGTGAGGCCATTACACGTAAATATCCGCGATACAATGTCCGCCGTTGGGGTTGGCGATAGTGCAGCGTAATAGTCAATAGTTCGGACGAGGGTACTCCCACTTTGCCTTCAGCGACGCTCCAAGCTGAGGTCCGTATAACGCAGAGCCAAGCTTTGGGCAATGACGCTTAATTTTTTTCGGTTTTGGGAGTCCTTAGCAATTTTCCATATTGCGGGCGATGCTGTTAAAACTATTTACGGCTAACAGTCAATCATATAACAAAAAAAAAATTGATGACGATGCTATTTAAAATCGTGGTAAAGTTTTATTACTAATCTACCTAGCCGGTAGTTATTTTAAAGACTAATTGAAGTTTAAAATCTAATTTAATAACTAATTCAAGTTTGCCTAAAACATGTGATCTGTAAATTATTTATTTTTCATAATTTTATTTTATTCAATATTTGATACATATTTGGTCTTTCTAAATGTAATCTATATTTATGCTAGTGTGACGAAGACACGTTGATGGCAGCATACGTTGTCGAGTTTAGCATATGGCAGAGTAGGATAAAGAGATCGGTTCACTCTTGACGTTGGAGTTCTCAGTTGATCTGTAAAATTAAAATATCCCATTATATCACGTGGTGACGAAGTAAGAAGACTATTCACCACCCCATCTTGGGTGGATGTTGTAAAAGATGACTAAGGGATAAAATATGCATGTGGCATCTATGCGAGTGAAGGAAAACTTGAAATGAAATCTAATATTGAGACGTCCAACCAACGGTGTAGTAGGTTAATTTCCCTCTTATGAAGGAGGCTCGAGCGCAACAATGGGACTTGTAGAAGCTGAAATGAGTGGATGAAAAATTGTTCTGACTAATTGCCTCATTGTTTTGGCAACTTAGCTTATACTCGTAACAACGGACTCCCAAAGTGTCGGTAAGAATTTGCAGGTTAATAATCTTTTATTAACCTGAAATGATGAAGTGAGCTACTAATCTTGGAGGCGAACTGAGTAGGTCCGATTTGAGACGGTTTTACTATTCGCTGACTGAAGTTAACGCGACCTGGTGCAGATCAACGATCACTTCGAGCCGCAACTCTGACCTTTAATTCTCCAGATCTAGGAGAGCAGACTTTGGACCGTGAATGAAAGAATTATGGCTATGTTAAGTTCTGGCCTGCTTAAGCTTGTTAAAGCATTGTTATAAACCAGTAAAGTCTCTATACGTAGGTCGTCATCATCATTCAGCCTTTCATCTACCAGTGTTGGACCTAGGCCTATCTCATATCATAGTACGGTTTTGTGCCGCTTGTATCCAACGACACCCAGCACTTTGTCCAAGTCGTAGTGACGTAGGTATACATAGTCAAATAAATACATACTGCTGAAACTCTGTATTATGAACGTAAGTATCACTGATGTTCTTCACATTATGCGGTGAATAGCGGTTGTAAAAACTCCAAATGCTTTTCATTAATTTGCTGTTGTATTGTTGAAGTGACAGTTCCTTATCTGAAATACACAAGTAGTATATAAGTAAATAATAGGTATTTACCTATGTAATTGCCGTTCTGCAGTAGGTACTGGCCATTTCAAATCAAAATAATTTTTGTTTAGCTAAGAATTCTAATGTCCTATTAATTTTATTTTAAAACATGGAATTCATTTTCCAAAAGTAGTCATTTGTTTATTGATTAGTGTTACGTTTTTATCGCATTTCAATCTTTTTCGTCATCATGGATACGTTAAAAATTCGAGTAATTATGGAATATGAGTATCGTCGTGGCAGCAACGCGGCACAAGCGGCACGCAACATCAATGACTTTTACGGAGCTAACACTACAAACCAACGCACCGCCTGTTATTGGTTTGCTCGCTTCCGTTCTGGAAATTTCGACCTGAAAAATGAACCTCGCGGTTGTCCGAAGACTTTGGTCGACAATGACGAATTAAAGGCGATTGTGGAAGCCGATGATACACAATCTACGGCTGAATTAGCAGCAGCTTTCGACGTTAGCGTCAAAACAATATTGGTCCATTTGCGTCAAATTGGCAAGGTAAGAAAGCTTGACAAATGGGTGCCCCACGAACTCAATGATCGCCAGCGTGAAGTACGCGTCGAGACATGCCTTGCATTGTGCTCAACAGACACACAAATGAAGGAATTTTGAAACGCATTGTTACTTGCGATGAAAAATGGATTCTGTTTGATAACCGCAAGCGCTCAGCAAGTTGGTTGGATCCTGGTTCAGCACCTAAACAATGGCCTTTTTTTTATGGGTGGACTATGGTAAGCGCACGCGCGGTCCAGTCCGTCCGGGGCGATGAAAGGACGGCGCGCGGGCCCATAACTCACCCGTACCCACGTCACCTCGTTGTTGTCCCGACCACCGGAGCAGATGTGACTTGTCGTCAGTGGTCGGCCTGACGGAATACCCTTTCGGGTAACCTCACCTCTCGACGTCCTGGGACGTCGGTCGCCGTCGCGCAGTTAGCCACCCTGCGGGTGACGAACGATTCCCCGGTCCGATTACCCGCGGCCTCGGCTAGAGCGGCATTAGGCGCAGATACTCGCGCCTGTGCCGCCCGAGTCACCGGCGGCGGAACGTGTCGCCAAATAGGAGCTCTACTCGCACACGATTCGCCGCCTCCTTCCGTGAGATTACGGCCTCACAGAAGGCGGCGACCGCATCCCAGTTCCTGACGCTGACGAGCATCTCCCTGGCGATGGGCGGCAGCGCCAGGTCGGCACCGATAATCCTGACGAGTTCACGGCGCTCCCCCTTCCATGCAGCACAGTCCTCGAGCGTGTGCTGCGCCGTGTCCTCGTCGCAACTGCAGTGGTGGCAGGACGGTGTGCTCTCCCTCCTGACAATCTTGTGCAGGTACTTCCCAAAACACCCGTGCCCCGTCAGGACCTGCACCAGTCGGAAGGAAAGCACCCCATGCGTCCGCTCCAACCACTCCATCAGCACCGGCCGGAGGGCATCGACGGTCCTGACACCGTACCGAGGACTCTCCAGCCGAACTGCCCAACAGGCAATGACTTCTCGGCGGGCGTCGACCCGCCAGGCGGTGATCTCTTTGATGGAGACTATACCACCGCGGGCGCGCGTTTCCGACGCCCGCCGATAAATGTCGGCGAGCATCTCCGCCTCCAGGTCCCACGGGGGAGTTCTGGCCAGGAGGCACGCTGCCTCCGTCGCCACCGTGCGGTAATCCCGTATGGCCCTGATCGCCATGACCCTCTGTGGTCGCCACAAGAGGGCCCTAAGACGGACGGTCAGGGACACCGCCCACACCGGTGCGCTATACAGGGCCATTGACCGGATTACCCCCGCGTACAGCTGTCGGCACGTAGCACTGGGTCCGCCCGCATTTGGCATCAACCACGAAAGGGCGGACGCCGCGCCGACAAGCTGGGGAACAAGTCGATGGAGATGCTCCCGGAACCAGAAATGCCCGTCGAGCACCAGGCCCAAGTATTTCATGTGGGCCTGGATGCTGATGGTGACCGACTTCACGGTGATCGAAGCGCCGGCGGGAGGCCCGGCGGTACGGAGGCCATGGAACAAAAGGGCCTCCGTCTTTTCCAGGGCTACCCTCAACACCAGCGCCTCGATCCGCATCACAATCTTCTCGGTGCCGAGAGTTGCCAGGCGTGCCGCCTCCCCTAGCGTCGCACCTCGGGCTGTGACGAGTGTGTCGTCGGCGTAGCAAATTACGCCCAGTCCGGGTGGGAGGCTTCCTCTCAACGCCCAGTCGTAGCCGATGTTCCACAGGGTCGGACACAGAACCGAACCCTGTGGGACACCTAAACAATGCCCTAAACGAAAACTTACCCCTAGAAAAGTGATGGTCATTGTTTGTTGGTCTAGCGAAGGTGTGATTCATCACAGCTTCTTACCAAACAGGGTGAGCATTACTGCAGATGTGTACTGTGAAGAACTGAACACAATGATCTAAGCTGGCACATCTCCAACCAGCATTGGTCAATCGCTCGTATCCGTTGCTCCTGCACGACAATGCGCGATCTCATACTGCACAGCAGACGGTCTCCAAGTTGCAAGAACTGGGGTTGGAAGCTCTCCGTCATCCGCCATACTCACCAGACCTTGCGCCTACAGACTACTTCTTTTTCCAGAATTTGGATAACTTCTTGGCGGGAAAGAAATTTAATACCCGAGAGGCAGTACAAAATGCCTTTGAAGAATTTGTTGCCTCCTGTCCTGCTGAGTTCTTTAAGAAGGGCATCAATAAACTGCCGCTGCGTTGGCAAAGATGCATTGATTGCATGGGTGATTACTTCCATTAATACAAATAAAAAATACATGAAATAAAATTGTTTAATTTTTTCATACATAACGGCAATTTCATAGGTAAAGACCTAATATACATCCATGGCTATATTAATTACGGGTAGGTAATTTTTCTCCCAATTATAGCAAGCCAATTGTGAGATACGCGTATAGTTGTGATAGTCACTTTAGTCTTAACACTATAGCTAATCGGTTAAAACTAGAGCTGTGCTGACTATTCGGTTACTATCGTTGTCGGCGACTATTCGGCAAAGTGCGCCAACTTAGCTTCTTACTTTTTATGTATTTGTCAATAAAATGTAAGTATATAGAAGGAATACTTGTAGTATTTGCAATTTTTCCTGACCACGACGAGAATTTATCATATGATACGGCTATACGTCACTTTTGGCACTGTCCAATGGCCAAAAAAACTCCCAATCTACCCAAGACTTTCTTTTTGATATGATTGAATTTTGATTAAACTCTGTCACTTTATGGAATATTAACAATATTGCAGCAACATAACCCATTGCATTCCCTGCCCATTAACATTAGGCCGACCACTAACACCGAATCCTTAAAGTTCGACGAAACAGTGCGGCTTGTGCGCGAATAAACTGTAGGTAAACCAATCGTCATGGAAATTTCCGAACATCCCCGAAACCGTGATCGACTGGGACGCCTAATCGCCTTAATCAGCCTTTTAGTCAGCCTCTTTACAGTCGACTAATCGGCTAGTCGGCCATAATTATAGTCGGTACATCTCTAGTTATAACATTTTTCGTGTACTTCTTGCTTACCCACGGTTGGCAAATTGACTAAGGGATATATGCGGCATATATCCCTTATTGTTAGCCGACTTTACAGATATCAATTTCCCTCCTATTCTGGAGGAGCCCCGAATCAAGCAGTGAGGCGTATACAAGACGAGATGATAATGACGAGTTCTCGAGAGAAACTTTAGCTCCTTTTCATCTCAAGGACGCTGGCGATTATTTAATCTCACCTCCATTTACGCTAATGGATTTTGACAGGCCAGAACCAACTAGAGCGGTGAGGTGGTATCATGCGTTCATTGCAACAAAATCTTAAATAATAATGTCTTGGGTGAACTTAAGGGATTGTTAAAGACACACATATTATAGCAGTCTTCAAATCATCATAGGTCTGTCCATTGTAGATACACGCACTTGAGGTTATTTATCATATGAACTCGCAGTTAGATTAAAGTTGTTAGTGCAATGTAGAGACTTCGAGTCTGACTTTTTCTCAGGGAGTGCTCTAAAGAACTGTCCATGGGCACAAGTCATATATGATTGCTTAAAGTTAGAAAAATATGAAAATCTGCGTGCTTTAGATATGTACGGAGAGTTTTAGCGTCGATACAGTTTGAGAACCTTTGTGCAGAGCTCTTACAATTGTAACAGAACTTTTTAAAATCGTTAACTAAGAAATTTATGATACATATGTACCTGTATTTAAACATCATAACGTTATTGATAAGTTCTTTAAGTCATCATCTTGCTACAGAAGCAAATAGGCTACAAAACTGTCAACACGCTATACCACATTTTGGATAAGCTTTACGATCATATCTCTGTCTGACGTCTTTCCAAGTTTGGGTTTGGTCACATCAATTGTTTA
The DNA here is from genome assembly GCA_032191425.1 of Lymantria dispar. Lineage (NCBI taxonomy): Eukaryota > Metazoa > Arthropoda > Insecta > Lepidoptera > Erebidae > Lymantria > Lymantria dispar. The sequence continues at coordinate 17,341,846 of CM063458.1, forward strand.
CCATGCGACAATTGCTGTACTTAGTACAGGTTGTTGCAGAGGTCCTACTTGGCGTTTACTCCTCTAACGACCTATGTTAGTGTTGATACTATTAACGGCGATTATCAGGCGGCAAAGCATGTCATATTTTAAGTAGGATGTACCTACTGTATATGTAATTTATAACACTTTAATAAATTTATGTATCTCTTTCTGTTCTCTCTAATACTTACACGTATTATTAAAGATCTTAAAAGATTCCTTTCCTTTGCTTGTCTTAGATCGTTTTAAACTGTGTTGGGCCTCTCGTATGCGGCTTGCAGAAAAGGTGGATGGTGGAATTGAAGCCATCGTTTCAAGTTGGCACACTGAAAAGGGTAGAAGACGTAATTAAAAAATCTTAAACTAGATAAGTTTACGTCAACTCGAAGGCGTCATTCGTTAGATATTTTTTTTAAGAAGATGGTTGGTCGTTTGAAAGTCGTTCAATGCTTATATCAGAAAGCATCTGCATATAAATAAAGTATCATCATTATTATCGTAGCCCACATACGTCCCACTGTTGGGCTCGGACCTCCTCCACAATGGGAGGGAATTTAACCTACTATAATAGTAGTAGTAGTAGTAGTCATATAGCTGGTCAGACATGTTGGTATAGGGTCTCATTTCGAATTTTCCTTCTCTTGCATATATGTTATGTGTATATTATATCCCTTAGTCGTCTTTTACGATATCCACGGGCAAGATAGGGAGTGGTGAATTGTGTTCTTACTCTGTCACCACACGGAAGATAAGGTAGTTAGCATTACATAGATCTAGCCGTAGCCAATCTAAGTACTGTGACTATTTTTTCCAATAAAACATTGTTTTGATAGGTATAAAATCATTATTTTAGCCACTGATACAAAAATAAATCGTTTTTAAATTCTTATCAGTATTATGAAATTATAGGAGTAAATTACACCTATTATTGTTCATAATCATCTAGACACCGAAGCGTACTATAGTGACACTTCAAAATGTTTAATTTATCATTGTTTCTTATCAATAAATAGCATAACGATAAAAATAGATCATAGATATTTAAAAAAGTTTTTTTATATGTTACCTTTGCATAAATTGAAGAATATTTTCTCGCGTGTGTTGTTGAAGGCTTCAATCTTGAGGCCGCTCTTTATTGAACCGTTGCACACGCCGTTCGTATTTGCTAGTGCAGCTGTGCCAAGGAGCACCATGAAATCACGTGTATAGACCGAAAGAGGAAAATAAGAGAGCTTGAGGAGCACCAGGACCCAACTGCTGCATAGGACGTCTACCAGACGAATGGCAGTATAAAATGATAGCCTCACATAACGTGACCCCTGACTTGAATAACATAGATAACGCCGGCGAATGTAATGTATGATATTTTTATTAATTTATAACTATATGCATATAACATACATATCGCATTTATATAAATGTTAGCGCCCAGTTACATCGTGTTTAGATTTTCGTTACATCAAATATACCTATATATAGTATATATTGTGACTCATTGCTAATATCCTTTTAAGTAGCTACATTATTTATAATAGTCGACAGTCTCCTGTCTTCAACCGCGAGCTGGTCCGTGCAGGAGATTACCACACTCTCATAGAAAATCATCGTCTGAGTAGTAGCAATTTGTTACTGCACTTCGTTCAGTGAGCGAGAGAACCGGCAGCTCAACTTTTTTAGGGTATTTGCATGTAGTGGGTTTCGGTGGTGGCCTGTGATCTCTGACTAATGGTGATACAGCCCACCCGTGTCCCAGATATTTAGAGCCATGTGTCTTCTTTACTAGATCTTCTGCTGACACACACCAGCAAGTAGTGCTCGAAGCCCCGCTGGAATCATCTGACTACAGCTTGCACCGAGCAAAGCCCCTGTTGTGAGGCCTAGCCGACTAGACTAGACTGGGCCTTGCAGAGTCTGGCAATATAAGTAAGCAGATTGGGATGGGCTTCGCGAATTTTATGCATCCTACCCATGGAAGCGGCTTTGCCTCGTCTCTGGGGACCTTGGCCTGCGTGCGGAGAACATTGCCAAAACAGTTATATATAACGGGGATGGAATTGTTCATCCCCAACGTTAAAATAACCGTCGGTGGCCGCAGCCGACCTTGGTTTAACAAAACCTACAGGATAGCCGCACATCAGAAGCAGTCCGCGTATTAATTAGGCCTGTAATAGGACCGAAAAATGCCACAGGTAAAGCGAAAATTTAATGTCACTTCTAGATCTAGTAAGAAAGCAATTACCAGAGCTTAAAAGGAGAGAACGGTTGGACGCATCGAATTACAAGTCAATTGCGATAGCATCTACCTACCTTGTCCATGGGTTTCGTAAGTCTAACGGATATGATATGCATATAACATTTATGATAAAAATTCGAAATCAAACCTTACATCAACACGTCTGACCAGCGCAGTATAGTAGGTTGATTTGATTCCTGTTGTTGAATAGGCTCGAGCGTAGCAGTAGGACGTAAATGACCTGAGATGAACGTGATAACAGCATTGCTTTCTGAGATAATGCAGAAAACTAGAAACCACGCTTATGCAGTACCCAGAAGATCACCAGTATCAGCGTACGGCTTTCTTCATATTAGATCGGCTGGTAATCTTTCTTTGTGTACCTCACACACCGTTGGACAGGCGGATAGGAGGTCTATGAGGGCAAGGGTGAGGTGCTGGCTTTCAGTCTAGATATCATAAAGAGATCTGTCAAAAGGTAAGGTCTGGCAAAGGGAGCTATCATTATACGGAACCCCGAGAGACATTTTAATTAAATCGCCATCTTTCTGAATAGCTCCTGTACTGATGGAGTAACTCTCCAAATTACCCTGAGCATTGAGATCCTCGACGTCGAAATATCGAGCAAAGGCCAGTTTGGAGTCATTTAGAGGACAAAATCAAATTGGCAAGCAGAAACCTGGGCATCCTGAACAGAACTAGGCGGTACTGCATATCGAGAAAGCGTCTTATGCCTACACAAAGCACAAGCTCATGCACGGGGAGTACTACTCACATCTCTGGGCAGGGGCGCTTAAATATCAGCTGGACCTGCTTGACTCCTGCAATGACGTGCTGTTCAAATCGTCGTTGATTCCAATCTGACGAATAAATTGAAGTCACTGGAGCGGCGGATAGTCTCCTTGGGGCACTCTGTGTACCGGCTCATGCTTCGAGGAATTGTTTGACTTGATACCGCCGTCACCGTTTTACCATCGTAGCACTGGACACCGTAGTGGGGTTCATACATTTCATCTGACAACGTTATGGTCGTCAACTGTACGTTTCCAGCGATTATTTCTTCCAAGTACGTGCAGGCTCTGGAATGAAATACCTGCTCCTGTATTTCCCGAGCGCTACAATATCTTCATTTAGATTAGAGATTTAAGAAGATCATTTTCTTCACGGTAGGCAATAGTTTAGCTGTCCCCCTCGTATTACAAAGGTCCATGTGCGGTAGTAACACTTACCAGCATATGTATTGTTGTCGTTTGCAACCAACAAGAAAATAAGCTAGACTTATGTATTTTCTTCAACCCTTTAGGGGCTAAACGTTCACTGCTCGACATAGGCCTCTCCACAACAATGTACTCGGAACGGTTCTGTGCTACTCGCACACAACAGTACCCTGCGACAATTTAAGATGTCGATGTTGATAGTCACTTACGTACAGACGTAGGACAACTCGCCCTACGTTGTCAACCGATTCGTGATTGCTACCCGAGAACGTTTCGTTACCAAACAACAAAGAAATAAACCGACAAAGAAAGGAAAGAATTCTGTGCCCATCGAAAGTTTGTATTGGAAAAGAATTACCGTTGTCATGTCTACGTTAAAAACTACACATAACGAGTCCCACATAAAGAAGACTGCTAATCTGTTACTAAGGACGAATGTTAACCACGTATTTATGTGGGTGAGCGTAACACATAACTGAGTTAAGATTAATGATCACTGTATCCCCTAATTTATTGCTACCTTGTCATCTAATAAATATCCAGGCATTCGCCTTTACAACATCAATAACCAAAATTTCTGCTTTATATATTTTATTGGTGATATAGGTGAATTCTACTGCATGACACCAAGTGGTATGACGATGGAAAGGAAACGCTGGTAATCAGTCGAACAGCTCCTTGAAGTACTCCGCCTGAAGAGCACACCGTGTGGTAACTGAGTAAGAATATAATTCCCATCCCCCTCTCTTGCCTCTGGGGGTCGTAAATACGATAAGGGATATAATATGCAGATAGCATCTATGCAAAAGAGAGAACTCTGAATAAAACCTGATACTAAACCGTGATCAGCGTGGTATATAGGTAACTTCCCTCCCATTATGAGGTAGGCGCCAGCCCAGTTGTGGGAGATATATGAGCTGAGATGAGGATGAGGCGAGCACACAGATAGACCTGAAAACTCGCCAACGTTCCAACGCCTTCGATTCGTCGATAAAATTGAGATCATCGACAATTCGCACAGCATGTCAAGTGGGTCAAACTGATTTACGAGCGCCCTCGTTCAGAGATATGAGCAGTTCACCACGTTTGAACGAACAATGCCTTGTAGAAGATAAGGCCTTGTCTCGGTGTGAAGTACCGCTTGGTTTTAATTATTTTTATTTCATACTTGCACGATCACGGCTCATATATTTTTATTTACCATGACATACCTACATACTCGGTATATAATTATTTAATGTGTAATTATCAATACCCATATCATTGTTACTAATGTGGAAAGTTTTATTGATAATAAGAATAAATTTTGCATTTGTTTATATAACAAATCTTGGCAATGTTTTAGTGTACCTATTGATAAATGTGTAACAGTATATTCTGGTAAAAATACGTCATTTTTGTTTACTTGAGTACATGACGTAGTATTAAAATGACAATAACGCTTACCTATAATCGCCATCTCTCTCGCTGTACGAGTAGATACAAACACGTAAATAAAACAACATGCAGACATTTGTTGAATGGGTATTCTAATTTTTTACATATGTATATTGCTTTTAATGACAAGCACCCCAACTGATAGTGAATGGTAATTGTTCCTCATAGATTTAAGCAATACAAGGGGTAAAAACCAATCGCTGTCTAACATACATACCTACTGTGAGATTGGATTGAATGGCAGATGGACGTGATGAAAGGTGGAAGGGGTTTTAGAGTTCTGATTTTGGCGGCCCATTCAATCGTTGGAAAGGTGTAATATTGTGTCCAGACACCCGCGGCCTCGGCTAGGGCAGCATAGGTACTCGCGCCTGCGCCGCCTCAGTCCCCGGAGGTGGACCGCGTCGTCGTGTAAGCGTTACTATCGCGCGCGCTCCGCCGCCTCCTTCCGCGAGACGACTGCCTCGCAGAAGGCGGCGACCGCGTCCTAGTTCCTGATGCTGCCGAGCATCTCCCTAGCAATGGTCGGCATCGATGCTTGCGACGAGTTCACGGCGCTGCTCAGCCCACGCGGCACATACCTCGAGCGTGTGCTGCGCACGTAAAAGTTGACTGAGGGATTAAATATGCATATAACAACTATGTAAAAGAAGGAAAACTTGAAATACGCGGGTAAAACGACTAAAACCGAAGCGAGGGCAGATTGCTAGTTTTAAAATAAAATAAAACCAATATCCGCTATAAATATTTTATTCAATATTTTTTACATCACGGTATTCTTAATGTCTACGTAGTGTTGTATAAATGATTTAATTTCAATTCTAATACTGAACATTAAATAAATTTAAATAACAAATATAACATTTACAATTTATTGATTAATTAATACAAAATGATATATCAATACTACGTAAACTATAAAAACTAAATGAAATCGCAATTAAATAGTCTTGACATAATCAGTTTCTCATTGAAGATTCTTAATTTAACAAATCTTAAGGATATAATGATATAACGTCTACATAAAATGAAATAACGAGTAAATCAGAATAAAAGAAACAGATTGTATAGTGCAGAAGTGAAACATTAAGTATGTTAAGTGCCGACAAAATGGAGTGTTACGTCTGTTAAAATGTCACCACCTTGGGATTGCTGAATGCATCGTATATAATATCATAAAATAAATGCTGAAATTCATTATTGAGTATAATAAAAATGATTCCCTTTGGCAGTTAATCATGATAAATTTATTAATTAATTCTGTTACTTTGTACACAAATATGAAAAGTGTTGGAACAGCAATTACGTTTGCGCAAATTGTATGCAGTTAATTAACATTATATTTTACGTTGTGCGACCTGTGACTTTATTGTCATAAAGGCATACCTGTGTCAAAAATCAGGTTTTAAATTTTAAATAATAATTAGGCAAAACAATTGCGTTCATACGAATGCTACTAGTTCATTTGACATCAATATTATGTTCAAGTTCTGACAATACTGAAATCCTCAGTCAGCAACCATTTTTAGATGTTTACCTGTAAGTAAAGAATGGATGTAAATTATTTCTTTTGGCGCTTTAGGTAAAATGAAATTTTTTACGATGTGAGCGTACATCGTCACGAAAATCCTATACCCTAAAGTTAGCTAGTCATCATTTTTAAGGTTTCGTACCCAAAGGCTAAAAATGGGACCCTATTACTAAGACTTCACTGTCTGTCCGCCCGTCTGTCTGTCACCAGGCTGTATCTCAAGAACCGCGATAGCTAGACAGATGAAATTTTTCAAATCATGTTTTTCTCTTGCCGCTATAAGAACAAATACTAAAAACAAAATAAAATAAATATTTAATTAGGCTCCCATACAACAAACGCAAATTCGCTCGCGCCCACACAACAAACGCGATTTTTTTGCCCTTTTTATAGATAATGGTATGGAACCCTTCGTGCGCAACTCCGACTCGCACTTAGGCGGTTTTTACGATGCGCGCGCACACCGTCACAAATGTCAACTAGATAATGCGTTATAATAAAACTTTCAATGTATGAAATACTTTTTTTTCTATTACTATAGTCCATAAAATATAGGATGATCTCTACAGTTGTCCCTAGTGCTGTCACGCTTACGACAAAGTCCGTAGTTTCTTATCGATAAAACTCTTTATTTTTATAATTGTGATTTTCTATTATAATTAAAATACAATTAATGAAAATCGTATTGAATTTATTTCAAACAAAAACTGTTTTTTGACTGTTTTAATTATTCAAAAGGAGTACAATCAAGGTCTAGGTCACTATTATCGTCATCACTGGACCGTTCCTGCTAGAACATTTATCATTTTTTGCCAAATAGCGACAGTCGTTAGATCAATTGATCAATTACGACTATTTTATAAATAAATATAAATAATTATGTCTAGTTTATTGACAATAATGCGTACATAATATTATCATTTACTCTGAGATGAAAAGTAATTTTTTATGTTTAATTAATTCAATTTATGTATTTTATAATGTAACTGTCTGTTTTAATTGTAAAAAATATGTCGAAAGTTTTATATAGGTACTGTATTGGGTTTATTTCTTTTATGAATAATTTAATAAAGATCGGTTATCGATTTACGTATATCGACTATCTCATCTCTTTTTTATTTTCAATCCAGTATGACCTTGTACGCGCGTAAGCATCATTTATATATAAAATGTTTACTAGGTGTTTCAGTACTTACGAGGTATATTTTAGGCATGAAAAGAATGAAAATATATTTTATACAAAATGAAATTGTAAACATGTCGCTCGTTCAAACTTTCTTCGTTGGTTTCGTTGACATCTGTCACAGAGATCGAGCTATATTTTATGGACTGTCGTTTTTGTGTCGTTTTTTCAACAAACGCAGGATAACACGAAGGATACATTTTAGAAAGATATCTTGTTACGCCCAAGAAGTATAACGTCTTACGTGAGTACGTATAAGTACACAAACATTTTAATTTTCAAGAAAAGCAGATATCTTTATTTTTCTCCACCATTTCATCATCATTCTGCTCTTATCTCAATTAATTGGATGTTGACGTAATATGTATTTCATAGTTGCAAAAAGTTTTATGACTAGCCGACAATCAGACGACATTACATGCTGGCCCACGTTGATGTTAATCACCCTTTACGACACCCTGGAGCAATGTATGGGTTGGTAGTATTCGTAGCCGCCACATAGCAATCCCATTATTTCTCTACTATTTATAACAATTATTTAATTTATCTGTCATTATTATATTTTCTCTGGGAGTCATAAGAGCCAAGTAAGGTATCATTGTCGTCAGGAAAACAGAAATTTGTGACCGTAACCCACCTTCTATGCGAGGTTGTTATGACATTATGAGACAAGAATGGATGGAGATAAATTAATACTTACGTATGTTATGGTGTTTAATACACTCTAATGGTAGGTGGTACAGTGCTGCATTCTTGCGCATCCAGTGTGTTATCAATGACTGGTCTATATGACAATTCGGTCTTGCCGGTTTCGGGGTCTGTTTTCGCCAAGGTGTGCTTCCTCCAATGTTTCTCCATGGGAAGTTTAGTCTGTCGAAAAAATTCACTAAGTAATAAGAACTAATCTTTTTTTATTATTTTTATTGATGAATTAAGAGTCTAATATTTCACCACTCTACTTTTCCCTGGGAGGGGTAAAATCAGTTCAGGGATCACCGGTAAATGGAAACGCCAACCCGCCGCTATGCGTGGCGAACATATCATGGTCCTCCCTGAAGAATACTTAGATTCAATACGTTTAGGCTGATTTATATTTTAAACAATATTAGGCATATTGCGTAATTTTTTATACCATAGATATTCCATATACTAAGCCGTTCATCAAGGTATCGTTGATATAGACGTTGTATTTTTTTATTGTACACCTAAGTTCTATAGGGGATAATCACATATAAAAAATCTATATTAGTTAATTATAAAAATCAGATATATTATTATAAGAGAAAAGCCTATAATAAACCACAACTTCTAATCAATTGAATATATTTTCACCCGATGATATCTTATAAGACTATGTTTTCGAGCACAAAATTTACGTGAAAATTAGCCCTTTCAAGATTATTATCATCTCTCAACATAAGTAGTAGGTCCCTAGCCGAGGCCGCGGGTGACTTGACCGGGGAATTAGTCCGTCACCCGCCGAGTGGCCGACCGCGTGAGGAAAGACCGACGTCCTCGAGGGGGGCAACGACGAAAGCGACGTGTCACGGGTGGGTTACGGGTGTGCGTGCTTACACCCCTCTGTCGCCCCAGACGGAGTGGAGCGAGGGGCGCGCCGACCGTAACCCACCCTCCAAAAAAAAAGGGGGGTAGTAGGTAGTAATTATTAAAAATTCTAGGGACCACAGTTGACAGTTTTCGGTCTGGAGCCATAAATTGGCCAGCTCGGGGCTAACACTACAGTTTCGCAATAATAGTACATAATTAGCTATTGCGATGTGTTCCATGAGTGCAACTGCTGAACGCCTAAGCCCTTCATTGTCTGTTCTAATTTCTTTTTCTCCAATCCTATACCCTTCCATGTTACAATAGGCAGTGACTTGGTTATACACTTGGTACTGCTGAAGTTTATGAGCACCTTTTAATACTTACCATCTCTCTGTTCATATATTTTTTTTTTATTGCAAACGGTGGGAAAAGAGGAAACAGTTAACCTGATGGTAAGTGATCCTATCGCTCATGGACCTTTGCTAAGCCGCTGCCTACTGTGACGAGAGTGAAGGGAGTGTGAATGCGTGCAATGAGGTTTGGTGATACTAAAGTCATCACCAAAACCCACCACAAGCAAACACCCTCAGAAAGTTGGGGTTCCGGCTCTCTCGCTCACCGAACGAAGCGCAATAACAAATTGTTACTATTAACTGTGACCATAACTGGCACAATTCTAAGATCCGAATCGGAAATTTCTTACCCACAATATCCCTACTTATAACATCAACTGTTAACATGGCTGCCGAGAGTGGCGATTAATGTATTACCAAATTTAAAAGCATTTGTTCAATAGTGAACGTCGAATAGCTGATACATAAAAATTTGTAGATCACCTGTCCTTCCAAAGGTTTGGTGTAGTCATACTCATCGCACCTAGCTTTGAAGTCCTCACGCGCATGCGCGCCGCGACTCTCCTCCCTAGCGAGAGCTCCCTCAACAATCTGCACCGCGTTGATGAGTAAGTTCTGCAACTCCAGTGTTTCGACCAGATCGCTGTTCCAAATCAAAGATCTATCCGATACTTTGACGTCTGGTAATTGCTTGTAGATGCCATGAATTTCCTCCTTAACTGTAAGCAAATGATTCTTTTTTAATATACTTTAACACTCGACGAGTGTAATAAGTTTGATAGGTCTGTGACCTATCAAACTTATTACAGTCGTCGAGTGTTTGTCTCTGGTATCGTAGCTTCTAAACGAATGGACCGATAATGATGTGTTTTCTTGTTTGAAAGCGGACGTGATGGAGATGATTTGTAGCTACAATTTATGAAACTGTTCAGGCGTTTCAGTCATCAGCTTTTTGTGAGCTGCCGTAAGGATCTTAGACGCATAAAAGGTTTACCCTCAAACATATGTAACCTAACATTTAATAATAATTATTATTTATTTCAGGTTTCTAAATTCTACCTTATTATTCAGTTGTCATAAAATGCTAAAAATACATTATAAAAGAGTCATAATATAAAATTATGAAAATATATACTTATGTTTCAAAGGTGCCAAAAATGTACAAAAAAGAGAAAAACATTCATATATTACCACTGCGTCTTTTTGTTTTGATACAATTGAACAGAAATTCATCGCTTAAATAATGGGCCCCTTATATCCTCAAAGACAGCTACAAGTTTTGAAAAACAAGCTATTCCGATGGTGAAACTTAAAGGCAGAAAACAAAATCCTGGATTGTCCATCAAGTTTCGACTAATTAGATTACTTTTAACTAGCTCTGTTCATTTCTCCTGATAAAGAGGACGTAATGCTTGCTTTGTAGATCTTTCGTTCGTGTAGGGTGTTACTTAAAATATTTCATAACTTTTTTCTTATTGTAAATTAACAAATCGCTGGTTTGCGAAAATAGCGAGGCAAATAAAAATTGCTTATTTTAGAGAAGGGCAATCTTTTTTTATAAATGTTTTAGTGCATACCATAATATTTAAATGATTGAATTACTGAGGGTGTGATTGTACTGATTAAAGGAAAATTCATTATCTGTTCACGATCAAATATCAAGGATTTTGGATATCTAGGCTCTTTTGGCATACAATATTCAATTTGACCTAATTTTGAATTACATCGATATTCCCGCAAACCAGCGAAATATTGAGGATAAAATAATGATCATTAACCTTCTTCGAGTGTATTCTTTTGTCTGAACACGGCAGCTTTAGCTTGCATGCACTTCTGCATGCGCAAGCGCAAGTCCGCGGTGGGGATGTTGCCGTCTGCATATCTGACACGATCCAGATTCGCGATACTCTCTTGGCCAGTCGACTGCAAGTATAATTAATAATTTAAATAGGAAACAATTAGAACACCGTGCGATTACTTCAAACCATTATTAGAGGACTTATTGTCCTCTACGAAAAATAAGTATTCGTTTTTTGGCGGCCTATATTTCGAGTAATGAAACGAGGCCGGACATCCCAACAGGCACTGGTATGTATGTATATAATATAAATTTCCGTGTGGTGATGCAGTAAGAACACAATGTCGTGGTGTCGTTAAAGACGGCTATGGAATCGTAATATGCATCTAACATCTATGCAAGAGAAAGCAAAATCGGAATAAAACCCTGTACCAACCCGTCTGAGCAGCGTGGTATAGTAGCTTCATTTCCCTCCCATTATGAAGGACGCTTGCGTCCAGCAGTGGGACGTATATGAGCTGTGATGATGATGAGATATATATATATATATATATTAGGGCCCGCCGGTGTATATATATATGTATATACATACTAGCTGACGCAACAGACGTTGTTCTGTTCAAATAAAATAAAAGCAGCGCCACCTGGACCCGGTGGTCCAATTGTGAATCTAAACCATTCTGTAATCCCCTTGAACATGTACAAAAAATTCATCAACATCGGTACAGCGGTTTAGGAGGAGTTCATTGACACACACGTAGGTACACAAGAAATTTATATATAAAGAAGATATACTAGGATAGTGCAATGATGTTGAACAACGTTTATCACAATGTGACCAAATTGCGCATTTTAAAATTCAGTTTAGAAGATTTACATAAAATGGTATAAAACGACTAAAGTTCACCTCGATAAATGTCTTAATCATTAACCTCTTGATAAGTGAGTAGGTAGATATAATGGGAATGTATTAAATATATGTATACACACAGATATAAATAATATATTTACGTAGATATTTTTCGCCCAGTCGACAGATTGCAACAACATTGCACAGATGGCATAGTGGTTAAGATAACGACCTACCACGCCAGTGTCAGTGTCCCACGTAGGTCAATACTTTGTGCCATCTACAAGTTGTTGTTCTGAGTAGGGTTGTCATTTGTGTCAGTTAAATTATATTGTAAAATCCCTCGCAATTATTTACCTAGTGCAGGGTGTTGTCTTTATATACCTACCTAATTATGATTTGCTTTTTCAGTCTGTGAAGAATTATTTCCTAACGTCCCTCTTGAGAGTACATATTATCTATGAGCGTCAGTTTAGCTAAGATTGTGAGTGGAAGTAAGTTATATAAGAATTCAACATATCATTAGTCCGCCTCCCGCAGAAAGGTTCACCGAGTGAGAGCGACGTACCGGCACTATGTTATCGTGGCCTCGATAGGGCATATTACCCGAAAGGGTAACATATCAGGCGGTTCATTGATGTCAAGGATTCGCCACCGACGGTCACCCCAAATAGTAATGGGTAATACAATCGCTTATGTAGCCGAACGCTGCCTTTCCACTTCATTATACAATAGCTACTCAAAAAATGGGCGGCAGTTTAATTGTGCCTCTAGTACTGTTCATTCCATAAATGAGTAAGTTTCCTTCCTAACTGCCAGAGCTAGAATGTATTAGTACTCACATCCTTAAGTGGTGCCTGAACATCACCGGGCTTGCTAGTGTCAGCGATGGTCATCGCGCAGGCTCGACCGAACACGACGATGTCTAACAGTGAGTTTGCTCCCAATCGGTTAGCGCCATGCACCGAAGCGCACGAGGCTTCGCCAGCCGCTAGTAGACCAGGCACCAGTTGATCTTGACCATTGTAGTGTGCGAGTACCTGATCAACATAACATTTTCTATTATTAATATATCGATCTATTTAACTCTACTATTGGCTATACGAATTAATAATGCGGTGAATAATGCTCCGTTTGTTGACGGAGTAAAAATATAGTTCAGTAGTCTTAGACGTGGGTGTTGTAAAAGATGATTATAGCATATATTATGCATGTAAGACTTATGCAAGAGGAGTAGACGTCGAAATAAAACCCTATACCAATACGCTTGATTGACAAGCGTGGTGTAGTAAGTCAATGTCCCTACTATTGTGGAGGAGGCTCGATGCTAGCAATGGAGACATATCTGAACTGAAATGAATGAATGAATAATGTTACGGTGGGCGGTCGTACTTGTTGTTAAGAGTTGTCCAGGAAAGCGTTGCTGTCCCCTCTCTTGATGCTCCCTTAGTCGACTTTTATGACAGCCACGTGAAAGCAAGAGTTAGCAATACATTAACCACACGGGCAATTACTACTAATTAAAAATAGTATATATTTCAAATATATTTTAAGTAAATTGAAAATTCAATGTTATTTTAATTCACATAATCACAAAACTGGGTTGAGAGCGATCAGCGCTCACCCATAGTCCGGGCTAAGCTGTGAAAGTCATCTGCGGCGGTACACACACAAAAAGAAATCGCATTTTCATTTAAAAACCTCCTCGTCACACCTTGCACACATAAAATGTATTACCTATTTTATAAATTCTTACACATTTACAAACGAAACAATAGAAGAAAAAATTAGGTCTATCTCGGCATATTCAAATCGTGTCGTTAAATCTAAGTGGCGCTTTACGCTGCAAGTAGAAACAATTTTTTTTTTTTATTGCAAACGGTGGGAAACGAGCAAATAGTACACCTGATGGTAAGTGTTGCTGCCGCTCATGGACCTTTACAGGGTCGCTGTAGGCGCGTAGGCGCTGCCTACCGCGAAGAAAGTGAAGGGAGTATGAATGCATGCATTGAGGCTCGGTGATACCAAGGGCACCACCAAAACCCTCCACACACAAACACCCTCAGAAAGTTGGGCTTCCGGCTCTCTCGCTCACCGAACGAAGCGCAGTAACAAATTGCTACTACTCAGACGTCGATTTTATGCGAGAGTGTGGTACTACCCCGGACGGACCGGCCCGCGGCTGTAGACAGATAACTGTCAACAGTGTGGTCCTACCACTCTTTTTAAACAATAGTCCACATTAGGCAATATATCGTAAAGGACTATAATAACTAAACTACCTAACAGATTTCTGCTTACCTTTATCCCATTTTAAAATTGAAAATAAATTCTTATTTAAAAGGGAATAGCGCACTTTACGACGGCCATTGGTCAGGAAAACTTCTTTAAGAACAGTCTGATAAGAAGTCAGTCTGACTTATTTATACACCATAGAGGTGATAGGTCAGCTAACGAGCGGTTGACCGCATGAAGATGACGCCCCAGGAGGTTCAGGGCGTCGGGGAGGGACGGTACTCGAAAGTAACCCATCGGGCTGGTCTCGGACGTCAAGTATTGGGTATCAGTGGCCGGCCCAATGGCGAAGGGAAGGGAAGAAAGTGGGTTAATGGAGCCGCGCGCCGCCCTTTCGTCACATGGATAGGATGGCGTGCGGCTCACCATAGACCGTCCAAAAAAAGTTAGGACTAACTAAGATACTTGTATATCTGAAATACGGATAGACAAAAAATACATATTTTTATTTTGTATCTAAAATACTTATTATTTGAAAATTAAATTTGCACCTTTTGTTTGTACTCTTAGTATTTAGTAAATACCCTGGTTGAAATAGTGGGAAAATACATTATGGTTGGTTTTCATATCATCAAATGTCTTATCTAAATTACTGTATCTCTCTGCTAAATGCCATTGAGGCAAACTTATATGACTGGTTATGAAATGACGCAATATTAGCCTGTATGACATCAGCTATATAAAATGAAATGGGTACCAAAATACTTATGCACAAAGAATTAATCATCTGAAGAAGAAAAACGAAGGTTTTACACAATGTTGAAGGTGATACAAAACAAAAGTCAAAAGAATCTTATTAGATGTTTTTAGAGGATTCAACTCTTTTTTGGGGGATGATTATAAGGCCTCATCGAAGAAAAATTTGTGATAAAAAGTTTAAAGAACAGGTTTTATTTGAGTCTTAATTAAAATCTTATAATTATTATTTTATGTCTCGTCATATTTACGTGAACATTTAGAACTATTCTTAAATAATTATATCATAAAACTTATATGAATATAAAAGTATTTTATCTTTTTTAAAATATTTTGTATCTAGAATTTAAGATAGCCTTCCAGAAAGTATTTTGTATCTCGTATCTGAAATGCATAATTTAAAAGTATCTTTCATTTAGTATTCCAGATGATTACTAACTTGTACATCACTGCCTCTTTAAAAATATATAGTAACGTATAATTTTAAAACGAAAGTCCGCCATTTTCTAACTTATTTCACAACTAGCAACCCGCTTCGGTTATAGGTTATAGTCGTTTTACCCGCGTAGTTCCCGTTCCCGTGGGAATACCGGGATAAAATATAGCCTAGTTTACGCCCTGATATTATAGCTTTCAATTGGTGAAAGAATTTTTGAAATCGTTCCAGCCGTTTTGAAGATTACCCGGAACAAACAGACAGACAAAAAATTTTTAATTGCTATTTTAGGCATAGGTGTCGTGCAAATAACCGTGTGAGCATAAAAAAGCCTATTATTTTGACATTACAAACAGACACTCCAATTTTATTTATTGGTATAGATTAATCTATTCTCTTGATATAAATATAGGGAGGTAAAGTATGACTTAAATAAAATGTACGCACCATAGGTACGTCATGCATTCCAACATCTCTATTAACTTGTTTACTGACTGACTTAATGTAACTAATTTAACTACCCATTTAGATATTCTTAGTGGGCAACTATCAAACCATGATCTTGGGTTCGATTCCGGTTATTTTAGGTCCAGAAGCGTCAATAATGAATTTATGAAATATTTTTTGGGTTCATATAATATAATTTAAGCCCCCTTACGGTTTAACGCTACGCTGACTAGAGGGATTGATGATCTGGTCTTTTACTTCTCTTGCATTCATCATCTTCGCAGCCCACAGACGTCCCACTGTTGAACTCGGGCCTCCTCCACAATGAAAGGGAATTTAACCATTTGAATTGATATACCATGCTGGTCAAACTTGATGGTATAGAGTTTCGAGTTTGCCTCCTCTTGCACTAGTGTTGAGTAGGACATAAATGAGGCAGTATATTTGTCGCGTCAATGTCGTCAAAATGTAAAAGCGGCTCAGCATTTCAAAATGTACTACTTCAAATTTTCTGTCGCGTTAGTCGCACTCGCAAGATAGGGAGTACGGAACATGCTTCAAAACTCTATAGAGTGACAGAGAACGCGCCGAGTGTGGTAGTCGTATGCTTCACGCCACTACTGCCTCTACTCTTTCACCTGATTTATACGAGGGGTGATCCAAAAGTAATGATAATCAGTTATTTCTAGTGCACACAAAAATACAAAAAAATTTCAGTCACTTGCTCAGTTACCCACTAGTTCAGGAAAAAAAAATCATATAAATAGGCCACAATTCCCGGGAGCTACATTCATTTGAATACGGACTGTCAAGGAGTGAACATCAAAATGGAAAAACACGAAATCAGAGCTGTCATTAAATACCTCTGCTTGAAAAAAATGTCTACCAAAGACATACACAGCGACTTGGTGGAAACATTAGGGGACTCTTCTCCTCCATATTCCACAGTTGCACGCTGGGCTAAGGAGTTTAAGCTGGGAAGAACATCGACGGAAGACGAACACCGCGAAGGACGCCCATCGACGTCCCTCACTGAAGAAAATGTGAAAAAAGTTGAAGAAGTTGTATTGGAAGATCGAAGAGTGACTATCAGGCATGTAGCTGAGGTCACAGGGATCTCATATGGCAGCATTCAAAGAATCCTTGCGAACGAATTGCATATGAGAAAGGTCTCCGCGCGTTGGGTACCGAAAATGTTAAACGACGAGCAAAAGAAGAAACGAGTCGACATGTCAAGAGCAAATCTCGAAAAGTTCCAGGCAGACAAGGACAATTTTTTGTCACGTTTTGTGACCATGGACGAGACCTGGATCCACCATTTTGATCCTGAAACAAAACAACAATCGATGACATGGAAACGATCCGATGAACCGACGCCGAAGAAATTCAAAGTGTCAAGCTCAGCAGGGAAGGTTATGGCGTCTGTTTTTTGGGACGCTGAAGGAATAATCATG
Source organism: Lymantria dispar (assembly GCA_032191425.1). Taxonomy (NCBI): domain Eukaryota; kingdom Metazoa; phylum Arthropoda; class Insecta; order Lepidoptera; family Erebidae; genus Lymantria; species Lymantria dispar. Next base: position 17,359,345 of record CM063458.1, read on the forward strand.
GTGGACTACTTGGAAAAGGGGGCCACTATTACAGGCTCCTACTATGCAGAACAAATAAGAAGATTGCGGGAGGCTATTAAGGAGAAAAGGCGAGGCAAACTGCGGGCTGGAGTGTTGTTCCATCAAGACAACGCACCTGTTCACAAAGCTGCAATTGCCATGGCTGGCATTCAGGAAGCGGGCTTTGAGTTGGTGGAACACCCCCCCTATTCACCAGATCTAGCCCCCAGTGACTTCTATCTCTTTCCACGACTCAAGGAACACCTCCGAGGCAAGAAATTTGATGATGATAGCGACGTGATGGCCGCGGTTGAGGACTTTTTTGAGAGTCAAGATAAAGATTTTTTTTGTAAGGGAATTTTAGGTTTAGAAAAGAGATGGACTAAATGTATAGACTTGCTAGGAGACTATGTTGAGAAATAAATATATTTTTTTATTTTATTCATTGTGTTTATTATTGATTATCATTACTTTTGGATCACCCCTCGTATGTACCAGAATGAGATGGCACTACTAAGTTTATGCTGAAACGTGAACGTCGTGAACAACAATATTGAGCTTTAAATATAATGCAAATAAAGATTCAAATGGCATGGAATGGTGTGATTTTATTTTGGCATCGCCTCGTTTGAAGTAGGATAGTACATTGTACTGGCTCCGTACAATGTACTGGCTTAGTGCAAAAAGAGGCTACTCTTACAAATTTTCATTCATGTCGCGTCCTAACCTAACACTCCAATCCTCATTGGCCTCGCCTCATTTGAAGTGCGACAATGTACTAGCTCACTACACAAAAGAGGCTCCTCATACAAACTCTTTTTCATGTCATGTCCTATCCAACACTATCTTGCAGAGATGTTAAGTGCATATTATATCCCTTAGTCGTCTTTTACGACATCCACGGGTAAGATAGGGAGTGGTGAATTGTATTCTTACTCCGTTACCACACGATATACTATGCATGCGATGGAAAACTCGAAACAAAACCCTATACCAACACGTCTCGGCGTCCGAATGTGGGAGGACCCAGCGCTACGTGCCGACAGCTGTACGCGGGGGTGATCCGGTCGATGGCCCTGTACGGCGCACCGGTGTGGGCGGGGTCCCTGACCGTCCGTCTGAGGGCCCTTTTGTGGCGAACACAGAGGGTCATGGCGATCAGGACCATATGCGGTTACCGCACGGTGGCGACGGAGGCAGCGTGCCTCCTGGCCGGAACCCCCCCGTGGGACCTGGAGGCGGCGATGCTCGCCGGCATTTATCGGCGGGTGTTGAAGACGCGCGCCCGCGGAGGTATGGTCTCGTTGCGGGAAATTACCGCCTGGCGAGTCGATGTCCGCCGAGAAGTCATTGCCCGTTGGGCAGTCCGACTGGAGAGTCCTCGGTACGGTGTCAGGACCGTCGAGGCCTTCCAGCCGGTGCTGATGGAGTGGTTGGAGCGGATGCACGGGGTGCTTTCCTTCCGACTGGTGCAGGTGCTTACGGGGCACGGTTGCTTCGCGAAATACCTGCACAAGATTGTCAGGAAGGAGAGCACACCGTCCTGCCACCACTGCAGTTGCGACGAGGACACGGCGCAGCACACGGTCGAGTGTGCTGCGTGGGAGGGGGAGCGCCGTGAACTCGTTGCGATTATCGGTGCCGACCTGACGCTGCCAACCATCCCCAGGGAGATGCTCGACAGCGTCAGGAACTGGAACGCGGTCGTCGCCTTCTGTGAGGCCGTAATCTCACGGAAGGAGGCGGCGGATCGTGTGCGAGTAGAGCTCCTATTCGGCGACATGTTCCGCCGCCAGCGACTCGGGCGGCGCAGGCGCGAGTATCTGCGCCTAATGCCGCCCTAGCCGAGGCCGCGGGTGATCGGACCGGGGAATTGTCCGTCACCCGCAGAGAGGCTGACCGCGCGACGACGACCAACGTCCTAGGACGTCGAGAGGTGAGGTTACCCGAAAGGGTATTCCGTCGGGCCGACGACAACTGACTACAAGTCACATCTGCTCCGGTGGTCGGCCCAACAACGAGGTGACGTGGGTACGGGTAGGTTATGGGCCCGCGCGCCGTCCTTTCATCGCCCCGGAAGGGCTGAACCGCGCGTGCGCTTACCCATACGCCCATTACGCCCACCCATAAAAAAAAATACCAACACGTCTGACCAGCGTTGTATAATAGGTTCCCATAGTGGAGGAGTCCCGGGGCCCAATAGTGGCACGTGTATGGGTTGAGATGATGATGATGAATCATCATTCAGCCTATCGCCATCCACTGCTGGACGTAGGCTTCCCTTATGTTTCGCCACAAAGTGCGGTCCTGTGCTGCCTGCATCCTATGACGTCCAGCAACTTTTACTAGGTGGTCAGTAAGTTTCACTAGGTCCACCTAGTGGGGGCGTCCTAAACTACGTCGTCCGATACGTGGTCGCCACCCGAGAACCTTTCTTCCGCAACAGTTGTCCGTCAAGCGGTGTGGCCTGCCTATTGTAAGTACGAGCATTTTTCTTGAATAAATTTATTTTTATTCTATTGCCACTTCAACGTGCTACTTCCTCGTGCTATGTCGGTTACACCTGCTCTCCTACAGATTGCTGTATTTCGGATCGCAGAGAAATCCCGAGCATAGAACGCTGAACGTCTTTGAGCCGAACATTGCTAATTTATTACTAGTTAACAATTGGTAATAAAAACGATACTGGGCAACTAGAAGAAAAAAGAAAAACAGGCCCCGCTGGGTATTCTGCTTACATCGCAAAATGATTGTAATGTCAGTATTTACAGCAAAAACAGCTCTATGATTGAGGAAAATGTAAAAATAAATACTTAAATAGAAAATAAGTTACAATAATGCCTAATGATTGTTAAAAAACTGATTGTATCTCATGAGATAGTGATTTTTATTAGACGGTTAAAAAACAATTTGTTTTGTTCAATAGACGAGCCGCTATTGAATAGAATTATCTTAAGATTTATTATGTAATAATAACTAATATTATAAATTGTTGAATGTGTGAGGGGTGAAGACAAGTAAAAGTTATTCCGTGTGGTGACGGAGTAAGAATATAATAGACCACCCCAATATTGCTCGTGGCTGTTGTAAAAGACGATGCGAGGGAAGGAAATTTCGACATAAAACCCTATGCCAACACGTTTGATCAATTGGTATAGTAGGTTTTCCTCACATAATGGAGGAAACTAGGGCCCAACAATGAGATGTGTATGGGCTGAGATAAGGATGAAATGAAGAGTTAAGAACACAATGTATCATCAACACTTACTTTCTTCTGACATAACACCAACTGCGATTGCTAGTTCGAGCTAAGCGCGGCGATCTATGTCCTCGATTGCGCGACAGGCTGAAGTATGTATGGATGATGATTTATAGGGACAGTCAAATTACCTCTCCACGGAAGTTTGTAGGAGTGCCTCCCATATTGTAGTGCACTGTAGGCAACACTGGAATAGGCTCCTTAGTGACGTCAACGCCGGCGAAGATGTGCGCTGTTTCTGAGATACCGGGCAAACGTTGCTTCAGCTGATCCGGGGGCAAGTGGTGAAGTTGCAAGTATACGTGGTCCTTCTCAGGTCCGCAGCCGCGACCTGATGACAATTAAATCTCAGTTAAATAATGATCCATAGGTATTTTCATCATCATGCATTTAAGAGTATTTAATCCTACTGCGGGGCCACGCCAGCTTCATGATAGGAAGGTAATTGACATTTTATGCCACGTTGGTCAGGGGGGTTGATAGAGGGTTTTACTTAGAGTTATCCAAAAGGTATTATATATTATACAAACTTCATCGACATCATTATATCAGCTTAGTCCATACATATCTCACTCTTGGACTTCCTCCTACTTTATTTGAATTGACCTACTATACCATGCTGGTCAGAGGTATTGGGTTTTATTTCGAGGTTTTCCTCTCTTGCACAAGTATTATATGCATATTATATCCCTTGGTCGCCTTTTACGACACGCACGGGCAAGAGAGGGGTGTGGTGAATTGTATTCTTACTCCGTCATCACATGGAACAAACGGAATTTGTATCAAATCGTTTTTTTTATTCTGTTTTTGGGTGTTTTCTTGTAATGTTGTTCAACATTCAATTTGTTTTCTTGATGTCAAAATGTCATGTAGCGCTTTTAAATTTTATTTATTACTTTGGTGTTTTACAGTTTTATCCTTACTAATATTATAAATGCGAAAGTAAGTTTGTTTGTTTGTTACGCTTTCACGCTTAATCCACCGACCCAATTACAAAAATTCTTTCACCAATGGAAAGCTATAACATCAGGGAGTAACATAGGCTATATTTTATCCTAGTATTCTCACGGGAACGCGAACTACGCGGGTAAGGCGACTGAAACCGAAGCGAATCGAGGGCGGGTTGCTAGTATTGAATAAAATTGCTGGTATTTTATGTAATATAACGCAGAGAAAATTCTGAAGTACAGTGAATATGATTTAATTGTGAATTGAGCGCATTTTCATGTCCTGCAAAATTGCCAGAGAAAACAAATGTGATTTGGTTATCAGCTCCCGATCAATGGTAAACACTAATACTAATATGATTATATATATGAAGACGTATTAATTTGTTTTTAACTTGACACTGGCACCAATAGCGCATATTATTGTAGCTTATTGCCTAGGTGGGCACAGTTAGTCCAAAAGTTAACTTCGTTGAACGTTAATTAAAATATTTTTTGGGAAAATTTAACGCAAGTTAAAGTTAACCGTTAAAAGTTAACCATTTAAAACTTATACTGCTGTTAGGCTGAGAGAAATAAATACATTCCAAAACCTGTAGTGGCATTCTGTTAGCATGCCGCATGCATTTGTTTACACTACCTTAGGATACGCTACTGCCGGTAGCTACGAAACCAAAAGATTCACCAATACTTGACGACGCTTTTCGACGTAATAACCAGGTTGAAATGAGAACATATCACTTCTGATATAATCCGCCGCCGTTGTGGAACTTACAAGCGTGGCGTGGTGCATAATTCAAACAAACAAAATGACAGCATGTCAACAAACGACTAATGTAACGGACTAGGTACTTATAGCTAACGGAAGTTAACAAGAGCGTTAACATTTTTGAAATTAATTTAATCCGTTAAGCAGATTTTTAACTTCGTTAATTAACGATTAACAAGTTAATGCTCACGTTTGCTTCATCATTAATATTCATATTAAATGAAAGATTTAGTTAATATTAGGTCTTCGTACCCACTTCGTATAATACTTCTAGAAAATGTAAATTGCATTCTAATGGGGATTCCAGGCAAGCAGTTGAATGTACCTTAGTAGTGCTTATCGTAGCCCATTAATTGCAAAAGTTCACCGAAGGCCGTCGTTATATTTAAAGCGAATAACAATATTTATCGCTATTTTTTATATTTGATATGTCTACAGCAGAGAACAAATATAGCTTCCTTAGCAACAAAATACAAAGCTTGCCCAAATTTTTCCCTCTAGTAAAAACATAAAGCATTTACGTTTCTGCAAAGTATTTTTGTCTTTTCTTATGCCGAAATTTTTTAAATCATAAACAATTTTAATGAACGGCCCGACCACACTTATCGCAGAGTACATATTTGTTAATACTGTGGTACTAAACTATATATTTGTTGTTCTTACAAATGTTCATAAACATAACGTATAATTAAATATGATGCAAATAATTCTGAGTCGCAGGTCTAGTAAGAGACATTCAAGAGAAAATGTTTCTGATTGAAAGGAACACTTGGCGATCATCATCGAAAAATCTTCCACCAAAACTTTTCAGTTCGACGATCCGATTGTATATTGTACTTTGCGTTTCGGATCGTGTCAAATTACAATAGTCGTTTCGATCGTCTATTACGAAAGATTTTGGTATTAAAATTACTAAAAAATAATTTTTAACAAAAAATAAACCGACTTCAAACAGTAAACTAAAAAGCAAAAAAATAAATTTACTTCGCACAAAGTCATATGTATTATAATTTAATTAAATAGAAATGATTAAATAATTATTTTATAATTTTGAAGTCGGTGCCAAGTAAATGTTACTACTACTAGGTACCGATTCATATATTTTTCTAATACTGTTATTGTTTTGTAGTTGCTTTGATATTTTTAATAATATTGTGTTTACTTAGTGATTTGATATTGTAGTAAAGTTGTTGTAGCATTTGACAGTCCCATCTAGATGTTCTTGTTAGTGAAAGTTCTTGTCAATACAGATTAATCAAGCTCAAACATAAGGTAGCTGCTGTGAATCGTTAAGGAGTTCCCTGGAGTGTCTCTGCTCCATCATCAGATCTACTCCAAACCTTTATTAAATTGTAGCGCTTTAATAAAATACTTAATGAAAAAACTTAGAAACGCACCAGTCGCCCCTACGATGTTTGAAAGTTCGCCTTGATTTCTCTGGTCTGCCATCATCAAACTCTGATCTCCTTATTATGGAGCCAACTTTGAAATATCTTTTTATCAACAAAAAAAGAATCGTCAAAATCGGTTCATAAACGACGAAGTTATCAGCGAATAAACATAACAAAAGCATATATACGGTCGAATTGAGAAACCTTTTTTAAAGTCGGTTAACAAGTATCACTTTAGCCCTACATACTACTACCTAGTTTCCATCGACCAATTGCAGTACTATCCCCTAACTCCTAACCGTTAAGAAGTTCTTTAGCTTCATCACCAGCACAGCAGCATCAAATGTTGATTCAAGCATACCTCACAAGCAACAAGTTAGCCCTACATACTACTAAATAGTTGCCATCGACCAATCGCGGTACTCTCTGCCAACTCCTAACCGTTAAGGAGTTCTGTAACTTCATTATCAGCACAGCAGCATCAGATGTTGACACCCTGAAGCATACACCTGCGTAAGACATGATTATTACGTAACAACAACACCATACGAGCAAACAATTTTCGGTGGTTGCCCTCGATTTCTCCATGATCCCATCATCAGATCCTGACTTAGTGAAAATGGGACCACCTCAGAAGTGAACTCTATCTAACAAAAGAAAAAAAATTTAAAGCCGTCTGTAATTGACGGAAATATCGGTGAACATACATAAAAAAAATATTATACATATAGACGAATTGAGAACCTCCTCCTTTTTTGAAGTTGGTTAATAAATGATTCATTATCGAATCCGGATTCGTTCAAATTTTACAGTGCAGCCTCAGAACTCACAATACATAATTGAGGACTACATTCAAATACACCCGCCGCGAAACTAACTTTTTAAAGTTATATGCGCTCTATGAAAAAAAAAAGCTGCAACGCACGGAAAAACTGTCTTTTAATAGGAGGGAAAACTGTCTTTAGACAACATCGTGCATTAAGATACTAATCTATGTACTGTGAGAGACTTTACATACAATTAACAGACCCGAATTACAGTCGGACTCAGAACAATAATTTGTGGATCGCACAAAGTATTGTGCTGCGTTTAGGATACACGAGAAGAATCCCAACCACTATGCTATCTGTGCAGTCATTAAAGGGTTAAATTAAAGTCATATTTTTTTTCGAAGGCCAAAGAAGTGTACCAAAACACAATGCTACAACAGTCCAAAATTGCTAGCCTTGGCCATAAGATCGCACGTAATTAATGCTCATGCAGATTGGCAAATTGTTGCTACTCTAAATATCAATTCTCTGCGAGAGCATTATACTTTCTAAGCATGAAGAACGGGCCTATTTGTAGTTGTAGTGCGGCTCTACCACTAAGACTAAAGAAGGGTGATGATAGTGCGAACATTACTTCCTCTTCTTCACTATTGGCTACGGCTCTTCTTCGGGATGGGAAGTAAATTAAATTACTACACCACCATGCTAACTCATGAATCTCGATGACCAAGATTTTTTATAAGAAAACGCCTCGCTCCAACGAGTAGATCCTTATGCCCGACATAGACTTTACGAATATAGAATTAACAGAAACAGAATAACACTCAGACTAATTGTAAGATCATAATTTATGGAAAATCGTTCTAAAAATTGTACTCGCTCGCCCTGATACTCGGTATGAAATGTCGCGACTTAGATCAATAACGCCACTGATACAGTCTTGTGCGATTTATTTAGTTTCCTTTTCATGCAGTGATTCTATTTGTTTACATTCATAGTGTTTTTTAGAACATCTTCAAAGGAAGTCGGACGCCATACAGAGATACATTCCAGACTTTTAAAATTAATGTTCCGATTAGCGAATGTAAACTAAAAATAGTACGACTGGCTTCAATATTATTGCTTATCGTTCAACGTGACGCACATTACTTATTATTTTAAATCGAATATATTAAAAACTCTTGTTGTTATTGAAATGTATTTATTTCATCATTAACAGCTTTCGATTATCGCGTTATGTTAATTAACGAGTTAGTGTGTTTAACTTACTCGTGCGTACTCTTTTCGAGTGGCATAAGTACCAACATAAGTAGATATGATTGTGCGACAACAACCAATTATAATAATTGAAATGTGCGACATAGAGGTAACAAACATGTCTACGTGATCCAATGTCCGATCAAACCCAAATCATTGGGTGGAAAATGTGATGGAACTTATTTGTCGCCTTGCCTTATGGTCGGTCCATATTCCTTTTTTTTTTGACAGACTTAGCTTGGCCATGTAGGTTTTTAGTCATAGCATCGACGTTGAAGCTATCGTGGCATTAAAATTTTATAAAATGACATGACATGAAACAAATCTAGAGCAAATAAATACCGAGGTATAGGCATAAGTAGGACTGCTCTCTATGCAACCGGCGAATCAATGCAAGAAAAATCAATAGCAAAAGAGAGTTAGTTCATCGCACAAGAAATATTTAAAATACATATATCTAAAACAATATTTCAGTTTTAAATGGTTTTGCGTTGCTTTCAAGGTCTAAGGAACTTGTATGAAATAAAACTATTTTTACGGATTTTACACGTGGTGGGAATTTATAACGTGTAAGCATCGCTTTCTTGCCTGTGGTGATGAGATTACTAAGCAGCATAAAGATAGATAATAACAATGGAAAAAAAGGAAATCACGAATGATTCCAACCCGTCAAGAAAACGTATTATATTACATACAAATATTTTTCTATCATAGACTGAATTATGCGATACATGGCGGCAATCCATTGCTATTTTAAAATAGAGCGAAACAAGGGTGACCCATCACTTTCTCACGGTTAATCAAAATATCGTACACCGCAAGAAGAATACGCGATAGGATTAAGGTAGAATAGGATATAAGAAAGTCCTCTTACTACTATATGAGGACCTATGTACCTCCAGAATACCAGGATGCCATTTGCCGCAGAATGGTCGATCAATTTTAGAACGTAGCCATTGACCCCATTAATGAAACTTTGAGGGACATGAGAGGTATTCTACATACTGAAAATTCTATGATTTTTAACAACATGCAGATACAGATCAATAATATTTTTGTCGATGTTATTGATACTTTGGGGAATAAAAATCTCGGCAAAAAGAATTTTATTAATAAATATCTCGTTAATATTAAATTGACAATTTATTAAAATTACTAGCAACCCGCCCTCGCTTCGCTTCGGTTTCAGTCGCTTTACCCGCGGCGTAGTTCCTGTTCCTGTGGGAATACCGGGATAAAATATAGCCTATGTTACTCCCTGATATTATAGCTTTCCATTGGTGAAAGAATTTTTGAAATCGGTTCGGTGGTTTAAGCGTGAAAGCGTTACAAACAAACAAACATCCTTACTTTCGCATTTATAATATTAGTATGGATGTAATACCTGCTAAAATTATTAATTTAAATAGGTAGATGTTTAATTTATGCAATACGTTTCCGTGTGGTGACGGAGTAAGAATACAATTCAACATTCCTTATGTTGCCCGTGGACGTCGTAAAAGACGCCTAAGGGATATAATATACAAGCGACTGAGGTCCCGGGACAGGGACGTCGAGAGGTGAGGGTACCCGAAAGGGTATTCCGTCGGGCCGACCACTGAGGACAAGGAACCCGACACTGGTGGTCGGCCTAACGACGAAGGCGACGAGGGTACGGGTGGGTTATGAGGCCGCGCGCCGTCCTTTCGTCGCCCCGGACGGAATGGACCGCGTGTGCGCTTACCATAGCCCACCCATAAAAAAGGGATATATATATATTATAACATCTATGCGAATAAGAGGAAACTCAAAATAAAACGCTATGCTAATATGTCTGACCAGCATGGTATAGTAAATGAAATTCCTTCCTATTGGGGAGAAAACTAGAGCCCAACAGTGAAACGTGTTATGAACTGAGGCAAACGAACGAAGTATTTAATGATTTATGAACATAAACATACAAAATATGATTGTTATTGAGAGGGCCCATACAATTAATTTGCAACGGGTCTCAGATGGTATAGTTATGACACTGCAACATACAAAAAATATCGCGACATAAGGTGAAGTACTAAGAATGACTTATTAGTATGGTGTGAGACACAGTTTTGGGCTTTGTCTCACCAAACTATAAAATTTATGTTTCAGATAAAATATCAAACAAAATATACCTTATATTTGGTTTGATACTTTATGCTATGTTGTAGAATAAAAAAAATAATAAAGGAAAGCCCTTGGCCGCGACTTCGTAGAAATAATGTGTGACGTCTCCGTTAAATTTTATTTTAATAATCTGTTTTGTAGGGTGAAAAATATCAAAACCAAAATTACCCTATTTTACAATGTTATGGAGAAATATCTTCTAGAGGCTGATTTTCAGTATATTCAAATTAATAATTTTGATGTGAAACATATATAGGCGAGGGTAAACCTGATCGTTGACGCGGCGTAAACAGGCCGCGGCGACGCAGCGCCATGATATATGACGGAATATACGAGGGTAAACCTGATCGTTGGCGTGGCGTAAACAGGCCGCGGCGACGCAACGCTAAGGCATCCTGAGTGACGACTCACTTTTTCTTAATTTAATAAGAAAACAAGTAAAAATATCACCGTATAATTTAATTGCTATTTTACAGCTGAAACGATTCTTTATTTATTTGTACTGAAGAGTGTTTGTGCTTCATTTCAAAACACAGAATAAAGCGTTGTTCCTATTTAAACTTTGCCACTTCGTTTTACTCTTTTGGGGTTGAATTTCGCAAAATTCTTTCTTAGCGAGTCTATGTCACAATAAGAAATTAGTGTCAAAATGTCATATTTTTAGTATAACTATTGTCAGTTTGGCTTTGATGAGTCCGTCAACTAGCTTCATATACATATAGATAGATAAATATACAATAGCTATTCATACCTTCCAAAATCTCGAGAGTCATAGACCTGGATACTACGTCACGACTGGCCAGATCCTTCGCAACAGGGGCGTAACGCTCCATAAAACGTTCACCTTTAGCATTTATGAGCATACCACCTTCACCGCGACAACCTTCAGTCATCAGGCAGCCAGCACCGTAAATACCTGCGACAAACATTAAAAAATAAAACTCATGTTCATAATTTTCTATACAGGTGTATATATTATATATTAGGTCTTTACCTATGAAATTGCCGTTATGTATGAAAAAAATTAAACGATTTTTTTTTCATGTATTTTTTATTTGTATTAATCGAAGTAATCACCCATGCAATCAATGCATCTTTGCCAACGCAGCGGCAGTTTATGGATGCCCTTCTTAAAGAAATCAGCTGGACGGGAGGCAACAAATTCTTCAAAGGCATTTTGTACTGCCTCTCGGGTATTGAATTTCTTTCCCGCCAAAAAGTTATCCAAATTCTGGAAAAAGAAGTAATCTGTAGGCGCAAGGTCTGGTGAGTATGGCGGATGATGGAGAGCTTTCAACTCCAGTTCTTGCAACTTGGAGACCGTCTGCTGTGCAGTATGACGTCGCGCATTGTCGCGCATTGTCGTGCAGGAGCAGCGGAGACGAGCGATTGACCATTGCTGGTTGGAGATGTGCCAGCTTCTCCATCGTTGTGTTCAGTTCTTCACAGTACACAGGTTATCAAACAGAATCCATTTTTCATCGCAAGTAACAATGCGTTTCAAAATTCCTTCATTTGTGTGTCTGTTGAGCAATGCAAGGCATGTCTTGACGCGTACTTCGCGCTGGCGATCATTGAGTTCGTGTGGCACCCATTTGTCAAGCTTTCTTACCTTGCCAATTTGACGCTAACGTCGAAAGCTGCTGCTAATTCAGCTGTAGATTGTGTATCATCGGCTTCCACAATCGCCTTTAATTCGTCATTGTCGACCAAAGTCTTCGGACAACCGCGAGGTTCATTTTTCAGGTCGAAATTTCCAGAACGGAAGCGAGCAAACCAATAACAGGCGGTGCGTTGGTTTGTAGTGTTAGCTCCGTAAACGTCGTTGATGTTGCGTACCGCTTGTGCCGTGTTGCTGCCACGACGATACTCATATTCCATAATTACTCGAATTTTTAACGTATCCATGATGACGAAAAAGATTGAAATGCGATGAAAACGTAACACTAATCAATAAACAAATGACTACTTTTGGAAAATGAATTCCATGTTTTAAAATAAAATTATACTATTTCCATTTCTTTATTTTCTCGATGACAGCTCCTGTGGAAACTTGAACGAGCGTCTTTTTTACATTATGTATACATTATTTAATAAAAATATGACGCTTACGCGCGTACAAGGTCATAGCAGAGTCGGAGAAACTGATAGGGATGGAGCTATCGATACACGATAAGAGACCCGTTATTTTTTTACAAAGTGTAAGAAACTAAACTATTGCCGGATAATTTTATACAAATTTATTAACTAATATTACATTTCATTACAAGATGTAATTATATTATGTTGATTGTTCATTTATTTATTTTAATCAAAATCTGATGAATCGCCACTATCACTCGATGAGCTCTCCTCAACATTTATTGTAAGTTCCTGTATTTCTATATTATCTAATGCCACATGAATTTCCCAATCCGACGCTATAATGTTTTGGGTTCTTCTCACAATTTTTCCCAGTGTTCGGCGGTTACTTCTGCACATGCATTTTTTAATAAATCTAACATCTTGTTTGCCGTAAAAGGGGGATGGGTATTGTTTCGAGCGGCGTCCTTTGATTTGTGCCCATATTAGTTCTATAGCATTGTACTGGCAATGATACGGCGGAAGTCGAAGAACCCAATGACCACATTCGGCAGCTATTTCGTCGGTAATATATCTTTTAGGGAGGCTTTTTTTAGATTTTAAAATATTCACTAATTGTACTTTTAATAAAGTATCATCCACATTTTCGCCATGACGTTTGAGCCAGTCAATTAGCTCTTGTTTTTTATTGGCCTGCGTCGGCATTTTATTAATTTGTCTAGAGTGATATGTAGCGTTGTCCATAATAATTATCGACGGTTCTTCCAGAAATTGCACCATTTCTTTGAACCATCCTTCGTAAATCTCCGCGTTCATTTCTTCGTGGTAGTCCACTGTTTTCTTGGATTTAAAGGCCAGTGAAGCATCTGACACGAATCCTTTCGTAGACCCTGCATGGCATATGGTAAGGCGTTCACCTTTTCCCATTGGCACTGAACTAGTGGAAGTGGCGGTGTCGTCAGTCCAGTTCTTCGATACTGTGTGGTTTGCATTTAACCAAGTCTCGTCAGTGAAAATAACATTTGACCAATCTGATATCTTTTTGGCTTCGCTCAAAAATTCGCAGCGAGCCATAGCAACGTCGTGACGCTCCATCAATATTTTACGTTTGTCCGATTTTTTATAAGAAAATCCAATTTCTTTCAAAACTAAGCTTAATGACGATTTTTGGCCATGGAAAAAACTATGTTCACGTAAAGAAACAAGTTTTTTAAGTGTTGGAATTTCTTTGCGCAAGTAATAGTCATATATATGACGACGAATAGCGTCAGCGTCGAAGTTGTCAACCGATGTCACACGACGTGGTTGGCGTTTCTTCTTCGGCGTACGAAGCTTATTTGCTTGCATGCCGCTTGTACCGTAAGCTTCGGTAGTAATTTTTGAAACAGTAGGTCCATTAATTCCTAATGCGGCCGCAACACGCTCTCGCACTTGCGACAGTGGTAATAGCAGACCACCATTTTGATATTCTGCTTCAAAGTAATTACGAACCTTGATCACCAGTTCTCTCGCCTGACTTTTCAGAACTTTAGACATTTTGATATTTGACAGCTGGGCAGCAATCAACACGGAGGAACACCAAATACACAACGTAACGTATGGATAATGTGAAAAAACTCAGCGAACAGAAATGTAGTGACCATATAGCACGACCGTCTTGTTGCGAGTGACAGATTAAAACAAATACAAAATGGCGGTGGGTCATTGAGTGTTCCCAGCTTGAAAAAATATATTTGAATGTTTTTGTGAATTTGTCTTTGTTCAAAACATATATGCGATCGATATCATTACTTCTTTGGTCACAACACTACAACTATCAAATTAGAACTGTCATCGAGAAAATAAAGGGTAATAAAATAAAGGAAAATAAACGCCGGGTGGCTAGATGTAAATAAAACAGTTTTGCAGTTTAGTCCGACCGTAACCATAACCTGTAAAGTGTTTCGAAACATCGGACAATGAAAAACTAAATACAAACGCGATGAAAGCTGTAAAGTAGTTTTATTTACAAAGTAATTATTATTAACCAGTTTGTGATCCCATACCATTGAGTTACATATATTAGCTTATGGATAAATTTTCATATTGCCTTTATTTACATACACATAAGCAACCCACCTAATGGTAAGTGGTATATCATCATCATCATCTCATCTGGTATACTGGAGGGCTCGAGCCTCCTTCAAAATGAGAAGAAAATTGTCCTATTATACCACGCTGGTTAAACGGGTTGGTTTAGCGTTTTATTTTGAGTCTTCCTGCTCCTGCATAGATAATAGGTCTTTACCTATGTAATTGCCGTTCTGCAGTACTGGCCATTTCAAATCAAAATCATTTTTGTTTGGCTAAGAATTCTAATTTCAAATTAATTTTATTTTAAAACATGGAATTCATTTTCCAAATGTAGTCATTTGTTTATTGATTAGAGTTACGTTTACATCGCATTTCAATCTTTTACGTCATCGTTACGTTAAAAGTTCGAGTAATTATGGAATATGAGTATCGTCGTGGCAGCAACGCGGCACAAGCGGCACGCAACATCAACGACGTTTACGGAGCTAACACTACAAACCAACGTACCGCCTGTTATTGGTTTGCTCGCTTTCGTTCTGGAAATTTCGACCTGAAAAATGAACCTCGCGGTCGTCCGAAGACTTTGGTCGACTGCTGTAGTTAGTAAGTTAGATAAAAATACTACATAAGTTACTCACCAGTTGGATGGAACTGAACGAACTCCATATCCTCGTTTTGAAGTCCCGCACGTGCCGCCATAGCCGTGCCGTCACCGGTACACGTGTGAGCCGATGTGCAGCTGAAGTACGCACGACCGGCGCCACCTGTAGCCAGTATTGTGTTCTTGGCTTGGAATCTGCATTGGAAACACAAAATGAACATAATTTAAATTACACATGTTAGTAATTAGATATATTTAGTAAATATTTTTGATTATTATCTACTTGAAAGACCTTTCAACATAACATTTCATTTCCACCAAAAGTTTCCACCATACGGAAACTTTAATTCTAATGAAATAATATTCACTAACCCATTTCTTGACCGCGGGTGTCGTAAAAGACGACTAAGGGATTATAATACGCAGATAACATCTATGCAAGAGAAGCAAAACTCAAAATAAAACCCTATACGTTTGACCAGCGTGGTATTAGGTAGTAGGTAAATTTTGGCTCCCATTGTGGAGGAGACTCGAGCCAAGCAGTGGGACGTATATGAGCAATGTTAATGAGAGTTTGATACGCAGAACATGATTATATTATTTAAGGACGAAAAATAAGAAGCAAATATTTCAAAAATAATTTTGCATATTTTTTTTTTACGAGCGAAGAAATGATCTAGGACTCGAACCCGCACACCACCAAACCAATCCAATCGTCCTACGAACAAGAGGAGCATGGACTGACGTATGACAATCAAATTGTTACTCGTATTGTTGTTTTAAGGGATACGCCATTTACCAGAAAACGTTTAGACATAGTTCCGGTGTTCTGTTTACACTTCAACTTTTCATTTGGAATTGTATTAAACGATGACACGAAATTATTATCAAAATTGTTGAGATTTAGCATTTAAAAAAAAAACATTTATAAATAACCTAGCATATTAAATGCTGATCTCAGTAATTTAATTATATTTTCATCAAAAAACAAAATCAGGTGATTCTCTTGCGTAAAATATATTTGCATAGCCATAGATAGATAACTATAACGTAGCATCTACGCAATAAAACATCTACTAATGCTGCATAGGACAGTTTTCGTGCGAGTCTTTTAGACCATATACGGAATAGAGATACTATTATATTCTACTATTATACAGAGTGTATCAGGTTATGGGACAACTGTTCGAGTATGTTGTAGTTTAACGGTCATAGATCGTAATTAGAATGTACATTACACAAACAACAATATAACATAAAAGTTATGGTGATTTAAAAAAAATGTGTCTAAGAGTTTAAATGTTACGTATTATGTAGGCATGTACAGACAGAATACATATAGGCATGTAAAGCTTCGACAGCATAATTTCATTCATTCATACCTAGAATTGCGCAAACGCTTCAATGAGCGTAGGTAACAACGGCGAACCGTCAACGGTCATCGGCCGATCAGCTGTTTTAAAGCGAAGTTTGTCTTGCTTATGCGAACGTAATCACTGATTTATTCAATTTCTAATGAACATTTAACAAAGTATGGATATATTGCGTATTAAGTATCATTGACTTTATACATTTCAATCGGATTTACACGAAAAAGCGATGACAAAATTGAAAACTTTACATGTCTCTAATTCCTTAACGAATCGATATTTTTCGGTCAAATTTTTTTCATGGGTTCCTACCACCATTGCCTAGCTCCCTTTTGACCAGTTGCCCCATAACCTGATACACCCTGTATATACCCAGTATATTCTATATGGCAATCCAATAAACATAATAAGTGTTGCCTTCCGGTAATAAAAAATATTATTAATGTCTGAAAGTGTATTTCATTTTAGGGTTCCGTACCCAGCGGGTAAAAACGGGACCCTATTACTGAGACTTCGCTGTCCGCCCGTCTGTCACCAGTCTGTATCTCAAGAACGGTGATAGCTAGACAGTTGAAATATTCACAGATGATGTATTTCTATTGCCGCTATAACAACAAATACTAAAAATTAAATAAATATTTAAGGGAGGGGCTCCCATACAACAAACTTGTTTTTTTGCTCAATATTGATAATAGCAATAGGGAGGCACTTGTTTACCTAGTCAATGGAACCCTTCATGCGCGAGTCCGACTCGCACTTGGCCGATTTTTTTAATATTTGCAATGTCCATAGCCAGCTAATAGACAGTGCTTTCCATATCACACACATACCTTTACTCGATAAACGAGTTTTTGTCTCAAATAACCATTACTATTAGACATGTGTCCGCTATAGCAAAACGTAACCGAAAACGGTTACATGCCTCTAACGTATCGTATCGGTATTGAAATAACTAATAATGGCTATCAGCTACAAACAACTGACAACGAAGCGACGTTGTCAACTAACAATAGCACAACAATTGTTTAGGTGCCGTGATTCTTGTTTCGCTACGTTGATAACCAAACGATCACCAATAAGCCTAATAACCAAAATAATTATGCTATCTCTCTCTTTCTATGTGATTCCTGACGTGCAAAACAGAGAGGGCGCGGTTATTGGTTGGCGGCTTAATAACAAAGCAATATTTCACGAATATTGATAAAAGCGAAAGACGCCCTTATTTATATTAATCTAAGACTTAACTCTCACAAACTTTGGTAATTTAAACTGTAATGGTAAAGTGGTTTTATTTCTCGTTGCTATCGTAGGTATACTACCCAGAGTACCCAGTGTTCACTATAAGTTTGACCTATGAAAGGTTATAATGGTTAAACCGTGCATTAACAGAAATAAGATCGCGATAATTTTACGCGTATTATATCGATACTTGGCAACGATTATCCATATCGATATTGACACCAAATAAACGGTTAGTAGCCGTTGTCATACATAGCCAGTAACGCCTATGTCTAATTACTATAAGTAATTTCTTAATCTTTTCTTTATCTCTAATTTTTATAATTAGACATGAAATCCACATACCTGTGCAATGTTCCATCTTCAAGGTTAATAGCAATACAGCCCTTGCAGACACCATCCTCCATAAGCAGATCTAATGCGAAGTATTCTATGAAGTATTCACAGTCGTAACGGAGAGATTGACCATAAAGAGTATGCAACAGAGAATGTCCTGTCCTGGGAACAACACAAATTTACAAATTATATTATACTGGTTCATTTGATAAGTATAATGTTACAGTATCATAATTTATGTTATTGCTGAATAAAAAATAACGGATTCAATAAAGTCTACCGATTTACTATGATCTACAGTTATTTGGTTTCTACCGTTCAAGAATTCTTAGTATTTGTCCTTGCCACGCCTTATCTGCAGTGGCATAGTGCCGATATAATATAAATCACAGAAATGTTTCTATGTCCATTATAGAATTTGAAACCATTTAACCGATGTATCCCAAGCCGGTTTTATTAGAAAGACAATATGCCGGAGTTGTTTGAAACACAACTACAGTAAAACCTGCTTAATACGATCACGCATAATACGAATTCTCACATAATACGCCATTTTATGTCAGTCCGTGCAACATGAAACAGATCATACATTTCTTAATTCTTAATACGATTCGCTATCCTGTTTTTATCTACGGTCAGCGACTGAAAGAGCGCACGATAAGACCTCAAGAGGCCCTAAGTGAAAATGGCGAAGACAAAGAACACTACTCCATTTTTATTAAACGCCCAGGCATTACCGCCAGTTAACAATCTAAGACGCTATGTAGCTTCATCGAGGCAAAGCGAAAATGCACTGGTAAAAGTTTAATTGTGCTGAAAACCAATATAAGTGATTACTTTAACATTTCTGATTGATGACGTGATTACTTTCCTTAACTTTAATTTAATACCTACATATTCGACATTAGAACCTATAATTGTATTCTACTTTCTTTGTCCCGCTTATTACGCTATGTCGCTTAAGACACACTTTTGGTTGGATCCCTGTAAAATCGTCTTTAACGTAGGGCTTCCAATCCCGCAGTCTGAATTGCGGTTCTACGAATTTTCAATCCCGCGGGATCCCGGTATTTGCGGAATCGGTATTAGAAGCCCTGCTTGAACGTATTACACTGTATTTTTACGGATTTATCACCTTATTATCTGATTAATAATTTCTCCATATTTCTAAACCTTTTCAGCGTTCATGGTCACGGGCAAACTCCCGAAGAGGAGGGGGGAGGTCATGCAAAATCTGTAGAAATAGTATTATTTGAAATGTGTAATATTCTTGTAAAAATAAAAAATCGTAATGCTAAACTGGTTTTAGACCACTAAAACAATGCATTAAGACCCGGTAGGTCGATATACGATCGATTACAACGAATTTAATTTTGTCATTTGTACAGATCGTCTGTTGGAGTCAATTAGTTTGATATAAAATTCAAATGCGTGGGCTAGCATTATTTCTTACAATAGAATTTTATAAATTGACTTTAGGAAACAAAAAAAAAATAAAAGCAATGGGTTGCGTAGTATGAGTATTCTATGTGACCCATCTTCGACCCCCTCGGTGACCGTAAATAGTACAAATTAAAACCCATTTTGCTCCAGCGCAGTATTTTTCAAGAGCACCTAAACATCTCACATAGAATGGTTATGTTCCCTTAGTAGCGCAACGGCATAACAGTTTTGACAACGTCATAGATTAATTTCCACTCAATTATAGAGTAGAATCGCGCCTAGCACTGGAATTTATAAGTGTTAAGTTGATGATAATATTGCCAATATTACTGGCGACAAGTAAATTTGAATCGAAGACAAGTGAACGTACCTGTCAGCGACAGCACAGCATCTATGCGCCTGGCCTCCCTTGCCGAACTTGAGCGACTGGCCACCAAACGCTCGCTGATAGATCCTGCCCTCAGGAGTGCGAGAGAAGGGCACTCCGTAGTTGTCCAATTCGATAACTGCGTGAGGAGCTTCACGCGTCATGTAGTGAATCGCATCCTATAACAATTAGTGATTACGTATTTGAAAATTTTCTGTATTTAAGTCTTAGATTCCATTCGAACCTAGGGCGTAATCTAGCAATTCGAATATTTTACCTTAATTTAACATTTTTTATTTGCAGACATTACGGATGACTTGCAGCGTCCCAAACGCGATCGATCGATTTTTTGAGTAGAATCGAGCTGTCTTATACTACTAGAAACTATGTGATCTTTACTACGGTTTTCACAAGGAACCCAATTTTAACAGCACTATTTTACTCCGGCTTTGAAAAACCCGTATGAGAAGTTAATTAATTTAAATATTCCTCAAAATTAATACCTGTGAATAACATATAAAGAGATTATCGAAATTTAATAATAATAAGGTTGCATTTCCTTTGTTGCACTGTCCGAAACGTGAGGCAAAAAACATCCATTTTATTAACACGCTTTTATTAGCTTCACCTGTATGTTTGTTTGTAACGTCCACCTTTGAGCTCGATTTTTCCCTACTTTGAGCGATCAGATTTTCTTTAAACTTTGCACATCTACCAAAGACCAATGACAATGCAATAATCCTCTTTTTTCTTTTTTTGTCGCGGTGGGTTACGGTCGGCGCACTCCTCGCACCACTCCGTTCGGGGCGACAGAGGGGCGTAAGCACGCACATCCGTAACCCACTCGCGCGACACGTCGCCTTCGTCGTTGGGCCGACCACCGGAGCAGGTGACTTGACGTCAGTTCGATCGAAAAATTCGATTATCCTAATTAGATTCGCCAGGATTCATCAACTTCTTTCCGCATCCTTTGCATGAGAGTAAGAGAGATAGAGCTAGTCGGGCACTCAGCATAACACAAACGCGTAGAGACTTTCCTATAGTTATAATTGCGTCTTGATGTATACGACAATGTATACGACATTCATCGATGTACCGACAAATCTAATACGCATACTAATTACATTCCGGTGGCTATTCACTAAAAAGTGAAAAATAAATATAGTTAAAAAAAGCATATCAAACTAAAAAGTGTAAAATAATTTTCAATATAGGCAGAAAATAGTAATGAAGGAAATATATTAATATTATTGTAAAAAATTCTCAAAGTGGCAGGGAACCGTTGGATGCAAGTGGCGCAGGACCGTTCCAAGTGGCATTCTCGTGGGGAGGCCTATGTCTAGCAGTGGACGTCTGTAGGCTGATGGAAGGATGGATTGATTGTGAAAAAGTGTGGAACGCTTTGTGCCACATTTTCGTAAGTCGAGCACCCCTCGCTTTTTAGTTTGATATGCAATAAAAGCGTGTTTTTTAGTTTTTTAAAACTATATTTTTAATTTAAGTATTACCAGAGAAAGAACTAATGAGAACTATTAAATATCTTATGATATTCACCTGGTCTCCGAGCCAATCAGATCCTTTAACTGTGTCGTACATGTGCCATAACCAGCTATCTTCCTCCATATTACCTGAAAATAATTGCAAAATTATTAGATTAATTTTATTCACTAAGATTCATTCATTAAGAAGACGTCTTAGTACTTTTCATGCTTTTTAAACATATTTAGATAAAAATTTTCAATAGGCATTTTATTAATTAGAAAAATTCCATGCCACATCTATGTTTGTTCAGTTTAATAATTAATTCAAAAGACTGCCTTACTGCATAGACATAGCACAATTGCGTCTTGGGTTATGTTATCTACTTATGAATATACAAATTGCCTCCTACACAATGGGAGAAAAATGGCTTATTTCTATAATGGCTGGCTGGGCAATGAGATTGACATATGGTATTGTTTTGAGTTACGTTATCTATTTACATCTTAACATTTCATAGCAACATGGCAAATTTTCCATAGCAAGAGGCTTGACAATTTGGTGTTTGGTTGGAACACAATATGTCGCCGTCCTTTACTTCCCTGTGGGACTCGTAAAAACCATTTCCTTGTTGATCAGAAGGGAATGTTTAGCAAGGCTCTCCTACTATACTCATAACACCAACTGCACTCGTCAACCCACCTACAGAGCATGCTGATTATGGCATTATTGCTTTTTTGAGGAAGACAATGTTCAAAAGTTAAAAGACGAGAAGAAGGTAATAGACTGTTGATGAGGTTTGAGGTTCTCATCTGCGTGGTGACGGAATAATAATACAATTCAACACTCCATATCTCGCCGGTGGCTGTCGTAAGAGACGACTAAAAAATATATAAAATGCACAATAACATATAGATGTTGTATATAGATGTTATAGGTTTTATTTCGAGATTTGCCTATGCAAGAGAAGGAAATCTCGAAATAAAACCCTATATCACCCTGTCTGAACAGCATGGTATAGTAAGGTTAATTTCCCACATATTGTGGAGGAGGCTCTAGCTCAACAGAGATTTATGTGATATCATCATCACAGCCCACACACGTCCCACTATCGGGTTTGGGTTTCAAAATGGGTGGGAATTTGACCTACTATACCATGCTGGTCAGACATGTTGGTATAGGGTTTCATTTCGAGTTTTTCTTCTTTTGCACAGATATTATGTGCATATTATATTCCTTAGTCGTCTTTTACAACATCCACAGGCAAGATAGGGAGTGATGAATTGTATTCTTATGTGATATAGTCTGAGATTATTATTTCTATTCCTAATTTAATTATTTCTTGAAATATCAACACTCACATTTATAATATTAGCATGATTAACTTACCTAAAGCAGCATTGATTCCACCCTGTGCAGCTACAGTGTGGGATCTTGTGGGGAACAGCTTAGTGACCACTGCAGTTTTGAACCCCTCTTGTACTAAACCAAATGCTGCCCGGAGACCAGCTCCTCCAGCTCCAATAACTAGAGCATCGTGTTTGTGATCAATCACTGTGTAGGCTTTAGATGCATTTGTATTTTTTGTCGCATCTTTTAGTGGTGTGGCACCTCCCACCGATAAATGCAGATTTCTGTATAAGTAAGAAGCCTGTAACAATTCAAATTGTATTAAAAACTGAGACCAGGAGGAAAAATTCTTTAATACACAATGAAGTCTACCCCAAATACTTCAATAAAACACATTTTTTATATCCAATGTTGAAGTTCATTTCCCCTTCAAATATTGAGTATATTTTAACTGTGGATAATTTTTATTATTTGGATTATTTTGATAATACACCTTATTTCTTGGTTTAGTCTATTTTAAATTAAAAATTGGGAGCTGTATGTACTAACATTCAGGAACAATTTCATTGAGGTTCATCATAAGGGTTCAGTGAGCATGTTCCTATGGCCTATCTCATTACAGGTAGAAACATGCACATAAACAATTCTGTTGATATAATCAAATGTCAATACTTAAACACAGAATATATATTAAAAATTCCAACAGAACAACAGCATTATGTGCTAACTTAATATAAAAAGAATGTTATACAGTATGTATATATTATTTTGAAATACATGGAAACTTGAGTATAATATGAACCTCCTTGAAGTATGACAGGCTAAACTTTCCATTATGGGCCATTGATTTCGAAGTTCATTTTTTTTTATAGATAGTACTCGTAAATAGAAGGCTTCTTACAAATTTTCAAGTTGCGGAACATCACAGTTCACGAGATATAATTTTTTAAAGTTCCCAACTTCCCATACAAATTGGAAAACAGAACGCCATTTACAAATTTTTAGGTTAGTTAAAATGTCAATATTGTCTTGGTAGACGTCAAAGTTGACATTTCACACTCTGTTAACCTTAACAAAGACTTTTACGACATCCACGCGAAACAATAGGTAGGTTAGTTAGGTTCCTCCTTTAGACCACGAGAAATAGGAGGGGCTCCGTCGACTTATTTCGTGGAGTCTTCTAGCGTCTATAAGTAGATTTTTATTTATTACAGAAAGCAACGGAACGTGACACCATGACAATATTGACATTTTAACCAATCAAAAAATTTGCAAATGGCGTATTATTTTTCAATTTGTATGCGAACTTTAAAAAATTATATTTCGTAAACCGTGATGTTCCGCAACTTGAAAATTTGTAAGATGCCTTCTATTTATGAGTACTATCTATAAAAAAAAACGAACTTCGAAATCAATGGCCCATAATGGAAAGTTTAACCATATGACAAATGACATTAGGACTTAAATTCTCTAATTGCTTATGTGAGCAAATTGGTAATTCATTCTATTTTATTGACAAAATAATATAGGACAACATAAAGACTTTTAGAGATATAAAATATAAATTTAGAATGCATCTATGTCTAACAGTTTGCTTGATGTTAGAGAGATTATAATATTTACTGCTCTAGAGGCTGTAACGAAAATAATGTTTAATTACTAGTTAAGTAACTGTCAATACAGTTATAAGAATATATATAAAATCAGTTTTAGATACGTAATTTCGGACTAAGATAACTTAGTAGGCAAATAAACACTAAGCATTCTTAATAATAGAGCAAAATAGCAAACAATAATTTATAATGAAATGCTTGAATTTACCAACGGCAACCTTCAAGGTTTTCTCAATGTTTTTCAATTAAATGCTCATGAAACGTAAACGGAAATGTACTGCACGATATATAAATTAGATACTGTAATTATATTATATTATAAAATAATAATTGTTGATTACATAATAACTGAAGAAAAAAACATATTGCTTACCAACGAAGCAGGGCTTCGAGAAACGGCAACTTTAATTAAAGCACTCATGATGGAACTCTCTATTCGCACCAAGAATACTGGATTTTATTTTACAACGACAAAATCTACATTAACAACCTACTAGTATCAGGAAATTACATTTAACCTAACTTAGAATAAGTACGTAACACTGTTGACAGATGACAGCGACAGATTTGTTTTTTTTTTTTTTTTTGGATCGCCCTTACGGGCAGGCTAAAGTCTTTTCGACCATACTGCCTTGTCTTACGTAGCTTACTTCTTTACATATTATTTACTTCTTCATATTGTATAACTTATTTATTGTCATGGTCCGTCAGTAAGTCAAGTCATTATCATTAATTAGGCGCTGAAAACCTAATTTAGTCAGCCATTTACTAACAGCCATTTCCGGATGATCTAAATTATTGTAAAAATTAAAACAATCTATAAAATGTACATGTAAACTGTAAGTAAGCTAATTTATTAAAATTTGTTAATCACTATTTCATTACCTTTTGAAATCGAAGTGTTATATTTCAATGAGAATTAATTAATAACTTTTCTGTGTCATCATAATTAAGGTTTTGGATGATACTGATACCATACTGTGACTTTTTGTTTTACTGCCTTATACGTTGTATTAACAATTTTAATTTTACTATTAATTTTATTATATAAATTTGGACTCAAAAATCTATAATGTCTTTCTGCAAATTTTGTCCTCGAGTTTGTAGTAAGATAAACAACACCAATAAAGATAAATTTAATCAATCGTTTAATCTAAAAAGCACAATCTAATACGACATTATGTCGCAGCAAAAAAATTATAAAGAAAATTTAAAAATAAATTATATCTTTTTAATTAATCAAACTAAATGAATGAAAACTTGTGTAAATATGTAATATTATGTGCGTAATTATTGACTGTAATCAAAACTTAAATAAGTAGTTCAGTTTTTTATTAATTAATTTTTTTGTGATTTTTCGGACCCGGATTATGGTCAACTTTGGCAATTTTTATAAAAAAAATACTTGCCGTATCGACTCTGGTGTTATACTCTAATGCTTAAAATGATAAGAACTATCTATTTCTACAATAAAAACAGCATGCAACACAAATGGGGCACATTTCATAACTTACTTACCGGGTTGCATGGAAGTAATAAGTACTACCATGCCGGGTTGAGAGCCTTCCGCTTGCCCATTGACCACGTTAAGCTGTCAAGGTCATCTGCGACTAACACTAACTAACACTACACACACAACAAAAAAAAACACCAATGGGGTTCATATTACGCTGTGCTTCGCACAATCGAGCACTCTCAAAAGTAATGCGCGTATCACGCGTGTAATCGATACCAACTCAGTGACAGAAAATTATCAAGTGTTTTTTCTTTAAGCTAGCATTGATCGAAATGTTTTATTTATATATTATCGTTACTAATATTATTTGACATTATTTGTTGTTGAAAATTTTTTAAAGCTTTCGTTTCGTTGTAGTTTTTTCGAAATAATCAAAGTTAATTCAAACTGTGTTCAAAAAATAAATATAAGTATGGAAGAAGGTACAAACATTGACTTTTTTTATATTCCACATTTAAAATGTGAATACAATTTCATTTTAGAATTCGAATCTATAAACAAATTTATTTTACAGGAATATACTTTTGAAAACATTGCAATGGCTTGATCGAATCTTTTAATGAAGCAGGCAATCATCAATGTTTTCGAGGAAAAGAACATATTTATCAAGATGAAGAAGACAACACAATCTTATTTGTTCATAATTATGATAATGAAATCTATGAATATTTTTTTTTTCAACACTGAACTTAGCGCACTCTGCTGGTGCATTTGAAAACTAATTCACGTTCCAATTAAGCATCAGCATAATTCGGCATTATGCGCCACTGAGTCGCATTATGCTCTGTAATTGGAAAACTACCAATATGTCCAATAGACCGATAGATAGGTGCGCTCCAAATCCCATACAAATTAGACTCGATAACGTTATGAATACTTTGACGCAAATATTCGTGCTATGTTCACAGAAGTGATATTGTTTGTTCCACAATGCTCAAAATACCCCTTCTGCCGTTCCACATGAGGACCATGGTTAATAAAACCGCACCTAAAATGTCACCAATGATAATATTGATTCAGCTCAGGCTAAGCTTACAACGACCCATTTGAAAGAGCAAAACATCGTGGTTTAAGCTTACACTATGCTCATAGCGTAGTACCTTAAAGGTGTACCAATAATCGATTCCTCTTGTAATAATGGTTGTAACGTTCGTAAGCAAGTGAAATGGGAAAATTGTGAACGGGAACGCGGAAAGATTAAAAAAGGTATGTAGAGGTGGTTTGGACATGTAGAATGAATGAGTGAAGAAAGAGTGACGAAGCAAGTATACAAAGCAAATGTGAGTGGGACGGTTGCAAGATGAAGACCACGCCGTATGTTTCTGGATCAAATTGAAGATGTGCTGGGGTAAGGTCATGAAGAGTACGCGTAACAGTAGAGAATGCATGAATACTTTGATGAGTGTGAGTGAAGCGATGGAAGTATGTCAGGATCGTGACAATCTGTAGGCTCTGCCTACCCCTCTGGTAAGCAGGCGCGAGGCTATGTAAGTAATTATTTTATGACCACACCATGTCACATTTATATCACAATGGATAGATGGTAGTTATTTATCGTTTTTCCATATTAATTATGAATAAAACTAATTTACCGATTTTATAGCGTTTGTACTTAATTTTTGATTGCCCAGCATTTGAAACACTTTACAGTGTTCATGGTCTCGGGGGTACTAAGATGTCTGATTTTTTTTTGTTGTGTGTATATGCTGCTAGCCGCAGATGGCTTTCACAGCTTTGCCCGGACTATGGGTGAGCGCGGAGGGTTCTCACCCCGGTGAAGATGTCTGATTCCATATTCATTAGTTTACACCGTAGACCGTATAGTAAAATTAGTTACCAGTGTTGCCAACCATACGATTTAAATCGTATTTATACGACCTTTTTGGTTCTTGTACGATGTACGATCGAGTAATCGAAATCGTACACAAAATATACGACCTTTTGAAGGGAATCTTATATGTGTTATTTTTAGTAAATAATTTAGATTTATTTAATGCTGTAGAAATAAGATGAAACCAGGACAACTTTTAACTGTATCAGACAAAGTTCCTAAAAAAAAAAGCTCATCAAAATTAGCCCGAAAGATTCTTCGTCGTAACATCAATGTCATCCCGCTGTTGTTAAAATATCAGACAAACTTCCTAAAAAAAAAAAAGGTCATCAAAATTTTTGTTCATAAGATACATCGCTGTTGAAGAACGATGTTTAAGGGGTATAATGTACCTAAGTCCCTACAAATTTCCTAAAAAAAAAAACAAAAAAAGCTCATCAAAATTTGTCCGGAAAAATTTATTTCTTAGTTGTAACACCGGTGCATAGACATCGATATACCGTATATCCTAAAATCGATGTTTTTGATGAGCGATGTTGGATCCCTATTTTTAATTGATTTGCGGTAATTTTAATGAAATTCCATTGCGTACTATTACATTTCTTGAATTCTTGGCAAAATACTATCTTTTTTAGTCCGAGGTACGATCTTCTAAAAAATAAACTTGGCAACACTGTTGGTTACGCTTTAATAAGACGGAAATGTCGCTAGACGTCGCTTGTCATCTGTCAGTCAATAAAGAAATTGTTTTATGATTGTAAAGGGAATCCCGTTTATCAAGTATTACTTATGTATTTTGATAATATTATTTAGGATTTGGTTTTGTTTTAGGGACTAATAATACAATAATAGGTTATAATTAATTTCTGTGCTATGGCGGAAATCCCGAGTAGCGACGGTTTATCCGAGGCGGACAGGACCAGAGGCCAGTAACTCAATACATTGCAGATATTAATTAAAAATAATAAATTTATTCAAAACACTAATAAAGTAAATGTACCTGTTTGTTTACCTTTTTCGATAGTCTAAGCACCCTTACACTACGTGACAGTAGGTACTCTTGTTATCCTAACATCTTTTATTATGAGTTGTAATGCTACATCCGAAACCTTTATTTATAGACGAGGAATTGGCACAAGAATTAGAACATAGCGATTCCAACGAAGATGATTCACAGGAAATTTCTCTAGAAGCAGAAGAAAAGTTGTTGAAGGATGAACCAGAGTGTAAGTTTCAAAGAGATGCATTATTATATAGCTGAATTAGTTGTACACAGTACTCGTCTTCAACGAGTTAACAGATCCTTCATGGGGCAATGTATACGCTTCTACAACAAATTACCTATTAATATTCGAGATATGCTAGTTAATAAGTTTAAAAAGCAATCAAGAGTAGATTTTGTAGAAAAGGTTATTATAAAATCTCGGATTATCTTGATGATAATACAGACTGGTTATGAGCAGCTCCTCATTCAGGCATTTTCTCATTATTTCAAAAGGTGTTACATACATGTTTATTCTGTTGCTGTTAATATAATTGTAAAGCGTAGCGAGTTTTGCCAAACGAATTTGTTATTTAATCTGTGTTTTATGTTTGTGGCACATGGTATTGGTCATGCTCACTGAAGGGTCTGCTTGCGGTAGCTACGAGGAGCGGGTCACTCCCTTCCCTCCATTGTGGTTGAGGAGAGTGATGGCTGCTCTAGTGGTTAACTCGTGATCGGGTGCCGCTTGCGGGATCTGGTCCAGCCATGGTACTTTTTCGTTATTAAATTTAATAACTGTATTATATGATGGTTCGAAAGGCATCGCACTGGAGCTATTAATACACATGTTGTTGTATATTATCTTATTAAAAAAAAAAAAAGTAAATGAATAAAAAAGAAGACAAGCCCACTGAGTTTCTTGCCGGATCATCTCAGCGCGGTCGCGTTCCGATCCGGTAGTAGTGTAAGGTAAAATGTAAAAAAGTGACCATATGTAAGTGCCCCCGCGGGTTTTATGCATAATAAAGTATTTGAATTATTATTTCTCTAACTAATCACGCTTGTTTTATTGTTTATCACTTTAAATTTGTGAAATTTAAGTTAGACCAGTGCTCACTTTTATTGATGGCCTTTATTTAGGTACAATTGTCATGCACAGCCTTATACTTATTTTTGCAACTACCAATATAATAATTTTTTTATTCTAGATACAACTTTAGTGAATTACGGAGAAAGTGTACCACCTACAAACACTGAAAGTGAAGTAATTGAAACATATTCTGATTGCTCCCAAAATGTAGAAATAATTCATAAAGCGGATGAACTTGGGAACTTGTACACGGATAACTCAGACACATTTGTTTCATCACAACCAGATGCACAATACGAACCATATATTAATGATTATTCATTTGACAATCAAACTCTTGAACAATCACAGTTAGATCATACTGAAAATGAAAATTATGACAAATTAGACCTTGATGAGACAGTGGACAACACACTTGTGCCAAATATTAATGAGTTTCAACAGAGTGAAACGGCTATTACTTATGAATCTCAAATGACAGAGGAAATGTTGTTAAATGAGAGAGAGAGAGAAAGAAAAACTAAAAAAGAATTAGAAGAGGAGGAGCGAGAAAAGATGCAGTATGTTAAATTTATTTTTGTATTTATCATGTCCAAAATTCAACTGTATGTGTGATGTTGTTTTAACTCGGCAGGAGGCGCTACCGGGTAAATTTTACCACAGAGTGCATAAAGTAGTTATTATCTCTTTTTGTTTTGGTTTTTGGCGCGGCAGGGTTTTAGGTATCTTTCAACAGATGATGTACGACGGTCTGCTATTTTGAATATTCAGTCACTTGGCGCGCGGCGTTTAGTCAGAAGAGACAAAGTGCGTATAGGTATTTTTCACCCAGTAGTGCCTGTTCGTGTATTTTTATTTCTTGATTTTTATTATCATATTTTTTTTTGTCGAAAATCGATGAATCGACCTGGGGAGCCAAAAAGCTTAATATGATAACTGATTACAACTGAAATAAATGTGGAGTAGATGTTATTGACGAGTTATGTGGGACGTATTCAGTGAGATTACCTAAAGGAACTGGCCACTTCTTTTGTTGTGCCACACGTAAAGTCTAGATCTACCATTTTGAACTTGCCTGCAGATATTAAAATTAAATTATTGTCTTTACTTGGTCAATCAAATAAAAGCGATAATCCTAGTTGTGCTCATCAAGAAAGGGCACTGCTGCGCTCTCAAATGTCGTCCTCACGGTGTGCTGTTTGTCCTTGGGAAAATGATCGAATAACAGAAACTGATTGTTACTTGTACTTTAAAAAAATATGTAAAGAATATACAGTTCCCATTTGTGAAGTCTGTGCTCATAAATTTAAGAAATGATATCTAATTACATAGGAGTCAAAAATAAAACAGAATTTTTTATATTTCATTTAGATTATTATTTTTGGAAATATAGCATGTTCAAATATGTTGCCATTGTCAGTTTTAAGTAAGAATATATTATGATCATTCGAAATTTATCACGTTTTTCTTTTTTTCTTTATTTTAGAGTTTATATTTAGTTTTTTAATGTGCCATGTAAAAAATTTAAGAAATTTTAGGCTATTTGTCAGTCAAACAAATAAATATATTTTAAGAAGAGTTAATTACTTTGTTTTCGTGTTATCTACTTTAATGTATAACATAATATAAGATAAAAATGTTTCATTTAAATATTTTTAGAAAACCCTGAGTTTTTACAATAGTTTCACTGTGGTATTTTTGACCCGGTAGCGACCGCCCGTGTCTGTATATGAGATGCGCCTCCCGCCGGGTTAATATGATTTTTGTGTAACTTTTTGCTTTAGAACTCTTAATTTTTTCAAAAGAAATTGTTTAAACATTTAGCAGTTGAAATGTATATTATCAATATAGGAAACATTTTGTCTTAAAAAGCAACTATTGAGTAATTTATTTTTTAACCTTTAAGTAATTTATTTTTTCAGAGTTTTAGTTTCAAATTTCACAGAAGAGCAACTGGATAGGTATGAAATGTATAGGCGAGCTGCTTTTCCTAAAGCTGCAATCAAAAGACTAATGCAAACAATCACTGGTTGTTCTGTTGGTCAAAATGTTGTGATAGCCATGTCTGGAATTGCTAAAGTGTTTGTAGGAGAAGTTGTAGAAGAAGGTAAGCTTATTATGTTAGCATATGGCTTTATAATTAATAGAATATCTATCTTTTACTCTTGTAATATTTCAACAGTATATTTAAGACTTATTCTTATATCATGCTAAATACTGATAAGCATAGAATTTTATTATAAGATTTGACTACAATGAACGGGAAATGAGAATTGTGTTTTTGACTTGTGTAATTACAATTTTATTTTATCTACCTCCTCTTCTCCATGGGTATTGTAAAAGATGACTAAGTGATAGAATATGCATATAACTTATATGCAAGAAAAGGCAAACTCAAATTATAACCGTATACCAACCAGTCTGACCTGCATAGTATAGTAGGTCTATTCCCTACCTGTTGTAGAGGAGGCTAGAGCCCAGCATTGGAGCTTATATGAAGCTGAGATGATAATGATTAATTTTATCCATATTGGTGTATGGTAAAATTGATTTGTGAATATTGTTTTATTATATCATCATCATCATTATTGTAGTCATTCGGCCTTTTACTCTCCACTGCTGGACATAGGCCCCCTTTTCAAATGAGGGATAGTGTCATAATCGCCATGCTTGGCAGGTGGTTTGGCGCTGCCATTTTCCTATTGACATTTTAGCGAATTGTTACAGCTCCTTGAGTAAGATGTGGTAGCAATTGTATTCTTAAACTTTCACCATATAGGTCATCAATACAGCCTAAATTACGCCTACAGAGTAGTGAGACATCAATAGTGACTGCTCATAAGCATTTTATTGAGGGCACTATCGGAATTTTTACAAAAGAGTATCAAAATATCTATATGTACACTAGCGGACATTTTATTTGTAATAAAACAGTTGCAGAATAAGAATATTTTTTACAGCTCTTGAAGTATTAGACAAGTCAGGTGAACCAGGACCCCTCCAACCTAAACATCTTCGTGAAGCGCTCAGGAGGTTGAGAGTCCGAGGGGCCTTATCAACAAGGAAAACTCATAGGAGTATGTTCAGACTGTAGCTTTATTAATCACCCATCTTTCTAATCAGTTAGTATAAGTAGTGACATTTTTGTACAATTTTGTAGAAAAGAATTCAAAATTATTAATTTTTTAAAGGCTCAGTGTCCAATTTATTTAATTTATATGAGAACAAAATTAAACTAACATGAATGATGTCACCAGTAAAATTTCTAGAGCATAAATAAAATGGAACTGCATAATTGTAAACAATCTTGTTTTTAGAACAATTATCAGTTAAAACTGATGCATTTTTAACACTTCAAAAAACGAAGGTTCTCAATTCAACTGTATAGCGTTGTTTTGTTTGTTACCTTAGAACTTCCGACTGGGTGAACCGATTTTGATGATTCTTTTTTTATTTGAAAGTTGATCCTGTGTGATCCTATTTCAATTTGGTCATGTTCTGACAATGACATCCATGACATAACGGTTGCTGGCGAGCTTTTTTTTGTTCAGAATTATTCCACTTCTTAATCTATTATTGTTTCACTGCGAGGCGCAATTTTTACCTTATGAATTACCGAATGAAAGCATTTGGGCTTATAGACCACCAAATCGCCCAATACTTGTTGACCGAATTTATAGGATAAACTTCCTTGGGCATTCAAACTTCCATATTTTCCCTTAGGAGTTTAAAGTATTATATATAATTTTATAATCTCACATTGGTTCGAATATTTAGAGATATGTGCCTTCAAGTTAGAACTACTTTCGCTCTGAGCCTTAATTTTGAATTTAATGTTGTTAATTTTATTTATAATGATTGTAAGTTATTAAAGCAATAATATAATATTACGCGTTCCGCCTTATAACTTTTCATTAATGTCTATATGCATATTATTATTTTTATCATGTAATGATAAACTAGTGACCTTCAAAACAGTTCTAGACGTAGTCCTTTTTATGAATATATGTCATTCAATATTTGTACATTTTATCTAAAGAAATATTCCTCGTAGTAAATAAAAATCATATAATTTTCAATTAAAATGTACATCATTATAAAGAATAAGTTTGGTTGTTGTTGAATAAATAAAACGACGGAATATCATTATTAAAATTGTTAATTTATTACATGATAAAATCGTTATTTTATTAAAAACAATATACAACAGTAACTAAGGATTAATCAAGTTCGAAAACTTTGAAAATAAAATCAGTCTTGTTAAAATGGCCAACTACATTGTGGACAAGAGACGTTAATGGAAATCCTTGGAATGGTAATCAAAATGTAAAAAAAAAATAAAAGGAGTCAATAGAAATTGCAAAATAAAAACAAAGTGTATACAATATTTTTTTTCAAAACTGCGCCTTGAAGAAATTGTGCTTTTCTTGCTGATTTAATTCATTGAAGCTTAATTTTGTCCAGTATTGTATTGTATCACAGATTTCCAAGATTACCCTGGCCAATTTTATTCGCTAACAGTTGCAACAGAAATTAAAACCTTTCAAACTAAATAACATATATTATTATAGGTACAATAGAATACAGCATACTTTCATAGTTAACGATGAAGGCACAAATTAGTTTATAAATTATAGCAATTTGGTAACGTTTTGTAAATAATATTACGTTATCACTATATAGCTATATGATGTGGTCCAAGATTGTGCATTTAAATGTCAGGCTGCTAAATATAAAAATATTCTTCTCAAGAAAGTTAAATAAATATTTGTTTTTTTCCATCAAAGCCAAAAATACGCTTTATTTGGAGTATTTTCGACATGCAAACCATTTACATATTAAGTCTGGTACAATATGCGCCACTTCACTAGAATCGAACGATTCAATAGAATATAACGTTGATGTTGTTATATCTTAATATCCTCTATATAAAAATGTAGCAATTTACTACTGCATGGGAACATTTGTGGCTGCGTTGCTAAGGCAACTTGTGTTAATGAAAACGCATTCACCTCCAATAAGAATTGTCGCGTAAACAAGTTAAAAATAATGAAGTGGAAATTAAACATAAAAATCCTCCAATCTAATCCTCCTAACCCTCGACGTGAAACAGTTCCAGTATTTATTTTTTAGTTTCATGGCGCGTACTGTAAGACGAATTATTATTGTTCAGTGCAGTAAAGTAATTCATTTATCAAAGGCATAATCAAAATTCATAATACCAGTACCGACTGATCTTTCGTCTATGTATATATAAAAATCAACCAACATAAATAAGCTCGTTGCCAGCTAACCTTCGCATTGCGGGGGGGAACGAATTATTCAGCTCCCCGTACAATATCGGCGTTATATATTAATCAACCAGTACACCTAGTTACAACCGACGCTACTTATAAGACTAGAAGTTCTCCAACACATATGTCCTATGTGTTAGATGATGAGACGTTTCACACCACATTCAATGCAAAATTTGGCTGTGTCTACGGTAAACTTATGCCCACACTCGTGGCAGAATCTTGAGAGTCTGGGAGCTGGTGCAGAATCTCGTCGGACTTGATGTAACGATGCTTCAGACCCGCTTGAGCTTAGAGTACCACCGGCCATTCGCCATGTTGAACTGCGACGTGAAGATGACCGAGACGAAACACGCTTTTCTGTAAGTATACAGAGCCTTAGTGAAGTATTGCTACAGATCTATTTCTACAGATTATTTTTATCAGGGGCTTTATAATGGAGACTTTATGACTAATCCTTATTAAACGAGGCGACGGAGTTACTCGTATGTCACTATCGTCTACCGAGCGAGCCACCCTTACTCGGCGGGTTAGCCTCGTTGATGTCTCGAGACCAGCCATCCCCTCAGATATCTCAATGCTACTGGTAGATTGTTTTTCAAGGAAACCGTCCCTGACCGCGGCTACTGTATATATACTAGTGATGTAACGAATGTCCGCATTCGCGTTCGCGAATATTCTCAATTTTTTCGACATTCGCATTCGTATTCGCAAGGAATGATGCGAATGTTTTGCGAATGTATTTGACAAAATGAAATATATATATATATATATATATATATATATATATATATATAATACATTGTCTTCTAGATGATTTCGCATAGCACTATTAGTCCTTCCTTTACGCGTGTATTTTTAATTATATAACTTGCATTTAATATATCCAGCGTCACAAATTGTGAAATAAGTCCAAACTTCACTATCATGTGCTTTACTCATGCTTGTATATCACTTCAATATGACAAATGCAATAATATTAAACCAAAGAGGAGATATTTCAATTCAAATTTATAAATTCGTTTGGTACATTTGAGTTTTGAAAACAGTCATTCATTAGTTTTTTCTTATCACCGCACAATGGAAAACATGAAATATCGGTATATTTACGTGTACGAGTTTTACCGTGGCACCAGTGCTGCAGAAACAGCTCGAAGGATTAATGATGAGTACGGCGCTGGTGTCGCAAAAGAAAGCACGGTATGTTTTTGGTTTCAACGTTTTCGTTCTGGAAATTTCGACCTTCGGAACCAACTCCGTGGACGGCCGGAGACCAAAGTGGAAAATGAAGAATTAAAGGCTATTGTGGAAGCGGATCAAAGCACTTCAGAGATTTTTTTTTTTTTATGGGTGGGCTATGGTAAGCGCTCGCGCGGTCCAGTCCGTCCGGGGCGATGAAAGGACGGCGCGCGGGCCCATAACCTACGTCACCTCGTTGTTGCCCCGACCACCGGAGCAAATGTGACTTGTCATCAGTGGTCGGCCCGACGGAATACCCTTTCGGGTAACCTCTCACCTCTCGACGTACTGGGACGTCGGTCACCGTCGCGCGGTCAGCTTCTCTGCGGGTGACGGACAATTCCCCGGTCCGATCACCCGCGGCCTCGGCTAGGGCGGCATTAGGCGCAGATACTCGCGCTTGCGCCGCCCGAGTCGCCGGCGGCGGAACGTGTCGCCGAATAGGAGCTCTACTCGCACACATCCGCCGCCTCCTTCCGTGAGATTACGGCCTCACAGAAGGCGGCGACCGCGTCCCAGTTCCTGACGCTGTCGAGCATCTCCCTGGCGATGGTCGGCACCGATAATCGCGACGAGTTCACGGCGCTCCCCCTCCCACGCAGCACACTCCTCGAGTGTGTGCTGCGCCGTGTCCTCGTCACAACTGCAATGGTGGCAGGACGGTGTGCTCTCCCTCCTGACAATCATGTGCAGGTACTTCCCAAAACACCCGTGCCCCGTAAGCACCTGCACCAGTCGGAAGGAAAGCACCCCGTGCGTCCGTTCCAACCACTCCATCAGCACCGGCCAGAAGGCCTCGACGGTCCTGACACCGTACCGAGGACTCCAGCCGGACTGCCTAACGGGCAATGACCCCTTGGCGGGCGTCGACCCGCCAGGCGGTGATCTCCTGCAGGGAGACCATACCGCCGCGGGCGCGCGTCTCCGACACCCGCCGATAAATGTCGGCGAGCATCTCCGCCTCCAGGTCCCAAGGGGGAGTTCCGGCCAGGAGGCACGCTGCCTCCGTCGACACCGTGCGGTAACCGCGTATGGCCCTGACCGCCATGACCCTCTGTGGTCGCCTCAAGAGGGCCCTCAGCCGGACGGTCAGGGACCCCGCCCACACCGGTGCGCCGTACAGAGCCATCGACCGGATCACCCCACGTACAGCTGTCGGAACGTAGCGCTGGGTCCGCCCACATTCGAAAGCACTTCAGAGATAGCTGCAGGCTTCGGGGTAAGTGACAAAACTGTGTTAATCCACTTGAACCAAATCGGGCAATTAAAAATCTTGAACGATGGGTACCTCATGAATTGAGTGAATCGAACTTGCAAACACGCGTCGACTACTGTTTTACTTAGCTCAACCAACACAATAACGAAGGGATTTTAAATCGAATCATTACTTGTGATGAAAAGTACGATAATCGGCAGTGCTCGTCGCAATGGCTGAACCCTGGCGACCTAGCCAAATCCTGCCCTAAACGAAAATTGACTCGGAAAAAGTTATTTGTGAGAGTTTGGTGGATTAGCGCTGGTGTCGTTCACTACAGCTTTCTAAAATTTGGCCAAACGATTACGGCAGATATCTATTATCAGCAACTGCAAACCATGAAGGAAGAACTAGTTCTGGTATAGTTTTATGTATTTAAATTATGAACTATTTTCTGCGGCGGCTTTGCTTTGGTAAATTGTAACTTGCTCAAGATGAAATTTTATCCAAATAATATCAACAGATTGTGCTTTAGAAGAGTAAAAGAAAAAGTTATTCCAAGGCAATATGTTATTGGGATAAAAATTAATCCAAGGTCTCAGTTACCACTGTCAATTTTTATCAAAATTGGTCCAGTCGTCAGAGCGTGAAAATCTAACTAACTTACACACACTGACAAACTTCTGCCTTCATAATAGTGAGATGTTATTTGATTAGTACTGAGGGAAAGGCTATTACCATTTATATGATTCTCTTGCTCTTTATGTGACGGCTCTGGCGGAGATAGAGGTTCGTCTAATTCTGCCGAACGTTCCATTGCAAGGAACTCTTCGCTGGAGATGGACCTTACGTCCTCCTTATTGCTGCCACTTGAATCGCATCCTGCAGGTATCTGTTCCAGAGATGTCAAACCATTTGGCTCTTTGGGTGTACAAATTGATAATTTTGAAGGCGAGATTCGGTTTAAGCTGAAAATTAGAGTAATTTATTATAATTTTCTCTTGGCAACAGAATACGATTCACATCTAAGAAACACTGGTTTTTCACAGACCGTTATTGTTTGAACATAGACACATTATGCCTTTTTTGCTAAAGCAAAATAATAGTATTATAGAAGACTATGAATATAGATTTTGTTAAACGATTTTTCTATTCCCTGGGAGGAATACTTTTGTGCCCAGATGAATGGTACCCTATATAATCATTTCTGCTGCTCTAAAAATGTGTACGCGGCAGTTCACGACGATTAATAGTTAAAGTATGAAAGTGTAACAAAGAAACTTATCACGTCTATAAGTATATTGATCAGTTTGCTGTGTTTTAAACGCACTAAGTACTCAGCTTTATTATTGTGAGTAATGATTATATAAAACCGTTACCTGACTAACCTGCTATAAGCTGAATCGTTACTGATCTTGCCGTTGGGCATATAGCTTCCATTAGTTAAGTTTCCAGTGGTCTTCTTTACCTTTTTTTCAGACTTAGCTTTTTTGGTCGTGCCATTGTAGTTAGTTATGTCTTTGTTTAAAAATGTTTCGTTCTTCTGGGTTTCGTAAAAATTGTCAAAATCTTTCAGAGACTGCATAATATCCTGCTCAAGTTGGTCAGATTTCTGATGACCTTTCCCACTCTCCATCTTCAAAGTATTTTTCTTTTGAATGGAATCGAGGAGGGAAGTGGAACGTTTCATGGATGATGGGAAAAGGTTTTCACCGGCTATATTGTTATTGCTAAAATTGAGAGATATTGGTTTGTTAACGGGGGTCATACTATTTATAACTTTGGGTGAAGAGCTAATACTATTAATTTCGGACGTCCTATTACTGTCTAAAAGATCTGATTGTTTAACTATCCTAGTTGTGGAACTACAAGTACGTTTTCTTTCTAATTTGTGTTTATCTATCTCTTCATCAAAAGAAGTCATAAATTCCTCGAGATCGAAATCCTCGCATAGAGAGTCGTCGTCTCTATTAGAGGCTTTAGAAGCAATGCTTTGCTCTAAAGAATGCATTAATTTATCACATTGCATACTTAGGCTATCGACAATAAGGGTATTATTGCTCTTGTTTATATTATTATTAGGTTCAGGTGTATCGACTTTAGTTTTTAAATCGGAGTGTATATTATTGGGTGTATACAATGTATTGTTTTGCTTAAATGTACTAAATGATTCGAATTTAGCTGGTAAATTTTCAGTAGTAACTAGAGATTCCATGCTACTGACAATATCAGGATTATTTAAAATTGTGTTAACATTTATTGGCAAATTGTCATTTTCGTTTATAAGCCTAGGATCTATATAATTACTGTCAGTCATTGAGGAATTGTCGTCTGCTAATATAGAATCGAGATTGACAAATTCTTTCTTTTCGTGCTCTCGTGGTATTTTTTCTAATTTAACGGAGTGTTTTGTAGTTGTTCGCTGAAAACTATGGTACAGGGATGTAGAAATTTTTGGCACTTTCTCTTTGACTTTTGGTGTGCTGTAATTTGAAACTGTGTAATTAGAAAATGACCGATTGAGATTGCAGCTTCGATTAAAATAATTTTTGTCTACATTACTAATGTTTTCTTTACTTGATTTAGTGAAAGTTGTATTTAATTTAGGACTAGGTCTTTTATCGTTTCTATTTAATCTAAATGAGCTGCATCTACCACTAAAACTGTTGTTACTATTTTCGTTATTTGTGCTACCGAAAGATTTCATTCTTTGTAGTGTTGGCGTCTTTTGATAAGTTTTATTTAGTGTATCTTTTAACATCTTAGTGTTGTCGGAACGAATATAAGAGGAAGAGCTTTTATCTTTTGTGGGTTGTAGGGCAGGAAGGGTTCTACTGTGATCTTTTGTTGATGTTTGTATTTTATTAGGAATGTTTGTCTCTGATGACATGAGTTCCTTCATTTGCCTAGCTGCGCATACAAACGGGTCGTAATTCTCATCAAGCCTGTAACATGTTTTAATAAAAATATATATATTAAAAAATTGAGAATACACATTGGTCACAACTCCTTTCTCTCTTCCGTGGGGTCGTAACAAGTGCTATTAGAAAGTAGCAAAATAACATCACAACAAAAAAATTAAAGGTAATAAATCACCATGGCAACCCGTTTGGCCATCGTGGTATGGTAGTTGGGTAATTTATTTCCCTTTGTGTAAGTCTCGCGTTCAATAATAGAACCTACATAGACAGAAAAAAGAAAATATAATTATATAATAATATGGTGGATTGCTAACTGCTAAATTAAAGAACTACATATGTACATTTTAAAATTTTTGTCGTTCCAGCAAATACAGCAAAGTGTTCTTTACAAAAAAAATACATGCTTATAAATTTATAATACTAGTAATAGACAGATAAATTAGTTTAAATATCCGAACGTTTTTTTTTTCAAGAAGAGTCCTTGTGTCGAAAACGCAGACTTGAAAAAAATATTAGGTCCTTACATATGAATTTAGCGTTTGGTCGTACTGACCAGTTTGATCTGAAATATCTCCTCTTTGGGTAAGAATTACAAATTCAAATTTATGAATTCATTTAGCCCGTACATTTGAGTTTTGAAAACAAATGAATTGTTTTTTCCTCATTATTTTTTTCCTTGGCGTCGCTTATTACCGCACAATGGAAAACATGAAATATCGGTATATTTATGAGTACGAGTTCTACCGTGGCACCAGTGCTGCAGAAACAGCTCTAAGGATTAATGATGTGTACGGCGCTGGTGTCATAAAAGAAAGAACAGTACGTTTTTGGTTTCAAGGTTTTCGTTCTGGAAATTTCGACCTTCAGAACCAACCCTGTGGACGGCCGAAGACCAAAGTGGAAAATGAAGAATTAAAGGTTATTGTGGAAGCGGATCCATGATAAAGCACTTCAGAGATAGCTACAGGCTTCGGGATAAGTGACAAAACTGTGTTAATCCACTTGAACCAAATCGGGCAAGTAAAAAAACTTGAATGATGGGTACCTCATGAATTGAGTGAATCGAACTTGCAAACACGCGTCGACTACTGTTTTTCTTAGCTCAACCAACACAATAATGGAGGGATTTTAAATCGAATCATTACTTGTGATGAAAAGTGGATACTGTACGATAATTGGAAGCGCTTGTCGCAATGGCTGAACCCTGGAGACCCAGCCAAATCCTGCCCTAAACGAAAATTGAGTCAGAAAAAGTTTCTTGTGAGTGTTTGGTGGACTAGCGCTGGTGTCGTTCACTACAGCTTTCTAAAATCTGGCCAAACGATTACGGCAGATATCTATTGTCAGCAAACCATGAAGGAAGAACTAGCTGCTAAACAACTGAGATTAGTCAATCGCTCTAGGCCACTGCTGCTTCACGACAACGCAAGACCACACACTGCACAACAACCAACCACTAAATTTGATGAGCTACAATTGGAATGTCTGCGACATCCACCATACTCCGCGGACCATGCTCCAACAGATTACAATTTTTCCGGAATTTCGACAACATCTTACACGGTTTATTAATTCTCGCCCCCATGGTTTTTTTAGTAAAGGGATCAATGTACTACTTATGAGATGGCAAAAGTGCATAGATAACAACGGTGCATACTTTGATTAGTTAAATATATTTTACAAAAAAAAAAAATTACTTTATATTCCTCTCGTACAAAACGCCAATTTCATATGTAAAAATCTAAATATTTTTGGATTGTACAAATATCTATACTGTTTGAGAGTCGAACTATGAGGTACGTTCGCCTCCGTGCAGTTATTAATTACATATACGTTTTAATTTTGTATTTTACTATGTTTAATATTTCATGTCACTTAAATGTGAGCTGCTGTGTGGTAGCGGCTTCGAATACTACCAACCCTTGTTTTGCTCGTGGGTGTCGTAAAAGACGACTAAGAGCCCTAGATTGACCCGGACCAACTCCATCTGGTACCATTTGGGTCAACGATTACATTCCCAAGGAGGGTTGGCGTCAGGCAGGCGGCCGGTCATAAAAATCATTGCCGAAACTTTTTGCAATATGTCAAAACAGATGACATATTGCGTCGACCCCAAGTAATTGGGATAAGAGCAAGATGATGATGATGATGATGATGACTTAAATGTGAGCGAATTAAACAAGTGTTATTCTATAGCACCATCAATATTATGATAATCACGACAGTGTGTTTAACAGTCGACTAAACGTTTTCATTAACTCTAGTTCATGGTAATAAGGAATATTATTCGCAAATACTTACAATTTTCAGGACCCAGGTTCAAGGATATAAAGCAAGTAAAGTATGATCTAACCTTCTCTTCTCTATACGTGGCAACTTCAGCGGCGGTGCATCTGACACCGACTGATTATCGCTATGATCACTGTTTTGTTGTACGATAAATGTTTGATAATCTTTGTTACTTCGTGTCTGTTCTCCCAACATCTTGAACTTTCTATTTGATTTATACATATTTTGCATTTTCTTAACAGATTCTAACCTACGACCTGGCGTTTTAGTTTCCATTATTGAAGGAAGTTTGACTTGAGACTGCATTTCTCTTGCAGAAATATTTTCCTTGCGTTTTTCTTCATAGAATTTAAGTTTATAAACTGATATATGTTCCAGATCGTCTACCTCTCTACATGAGCTAGCGTTGCTATGTTCATTAACTTTCTTAGTTTCAAATTCATTAGTATTATCAATCTCGCGAGTATTTATTTTATTTCTAAGTAGTTCTTTTAAGTCACTCTTTAGTTCTTCGAAACCCTCAGAGAAATGGTGTTTAGGCAATTCTAGAGTATTAAGATCTTGATTATTTATTGTCTCCATGGAACTAGTTTTTGGAGTATGCAAATAATCAATATCTTGATCAATGTTCGAATACTGTGCTTCTAATTGATCATTAGTTAATAATTTGTCCGTTATATTCAAAAACTCCTGTAAATCTGCAGGATCCTCTGTAAATTTTGTGTATGTTTCGCCACTACCATGGCGGCACTCTATTTCATTAGTTCTACTTACATTATCATCGTTGCATTTTGCTTCTATATCGTCGTTGGATATATCATGTTCATAATTTTCATCAAAACGCTCTTCGGCAGACAAGCTATCAATTTCTTCATTTGCTTGTTCGGCATCGTCTCCTATATTATCTTTAAATGAAATGCGAACGTCTTCACTTTTCGCCTCGCTAGTGGCTACCATATTATCTAATTTGTGCGTTATATCAGAATTAACCGTCATATGGGTATTCCTTTCAATATCGTTGACGTTTAGTTTAATTTCTGATATTGCAAAATGGTTATTATCTTTTGAAGCAGCAGATATAACCACACCAGATGTGAAATTATCAGAAGTGGGTGTGTAGGAACAACAAACATAATTCGAATTCGAGAACTGTTCTTTGATATATAGTTTCTTATTGTGATTATTTGGGGAGAATTTGCGGTTAGAATTTAATGTTGGATTTTTATAAAGTAATTCCAATTTTGGTTCCGATATATAATTATTAGAGCTAACACTAGTTTTTGTGCCAACTGGTGTATTGTCTTTGTTAATATTTTTTACCGATGTATTGTTTTCTTTCTTCTGCTCTAGGTTATCGTGTATTATACATGGAACACATAGAAGCTCAGTATTAATAGCTACAGACTGATAACCTTGATTATTGCCCGAACAGGTTGAAACTAAAGCGCATTCATCCAGACTATCTATACTCATACTATTTTCTTTAACTTCTTTAGCATTTATAGATTGTTTGTTTATTTTCTTTTTCATTATGTTTTCCTTAACTTTCAAATTTGTTTTATTATTTACAGATATTTCAGAAGTTGCTTTAAAATTTTTTGATTTATATGCGATATTATTGCGATTGGGTGAATGATTATCATAAAAATTTTCCATTTTTGTTTGAATATTGCTATTTAAAGACGTATTTACTCTTTTCATATTTAGCCGTTTTGGTAAGGGTATACTGCTATCACGGACAGTTTTTTTTAAAGATTCCTTTTCGTAGTTATTCTTATCTTGAATCTTTTCGTTATATTTAGTTGCAATCTGTTCTAGTTTCTTCAATTGCTGCTGTTTTTTCATATTCAATCTATTTCTAGGTTTATTTTGTGTTACATTTTTCTTGATATTGGGATCAG
The DNA here is from genome assembly GCA_032191425.1 of Lymantria dispar. NCBI lineage: Eukaryota > Metazoa > Arthropoda > Insecta > Lepidoptera > Erebidae > Lymantria > Lymantria dispar. The sequence continues at coordinate 17,404,094 of CM063458.1, forward strand.
TAACACTTTCTTGTAACGAGGATGGACCGGGATCTTGGTTATTTCTATAGGAGGGGAAAGGAGGGCATGGGTTTACTTTTTTAATACGTCGCAGCAAACAAGGAGACAGGAATTAAATCCAAGTTAAATATATAACCATAAAAATAAATGAAAATATCCTTCCTTTCCCCTTATTTGATACGCAAATGGCAATTTGATTAGAGTGCGTGAAAATTTATACCTTGTGTTGCTGAGATCTCTGGCAAGCCTAGCTTGTCTCGCTTTAACATTAGCATCGCCTGAAGAGCTGTTTTGAGTATGTCGTGAGTTTCTGATTACTGGCACGTGATGTGAGGATTCTTCTGGACCATCATTGCTAGATGCAGATTCTAAAAATAAAATCGATGGGATTAATATTATAAAAATAGCTTACAATAAGGTATAGACTACGCAGTAAGTATTAAGGAGGTAGTACTAGTAGCTCATCCGGGTGATAATATAATATGAAAAAAAAAAATGTGTATGCAGTATATGGCAGTCGTATGAGAAGACGACAAGGAAACTTCGAAGTAAAACTCTTTATTAACCAGTAGATGAATGTGTGTGTGTTCATAATAATGGAGAAGGAGCGCGTGCCCAAGAATGGAATATACATGAGCTGTAAAGAAAGTCTGTACCTGAAGCTCTAACACGTCCATGTTTGTAGTCACCATATTCGCGCGGCCGTGGAGGTGGAGAAACACCTCGAGACGAATCCACAGACGCTGACCGGCTGTTTGATGACTTGTCGCGTGTTTGTGATGATCTGAGACATTTAGTAATAAAACAAAATAAAGTAACAAACACAGTTAATTTAATCTTAAAGCACAAATCAAAATGGTGGCTTTAAATAAGTACCACTATTATTTTCTCCTCGTTGACTGCTCCTTTCTATTTCTTTTGTACTCTCTTCGTAGACGTTTTGTATCGTGACGAGTTAAGACCCCCAATGTGTCATCATTAGATACTTCTAATGGGAGGCATAAAATCGGCCAAAGGAGAACGGTCAATAGTCAACATATAGTCACTCTCTTCGGCAACTTAGAACACTCACTGCGATCGTCAACACTCGCCAAGCGGGGCGTTTGTGTTTTATTAATCGCCTCTTATAGAGGTCTATAATTAACAATGGACGTTGATATAAAGGCTAATTGATGGATGTATGACTCTTATTTTTATAAAAAAGTACTGTACGAAATGCCGTGGCAATTAACGCCTAATGCATTCAAGTAAACCATATGCCTCGCCCTACATAGTACATGTGAAGCGCCAGTGACTGTCAATCTTAAATTAATCTCGCCTTTGATAACGTATAACCTAAGTTCTGTGGTAGTTGTGTTAGCAAGCACTAAGATGTTGACAAAAGAGTATGTTGCAAAAAATAAATTTGCTATTGCTGGTAAATGTTAGTGTATATTATTAATACTAGTTTTAGTGAATTTGAAGAGAACAGTACGTAGCACTAATGCATGACACACATGGAAACATGACTTGCATTATTCAGCTACATGACCTAATATAAAAGAAACCATTTCAATTCTACTTTTTAATACCTAATGATGTTTATTTAACATTAAAAACAACCGCCTAGACAATCTATTAACATACAGGCTTTAAATATATCAATAAACCTCGGCCCACATGTGAGGTTAAAATATTACATAGAAACTACAGTATACAGTGTATTTCGGTTATAACGACGGCGGAGGGACCACTTTAATGTCGTCGCTATATCCGAAGGTCACTATATCCGAAATCAGTTTTTCTTTAACAGTAAATGTACGTCTAGGAGCCATTTGCACAAGTTTAAGAAACACTGTTCACTCATTGGAAATAGCTACGTAACTGATTCATAATTTTAACTTCGCACACATGCTAAGTAACGCTACACACAAACAAAGCATTTGAACATCTGCGAATATAAACAAAGGATAAGAAAGCTTAATAGTTAAAGCTTATGAATGAGACTTTGTGCCTTTGTCGACTCAGTTGCAATATCCACAAGGAATTTCTAGGAGTCTGTCCCAAATAGTTCATAAAAACAAGTCCGTATACCCGAATTAGGCGTTATATCCGGAGTTGCTATTACCGAATGAATTTCCTACGAAAGTATGCTTTAAAGTCTAGGAACCCAAGTTCGACGTCGCTATAACCGAAAAGTCGTTACAACCGAGGTCGTTATTAATGAAATCCACTGTATTTTAATTGCTAATGTATAGAAAAGACTGTTTCGTTTGTCACAGCTTGCTTAAACAGTGAATATATCATGAGTTAACCTGTATGTCGGATACTTAAAAAAAAAGGATATATAACATCTATGGTACTCATTAACTCATCGCTTTTGACTGTTATAAACAAGTAACAAATTGGAAGGGTACCCTCAAATATGCCAATCATGAGTCTAATCTTAACTGTTACCAGACATATAGCTTTATAGGACAATAATATGACAGACTGATGATGTAGAAAAATATGGACTGATTGCACAGATGAAGTAGTTGTTCAGATACAGTGCCAGTGTAATTGGATTGGATTATAATAAAATAATTATAATCAAGGTATACGCGTAGAGGTAAACACGTCCAACTACTAGACGCGTGCGTCCCGCTATACCGACGCGGTCGTCCCGCGCCGTGGTCGCTTAAGGTTCATTTCCGTGCATCGCGGCCGATCGCGGCGGCGCGCGACAGTCGTAAGCGATCTTCATACATTGACTGCTATCGCATACATCTGTATAGCGTCATTCCTGTCGTTGGCCGCGCGCGACTGTCGCGTACCTCGGAAATGGCGACATACATTTTCATACATTGACTATTGTCACATTGGCCGCGCGCGGCCGATCGCTTACGACTGTCGCGCGCCGCCGCGATCGGCCGCGATGCACGGAAATGAACCTTTAGGTGTGCATGGTGCCATAAGCTATAACCGGTAGCGTCTGTCGCGGGGCTGACGCTACAGCTTCACAGTCGCTTTGGTCGGCCGTACCTTAATAGGTTTACTCCCCGTCCCCACGCAGGATAATTCTTTGTGTGACCCACAAATTATTGTCCAGAGTCTGGGTGTAATTCGAGTCCGTGAATTGTAAGTCCCCTGCAATACAAGGATTATTTCCTTAGCGTAGGGTGTTATCATTAAAAAAAAATATTTGGTGATTTTTATAATTGGTAAGCCAACTGTGAGTGAGACAGTTACAAGAGGAAGACGATGGAGACGTGTTGGTGAAAGGTCATGTAAAGAGTATGCATAACCGTAGAGAATGCATGAATAATTTGATGAGTGTGAGTGAAGCGATGGAAGTATGTTAGGATGCTTGTGGATATCCGTAGTCTTTGAATACCTCTCTGGTAAGCGGGCGTGAGACTATGTATGTATGTATGTGTATCGTAAACTGATGATTGGGGATAATGACGGTTAAAATACTGACACTTCGAGTGGTAGGCCGGTCCGTCCGGGGTAGTACCACACTCTCGCAGAAAATCGACGTCTGAGTAGTAGCAATTTGTTACTGCGCTTCGTTTGGTGAGCGAGAGAGCCGGAAGCCCAACTTTCTGAGGATGTTTGTGTGTGGAGGGTTTTGGTGGTGCCCTTGGTATCACCGAGCCTCAATGCATGCATTCACACTCACTTCACTTTCTTCGCGGTAGGCAGCGACCCTGTAAAGGTCCATGAGCAGCAGCAACACTTACCATCAGGTGTACTGTTTGCTCGTTTGCCACCGGTTGCAATAATAAAAAAAAAGGTACATACCGTCGAGTGCGCACGAGTGGTGCCTTATACTGAGTGCGTGCATTAAGACGTTGTTTGGCATCAGTTATGTGCTGAGGGGCTTGCGCTGGTGCTGCGGGCAATATCTTCGCTTTATCCGCACACCACTCCACATGACGTTCGAATGCACGAACACCGAAGGCACGGTTGCAATGCGGACATCTTTGTAGTTCTGCTGTCGGCTGGAATTGATTATATCTATTTTTTATACGATGTTGATTGATACTAATCCAACACTCAACCAACTATATTAACGTTTTGTAAATGTATAAGATAAAACATAAGATAGTTTGAAATGGATATTTTCACCAATGAAAAATATTGATATGTAAATGTGGGTATACGTTAAGCGATCAAACAATTTCAGTTTTTTCATCTTATATATTTGATATTCATTTTAACATATACATAGTATCGATAACCAAGTGGTTAAAGCCTTAACATAAGTATGTTAAGGCTTTAAGTTAGTATTAAAATATTTATGGTAGGCAAGTTATTATAGCTCGTGAAAAATATAGCTAGTGTACCTACATCATTTCTGTTCCAATAAGTAATTTTGTACGGAATTAAAAGCACGTAGTGACGGACTAAGGAAACAATGTGGCACCATATATTTCTTTCTCGTGGGTGGTAGCCAAAGACGGGATAGGGACTCAAGCGACTACAAGACTGGACGGGGAAGAGGCATCATGCAGATACAAGAAAAGGAAGACTTGAAATAAATCTTTTATTGATCAGTATGACCAGCATGGTATAGTAGGTCAATTACCTTTCTATTGTAAAGAATCCGTAAGCCAGCAGTGGGACGTACCTATATTATCAAAGGCGATATCATAAATATGGTAGCAGTATAATTATTAATATAAATTGATTATTTTTCTCGTTACCTTACTGACCTTGGTGATAGCCCCCCGAACAGATTGAGGCTTCGGTTTCGGCGTTGGTTTCACTATGGGTGGTGGACTTTTTTCTAAGAACGGGCTATTTTCTGGAAGACCGAAGTTCTTTGGCAAATATTGTTCCAAGTCTGTACCTATAACATACAGAGCATCGACTTAATCACAAAACTCTTATTTAAATAATCTTTCAATTAGGTAGGTATTAATCCATGCTAGCCCATTCACTTCGAGATATCTGTTTAAGGTGTTAACTACATTCTACGGTGAGTTATATTATACAGCAATGCTTTCAAGAACACAGTGCTCACGTTACAAACACAAATCTACGAACACTCTAAACACTCACTCATTGCATTGAAAATTACAAACAATTTTCATAAGACAAGTGCACATTCAACAAGGAAGTACATAATTAAAAACAAATCCTATTGGACACACTTCACTAATTTGTAGAACAAACATTTGTAAAATCACCAGATGTTCAACAACAAGCCGTGACAGACATCCCATGCATTTCTAAAGACTTAATTAGAAACATGAGCGACGATGCTTAGTATACCTAATGACTCTATAGTAGTTGTTTTACGCGGGCGTGGGTTGCTAAACACATGGGCAACATATATACAAACAAAATGCAAATGCAACCTCGTTTGAGAAGCGTTAAGACGTCATATTGTCAATGGAACACAATATCAATTTACATAAATATTTCTAAGCGCTTTTTGTTCGAGGACGTTGACGGTCAACATTTTTATCTTTACTCTTTGAAATTATTCAAAAAGAAACAAAAAAATAATTATTTAATACCTAGATAGGTTTTTATTTTTAAAAGACAAGATTTCACACTTACAAGGAGACCCTCAGACGTGTGGGTCGGGGATTTCCATAATTTTTGGTACCCTTAATATCTTTTTAATGAGTGCCCAGTTGACCCTAATATCTGGTAGTTGTGATACCCTCGGGCTCCCTCTACCACCCCACCAAAAATCATAGAAATCCCCGACCCACACGTCTGAGGGTCTCCTTGTTAGAAAAAGATAGACTAGTGGTGTAGGGGCTTCATTATTGTACAATTTATCTCAGCTGATAATTATATGACCCACTGTTGGGCTCCAGCCTCCTTCACAATAGGAGGGAAATTGATCTACTACACTACGCTGACTGACCAAGTCAGCTTATTATAGGGTTTTATGTCGTGTTTTCCTTCCTTGCATAGCAGTTATGTGTATATTATATCTGTATCCTTACCCCGTCACCATAAGGAAAGGTACATTTAACAGATATAATTCATATACAAAATAATTTATAAATTTTACTTGTCTTGCGAACCGAATTCTTTGACGAGAAGTCGATGTTTTTTGATTATTATTTGTCTTTAACATATGAAAATGTGTTCAATGGCAAATTATATTTCTCACGTCTCTATTAAAACTCATGACAAGACATCAACACTTAATTGCGGTTCTCATACTCGCTTACTTGCTCTTTTTGCAAACCTAACGTGACTAGTTGATTTAACGAACAGCACAATATTAACCTGACCTATAATTATCTTGTACTGTATCGGCAAACATATTAGTTAATATTGAAGTTCAGTTAATGTTTGAGCCTCACATATTATAATTGAAGAATATTCAGCAAGAACTATCAGTAAGTGGTATGGCTGTGTTAGTAAAACGATCACATACATGGAGAGTCCGTACAGTTAATTATGAATGGTAGATATAGCTGGGTATATGTAAATTTTTCACCCACTCACCGGAATTAGCACCGTTCGCCGCGCTCAGCCCTTATTACCCACAAAACAACAAAGGAAATGTCAATACATATTGAAAAGCATGCAAATAACACATTTCTGTGAACAGTTTATACCAAGTTATAAACTAGGTATCGATATCAACTATATCTATAACATCAAAATGAACCCATCCTAAAATAATGGTACATGCAATCCTAATATTGCTAAAAACCGCAAACGCTAGGTAACAAAATGTAAGTTAGTTGAGTATCTACAAGTAAACCCATATCCTGAACTGACTAACAATGAGTTAACTTACTATGTTACTAACGGCACTCAATAGTCTAAAGTAGATCATTAAAATTAAAAACTAGGCTGTCTCTATCTGTCACATAGTTGAAAATATAAAACAACATTACTGTTTTGTAAATTGAATTTACAATTATTATAATTTAATTTAATTTAAACAAATAATTGGATAATTATTGGTATGAATAAATAAGGCATTAATCACATAGGTATTGAATAGAACAAGGCTTCTACACTTTTCTAACATAAAACGATAACATTAATAGAATAATTATGTTTTGATAAATTGAAGAAGACTTACCTTCACGTCTTTGTCTCGAAGAGTCAAATGTTTTCCTCTTTTTTATCGTCATTTTCTCACATATTTTCACATGTTTTGCTAATGATTGTGGCACAAAGGTGCGTCCACAGACTTGGCATGGCATAAGAGGTAAAGGTGCTGGCGGCTCGGGCGCTACGGGCGCTATGGGTTGTGTCGGTACTGGTGGGGACGGTGGTGGCTCAAATCTGGCTGGTGGTGGTGTTCTAAGCAACGGCCGGAACGAGTCATCATTCAGAGGTGACACCGGCGACGCCGTCCCTGGTGTCTCTGGTGAGGGTGAACGTGAAGATTTCGAAGATAGCTCTTGATGTTGCCGTTTGCCTAGAAATGATTCAGTCTATAAGCTTTACATCAATCTATACCAATAAATAAAATTGGAGTGTCTGTTTGTAATGTCAAAATAATAGGCTTTTTTCATGCTCACACGGTTATTTGCAGGACACCTATGCCTAAAATACAGATTAAAAAAAATTTATCTGTCTGTCTGTTTGTTCCGGATAATCTTCAAAACGGCTGGACCGATTCAAAAAAAATCTTTCACCAATGGAAAGCTATAATATCAGGGAGTAACCTAGGCTATATTTTATCCCGGTATTCCCACGGGAACTACGCGGGTAAAACGACTAAAACCGAAGCGAAGCGAGGGCGGGTTGCTAGTATTAAATACATATGAACACTATAATTATATCTATATCATCATTATACTGTTCTTATTCCCAATTACTTACTTGGAGCGGCCTCAATATGCACTTTTTTCAAAATATGTATGTATAGCAAAACGTACGCCTGCTTGACGCCAATTCCCCTTAGGAATGCAATTCTTGACCATACAATGTCAGATGAGAATTGCCCCAAGTCGATGTAAAGCTCTAAGTCGTTATATATACGACACCCACTAATAATGTAAGGATCTGTAGCGTTCATAATCATCACGATACAGCATACATCATATAGTCTATATGATGTATGCTGTGTCTATATTATAGACAAATAAATCATCATCATTTCAGTTCATAAACGTTCCACTGTTGGGCTCGAGCCTCTTCCACATTAGGAGGGAAATTGACATTACTATACAATGCTGGTCAAACAGGATTTTTTTGTTTTTTTGTGGGTGGGCTATGGTAAGCGCACGAGCGGTCAAGTCCGTCCGGGGCGATAAAAGGACGGCGCGCGGGCCCATAACCCACCCGTACCCACGTCACCTCGTTGTTGGGCCGACCACAGGAGCAGATGTGACTTGTCGTCAGTGGTGGTTCCGATGGAATACCCTTTCGGGTAACCTCACCTCTCGACGTCCTGGGACGTCGGTCGCCGTCGCGCGGTCAGCCTCTCTGCGGGTGACGGACAATTCCCCGGTCCGATCACCCGCGGCCTCGGCTAGGGCGGCATTAGGCGCAGGTACTCGCGCCTGCGCCGCCCGAGTCGCCGGCGGCGGCACGTGTCGCCGAATAGGAGCTCTACTCGCACACGATCCGCCGCCTCCTTCCGTGAGATTACGGCCTCACAGAAGGCGGCGACCGTGTCCCAGTTCCTTTCGCTGTCGAGCATCTCCCTGGCGATGGTCGGCAGCGCCAGGGAGATGCTCGACTCCTCGAGCGTGTGCTGCGCCGTGTCCTCGTCGCAACTGCAGTGGTGGCAGGACGGTGTGCTCTCCCTCCTGACAATCTTGTGCAGGTACTTCCCAGGTGTGGGGTTTTATTTCGAATTTTCCTTCTCTTGCATAGACGTTATATGCATATTATATCTCTTAGTCGTCTTTTACGACATCCACGGGCAAGATAGGAAGTGATGAATTGTATTCTTACTCCGTCACCACACGGTAATAAATATCTCTAAATTAAAGTTTTAAATTTATTTTAGTTTAGTCGATTTACCTTATGTATTTTGCAACTGTACAAAATACATAAGGTAAATCGACTAAACAATAATAAATTTAAAACTTTAGTTTATAATTGGTTGAGAAGTCTTGGTTATGCAGAAACTGAGAATCTTCTACTGTTGATAACGTAATTGTAATCACCTATATAACACACTAGTGATGTAACGAATGTTAGGATTGAGACATTCGCGAATGCGAATGTGAGTGCGAATATTTATCTCCAACATTCGCGAATGCGAATGCGAATATGCGACTATAATATATATGAATGTTGATTTTCAAATAAAACGCGTGCAATATATCATACGTGTTTAACATTTCGTACCAGCCATGTTTAAGCCAAATATAGCAAAGGTTAACCGTTACAAGTTGAACGAATGAAACTAATCAGATTCGTTCGAAAACATTCGTTGTAATTTGAGATTAGTTTATTATTATTATTGTATTTGTCAAATTTACAAACATGAGTAAAGCACATGTTACTGAAGTGTGGATTTATTTCACAATTTGTGACGCTGAGAGTGTTAAATGCATGGTATGTCAAAAAGTTTAATGATTACTTAACAAAAATAATGTAATTTTTTCATAAAGAATCATGTTCTTTTTATTGGCAAAATTCATTATTCATTCACGCAAAAAATCGGTTGTCTGTAAAGTCGATTTACTGACGATAGTTGAACGTGACAACGTCATAAGAAAATACTGATGGAATGGTTTCATTTTTCAAAAGAAAATTTTAATTTTATTTGTTTGATAGATATTTTGTATGGCAAGCCTTAAATGGAACTGGAGGCAGAAGTGCTCGCCGAATTGTATCGGCGGGTGTCGGCTGTGCGAGGGGAGGGCGGTGTTGTTTCCTTAAGGGAGCTCACCGCCTGGCACGTGGACGCTCGCCGAGATGTCATCGCCCGTTGGGCAGACCGGTTGGAGAGGCCTCGATACGGTGTCTGGACCGTGGAGGCCTTCCGGCCGGTGCTGATGCAGTGGTTGGAACGGTGGCACAGTGTGCTCTCCTTCCGATTCGTGCAGGTCTTCACGGGGCATGGATGCTTCGGCAAGTACCTGTACAGGGTCGCTAGGAGGGAGAGAACACCATCCTGCCACCACTGCGATTGCGACGAGGACACGGCGCAGCATACGCTCGAGGTCTGTGCCGCTTGGGCAGAGCAGCGCCGTGAACTCGTCGCAATCATCGGTGCCGACCTGACGCTGCCGACCATCGCTAGCGAGATGCTCGGCAGCATCAGGAACTGGGACGCGGTCGCATCCTTCTGCGAGGCAGTTATCTCGCAGAAGGAGGCGGCGGGTCGTGAACGCGAGGAGCACAGCCTCTACGAAGCGACCCGCCGCCAGCGACTGGGGCGGCCCAGGCACGACTACCTGCGTCCCATGCCGCCCTAGCCGAGGCCGCGGGTGACGAGACCGGGGAGTTAGTCCGTCACCCGCCGAGAGGCCGGCCGCGTGAGGAAAGACTGACGTCCTCCCCGAGCGGGGGACCTCAGTCTAAAGTATAAATATTATTCTGATCGTTCAGTGGTTTTCGCAGTATAACCGAACAAAAAACCGGCTCCCCATTAATTAATTTATATTAGACTGACAAAAATAAGAGAGACAGTATTTCTAATTTAGTTACCGACCTGGGTGTTCCATAATATTGTTTTATTCAAATATTATGAGTAAATAAAAATAATAAATATTATCATATCATTACACAATTTCCGTGTGATGACGGAGTAAGAATACAATTCACCTTACTCAACAATTACAATTCATCTTACCCGTGGGTGATCGTACGAGACGACTAAGGGAGATAAAACGCATATAATATCTATGCGAGAGAAGGCAAACTCGAAATAAAACCCTATACCAACACGTCTGACCAACGTGGTATAGTAGGTCAATTAACCTTCCGTTATGGAGGAGGCCCGAGCCCAACAGTGGGACGTATATGGGCTGAAATGATGAATGATGATTACACAATTACATATATAATTTGCTTTTAGTTTGTCAAATATATTCGCCAAACATTCGCATCGTTCCTTGCGAATGCGATTGCGAATGTCAGAAACATATGCGAATATTCGCGATGCGAATGCCAATATTCGTTACATCACTATAACACACACTCTTATATACACACACACACTATAACGCATACTCACACTCATACACACGCACACACACACACACACACACTCGCACGCGTACACAATCACACACGCACACACATAGGTTTTTGTTTTTCTTTTTGTTATGATTATTTGCATTGTATTCATCTACTGTAGTCAATAGTCTGTATTTATTTATTATAGAATGTGCCTTCTGTAATGGGGAGGACACTGGCTCCTGTAACACAGTATACAACTAGCGTAGGAGCTAGAGATTCCCACATACCTATGTAATGTTTTTATGATAATAAATGAAATTATGAATTAAATTATAATAAACACGAGTTTAGAATACTATGAAACTTTCTTTTTGGTGACATGATAAGAACACAATTCAGAACTAAACCAATAACCTGTCGGTGTCGTGAAAAACGCCTAATATTACAAATATTATTACAGATTGTAATATACAGATACCCATATACGTTGCATAGGCAAGAAAATTAAAACTCGAAATAAAATATAGGATTTCATTTCGAGTTTTCAAAAAGGAAGGAGATCGATGCGTCTGTATTTTTATTTATTTCAAGGCCATACTTTTACCTATTACTGCAATACTTCGTGTCCTTGGTTTTTTAGCCTTTAATTTCATATTGTCACCTATTTATACACGTGTCCCGTTCTAACACATAAAATAAGTGGACCGTTATTCTAGCACCCTCTCTTAACGTAAATAAAATTATATAACATTATATTTACATAACATTTGTGGTAGTTATTAATAAACTTATACACACCGCAGAGCATGTTATTCACTTATAAATAAAAATAATGCATAGAAAGAACTTCACTGTTTAATTCAAAGGTTGTTAACAAGTAGGTAACTGGGTGTCCTAATAACGCAATTATGCGACCCCAGTTAATGCAACTAATTAACGTCTTCACTAAAGCTCTAGTCAAGAAGCGTAATTTATTAAACTTAACCTACGTATGGTTGTTAAGTTATAATCCGTGAGAATAGCAGGTACTTATTCATAGGAGTAGTTTCTGAATCTCTAGCTGAATGCGTATTATCTCATTATATAATATACCTAATATAACCTATCGACCATGAGACTATTTTTTACGTCTCTAGCGTCTCGTTTTGCAGATTGTTTATACATGGGGATAATGATCCCCAGTCGTATAAAAATGTCCTATTTTTGCAAGCAGACCATTAATTTTTTAACTTCAAGTCTATAGTTTTACAAACAAACAAAAAACAAGAATAACTCTTGCAGGAATAGTCTTGTAAAATTTGTTCTTGTTTCTTTTTAGCTTTATTTTTATATTTCTAGACATTTTTGCAATTGTCCCGCTCTGACACAAAAAAATACGGTCCCGATATGCCAGGATGCCGTCCTGACGTAAAAAAATATGGTCACATTAACTTAGATAAATCTTTACTGTTAACATTATTGCATATTTAACAATATGATTCTGACAATGATGACGTTAGGGTACTTAGCGATAACAGTTGCTCGTTGACTTCACAGTAGTAATAGTCAGCACGACTTATAATTATAAGAGCATGTTATTCATACATAATTTGGGGTTTGTTACATTGCTGTGATGATTAACACGACATTGCAAGTCATTTGACCCTAAGCAATCGCTTTATGTATCTAGAAATGGACCGAAAAGTGTGTCTCTTTTGCAAACTCTCTAGTAAGTGAGAAGTTAATGTCCGGCATATGCCATAATTACATCGTTTAAGGAAGTTGCAAGACTATATATCTAGCTTAATTACATAGGTACTTAAAAATTTAACTTTAATAAAAACATCTTAATAATTAACCTATAACTCGCCCTATTCCCTGCCCTTTCCACAGTGAGCCGACCACTGGTACCGAATCCTTGATCTCCGTGGCCAGCCCGGCGGGATACCCTTTTAGGTACCCTTTCTTCCTGATGCCCCCCGGAACGTTGCCCGAACCCGTTCAGCATTTGTGCAAGTGACCGACCATTCCCCGGTCAGTCACCCTCAGCCTCGACTAAAGCAGCATCAGGCGCAGGTAGTCGCGCTTGCGCCGATCAAGGCGGCTGTCGGAGGCGACGTATCGGCGTATCGATTCTCTATGGCGGCGTATCGCCAAAGAGAATCCCTTCCGCGCCCGACCGGCCGCCTGCTTCCGTGACATAACTACCTCACAAACGGCAGCGACCGCGTTCCAGTTCCTGACACTGTCGAGTATCGCCTTAGCCACGGTCGGCAGCGTCAGGTCGACAACGATGATTGCTACGAGTTCACGGCGCTGCTTTGCCCGCGCGACACACACCGAGTGTGTGCTGCGCCGTGTCTTCGTAGCAGTGGTGGCATTATTAATTGACCCTGGACTGCGGAGCACTTTACATAATTGTAATTAATAAAAACAGTCACATTTAGAATTATAATTAAAATAGGTACCCATTTAAATATATGCCAATTCAGCAACTAGTTGTTGATAATGTTTTTACTTTACAACTAAAAAACAATAAAAGATAAAAAAAATAACTAAAAAAATCAAATGCTAATTTGGTATTTATACTACTTACCTACCTATCAAAACTATCAATCAAACCTTATTTATCGTAAAAACTTTGTTTATAACGTTCGCGTTTCGAAAAACACTAGGTAGCAAAATTTCAAGGTTACACATACGAGTATATGTTCTTCAAGTAAAAATAGATCCCCTAAATAGATTTAAAACCTACATAGGTAGGAGGTCATCATCATTTCAGCCTATCGCCGTCCACTGCTGGACGTAGGCCTCCCTCATTTTACGCCACAAAGTGCGTTCCTGTGCCGCCTGCATCCAACGACACCCAGCAACTTTCACCAGGTCGTCGGTCTACCTAGTGGGGGGGCTTCCTACACTGCGTCGTCCGATACGTGGTCGCCACTCGAGAACCTTTCTTCCCCAGCGGTTATCGGTTCGTCGAGCGATGTGGCCTGCCCACTGCCACTTCAGCGTGCTAATTCTTCGTGCTATGTCGGTTACACCCGTTCTTCTGCGTATGTTGGATGAGAAGATCCTCTAAGTTTCCCGGACCCTGCCCAACTGAGTTGGATTCGTCGGCTGATCTCTTTCTCGATATTGGATCTACCTAACTGGACTGTTTGTTCTAGGTCAACATAATGATCGACAACTACGAGAATCGCATTGCCAACCAGGACCGGTACAGGAATGACATGGGCATTTGACATGACTTTCGTCTTGTCCATATTCATTCGTAAACCTACTAGTTGGGATACCCTGCTGAGATCGTTGAGCATGGTGCCAAGGTCCTCCATGGATTCTGCCATAACGACGATATAGTCTGCAAATCGAAGGTGAGTGATGTATTCGCCATTGATATTGATGCCGAGTCTAGTCCAGTCTAAGAGTTTGAAGACATCTTCCAGTAGGTACAGTTTCGGAGAGATGACATCTCCCTGTCTCACGCCTTTCTGCAACTGGATCGGTTTCGTATTCTTATTCCGGATACGGGCCGACATTGTGGCGTTCCTATACAAATACTTCAACACTTCGATATAGCGATGGTCGATTTGGCACCGCTGAAGGGACTGCAGCACCGCCCAAGTTTCGACTGAATCAAAGGCTTTCTCATAGTCCACAAACGCTATACACAGTTGCCGATTATACTCCTCGGTCTTTTGTATAATCTGCCGAAGCGTGAGGATATGGTCCATGGTGATATAGCCTTTTCGGAAGCCGGCTTGTTCGGGCGTCTGGAAGTCATCAAGCTTGGACGTGAGTCGATTGGTAATGACCCTCGAAAAAAAACTTGTAAACATGGCTCAGGAGTAAGATGGGTCTGTAGTTCTTTAGAAGAGCCTTGTAACTCTTCTTGAAGAACAGCACCACCACACTCCTGGTCCACTGAAACAGCACCACCACACTCTGGAACGTCGGCCCCGAGGATAATGGAATTAAATAGCTTCTGAAGGGCTTTTAAGACCGGCTTACCGCCTGCCTTCAGAAGCGCTACCGTAATTCCATCATCTGCGGTGCCTTACGTAGCTGTTTGAGAGCCATTCTGATCTCGTACAAGCTGATGTCCGGGATTTCTTCGGTATAGTGCCGAGTTAGCTTGGATCTAGGATCTTGGACCAAGCTGACAACAGGATTTCGGGATGATTTATAGAACTGTCCATAGAGCCTTTTAACCTCTCCCAAGATCTCACTTTGGGATGAAATGACAGTGCCGTCATCGGTCTTCAGATTAGTCATTTGGCTTTGCCCAATAGACAGATCTTGTGTGAACACTTTCGATTCCGCTCTATCGCTTCTTTAATACGAAGCGTATTAAATCGGCGAATATCGCGACGCACAGACCTGGAGATCTGCCTATTCAGCTGCCTATGTTCGGACCAATCGGTTGAAGACTGCACCGTCACTTCTTTTTTTCGGTTCATGAGCTCGAGAGTCTGGTCGGCAAGCTTTTTAGGTCTATTAACGCGGTGAACCTTGAAAAATTTCGACCCAACCGCGTGGACAGTTTCCACGAACCTGTTGTTCATATCGTTCGGGGATTCGCACTCGTCCAGATATTGGAAGCGATAGTGTAGTTCGAGTTGAAAGCTTTCGAGGTTCTGATATTGGACAGATGTAGGTCGGAGTGTAGACTTCATCAAGCGTGACCGCTCGACTTTTGTATGGATATTCAATGTGCCTCGTACCATCCGGTGATCGCTCCCAGTTTTAATCCAGCTGATCACTGAGACATCATTGAATGTTTGTCGTTTGTCTGACAAGATAAAGTCTATCTCGTTTTTTGTTAGTCCTATCTAACAAAATACAAATTAAATACAAATTACCTAAATACAAATTAAATCCTATTGTTTTACTTTATTACTTTAATTTGCATATTTCGCCTCTATCGGACGATAGGAGCCACTGCTCCAAATCCATACAAATTGGTGTGTGTCGATAATGTTACGAATACTTTGACGCAAATATTCGTGCTAGGCCCACAGGTCATTCTCATCCTGAAAAATTTGACGGTAAATATCTGTGTTTCAAGTTACCATTATTAATAGATGAACCCGTTTCGGAGTGATCTTGGTGGTCACCCAGAAACACGGCTTTTTCTTATTATTGATTTAATTACAAATTTGCATAATTATTCAAAGTTGTGTAGGGCAACGTTTGGCGAATACTTTGATTATTATAGAAAATGCTATCATTCATTGTGGTACCTATCCATAGAAGGGAGTACCTACCTTTTCGTGTAAAAAACATGACGTAAGCGACCACAACCTCTATATTGATTAGCAAAATTATTACTGGCTAGGTCACGCGACATTTACTAGCCAAAGTCACTTATGGATCTACATCAACTTTTTCAAGCTGTTTAAAAAATAATTTATTGAACTACGTAATACTTGGCACAAATCTATTCTTATGCCGAATTGAGTTTAAGGACTCAAGATGACATTACTGTAATCTGCAAAAATATAAACATCCATTAGCATAATATAAATAACTTTAACTTGTAGATGCAAAGGGCTCTTCCAGCCATCAGCCCGTGGTTGTCCCCTGTTGGACCTAGGTATCCCCACGAGATAGCTTCACAAAACGGTCTTGTGCCACTTGCATCCAACGTTTCACTGTAACTTTTAAGAAGTCGCCAATCCATCTGGAAGAACCTTGTGGTAAGCATAGGATAGCTACTTCTCTCTCCTTTCTCATGGTAATCAAAAAAATGGGTTAAGGGAAGTAAACAAATACTATTACTGAAAGAATAAAAAAATTCAAAACAATACCCTATGCCAGGCTTATTTGCCTCATCTGGTGCCCGACATTTAAGGTCTGAGGAAAAGGATATTTTCATCATTAATCATCATCATCATTCAGTCTATCGCCGTCCACTACAGGACGTAGGCCTCCTACATGTTTCGCCACTAAGTGCAGTTTTGTGTCGCCTGCATCGAACGACAACCAGCAACTTTCACCAGGTCGTCGGTTCACTTAGTTGCGTCCTACACTGAGTCGTCCGATATGCGGTCGCCAGTCGCGAACCTTTCTTCGCCAGCTGTTGTGGGTTCTTCGAGCGATGTGTCTGCCTGTTACCACTTCAGCGTGCTAATTCTTCGTGCTATGTCGGTTATACCCAAGGATATTTTAATATGTACTTTTTTCTCTTTATTTATTATTAGGGACTTTTATACAAATGTACATGCCAGTCCCTAATATGTACTTATTAAAGATAATTTAAAAATAATAAAATCTGATATGGAAATCTCTCGGATAATCTTTAAATACATTATTTATATAATAGCAAAACAACGTCGAAATACATTTAATGTCAAAGTCGAGAACAGGCGTTCAAGTTCATTTAGATTGATAATTAATTTTAAATTAATGTTAAATGCCTACTTCCTTTCGTACGTAATCATATTCTTGTGAGATTCATATTCCTATTTCATTCACACATAAATTGGTATTAAACTATACTTATTCAGTCTAAAGGACATACAGAGTATTACATTTTGGCATTAACTTTGTTTATTGTCTTTGATGACGGCAAATAAGCAGCCTACTTGGAGTACAGCTATGCTACTCATTGATCCGGCTGGCCATGGACGACAAGGAAATCGATAACGGTGGTCGGCCCGATGGCGATGGAGAAGGAATACGGTGGGTTATGGGGCCGCGCCCTGACCGTTCGTTACCCAGGACGAAATAGACGGCGTGTGCAAAAAAAAAGGTCACTCATTGATGCTAACGTACCACTAAAGTAATTACAAATAGCGGAAGTAATTAAACCTAATAAATTGACTCGATCAAGTCGTGTTAAACAAAGATGCATTTTTAATGTTGTAAATCGTAAATACCATCGATAAGATACATCATGTTCGTCTAATATATTTTATACCAGTTAGTCGGGTGGCTGAACTCGGAGCAGCGCAGGCGCATCCCGTTTGAGGGCGCTCAAGTAGCGCGCATGACTCGACTACTAATTGACTTTAGTCGGTCGCGATAAAACAGTTCTTCAGTTTAAAATAGGAACATCTTGATAGTTTAGGAGAAACCGGATGACTGCGCCGCCATCTAAGTTTACTATCTTTAGTTTTAATAATGAACGACGAATGGCCGGCAGATTCTTAAAACTGAGATAATAAAATAGTAAGAAATATATTTTAAAGATACAAAATTATACATATAAAATATGTAATTCAAATATATAGGTTCATATACAAGAAAAGGAAAAATTAAAATAAAATCCTATGTCAATTGGTCCGTCCAGCATGATGGAGGTGAGAAGGATCAACCTTCGTTTGGGAGGAGTCTCGTGTGACTAACAGCGTATAATTCGCTGAGAAGAAAGGTGAATCATAGTTGTGATTGCACAGATAGTGTAGTGGATTAAGTTCTAAGTCTTCCTGCTGAGTGACGTGAGTTAGATTCTCAATCAATTCATTGAGCGATGCACAATTTGTGTGTAATTTAGGCGGAGGCGTTACAAGTACATACATTTATTTAATTCTTGGTGTGGAGCGTTGTCTTTAACATAAAAAAAAAACAATAGATAATTATCGCGATTGCTAATTATAGAAAAATGCAATAATCAAAACCCATATGAAAGTCCAGTGTATAGGTTCTTTAAATTAATGAAGCTACTCTATTACAAGCTTTAAACAGAACACGTTGCTCTGCGCATCAAGGACATACTCGCCTCTACCTGATACAAAAAAACTGTCACTTAAAATTCACAATCCATCACAGGATTTTATCAATTTTAACCTTCTCGCAAAGATGTTTGCTGTTCTCAATGTTAAAAAGCATAAATCCAATATGCGGCACGCGGAACAACGTTCATTCGTGCCGTGAACACAAATTGATACAGGCTTTATTCGCCGCGGGATTGCTAACAAGCTAACTGCTGTCCGCCGGCATGAAATAGACATACTACATCAAATAAACTGTACAATGCGAGCAATGAGCGGAAAGCAAATGATGAACTTAAATGCAACATCTGGACAATAAAAGCTTTTGAAAAGAATGATACCGGAAGAAACACAAGAGTTACGAATGTGGTTTAAATTGTTTACGCTATGCATGTTATCTTAACAACGTTTAACAATACCTAAACTAGAAAATACCTTTATGTACCTACCACACGTCACCATAATCTAGCGTATCTCGTATGGAAAACATGATGCCTACTATAATAGATACAAACTGACCTGAATACCTGCTTCTATTTATATCTATACCAATAAATAAAATTGGAGTGTCTGTTTGTAATGTCAAAATAATAGGCTTTTTTCATACTCACACGGTTATTTGCACGACACCTATGCCTAAAATAGCAATTAAAAAATTTTTGTCTGTCTGTCCGCCCTCGCTTCGCTTCGGTTATAGGTTATAGTTGTTTTACCCGCGTAGTTCCCGTTCCCGTGGGAATACCGGGATAAAATATAGCCTAGTTTACGCCCTGATATTATAGCTTTCCATTGATGAAAGAATTTTTGAAATCGGTCCAGCCGTTTTGAAGATTACCCGGAACAAACAGATAGACAGACAAAAATTTTTTAATTGCTATTTTAGGCATATGTGTCGTGCAAATAACCATGTGAGCATGAAAAAAGTCTATTATTTTGACATTACAAACAGACACTCCAATTTTATTTATTGGTATAGATGTGGGGATCACAAGCATTTTTAACGCCTTCTCCATTTCTTATTAGTCATATCATAATTTATGACATAATTATGTAACAATTTTATGCGTAGGTTCAAGTTCGACCCCCAGCTCATAACTTTCAGATTCACTGATAGATATTATTAAAGGAATTATTAAGACCCTGGCGTGGTAAGACCATTTATTAGAGGGTGTAAAACACTGGTAGTGAACGTGTTTTCTGAAGGGTAAGGGTGCCATAGTACTAGTCAGTACCAGGCACTGAATTGTGATCAGGGAACTTGAGTGTTGTTACAAGGGGTCATTGTCTTATTAAAAGTAAGACTGAAAGTATATTTCAAGTTCACTGTAAAACTAATGAGCGCAAGATATGGGATGGTTAGAAATAGAGTATCGAAGTTATGATACCGTAAATAGAATTTTAAGTAACTTGAATAGTAATACTTTATATAATGTCAGAGGGGCGGGTAAAGAATATGCGTTGGATTGCATTAAATTATAATAGTTATGATTATAAATTTGTGTGATAAAATACTTTGTGATCTGAAGCGAGGCACGAATTTTGTAAGTATATTAATTTTATTAAAGAGATTAACTCGTTAACTGTTGTGTACACGATTGCTGGCAATGAGGTATGAGATTACATTCTTATACATAACGTTAATAGATTTTTGTCACGGCATTCTCAGTACCAATATAATTAGTCCGTAACTATTAGAAAGATAATTTTAAGGCTCTATTATACGTAATACTTAATATATAACCAAGTTAAACTAACTAAATGTAGGGACATACAGGAAAAGGAAAAAAAACGAAAGAAGAAAAGAACACATGACTCGAAGTCAGAAGTACTTCAGTACTTTGTATCTTCTTGTATCTGTATTTCTAAAGAAGAAAGCAGAGATGGAACAATGAATCCATATTTCCTTATTTTTTTCAATTTTTTTTTTTATAATTTTAGTCCAATGTAAAAGGGGCGAGACCATCACTATTTAATGCTTATTATTAATATTTTTTTTGTTATAATTATAAAGGGGCGTCATAGTTATGTTGTACTATTTCATCCAAGAAACATTTTTCTGTGCTTTCACCTAACTGGAGAATAATGTTCACGATAGAAATAGTATAAGTTTAATAGTACTAGTATAATAGTATAAGTTTTATTATTAAATTTCTCATAAGAATTTCAGACACAATTCTTTATTAAAATATGAAATATATTAAATGATAATCATAGAAAGAGACGAAGCATTAATAATCTTTTTTTATAAAAATGAAAGCGTATCTGGCTATGAACTTTAATTATAAGCACAAATCGCGTGAAGAATGCAATAAAGCACGAAATTACTTCCTATCCGAACCAGCATTGCGGTCGAAGAGTACTTAGATGAGTACATGAAGAAATATTTTTTAACCGCCTCTCTGGTTTAAGTTAATTATAATGTTAGGTTGCGATCATTTTGTCTCGCTCTTTGCTGGGAATACATATACATAGAAAATATAGCCGTATGCTAGCAGATTAAAACTATAGCGTATCGTCACTCGTTCATCTCTCGCGGTAGTTATTATTACCACTAAGGGACTCTGTTAAGAAAGAAGGAAATCTCAAAATAAAAACCAATACCATTTCGTTGTGCCACTGTGTGCTAATTTCATAAACGAAGACGCTCGTTACCACCAGAGAAACGCAGTGAGAAAATGCTCAGAAACTGAATGATAATATAAATTAAAAACAAACAAAAACCTCTCAACGAAAGTAACTTCGTGATTGATTCGTTTCTAAACTTATTACTGCAAATCACGACATTGTATTACCCGCGATAGCGAGACATTGGACATGTTGTTTTCAGATGATGTAGGCGATGAGTAAGTCTTGGCGTAAACATATTATTAATGATATTTTTAATGTCTGTCTTTGATTGATTTGCATTTGTAGGCCTGGTTAAATTGCGGTTAAACCGCGAGTTATTCAGTTCGGTGTCCGGTCCGGAAGTAACTGAATTAATTCATGGAGAATATATTGATGATGATGATATATATATGCTCGCTAATTAAATTGTGACCACGTAAACATTAAGACATGCTAAAATTAGAATGTTATAAATCCCTCCACTTGCATAGGAGATCCTATGCTATGATGGGGAAATTTACAAAATCTTTGATGTTTACGCGAGTACTACACATTATAAATGAAACTATTTTTACGGATTTTATCGCGTAATCGATTACCCGTCGTTTCCAACACTTTTAAGCTTTTATGGTCATGGGAGGACACTAAATTTTCCGGCGTCTCGGATTGACACACACTGTTCGAAACTTCGGAGTCTAAAAACCAAATACAAACGCGATAAAATCCTTAAAAATTGTTTTAAATATATAATATTTTTGTTTGTTTGTACCATTTTAGCTTGTCTAAGGAGATTGTAATTATTGAACACAAATCTACTTTGTTTCCACACGTACTCCGAACAGTTATCGGAGATGTATCAGTATGTTAGTTCCGCCTAGAATTAATCAAATCATTCTTGCTTTTCACCGTAAAAGAAGTCTTGAAACATATAATGTTATCAGTCATTATAAATTAACGTACAATGTCGGCTCACGATCTTGCTTGACGTGAGAATGAAAGTGACCGCATGTGAAAGAAATATTACAAACACAACTCTAGATGACACCAGACACTTTCATGCGAAAGGTCACTTTGTAGCCGTGAGAAATAACGCATGCAAACATCTATATTATAATGTTGGTAACCACACGGGCTAAGATAACGTTCATACGTGTATTTACTTGGCGGGTTAACGCCTCTTACGTAAATAAAGGTCAAGCCAGTTCGACACTACGATGCTCCAGCTTTACAAAGGTTTAGTTTGAGTTTACTCACGTTTTAGTTTTATTCCTTGTCAATAGTATCTTATGATAAGATGTACATATATAAGAGGTACCTATACGCTCATGTGGTGACAGTACAATAAAAATACAATTGCCCTCTTTATCTTGCCCGTGGATGTCGTAATAGACGACTAAGGGCTATAATACGCATATCTCATTTATGCAATAAAGGGAAACTGGTAACAAAATCCTATTACCAATCTGTCTTACTAGCATAGTAAAGTCAATTTCTATCTTATTGCGGAGGAGCTTCGAGCCCAGCAGTGGGACGTATACGAGCCGAGATAATTAATGATGAAATATATCTACCCAGGAATATTGAAATAGAGTTTATGATATTGGGACCTGTTGGGTATTTATGACTTCGACTGCTAACTTCTGATTTAATTTGCTAATCATCGGTTAAAATGAAAAATTTAAAATCTTTACTAATATTATAAATGCGAAAGTAAGTTTGTTTGTTTGTTACGCTTTCACTCTTAAACCACAGAACCAATTTCAAAAATTATTTCACCAATGGAAAGCTATAATATCAGGGAGTAACATAGCTATATTTTATCCCGGTATTCCCACGAGAACGGGAACTACGCGGATAAGGCGGCTAAAACCGAAGCGAAGCGAGGGCGGGTTGCTAGTATAACATAAAATCGTTAATAATGTATATTTTATTGGTTATAAATGAGTTTTTTAGGGTCAAATATGTCAATTGATAATTATGGTATTGTCCTTGCATTCGTTGTGATTCACTTTTCTAGATAAAAAATTAATACATTTGCATAGTTTATTATATTTCTTTAACAGACACACTAAACTTGTACTTGGTAATAATTTATAATCATCTAAATTTATCATCAGAAGGGCATGATTACAGCTAATATGTATGTCCGTCTACTGGACTTGGGCCTCTTTTTTGGGGACAGGCTATTGTGTAGTTAAGCCCCGTCCGATCTGTCAGGGGCGACGGAAAATATGGCGTGCGACCCCATAACCATCATACGCGTATCTCTAACGTCATATGGGTGATGGGCGGTACACGATCTTGTTATCAATGGCCAATTCAGGCGACTTACTTTTTGGGTAACGTCTCGACCGCTTGGGCCTCCTCCAGAAATAGAATGAAACTGACCTACTATACCACGCTGGTAAAAGGGGTTGGTATAGGGTTTTATTTCGAGTATTCTTTTTTTTTTGCATTGACATTATTTGCATATTATAATCCTCTAGTAATTTTTTTCGATACTCCGAGCAAGAAAATGTCAAATAGTATTCTTAGTCAGCACACGGAAAAGATGGCAACAAGAAAACTTAATTAAAAGAACAAGTCTGCTTCTTAGTGAAGGCCGCGTCTCGATACAGTCTTAGATTATTATATAAATTTAAGATTTTATATACATTTGACAATGTATAAGTGTCCCAGAAGGATTTACGAGTACTTATTTATAACTTATCTATAAAACTGTGGTATTTATTCATTGTTCAAAGAAGACAGTTACCACAAGTACCCGAGTTGATCGCCTAACACATTAGTCTGTTTTTATTCATACTCTAAAATTAAAGTTCCACGTGACGTGACGCATTCCATAAAACTTGTTTTGTTGTTGTACACATAATTATGTTAATAAAGTTATGTATAGAATTTCGCTGCCTACAACCATATTATTATTATTTAATTGTTTATAGTCCTGACTCCTGATAGATTGCACGGATGGCGTAGTTATCATTTATTAACTACGGTTTATGTTAAGGAGCTTCTAAATGTAACCGAAACTATTGAATCTCCGAAATATAAACATCTTCATCATTATCATTTCAGCTTATATATGTATGTCCCACTGTTGGATGCGAGCCTCCTCCATGAAAGGAGGAAAATTGGCGTACTATACCATACTAGTCAGACGTGTTGTTTTATTTCGAGTTTCCCTTGTCTTGCTTAGATGTTATATGCATATATATTAAATCCCTCAGTCGTCTTTTACGACACCCACAGACAAGAGAGACGTTGGTGAATGATATACTTACTCCGTCACCACACAATGAAAACGTATGCGAAACCGTAATTGATATCATCGGAACCAAAATCAATATAAAAATTTCGGAAAGGGTCAGTGTCTGTATGAGACACGTTACAACAAGTTTTTATCAACCTGCGAAACAGCTTAAACGAAAACCTCTCCAAAGGGAAATAATACGATAATCACCACACGTAGTTTTTCTTTTACAACTGTCCACAAATTCAAATACTGAAACCAGAACTTTTTCGTGTGGTGACGTAACCACCACTCCCGTACGATACCCGTGGGTATCGTACAAGCAAGAGATATCATACACGTGTAGACAACAAGAAAACTCGAAATTAAACCCTATACCAACACGTCTGACCAGCCCACGCTGGTCAGGTACAGTAAGTTAATTTCTTTCCTTTTGTGAAGGAGGCTCGAGCCCAACAGTAGGACCTACATATATAAATTGAGATGATGATGAACCGAAACTATCCAAAACTGTAGGATAATCTGAAATAATTTCATATCCCTTACCGTAACCGGTATAATGTTATTAAAATATCCGTATCCTTTAACACTTTATATTCACCACATCCCTAACATCAACCATCTGTACTAAGCGTTACGGGCTCGATTCACACACTAGACAATTTTTTATACGATGCAAAATCTAGGGTTGTGAAAAATAATCGATTTTTATATTAATCGATTATTTTTTTCGTATAATCGACTATTTAATATTATAAAAATCGATTTTAAATAAATAGATTTTTCTAATATTAAAATAATACGATTAAATTACTATTTGCTTTTTTATTGTTTAAACGTAAATTTTTCTATTGTATTTTACTTTTAAGACCAAAGGAAGGTCATTTTATTTCTTGTAATTATTGTTTTATATTACACCAGCAGTTGCATATAATACAAGAACAAGAACACCACATGAAACCCCCAATTTGCCACCAAAAGTAAAAAAAAACTTGGTTTGTTTTTCAGTTTTAAAACGAACATATTGTTGTTTTAGGTATTATCGACTTTTATTTAATTATAATGTACAAATAAATTCAACCTTACAAATAAATATAAAAAAATCGATTATAAAAAAAAATCGATTATATAAAAGTAATTAATCAATTTTTTTTACAAATCGATTTATTTTAAAGAAAGCGAAATCGATTATTCATTAATTGATTTTTTCACCTACACGTTACATCCCTAGCAAAATCTAGTTCTGATTCTGCGTGCAACATTGCACCTTAATTTTACGTTCGCGAATTATCTAGTGACAAAAGAATTGAATTTATAGCTTAGTGGAAGATATGTTTAAAAATAACTCTTTAAATGCGATGGAATAAACGTATAATATCCACATTTTGACATGGACACTTTTAATACTACACAACAAAAAAGAGTTGCCGTCTCCCGGCACAAGTGTAGATTACGTGTGAGAATTACTTGATGGACTACATCAATATTTATTTGTACGCCTTACATAATATATTGCATCTTTAATATCTACTATATTATAAAATGAAGCTTATTTATAGGAAAAAAAAACGTTTTTATTCTAAAGAAAAATATTGTACATTTGTAACGTGACGTTGAGACCCATAACATGTATAGGTATTACATTCATATATCAAATTTATTTCGTAAAAATTTTTAGTGATGATAGTGTAAAAACATTTATAAACAGGTTAAAAATATGTTTTACCACTCTTTAATTTAGCGTCCATCCATCAGCCTAACTTTTATTTTTACGTATTTTATCGCGTTTTATTTGTACAGAGATCTCTGTAAGAACAATGACTTGTTGAACGTGATACACCTTAGTCCTCCCGTGACCATGAACCCTGAAAAGTGCTCGAAAGGTCGGGCAGTCAAAAATTAAATACAAGCACGATAAAATCCGTAAACATTTTTGTTTTATTTATAAATAAAACTATTATTATAATATTAATTTCTTATTAAGTTAATATTAGGTCCTTACAAATGAAATTAGCGTTTTGTGGTACTGACCACTTTGATTTGAAATATCTCCTCTTTGGTTAAGAATTCCAAATTCAAATTTATAAATTAATTTAGGTGGTACATTTAAGTTACATTTAACAGTCATTCATTTGTTTTTCCCTCATTATTTTTTCTTTGGCGTCGCTTATTACCGGGCAATGAAAAACATGAAATATCGGTGTATATTTACGAGTACGAATTCTACCGTGGCACCAGTGCTGCAGACCAGTTCAAAGGATTAATGATGTATACGGCGCTGGTGTCGCAAAAGAAAGCACGGTATATTTTTGCTTTAAACGTTTTCGTTCTGGAAATTTCGACCTTCAGAACCAACCCCGTGGACGGCCAGAGACCAAAGTGGAAAATGAAGACTTAAAGGCTATTGTGGAAGAGGCTCTATCACAAATAGCCCAGTCGAATTAGACGATAAACGGACCAAACCCAGGCAAAATTATAAGTAGAATTTTTCCTTCGGAATTCGTTAGGGGGGGTCACTGGGAGTCTACATTTCGGTTTTCGAATTCCCAGTGGTCTTGCGTTTGCCGCCATCTTGATTTTAAGGGTGGTTTTATGTTTTTTAAATAACTCGTTTATTTTCAATTTTACACGAAAAATGGTCATTACCAAAGTTGTTCAGAATTAAATTCCTACAACTTTTGTTCTCATTATTTTTTCCATAAGATCGATATTTCTCGATTCACACCCGAAAAGGGTGATTTTTTGTTTATTGAATAACTCTTTTGTTTTCAATTTTCTTTATTATTTATTTATTTATTCAATTTATTATTTATTTATTCAATTTTTATTATTTATTTATTCAATTTTCTTTATTATATTTAGTTTATTATATTTAGTTTATTGAATAACTCTTTTGTTTTCAACTTTCTTTTCGGGTGTGAATCGAGAAATATCGATCCTACGGAAAAAAATGATGAAAACAAAATGTATAAAATGTAAATGTAGGAAATTTAATTCTGAACAACTTTGGTAATGACCATTTTTCGTGTAAAATTGAAAATAAACGAGTTATTTGAAAAACATAAAACCACCCTTAAAATCAAGATGGCGGAAAACGCAAGACCACTGGGAATTCGAAAACCGAAATGTAGACTCCCAGTGACCCCCCCTAACGAATTCCGAAGGAAAAATTCTACTTATAATTTTGCCTGGGTCCAATCAACAATTCGACTGGGCTAAAAGCACTTCAGAGATAGCTGCAGGCTTCGGGGTAAGTGACAAAACTGTATTAATCCACTTGAAGCAAATCGGGAAAGTAAAAAAACTTGAACGATGTGTACCTCATGAATTGGGGTTGTTTTTTTGGGGGTGGGTTGCGGTCGGCGCGCTCCTCGCACCACTCCGTCCGGGGCGACAGAGGGGCGTAAGCACGCACACCCGCAATCCGCCCACGAAGCACGTCGCCTTCGTCGTTGGGCCGACCACCGGAGCAGGGTTACTAGTCATCAGTGGTCGGCCCGACGGAATACCACCTATTTGGGGTACCCTCCCATCGACCGACGTCCCCCCCTCGGGGAGGACATCGGTCTTTCCTCACGCGATCGGCCTCTCGGCGGGTGACGTGACCGGGGGGTCACGTCACCCCCGGCCTCGGCTAGAGCGGCATGAGGCGCAAGTACTCGCGCCTACGCCGCCGCCGCCCCAGTCGCCACCATGAATTGGGTGAATCGAACTTGCAAACACGCGTCGACTGCTGTGTTACTCTGCTCAACCGACACAATATTGAAGGGATTTTCAATCGAATTATTACTTGTGATGAAAAGTGGATACTGTACGATAATCGGAAGCGCTCGTCGCAATAGCTGAACCCTGGAAACCCAGCCAAATCCTGCCCTAAACGAAAATTGACTCTCTTATTCTACCTAATATTATAAATGTTTATATGATCTTGTATATTTGTTACACATGCACACCTTAATTATATATAACCTATTTTACTGCGAAGTTAAAAAGGTTTTCGGCATAAAAATATTTTTACTGTGGTTTTTGGTAATATGTATGTATATATCTGTAACTAGTAAAAGAGAAGCACTGATCAATAATTTTAAAATACGGCAATAACAAAAATAGGACGTGATATCGAGTAAGTACTTATCCATCTTTATAGAGTTAGTACTATTTGTCTCTAGTATGTACGAAGCATGACCAATCAGAAATTTAGCGTGTCTAAAACCGCGGGCTCAGGTAATTAATATTATCTATTTATGTTTCTAATCATAAGTCAAGAGGTACTTTATTCTCGAAGAGGTCGAGAAAGTTTTCTCTACCTAATTTCAATTCCATTTATTATAGGGGTTAATCTATGACCTACAAAGCGTCTTATCATTTCAGAATAAAACGTTTTGCCAGGTAGTATTTCAGAATAAAATCTTTTGATAGGTAGGTAGTATCAGGCGATAAATATTGCACATCGACACTTGGAAAGAAGAATCAACTAATTTTAAAGGCCCTGTATAGCATTGCCTTTGTCACACACTACGTGTGTGACGTCATACGAAACACTAACAGTCTGGTATCTATTAAGTATCTATTATGGTATGATTATTTGTTCTTAAATAAAATACACCTATTCTACCTATCTTACTACTCTTTTTACCTTTTTAATCCCACTGCCTTTTTCCAAAAAATCGATGTGCAATATTTATTACCGGTTATTATTTTATCTTTTTTCTTTAGCCCATACAGGATAAAGATTTTGAAACGTGATTTTCCTGTATTGATTTGGTGGTAGTCGTCTTTTACCATACTTGGATGTAAGAATGGCGTAGAAGTTATATTTTCGAATACCATAAACTTTGCCTCCATATGTAATTATTTAAATATATGTATATAGCAGAAATATAACGCTACTGTAACTGTCACACCAATAAACAAATAGAAATCTGTTCTTACTTTTCGGTTGCTCTCACTGCTCAAATTCCGTATCATAAGACGCCAATGAAAACAAATATCATGATCTCAAATATCATGTCGGGATTATTCGAATGCGGTGACATTCTCGATGCTTGATTTCACAATCATATGCCTAGATACCCAATGGTAGGTCTCAATATTAAATAGCATATAATATAAATCATTTGAAGTAATTAAATAACGTTATAAATGGCTGGAGGTGTGATCTAAGGAGTTATGAAAAGAACTGGCTTTTCATTTTGGTCTAACTTCTTCTATTAACGAAACCGTGTATGAACGTTTATATCTTCAGACATATGTTTTTGTTACGATATCAATATTTTTTATCAAATAACTACGTTTTTTTTTTAAATAAAGAGGCCTAATGATAACTAAATATTGTGTATAATTCTCGGCCTCACTACAAAACAAAGTAGCTCATTGTGCTACAGTGAATATATATTTCTCTGCGTGATAAAATCTGGAATACGAATGTCTATAGAAGAATGGATGAAGCCAACCTAGCCCAAAGAATTTGCATGTTGATGTGGCAGTGAGCAGGTCCACGTCGCTCATCAAACCGACAACCGATGGGGAAGAAAGGTTCTTGAGTGACGACAACGAAACGGATAATATCAAATCAATATTATAGCTTTTTCTTGCGTTTTCAAAAGAGTCTCTCTTCCACTATTTCCCGCTTTTCACTTTTTTACCCTGCATTTGTAATTGGGAAAAAGACTTCAGGCTGAGAAATGGTTGGCTATATGCAGGCAATGTATGATTCGTTGGATGTAGCAATCATTTTTCAGGCTTCCTAGAATGCAAATTATAATTGTCCGTCACTTAAAGAACAATAATTACATCATCATAACTCTGCTCTTATCCTAATTACTTGGGATCGACTCAATACTCTCTTCACTCTTCTTTCATAGTAGGTACCTACATATTGCAAAATTTTAATAGGCTTTAATAGTTTTATAACCGGCCCCTGCCTGACGTCAACCCTACTTGGGAATGCATTGTTGACCAGATGGCGTCAGATTTAAATTGGCCCAAGACTATGTAAAGTTCTGAGTCGTCTTTTGCGACACTCACGAGCCTAGTAAGGGTTGGTAGTACTCGTACCCGCTACAACGCAGCATTAAAAATAAGTCTACATTTAAAAAATCTAACTGTAAAAATAGCTGCTTTCATTCGCTTTTTTTACAATTAGGTACCTAGTTAGATTCCAAATTTCAGCTTTCTAGATCATCTGGAAGTAATCGAATATTTTAATAAATCAGTCAGTGGTGATAATAGCTATTTTTGGATGTCAAAATCAAGATAAGAGGTTTATCATTGAGAATTTTCGGATGCGGTCATGATACTTTAGCCTTATAAACTCGCAAAATTACAAGTGTGTGGGTGTAATAGACTTTACTAAGTTATTGGGGGAGTCAAAAGTGCCCCAAGATGTTTCGTGTAAAATATGTATATAACCCACGACCGTTATAGTAGTATCGCCTTCTTGCTTTGCGAACCTGATTGATACACTGTATGAAAAGATTCCTTACTTAGATTAAAAGAAGTGGATACTTAATAATAAACAATTTATTAAGAATACCGCTTTGATATGGTAGCAAAAAACTGATTTCATTACAGTTAGCGAAGTTAAACTTACAAAAATTACAAAATATTAAAAAAGAAAAAAGTATACAACTTCACTATAAGTACTAATTACAAGTACCTATTCGGTGTAACTCATAGACTAGAATGAAGTGTCAATAAAAATATGTATTTGCTAAACAATTGATATAAAAAAAAACTCATTATACGGAATTGGTTCAATATAATAAGAAACAAAAAATGCCCCTGAATCATAAGACAAACATGACGACAAAATAAATATTTACATAAACTATAAACTTACTTTTTTTGCGACGAATCTTGATACCACATAGCATAGTTCTTAACATATTCAAGTCGCTTTAAAATTCACAAAACAAGTAACACCGAGAGCATTATCTTGAATACTGAATTTAAAACACACAGTAAGCAACACGTTTCACAGAACTGTACGAATAGTAACCACGTGCTTATCAGTTTTGTATTCTGCCTAGACTAATATAATAGGTACCTACGAAGTTAAGTCACTGTGTTCAAGGTTTATTTAATTTGGTTAGTTTAAAGTTTCAACGGATGCGCGACTGTTTTTTATTTGCAATCATATTTTTAATACCAAAACTTTAAGTTAATGATAACTAGTCTATTAACCATTTTTTTTTTTTTTTTTTTTTTTTTTTTTTTTTTTTTTTTTTTTTGTGTGACTTAGTTGTTAGCCTCAGATGGCTGTGACAACTTTACCCGGACTGGTGGGTGAGCGCTGAGGGCTCTCAACCCGCTTAAACGTATTTTATTGACATTTCTAGGACGTTCAGAAATTAATTTACTTGTTGATCAACGTTTAAATGGCAAATACTGCAAGGCAAAATTGCGAGAAGTAGCGAGCGCCGTCGACCGTTAAGGAATAATTAAGTGCACGCCTATCTCTCACCCTACCATTACCGGCTTAATAAAGAAAATCGGTTCGTTTGTTGTTCAAAAGCAGCT
Source organism: Lymantria dispar (assembly GCA_032191425.1). Taxonomy (NCBI): domain Eukaryota; kingdom Metazoa; phylum Arthropoda; class Insecta; order Lepidoptera; family Erebidae; genus Lymantria; species Lymantria dispar. The sequence continues at coordinate 17,436,206 of CM063458.1, forward strand.
GTTCATCACAAACAGGGTCACACGGCCCGACAACGAATGCAATAAAAAATGAGACAGTTGCTCCAGCTGCGTACTTACGTTAAGAAATGCAGACTGACACTATTGCATTCGAGTGAATCTTCAATCTAACAGGGATATAAATATACTGTCACACGAACCATAGCGTCAACGCAGCCTAATACGAAATCACGAAGACAACTAATTTATTGTTTGTATAATTATACTCGACAAAAAATAACTAGATGAATACATAAAAGATATTGAAAAGATTCATAGAAATTATAATTACAAATTGATCAGCAGAATAACAACTATTAGTGGAATTGAATGAATTTTATTTGATGCACGAAATGAAATGCTAATTAAATGCTCTCGTTTGTATTGTTTGAGATTTAATTAGTAGTGTAATGTTTAATGTATGTTTTGATACTAAATGGCTTACATTTTATAATTTAATGAATATCAAAAAAATTAGCCTACCTTTTTTAGAGCCGAATATCGATTTTAGTTTCGATATGGTCCTCTTCTTCATTTTGATGTGTATTTATTTTATGATTGACACTAATTATTTCCCACACAAGTGTTGTAGACAGTAAGTTTACAACCGACAGAAATACACTCGACACTACGTCCTCAAGTTTTTCAGTCGATCTCGATTTTTTGCTCCTTTTGCCGCTCTTATTTCCGTACAACGAAAATAGTCCTAACGCAACACTTGCACCGGTCCGCAGATGTAACACTCATACCTATTGTACGTATTAACTCTTCACTTGTTCACTTATTTTTTAACTCTGATAGTCTTAACAGAATTCACGATTTAATAACACTAACAAAAATCACAAACTTGGATGACGTTAAATTTTATACAAACATATATTCGTTATCACGTAACCTCGTTTATCAAGTCCTATCAATATACAATCCCACGTCAAGTGATAATGTTTTAAAAATGTAAATTTAACATGAATTGCGCTCACGAGTTTACGGAGGAGGCTCCAATAGCTTACTGAGGTGAGGTTATAGAATTATAATGTCAATTGTAAACAAGATAGTAATATGTAGCGATAGGCGTAACCAATTTGAAAACCAACACAAGAGTTATCTTGCATAATTGGTCGACCGCTCACTGGTAGGTAACGCTACAAACGCTAAAGCTAGTTAAACCTTACAGTATCATCACAGCGACGCCTATTCTTGTTCATGCTATGAACGCAACTAAACACGCAACGTCGCACGCGCAACATACGAGAATAATAGACGGCTTGACCGGTATACGCTATCCTGACACAGACACTGTCCAACTTTGAGTCCCCTTTCGCTTACAGAATCCCATTTCCGTCAGAATTCAATCAAGCATAGAAAAATATATGAGTCTCGTTAGTCAACACCGGAGACTGCGTATCCGTCGAGATCTTTTAAAAATGGAATTTAACGTATGGCACTTTTGAAAGAAGACTCGATTCGTATTGGGATAATGGGCTTGGACTACGTATAAATCACTTAGGGGTGCGATTGGAATAATAATACAAGGGTTGCACATGGCGAAGCGAGACAACAGCAACAAAAAAGTAAAGAAATTTAAAGCTCACACGAAAACATCGCCAGTGAAGGTATTGCAAAGATATTATTATTGTTACCAAACATAATGTATTATGCTTAACACGTATAATAATAACATCAGAAAAAATAAATTAGTATCGTATTATATATAGGTATATACTAGAGGACCCGGCCACGCGTTGCTATGGCTAATGTTTTTTTTATATTACATTTTATTAAATTATTTATGTTATGTGGAACTGTAGGAGAACATCTGTCATGGAGGTCGTCATATTTTTTTACAAATGGCATCTATGTAAAAAAGCAAGTTAAATCGTATATGACACGTTTGTAGATTTGACATAGCAGTGCCATCTATTAATTAAATAATCCAGTCAACAGATATCGCCATCTGTTAAAATCGTTTGGAGTTAACAGATAATTGTGAATGTCAAATAATAGACAAATAATTTGCAATAAAATAATATTGCGACTATAAATTAAGATGTAAGCTATCCTATCTTTCAAGTTGAATCACACTGCACACGGTGTGCAAATTTGATTAAAATCGGTTATGTCAAATTCAAATTCAAATTCAAATACTTTATTATGCATAAACCCCGCGGGGGCACTTACATATGGTCACTTTTTTACATTTTTACCTTACACTACTACCGGATCGGAACGCGACCGCACTGAGAAGATCCGGCAAGAAACTCAGTGGGCTTGTCTTCTTTTTTATTCATTTACTATTTTTTTTTTAATAAGATAATATACAACATGTCTATTAATAGCTCCAGTGTGATGCCTTTCGAATCATCATACAATACAGTTATTAAATATAACGAAAAAGTACCATGGCTGGACCAGATCCCGCAAGCGGCACCCGATCACGAGTTAACCACTAGAGCAGCCATCACTCCCCTCAACCACAATGGAGGGAAGGGAGTGACCCGCTCCTCGTAGCTACCGCAAGCAGACCCTTCAGTGAGCATGACCAATACCATGGGCCACAAACATAAAACACAGATTAAACAACAAATTCGTTTGGCAAAACACGCTACGCTTTACAATTATATTAACAGCAACAGAATAAACATGTATGTAACACCTTTTGAAATAATGAGAAAATGCCTGAATGAGGAGCTGCTCATAACCAGTCTGTATTATCATCAAGATAATCCGAGATTTTATAATAACCTTTTCTACAAAATCTACTCTTGATTGCTTTTTTAAACTTTTTAACTGGCATATCTCGAATATTAATAGGTAATTTGTTGTAGAAGCGTATACATTGCCCCATGAAGGATCTGTTAACTCGTTGAAGACGAGTACTGTGTACAACTAATTTATCCTTATTCCGAGTATTTACATGATGAATGTCACTATATTTTTCAAAGTTACCGATATTTTTCTTTACATAAAATACATTTTCGTATATATATTGAGATATAACAGTCAGAATATTTATCTCTTTAAATTTCTCTCTTAGTGACACTCTTGGGCCTAAATTATATATCGCGCGGACCGCCCTTTTTTGTAGAATAAAAATTCTATTCAATTCCGCGGAGCAGCCCCAAAGTAATATGCCGTATGACATGAGACTATGAAAGTATGCGAAATAAACTATTCTGGCTGTTTCAACATCGGTTAATGCGCGAATTTTTTTTACCGCATAAGCCGCTGAGCTGAGCCTATTTGACAGTTTCTCAATATGAGGCCCCCATTGGAGTCTATTATCTATAGTGATGCCTAAAAAGGTGGTTGATTCCACAAGGTCCAGAGCCACCCCATTCATTTGAACATTGGTTTCCACTTGTCTCACATTGGGAGTAGTAAATTTAATACATTTAGTTTTTGTCTCATTTAGAACTAAATTATTAGAATGAAACCAATGAACAACGTTAGACAGTGCATTGTTCACATCGTCATAGTTGAGCATTTGTCGCTTAATCTTAAACAGTAAAGAGGTATCATCTGCGAACAACACAATGTTTTGATTGTCCCCTACATAATAGGGTAAGTCATTGATATATACAAGGAACAGAAATGGCCCCAGTATTGACCCTTGCGGAACGCCCATTTTGATAACATATGTATATATGAACGCCCATTTTGATATGTAGTTTAGGAGTCCATCGCGGACAAAGAACGTGACACGTAATTTATATATATTATATATATTAAAATTATATATATTAAGTATTTATATATATATTTTTTAATTAGATTTAAGTAAGAAATACAATTTTGAACAAGGATATAATGCAGCAAACATTCCTTTTACGTGGGTGTGTATTTTTCACGAAAGTAGTAGTAGCAGTAGATATCATTGTATGAGAAGGAAAACTCGATATTAAATCTTATGATAACCTTTTTAAGTAAGTAGGTAGTACCATGTTACAATAGGTCAAGTTCGAGAGCCTAGAGTCGAACAATGGATGAACGTGACTGATACGTGGACTGAAAAGAAGCAGAAAAATGCTTCAATTATAAAATTACCTATTTTGTGTATCAATCTTTCTGCAGCTAAATTGTATGGCTGACCACTAAGTATACAATAATAAGATCAGGTATATTCATAAATATATTAAACGGATTCGAAGTACATTATGAGATAGCTACTTCAGTCCAAAGGGGCCCGTCTATAATTACGACTGCTTTGGGAGTGACGCCGTTAACGGAAATATAAAGCATCCTCTTTGAAACGCCAACTAAATTAGTCCCGTTGAAAATTACTTCCTTCATTGCAGCATAGGTCAACAATATTAAATTAACTTAGAATTTGTAAGGACTGACTATATAATCTAACGTCACATCAAAATTTGCCTGCGAAGATCGTAAGAGATTAATGAGGGTCTTACGCAGATAATGCATAACTATAAAAGAAGGAAAACTTGGAATAACTACTTATAATCTAGAGAAACAGCGTGATACAGTAGGCCGATAAACCACCCAATCGAGAGGACAGGATGCAGTCCAGTAGTGGTATGTACAATAAATAGAACTATAAGAATCATCGTAATTTCTAAGTAATTCAGCTGTCTTTAAGAAATGAATATTTCATTTCACCACTAAGAATAGCTATAATAATAATGGGAGTGTTCTCTAAAAATTTACAGCTTTAAAAATTATCAGGACACAAAGATAAATGATAAATATTTCCATATTAGGATATCAATAATTGCATTCTATGCCTTAAATGGAATGAAAACTTAAATAATAATAAATTAAATATTAATAAGCATATGTATATAACAGCACCAATGACATATATGTGTATATGTAGAGAAGAAAAACCAAATAAAACCAAATGCCACCATGTTTGAATAGTTTCCCATCATAGGGAAGACCTTAGCCTGATACGAGGACGCATATAAGTTGAGGAAAAAATTGGAGAAAATTAGGTACTTATTACTAAGCGATGATCGCTTTTATCGCAAATTTACATAACTATACTTACATATTTAGGTACGCCTTATTTGAAAGCTAACTGGCGGCGTGCTACTGGCATTCTCTGCATCATGGTTTATTTGCACAGACTCTTATTTCGCAAAACAAACAATGTCAGTTGTGCCGTGAAATATGCTTAGACGTTAACAAATCATACATAGCTGTGACACAGTTATCGCATACAGTGTTTGTTTGGAATTACTTCACTGCGCGAGGAGTGCCATCTACGAAAGGCGAGCTTCAAATTCGCAATCTTATTATTATAAACACTTGGAATGTTCATACTTTCATGCACGATACATTACCCACTGGATATCTCGTAAGTGATCGCCTTTAAGGATACCACTCTATTATTTTTTTATATATTTTAATAAATTTGGTAAATTTTAAGTGTTATACACTTTGTTACTACAAATCGCATTTTTTTATACTATGATCTTTACTAATATAAATATTTTTTTCTTGCCTCTCTTATTATAATAGGGGCTATTTCTAAACTTTCTTCAGGTTTCAAAATTTTATGGCTTATGTTCGTTCTTATTGAATCCAACCAAAAATATTTTAGTGTGTAGTGCCCAAGACTATTAAATTCAGATAAGTTTTACACTTAATAACAATAGTCTACGGCGCATTGATATTATTTTACTATTAATTAAGGAAATTCTACCAAAACACAAGGTTAACAGTAGGTCTTCATACATGTAATAGGTATACAAAGAACACAACTGGTCAGATAATTGGTACAACTTTCGGACTAAATTCAATATATTTTAAGATAAGTGAAAATGTATGAATAAAAATTTGCTAATAAAAACAATAAAAGCGAACACTACTAGTGCCTCGACCGATCTTTGATATAGGCCTCCCCACAAGAATGGCAATTACATCTAACGGTTCTGTACTATCTGCGATTGCGAACCTAGAATACTTCCTCGCGACTTGAGTTATACATTATGTAAATGACTGTAAGAATAAAAGTAAATAATAACAACAAAAATAGTTAAATGTAACGAAAATATACTATAGAGTTTTGTATTGTTATCATGTTTAGTGGACCATTGCATAGGTTAATAGAGTTAGGATTGAAGACAGAAAAGGAGGGAGAGAGTTTAATATATTCAATGCCGATTTCTGTGCGCATAACGTTATAACAATGCACGCGATGGCGAGCATCCAACCACTGCGGCACACTTGAGTGGATATCCTGAGGTAAATAATTAATTATAACGCAATTTCGTTTAATAAGGAATTCATTCCATCTATTAATTTATCAGCCTAACCTATCATCAGCCGCCTCACTATTAAAGCAGAGTAATCCCATAATTGGAATTGGCTCGGCAAACGAATTGCCAATCTCCTCCTTTTTTCCCGTGATGCGCTGTGAAAATTGCAGAGTCAAAACTGGCATAGGTTTTCCCTCTCTAGATGGGGCACAGGTCAACAGTAATGAGCCAAGAATTTTGCATACTTGTAATTTAGGATCTAGGTTTCCAAAGTAACATAAGATACCTTTGAAATGTTGAATAATAGAAGAGGGAGAATGATAAGTCTTTATTATTTGGAAGCGAACCACATAAATAGACACTGTCGCAAATAGTGAAAATATCAGCAGTATACATTAGCAAGTGTGTATAAACTGTATCGAGTATTCAGAAATTTCGCTTATAGATATAGATTTATCAGATTCGATACAGAAGATTGTATCATTGTAGGCCGCAACGAATGCGACGAGTAAAATTATTAGGCGGCTCACGCATAGAACAAATCAATAGAGTTTGAGAGCATGACGGTTTCGATTGAGGTCTAATTTGTATAGATTGTGATGCATATGTAACATGTATATAAGATGAAGTCCGTTTGAAACATAGTTGTATTTACGTTATTACAGCAACACAACAGTTTTATATTTATCATAATGGTGGCTTATAATTTAAGAAACATTTTATACAGAACATTAGAAATTATAATGGCAAACTGTCATTCCAATTTTTAGTTGTCTCTTTATAAGGAAAGAGTTGGAAGACGGGATAGTAACACATTGTGACGAAGATATCTTGGATTCGAGCGCTAGGGTAGGCATATTTTTAGCGAATTCAAGGGCCAAGACTAAGTTACATAAAATGAATTTTATTAACTATCGTTTGCTTGATACCATAGATAAATATACTAATAAACTCTTTACTTTATATATTACAAAAAAAATGATATTACAATTATTATGATCATCGATAGAAAAGTAGTAAAATTGACAACCTTATTGCATATGCCAATATCTTCAAGGTATTATCGGTGAAGGAAAATGTAGTGAGAAGACATGCATGTTCACAAATACTACAAAATGTTTAAGATATATAAAATTAGTGCCTTCAATAAGAACATATTATAAGGTTGCATATTTCAGCTGCCTTAAACTTCTACGACAGTCGGTATAGGGTGGCTCAAATACCCTGACAACTAGTCTAATTATTTATTAAAATATTGTTATCACTTCCGGTTAAGAACGTGATACAGTCGCTTTGTAGAAAAACAATATTTACTTTAAATTGGTTAAAATAGGAAACGGCTAGGGTAAAGATGACGTTATCTGGGCGGAGTCTCTCACCGCCTCCAATAAGGCTAAATTGCGAAAGGCGCAGAGAGCCATGGCGGTGAGAATAATACGAGGATACCGTACAGTGTCCTGGACTGCAGCCACACTGCTGGCGGGCGATCCACCCTGGCCTCTACAAGCTAGGGCGCTTGCAGAGGTTTACCGACTCTGCGCTGCGGCGCGGGTCAGTGGCGGAGGTATCACCACAAGGGGACTGAGTAGGGCAATAAAAACGGCCCGAAGGATAGTTATCCGGCGCTGGAGGGAGGAATCGGAGTCCCCTGTAGCAGGACGGAGGACTGTAGAGGCAATTGCGCCCCACCTCCACCGCTGGATGAAACGAAAGCACGGCAACCTGACCTTCCGGATGACGCAGGTACTTACCGGACACGGGGTCTTTAGTAAGTACCTGCATAGAATCAGGCGTGAGGAGGCCCCCGGATGCCATGAGTGTGGCGCGCCAAATGATGATGTGCGTCACACCCTGGAGGTATGTCCCGCCTGGGAACCTCAGCGCCGCGACCTGTCGGCGGTCATAGGAACGGGCCTGTCGTTGTTGACCATCATAACAAAGATAGACAGCGACAGGTGCTGGTCGGCGATGGCCTCTTTCTGCGAGGAGGTCATCGCCCGGAAGGAGGCCGCGGAGCGGGAACGCGAGGCACTTGCGTCCGCTCACTCCGTAGGCGGCGGCCAGGGAGGGGGAGGCGTCGATATGCGCGTCTCCTCCCACCGCCTTGAGTGACGACAGGACGTGGCCCGACGGCCTTGCGTAGGAGTGTCGGGGATCGAATGTCTTTAGACGATCTCTCCGGCACTCCGTAAAAGCGCGGTAGGGACCGCTATTGGTTTTAGTGGGTATTCCAGTTGCATAGGCGACTGGTGAGTCCCACACACCCCCCTCGTATGTTACCGGCGAGGGGTAGTGCGTAAATTGCATTTCCACAGCGTTAACAAAAAAAAAAAGGGTAAAGATGACGTCAGAGAAAGAAAATAATGTTGTCGTTTTATGACATTAAAAAATCAAAGACACTAGTTTAAGATTGACCAAACGTTTTAGGGATTTGAATCATATGCCCGAAACTATACACACACAAACACACACACACACACATATGTATACAGAGTTACGTAAGTCCTCAACCAAAACCTGTTTATGCCTCTATAGACATTTGATACTCTAAACAAGGAACTGACGTAACTACTGTCACACACTACCCCGCTAAGTCCAGACGAATGAAACAATACACTCGACCACAATGAACGCAAAGTAGAGCAATCAAGCTTTCGCATCGGATTTGTTATATAACTAATGTTAAAAATACACCGCCTCGATTGACAAGGATCACTGCGAAAGTAGCAACTGGATTATAAATAAAGCCATTATTTTAGTTGCATCCGTTTTTAGAAATTATGAAGCGGATTTATTGCAGAAACTATTTTAGCTGCAACAAAACATAAAATGGTATAACTTCCTGACTGAATTCTATACGACTATACATCATTGGATATTTATTTTATAACGTAAGGTGATTTTCATCTCTCAAGCAAAACTGATACAAATCTAGAATTGACCACGTGATTTTTAGCCATATAATAGGTCTTTACCTATGTAATTGCCGTTCTGCAGTACTGGCCATTTCAAATCAAAATAATTTTTGTTTGGCTAAGAATTCTAATTTTAAATTAATTTTATTTTAAAACATGGAATTCATTTGCCAAAAGCAGTCATTTCTTTATCGTTTTTATCGCATTTCAATCTTTTTCGTCATCATGGATACGTTAAAATGCGAGTAATTATGGAATATGAGTATCGTCGTGGCAGCAACGCGGTACAAGCGGCACGCAACATCAACGACGTTTACGGAGCTAACACTACAAACCAACGCACCGCCTGTTATTGGTTTGCTCGCTTCCGTTCTGGAAATTTCGACCTGAAAAATGAACCTCGCGGTCGTCCGAAGACTTTAGTCGACAATGACGAATTAAAGGCGATTGTGGAAGCCGATGATACACAATCTACGGCTGAATTAGCAGCAGCTTTCGACGTTAACGTCAAAACAATATTGGTCCATTTGCGTCAAATTGGCAAGGTAAGAAAGCTTGACAAATGGGTGCCCCATATACTCAATGATCGCCAGCGCAAAGTACGCGTTCCCACCCGGGCTGGGCGTAATTTGCTACGCCGACGATACACTCGTCACAGCCCGGGCTGGGACGCTAGAGGAAGCGGCACGCCTGGCAACTCTCGGCACCGAGGAGATTGTCAGGCGGATCGAAGCACTGGGGTTGAGGGTAGCCCTGGAAAAGACGGAGGCCCTTTTGTTCCATGGCCTCCGTACCGCCGGGCCTCCCGCCGGCGCTTCGATCACCGTGAAGTCGGTCACCATCAGCATCCAGGCCCACATGAAGTACTTGGGCCTGGTGCTCGACGGGCATTTTTGGTTCCGGGAGCATCTCCATCGACTTGTTCCCCGGCTTGTCGGCGCGGCGTCCGCTCTTTCGCGGCTGATGGCGAATGTGGGCGGACCCAGTGCTACGTGCCGACAGCTGTACGTGGGGGTGATCCGGTCGATGGCCCTGTACGGCGCACCGGTGTGGGCGGGGTCCCTGACCGTCCGTCTTAGGGCCCTCCTGTGGCGACCACAGAGGGTCATGGCGATCAGGGCCATACGGGGTTACCGCACGGTGGCGACGGAGGCAGCGTGCCTCCTGGCCGGAACCCCCCCGTGGGACCTGGAGGCGGAGATGCTCGCCGACATTTATCGGCGGGCGTTGGAGACGCGCGCCCGCGGCGGCATGGTCTCCATCAAAGAGATCACCGCCTGGCGGGTCAACGCCCGCCGAGAAGTCATTGCCCGTTGGGCAGTCCGGCTGGAGAGTCCTCGGTACGGTGTCAGGACCGTCGAGGCCCTCCGGCCGGTGCTGATGGAGTGGTTGGAGCGGACGCACGGGGTGCTTTCCTTCCGACTGGTGCAGGTGCTGACGGGGCACGGTTGCTTCGGGAAGTACCTGCACAAGATTGTCAGGAGAGAGAGCACACCGTCCTGCCACCACTGCAGTTGCGACGAGGACACGGCGCAGCACACGCTCGAGGAGTGTGCTGCATGGGAGGGGGATCGCCGTGAACTCGTCGCAATTATCGGTGCCGACCTGGCGCTGCCGACCATCGCCAGGGAGATGCTCGTCAGCGTCAGGAACTGGGACGCGGTCGCTGCCTTCTGTGAGGCCGTAATCTCACGGAAGGAGGCGGCGGATCGTGTGCGAGTAGAGCTCCTATTCGGCGACACGTTCCGCCGCCGGCGACTCGGGCGGCGCAGGCGCGAGTATCTGCGCCTAATGCCGCCCTAGCCGAGGCCGCGGGTGATCGGACCGGGGAATTGTCCGTCACCCGCAGAGAAGCTGACCGCGCGACGGCGACCGACGTCCCAGTACGTCGAGAGGTGAGAGGTTACCCGAAAGGGTGTTCCGTCGGGCCGACCACTGATGACAAGTCACATCTGCTCCGGTGGTCGGCCCAACAACGGGGTGACGTGGGTACGGGTGGGTTATGGTCCCGCGCGCCGTTCTTTTATCGCCCCGGACGGACAGGACCGCGCGTGCGCTTACCATAGCTCACCCATAAAAAAAAAAAAAAAAAAAAAAAAGAAAAAAGCGCAAAGTACGCGTCGAGACATGCCTTGCATTGCTCAACAGAGACACAAATGAAGGAATTTTGAAACGCATTGTTACTTGCGATGAAAAATGGATTCTGTTTAATAACTGCAAGCGCTCAGCAAGTTGGTTGGATCCTGGTTCAGCACCTAAACAATGCCCTAAACGAAAACTTACCCCTATAAAAGTGATGGTCACTGTTTGGTGGTCTAGCGCCGGTGTTATTTATCACAGCTTCTTACCAAACGGGGTGATAAGCATTACTGCAGATGTGTACTGTGAAGAACTGAACGCAATGATGGAGAAGCTGGCACATCTCCAACCAGCATTGGTCAATCGCTCGTCTCCGCTGCTCCTGCACGACAATGCGCGACCTCATACTGCACAGCAGACGGTCTCCAAGTTGCAAAAACTGGGGTTGGAAGCTCTCCGTCATCCGCCATACTCACCAGACCTTGCGCCTACAGACTACTTCTTTTTCCAGAATTTGGATAACTTTTTGGCGGGAAAGAAATTCAATACCCGAGGGGCAGTACAAAATGCCTTTGAAGAATTTGTTGCCTCCCGTCCAGCTGATTTCTTTAAGAAGGGCATCAATAAACTGCCGCTGCGTTGGCAAAGATGCATTGATTGCATGGATAATTACTTCGATTAATACAAATAAAAAATACATGAAAAAAATCGTTTAATTTTTTTCATACATAACGGCAATTTCATAGGTAAAGACCTAATATAATACGTTAACCGGGTCTGGTACTAAACTTCGACATTCATTATCATCATCATTTCAGCCCATATCTCCCCACATCATTTCACTGTTAGGCTCGGGTCTCCACGTTTACTAGAGGAAATTTGTCCTACTATTCCACGCTATTCAGACATGTTAGCATAGTTTTATTTTGACTATTCCTCCTTGCATTGACGTTATTTGCTTCGAATTTTTCCTTCTCTTGCATAGGTATTATGTATATGCATATTTTATCCCTTAGTCGTCCTTTACGACACCCACGGGCAAGAGAGGGGGGGTAATGAATTGTATTCTTGCTCCATCGCTACACGAATTCGACATTTCTAATAATATAAAATCGAGGCAATTTATAGTAAACTTCGACAAAAATTTTGCTTGATTCAGAATCTCAATTCAAGGTTTCACGATCGGCAGTAACTTGTGTGCATTAAACGAAATGTTTTCAAGGAAGCCCTCATTTTTCATGACTAATGTATGTCAATAGTGCAGAATACGTTAATTATGTAGAATTTACATCTCCACTTACATTACCCGGTAGCAAGCGACAGAGACGACGCTCTACGATTCCGAAATTAACCGATTGTCTCTTTTCAAGGATCGATGTGCAATATTTATTGCCGGGTACTGTATTTACAAGCATGTATGTATGTGTAAGTAGATTAAAAATTACGATTTTGTTTACAAATTTGTAAATCTTGAGTATTGCAGCCGCTTTCTATATAGCATTTTATGGTTTTATAAATAAAGCGTAGGCGATGAAGAGCATGCCAAATGCTGATTAAAAAATGGTAATATTTAAATTCAATTCTTAATTTAATTTAATCATTCATGGCAAAACCAGATTACAGATTATGTAATAAAACTTACTGGTTTACGATTAATACAAATATTAACGATTTAGCTTGATTCATACCAATTCCGTGTAGTGACGAAGTAGGAATACAATTCATCACCCCTATTTTACCCCTGGATGTCGTAAAAGACGACTAAATTATAATATGCATATAACATCTGTGCAACAGATGGAAAACACGAAATTAAAGGATAGGATACCAACTCGTTTGACCAGCGTGGTATAGTAGGTCAATTGACCTCCCTTTGCGGGGTAGGCTCGAGCCCAACAGTAGGACACATGAGCTGTGATGAACGAGTGAATAACAATCGAGTTTAATTTTGCTTTTTCTTTTTGAATATTGTGTTAATTATGTGTTTTTATGAAGTGCAGTATTAATTAAATAATGACCTCGGAGTCACTCATGAGGCATATGTATTTTTCTCACAGAAACAACTAATTCTAAGAAAATAATCCACAATATACGATACTGCGATACTGTTTCCTACGTATTCAAACAATCGTACTTCTAATAAACATTTATTTACGTTTAATTGCACAGCGCATGCGCAACATATGTTTTACATATAAAATGACGAAAAATGCAACAAAAATGTTATATTACTGTATATTATAAAAACATTTTTGCAAGTTCAAACACTTTCAAAGAAGTAATTAATGCTCTATGTTTAGTGTATTTATTGAATTATTGCGCATAATTAATTTCTCAATTTTTCCTCCTTAAGAAATAAACAATTATCAATACTGTCATACAAATATCTTAAGTTTGAAAATCCTAATTTTGAAGTTATATGAGCAGAACATTGTTAATTAACTCTTTATTTAAATCTATACCAATAAATAAAATTGGAGTGTCTGTAAAGTCAAAATAATAGGCTTTTTTTCATGCTCACACTGTTATTTGCGTCGTGCAAATGCAACAACCTATGCCTAAAATACAGATTAAAAAAATTTTGTCTGTCTGTTTGTTCCGGGTAATCTTCAAAACGGCTGAACCGATTTCAAAAATTCTTTCACTAATGGAAAGCTATAATATCAGGGAGTAAACTAGGCTATATTTTAATCCGGTATTCCCACGGGATTGGGAACCGCGGGTAAAACGACTAAAACCGAAACGAAGCGAGCTATATGCGGGTTGCTAGTAATAAATATAGACCAACGCAATGAGATCTGTACGTTGGAGACATTTTCTCAAGGCGTGTAAGTTCTACTAACCCGCATATAGCCGAATAGTAAAATATAGTTAATATAGCATCACCATAGAATTGAATCGCCTCACGTATTGGGTAGCTGTAACTGCGGTATAGTGAGCACTGAAACGTTTACATAAATCCAAAATATTTATATTTAGCACAAATTACGGCAAACTTTTCCATTATGTATAAAATATTCGCAAAGTGACTAGACGTAATTACACCGTATTTAATTGTAAATTAGATGACATTCAAAGAATAAATAATTATGTAAGTAACAGGTAAATGTGAATGTATAAACAGCTTGAACATGTAGACAGACAGTCTGCAGCCTCTACAGGCAGGCAGAGAAGGCAAAATAAATATAAACAGTTTACCTTGACACACGCAATTTTGCCAAACAAGCGTCTTCTTAAGCATTTTGTTGAAACTGAATGGTCCGATAATAATCTTTAATTAATCATTATTGGTTGATAATGTATAAACAGAATGAGGATGTTTATACAGATCGCACTTAATGCTAATGCCTGTTATAAAAATATTTTCTATCTGTGAGGTTAATAAGCTTGTGTTAAAAAAAGATTTTTTTTTTTATATACAGTACTTGGCTGACTCTGTTAGTCTCGTAGTATAAACAGCACGGTCGACGGTGAATAATTTGAGTTCATAGTCGCCTGTTATTAAGTTTACTGTCATTAAATTCTCAAGCTTATCTATATGAAGTCAAAAACTAATGGACGGGATACTTAATTTTATTTTTGGGCGAGTTATGCACACACACGCCGTCCACTCCGCCCGGGGCGACGCAAGGGCGGCGCGCGGCCCCATAACCCACCGTGTACCATCCGCCTATGCTATAGGGACGGCCACTGGTACCGAATCCTTGACGTCTGTGGGACACCTTTTTGGGTACTGTCCTTACACTAATGGTGGCTAACAAACCCAAACAGAATTTTGAAAGTTCATCTATCTATACCAATAAATCCTGGCCGGAACTCTCCCGTGGGACCTGGAGGCGGAGATGCTCGCCGAAATTTATCGGCGGGTGTCGGAGACACGCGCCCGCGGCGGCATGGTCTCCATCAAAGAAATCACCGCCTGGCGGGTCGACGCCCGCCGAGAAGTCATTGCCCGTTGGGCAGTCCGGCTGGAGAGTCCTCGGTACGGTGTCAGGACCGTCGAGGCCCTCCGGCCGGTGCTGATGGAGTGGTTGGAGTGGACGCACGGGGTGCTTTCCTTCCGACTGGTGCAGGTGCTGACGGGCACGGTTGCTTCGGGAAGTACATGCACAAGATTGTCAGGAGGGAGAGCACACCGTCCTGCCACCACTGCAGTTGCGACGAGGACACGGCGCAGCACACGCTCGAGGAGTGTGCTGCATGGGAGGGGAATCGCCGTGAACTCGTCGCAATTATTGGTGCCGACCTGGCGCTGCCGACCATCGCAAGGGAGATGCTCGTCAGCGTCAGGAACTGGGACGCGGTCGCCGCCTTCTGTGAGGCCGTAATCTCACGGAAGGAGGCGGCGGATCGTGTGCGAGTAGAGCTCCTATTCGGTGACACGTTCCGCCGCCGGCGACTCGGGCGGCGCAGGCGCGAGTATCTGCGCCTAATGCCGCCCTAGCCGAGGCCGCGGGTGATCGGACCGGGGAATTGTCCGTCACCCGCAGAGAGGCTGACCGCGCGACGGCGACCGACGTCCCAGGACGTCGAGAGGTGAGGTTACCCGAAAGGGTATTCCGTTGGGCCGACCACTGACGACAAGTCACATCTGCTCCGGTGGTCGGCCCAACAACGAGGTGACGTAGGTACGGGTGGGTTATGGGCCCGCCCGCCGTCCTTTCATCGCCCCGGACGGACTGGACCGCGCGTGCGCTTACCATAGCGCACGCAAAAAAAAAAAAAAAAATCTATACCAATAAATAAAATTAGAGTGTCTGTTTGTAATGTCAAAATAATAGGCTTTTTCATGCTCACACGGTTATTTGCACGACACCTATGCCTAAAATAGCAATTAAAAAATTTTTGTCTGTCTGTTTGTTCCGGGTAATCTTCAAAACGGCTGGACCGATTCCAAAAATTCTTTCACCAATGGAAAGCTATAATATCAGGGCGTAAACTAGGCTATATTTTATCCCGGTATTCCCACGGGAACGGGAACTACGCGGGTAAAACGACTATAACCTATAACCGAAGCGAAGCGAGGGCTGGTTGCTAGTTATAACTATATTATTGAACTAGCAACCCGCCCACGCTTCGCTTCGGTTATAGGTTATAGTCGTTTTACCCGCATAGTTCCCGTGGGAATACCGGGATAAAATATAGCCTAGTTTACGCCCTGATATTATAGCTTTCTATTGGTGAAAGAATTTTTGAAATCGGTCCAGCCGTTTTGAAGATTACCCGGGACAGACAGACAGACGGACGGACAGAAATTTTTTTTAATTGCTATTTTAGGCATAGGTGTCGTACAAATAACCGTGTGAGCATGAAAAAAGCCTATTATTTTGACATTATAAACAGACACTCCAATTTTGTTTATTGGTATAGATATAGATAGATCGGCAAACATCGCGGTGAAAAGAAGCCTTAACCCAATCGTGTTATTTTGTACGTAATGTGAAATCGTCAATATCAAATGTTGAATAGAAAGGCAATAATGTCACTTTGAACCCCTGTTTGAAAAGATCGAACATCCGGGACTGCAAATAGATAGGTACTTGTAGATAATATACAACTCAGTGGCTCACTCAGCAGAGCGCTTCTGATATTTGACAATGACAGTGAGTCAACTTGCGACAAGCATTCTTTGTTCGGAACAAAAGAGAAGCTTTCTAAAGTTCAATCTCGGTGTTAATTAACTTTTTGGCGCTACTCTTGATCGTTTGTGGAAGTTATTACTTTGACCAGAAACGACAGTTAGTTTGGTACAACCAGTTGAATATTTTTTCTTTTGACCATATAAATATTAGACACAAATAATTGTAGGTAGAGGTAAACAAAATCGAGAATGAATTCTTCGCATTTGCCGTTTTTATTTTCACCAAATGTGCCGTATTTCATTACTTTTAATTAATAACGTTAGCGAACTCGATCACTACAAAGACGCTTTCTTGAAATTGTGCAACATTAACGATTTTAAACTACGTTAAAGTCACGTCGGGAGTAGCAAATATTTGACCTTATCGACGAGTCGAATTCATTTAATTTAAAAAAAAAACACGGAATTTGATTCCAATCGTGCGCTAGTGTCGCTTTCCAGAGTAACAAATTGCTCAAATTCGAGCTGCGATTGGATTTAGGATTGGAATCGAGATTCAAGAGTAAGCACACTGCTGGTAAGTGCTGCTGCCGCACATGGACCTTTGTAAGGCTACCTTCCACGAAGAAAGTGAAGAGAGTGTTAATGCGTGCAATGAGGTTCGATGATACTAAAGGCATCACTAAAACTCACCACAACCACACGCAACTAGCCTCAGTAAGTTGGACTTTCGGCTCTCTCGCTCACGCAGTAACAAATATTAAGTTTTTTGTTGGTAATTAAACTATCACATTATAATTATCTTATTGAATTTGGCTTCCGTTTTCACATTTATGTTTTTGTTGCCTATATGTACATAATTCTTCGCACATAAGATGGATAGTGCTATAATCGTCTCACTTGGCAGGAGGATTGACGATCGCAGTTGTTGTTGTGTATTTGCCCAAAGTAGCGTTGCTGTCCCTTCTCTTAGTGACTGCCACGGGAAAGTAAGTCATTTTATGCTAACCTATCACAGGTAAAATACAGAATTAGACATATATAATTATGTACATATGAACTGATAAGTGATAGACGACTTGACATTTACTGCACCGTTGCGTGAAAATAACTCTTCGTGTTCAACTTCTGAACAGACGGCGAGCACGGCAGAAAATATCGATCAAAAGGGAACGCGTGATTGATGACGTTAATACCAATTGATCATCTTGCGCAAATACAAACCTATATCTATTTTATTTGTGGAAGGCGGGTCCTGCTTTTTGATGTGAAGTAATCGTTCAATTTGTGTTGAAGAGCTAGCAGATACAGCATTTGTTAACAAAAATATATGAAAATGCAATGTCAAAAGCTAAATTCTGAATCAATGATGACTGAACAACAATGTTAAATACCTATTAAAATTATAACTAAGAGCCATCAGACCCAAGAGCCTCCATGAGCTCCAAAAAACTTTGTTATCAAATTTGGTCAAGCCGTTCAGGACGAATTACGAAAATATGCATACGCACATCGAACATTTTTATTTTTTACATATTTGCCTTAAATATATATATATATATATATATATATATATATATATATATATATATATATATATACTTATATTTATATATATATATATATATATATATAGAGTAACAAAGATTGTTTCACAGGTGTACTAACTTTTTTTTATATCATTATTACTTAGAAAATTTTGGTAAAGATAATGTTCTAATTCATTGTTATGCAGCTTTTTACCGTCTACTGGACATAGGACTCTTCCAGATATGGTGCTATCATTCATTTGAAGAATTATTTAAATAAACGTTATGCTTGGTAAGCGGATAGCGATGCTAGTAAGTTCTATGTGTCCCAGAAGAGCAGTGCTACCCATTCTCCTGATTTACAGCCGATTTTACAAGCCCATAGGCAAGTAAGTGGTACCGACAACTGTGTTCTTATACTATCGTTATGCGGGAAACTATAATTAAAATAACGATACCTGATAACAGCTACTGCGATGTCATTGTACTATATATTAAAACTGTATGAGATATGAGTTTTCCAATTGACAATAATATTGTTGGAGAATTGAGTTCAATTGATTCAAAATACGAATGATTGGTTCTCATCTGAATTCATAGCGAAATTGGTCCACGAGTCATAACAATAAATATCAATAATGATGTAATAAATCTTTATAACAGCGTGTTCAAATAAAGTATAATTATCATCATTATGTCAACTCATGTAGATCCCTCCACAATAGGAGCGAAATTGACCTACTATACCACGCTGGTCAGACGAGTTGGTATATTTCGATTTTGTTTCCTCCTCTTGTATAAATGTTATATACATATTATAGACCCCTTTTTTTTTGGGATGGGCTACGGTCAGCACGCCCGTCGCCCGGCTCTGTCCAGGGCGATAGATGGACAGTGCGCGAGGCCTCGTAACCCACCTGTGACACGTCGCCTTCGTCGTTGGGCCGACCACCGGTGCAGGGTGACTTGTCGTCAGTGGTCGGCCTGACGGAATACCCCTTGAGGAGTACCCTCTCCTCTACCGACGTTTCCCCTCTGTTCGGGAACGTCGATCGTCGTCGCGCGGTTGACCTCTCGGCGGGTGACGGACTAACTTCCTGGTCCAGTCACCTTCGCCTAGGCCTCGGCTAAGGGCATAAGCTTAAGCTGTCTTTTACGGCACTTACGGGCTATTACCTTGCTAGCGGCTGGTGATTTGTACTCTTACTCTGACATCATACGAAAAGAAGTAATAAATTTACAAAATGTATTCAATGAATGAAATAAATTCAATAATTTTTATTTAATCGTATTGCTACCGTCGCAAAAGATAATCTACGGTGTAAGTGGTTCACTCAAATAAGCTGAGAGGGTGCCCTTGGTGGTCTATTACTACATATTCTCCTGCTACTTCCCTGAAATACCAGGCAGTATTCGATCAGACTAAAGTCCGCCAAAAAGAGTATACCTACCAAATATCAAGTTAATAGAGTTATAGAATTCTTTTGTCCCATACAATTGACTACCCTAGTCTTCATATGTAAAGTTTCATGTGTATTTACGTAAGAAGAGAACAAAAGGTTTCATAGAAATTTTTCACTTTTTGAGTAAGTAGGAATTGTTTGAAATCCTTAATATTCATTAATAAAGTCGTTGTCTGACCAACGTGCTATTTACCTCTTATTGTGTAGAAGGCTCATGTCTAATAGTAGAACCGTGGAGCGTATATAAACTGAGAAGGAAGTTGCTATATGTACGAATATAATGTGATATCACCTTTTCATCATCATCTCAGCCCACATACGTCCCACTGTTGGGCTCGGGCCTGCTTCATAATGGAAGGGTAATTGACCTACTATACCACGCTGGTCAGACGTGTTGGTATAGGGTTTTATTTCGAGTTTTCCTTCTCTCGCATAGATGTTATATGCGTTTTATATCCCTTAGTCGTCTCGTACGATCACCCCCTATCTTAATAGGGGGTGGCGAATTGTATTCTTACTCCGTCACCACACGGAAGGATATCACCTTTTATTTTCCAGCAATTATCATAAGAGGCTAGTAAATAACAGACATGATAACATCATCACTGCAAGAGAAGGAGATGTGAAATAAAATTGCAACAGTGTGCAATATATGACTTAAGACTTATCATAACGACTGCAATTTCTTTCAATAATCTAGCTTTATATAGAAACGTTTAAATTGTTACTTATTTACTACGATGACCCTGTTGTATTTGAGGTTATTCATTGTTTACTAATGATTTTGAAGAAAATATTATTGTTGCTTGTTAAAAACCGCAACAATAATCGCAATGATATTATAATAGCACTATTATGTTGACAGTTTTATCCTTGTTTAAATTAAAAACTATCGGTAACTTCAAATAAGCATATTATGGATGACTATTACTGACATCATCAAAGAATAGCCATAATCTAAAAATAACGGTCTTAGTTCGGGTCGCTGCTTAGTCTAATGCAAACAAAACAAAATAACTAGAATTAATATTTATATTTACAGGTCGAAACTCGATTGCACGGTTATTAATAATTGAGGCCTGCTGGCGCAATATTAGGAAACATGTGAAGCATCACATATGGTCATATTGGGTACTAAAATATTACTAATACCGATGGCCCTAGCGAAGCATCGCAAACAGTTGGAGTGGGCGCAAGCCGCAAAGCCTACATACAAAACAATTTGTTTGATCACACATGTCATGCAGCTTTGATATTTAATACACGATACGATCAGACTTCGTAAATATAATCTCTTACAACAGACTAGACGGTGAATAGGTACAAATACGATCGTGAATA
This sequence comes from Lymantria dispar, assembly GCA_032191425.1. Classification (NCBI taxonomy): domain Eukaryota; kingdom Metazoa; phylum Arthropoda; class Insecta; order Lepidoptera; family Erebidae; genus Lymantria; species Lymantria dispar. Next base: position 17,457,329 of record CM063458.1, read on the forward strand.
AACACTTTCACTTTTGATTTTTAAAATTCGTTACATTGTAAATATTTTACAAGCTGATCAAATCTCAATTGTAAATCAGCTATATTATTCTCAAACTTTATAATCATGCTAAGATCAGTTAACAGTAAGATCAATATCTAAACACCATTTAATTTGACAGAAATGGGCAATATAGTTTTAAATAAAAGGAAGTACAGTCGATTTCAAAGATGAATGTATTTTCAAATGTATATATTTTAGACATTTAAAAACGCGCTTGTGAAACTTTCTGTGTGGTGACGGACTAAGAATTACGATTCACCACCGACTATCTTGCCCGTGGGTGTCGACTAGGGGATATAATTTGTAGCTAACGCCTATGAAAGAAAAGGAAAACTTGATATAAAACGTTGTACCAACCCGTCTGACCAACGTTAGTGGGTCGTTAGTGATTATAGTGGGTCAATCTCCCTCTTACTGTGGAGAAGTCTTGACCCCAGCAGTAGGACGTATGTGAGCTGAAATGACGAATGATGATGACAATTGATTTCAAAGATAATTATATATTGCCCTCTGAAACACGCTAGATAAGCATATTTCGAGTGATAAAAACAGTTTTGCAAGCTTTAAAACTCAATAAACAATAATTTCAGTACACAGGTGTTATTAAAATTTATTAGTGTCTATAGCATTGTTCGCTGAAATAATAAGTGTAATTGGTAAATATTATCAGAGGCTTTAGTAAAATAAAACAATGATTTTATTAATGCCAATATATTCAGAGAAACTTTAAAAGTTGAAGTAGAATCCCCTATACAAAAATAGTACTGATGATATTGACTTAAAACAATGCAATATTATTTTAAGGCATGACCGCATAGATTTATAAGTAAGCTAACACGCTTTATCAATCAGGTTTATATCGCCTTTTTAAACGGTTTTATTTAGCTTACCCTGTCTTTAAATATACTGAGGATCTTAGACAAGCATTTAATAACATAAAATATATAATATAAAAATATTCCTCATCACGTCTATTGTGTTCTAGGGTGTTATTCTATGTCAAAATATCTCAGGCCCGACCACTGAAGTTAAGGAATTCTGCACCGGTGGTCGGCCCAACGAAGAAGGCAACATGCTATCAGGTGTGTTACGGAGCCGTGCGCCGCCCCTTCATCGCTGCGGACGGCGGACGGAGCCGGGCGGCGGGTGCGTCGACCGTAGCCCACCCCCCAAAAAAAAAGAATGACAAGATCAATCAATCTTGACATAGAATAACATTAGCTTCGAGACAATCCTTACTTAATATTATAAATGCGAAAGTAACTGTCTGTCTGTTACGCTTTCACGTCTAAACCACTAAACGGATTTGGATGAAATTTGGTACGGAGATGGACTAAAGCTTGAGAAAGGGCATAGGCTACTTTTTATTGCGAAAAAATGGGTATAAGGGGTTGAAATAGGGGATGACATTTTGTATGGAAATTCGTCATTTCCGATGATAGAACCATGAATCTTTGTATTAAGGCACTTGATAATAAATAAATAAACACTCGTTGTAGCATTTTGGAAATTTGACTTACATGGGGATGAAATTCAACCCCTAAAACACCAAAAAGCATATAGCCGAAACCACTGGGCCAAGAAACGTATTTTTTTTTACACTGTCGTATTTCTTAGAGTGTACGAGCACTAGCAAAGGATTTTGGAAAATCACCGCCTTAAGGGGGGTGAAGAGTGTATATATAGCCTTTCACATCTAAACCACTGAACCAATTTTGATGAAATTTTGTGCAGAGATGGAATAAAGCTTGAGAAAGAACATAGACTACTTTTATCACGAAAAAATAGGTATACGAGGTTGAAATAGGGGATGACATTTTGTATGGAAATTCGTCATTTTCGATGATAGAATTATGAATCTTTGTATTAAGGCACTTCATAATAAATAAATAAATATTCGTTCTAGCATTTTGAAAATTTCTCTTATATGGGGATGAAATTCAACCCCTAAAAGACCAAAAATCATACAACCGAAAACACTGGGCCTAGAAACGTAATTTTTTTACACCGTCGTATTTCTTGGAGTACACGAGCACAAGCAAAGGATTTTTGGCAAATCACCCCCTTAAGAGCGTGAAGGGGGTGAAAAGCGTATAGACGAAACTATTGGGGCTAGGAACGTAAAACTTTGTATGCGATTCTCTTTTTTGGTTGTAAGTGAGCTCTAAGAAATATTTCTTTTGAAATTCAACCCCTAATGGGGTAAAAAAAATTGGGTGTATAGCCGAAATCATTAGACCTGGAAATGTGAAATTTTGTATACACTGTCTTTCTTGGGGAAAGTGCTCACTAAAAAGCGTTTTTTGCAATTTTACCCCTAAGGGGGTGAAAAGCGTATAACCGAAATCACTGAGCCTAGGAACGATCATTTTAGTACACGGTCGGCTTTCTTGGGTTACCCCAAGATTTTTTTCTTAGTGCTCGCTTACCAAGCACTATGAAAGAATTTTTGGCACTCTCACCCCTAAGGGGATGAAAAGTGTATAATAACAAACAATGTTCCTAGGAACGTGAAAGTTCTATTTAGGGATAAGCAAGCACTAAGAAAGAATTTTTGGAAATTCAACTTAAGAGTGTGAAAAGTGTATAGCCAAAAATACCGGGCCAAGGAACGTGAAATTTTGTATACCGATATGTTTTTTGGAGTAAGCGCCCACGAAAAAATAATTTTGGGCAGCCCCAAAAAGGGTGAAACGCATATAGTCGAAGTCACCCAGCTTATAAACTCATTTGCAAAAAAAACGGGCGGTTTTGATTTTCATTCATATTTAAAAAGATACAATACCAAAAAGGTTTCAATCGTTTGTACACGTTACTGGCCGGTTTTAAAAATGCTGTGGTATTTAAAAAAGTACGTTCTAAATTCAATTTTTCATTTGATGTTCATTTTTACAGAAAACCCCTTTTTATCCTACATTTTTGGCGCGAAGTTCCAGAAGTTAACATCGACTTTCATAACTTTTATTCAATTTTTATCGATTAATTTCATATCCTTGACTGTCAAAGCTTTATTTAATGCTGTTTGGCTGTATCAAAAATGGTAGATAAAGTGGTAAAAGCTACCAAAATTATCGCGCTGCTTGAAGAGGGTTGCAGCCAATGTTTCGTGGCTAGGAGGCTAAATGTTAGTCGCTCGACAGTCCAAAGGACCTGGCAGCGATATCAGGAGACTGGTTCCGTCGAGAGAAGGCCTGGTTCTGGAAGAAAACCATGTACTCAACCACGGGATGATCGTTTTCTTGTGAGTCGCGCATTGAGAAATCGCAAATCTTCGTATGTGGATCTTAAGAACAACCTCCAAGAAGTAAGAAATGTGCATATTAGTCTATGGACGGTCAGGAGGAGGCTTCTCGCTGCCAATATACGCAGTCACCGCCCGGCCCGCGGCCCCAAATTACTCCGTGAGCACAGAGTTCACAGGCTTAGGTTCGCTAGAAATTGTGAATCATGGACTCAAGACGATTGGAATAGGGTTTTGTTCTCTGATGAAGCCAGGATATCTCTGTTCAGTGAAGATCGACGTCGGCGAGTGCTAAGAAGACAAGGAGAACGCTTTGCAGAGGCATGTTTCGAAGAAATCACACCTTATGGTGGGGGCTCTGTTATGTTTTGGGCAGGAATAAATTCAATGGATCGTACAGAGTTAGTCTTCATTGAAAACGGCTCACTGACTGGGCATCGATACATAACGGAAGTTCTAATTTCTCATGCACAACCCGCATTGGCCGCTCTAGGTGAAGACTCGATTTTTATGGACGACAATGCTCGCGCCCACCGATCCCGCGATGTTAATGCGTATGTGCAAGAGGTCGGCATTCGTCGTTTGGATTGGCCAGCTCGAAGTCCCGACCTCAATCCCATAGAGCATGTCTGGGACGTTCTGAAACGGCGTGTGAGATCAGTACACCCGGCTCCGCAGACCATCAGAGAGCTGAAGAATGTGATTACTGCGGAGTGGGAACGTATTCCGCAAGCAAGTATCCGGGATATACTCGCTAGCATGCCCAGACGAATTCAAGCTGTGATTTTAGCTTGAGGGGGTCACACTCGATACTAAACATTTATCTGCTTTTACTTTATTAAAGAAAAACAAACAAAAAAGCTTTTTTATTTTTACTTCATGAGCATATGCACTACTAGCGAATATACACTACTAGCGAGGTTTAGCATTATTTCCCATAAATTGTATCTAAATTTTATGAAATACTGATGAAAACGATTATTTTCTTATTAATTTAGCAAATTGTGTGGATAAAACTACCTATAATTATCAAACAAAGAAATATTAACATTTGAAATGGTTCATTGCTTAGGTGCCCGTTTTTTTTGCAAATGAGTGTATATCATCATTATCTTGCTCTTATCCTAATTACTTTGGATCGACGCAATATGTAGGTACTCTTCTGCCATCGTAGATATATTGCAAAGGTTTTAGCAACATTTTATGACCAACTGCCTAGCGGACGACATTGTAAGCCAGATGGCATCACCAAATGGTCCACAGGTCGATGTAAATCTATGTCTTAGTAGTATATTGCGACACCGAGGAACAATGAAAGCGTGGTAATATTCCTAGCCGCTACCAGACAGTAAGCTACAATCAAGATATTAATCCAATTTTCTATCTCTACAAATAAATAAATTTGAAGCGTCTGTTTGTCTGTCAAAATAAACGGTTCAAATTGTTTTGTTTGTCTGTCTATTCGTTACGGGTAATCGTCGAAACGGCTGGACCGATACTGATAATATTTTACTACCAGGTCTACCAGCCTTACATAAGGAATAACTTAGGCTATATTTTGTCCCAGGCTATATCGTATCCCAGTGGAGCTGGAGTAAGTGTGAGAATTTAGTCGATTATAAATTATTACACGTAAACTGACGAGCAGATTTGGATGAAAATTGACACATAGATAGAGTATTTCTTAAATTAAAAACAGAATACTTTTATGCCGATAATATCCCTTGAGATAATAGTTCAATAGGCAAGTCAATTTTTACGCGAGCGAAGCCGCGGGCAAAAGCTAGTATTATATAATCTAAGAATCCTTCTATTCTGCAAAATCGCGTGAAGCGCATTCTCGCTTAAGTAAATGATTTTGACTGTACCTTACAACATGAAATAAGAAAGTAAACACAATCTCTATTTCGAGTATTTCGACACTAACAATGACTAGCACAGATATTAGGAGAAATAAGTGTGATAACATCCTATTGATCGACGATAAAAAATATTGAATCTAATTATTTAACTGGAATTAATATATTTATTATATAACGTTATTTTCTATCTTTATATATAAATTTCTTGTGTACGTGTGTATGTCACTGAACTCCTCCTAAACGGCTGGACCGTCATTGATGAAATTTTTTGTGCATGTTCAAGGCGATTCGAGAATGGTTTAGATTCACAATTGGACTCTGTAGGTGGCGCTTATTTGAACAGAACAACGTCTGTTAGGTCAGCTAGTAATATATAAATTGTCAAAAGTAGTAGGTTGAAACACAAAATGAAAAAAAAACTTGTGACAGTTCTGACACACAGATATAATAAAATTGAATCGATTGACTGAATGAACCATTAAAATTGTGTCGCAATAGTAACGGAAATTTATCTATACCAATAAATAAAATTGAAGTGTCTGTTTGTAATGTCAAAATAATAGGCTTTTTTCATGCTCACACGGTTATTTGCACGACACCTATGCCTAAAATAGCAATTAAAAAATTTTTGTCTGTCTGTCTGTCTGTTTGTGCCGGGTAATCTTCAAAACGGCTGGACCGATTTCAAAAATTCTTTCACCAATGGAAAGCTATAATATCAGGGCGTAAACTAGGCTATATTTTATCCAGGTATTCCCACGGGAACGAGAACTACACGGGTAAAACGACTATAACCTATAACCGAAGCGAAGCGAGAGCGGGTTGCTAGTATAAAATAATAATCTAAAGAAACAATAATAATCTATTCGAGCGAAAAACTATATAGGTATTTGATTCTATTTAAAAATCACTTTTAACGGTAGCATTTTGATTTTACGATACCAGATTTCAGAGATTTATTTAACGTCTATTTAGAGGGGATTTGAATGACATGCAATATTACTTTGTTAGCAATACATTAGTTTGTGAACTGATGTGTCATAAGTTGCTTACTATTTTGGGTCGAGAACGGAGCATGCAGGTTTCCGAATCTGAATTCCTAATCAGGAAACCGTACGTGTGCGTCCACCCTTTAGTATATTTTGAAGAAATGTAATCCACTATCTTTAAGCAATAGCCATATTGAAATGAATATGATGTAACCAACTTTATCCTTTGCTACTTTTCAAGATCTTTCATCTGATTCTTATAGTTTAGGGGTTGAAAAGAAAACTGATTAGTGATCGAAAAAAATGCGGTGACGTCATTAGTTTTGTAATTCTCTATTCTTTCTTATAAGCTCTTTCAATTGATACTCATATTAAAGAGTTGGAAAAGAAAAATGTAATCCGCCACCTTGCAACGACGTCCATATTGTTTAGTGAGATGTCTTTAATTCCATTTTATTTGATACTCATATATTTTATTTTTTTTTTTCTTTTTGTTGATGGTCCACAGACTTCCTTTGTTACATTTTTTGAGTTTAATTGTTAAGGTGAGTTTATATAATTCAAGTTATTCTTCAAGTGGCTTTATTACAGTTAGATGTTAAGATAGACTTGAAGTTGAGCGCTGTTCCATGTGCCATTGCTGTTGATGGACGTCATGTGTTTCGGGGTTTTCTACTTTGCGCTATTACTTTAAGTTGGTGATGAAAACCCCTCTGTTATTTTATTTCTGTTGTCTTCTATAATATTGTTTTGCTGAGTTGTTATGTTTTTATTTTATTTTCTGTTCCTATTCTGTTAATATATTGTTATGTTGTTTTTATTAGTTGCTGTTGTCCTTTGGTTTTTTATGTTTTGAGTATATGTTCTTATCTATACTTTAATTGTTTGTTTCTCTATGTTTGCTTCATTGACATATTTTTGTGTTATAGCTCCATTTCCATGTTCTGTTTGTAGCTTTTGGTTGTGTTTTGCAATTTATTTTGATGAAAGACCGAGCTCTTTCATTACCCTATAGTCTCTGTGTTGTATTGCCATCTTTTTGATGTATTCCAGTATGGTGCTAGATTCCTGAGCTATGGACTTCCTCGTGAGTTTCCAAATGGCATCTTCACGGGTGTCTGTGTAGTATGTGCAGGATCTAGTGTGTCTGGAGATGGCAACCACGGCGTGTTGCATACTGTTGTGTAGTTTATGCACTCAATCACTTGTCTGGATGATGATGACGTTAGGTGCACCGAGTCCCTGTGCCTCGTGGATGGTTCGCAGTTCGGAGCCCTCGCCAGTGCCGGTGATACTCATATTAAGAGAGACGAAAAGAAAAATGTAATATACGCCATCTTGAAACAGCCGTCGAATCGAATTTAGCCTTTATGTCACTCCATCCACTCCATCAGCAGGCCTCGATGGTCCGAACACCTATGCAATCCCTCTAAAAGAACGATTCCAAATCTGTGGTAAGCTTACTAGGCATGCCTTTTAAGTTCTGTCGTTTCCATATTTCCCGGCAATTTTGAATTTAAATTTTGAATCTCAAAACAGTTGAAAGTATTAAGATTAATCTTAGAATAATAACGTATAGAAGGATAGTGTCGCTACTTCGAACGTTCGGAACATGAATCTAAAAATACTACATGCGCGCAGACAACTACACACGTACACACGCACACCACTTTACAAATTATGAAATCAAATTTTGTTTTTATTAACATAAACCGTAGAAATAATTTTAAAAGTAATGTTAAAAACCTTTTTAACTTTTTCAAATGTGTTGTGACACCATTTGAATGCACAAACCGTCATAATTACCTATTTATTTTTTAAGAGTTGTGTACGTACGTGCAGTACAGTGACCTTGTATATTACGGAACGGTTCCGGCGTAAGCTCCATTAGGCTCCAATTGAAATGTTTCACTTTTTGTGTGCGAACTTACCTTCTATACGTTATTATTCTAAGGGATTAATGCTATTGTTTAGTCACAGCGACGATTGGAATCTGTCAGGTTACGTACGAAAATGAACCTTTCTAAGGAAAATGTTTGTGCAATAATTTTCTACAACTTTAGAAGAGGCCTGACACGGCTTCAGTATTTTGAAGAGTTAACATCTGTGTTCAGTGATGAAGCCCCATGTCTGTGGACTGTCGAACGCTGGTATTTAGAATTCCAGCGTGGACATACGAGTGTTAGTGACAAATCTTGCGAAGGACGCCCAAAATCCACCTTCACTGAAGATAACATCATTGCTGTGAGACAACTAATTCTTGAAGATCTTCATGTGACGTATCGAGAGATAGAGGCTCTATTAGGCATCTCAGGGATAAATAACCATTCAGAAGATTTTTCATGAAGCGCTTGGTGTGAGAAAGCTAGTTTGCCGTTGGATACAGCATCTGCTTTCCGACGATCACAAGGCGGCCCGCGTCAGATGGTGTAAGAAAACTCTGCAAAGGTTCAACCGAGGAGAGTCAAATCACGTCTACGACATCATCAGTGGTGACGAGTCTTGGATCTATGTCTACGATCCTGATTCCAAACAACAATCTACAATCTGGGACTTTCAAGTCGAGCCAAAGCCGACTAAAGTTGTTCGTTCTCGAAGCACTTCAAAGAAGATGGTGGCCACGTTCGTTGGAAAAACCGGCCATGTAGGTTAGATTTAGGTACTAAATGTCAGTCAGTCAGTCATTCAGTGCTAAAATTTACGACTTTTTGACCTTCATATCTTTATAACCGTTTGAGCTAGCTTCATGAAATTTGGGCTTCTAAATGTCCTTATGGACATAATTAAACACGCGTCGTTTTATGTGTTTACGTTAAAGAGGTTTTGAGTTATAGAAGGGTCAAAAGTGGCACCAAGTGGTTCGTGTAATATTACACTCGGCGCTGGCTAGCCAGTTCCTTTGCTTGAACTTGGCTTGACACGCTGCCGCGTGTCTAGATGAACCTTACAACTAATACATTAGTAAAGTGCTAGAGTATGAGCGTTAGGTTAGTAAAATATAGTACTTTCGTTCGAATAGGTCCTTATCCACGAAAAATCGCATTGCCCTAGCAAAATGTTAGCGGTAGCCACAAGGACATCACTTGTCTAACACAATATATGTATCTTATTCTTTTAACAATTAATTGATAGAATATAGACGTCCGTCAGATACAACTTTCATATTTTCTAAATTATTATTTATAGACGTGTAATTACACGATTATTAGCAATAATAAAGCACTAGAGATCTATCAATTCACGTAATCCGTGAAATAATTGCGAGTTGTTTTAAAATGATGAAACCGTTTTAAATAGCATTTGTTTCTCATAGGAATTTTGATCATTATGAAATAGAATAGACAATAATATTACAGGTTTATAGACTGGTTTTCTAAATTGAAAGGTAGAGCGTATAATAATTTCTGCCAAAGTTATTTAGAGAATGTCCGAATACAAATTAATTCGACACGCAAAATTTTACTGATATCTACATCTACCTACCCAGGTGTATCCACCTAGATGTATTGTATCTACATAGGTATATGAGATGTTGGTTGATGTCAATAACCTAGTGTGACGAACCATTATCAATTTGAATATTTAGTTTGTCTTTAAACTTGTCGGCAATCATTTTGATGAATATGATAATGACAACCAAACGGCCATTCGATTGTATTCTAGAACAATTTAGCATTCTGTAGGTACTTAGATAGTAGCTCTACTAACATAGCTCTACTATTAATTTGAATATTTAAATGCAGATTATAAGTAAGACGACTAAGGTATTTAAGTTGATACTGGAAAAGGAATAATTGAATTAAACTCCTGTATGAAGCCTGTTTAACGTTTACTTAATAGTCAAAATGCTCTCGCAAAATATATCATCCAGAAAACCGGCAAATGCCTAAGAGTAAATAAGGCGATAGTCAAAAAGGAAAATTCGTTATAAACATTATTCTACGAGCACTGATCTTTTTGTAGAACCAGAAAAGCCCAGGTTGCAATCCACACAGGACGGACTATTAGTTGATAGTGTAGTCCACAGGCCGTGGAAAGTAATATTTCTTAAGAACATGATGGATTGTTCCTTCCGAGAGGATAATTCCTAAGCATGCAGGGTTCCGCAAGTAATAAAATTTTATGATTAAAAACAAATTCGTATGTTTATAATACATTTTTTAAACAATCGATATGAATGTATGACCGAAGTTAAATAAACAGTTTTGGTGAACCGCTCAATAGGCAGAAAAAGGAATTACAGCAGGTTATGGAGCCATATCGTCGCGTCGCTCCAAATAGATTAGGAGGAATATAGATGGGAGTCTGTTAAAATAAAGGTTGAATGTATGACAACAATATCAATCCTTGTATGTTTCCTTTTTAATCGCAAAACCATTAACTTAGTTAAATTTGCCATTCGTGTAGGTTGTATTTAACCTTTTAATGTATGCATAAAATTACGTCGTGTACGTGTCCACGTCATAATGTGAATACTTATAATACGGGTAAAACACGCGATCAACAGTCGTAAACTTTAATAATTCTTTAACGACAGCCGCCATTAAGGATTACGTACCTACTGTAACCTGCTGCCACTTCTCATTGATTATTGTACGAAACGGTCAGCATATTGTTATATGTATTTCATGATTTATACTGCTTATATAACCATTATATGTATAACAAATGAATCTATTTTTTATGGATCATATATTAATAATTAAGGCTAGGTATGGAATTAGAGTGAGAAAAATTTTGTAATAACGATAACATACTGTATGTTATATATGTAGGTATATTAGCGCTCCCGTGATTATGGATGCTCAAAAGTTTTTGAAACGTCATAGACAGTAATAACGATATAAAACTCAATAAAATCCGCAAATAAAAATGTTCTATTTCATATTATTTATTTCACTAATACCGCAATTTTAATTCCACCCCTTTTTGCGATATGCTTGCTGAAGTTACAATATGTCAAAAACACAGTAATCCTGTAATATTCTTTTTCTTATTTATTGAAAACGAGGCTTATCTACTTAATTTCTTGGAAATCATTTGCTGCGTTAATGATATAATTAAGGGAAATAATTAAAAAAAAAAAACATCCTTATTAATATTAAAAATGCAAAAGTAAGTTTGTTTGTTTGTTACACCTTCACGCTTAAACCTTCGAACGGCTTTCAAAAATTATTTTACCAATGGAAACTTATAATATCAGGGAGTAACATAGAGTATATTTTATCTTGGTATTCCCACGGGAACGGGAACTACGCAGGTAAGGCGACTGAAACCGAAGCGAAGCGAGGCGAGGGCGGGTTGCTAGGCAATTATACATGGACGAAGGTCTTCTATAATATCTCTACATTAAATAAGGTAAAAAAATTATAGGTTTGTCGTAAGAAAAATATAAAAAAGTAAATAAAATAAATAGACAGTTACAGCATAATATATTATTTTTGTGAAGACGGAATAAAATAAATATAATTTATTATGAATGAGCCCCATGTCTCATAATGGACCGTATACGAGAAAAATATTGCATATATGTATTTTGATAGAGATGTATCGATCTAGTAACGATGACGTAATGTAGAATATTGCGGCCATTGAATATTTACCGCCTGTAGAAACCAAGCGTGATAAAACACTAACCATATTTGTTTTACTCGCCTTACTGAGATTGAACAATGTACACATAACCTACCTATTCATTCATTCTCTATTTAGCAGCCTACAGGTGTTATATCAACGCGATATTATCATCACGTCATTTGTTACGTATTGTTATGCTAAAAAGGTATAAAGATATAAATTTTTGGACTACATTTTCCACTCCGATATTTTTGATACATATCTAGTGGTAGGGAGCCTATAAGCAGAGGAATGAGCGATTACTGTCGCGCTGGTATCAGGCAAAATTAATGATACACGATGGTGAAATAGTTTCTCAAAACAATCAGTATACACGAGTCGATAGAGCACACAAGAAGATCCGAAGACTCTCCGATACTCTAGCAATACCGTTCTACCCGAAAGATATGAATGAACCATATTTGCATGGGTTTACCCAGAAAGGCAATTAATACGTACATACTTACTAACCCCCTCTCAAACCCGTGGGTGTCGTGAAGAATGACTAAGGGATATATTACGCATATGACATCTACGCAAGAGATGGATAACTGGAAACAAAACCCTATATCAACCTGTCTGACCAGCATGTATATAAGGTTAATTTCCGACCACTTGGATCTATTTAAAAAGTTAAAACACCGAATGTTGTGTTCTCGCTAATTTGGCTTAGTCTTTCATCTATGGACATAGAAATTAAAAATGTAGATAGCGAGTATCCCAATGTTGACCGAGAGAGCGGGTATAAACTGAAAACTGTAACTGAGTGAGGTCTTATAAATAAATCATCCTTAACAGTGAACACTACTTATACATATATTCATGGTATACAGCTGGACTGGATCGGGTTCATTTCACCTCATTTCAATATCCGTAATTCTGTCTTCAAAGACAAAGACGATAGTTCTACGTAAATATTGGCACTTTAAGATGCTAAAAGTGACTTTCTGATATATCCGGTATATCAGCCATTCTGCCATTGCACATGCTGTCTTTACATCGTAATGCATACATTTGTGAACTTAATTTAATTAATATGCAAGATGAACTGCGTTGAAGCGAACACCGATAGGCCAGCTTTTACGGTCGTGGTTTCGGAACAGCACCTCGTGACAGCTTACGTTGCGATCATCAGAAAATGGACGTTTCATTTCTAGAGTTCCACGTAAATTCCGTGGCTTTGATAGAAAAAATAGGATTAGGGCAGACCTGTCAAATGCAAGCCCAAAGACCTATCCAGCACAGCAACTTGCGAAACATATTGTATTCGCCGAGTAATGCTAAATATGAAACGATTACTTTGTCTTCACGATTTAGTACAATGGTCTCTTCATTGCATTGTATTTCATCATCACAAATAGTACATATATACAGTACTCAGTGGCGGCCTTAGGGGGTGGCGAACAGGGCAATCGCCCGGGGCCTTGCGCTTACAGGGGCCTCGCGCTTACACTGGCCTCACGCAACAACCCAAGCAAATTTAAAAAAATATAGATTTTAAATTACATTTTTACTTATTAATTATATTTTCACTTTGTTTTCAATATTATAAAACTTAAATTTTATTTATTTGTACAACTTTAGTATTTTTCATCAAACATGACAAATCCCTAAACCAAATAACCAGACCTACTTTCGTATCTCATACTTTTCACGAAGGACAAAGGGCCTCGCAAAGACCTGCCGCCCGGGGCCCTCGCAAAGACCTGCCGCCCGGGGCCCTCGCAAAGACCTGCCGCCCGGAGCCTCGCAATGGGTAAGGCCGCCGCTGAAGTACTAATTAATCTTTTTGGATAAAAGCAAATAGAATGAATCCTATAGCGAGGTCCCAAGCTCTGGGTCTAACAATAAAAATATACACGGTAATTTTGGACAAATACGCCTTTAATTTGGGAATAAGGGCTTATAAATAAAAAGAAAATACATTAGACTCAGCTTATGTTATAACTCCGTAAACGGACACGACTTTGTTAATTATTTTATTATATGTCTATAATCTATGCTAATGTATATGAGGTGAGACTGTAAAACATAGTAGGTAGGTATTGTGGGAGGTTTTTTTGTTATGATATAATGCTGTCGTTGATCTTCCGTTTTAATTGCGACGAAATACGTGATCGTCGAATAGCCGTCGCTCGAGAGCTTCTTGTAGATGCAAGGTGAACTTGATTAGAACAAAAATATGCGCGAGGTTTTATTTATACTCGGATATATGATCTGCTTAATTAGATATGTACTTGAAAAATTTTGCAATACGTAGCTATTTTTTACCATCGACTTCAACTAAAAGATAACCGTCAACACAGCGGTTACCTTTACATTATTTTTCTCGTATAGATAATATTATTATTAGATTGATATATGAGCAGAATGAGAATTATGGTGATTCCGATTTAACTAGGTAAATAAAAACATTTTTTATTTTAATTACATAATGAGGTACTGATTAGTAGTTTACGCTACTCCTAAATATTAAGTATTCTTGAGAAAACTATGTTTTAACAGTGATTTAATTTTCACTAATACAGGTAGAGCACATCATAATATCAAGATCCCATAAAAGGTCCTTCACACGGAACCTGTTTTTGTTTTTGCAATGCATGTTATAGTTTCTAATAATACAACCCAAACAATTTTATGACTAAATAATATTTTCAAAAACTCACCTTCGCAAATCTCCATATCGATTCCGGCCAAAAAAATGAAAAGTTTCTAAAATAAAACGTTTCTATGACGACGCATGACAGCAAAACTCTATTTAGATTCTTATTGGATGTCATTCAAGTCAAATTCAATGACAGAAAAGCATAGAGCTTTTTTTAAGTTTGATCTCTAAGAGCAAGACCTTGATTATTGGGTGCGATTACCAACACAAGTAAAGAACTTTACATTACATCTGATTTTGATATAGATTTCAAAGACCTTTAATAATATTTATTTATCTTCATTTTTATTCCCGCACTTTATATTTGAAACTATTATAATAATTAATTTGACAATGAGTCTCGATCGCCCATTTTAATAGAGTTGTAGCTGCGCAGTGAAATTTTTTTAGCAAACTAAGATGATATTCGTACAGCATAATTAGTCATATTGACTACATTTTAGCATTACCTCAGCATTGTTTCTTAGAATGCCCAACAATATTCTCACATCGCCAAAATTTTATAACTTTAAAATTACACAACGAAGGATGTATTAATTTTTTAGTTTATGGGCGAGCTTATGCATTAGTAGTTAAAAACTTAAAAATGTTAGCTTAAAATAAATGTTAAGTTACTTGAAAATGAATTACCTTAATTTATTTAATTTATATTAAAGAAAAAGTGTGTTTCAACAAAACCACTTTGGCGCGAGATATACTTGCAATAACCGGTTTGGTTAATATAGGCGAGGAGCAGCGGTCAAAAAATTTTATTGCTTATGAAATGAGTAAATTGCAGCGTACACCGCCTCCCCGTGTAGACATGTGTGCAAGTGCAAGTATTAGTGGTGGGGGATCGACTTCTAATTTGTCTACCTATGATGATGAACATGAACAAGTCAACAAAAATCCGAAAAAAAGAAAACTTTATTCACTGGAATACGACATTAAAAAAGATCTAACAGCATTTAGAACAGAAATTATGGATTTTATAACTGAATCAATGAAGGTACAAACTGAGAATATTACACAAATGCGAAATCAGATTCAACAAGAAATCAAAGACCTCAAATCTGCGACTGAAAATTTGACCTTAGAATATAAAAAACTAAATGCAGCTGTAGAGAATATAACATCCGATCATAAAATTACACAAAATAAAGTCACGTTAATTGAAAGCGACATAAAAAATCTCAAAGAACATGTATCTAACAATCAAACATCAGTATATGATAATAAGTACGAAATTATTCACGAGATTCAAGGTAGATTAGAAAGACAGAAAAATATAATAATGACAGGCTTAGTAGAGAATTTCGATGAAGATGTTATTCAAAGAAAAAAAAAGGAGTCTGAAGATGCTTACAAAATACTTACAAATATTGTTCAGAATTGTCCCGAACCCGTTAAATTACTAAGATTAGGTAGATTCAATACAGGCAAAACACGACCTCTGAAAATAATTTTTGAATCTTCTGACACACCAAAACTTATACTACAAAATCGATCAAAATTAAATGATAATAACATTAAAATATATTCGGACCAAACTGAATCCCAGAGAAAATATATGCAGAATTTACGAAATGAAATAATAGAAAGAGAAAAAAAAGGAGAAAGAAATTTATTAATAAAATATATTAAAGGAGTGCCTGTTATAACTAAAGCTAGCTCTTATCCAAAAAACTAAATTCCATTCACCTAAAAAGCAATAAAGAATACCAGATTATAAGCAAATATGAGGATCTGCCGACTCATCAAACATTTCTTAAATTTTATTATTTAAATGTGAGAAGTATTCGGATGCCAGGTAAATATGAAGAACTCCAATGCATTCTTAAAGCTATTAAGACAACAGTTCATTTTGTTATACTAACAGAGACATGGATAACATCAAAACAAGATGCTAAGCTCTATAATCTTCCTAATTACACTCATGTATATAACTATCGGCATGACAGCAAGGGTGGAGGTGTATCAATTTATATACATAATAAAATTACGTTCGAGATTACTGAAGATAAATATAAAGATAGCAATCATTATTTATGGATCTACCTTCCCAAGTTTTCTTTACATATTGGAGCTGTGTACAAGCCTGGCAGCACAAATTTCAAGGAGTTTCTTAAGATATTTAGTCAACAAATAGAGAAAAGGAAAAGATCTATTGTCTTTGGAGATTTTAATCTGGACCTACTTAGTACCAACACCAATACAATACAATATGTAACTACTATTGAAGAGAATGGCTACGAAATTATAAATAAAATTGATAAAAACTATTCAACCAGACAAACTGAGGCAACTAATACAATCTTAGATCACATTTTAACAGACTTAACAAACTATTCTTTTTACACTGCAATACTAGATTCGGCTATGAGTGATCATAAGCATATATATTTAGAAATTATTAATTACAAAGTGCAACAAAAGCAACGATTAAAATATGACACCATAGACTACACCAATTTGTACAAAAGTATTGAGCAGATTACATACACGAATGAAGAACACGACTATAAACTTTTCGAAGAATTTATAAAATCACATATATTTCAAAATAAAAAGAGTAAAATCAAGATTATGAACCTACCGAAGGATGACTGGATAAATAAAGAAATAATAAATTCCATTAACAACAGAAATATTTTATGGCAAAAACTAAAAAAAGATAAGGCAGATAAGACAATAAAAGAGAAGTATTTGACCGAAAAAAATAAAGTGCGCAAGAAAATCGACAGAGAAAAACGAAGCTACTACTATAAAATATTCCAACAAAATTCTAAGAACCCCAAAAAAATATGGCAAACAATAAATTCATTGGCATTGAATAAGATTAAAACTAGTAATATTGTGCCTAAACTTGTAGTAAACTCAAAAATTTTTACTAATGGTGACGATATATGCGATATTTTTAATGTATTTTTTTTCAAACGTTGGTTCTGAATTGTCTGGTAAGATACCACAGAGATATCATCAAAATTCAGGTAATATACTAATGTATAATGACAGACACAAGCATGATATTACACTTAAAACATTTTCACCTTGTACCGTTAGAGCAGTTGCTCAAATAATAGACAATTTAGATAGTAATACTAGCACTGGTTTGGATGGGATTAGTACAAAATCTATTAAATGCATTAAACAATTAATTATTACACCGCTTACTAATTGTATAAATAAATGTCTTGATTGCGGTTTATTTCCAGACAGTTTAAAACGTGCCAAAATATCTCCTATTTATAAATCCGGTCTAAAAACGGATCCAAATAACTATAGGCCTATTTCAGTACTTCCGGTGTTATCTAAGATATTTGAAAGAATCATTTACACACGACTCTTTAAATACATAAGCGACAAAAAGTTTCTGATCAATGAACAATATGGCTTTAGAAAAAAATCTAATACATTATCAGCTACAATTGATATAGTCACCAAGATACAAACAAATATTGATGAAAAGAAAATATGCTTAGGTGTGTTTATTGATTTACAAAAGGCGTTCGATACCGTTTCACATACTAAGCTCTTGGCAAAATTATCTAACTTAGGTATTACTGGAATTGCTTACGAAATATTGAAATCTTATTTAACGAATAGAGTTCAAATGGTAAAAATAGATTGTTACGAAAGTAAAGTCCTCAAAATTACACATGGAGTTCCACAAGGCTCGATTTTGGGTCCACAGTTATTTCTTATCTACGTTAATAATATCAATCAAGTGGGATTAAAAGGCAATTTGACTCTTTATGCAGATGATACAAGTTTATTTTATTTTGGTAAAACAATGGATAATATTATAGCTGAAGCTCAACATGATCTGAATACCTTAAATGAATGGTTTCTTCATAATTTGTTATCTATCAATATATCGAAAACATCTTATATGATATTTGCTGCTAAGAACAAAAAAATACCAGCGTATAACCCTTTACAAATAAATGACCATATAATAAGTCGATCTAATAAGGAAAAATATCTGGGCTTAATATTGGACGATAAATTAATTTGGAAACCCCATATTGACTATATAAGATCTAAATTAGTATCAATTACTGGGGCACTGCGTAACGTAGGAAAATATATACCAAATAAAGTAAAATATACTATCTACAATACGCTAGTTAAACCCCATTTGGAGTACCTCATTGAAGTTTGGGGCTCGGCATCAAAGACTACTATTGAGGATTTACAAATAACACAAAATAAATTAATTAAACGATTATTCAATTATGATTTACTCACACCCACAAAACTTTTGTACACTAAAACTAATATCTTTAACCTTTCACAAGTATATACCTATAATGTGTGTATATTAATAAAAAATATCTTAGATAATAATATAAAAACAAACATTAACTTTACTAAGAAAAGGTACAAATACAACTTAAGGAATAAAAATAAGTTAATTTTACGTCATCCTAGAACAGAAAACTATGGCAAAAAGACTATTTTATTTCAGGGGGTGCAATTATATAACAACCTCCCAAACGAAATAAAAGCATCACAAAGTATGATTACTTATAAAAGAAAATTAAAATCCCACATCTTAATATAATTCACAATATAAAATAAAAGTATAATAATATAATATTTACAATAACCACCTCCTGGCCTACATCTAACAAAGTAGCATACTCACAATACTATGCAACTACACCCAATTAACATAACATTTTTATACTATGCCTGAATGAGGGTATTCTGTGATATTTTATTATGATGATTTGTAACACATTGAATTAAGTTTTCTATACATAATAACTTTTGTACATGGTGTAACAATTAATTTTAGAACATTTACGTACTTTTACTATTTTCATTTACAATTTTACTTTACTTTTATAATTGTGGTTTGTTGCATGTCTGACCCACAACGAACGAATATTTAGGTAAATTGTGTATTTTTTTTATATATCTCATGTAAGTGAACTTTAATTATGTTCTTATGAGAATAAAGTTTCTTTAAACCCAAAAAGTGTGTTTAATTAATAATATATAATAATTAAATATATAATGTGTAGGTAATAGCAATTTGCTACTGCATCGTTGAGTGAGGGACCTGGAGACCTAAGTCTATCTTATGGTAGGTTAGGTGTATAAAGGTTTACGATCAGCATTTACTACGTATCATTAAGTGGGCTATGCAAGTACGCACTGCCTCTAATGTCACTCAAAAAAATAATAATTTTACTACTAATTATAGCACTTCTCATTTCATTCTATAAATAAAATGTGAAGCCAAAATTTATTCATCAGAACAGGCACATCTTTATTAAAATGTAGTATCAGACTTATGGTTTACTTTAAACACCAAATTAAGTAAGTAAACGTGAAGATTGTTGTTTTATTTTTAATTGTAAGAGGAGCATGTGGTGGTTGGCGATTATGGCATTTTCTTTAATCATTACCAAGAATTAGTAATATTGTAACTGTATTTATTCACTTTTAATTACATATTATCAGAAGTATTTTCCTTAGTAGTCGGGTACTTAATTAATACTTTTATGACACGAACGGCGCTTCTGTAGCACTAAGTTCTACTCTCTATTATACCAGAGACTAGTCTAAATTCCCTACATACACTTCTCTAAATTTAAAAAAAAGTTAAAATCGTTGACGTGCGTATGGTTCTTTGGTATTATCATCCGTTCTTGCTTTATTGCTAAGAAAATACGTGTTCTTTTTTCATTTTCCTAGTTATTTTGTGAGTTCATATTAGGTTTAGTAAATAATATCAATAATGGGTCTAACTATATCTAGTGTTTTTACTAAACTTTTCGGCAAAAAGCAAATGCGTATCCTTATGGGTAAGTATTATGACAGCTCATCGTTTCAATAAAGAGTGCGTAGAATTTTTACTTGTTTACGCCATAATTATTGTTTCTTAACTGTATACTTGGCATTATTTATCTTTCGACTTTTATGTTACAGTGGGACTTGATGCCGCTGGGAAAACTACTATACTTTACAAGCTCAAGTTGGGTGAAATTGTTACCACAATACCAACCATTGGTTTCAATGTGGAAACAGTAGAGTACAAAAACATTAGTTTTACAGTGTGGGACGTTGGTGGTCAGGACAAAATCAGACCCTTATGGCGTCACTATTATCAGAATACCCAGGGCTTGATTTTCGTAGTAGACTCTAGTGACACAAAAAGGATAGCGGAAGCAGAGAACGAGTTGGCAAATATGGTAAATAATTTTATTTCTATAAGTTAGTAATTGTACTGATTAGGGTAAATTTGCTAATAAAGTTTTTTTCTTACTTTAATGGCTATAGTAGCATAGGTACTATTACTACTACTCTGCCAATACTATTACTATGCTACCAATGTCCGTTGGGTAAGAATATAATTGGTGTTATCATTGTTATGATAGCTTTGACTTGATTTCTTGCATTAAATGGCTCTACTCATGGCTAAAATGCAATTAACTAATGGGGAAAATATAAGTGATAAAAGTCTTTTTATGGATGTTGAATGAGGGTTAGTAGTATTGCCGAAAGTGGCAAACGCTTAAGCAGCGCATCTAATGGTTAGTGATACTGCTACACATAAACTTTTGCAAAACAGGGATACAACTAAGCCATTGCCTATTGTGAAGAAAATGCTCTTCTTAAATCATGTTTGTTTTATATCTGTTGCTCTTTAGCATTGTTAAAGCATAGTTCTTCTTAGCTCACAACTCTACTATTAGATGCTAATCTCCACTATAGTGTTACAGAAATTCACTTGCTATACCATTCTGCATGAAAGGCTTGTTATACAATTTCATTTAGAGTTTGCCTATACAGCGATTTAAGCTCCCTATGTCACTTTGTTTCTTTATGAAACCTGCGCTAGGATAGTGGTTTATTCTTCCTGTTCATATACATCTCACTCTCTGATCTCAGCTCATATACATTCTACTATTGGAATTAAGCATACTCCACACAATAAAAAAATGTGTACTATCACCAAAAGTAAAAAATCATTATTAAATTATTTTTAATATTTAGTACTTAATCATACAATATTCATTATACATTGCTTTTTAATTATGACACCCTAGATGACTAATGTTGCGAAGATTAGACACACAGAAAGTCTAACATAAGACATGTTGTAAGATTTCACAATATTGCGCATGTTGCTCATGGCTATTACTTACTTGCTGTTCTTTCACTGGTACTGGTAGTAAACTTCTTCTGTGCGGACTCCTTAAAAATTAGTTTAAGATAACTTTAAAACTTGAAAAGAAAAATAACTGCAATAATTTATTTCAGTTAAAAGAAGATGAATTAAGAGATGCTGTGATTCTAGTGTTTGCCAACAAGCAGGACATGCCCAATGCAATGACTGCTGCTGAATTAACCAATGCCCTTAACCTGAACAATCTGAGAAATCGTCGTGTAAGTAATACATAATTATATGTTTTTGTTTCTTCTCTACCTATACTTTTTATAAAAAATATAAATAAAAACTTGATAATACATGCAGTAACTGAAATTCACTATTGTTTAACAGTGGTACATCCAAGCTACATGTGCAACGCAAGGCCAAGGACTTTACGAAGGCTTAGACTGGTTGTCCAATGAACTGGCAAAGAAGTGAGATTAACTATATATAGCCAACAGTCACAGGGAACGCAGTATACATTCCCATCATGGCTGTCAACTTCCAACTTGTGAATGTTGTTTAATCTATAGAAATTTTAAAGACTAAAATCCTATGTAATTATATTATAATGTCTTTGTAATATGTTAAGCTGAGGGCTCTTTTCACAATGTACTGCTGAAAATTCGGTTGTTCAGATTTTAGCTAGCAATTTAATTGGTATTGTGAAAATTGTGGCCAATGTTCATAATTAAAATTATTATTCAAAATATAAGTTTGAGAGAAAAATGCATAAAGGTATGGTCAGCAGCTGTCAGAATGAGAGTATGTAGAAGATATGTCATCATGCATTTGTAATATTTTTACATGCCTCCATTTTAACGATTTTAAATAATTAAGATGTAATTATAATTTTATATAGATTCCTTATTTAAAAATCACCTTAATGGTTGCCACTTATCAATTTTGAGTACTGCATGCACAAAAAGCATGCACTATTGACAATAAAAAACTATTTTTTTTATAGATCCCATGAATGTGTGTACTTTATTTTAATATAATTATAGATTTTTATTTAGTCATTAAGTTATCATTGCACCTTTTATATTTACAAACTGTTAATACTACAGATATATTCACAAAACAAATTACAATATGTAAATAATATAAAGTGTATCAACCAAAAACATTTTAATATCCCGTGTCATGTTATTGCTACATGCTTTATCATTATATTAATTTATATTTTGCAGCTTTGTTAAAATGTATCGCTAAAATGGCAAATAAATATAGGTGTAAATAAAACAAGTGTTTTAAACCATATATTCCTGTAATGAATATTTTAATATTAAGTGATAAAGTTATAAAAATACAAAACCGTTCTAATTACTATCTAAATTAGAAATTCAAGGTATCACACAACATAGTGGTTACATTTTGTTGCAATAATCCTTATCAGTAGGTAATGGATATTGAAAAGATAAAAGTACACATTAGTGTTAAGTATTTTTTTATGTCGGCAGTTATGTATGATTCCAAACTGCTTTTCGTTTTTCAACAAAACTCTTTATACCTTCTTGTCCATCATCCATATTTATATTCTTCACCATGATTTCCTCCCCTAATTTGTATGCATCCAGTAGATTAAGGTCGATTTGTTTATAAAAAAATTCTTTACCTACAGTGATGACACTACGGCTTTTGAGTTTAATTTTTTCAATAATCTTGTTTACTTCATTATCTAATTCAGTAGCTTGCACTACTTTGGTCACAAGACCGCTTTCGTAAGCCTCTTGTGCTGTTATTGGTTCACCTGAAATAAATTTGTGTCTATTGTGTTTGTTGGTTGGTTTTTTTTTTAAGTATTTGTGATCTCAATACTGATCTGAAATTATTACATGCTCATTGATCATCATCTCAGCACATATAAGTCCCACTCTTGTATTCAGGATTTCTCCATAATAGGAGGTAAATTGACCTACTATACCATGCTGGTCAGGCATGTTGCAGTAGGGTTTTATGTCGAGTTTTTCTACTCTTGCATAGATCTCTGCATATCATATCCCTTAGGCTTCTTTTTTCGTCACCACATAGATAACATGCTCATTATCACAGTGAAACTTCATAAAAATAGACGCCAGTATATAATTCCAATATGTAAACTTACATGAGCCCAGCACTATAGACTGAACTAATGGGTTTGTGAAGTAAAAAGATAGTTTGATTATAGTAGATATTTATGTTGCAATCTCTATCTCTCTAAAGGGAGTAATCATTTTAGCCTATATTATGTCCCACTGTTGGGCTCAGACCTCCTCTATAATAGAAGGGGAATTGACATACTGTTCCACGCTTGTCAGACTTGCTGGGTTTAGTTTCGAGTTTTTCTTCTCTTACACAAATGTTATATGCTTATTATATTCCTTAGTCGGCTTTTAGGACATACATGGGCAAGATGTGTGAAATACAAGAGTGATGAAGTGTATTCTTACTGTCACCATATGTTAAACAAATGGGATTAAAGTGAAATAACTTTTCTTTATTGGGACAAATGCCGCCACACTTACTGACTATTATAACTGCTGTAATCCCGAATGGTTTTCACACTAGGTTTGCTCCTCGGTATGACTTGCGAAATACTTTTAATTGTCTTAGGACCCGCAACAAAGTTGATCATGAAAAAAATTGGAGGAGTTGGAATGATTCCACTTTCATAAAACGTAGAGTGGGAAACAAAATTGACTAATCGGCCAATAAAGTAGAGAAAGTACAGCATAGTACTAGATTCGAGAACTGCTCTTTCAGATGTATTCGCCTTGGAGGCAGAGTGAAATAAGCTTTGTCAAGATTACTATGAAGTTAACATACCTGTAAAGAGCATATATGTAGCTCTAGATTTTGGAATACACCTTGCTATAGCTATTCCTGGTGTTGAACAAAATATTCCAAAGTTAGCCCTATAAATATTAATTATACTGTAGCTTGCTTTTAAAAAATTCATCATCGTTGATGATTGCATTTTCAGTATAGTATATATTTACCCAGGTGTAGAGAATTTACTGGTGTCTGAACATATCACCATATCGCAGGTGGCAACTAACTGACAACCCGCTGCTGTAGCAAAGCCATTTACCTGTCAAAATAATTAGTAAATTTTTTAAGTTTAGCCTATTTTTCTATTCAAAATCAAGTACCATGTGCTTATATTAACGCCCTGTAATATTTTATAGCTTTGGGACTTAACTTCCCTATGTGGGTTATAAAAACCATACTATCCTTTGCTTTCCTGTGGGAATCGTAAAAATCGTCTGAAGGTTCACCAGGAGAATAAGCAGGAACATTCTCCTGGGGAACTAATAAAACACTATGATGGCCAACCTGCCTGTTATTACCTGGATAAAAAAGGATTGCAAAATTCTCTGGCGAGACCAATAAGACGCTATGATGGCCAACCTGCTTGTAGCAAAGTGATAATATCATTCTCTTGTTGATAAGATGATGAATTAAGGTTTCTTAATGCAACAAAGTCCTACTTCGATCTTCTGAATAGGTTATTATTTATAAACTTGACATTGTTTTTAATACAAGCTTATGATTAGCACATAAAAAATGTCTTAAAATAGATTTGCATTGCATAGTGGTTAAAATCCTGAGTTATCACACCATGCCATTGTCATGGGTTCCATTTCTACGTAGAACAATAATTTGTTCAATATAGAAATTGTTGTTCCGAGTCTGGGTGTAGTTTGTGTGTCCTTAATGCCTATTCAAAAAAAGAAAATGTCTTTCTACTGTTGCCTGTCATATGAAATTTTTACTCATCATCAGTTATAATATTTTCTGTAGTGTTTAAATAAGAATACAATGTGTCAGCATGCTTGCTTGTTTGTAATAAGAGATGACTATTGATGCAACCCAGATAACTAAGATCGGAACAAAACTACCAACCCAATGTGTTGGAGTAGGTAAATTACCTTTATGTAGTTAGTTATTAGTAATATAAGATTCTTCCCCATTATTTATTTTAAAAAATGAATTATGTATATACATTCTTGCTGCTAATCTAGTAATTAAAAATATATAACCTGAAAATTATAGTCCTATTTATTCATACAATAATATATTTTAGGCTTTATAAATAAAATTTGGATATCCTATTTAGTCTAAGTTACCTTAGCTATAACGGGTACAGGACTTTGAATGATACTTCGCATTAGTTCACTGGCTTTATTAAATATCAGCTTATGTTGATTTACACCAGTATTACTTTGCTAAAATATAAACATATAATTTAACAATTGCAAAACATAACAATAAAAAAACAAAGTTACAAATGAAGAAATCTTACTAATTCCTTTAAATTATGTCCTGCAGAAAATATGTTGCCTTTAGCGGATAAAACTATTGCCCTTAATGACTTATCATCATTTTTCTCATTAATAGCTTCAATAAGATGGTTCATCATATCTAACGACAGGGAATTTCTAGACAAAATTTTAATTTCAATATTAATACATACTTATTTGTACATAAATATTAACATTTATAACACCATAAAGGATACAAACTTAGTTTTTTCATGGTTTAAAGTTATTTCACGAGTACCACTGCTTTCATTTGTGACAATAAATTGGTTGTGCATGGTTCGACAAAACATGTAAAGAGGTCTCATACATTTTTTCTGAAATAAGTTCAAACTATAGTAAACCTGAATCAATATTATTAACCTATGCTATGTATAATAGCAATATACATAAAACACTATAACCTCACTTGTAAAGTAATTAACATTTTGGGTTTTAATCAAATTACAGTTTTGAATTATTACAAAAATTACTTGGTTATAACTTTATACTTATTAAACTGTCAAAAACATCTTTTATAGGAATATGTTATCATTTGTGCTGTCAAAAAAGGGTGGTCAGTGAGAAAAAGTGATAAAGTAAAATTTTTCATCGTCGCCAGGACGTGTTCGATTCGAATTCAGAGTTATCAGATTCACTATCTTCTTCTTCGTTAAGGTATTCAGCACGTTCATCTTCCGCTGTTATCAATTCTTTCACAGCTCTGTAATAAAAAATATTTTATATACATACTGTAAGCTTTAGAGTGAAATTATTACAAAGAAACTTTGACGGTGAAAATCGGTTTGCAGCCGCTACGATCCTGCTTGCCGAAGCGGTCACATTACCACCATGAATTATTTCGAGCTCGTTGATCAAATGGAAACTATGTATATTTTTAACATTTTGCACTATGTTGCCATTCAAAAAAAATATCAAACTGAACGGGACAAGAAATTCTGCGGCGCACAGATAAACTTAACAAAATAATAATATGTGCTACTTGCACATATGCAATCCATACTAATATTATAAATCCATACTAATATTATAAATGCGAAAGTAAGGATGTTTGTTTGTTTGTTTGTAACGCTTTCACGCTTAAACCACCGAACCGATTTCAAAAATTCTTTCACCAATGGAAAGCTATAATATCAGGGAGTAACATAGGCTATATTTTATCCCGGTATTCCCACAGGAACGGGCACTACGCGGGTTTAAACGACTGAAACCGAAGCGAAGCGAGGGCGGGTTGCTAGTAATAAATATTCAACTTCAATAAATAAAAATCTTGCCAATATTATGAAAAATAATAATACAGTAGAATTCATATATAACGACTTCGCTTATAACGACTAACCGTTTTTAACGACGATAATGTTTACTCAAGTTAGGTTTCATAGTTAGGTACTGAGAAAACATAACCGTTTAGCGCGACTCCGGTTTAAACGACAAACTGTTTATAGCGACAATTTTTGTTATAAATACGTCCGGTTAAAACGACGCGCAATGTTTTGTTTATACAACCTACGCACCACCTACTTCGGCGGCCCAACTTCATCCCGCCCCGCGAGCTTCACCTTTCCTTATTGGCGCGCGTAAATCACAGTTAGTGTTTGTCACATGTTATAAAAAGTTCTTAAAGCTCGACAAAATGAGTTCTGTGAAGCGGAAGTGTTTTACAATTGAAGAAAAAGTGCAATATTACACCGATTAGAAGGCGGTGAATCAAATGTAACCCTCGCGAAGGAGTTTGGCGTGTACATAATTATGTATTCGTAGGTTAGGTACTTATGTACTTAAGAAATAATCCTACCGTTTTGTACGTCATCCGGCTAGTACGACATAGTATCGCCGGTTCCTTAAAGGTAGCTATATCCGGATTCTACTGTAACTACAGTTATCCCGAAAAAAATAAGCATAATTACATAACATGGCACATAACTGAACTGAGGGAGAAAAATCACGGACAACGCCCAGGAAGTTATATCATCATCATCATTTCAGCCTATTTTTTTTTTTATTTATTTATTTAAGACAACACCCTGCACTAAGGAAATAATCCTTGTATTGCGGGGGACTTTACAAACATATAATTAACGGACACAAATTACATCCAGACTCAGAACAACAATTTGTGGATCGCACAAAGTGTTGTCCCTCGTGGGATTCGAACCCCCGACACTGGCGCTGTAGGTCGCTATCTTAACCACTACGCCATCTGTGCAGTCAAGTCTATCGCCGTCCACTGCTGGACGTAGGCCTCTCGTGTTACGCTATAAAATGCAGTCTTGTGCCGCCTGCATCCAACGACGCCCAGCAACTTTCACCAGGTCGTCGGTCCACCTGGAGGTTCGTCCTACACTGCGTCGTCCGATACGTGGTCGCCACTCGGGAACCTCTCTTTCCCAGCGGAAGTTATATGAGGGTAAAAATGCCTTTTTTTTATGGGTGGGCTATGGTAAGCAAGCGCACGCGCGGTCCTGTCCGTCCGGGGCGATGAAAGGACGGCGCGCGGGCCCATAACGCACCCGTACCCACGTCACCTCGTTGTTGGGCCTACCACCGGAGCAGATGTGCCTTGTCATCAGTGGTCGGCCCGAAGGGTAAAAATGCCCGAGTGATTATTTCTACATTTGTCCCTTATCTTTAATTTCATAACCGCTAAATTTACATCGCTAGTTTCGCTTGTGAAATGATATACGTACATATATGTTATACATATTCCTTCTGTTAACTATAAAATGAATGATTTCATAATACATATATTTTTAAATAAAATATTTTATGTAAGCAATTATGAACTCTATTACTGACATAAGCATCTAAAAAAAAAATATTTTAATTTTAACATTACAACACCACATTCTGTGCTGTGAACTTGCCCTGACATTGGTTGTCAATGATAGCCTCCAAGGAACCTTGGCTTTGACCTTGTTAGTGCTCGACCTTAGAAGTAAGGCCACGCCAAGTTTACATCATTGCTGACCTTCATTTATTCGCAAATCGACCTACACACATATTTATAAATCACATGGTCACAGCTCGATTTCAAACCGAGAAACTACTAGTAGATTTGTCCAAGCGGCATTCTTAAATTTCGTCATATATACAAAATATTTTAATAGACTATATTATCATAAGTACCTACTATTTATCTAAGAATACCATTGCAGGATTCAATAGTACTGCAGACATTACACAATGTTATAGTCGGGACATTTTATGCTAGAACGACAATTTACTAAACAACTCTATAGTTTATTTATTAACTTGAATATTAAGTAGTTTATCACACAAATAGGCAACATTAAATAAAGTTGCATAAAAATGTGATATTATTATTAGAGTTAAATGAGGAATGTTATGGAGCTCCGTAATTGAAGCAACAGGTTATCCGAAATGAAAATATAATCGAAATAGATGTAAGTTTCGCATATTGTCAGTAACTGTTTTCAACTAGCCGAACTGCCAGCATAAATGTAACGCTCTCCAAAGAGGAATAATAGAATAATCATCACCTTTAGCATTTCTAATTGCCTAAAAATTCAATATCCATTACCGAAACTATCCATAACTGTAGGATAAATCTGAAATAATTTCATATCTCAATAGATAATAAGGCAGGCCCGCCGTAAGCGGGCGTGCAAGGCGTGCACCGCACGCGGGCGGCACGTCCAGGGGGACGGCAAATCGAGCGACTCAACACGTAATTCATTTCATAATGTTCATCCTACCATAAATATAAAAACGTCCAGAGGGGCGGCATATCGAGCGACCCATCACGTAATTCATGTCATAATATTCATCCTACCATAAGTATAATAACGTCCAGGAGGGCAGCATATCAAGCTACCCATCACGTAATTCATGCCATAATATTCATCCTACCATAAGTATAAAACGTCCAGGGGGGCGGCATATCGAGCGACCCATCACGTAATTCATGCCATAATATTCATCCTACCATAAGTATAAAACGTCCAGGGGGGCGGCATATCGAGCGACCCATCACGTAATTCATGTCATAATATTCATCCTATCATAAGTATAATAACGTCCAGGGGGCGGCATATCGAGCGACCCATCACGTATTTCATATCGTAATATTCATCCTACCATAAGTATAAAACGTCCAGGGGGGCGGCATATCGAGCGACCCATCACGTAATTCATGTCATAATATTCATCCTGTCATAAGTATAATAACGTCCAGGGGGCGGCATATCGAGCGACCCATCACGTATTTTATGTCGTAATATTCACCCTACCATAAGTATAATATATTTCACCGCATGGAAAAAAACCGACCGATGGGCGTTAACATCGCCATCAATTGGCATCCGTTAAATCTAAGATGCAATACCAAACGTTTATCTGTCAGCAGGTTGAACCATACGCCCCCGTTGAACCTTACGCCCCCCCAAGTATCACCCCATTGAAAAGCAGGACTGGAAGCTAGGGCAATTCCCTCTGAGCATAGGTATAGTGGGTAAGTTACGTACCTACCTGTACTTACGTACTTGTACACATTCGAAGAGCCTTATGGTGGATAAACAATAACAATGGCATATTGAATTACAATATTTTGTTAATAGTTCTTGTGATAATTATTTTGTTAGTAGTTCTTTTGATAATTATTTTGTTAATAGTTTCAGCATAATTATTGAAATTTAAACTTGTGTGGTTATACTTCAATCTTCCGTCAGTGTAATACAGAACGCGCTGCGCGGAACCAAGCGTCAGAATAACAAGCACTAGAGGCTGTTGTCGTTCCTCCCAACGCCGAAAGCGGCAGGCGTCACACGGCGGACGCAGCTCCCGCGTTTCAACGGCGGGCCGTGGGTCGTATGGATCGGGACCTATTGGTGGTGACAGCCATCGTTCACTCATGGCTGTCCTCAACGCCCCAGGCAGACGAGGTGGACGCCGAGGCTAGCCGTATTCGCTGTGCGTTAAAGCAAATTTGTGATGCCGACATGTCTCGTGTGCGATGTCTCTCTTTGAGCAGGGTGGTCCCCTAGTATTCCGGAGAGTTGGAGATTTCCAGGCCACGTGCATACGCGCCCGGAGATACTACAGGCTACACCCGTAGCCGGCGGCATCATTGCAACGCAGAGCGGGAGGGCCAGCTGTACGAAGGTTATTGCAGTGCGCGGTTGGCCGTCTGTTTCGCCAGACGTCAGTCGGCAGGAAATGCTGGACAGTCTCGAGGGTGACCCCTTTTTTCAGGGGGTGGGCCATGGCCAGCGCACCCGCCACCCGGCTCCGTCCGGGGCAACGGAGGGGCAGCGCGCAGCCCTATGACCCATCCGTGACACGTCGCATTTGCCGTTGGGCCCACCACCGGTGCATAGTAACTTGCCTTCGGTGGTCGGCCCGACGGAATACCCCAGTCGCAGGGGTACCCTCTCCTCTCGATGTTGCCTCTCGGGGACATCGGTAACTGTTGCGCGGTCAGCCTCAAGTCTCTGGTCCTCCCCAGCCCAGTCACCCGCAGCCTCGGCTAGTCACCCGCGGCCTACGGCGGCTAGCCGACGTTGCGAGTGTATCTCCTCGCGCCTGCGCCGCCCGAGTCTCCGGCGGCGGATTGCGTCATCGTGGAGGCGTTCCTCCTGCACGCGTCTTTCCGCGAGACGACTGCCTTACAGAAGGTGGCGACCATTTCCAGTTTTTGACGCTGCCGACCATCGGCAGCGTCAGAAACTGGAACAGGTCGGCACCGATGATTGCGGCGAGATCACGACCGTGCTCAGTCCAGGCAGCACATATTTTGAGTGTGTGCTACGCCGTGTCCTCGTCGCAATCGCAGTGGTGGCAGGCCGGTGTACTCTCCTTCCTTACGACCGTGTTTAGGTATTTGCCGTAGCAACCGTGCCCCGTCAAGACCTGCACCAGTCGGAAGGAAAGCACCCCGTGCGTCCGCTCCAACCAGCCGGAAGGCCTCGACGGTCCTGACACCGTACTAAAGCCTCTTCAGCGACCAGCAACCAGGATCCATATATGGTCCATGGAACAAGAGGACCTTCGTCTTGTCCAGGGCCACCCTCAACTCCATTATACGAATCCCCGTTATACGAACGCCCATAACGTGCGGTGTCCCACAGGGGGTCGGTCCTCGATCACACACTGTGGAATATCGGCTAAGTCAGAACGTTGACAGGGAGCCTCCTACCTGGGCTGGGTGTAATTTGTTACGCCCGACGACACGATCGTCATAGCCCAGGAAGGGCGCTGGAAGAAGTGGCAGGTCTAGCAACTCTTAGCACCAAGGAGATCGTCAGGCGAATCGAGGCGCTGTAGTTGAGGATGGCTTTGGACAAGACGTAGGTCCTCTTGTACCACGGGCCCCGTATAGGTCCTCCAATCGGCGTCTTGATCACTGTCAATGCCGTCGACATCAGCATCCAGGCCCACATGAAATACTTGGGTCTGGTATTCGACGGGCATTGGTGGTTCCGTGATCATTTTCGCGGACTTGCTCCGCGGCTATTTCGCGCGGCGAACGTCCTCTCTTGGCTGATGCCGAACGTGAGCGAACCCAGCGCTGCGTATCGACTGCTGTACGCGGGGGTCTTCTGGTCGGTGGCCCTTTACGGATCACCGGTGTGGGTGGGGTCCCTGACCGTCCGTCTTATGGCTATCCTGTGGCATCCACAGAGTGCCACGGTGGTCAGGGCCATATGCGGATACCGCATGGTTGCAACGGAGGCAGCGTGCCTGTTGGCCGGGACTCCTTCGTGGGACCTGGAAGCGCAGATGCTTGCTTGAGTTACAGTGACGGGTGTCGAAGACGCAAGTCGGAGGTGGCATGGTCTCGATCAAGGAGTGCTGTAGGTGGGACGGTATCCGACAGGGTGACCCGCCGAGCCGGCCACGGATATCAAGGAATCGTTACCACTGGGGTCGTCCACTGGCGATGGGGAGGGGGTAGGTTATGGGGTTGCATGACGCTCTTCCATCGCGCCGGACGGATCGGGCGGGATGTGCCCAGACTATCCGACCGCCTACCGAAAAAAGGGGCGGCATAATCGGTATTGCACGCGGGCGGTGAAACAGCTAGCGGCGGGCCTGATAATAGGGACTGGATCGGCTTAACTGTCGGAGCGATTACGATTATTCCCTTTCGCGGGCATGCTCTCCAGGTTCAACTGCACTACTACACACACGTTATGCCAAGTATGTATGGATTGGGATCAAAACAGGAGAATGACTACTTTACTACGTGTGACGTAACACTTTCATAACTTAAATACAAGAAGTCTAACAGGATGTCACAGCAAATTCCATACAGATAGATATACTTTGTCCTAGTTACTTGTTTGTGTGGTCACAACGAATAATGTCCGTGTGGTAACGGATTAAAAATACAAAATGCTAGTAACAAAACTTTAACGTAACGATACGATAATGGATGGCTGGATGGAGCAGTGGGCGTAATGTGGAGCGATGCTTTTAACTTAATATTGTGTTTATAAAAACTTGTTTTTGGGAGCGAAAAATGATTGCCATATGTAGGATTTGAACTCACCTCTAATGGAAATCCGTTCCCATGGTCTTACCGATTAGACGAGCGTGGGCCTACATATAACAATCAAATTCTCAGTCGTATTATCGTCTATAAGCGAAACATTTCACGCGCAATCTATTGAAAACAATATACATAATACAATATTTCTAATAATATGATCTCAATCAGCAATACTCACTTTAAAACCTGGTCTTCGAATGGGTTTTTAATAATTGCATGTGTACTAGATACACCAATCTTTGCAGCAAGTACTTGATCGAGTAAAGACCTCATTTCGAAGAGCAATTCCGCGGTACGTCTTTTGCAGAGCACCTTCACTGATGTTATAGTTATGTAACATTCATCTGGCTTTTCCGCTATAATAATATGATTTATATTAATGGGTTTGAAGAAGGACCTAGTGGTGGTGACGAATCAATGTGATTTAAAACTCGATGAAACGAAAAAGCGAGTCCATAGAAATATAAACACGTAAATGTATAGGATTCAGCCGGCGAGAGAATGAGATAAAGGATAAAAGATGAAGGATAAAGGCTAAAGGATAAATGAGTTTCACTTTCACCATGCGGATGTACTTTGCATGCACGCTCTTTTTTTCCTTACATCGAACTCCGATATTGATATATTTAAAAATACCGACACATCGAAAAACGATATTTTAAAAATATCGACAGCCCTAA
Source organism: Lymantria dispar (assembly GCA_032191425.1). NCBI lineage: Eukaryota > Metazoa > Arthropoda > Insecta > Lepidoptera > Erebidae > Lymantria > Lymantria dispar. Next base: position 17,491,385 of record CM063458.1, read on the forward strand.
TCAGAAGACTTGACTGTACTATGACGTCACGTTTGAACAACGTTGCGTTTTAGAAATTTGCGATCTCAAAAAAGGCAATTTTTGATAATTTAATTATCAAATAATATCATTATTTTTTTAATTAAAAAAAATAATTGTATAGGTACGTTTTTTAAGCAATAAAGATTACAAATAAAAATAATTTGTCCATTTTGGAGCTTCATGCATATTCTCTATTGTCCTACGTGGGCATCGAAACAATAACACTGCACGAGAAGTCGTTACTTGGATGCTTCCGCCACTTGTGCAGTTAGTGGACGTCGATAAGCTAATGGATTATTATGATAGATAGATCCTTGCAAGCAGTGCAAATATAACTTGTATACAGTAAATATGGTTTAGTTATGCCTGAGCAAGCTGATCACATGGTCTAAGTTGGAAAAAATATACATACTGAAACATATTAGCTATTAAATTAAATAAATTTGTAATGTTTTTCCATCTCTATGCTTTTTGTACATCCTATTACACATCAAATGTATGCAAAATTGCACGATATTTTTTTTTTAGGGCAACACCTGTACTAAGTTAATAATGCTTGTGTTGCGGGGACTTTACAAACATAATTAACGGACACAAATTATATCCAGACTCAGAACAACAATTTGTGAATCGCACAAAGTGTTGTCCTGCGTAGGATTCGAACCCGCGACAGTGATACTGTAGGTAGGTATCTTAACCACTACACCATCTGTGCAGTCAGATGATTAGCTGAATTAAAAGCGTAAAAAAGCAAATTCATATTCGTTTTTATATTATTAATATATTTTGAATATAATATTAAGATCGCCACATATCTTAGGGTTCCCGCCAAATGAATAATTACCCTTCTGTTCCATAAACTCCTACTGTAATTGGTAACATTTTTAACACTGAACACTGATATGTTTATTTCAGAAAGAATTTGATTAAATTTTTCTTATATTAAAATCGACATCTTTACCTAATGTAGGACTAGTAACTTTCAGGATGAAACAAAAGTATTAACACATACCTTCTGTGACTGATAATTCACCAAAGAACAGCAGTGGCAAGGAATGGACTAGTGTGATTTCCAGAAGATAAAGTTCTGAAGATAGCTGTTTCGTCCAGTACACTAACCAGCTCGCCCCTGGATTATTACACGCAGGTGCAGAGGGATAACCTCTCTTTGGTTTCTTGACAGACATTACACTACTTGGATGTATATATATAAAGCCATCTTCGGGTGTTCTCGCCTTAACTCGAATAACTTTGTTTGGATTACGTGCGTTTTTATTTGCCCATCTAAAATGTATAATATGCATATTTAGTGATAAATTTATACTAACTATATATGTAATCTAAACCTTTAAAATATTTTTAATAATCCTTTATCAAGGGTTCAGCAAGGGACTTCAGAAAATTAAGTTGTAATTTATTTCTCATATAACTATACCTACTAGTGGTCGCCGTGTGGTCGAAATTCGACCATAATTCATTTTAATTAATTTTTCTGCTACACAATTTTACTTTAAATTTTATTTAAATATAATTGTAAATTGAGGCAGCTGTATTTCACTAATAACTAATATATAAAGTACTAAGTACAAATGCCTATTAGACATTGTCATCATAATTATGATTATTTGACATTCGGTTTGACCAGAGATTTTAACCGTAAACAAAAGTGTAGCGCGCGCATGTGTGTGTGTGTGTTGTAGTGTGCGTAAAGCCTTTTTTAATGAATTTATTGTATTTCTAATCCATTATTATATGAAATTTCAGTTTTATGCACTTCTCCTCATTATATACTTCAACTGTGCCAAATTTCATACTTGTCCATCCACATAATTTTCTTAAAAAGGGGTACAAAGTTTTTGCTTCACGTATTAATATATAGATATAAATTAATAACGCAAAAGTTGAACAAAATAGAAATATTTGCAAAGGATTAATCAACATAGAATTTTTTTAAGAAAGTGATTTGTTATTATCATCAACCTCTAATTTCGATGTTCATGGCGGCTACAACTATAAATAACTGACAAACAAACAAGTTCCGGTCCTATATAATATACCTACTTATTTAAATATTTTTCTTGCATTCCCTACACTGTAATTTCTGGGCACGCCCCTACATGCATCTATTAAAAGTTCTAATCTATAAATTATTATAGTTGCAATCTAAGCTCACTATCATGAAATGGCTAACAAATTAATTATATGACTTAATGTGTGTTAGAAAAAAGTATTTAAAAAATTCTATGTATTACTTAGCTGTAGCTATATTGGGATATAGCGATGCTGCAATTACTGCTTTAAACAGACTCATGTTGTCCTTATTACGGTTTTCCCACTGAGACAATATATCTCCAGATGGTAGAAAACCCATTTGTTTCAAATTATTCCCGAATTGTTTTTTCATGTCTGACAGTAGTTCTAAAGTGTTATGAGCCAGGAAATTTGTATAAGCGAAACTACGTTTCTGAGATTGCGAAGGAATCGCCTCCCATTGTATAATAGCCTCTGATATTGCTACATGATCACTACCTTCTCCTAAGGCAAAACTCTTTTTTGCAGCATCCACTTCGTCTTCTTTACCTAAAACATGGTAAATAGTATAAATTGTGCTAGTTACTATTTAATAGATCATCATCTGTGCTCATGCATGTCCCGTAGTTGAGCTCGAGGCTCGTCCACAATAGGAGGGAAATTGACCTTACTAAATGATGCTGGTCAGACGGGTTTGTACAGGTTTCGAGCTTTCCTTCTCTTGCACAGATGATATATGCACACAGAAAATATAAAATTGATTTATTGAAAATTGTATATTTTTTGTACAAACATTGACATCTTCTTATACATTAAAGAAAATTCTTTCGTAAAAATTTGGTTCAGAAACAACTTCATCATCATTCAGTTTTTCACCGTCCACTGCTGGACGTAAGCTTGTCTCGTTAATGAGGGGACAATGTCGTTATCACCACACTTAGCAGGCGAGTTGGCGATCGCAATGACGTATTGACGTTTACAAGTAAAGAGCTGCTGCTAATTCTCCTGGTGAAGCATTTTTTAAAAGTGCACTCAAGTCCAGCCTAATCCCCGTATTGCGGGGGATATTACAAACATACAATTAATGGATGTAAATTACATGACCTGGAGCAACAATTTTCTGAATCACACAAAGTATTGTGCTACTTGGGAATTAAACCCACGACACTCGATACGACAGTTAGGTATATAAACCACTATACCATCTGTACAAATCACAATATAGGCACAATAAGCACATAATAATGTCATTGCAAAACAAAAATACATCAACTTTTATTTTTCCGTAGCTGTCGTATAAAGCCCCCACTACACGTCGGCAGATGCGTCCGCAGACGTCGTCAGATGCATCCGCGGATGGATCTCTGTGCGCCGTCCACGTCTGTAGATCGATCAGTCTGTATTGATTCTTGGCGGACGCAACACGTGCGTGGGTACGCACGCGAAATGGATATTGAGACCGTAGCTGTTGCAGCTATTTATTTATTTAGGACCTTTAAGTACTATTTAAGTGTCCATCGCAGTAGTTATTAAAAAAAAAATAGAGAAGAGGAACGTGGTGGACGCTGTAATCAGCATACATAGAAACCGAATAATGTGGAAAAAAAATCATTTCCATAATGTATTTTTTGCCTTTCGTGTGGTGACGGAGTAAGAATAAAATTCACCACCATCCCCCACACATTCATTCTTACCCGTGGGTGATCGTACGAGACGACTAAGGGATATAATACGCATATAACATCTATGCGAAGGAAAACTCGAAATAAAACCCTATACCAACCTATACCGACACGTCTGACCAGCGTGGTCAGACGTGTCGGTATAGGTCGTAGGTCAAATACCCTTCCATTATGGAGGAAGCCCGATCCCAACAGTGGGATGTATATGAGCTGAGATGATGAAGATGATGATTTATTGCAATTTTTTTTAACACATCCTCCTGGACGCCATTTTTTTTCGCAGGAATAGCGTGGATAACTAGCTTTTAGAACTACATATATGCAGAGCCATCCCGAGAATTTGATAATTTTGTTCGAATTTCTGCTTGATACAGCTCCAGGAATTTGAATGTTTTGTCAGTGCTCGTGTTAGCCACTTTAACGAGCAAGTAAAAAAGAAAGAACGAAAAAATACTGCAGAAATCACGCGTGCATTCTCATCCGCTTCCCGATGAACACTAATGCGTCGTCAGACGTGTGGACGCAACACTCAACGCTGGCGTTGAAACCCTTTGATCCGTGCTACAAAAACCGACAACTAACGGATGAGTGCCGGATGCATCTGCGGACGTCAAATACCTACCACAGACGAGCAAATCACACACTCTAGACGTCGGCGGACGCATCTGCCGACGTGTAGTGGGGGCTTAAGACGACTAACGGACATAAGCAGCCAGGTAACATGCAAGTAAAGGAAAACTTGAATTAATCTGTATACCAACCTGACTACTGTAGTATAGTAGGTAAAATTTCCTTACATTTTAGTGTGTAGCCCACCTCCTATCCAAGAATGGGACATAATTTGGAACTTAGGTATATGGTCTCAAAACAAAACAAGAGGTAACTATATAATACTTACCAATAACAAGTTGGAAGGGATCTTTGAATCCCCATACAGCGGCAACACTAGCGGCGCGGTCAAGACATCCGAACAATGCTCCAAGCAGCAATAATTTACCAGCCGCGGGATGAACTGGCAGTCGTGCTAAATGCCATCCCATAGGAGTTAACTTTTCTTCGTGATCTAAAGCACCGCATCTGAAAAAATAGAAATTTACGAAAATATTAGTAGGGGCCTCATTTTGACACAAGTTACACGTATTTCGTCATTGATTCATCACATCATCACAGCTCATATACGTCCCACTGTTGAGCTCGAGCCTCCTCCACAATGGGAGGGCAATTGTCTACTATACCAGGTACTACTATACCAGGCTGGTCAGATGTGTTGGTATAGGGTTTTATTTCAAGTTTTCCTCCATCTCTTGCATAGATGTTATATGCATATTAAAATCCCTTAGTCGTCTTTTACGACGCCCACGGGGATGAAAGGGGGGGCGTGTGGTTGGTGATTTGTATTCTTACTGCATCACCATACGGACAATCGTCATTGATTATGTGGTATGTATTCTCATTTCATTATTTTCTAGATTTTAAAAATCTATACTAATATTATAAAGCTAAAGAGTTTGTTTGTTTGTTTGAACGCGCTAATATCAGGAACAGATGGTGCGACTTAAAAAATTCTTTCAGTGATGGATAGTCCATTTATCGAGGAAGGCTATAGACTATATTATACTTTGAAAAATATTAGAGATCCGTACTAAAACTCCAATAATGTAACCCAAGGTGTAAAAAAATTACCTGAAAAAATCCTTACATTGCGTGTGCTGCGAAAACTATTGATTATAGAACAAAACAATTTACTACAACTTTGCAGAACATATAATTGTCTACAAAAAATATTGGTACTCCATATGTCTAACTATTTTAGTTATCACGGAATAAGTGTTTTTATTTATTTTTAAATAATAAAATGCCGTCGCTTTAAAAACTCTTTATTTTGTACCTTGGTATTAATCCTTATCAAAATAAATTACTTCATATTTAAGACGGATTCAATACCTTTATAGAACTTTTTGAATTATTAAATTCAGACATTTCATTCAAAAGATATCGCGATATTAAAAATGTAAGTATTAGTGTTGTAGCCAAATTATTAAGCCAAAAGTATTAAGTTTTTGCAATATGTCAAAACAGATGACATATTGCGTCGACCCCAAGTAATTGGGATAAGAGCAAGATGATGATGATATATATATATATATATATTTATTTATGTTTTTAGCATATAATAAAGTTTCTGCGATAAATTAGTTATTTTAATTTCGAAAAATAAAATATATAAAAATATATTCGAAAAATAAAAAAAAATATTTAAGTAAAATTCCAGTACTGGGCCGGTTTTAAAATAAATAAATAAATCCTGAAAGTCACTATACCCCCAAAGTCACTATTCCACGCGGACGAAGTCGCGGGCACTGCTAGTATTTACATAATTTTATAGTATTATAGCTATTTACAGGTTTTAGCACTGGTTAAAAATATTAATGTAAGTGCTTAGCAGTCAAATTTATAGTCCCTCACAAGAGAGCGCGCGTTGTGTGGTAATGACTACCAATCCTTATATTTCTCGTGGGTGTCGTAGAAGACGACTAACAGCTTTAAATAGACCTGAGTCAACTCTATCTGATGCCGTCTCTCTGTGCCTCATGTGTGGCAATGCAATTGTTGGTAAGATTACAACGAATATTTTTATCTTTGCCATTAGATTAAAGGGAGTAAGCACAGTTTATGAGCAAAAAAATCGAAAATTCGATACCCTCGAAATACTGCGGTTAAATTTACCTAACATTGTAAAAGAGGAGAAAGAAGAAAACTAATTTCATCATTATTAGTAGTGTGTCGTCGACGATTTTACAGTCGACGCAACGAGACCGTTTATCGTCGATGATAAACTAGTTGAAAAAACAGTCTAATTTTCGACTAGTTTACGTCGTAGACGCTTAGACAAGACGAGACGTTTAGTTTATATTATGACGTACGTTGATCGTCCATTGATAAAGGACAACGAAACTTCAACGAATTTTATTAGACAACAGTTTCATTGTACTATGTACATTGACGCTTCAATATGTAATGGTAGATGGTAGTTCCATCACATGATAGCAGAGCGCAATGAATTGCAATTCAATCTATACGTTATGATTTCGCCTCGACTCACGCCCACGGGCGGTGAGGTTTGCGGGGCGGGTAAGGAGCGTAGCGAGCTGTGCGAGTGCGCACGCGTCCCGTCGTCGAAGTCCGGGCCGATTCGGGCGAACACTCGCAAGTCGTCTTCGCGTTCGTGTCATTCGTTGATGCGACGACCGATTCGCGAAGCCGTTCATACATAAACATGTTTATCAGTCAACTATAAACTAGTTTAATAGTTCACGGCAAAGAAACAGTCGAAAAAAACTGTTCGTTTATTCAACGACCACCACTAATCATTATCATCTCGGCTCATACACGTCCCAATGCTGGGCTCAAGCCTCCTTCACAATAAGAGAGCAATTGACCATACTATACTGGTCTGACAGTTTGATATAGGGTTTTTGAGTTTTCCTTCTTTTGATATATGTTATTTGCAAATAATCCCTTAGTCGTCTTTTACGACATCCACGGGCAAGGTTTCGGAATTGTACTGTACCTGTTACTTACTGTACTTAAATGAATAATAACTTACTGTTGTAAATGTTTAACAGCCAACTCCACGGTCCTGTCAGCAGGTGGCGATGCCATTAATGGGAACGCTTCAGCCGCTTTACCCAATCGTAATCTCTTTAATGCCAGTACAGACTCCAATAGAGGATTTCTTTGTATTTCAGGTAATGGACGTTCGTCCAATTTAGATGCTCGATATGACGTCATAAGATGGTAGCAAATACCCGGTTGACAACGTCCTGCACGTCCACGTCTGGAAAAGTAAAGTTAGATACATTAGTTAATTATATTATTATGTTAATTTTATATAAAAGTTTATTTTACTAAAGTAATAGCAAGGTATAGATTTTTACAAAATTCGCAAGTACTAGACTCCGGGAATTTTGTATAAATCTATACCTAGGTAAGTTTTTCTAAGTGATATACGCAGTAGACTTTTCAATAGCCTTGAGTAAGCGAAAGTTAAAGACGATGGGTTGAGGAGTAAAGGTCGGAAGGTGAAACAAACCAATTCACATTTAGATATATTTGTCATTTTTATTAGAATATTTACCCGCAGTGGGGCTCAAAGAAGATGTTATCAATTCAAATCAATGTTGTTGATGTTATCAATCAATCTCAAAGTGTGTTATTTTTTAATTATATAAGAGATAATTTTGAGTAGATTACGCCTAAATGTGGTCGTCGATGCGCTAGCGGATGGATAAGTCGGCGGGTCCCGCGCGCGAGGAGCGCAGCCTCGACGAAGCGGCCCGCCACCGGCGACTGGGGCGGCGTAGGCGCGACTATCTGCGCGTCATGCCGCCCTAGCCGAGGCCGCGGGTAACGTGACCGGGAAATTAGTCCGTCACCCACCGAGAGGCCGACCGCGTGAGGAAAGACCAACGTCCTCCCCGAGGGGGGACGTTGGTCGATGGGAGAGTACCCCACTAGGGGGTATTCCGTCGGGCCGACCACTGATGACAAGTAACCTTGCTCCGGTGGTCGGTCCAACGACGAATGTCACGTGGTGTTCGGGTGGGTTGCGGGTATGCGTGCTTACGCCCCTCTGTCGCCCCGGATGGAGTGGTGCGAGGAGTGCGCCGACCGCAACCAACCCAAAAAAAAAGCGGTTGCATAAGTGTTCAATATCTCATATTATGAATTTCTGATGCTAGCTATAATAGCCACGTAAAGAAATCTAGTGATTGCTTAGAAATGTAAACATCTGCTTACCTTTGTCGTAAATTAGTTTGCGAGATCCATTCAGTCTGTAGAGTAGCTATATTTCCTTCCACTATCAGTCCACTGTGTTTCATTCTGCCACAATCGATAACATATACAATATCGTCGATAGTAATAGAAGTTTCAGCGATATTTGTAGCTATAATTATCTTGCGAACATTTTCGGGTGGTCTTTCGAATATTTGATGTTGTTGTAAGGATGGCAATTTCGAATGTAAAGGGTAAATCTGATAACGGGATGTTGGAAAATAATTACTTTTCTGTATTTGTGTTAATAACTTACTGATGTCTGCAATACCTGGTAAAAATACTAGTATGGCGCCCTTTGGGCCTTTACAGACATATTCTATGAGATCGTATATTAAATCTATGTTTAATTCCTCAATTCTTTGATCTTGTAGGGTTTTATAAGTGTCATATTTTATTGTTTTCTTGATAGATTCCAACCATGGAGCTAAAACAATGAAAAGTAATTGTAAAATTCTTGAGCGAATACCTCGCACCATTAGCAGAGGATTTATTACGTAAATAAACGGTTTAATACTTTGAATAACATACCGTACGTTATTATGGTACGAGAGAATCGACAAGTTTGTGATAAAAAATAATTTACAAGAGAAAATAATTTTCAAAATATATCAAGCTGAGTGTTTGTTCCCGACTTTTGGATATTTTCAGCATCGATTGTCACGAAAGGAATAAGGAATTTGATGGCCAACATATTATCGTTATTACTGAGGTTTTGCCATAATTAATACTGCAATAGATACTTAAAAAGCTCTCTAAAAATCATATGTTGGGCATCAAATAATTAGCCTGCATGTGACCATAAGTGCTAAAATTTTGGAAATGTTGGGATAGTAAAAACAAAATTAAACTGCGAAGACCAGTGGTGGTTTACATACTATTTGTGATTAACGTTCACTGTTGTATATAGTACTTTCCACGAAGGGGAAACAATGACATAATCGCCAGTCGCCACGCTTGGTCAGCGGATTGTCGATCGCAGTTGGTCACGTTTCCCAACTAGTTTTGGCGACAGATATTTTTTAATCGAAAGGACAGATAACTGCGCTATCGGTCACAAGTACAATTAAAACCAACATAAAAATACATTCGTGGACTATTTTCAACTTTTTCGAAGAAAACGCTCAGCAATCATCTGATTTTGACATACCATACCGTAAAAAAATGTACCGTGGTCATAGTGGCAAGTAATTTCAGAAGACGGTGCACATATACGAATGTAGGCGTGCGTGGGTATGTGCATGCGTGCATGTGCATACACACGTACCAAGACCGGTACCGTTATATAGGTGATTTGAATAATCTATTTTTATTATAAACTAGCAACCCGCCCTCGCTTCGCTTCGGTTATAGTCGTTTTACCCGCGTAGTTCCCGTTCCCGTGGGAATATCGGGATAAAATATAGCCTAGTTTACGCCCTGATATTATAGCTTTCCATTGGTGAAAGAATTTTTGAAATCGGTCCAGCCGTTTTGAAGATTACCCGGAACAAACAGACAGACAGACAAAAATTTTTTAATTGCTATTTTAGGCATAGGTGTCGTGCAAATAACCGTGTGAGCATGAAAAAAGCCTATTATTTTGACATTACAAACAGACACTCCAATTTCATTTATTGGTATAGATTCGTAAAAATTTATAGATTATAATTATTTTATTTACCAATTTCGGCTTTATATTGGATATCTTTTTCCATATCTTCTGCTATCTTTTTCTTCTTGTGCCTATGCCATGGCTTTATATTTTTCTGGTCCATATCAATTGTGGGCAATTTGTATCCTGTCATTCCTAAAATTTCTTCCATGTAAATGTCTTTTACAGGATATGCTAACCCTTCTATATGTAACATAGGACAGTTATTGAAATATGTTGATAAGGCATCAGCGTCAATAGTAGCACTCATTAATATAAGTTTCAAATCTTTGCGTTTATGGAGCACCTAGAAATTTTATAAATGTAGTAACAATCAATCAGACAGCTAGTCATTACCAATGTTATGTTATATCAGAAAGGCAATGCATGGCAATTTTCATGTATTACCCATAATTAATATCTCAAGGGTGTTGATGGTACTTTAAAAGTCGTAAATATGAATTTTGGAGTTTAGTTATATGCTCTAAAACTATATGTTATAGAAAACTATAAGTTCCGCGGAACCTAGGGGTTCCGTAGAATAGTCATCAGGATTCCGCCAAAATTAAATAGCTTTCAATTTTAGTAATTTGGCTGTGAAATAACACCATGTTTAACATAACACCATATTACCTTAAAATAGCACAAAATTAGTGATGAGTAGAACTCATTACTATTATGTAAGTAGAGAGATAGCAAGGATTAGGCCTGAACTATGGTACAGAATCATTCGTTTCGGGTCGACCACTGAAGTCAAGGAACTTTGCGCCGGTGGTCGAGCCAACGACAAGGCGACGTGCTATACAGGTGTGCGTGCTTATGCCCCTCTGTCGCCCCGGACGGAGCGGAGCGAGGATTGCGCCGACCGTAACCCAGCCCCAAAAAAAAAGAAGAAGAAAAGAACCGTTCGTTATTTGATATCATTTGACATGGAGTTCTATAAAATAAAAGGTATTCGGTTGGGGTTCAGTTATCTTTAAAGTAAAGGAGTCCCTGCTCTAACTATAATATTTGGCATCTACTAAACGAATCTTCGTGCGAATTTAGAAGGAAATGTATCTTTGATATATCTACTAAAATAAAATTTGAGACGATTATAATTAAAAATTATGGGAGTTAAAGAATCTAAGCCTTTTTGGCTTCAATGAATATCTAACATTTACCTTTTTTAACATAAACATAGCCAAGTCGATATCACAGTCCCTCTCATGAACTTCGTCGAGTATAATATGAGTGTAATTTGTCAGGCCTTGATCAACCTCCAAGGATGCTAGTAATATACCTGTTGTACAAAACATTATACTGCCACGATCTCTTGCATCTACCCTGCAACACCATATAATATTATTGTAAATAAAACTATTTTTACTGCACTAGTATTTGATTGCCCGTCGTTTCGAACACTCTACAGTGTTCATGGTAATGGGCGGACCTTTATTTTTCTTACGGGTGCCGGATTAGACAGGAACCGGATTACCACAGGTCCACTGTATGTGATTGCTACTCAATAATGCTTCTTACCCAATGGTTACCAATTTGTTGAGTGATATAGTCTGCCCATTACCAGTTTAGTGTACTAATCCTTCAGACCATGTCAGAATACCTATGCACCTGCAGATTTACAATAAAGTTACCATTTTTCTCTTATTATGAAGGAGCCTTATGTCCAATAAATGGAAATAAACTCATTTGCAAAAAAAACGGGCGGTTTTGATTTTCATTCATATTTAAAAAGATACAATACCAAAAAGGTTTCAATCGTTTGTACACGTTACTGGCCGGTTTTAAAAATGCTGTGGTATTTAAAAAAGTACGTTCTAAATTCAATTTTTCATTTGATGTTCATTTTTACAGAAAACCCCTTTTTATCCTACATTTTTGGCGCGAAGTTCCAGAAGTTAACATCGACTTTCATAACTTTTATTCAATTTTTATCGATTAATTTCATATCCTTGACTGTCAGCTTTATTTAATGCTGTTTGGCTGTATCAAAAATGGTAGATAAAGTGGTAAAAGCTACCAAAATTATCGCGCTGCTTGAAGAGGGTTGCAGCCAATGTTTCGTGGCTAGGAGGCTAAATGTTAGTCGCTCGACAGTCCAAAGGACCTGGCAGCGATATCAGGAGACTGGTTCCGTCGAGAGAAGGCCTGGTTCTGGAAGAAAACCATGTACCCAACCACGGGATGATCGTTTTCTTGTGAGTCGCGCATTGAGAAATCGCAAATCTTCGTATGTGGATCTTAAGAACAACCTCCAAGAAGTAAGAAATGTGCATATTAGTCTATGGACGGTCAGGAGGAGGCTTCTCGCTGCCAATATACGCAGTCACCGCCCGGCCCGCGGCCCCAAATTACTCCGTGAGCACAGAGTTCACAGGCTTAGGTTCGCTAGAAATTGTGAATCATGGACTCAAGACGATTGGAATAGGGTTTTGTTCTCTGATGAAGCCAGGATATCTCTGTTCGGTGAAGATCGACGTCGGCGAGTGCTAAGAAGACAAGGAGAACGCTTTGCAGAGGCATGTTTCGAAGAAATCACACCTTATGGTGGGGGCTCTGTTATGTTTTGGGCAGGAATAAATTCAATGGATCGTACAGAGTTAGTCTTCATTGAAAACGGCTCACTGACTGGGCATCGATACATAACGGAAGTTCTAATTTCTCATGCACAACCCGCATTGGCCGCTCTAGGTGAAGACTCGATTTTTATGGACGACAATGCTCGCGCCCACCGATCCCGCGATGTTAATGCGTATGTGCAAGAGGTCGGCATTCGTCGTTTGGATTGGCCAGCTCGAAGTCCCGACCTCAATCCCATAGAGCATGTCTGGGACGTTCTGAAACGGCGTGTGAGATCAGTACACCCGGCTCCGCAGACCATCAGAGAGCTGAAGAATGTGATTACTGCGGAGTGGGAACGTATTCCGCAAGCAAGTATCCGGGATATACTCGCTAGCATGCCCAGACGAATTCAAGCTGTGATTTTAGCTAGAGGGGGTCACACTCGATACTAAACATTTATCTGCTTTTACTTTATTAAAGAAAAACAAACAAAAAAACTTTTTTATTTTTACTTCATGAGCATATGCACTACTAGCGAATATACACTACTAGCGAGATTTAGCATTATTTCCCATAAATTGTATCTAAATTTTATGAAATACTGATGAAAACGATTATTTTCTTATTAATTTAGCAAATTGTGTGGATAAAACTACCTATAATTATCAAACAAAGAAATATTAACATTTGAAATGGTTCATTGCTTAGGTGCCCGTTTTTTTTGCAAATGAGTGTATAATAGCTGAAGAGGCATGCTACTTATAAAGACACTGAATTAGATTTAACTTACTTTTCTAAGCGAACCGCATACCCCACAGCATTTCCGATATGTTCAGCTCTTTCTTGGGCAACTCTCATAGCCAAAGAAGAAGCCGCTATGCGCCTTGGCTGAGTTACTAAAATTTTCACATAGCCACCTCTTTTATTTATGATTGCATCATCTAAAATTAATTGTGGCACCTAAAACCAGGACATGCATCTGTTACTTAGCATACTATAAACTACAATAACGATAATGACTTTTTTAGTGGCTGTAGCCCAGCCTCAGGTGGCTTGATAGAAGGTTGATGCGAGTTCCGATAAACTGCTGTAATGTCATGAATTCCTTTACTCCAGTGATAATGCATATAACTGCAATAATATTATTGTTAAGTTTGAGTCATGTCAAAGGACATTAACAATTACATATACCAAATGCACATGCAATTACATACACCAAATTGACCCAGTAATGTCCTGAGTAGATGTTGTCGATGGAAGACACACTCGGCATGACTCTGCATACCACCCGAAACATCTGCTCATAGTATACACACTGATTGCAGATAATAATAATCATTAAAAATAAAAGAAGTTTTGAGTCATTATCAACACCCTGCTCTTATACCTATTACTTGGCATACCTTCGATGCAATGTGTATTGTTTTGCATTATACATACTGCACAGTTTTGGCAATAGTACTATAACTGAAAGCCTGCCTGACATCAACTCTCCTTATGAATGTAATTGTTGACCAGAGTTAGATGGAATTGGACCAGGTTGATTTAAAGCTCTTAGTTGTCTTTTATGACACCCACAAACAATGTAAGGGTTGGTAATATTCACAACCATTACAACACCGCAAGTTATACAATATTGTTAGGTCTGAGTAAAAACTATTTTAATATTATTGTATAAAATTAGTTATTAGTTAAGCAAAATTTATATATGTGGTCCCTGATTGTATTAATTTATACAATAAAACCTGTGATAATATGACACAAATTGAAAAACAACTGCAATATGTATGCGCATATTGACAACATCATCATAATTATCTTATCTCGGCCCACATAAGTCCCATTGTTGAGCTCGGGCCTCCTCAACAATGGGAGGGAAATTCATCTACTGTACTGCTCTGTCAGTCGTGTTTCATAGGGTTTTATGTCGAGTTTTTCTTCTCTTGCATAGATGTTATCTGCATATCCTATCCCTTAGTCATCTTTTACAACACTCGCAGGTAAGAGATGAGGTGCAGAATTGTATTTGTACTGTCACCACACAGATAAATATTGACTACAGCTATACATAATTGGCTCTAGTTGTGTTATGATTGGTTGTATGATATTTTGTAGCAAAAGTCATTAAAAAGTATTATGCTTACTTGTGTAGATTTACCACACCCAGTTTCACCACTAATTACTATCATTTGATTATTATCTATAACATTCAATATATCCTTTGATTTCTTATAGGCTGGTAATGTCTTACGAAACTGCTCTATTTTTTTGTAATCACTCCTATCAAGCATAATTTCATAATCATGATATAAAGCAATATTTAGATCCTCAGTTGCAGCACTCTTTGCTGTGATGGCAACTCCTTTGCCTAAGCATTCATCGAGTTTTTCATCAAAGAGTCCTGTTATAATGTCTTGATAGCCATATTTGAAATCACCAGCCCCTCGTAAGGATAGTAATCTTTCATTTGTATCAGTGTCCTCCGTTTTAATATATGCAACATCCATTGGTTCTTCTTTCATATCAACAGAAGCTATTATTTGTTTGGCATTTACATTTGGCATAAATTCAGGCTTTTTAAAATTATCTTCATCTTTATACTCATTTACATCTTCACTTTTAAAAACCATAGTTTCATACTGGCCTTCTATAGCTTTACAAGATTCCGCAGTTTTTATAAATGTTGAAGTGCTTGGGCCAGTAACTGTATCGATTTTTATTGGTTTTTCGTTTGTTAGCATAGCATCCATTTTATTTTTATTCAAATTTAAACCATAGAGCTTTAAAATTGGAATATTACATTCTTTGGCTAATTTTCTAATTGATTTTATATTGTTTTCTAACGATGTTAAGACTGCTGGTGGAATTGTTAAATGTACCTAAAAAAGTAGAAGTTCAAATAATAAGCAAGATTATGTACCACTGATACCTATCAGTCCTACCTTATCGAGGTTCATAGGATGTAGGACATATTGACTAATTATCAAATATGTCAAAAGGTATTTTTCATTATTTTACTCCTCAGTCTTCTCCCCATTGTTAGACATGAGCCTACTATAGATGGAAATTAGCCTAATATATCACGCTGGCCAGAAGGCAGTTTTATTTCTAGTTTTCCTTCTCTTGCATATGTTATTTTCTTACACAGCTTATTAGAATTTTGCAATTCCCACAGGCAAGGAAGGGATAAACATTATATTTTAACATTGTCACCCCACGGAAAAACGGGATGTTTATTTGTAAGAAAATATATTTAAGATTAAACGATTTGTATTAAGTTAAATGGTTAATACACTTACAATAACATCTCTAGCTGTTTTTTTGCCTGGCTGGGCATGTTTTTGTAAATTTTTGTAATAAAGTCCAATATCACGGCCTCGCAAGCCCGGCGGTCGGCGCCCTGCTTTATTGTTGTATGTTTTATTCCAATTATTAACATCGTGACCGAATCCACCTCGACGCGACATTTGAACAAATTATTGTTATTTCTTGCACTGTTTTGTTTTATGTAAAACAATTATGTTTGATAAGGGGTGCATAATACTTTATAATTTGTGACTACACCATGTGCAAATGACAATACTTTAAGAGCACATGTGACTACAAAATTGCAAATCCTTAGACGTTATTATTTATAGGTATTATATTATGAGGCAAAGTTACAAGGCAACTCTGCTAAAATCCGTAAAAACCACGGCGTTGACAGCTAGAACATTTTTTAATTAATTTAGAAGTTTGATCTACAATAATAAAATGACACTAGGGGCGCTGGCGAATTGATAGAATGACAACCGAATGACAGCGTCTGCCGCTGCCATATTGCCAGTGTTTGCACAATGAAGGGAAATTCCTCTTTTGAGGGGAAATTAGGTCCAGAGGGAAGGAAAAGGGGAAATTGCGGTAAATCATGGGTAAAGCCTAGGCTAAAATACTGCGGAAAATTCTAGGCTAGGCTTTACCCTACGTTTTACTGTATAAAAAAAAACAGTGGTGACACGTGCAGGTTTTATATATTTCTAGTCGGTATACACGACAGTGCTGTGTGGTAGCGGCTTCGAATACTACCAATCCTTGCTTTGCTCGTGGGTGTCGTAAAAGACGACTAAGAGCCCTAGATTGACCCGGACCAACTCCATCTGGTACCATTTGGGTCAACGACTACATTCCCAAGGAGGGTTGACGTCAGGCAGGTGGCCGGTCATAAAAGTCATTGCCGATACTTTTTGCAATATGTCAAAACAGATGACATATTGCGTCGACCTCAAGTAGTTGGGATAAGAGCATGCAAGATGATGATGATGATACACGACAATGATATATCGTAGCGACTTGACTGCGCAGACCGTTTGTGCAGTTTTATCGATAGTATGTACGAAAATCGTCTCAAAATTTTCTGGTTGGTGCAAACGATCGGAGCAGTGTCAAAAACTATTCGATAAATTGTTGTCGATCATGTTTGCACAGTTTTGTCGTAGGATGTGGATTGAAGTCGTAGTGATCTTTTAGTTCGTTCACGACGCTTGCTGTAGATGCAATTCAACATGTAGCAAGATGATAATAATAATAGCAATAATCAGGAATTATTGGAAGAGTTAATACAGAGTTATAATTTGCTTCTGGAGTAAGAAAAGCAATGACTATCATAATCGCGACGAGAAAAATGCTGCCTACGATAGGCTAATTGATATGTACAAACCTATTGATTCTAATGCCAATAGGGAAACTATAATAAAAAAGAAACAATAAAATTCAATAAATTCACATGAGAGTATGACTTCCCTTTAAGAAGCCAATTTCTACACCACATACTACATACGTCCCTCCAGAGGCCTCGGCGTGTATGTTTTACGTGTGTGTCTCTCTCAATAAATTCACATGAGAGATACTTTCAGTCGTCAAATCATACAATTTCCTTATAAGAATCCAATTTCTACACCACATACTACGTGATTTTCTTTGCTTTTTACATAAAATGAGCGACGCCAGTACTTTATCATTTTCCATCAAGGATGACATGATTCTCGCCTGAATTTCTGCTGCAAATGGACGATCGTCGCAAATATCATAAACGTGTACACAATTTATGGACGTTCGATTAAATGCGCAAACTGTCTGCGCAGTCAAATCGCTGCGATATATTGTTGTCGTGTATACCGACCATTAGAAGGAAATCGAAGTTTTTTTTAGTTATTACACTAGTGCCAAAGCTAAGAACTATAGTTGTCACAAAATAAGAGGCTCGTTTTGACATTTGGAATTACCGATGTAATTAGTGATTAACCATACGACTCAATACTCACAATAAATCGATTCAAGTTTGCATGAGTATATAATCGATTTGAATATGTATTGTAAAGTGCATTGGATTAAAGTTCTGATTTGAAAATTTTACTTAAACTGTGATATCGTAGGTATTTTGAAATGATACAATGTAACAAATGGTCATTTTTCTATCATTTAATATTTTTATTACAATAACATTCACTCAATCACCAAAATATCGAGAAAAAGTGAATCTTCAGTCAATCATTTTCTTAAGATGATGAGCCCAAATTGTCAGTTGAGGTATCGTCATCCGTTTATATATTATTTCATTTTCATATTGTCAATATTGACGTCTCGAATTTTCAATAAAAATCACTACACAGCTGGTGAAATTCTGTAATTAGTCTAAATACTAGTATTAAAATGAATACCGGCCAAGTACGAGTCCGCATTAAAAAAAAATATCTTGATCGATTTATTTTTTATTAATAGTCTGTGGACAATATGAAAAAATCGTTATGCCACAGCGCTTAACCCAGTGGGCGATACCCGTCAATGAAAAATGTAATTACATTCAAATCATTTCGATGGGTAAAAAATAGCAAACTTCTTGGGCGTGAACTGTCAAAACGGGCTTTTTATCTTGTGACAACTATACAGCAGAATAACTTATGAAGGGGAATAAGTCCCAAAAAGGGTAAATCTGAATTGAATCGTGGGGAAAGGCAATCTTTAAAGTGGAAACACTGCATATTGCATTTACATGGTTTATAGATGGCTGCTTGTTCGTAAGACTCCTGCGCATTTTGTTTTAATCACAAGTATTACTGCTCGTTACTGATTTGCATAATCACGTATAACTTATACACGAAATATATATGTAAAGATAGACAAATGAAAAATCTTTTCATTTTAATTTCAAGTCATCTATACGTATATAGATAACAAAGAATATAGATATAAATATAGCTACCTAGGTAATACTAACAAGCTCACAAGCGCCGCCAAGTGGATAAAGATGATTGTATTCCAAACTTACTATAGTGACGTACTGTCCTATCTGTACTGCTTTATAATTTGTGGTAAAAACGAAAAGACATTGTTTGTTCCGCTGAACTTCTTTTTTTTTTTGTTGAGCAGTTGATTTTTTTTTTAATCGCCCTCGGCAGGCTAAAGTTTTTTCGACCATACTGCCTTGTCTTACGAAGCTAACAAATAATTTTCTTTACATATTATTTACTTCTTCATATTGTATAACTTATTAATAGTCATTGTCTGTCAATAAGTCGTCATTATCTTTAATTAGGCGCGGAAAATCTAATTAAAAGATTTCTCTGGGAATTTCAGTAGAATATGAAAATACACCTAAACCACTCCTATATCACATTCACCACACTTCAGCACCTTAATTATATTACATTACATAAAATATAACATTACATTATTATATTACATAAAACATCGGCAAAATTATTCAATATAACACTATAAAACACTAAAAAAATGAATATAATACAAGAGCTTGCAACATGACATTTCCAAATTCACGCCGAAACCCCTTAGGCAGTTGATATGATATGTCCGTGTTGCCAAATCTTATTGAAAATATGTATAATTCGTAAAAAAATCACTTTTCATTATAACGTCATTTTCTCTAGTTTTTTTATAATAATTAACTAATTGATAGTATTATGTTATACATACGGAAAAAGTTCTTATTATATATAAATGGAGAATGTCCAAGGCACCACAAACCAGACAACAAAAACGAACACCAGATAGGCTGTGGTGAATTTAGTATTTTAGTTACTCAGAGCGTGCTTCTACTGTTGCGCCCTTTTTGAGTCCAATATGATACGGTCTCATCTCTCCAAGTTATTAGTGGTGTTGGAGGAGTGGTGTGAAGCCAATAGTCCGTGCGTGTTCTCCCTATCCACGTATTGAACAGCCACAGTTATTGCTCTTGATTTAGATCACCCGATTGGTGCGTTTAGCTTATTCGAGAATTCACCTCACCTACGTCCCCGCAACAGTATCATAACATCGCTCCATGCTGTCGCCTTCAGTGCAAGAGGCGGCATAATGCCCGGTCCGACGCATTACCAAATAGGGAAGAATTAGGTTCAGATACTAGAATATACGTAACACCAGGAGCTGGTGATGTATGAGGTCAGTGTGAATGCTTTCCATCCATGGCATGGGTCAATATTTCAAGGCCCCTTTGACGTCAATGTAGTTTTGCAGAAACCAGCGATCAAGTTCCATTATCCTACACTGCTAGTCATTGTTCTAATAACGGCGTTGATAATTGCAACAAGCTGACGGCGGTACTCTGCCTAGGCTAAATAAATCTCAGTTAATGTCGACAAAATAAATTTAGTTCTATCCTCTGGACAGAGGCACAGCTACCGTCGTATCAACCAAAAATTAGTAAGTAAAATGTTATTCACAATATCACTTAATCTTGTTATTCCCGTAAAAAAAAAACTGTCATACTTGGCGACAGAGTTTTCACTTCAGAAATGCCAAAAGTCAAGAAAAGTAATCTCCTTTTTTCCCTGAGTTAGGCGTGAGCCCAAAGGTTGGCAACATCCTACATTGATTATTGCCGGATTCCTCCAGTTAAGTAATTCACGGGGGCATCCCGCAAATGGGTAAGTTCAATTTCTAGGAGGAATAATATAATCAATAAATATTTATTTTAATTTAATGCAAGCAATTTTGTTTCTTTTCTGAGAAATCTTTACCCTTCATTTGGGCTTCCAACTTATATTGATACAGGGCCCCTGCAAGGCATGCTAAATCACTGGCTATGGAACGCGTATTAGTTACAGAGGCAATATAATATGTACCAACAGGGAACAACACTAGTGAAAAGGAAAGTCTTGTTAACCCATCTACCCAGGAACCTATTACGCATGATTAGGAACGTCAGCCATCCTGGTGCGTTGTACAAGGCAGAGGGGATCAATGGCTGGACCAATGTCACGTACAGCTCCCGGTAAGTACTAGAGGATATAACCCGATTCCCCAATATTGTAACAGAGAGAAGGAATAATGAGCGTTGTAGAAAATGATGCTCTTCAAACCATCATCCGTCCGTCGAGTACCAGGTGTATAGATAAATTCCGCACTAAAAGAAATAAAAAGAAGTTAAACAATAATAAAGAATTATCTGCTAGTTATATTCATTATGATTAATATACAAGCGCAACAATTTAGCGGTCGTGTATATCAGGGGTGGCCAACTTCATTAGCCCCAAGATCTACTGTTTATTCACGAAACCCTGTGCGATCTACCATTTACATACTTCTTGAAATGTTCACAATTGCAATTGATGGGTGTAGCAGTTGCTGATTACGGTGCACCTTCTACGTAGTACGTATTTACATTTTTTGCTTTACTACGATCAACTGGACTAATAGTCGCGATCGACCGGTTGGCCACCCCATATGAACAGATACCATGAGTTTCAATCAGTCAAATAGGTATCCATAATTTAATTCAAAATTGATTTACAATCAATTTACAAATATTAATTTAAATTGACCAGCGTGTAATATAATACAAAGTAAAAGAATCAATTGCTCAATGGTACCTAACCAATTATTTTATATCTACTTTGTCATGTTAATAAAATCATTTTGTATTGTTGGGTTTGTAAACATTTCGTGAAGCGTGGCAATAAAGCAATAGGGCTGTCGATATTTTTAAAAATATAGTTTTTTCGATATATCGATATTTCTAAATATATCAATATCGGGGTTTGATATATCGAAAAAAAATATCGATATTTTTGCGCATGACCACTTTTTACCTTCGCATTCGCAATATTTCCGTGGTGAGCTTTATGTAGATGTTAACTTATCGTCAATTTCATGCCACCACATGTAGATCAAATTTACGGTGATTTTGCAGAATGCATATTTTACATAAAAAAGATAAAACACCAAAATACAAATAAATATCGACTAGGAGTGCACGATATATATCGATATTTCATAAAATATCGATATATGAATACGATATAACGCTTTGACCCGATATTATCGATTAATCTAGTATCGATATATATCGGCGATATATTTCATCCGATATATCAAATATCGTTAAACATTAAATAACATACTTTCACGGCAACTTAAGTAAAAATAAAACGTAAAACCCCGAATTATAAAATAACTAACCTTCGCAATAACGAAAGTTTCGTTACTACAGTACATAATAGGTATATATCAAATCTACAGTGTATATTCGTCTCAACAGCTGAAGAGCGACTCCCAAGTTTCTCGAATAAGCTCGCTATTTTATTTTTTAGTAATTTTTCATTGATGGGCACTTTTGAGGATATGCTAATGAAATTATTTGATTATGAAAATAAGCAACTACTTATTATGAAAACATTGATAAAACATATTGGGAATTATAAATAATTAAAGTTGATTTGGTTTCTTAACCCTTGTTGTTTTTGCTTACATCAACCTGGTCTCTGTCAAATATTATAGATTAGCTAAATATGAAAAACACATTTTCTACGATATATCGGCGATATCGATACTTTTTTACAATATATCGCAAAGTATCGATAGAACGTTGCAATATATTATATCGAAAAATATATCGATATTTTTTTATATGAACATCCCTAATATCGACGTTCGATACTTACTTTTTAATATTGAACTATCGATATATCGTCCAAAAAATCGTTGATAATTATCGATATCTTTAAATAATAATATCGATATATTATCATCAGTCCTATAAAGCAATCCACATTCCACTAGCACTGTATCTGGTATCATTATAACGTTATCTGTCAAACTTAAATTTGTTAAAATATTTCGATTATTGGACAATAGATGCTTCTGTTTCAAAAGTGAATTTAGTTTAGTAGCTCTGTATAACGTCATCTATCGAATTTGAGTTTGGTTAAAATATTTTGATTATAGGGCAATCGTCACTAGATGCTTCTGTTTTAAGGAGTGGAGTTTCATATATGATTAAATTCACCAAATTGTTATCCTTCACATATTCTACTGTCTGTATTAATCTATTATCTACATATTTTGTCAGATTCTAAATTTATGATAACTTTTATTTTGAAAAAAATATAGTATTACTCTATGTTTGTAGTTACAAATATATTTCTATTCAGTGGGGGAGTTTATGACTGTGAGGAAATTGATGAAGGGTAAAGCGAAACAAGATTAATACAAAACAAGTGGAAATAAATTTATTGTATAAATTAATGGATTTCTTTATAAAATTGACTGAGTATCATCGATCTGAAACCGTATATTTACTTTAAATTTCTAATCGATAAATCAAAACATGTTGCACAAAAGTGTAAGTGCTTATTTTTTACATATGTGTATATTACATTACTATATGTTACATTCCATTACTGTCCGGTGTGATGGGTCAAGAAAGCATTATAACTTATACGTATCGCCACTTAAATTTCCCGTAGGTGTCATAAAAACCGGCTATGTAAGCACCTACCTTGTGGGCAACAGTGCTCTTCTGGGATACTAATACACTTAGTGCAATTGCTAACCAGCCTGTCTAGCGTGGCAATGATGGCAGTGTATGTCATCGTTGCAGTGTATGCAAGTACATGGAGAGGGAAGTTATTTAGTGGTAGGACCACACAGTTGACAGTTGTCTGTCTAGAGCCGCAGTACAGTCCATCCGGGGTAGTACCACACTCTCTTAGAAAATCGACATCTGAGTAGTAGCAATTTGTTACTGCGCTTCGTTCGGTGAGCGAGAGAGCCAGAAGCCTTTCCGAACTTTTTGAGTGTGTTTGTGTGTGGTGGTTTTGGTGATACCTTTTGTTTCACTGAACCTCATTGCATGCATTCACACTCTCTTCACTTTATTCATGGTTGGCAGAAGCCTAGCAAAGGTCTATGAGCGGCAGCAACACTTACCATCAGGTGTAGTGTTTGTTACTGGTTGCAATAAAAAAAGTCTTATGCCCAACAGTAGAGATCGAAACGCCAATAATATTTTATATAATGTTTTGTTTACTTTGATATAAGAGTTGATAACTACTATAAAATTTTGTCCAATTTTTCAGGGTTATTGGTCATTATTATGCCGAGGTCGCAAGAAAAAGATTGTATCTCTTATAGTTATTTTGATACTATTAATTAATGCTATGTTTTATGTCAGCTTAGAGCTTTATAATACAATTAAAAGAAAAAATAAAGAACCTTGGTACAATAGGTAAGAGTAGTAATCACAAATGTTTTTATAGCTAACTTTAATTTATGAATATTTTTCATTCATTATTTCTAATTACACTTGTTAAGATTATTCTATTTTCTTTTCAGATTACATTTTGATAAAAACTCCTATGTTGATGAAAGTGGAATGAGAGTTATAGTGGGTCATTATACTGGAGGTATCAACGGTGGCAATTTATCAGATGGTGATTATACCATTTTTTTAATTACGTATGTCTCAGCAGACATATATATTAACAAACTTCTATATTTGGACTATAATTATTACACAGGTGTATCAGGTTATGGGCCAATTGTTTGAGTATGTTGTAGTTTAACGGTCATAGATCGTAATTAGAATTATACATTCTTCCACAGAAAACAATATAACATAAAAGTTATAGTGATTTGAAAAATGTGTGTCTAAGATTCTATGCCTTAAATACTACATATTATGTAGGCATTACAGACAGAATACATGTAGGCATATTACACGTCGACTATAAAAATATGTATGAATTGCGCAAATGCTTCAATGGTGAGGTAGGTACAAAGGCGCCACGTTAATGGTTATTGGCCAATCAGCTGATTTAAAGCAAAGTTTATCTTGCTTATGGGGACTTATACTCATTGATTTATTCAATTTCTAATGAACATTTAACAAAGTACGAATATGTTGCAGATTAAGTATCACTGACTTTATATATTTCAATCAGATTTACATGAAAAAATGATGACAAAATGGAAAAATTACATGTCTCTAATTCATTAATGCATCAATATTTTTATTTAAAATTTTTGTCATGGGTTTCTACCACCATTGCCTAACTCCCGTTTGACCAGTTGCCCCATAACCTGATACATGTATATGTATATGTGTACATTTACATGAGTAAGCAAACCATACAGTTAACTGTTTTTATACAGAAAACTAGCTGTCCCCAAGACCACATAGCAGAGTGTATACAAAGGTATTAAAACTTATAAAAATTGTATTGTATTTTCCTAAATACAATTTATATTTTCATTTTACATTTAATAAAAGATATGTTAGCAATTCACTCATGTAAATTTTCAGGTGATAATAGAAATGGATTTGGTGGATTCTTCTTTATTTTTGCTTTAAAAAGAAGGCATAAAGTTATGGGTCATGATTAAATAACTTGGTAATTACAGGGACTTTATTTTACTTTTATTTTACAGAAGTAATACACAGTAACAATTATAATCCAGTACCAGGAGCCGGTGAGGGTGGTCGTCCTGTCCAATTGTCACAAAGAGAGCTTATAACAGCTCGGGAATTATACTCCTTGCATTCATATAATATACTTGTTAGTGACAAAATCTCAATTAACAGAAGTCTACCTGATATGCGCAGTGACAGGTAATGTCTATGTGTGTTTATCATCATCATCATCTCGGCCCATATAAGTTCCACTGCTGGGATCGGGCCTCTTCCATTATGGGAGGGGAATTGATCTACTATACCACACTGGTCAATCATGTTGGTATAGGGTTTTTCAATTTTCCTTCTATTCGTCGTCTTTTACGACACCCACAGGTAAGAGAGGGGGGTGAGAAATTGTATTCTTACTCCATCACCACGCAGTATAATGTGTTTTCAGTGGTGAGTAATTTAGTGTCTTTTTGATCAACCTGATGGTGCATGGCCACTGAACATTATAAAATGTTACAGCTTTAGGGGCACAAGCAAACTCTTCATTACCTGCCAAAGTACTTTTATTAATATCATTCAGTTTAAGACTAATTCTTGACACTACAATAAATGTTTGTTGGCAGAAAAACCATTTGAAGAAATCTAATAAAGACACAGGGGAGGGCACTTGATGTACTACACGGCACTGGTCAGACGTGTTGGTATAGGGTTTAATGTCGAATTTACTTTCTGCATATATGTTCCTTAGTCGTCGTTTATGACATCTACGAGCAAGTGAGGGAGTAGTGAATTGTATTCTTACTCATGCACCACACGGAAGTTATTTATTTTTTCACCCATAATAGGATGATCTAAATGAGAATTATTTAAATAAAAATGGTAGCATTGGACCTTATCTCGGCTAAGGCTAGCTTATAGTAGTACCAAGATTGTTTTAGTTTTCATATATGCTCTGTTAACCAAGGACTTGTATGGTAATTTACATCCTGGATGCAGGTGTCAACTGACCTCTATTTAAAACAAAAGTAGTTTATAAGTAGTAAGTTTGTAGAATACTTAGAGAATACGCAGCAGCGAGCGAACTGATTTAATTTTTGCACCATGTTTTTGGACCACGCCGACATTGTCGGTCATGGTTCTGGAGCAGCATCTACCTACGCCGATTATTATGTTGACTTTTAGCCTAAGTCATTGGTTTAGGTGAAGCTGGTTTTTAGACCGAAGACGAAGGCAAATTTTTAGATTAGGCAATTCCACTTCTTCCGTGTGGTGACGGAGTAAGAATACAATTCACCACCCCCCAACTTACCCGTGGGTGATCGTACGAGACGACTAAGGGATATAAAACGCATATAACATCAATGCGAGAGAAGGAAAACTCGAAATAAAACCCTATACCAACACGTCTGACCAGCGTGGTATAGTGGGTCAATTACCCTTCCATTATGGAGGAGGCCCGAGCCCAACAGTGGGACGTATATGGGCTGAGATGATGATGATGATGAATTCCACTTAAAATATTTTCTATATTTCAGTTGTCAATCGGTGGTGTATAATATAGAAAATCTGCCGACGGCGACTGTCATTATTGTGTTTCACAATGAAGCGTGGTCCACACTTATGCGCACGGTTATGTCAGTATTGATGAGATCTCCTGAAATGCTTCTGAAGCAGGTGTGTATGCAAATTAACTTTATTACTTTGTGAATATTAGGTATGTACTTTTAAGGTACTACGTATCTTGTTATGACACAAGGTAGTTAGAAACATACAATTAATATCTACAAATGAATATACTTTATGAATATACTGAGGCCAATTATTTGTGAATCAAATAGAATGTCCTACGAAGCAAATCATGAGTCTCAGTAAGGGAGGTCGTTACTTAGACTATTCCGATATGTGTGAAGTGAAATCTAGTTAAAGATTTGTTAGTTCCAACGCAGTCAAGGACTTAGTACCGATGGTCCGCTCATTTGGTGTCGTGGGTAATATGTCAAGTAATGGCAAGAATCCCCCCTTCGGCGACGGTTTACGTGATGTGTAGACAAAAAACATAATCTTCGCATGCAAGGTTAGGTAAAAATAAATAATTGTTGTATTTAGTTTTACTTGCTAAACTTATTATTGTCCGTGTAGTGACGGTATAAGAATACAATTCACCACTCTCTATCTTGCCCGTGGATGTAGTAAAAGACGACTAAGGGATATAGTATGTATATGACATCTATGCAAGAGAAGGCTAACTCGAAACAAATCCCTATATCAATCCGTCTGACCAGCATGGTATAGTAAGGTCAATGTTCCTTCTGTTATATAGGACGCTCGTGCCCAGCAGTGGGACGTTTATGAGCCGAGATGATGAGATGAATCCTATTACTAAACTTTTATTTCCATTTCACGCAAGAAAATTTATCCGCGCAAAATTTGTTCCGTGCTTTAATAATTTTAATAGTCGAATAATTAAAACAGTAATTACCCTATGATTATTGGTGTTTACGCGACTATTACAGATTGTAAATAAACCTATTTTATGGATTTTATCACGTTTGTATTTGATTTTTGATTGCCCGACGTTTCGTAAACTTTACAGCGTTCATGGTCACGGGCGGACTCCGCCCATAGTAAATACACTATCAATTTATTGTTATTTCGTTAACGTATTGCCGAAGATTTTAGATTAAGAAAATTAAATGTTAAATGTAAAATTTTCACACGGTCGTGTATGATATTATCTTTTATCAAGGTTAATGAGATAAAAAACGGGATGTCCGTTTTGTATCTGGCGAAAATAAAATTGTGAACAATTGGATAGTAAATTAAAACGTCAGATTGATATGAAAAAGCCTATAATTATAATAATTAATGTAAGAGCATATCCTGCCTTCGTTTTAGAAGAGGCTCCCTAATATTCAGCCACAATGAGAGCCATAATGAGAGAATGATATATAATTAAGCTAACTAACTTATTAACGTACAGTATCGTGGATTTACACGACACATATTTTTATTAGCCGATCTAATTATGTACCTTTAAGAGTGATTGATACTAAAGATTCCTAGATCGACTAATATAGATTTCTATGAGTCTCTGAATCCCTTGCATTACTTCCTTCTTTGTTACGCGTATTTACCTTAACTAATATTAGCGTATCTGCGGTGGCCATTGGCTAGAAGAACATGAGCATGAAATCCGTTACCCAGTAGTATTGAGCGAAATGAAGATGATATATGGGATGAGAACATAGATAATTTTATATTGTGGTTAAATTATCAGTTATATCGGATCGTAACCTCATGCCAACTGATTTGGCCACCCTATTCTTTATGCCTGTATTCTCCATTATTTTTAAAGCTCAACGATTTTTTAAGGTTCGACATTTCTTTTAATTTCAGGTGGTTTTAGTAGATGATGCTAGTGATAGAAGATATCTTGGCAAAGAGTTAGAGGATGCCGTAGCAAAATTAAACAAAGTAGAATTATTGAGGAATCCTAACAGAACAGGCCTGGTGGGTGCGAGATTATTGGGTGCTAAGCAAGCGATAGGTGACGTGTTGGTGTTTCTTGATGCTCATTGTGAGGTTCGTTGATCATTATCCTCGTAGTCTTTAATGTTTACAATATGCTTTTTCTTTCTTTAGCTTCCTTGAGCTGTGTCTTGACAAAGTCAAACCTGCCTATCTTTGGTGACATGGTGTAACTTGGGGCACGCGTGTGAATGCTGTACGCTTTTTTACGGCCCATCGACTTCCTAATAGGATAGTTGATGGTTTTTAACTCGTTTATATAATGTACGGTTCATTTTATTAAAATTAATTAATTTTAACACATAAACGACCATATTTTTAATATCATTCTACATATTTTCAACCGCCATAGTTACTATAATTAAAAAATGCAAAGCAATACTTTGTTATAATCACTGAACGCAAGCGAAAATAAATGTTTTTCCTATTATTACAGGTAACACGAGGTTGGCTTGAACCACTTCTGGACAGAGCTGGTAATGACGATGTCTTCATATGCCCACATATAGATCTTCTGTCTGAAGATACTTTATCATATACTAAGAGTGTTGAGGCACATTGGGGAGCATTCAGTTGGCGTTTACATTTCCGATGGATAATGCCCAGTGATGAAGTACTTGCTCAAAAAGCATCAGATCCTTCAAGGCCGTATCCTACTCCTGCTATGGCAGGAGGTCTATTCGCCGTCAGAAGAAGCCTGTTCTGGCGTTTAGGCGGCTACGATAAAGGTATGACTGTTTGGGGAGGTGAAAATTTAGAACTTTCTTGGAGAGCGTGGCAATGCGGAGCCAGAGTGGAAATCACACCATGTTCTAGAGTAGGTCATATATTTCGAAGACATAGTCCATATAAATATCCTGGTGGTGTAGTGAATGTGTTGAATTCTAATTTAGCGCGGGCAGCTACGGTATGGATGGATGAATGGGCGGACTTTTTCTTCAAATTTAATCCCTCTGTCGCTGCTATGCGTGATCGTCAGTCAGTATCAGATAGAATAGAATTAAGAAAAAAATTAAAGTGTAAGAGTTTTAAATGGTATTTAGAAAATGTTTGGCCACAGCATTTTTTTCCTACTGATAGAAGATGGTTTGGTAGAATAAGAAGCGAAGCGGGTGGTTGTATAGGTATCTCTTCTGGTACACCTGGATTAGGACGACCGGCGGCGGGTGTTTTTTGTGACAATGCTGGTGATCTTCAATTAGAAAATTTAGTAGTTTACACACCCGAGGGAAAAATAATGACTGACGAAGGGTTGTGTTTACAAGATGGTGTTGGTCGAGTGGTATTGTCGGGGTGTAGTGATAATCCTAAGCAAACATGGATACAAAAAGGACCGAGAGTGAAAACCCCAAGTGGAAGGTGTCTAACGATACTTACACAGGAGAAACATAAAAATGGTGTTGGTGCTATGATTGTTACAAAAAAATGTTTAACAGACTCAAGACAGATCTGGCATTTTGACCGCGTGCCTTGGCATTAACTGTGATACAATTAGCTAGTACAAAATATGAACTTAATTTAAAATTAACAAGAACGGGTTGTATAATTTTTTTTTTAAATAATCTCGAATATTGAATCATAATAGTCAAAATGAGATTTAGTTAATGTTTATTTAAGTTAACTATTATTGTATTATGAAATACTTAGAATCTGTGATTTTTATCGATATTATTGTAGGATATTTTAAAGCAATTAACAATTGTATATATGTAAAACTTTTAAAAATAATTAATAGGATGCAATCAGTTCTTTAATACAATAAACACTTAGCGAAATAATCTACAAATATCACATTGAAAATATAAATCGCAGGTTATTATATAATTAGTAGTATTTAACTATCTTCATGTTTTCTGTAAATATTTCTATCTTGCTTTGAATCTCGAAATTTATGTTTGAATGTGTAACTGGGTACATGTATAAGGATTATTTCCTGTATTTTTCACTTGATTGGAATCAACGATCAACAAACCAATCATAATAGGTTCTTTATAATAGGCAAATTTTCTTTTTATTGTAGAGAAGGCTCGAGTTTACCACTGGGACAAATATAAGTTGACAAAGATTGTCGAAAAACAGGACGGTATTTTTATTGACACTTCGCTTAAATTTAGATATTGTATTACAGCTAGTTGAAAGATATATATAGACCGTTCTCTGTAAACTCGTACAGGCCCCACAAAAAAACTATCCTGACAATGTTTTTTATCATTTACCAAACGTGATCTGCTTCGACGAAAATTAGCTATTATTGAATTAGCCATTTTCCTTGTTGTGGACAACTGTTTGTGGAATAAACTGTTTTGAAAGAGCAAAAAGAAAGATTAGAACTCCGTAGTAGTTTACTACGGTGTGCAGACTCGATTGTGTTCGAGAACTACCGAAATTTCTCCGGCATCACCTTGTAGGTTAGATTTCAAATCATTCATGGCTTTAAATTGGTGAACAATATTTCGCTGATGATCAAAACATTTTTGTAAATTTTGCAAATGTGTGATGAGCTGTCTTGGACGCCTAAAAATGTTAGATTTATTGAAATAAAAGTTACACTTATAAGGATCTACGTCCATCCATCGTAAGCAATGTTACGTCGATTGTCTGTCTATCAAAAACTGTAAGTGTTCATCCATCAGTTAAATGTTCTTGGCAACTTTTCACGTAATAAGTGTTTATTGTATATAAAGAGATATCAATCTAAAGATCTGAGTAATAAGGTATAAAATTACTATTTATTTAGCAAGTTTTTATATCACGAGCAGCTTTTAATTATTTTATCAGTATTTATAATAATGATATTTTTTTTCATTATTATAATATAACTAGTATTTGTTAAGATTTTTTTGTATTAATCTAAGGAATACGGCAATTGAGTCAAAGAGAGAAGGTCATCATATGCAGCCATAATAGATAATTAGATGTATGATTAAGACATTAGTTATATTTATTATATACCTAATAATTTAATTTGATATAGTCGATCACCAAATGACCTGCTGTAACAAGTTATAAATGCAAAGATTGCAAAACGAGTGGTTTTATTGCCACGTAATACAAATAATTGTGCAAGTCATAAATAGTTATTTCTAACCTAAATGTGATTTGTCTAGTATCTCTGTATTAATACTTGTAAAGGCCCCTGCAGTATATGGATTAATTAGTATAAGATAATAAAATTTTGCATCTAAAGAAAGTCCCGGACCACATTGTGTAAACATTGGCGTCACAGTCACAGCTTTGCGACCTAACATTCTATCGGTAAATTTGAATTGTTTTATATCCAATATTTTAAATTACTTTATTTTGTAGACAATAGGCAATATTGCTTCTATTTATGTCTTATTATTTAGTATGGAATTACTAGTGCATTCTAAAAAGTAAGTAATTTTCTTCACTCATCATATTGTTGGCCTACTCTGTCACTTCTGTATTGGCCTCTTAGAATTCTTAGGATATATGAGCAAATGTATAGCGTAGTTTTGTTGGTATACACCTAAAACGTAGTTAATAATAATGTTTAGGTTTTCTCAATATTTTAGATGAAAATTATTAGCACCGCATTGTATTACGCCTTTATATTTATGTGTATTTTATTTATTCAATTTATATTCCAGTCTTAAGCTGTTTTGGTGAAAAAAGAAATGTTATCTTTCCATTTATACATTCCAGGTTCTTTAAAAATGTGTTATCATAGAAATTATTAAGTTTTAAGTGATATATTGACCTAAAGGTCAGTCTTAGAATAATAACTCATAGAAGCTCAATTCGAGCACAAAATTTGAGGCATTCAAATTGGAGCCAGAATGGCTCCCTACGTTGAATCGTGACGTAGTGTACAAGGTCACTGCCTACAAGGCAACTCTATTGTATAGTGGTGTGAGTGTATACATCTGTAATTGCTTGCACGGATGTAGTATGTTTGGCTTCACGTTTTTGAGCGCTCAAGTACCGGCACTATCCTTCTATACGTTATTATTCTAAGAGGTCAGTGAAATATGAACATTGTTAGATTTTAAATTTATACAGCGATGTTATCTAAAGACATGCATTATTATAAGAGATATGCCCATAGTTCGATTGGGATTAAAATTGAATCTTTTAGGTATGAGGTTCTAGCTCTTGTTAATTGTACTTATTATTGGTATTTGTGTGTTAATTGTTGATATTCGAATGTTTTAATATCGCAAGTTTCATGAAATTGTTGGTTTCTAATACTTATTAGGAAATTGATTTTATCTAACTTAAATAACATTGAATAACATATTTCTCACGCATTTTATTTTTAAGAATGATGTTTAGGTAAATAACCTACTTAATACTCCACTTTGGTCTGAGACTTATCAGTCATTAGAATTATCTAGAGAATTTTATAACTAAGCTATATTAGGTTGAAATATATAATATTTATTGAAACTATACAATTGGAAAATATATTATTTTAATATTATTAACGTAATTTTGGGCCTGCGTGGGCTGTCTTAAATTATACTCACCTAAAGGAACTAATGTTTATATAGTGTTCTTTTAATTTCACTGATTAGATTTGATATGCAGTTCTTATTTATTATAATATTTATATTATAAAACAACAATAACATTAGTGTGTTTACTCATACATCAAGCAACGCTAATAAGTTAAAATGTTACTGAAACGATGGAATGTTTATTTATACCATAAAAATTTTGGATTTTTTTTGGTAGTTTCCTTGGGATTTCTTCAGAACCAAGCATGATAAAAAATTTTCATGGTCGTATCTGAAAACTAGACACTTGGGGCGACAATTTACGTTTATTTTTTTTTTGCTGTACGATCATTTTCCTCAGAGTTACAGCTCGTTGAAAATCACCCAAAAATTTAGTTTTTTTATATCCCTCAATTTTTGTGACTAGTTTAATTTGAATATTATATGTATCAGGAATGCACAAGGATTATTCTTGTATGAATTGTATAGTTTAAAAATGAGAATAACTTTTTGATAGTATTACTTACATTTCTTTTAGTCGGCCGATACAACAAATGTCTCAAAGTATATTATGTAGTATTCAAAGTATATAAATATTAGAAATATCGTCGAAACCTAGACTACTATTTTTTTGGAATAATTTTTTATCCTATGAGTGAAAAGTAAAGTATCTTTGCGCTTCTTTAACGTTATTTATGTCATATTGTATTTATGAGCATTTATATAAATTAATTAAACACTGCAATAGTATACATCTAATTCTGAAATTGTTCTTATTTTAAAGAAACGTCAATGTCGCTCTTGTTAGTCAAATGTGGAAAAGATTATAGGTTCAGTTTTACGAAAAACCAATACGCTGATCGATTTAGACTCCAAAGTTATAAGGACCATCTTACAATTTACATTACATTAATTGGCCGTATAAGTATTGTTTAGTCAACAAATTGGTCTTTGTATCAATCTTTTCAAAGATATGTGAGTGTATTTCGGCATATGGCGCATTACTTACTTTATATAAAGTAAGTAATGCGGCAGGCCGTAGACACAATGAGGTCGACTGCTAGCGGTCGACGTCGAAGCGCTTAGTTTCAGGGAGGTTCGGCGATGTCCCTATCCACTAAAGACAAGGAATTTCTTAAAGTGCCCGCTTAACTGGCGATGAGGGGTAATGCGGCAGATTATGGAAACTCGGCCATATTGCCGTTGCTCCGGACGGTGTAGGCGGGGTGTGGCTATAGCCTGTTGAAAATACAAAGGCTATGTTGCTAGAAGCTTGCTTTAGAATTGGCGGCGTTCGTTTATTATATTAGTTAAAATTTACTAATGTCGAATTCAATGAAACATGACATGTTGATATAAAAAATCATTATATAGATGAAAGGAGCTTCTAACTATTTACTACTTTAATATTCATTCAGTGGCATTAATAATAAGTGTAACATAAAACAGATCAGTAATACCCATGTCATAACACGATTTGATTTTTTTAGTAAAGTTCTTTGGGAATGATTTTGGTCTTTGGATTACTGTTTTTAAATGATTCCGGAATTCGATTAACATTTTTATTTTAACTCTAATTGCAATATACAAAATTGTAATAATAAAATTAAAACTAAATCTGATTAAAATTTTATAACATTATCTGTTATTACACCATTTTACCTATAAATTGTGTTTAATTTATTTCATCTAAGCACGAAGTACAGGAGAGACAGTAAAGTGATATAAAAAGTTGATATTTGTATTTTTGCGACAGAGTTACAGTTGTTTCCATTGCATATAAAGCAGCGGGCATCACTGTGACCACGGGCTCTTTCTACGGCAACTAGAGCAAGACAAACCGAATCCACTTGCATTCGAGGTATACAGCCTCGTAGTACATCAACTGTGTTGCCAACTGAAAATTAAATAATTAAATTGTTAAAACTGCGGATGACAGCGCAGGACGACTCCACACTAGGTGGACTGACATCCTAAAAGTTGCAAGGAGCCGTTGGATGCAGGTGTCACAGGGCCATTACGTATGTTATTTCGTGGGAACCCTTATGTCGAATAGTGGACGTCTACGGGCTGATGGATGGATGGTAAAACTGACTTATGGTGATATATTTAACTCTCCATGTAAACTACATGCATTATCTTCCTATGGAAAATTAAGGTTTTATTTTTTGAGGATATTCTTAATAATAATTATTAAATAAGTTAAATGAAAAGTGCTTGCCAAGGATAAAATTTATCTACAGAAAAATAAAAGAAAAAGAAATACATAAACGCACTACGTAGCCAAGTTTTGAGCTCGGAAGGGAGAGTTTCTTGTGTTAAAAGTGAAACAACATCGTCAAACACTTGGTACAATACGTGATTGCCACTTGAGAACCTTTCTTCTCCAGTGGCTGTCGGTTCAACGAGCGATGTGACCTGCTCATTGCCACTTAAGCCTGCTAATTATTTATTCATCATCATTTCAGCTCATATGCGTCCCACTGTTGGGCTCGAGACTCCTCCAC
Source organism: Lymantria dispar (assembly GCA_032191425.1). Classification (NCBI taxonomy): domain Eukaryota; kingdom Metazoa; phylum Arthropoda; class Insecta; order Lepidoptera; family Erebidae; genus Lymantria; species Lymantria dispar. The sequence continues at coordinate 17,527,321 of CM063458.1, forward strand.
AGTAGAAGGGCATTGACCTACTATACTATACCATGCTGGTCAGACGTGTTGGTATAGGGTTTGGTTTCGAGTTTTCCTTCTCTTACATAAATGTCATCATCATCATCATCTTGGTTTTATACCAATTACTTGGGGTTGACGCAATATGTTATCTTCTTCCATACTGTCCTATCAGACGTCATCTCTGTAATCACTCCTAGACTATGTTATATGCATATTTAATCACTTAGTCGTATTTTACGACATCCACGGGCAAGAGAGGGGGTGGTGAATTGTATTCCTACTTCGTCACCACACGGTAAATTCTTTATTATAAGTGGTAAATTTGCATACTTATACCGCGCCGCCTGAGAGGTTAGCATAGCGATTAGTAAGTTCACTTTCAATGATGTGATCAAGTGGCGCTTCTTCATCGTCTTTTACCACAGTCATGTGAATGAAGAATGAAGGAGTACATACTGTATTCCTAGCCCACCATTACACGAAAGATTACTCGGAAAGTAAATTTACTTACATGATTTATCATCTGGTGTAGCTACCATTTTGAGGCATCGGTATTCTATTGGAATTTTAGAATCTGTTGAGGGTGGTGGATGCCCATAGTTGTGAACCCATTCAGCAGTAACCCAATTAGTTGGGTGACATTCTAATGAAACGCCTGGACCTGCAGTCTGCTCTGGGTAACAGCCGAGACATCGCTGGTAGAAACATTGTTCTGTGATCGCTGTAACAATTCGTCATTTGTAGCAAATGGATAGAAATGTATGTAATAGAAATGGGTAAAGATAGGAAATTATTAATTATCTAAGGAAAATATTAATTATCTTTCCGTGTGGTGACGGAGTAAGAATACAATTCACCACTCCTTATCTTGCCCGTGGATATCGTACAAGACGACTATGGGATATAATTTGTACATAACATCTGTGCAAGAGAAAGAAAACTTGAAATGCAATCCTATACCAACATGTCTGACCAGCATGGTATAGTAGGTCAAATTCCCTCCCATTATGGAGGAGGCCCAAGCCCAACAGTAGGATGAGTGTAGGCTGCGATGATGATGATGATGAATTATCTAAGGCAGCTTGTGATTGAGAATATTCAACCCATCACTCCAAGTTAGTAGCGTTTGTTTTGTTTCGTTTTGAATTTATTTAGTATCATGCCAGAACATGTACTTAGATCTCAATGAAGTGTGTCATACAGAGCGTCAAAGGCAGTTTTCTTAGGTTCTTCGTATAGTGCCTACACGTAGGATGGGGACTTTCATGTGAAGTATTGTTAAATCGCAAATTTTATGACAAGTTAAAAAAAACCGGTTAGTGCGAGTCGTAGTCGCGCACGAAGGGATCTGTGCCATTATCTATAAAATAGGCAAAAATGGCGTGTTTTTTTGTATGGGAGCCCACCTTAAAAATTTATTGTATTTTGTTTTCAGTATTTGTTGTAATAGTGGCAAGAGAAAACATAATTTGTAAGAATTGCAACTTAGCTATCGTGGTTCTTGAGATACAGCCTGGTGACACACGGACGGACGAACAGGCAGAACGAAGTCTTAGTAATAGGGTTCCGTTTTTACCCTTTGGATACGGAACCCTAAAAATATAAATTTATACTAGGATCCTGTTTCGTTGATATTTATTATACTTTATTATACTTGGTGAAACCATATCCCAAATACAGCGCTATTTCTCCAAATCATAACTCTATTTCCTGTGTGGTGACGGAGTAAGAATACAATTCACCGCTCTCTATCTTGCCCGTGGATATCGTAAAAGACGACTAAGGGATATAATATGCACGTAAAATCTGTGCACGAGAAGGAAAATTCGAAATGAAATCCTATACCCACATGTCTGACCAAAATGGTATAGTAGGTCAAATTCCATCCCATTGTGGAGGAGGCCCGAGCCCAACAGTGGGACGTATGTGGGCTGCAATGATGATGATAACTCTAATAAGACTAACTAGGAGCAAAGCCGGAATACGTGCAACAACATTAAATACACAAACCCCGTATGCGAGACATTTAATTTGAAGTGCTTTTAAATGAGTTACTTTATTGTAATGATTAAGTATGATGTTATTATCAAGATGTGACAAAAATACATGATGCAGATTAGCCTGATTACACTTTTTTTTTGTGAAATACTTATATTGAAAAGTTTAATTAAGAGGTTTTTAATTTTAAGATATGGTTAATGGCGTCGGTTCACTACCCCTTTTCTTACCCGTGGGTGTCGTAAAAGACGACTAAGGGGTATGATATGGAGACAATATTTACGCAAGACAAGGAAAACTGGACATAAAACACTAAACCATAGCGTATAATCGGCGCGGTATAGTAGGTCAATTTCCCTTCCATTGTGGAGAGGACGCCCGAGCCCAACAGTGGAATTTATTTGAGCTGAGATGATAATAAAGATATGGTTTAAATTAATACCTTAAATTCTTGTTTCGGGGACTTCATAAATATATTAATTGGGGGACGCAGATAACATTCAGATTCATCATAACTATTTGTGAATCGCGCAAACAAATTTTGTGCCTACTTGTTATTGAAACCACGTCACTTAGCATGTAATTTAGACGCATTCTATGTAGGAACAGTCCAAAACTATAGGGACATTATGTATACTTTGTAAGTTTGTACTCAACACTGTTTATAAAAAATACCATTTTAGTCTTGCCTTTTTATAATTCAACATTACTTAATTAATAAAATATTTTTTTTTGGTGAATTTCGTCATAATCGAGTTATGTCTTACTAATGTTTCTATTTACTGTGAGCATTAATTTAATTGAAAGATATTGCGAATAGGACAACACTTGCACTACAGTCTATCTAGCGAGTACAATCGAAATAAAAATAGCCTTTCAAACTGTCAGAGTTTTGGACTGAGAATACCCTCCTAAAGAAAACACTTAAGTTTATCCAATTTAAAGAAATTACCTTTGCTTTCTTTCTTTTTTTTAAAGAAACTGCGCCCCGCAGTAAGGAAATAATCCTTGTATTGTGAAGAATTTACAAACATATAATTTAATGGACACAAGTTAAATGCAGACTCAGAACAACAATTTGTGGAACGCACAAAGTTTCGTCTTGCGGGGGGTTCAAACCCGTGACATTGACATAGTAGGTTGGTATAACCACTACGCCATCTATGCAATCTAAACTAATCGCGTTTATCAATTTCAACGGCTAAACTTAACTACTGTCTACTGTCGAAGACTAGACCAATATATTAAAGAGAATATTTATAATATTAGTAAAATAGAAATATGATGTAAGTATGTAACACGGCAGTTGCGTGATTGACACACGCTTGAGAGTGTACACAATACAGAACTCAATTCAGATTCTTGAACAGGGGCCTTTATTTACCGTAAACGATCGCCGTGCCCGCTGTGTAATGGCCACATCTCAGTGCCATTTACGTTTGTTTTAACCGCCGCAATCATGTCATTTTCTCGCATTTCGCGCTATTTTGTCGGCCATCAGCCGTCATTCCGAATCGCTCGGCGTGTACGTAATTATTGAAAGCAAGAGAATCCGCCCTTGATGTACATATTATGTAGTTCCGTATCTAGATCAGATTCATTTTGATTTGAGATTAATTTTTGTAATAATTTTAATTCGAAAGGCGTTTAATATATTTTAAAGTCCTATTTGAAATAAATTAATACTAAATTGGTAGTTACTATGACCACGGATTCGCTCTCATAATGTAGATTTAATTAATTGTGTGGTGACGGAGTAAGAGTAGATACAATTCACCACCCCCTCTCATACCCATGGGTGTCGTAAAAGACGACTAAGGGATATATTACGCATATGACATCTATGCAAGAGATGGAAAACTTGAAACAATACCCTATCTATTTTTCCCTCCTGTTATGGTGGAGGCTCGAGCCCAGCAGTGGGACGTATATGAGCCGAAATGATGATGATGAAATTACTTTTATATCCCTCAATAAAAAATTTACAAATATTTCCATTTGCGATATTAGGATTGGTGAGTTCAGTGTTCTACCATCTAACATTATTTATCTACTATAAACACTTTTTTGTATTAAAATTGCATGAAATATGAAATCAAAATGATTACACGAACGAAGCTTGATTGCCCAGTTACTTATAGCTACTAATTGAGAGAAAGTAATTATCATTCTTGATATTATCATCGGTCACTTATTGTCATTAATTATGTATTTAAATGCGATACACCTTAACAAATTGTTGCGATCGCGGACTTTCCCGTGGTCTTGGATTTTGCGATTGCAACTCTAAACAAGCACAACTTCAATAAAATAATAATCATCATCTTCATTATCTCAGCTAATATACGTCCCACTACGGGCTCGGGACTTCTCACTGTGGAAGGGAAATTGACCTACTATATCACACTGGTCAGTCGTAGGGCATAGGGTTTTGTTTCAAGTTTTTCTTTTTTGTGTAGATGTTATATGAATATCATCTTTTATGACACCATGTGGGTGCAATAGAGGGGGTTTTGTAAATATGATAATTGATAAGATATTAAAATATCAGACTATTTGAAAGTCATTATAACGTTATCTATTAATATGTTCTATCTGACAGACTTAGTAACAATAACAATATCTTTTATGTATCTACTGTAGATAAAATTAGTAGCTTCTAGAAGTCTTCTTGATTTGTTTTTTCATAAAAAGCCGTAATTTTAATTATGTCCTTATATTATGTCCTTACTAATATTATAAATGCGAAAATAAGTTTGTTTGTTTGTTACGCTTTCACCCTTAAACCACCGAACGGATTTCAAAAATTCTTTCACCAATGGCAAGCTATAATATCAGGAAGCAACATAGGCTATATTTTATTCCGGTATTCCCACGGGAACGGCATCAACGCGGGTAAGGCGACTGAAACCGAAGCGAAGCGAAGGAGGGTTACTGGGCTCGAGCCTTCTCCATATTGAGAGCGAAATTCAACGACTATAGCATGCTTGTCAAGCGAGTTGGTATAGGGTTTTATTTTGAGTAGTCCGTCTCTTACATAGTTGTTATATGCACAAGATATCCCTTAGTCGCCTTTTACGACACTCACGAGCAAGAGATGGGGTGATGAATTGTATTCTTACTCCGTCACCACACGGAATATGGCTGTGGAAAATGCCTCTACACCTCGTTAATTATATTACAGTCCATTATAGACTGCAATAAAATATATGAACATAAGTAATTTAATCCGTGTGGTGACGGAGTAAGAATACAAATCGCCACTCCCTATCTAGCCCGTGGATGTCGTAAAAAACGACTAAGGGATATAATAGGCATATAACAACTATGCAAAAGAAGGTAAACTCGAAACAAAACCCTATACCAATCTGTCTGACCAGCATGATATAGTAAAGTCAATTTCCCTCCTATTGTGGAGCAGGCTCCAGCCCAACAGTGGGACGTATATGAGCTGAAATGATGAATGATGAAGTAATTTAATTATATTTTTTTACCTACTTAAATATTAGTATAACTTAATTCGATGGTTCGTAAAATTTCACACCGAAAAGAGTATTGCATCGCAGTACGGTTAGCGTCCGGGAAAGTGGTTGATAGGCATCTGACATAATTGTTCATAACTAGTTGCGTGTACTCATATACCCAGGTTTTATTGTAACTCGATAACTTACGCTTTTTGTACTCAGTTGACAGAGTATTTATTTCCTTCGCTTACCTACTCTTAAAAAAATAACGATTAATGATATTGCGGTGTTAATTATGGTCTTTTGATTTTGGTGTCTCTATTATAGCTTGAAAATAGATAGATGGAATAAGAAGTTTCGGGGATTATGAATTATTATGTAAAAGAAGGAGTAGTCAAGTACGAAGCTCATATAAGGTATATAAGCTGTGATGATGATGATGAACACTAATATGTATTCATATTATGAAAATTAAAAAATAACAAATGTTTATCATCATCTCAACCCATTTACGTCCCACTATTGGGCTCAGCCTCCTTCATTTTGTGGGGGAAATTGACCTACTATTTCATGCTGGTCAGCCGTGTAGGCATAGGATTTTAAGTTTTTCTTCTCTTGCATAGATGTTATAAGCATATTTTATCCTTTAGTCGTCTTTTACGACACCCACGAGCAAGAGAGGGAGTGATGAATTGCATTCTACTCCGTCACGGAAAGAACACGGCAGAATAGATGTTAATGACGTTGAATTTTTGTCAAACGTGCCCAAATATAAGCGGCGATAAATAAAAAACGCAGTGTCTGAATTTACACGTTACTGGGCTCTTTTTTTTTTTTTTCTGGGTGGTCTATGGTAAGCGCACGCGCGGTCCTGTCCGTCCGGGGCGATGAAAGGACGGCGCGCGGGCCCATAACCCACCCGTACCCACGTCACCTCGTTGTTTGTTGGGCCGACCACCGGAGCAGATGTGACTTGTCGTCAGTGGTCGGCCTGACGGAATACCCTTTCGGGTAACCTCACGTCTACACGTTACTGGGCTTGGAACATCTAAACCCTCACTCACTACGTCGATGATCCTAAACAACACGTATGTTAATCTTATAGAAAATCAGTTGAGTCTTAGTGAGTGTGAAATTGTAATAAACAAACAAACAATTTTATATTCTCATTTAAAAAAATGTTTAGAGTTATTCCTTACACATATTCATATTTATCATCTTGATCATATTACCTACTAGCAATCCTCCCTCGCTTCGCTTTTCAGTCGCCTTACCCGCGTAGTTCCCGTTCTCGTAGGAATACCGAGACAAAATATAGCCTATGTTACCCCCTGATATTATAGGTTTCTATTGGTGAAAGAACTTTTGAAATCGGCTATGTGGTTTAAGCGTGAAAGCGTAACAAACAAACAAGCTTACTTTCGCATTTATAATATTTAAGGAATTAACAAAAATCGGCCAAGTGCGAATCGGAGTCACGCACGAAGGGTTCCGTACCATTGACTAGATAAACAAGTGCCTCCCTATTGCCATTATCGATATTGAGCAAAAAAATCAAGTTTGTTGTATGGGAGCTCCCATTAAATATCTATTTTATTTTTAGTATTTGTTGTTATAGCGGCAATAGAAATACATCGTCTGTGAAAATTTCAACTGTGTAGCTATCACCGTTCTTGAGATACAGCCTGGTGATAGACGGACGGACGGACGGACAGCGAAGTCTTACTAATAAGGTCCCGTTTTTACCCTTTGGGTACGGAACCCTAAGAAAAAGAAAAAGAAGGTTTATTATTTTTTATTATTATTATTTCTAACATTGTCGTTTATGCCACATTAGAATGTTTGTTGTCAGACTATCGATAATCAAAGGGGGCAACAACATGGGCGTACCAAGGTAGGGGCAGGGGGGGGGGGCAGCTGCCCCCCCCCTAGAAGATAAAATGTTAAGAGATGAATTTTCGAAAATCCTTTCTTAGTACTCCCGTACGCTATAAAGGGAACCCCTGTGCAAAATTTCAAGGTTCTAGCTCTTATATTTTAGGCTCTGCGTTGATATGTTAGTCAGCTTCTCCTTTTATATGTATAGATAAGCACCTAGCGTATAAAAAATCTGACTTGTCCCCCCTGGCCCAGAACCTGGGTACGCCCCTGGGCAACAATTAAATACTTTAATAAAGCTATTAAGAAATCCTATCAACAAATACAAGGTCCTGTACGTGATATTTGTGCGATATCGTTACTTATCTCGGTTATAATACTGACCTAAATTCACGTTTATTGTCACTGTGATCATCAACATAAAACTTCAGCCTACGCATTCAGTATGACGACAATGTTACTAGACACTCATTGACAATGTAAATACTATTGTCAACAAATGAATAAATAATTAATTCCAGAGGCGAGATGAGTCTGTGTACCATTGTGTAGCCGTAGGTGTGCGGGCGACTGTCTCATTCATATAAAGCGTATTCTACGTGACTTAACATTTTGTTTTCTTCAATACAATCGGATGTTACTCATGTTGACAATAGATTAACAAACCTTTAGAGATGGCATAGTTAAAAATATGTGTTTATAATAACTGGTGCTGTTTCGTTTACACGAACTTTATAGTTATGGCTATTTTTTAAAATGATTTTTCTTTCTGAAAAAAGTCCCTTTTCAGATTAATATTGGTATTTGTGAATTATTCTAATTGACAAGACCCTGTATTTTTACGCGTCTTTATATGAGTTGGTTAGCCATATCATACCAGTACATTTAAGTTACTAATTTATTAATAAAAACAGAAACAAAAGTTTTTGTATGATTAATAAATTAACTGGGAATATATTAATAACCAATTTTAGGATGTTCTGCGAAAATATTTTCAATTGCAAATGTTGATCTCTCTAGAAGATGTTTCTACGTAAAAAATCCTTACCGAATGGTAATAATCCAGCTACACTAATAAAAAACACTAACATTATGCTTTTGAACCACTGTAACGCACAATCTAAAAATAAGTCATCCAAACGTCCGTCGACAACACGGTTTTTATCACAATAATCTAGTGTGGAATAGGTTTTATCTTTAAACGTGTGCCGTTATCATTGTGTTGTAAATTATTTTGTCTTTTTCAGTGGAAAACAGAGGTTTAAAATACTTAATTTATAGATAACTAATTTTGTTTTGTTTGCCACGCCTTTGGAGACGAAAATAAATTCCTATCTGTTTAGTTAACAAGACCGAAATGAACGTAGATGTGAATGAATCAGAATTTACATTAAGAATATTGTATATATATATCTTTGACTCATGTCGCTGTAAATATGATTTTTATTAGATTTGTTAATTTAAATAATAAAATATCTCTCATAACTTTGGCGTTAAACTACGCTAACACTTATTTCAGAATAATTCAAGTATTTTGTCAGTATACGTCACTATACATTATAAGCCACTCTTTTCGATGATGTCGTAGATTTATGTACCTATAGGGATAGGTAGACGTGCACACAATCACATTATCATTATTTTAAGTAGAAATATAATGGAAATTCACTTAATGAAAACTATCGGATATCCGAAAAGAAAGTATATCCGAGGCCATAACCGAAACCGATATAAAAGTTTCGAATATTTCGTGTAGGTTTGTGTCTGTATGAGACACCTTACGACAGGTTTACTTTCAACCAACAATATTGACTCTTCAAAGCGCTAATACGATAATCAACACATTTAAAATTTTTCTTTTAGAAATGCCTAAAATGAATTCGTAATCGAAACCGAACATTCCGTGTGACGGAGAAAGAATACAATTCACCACCCCCTCTCATACCCGAAAATATATATATGCATACAACATCTATGCAAGAAAACTCGAAATAAAATCTTGTGCTAACCCATTTGACCAGTGTGGTATAGCAGGTTAAATTTCTCTCCTATCTTGGCAGAAGCCCAAGCTCAACAGGAGGACGTAAATAGGCTGAGATGATGAACCGAAACTAGCCGAAACTGTCTGATAATTCGAATTAATTTCATATTCGTAACTGTAACCGAAAATATTGTTATTCTAATATCCGTACCCATATGCAGAGCAGAAATTTCACAATCACAACATCCTTAATATATACGAGAGTATTTACACATCCTTACTAATATTATAATTATTTTATTTATTATTAGAATTTGACCTACCACGCTGGTCAATCATGTTGGTATAGGGTTTCATTTCGAGTTTTCCTTCTTTTGCACAGATGTTATATGCATATTATATCCCCCAGTCGTCTTTTACGACATCCACGGGCAAGATAGGGAGTGGTGAATTGCATTCTTACTCCATCACCACAAGGGAATAAAGTAACATTATAAATATTAAAAAAAAATATCATCATCGTCATCTCAGCTCATATACATCCCACTGCTAGGCTCGAGCCTTCCCCATTATTCCATAAAATGTACCATCAAGTTATTGGGCCACTTATATTAAGAACAAAAGGTGCTAGTGATTCGGCTAAAAGGTGGAGAATGAAGTATGCGTATTGCGACCTACCAGAAAAGTGTCAGTACATTATACACTACACGATTACAATTTAACTACATTGTCTCTATATGGCCAGCTGAGTAGATTTATTTATAGTATACGCACAGTCCACATACCCTAGCTTCAGAAGCCCCTTGCCTTTTAGTTTGTTTTGATAGGTCATAGTTTGAACGTTCTTAATCGAGGTTTGAATTCAATCTGGAGGCCTCATGAAGTTAAGTGGCCTATAGGTCCATACTGCCGTACTGTTTGGAAAGCAAGTGAGGCTAAATAATGTCATAGTTTCATTTTATGTCATAGTTATATTTCACAAAATCATATTACCATCATTATTTGCCTGCCCTCATGCCACGCTAAATGGGGTCAGCACAATCAATGTTCTTACCTTCCATAGCCTCCTATCAGCTGTCATATGTGCACTCACTGCTTTCATACGCATATCCTCATTCACACAATCCATCTATCTCTTTTTGGGTCTCCCACGCTTCTTACATCCATCCACAACTATATTGATAACCCTCCTTTTCACATGCCTTTCATATCTCAAATTCATATTACCATATGTATGTATTTACAAAATTATTAACATGGCCAGTTCATCTAAAGATCAAGTAATTTGAATAAAACAAGAGCAATCTAGGTTTATAGTTTCTTATATGTAAGTTTATAGTAACATACAATAGTAAACAGATTAATGATCGTCTTCGTCGTGTAAGATGAGTAGGCGATGATATACTGCCAATTAACGGACACTCCTTGTAGAAATTAATGAATTGAATTTAAAGACGACATTTGTGATAAATTTTATGTGAAACATTGGGAACCGGTTTTGTTATTGATATCAGGACGATTTATTACTTTGAAATTATAAATGTTATGTTAAGTTAGTCTAAAAAAGGTTATTGATATTTGTTAGTCTGTCAGCAAATAAAAGTTGATATAAACCAATCATTAACTTCTCTGCCAAGTCTGTTGCAAATTGCTATTAAAGTGAACTAAATCAAAGTTCTGTAATCTTAATTAAAAGACGTAAATCAGGCTTATCTGTTTTGTTGTTTAAATTAAATATCAAATATTTTTCACATTAAATGCGAACGCTAAATATTATCCTAGAATAAAATGTAGTTACGAAATCAAATTTAATTTAAGAAACTTTTACTCTAGAAAATTATTTACAAAATCAATATCTGTACAAAATTTTCGGGTATAGAAATGATGATTTGAGAGATGAATGTGATATTTTCTTAGGATTATTTCTTTTTGTCCAAGGAGAGGGTACTCCTCAAGGGGTATTCCGTGAGGCGGCGGATCGCGCGCGCGAGGAGCACAGCCTCGACGAAGCGACCCGCCGCCAGCGACTGGGGCGGCGCAAGCGCGACTACCTGCGTGCCATGCCGCCCTGACGTGACCGGATTAGCCGGTCACCCGCCGAAAGGTCGACCGCGTGAGGAAAGACCAACGTCCTCCCCGAGGAGGGAAAAAAAAAGAAAAAAAAAGGGGTTTTCCGTCGAGCCGACTACTGACGACAAGTCACCCTGCTCCGGTGGTCGGCCCAACGACGAAGGCGACGTGTCACGGGTGGGTTGTGGGTGGCGTGCTTACGTCCCTCTGTAGCCCCGGACGGAGTGGAGCGATGAGTGCGCCAACCGTAACCCACCCACAAAAAAAAAGGATTGTTTTTGTATATTTTAAAAGTCTATTCTCGCTTATTTCTATTTATATACTTAATCCTATCACATTACTGTTATAATGAGTACTTGTAATTTTTAAAACGCAATTAATAAGTAATTATTTAATGACACGATATTATCAGAGATCTTCCTGCTAAACTGTTAAAATCTCACGTACCCAATTTGAGAAATATTTCATTTTACTAATTAGTGTATTTTAATATAGTTTATTTATTTTATTTATCAACCTGTCTGACCAGCCTATGCTATGCCATTATAGTAAGATCAATTTCCCTCCTATTATGGAGGAGGCTAAAGCTCAGCAGTGAAACGTAGGTATATGAGCCAAAATGAAAATGAATGCATTTTAATGAGGAAAACAAAGAGTATCAGATATAACTAAAAGCGAGTACATGGATATAATTCAAACTTGTAATCGATAATATTATCTACAGATTAATGGTCTTTCATCATTATCTCAGCTCACATAACTTCCACTGCTGCGATCGAGCGTCCTTCAAAATAGGAGGATAATTAAGTATGTACTATGCTGGTCAGATAGGTTAATATAATATATTATAGACTTTGAAACAATCCCACTGATATACACCAAACCAATTTAAGATGCACTGATGGCGTAGTGGTTAAGATACCGACCTACTATTACAGTGTCATGGGTTAGGATAACACTTTGTACTATCTACAAATTGTTGTTCTGACTTTGGATGTAATTTGTGTCCGTTAATTATATATTTTTAAAATCCCACGCAATACAAGGATTATTTCCTAAGTGTAGAGAGTTATTAAAAAAAAGGAAGATAATTCTACGAAGATGTTTTTCGATTACTAAAACAATGCATATTTTAATAGGACTCGCTGATGACCATTCAAAATTGCGTATCGAAAGTTTTCAGTTTTGGAACTATGTCACTGCTTCTATCCATCTGCCAGTCTATAGTCTCCTGTTGTATATTGAGCAAGTGGGTTGCGAATACAGTTGGCATTATCAGTCTACCAGGAAAGCGTTGATTCGCAATACCCTGCTGATTCTTTGTTCCGTTTTTACGACTCCCACTACAAAATAAGGGGTGGTGACCAGTGGCGTAACTACAGGGTGGCAAATCGGCAAAATACCACGGGCCCCGGCCAGAAAAGGCCCCCTGTCAGAGGCGAATCCCAACTCCCAACATAAATAATATTTGAGGAGTGTGATGAATTTACCACGGGCCTCGAACGGTATAGTTCCGCCCCTGGAGGTAACTCATTGAGCTTTTATTCATCTTAGCTCATATATGGCCCACTGCTGTACTCAATTCTCTTCTATAACGGAAGGAAATTTGACTAACAATACCAGAGAGGACAGAAGCGTTGGTATAGGGTTTCATTTCAAGTTTGTCAACTCTTGTATAGATGTTACACCTAAGCATATTGTCCCTTAGCCATCTTTTATGGGCAAGATAGGGGGGTGATGAATTGTGTTCATACTCGGTCACCACTCGGCAAATTATCCCATACACATCCTTGTAACTGTATAGAAGAAAGAGGATGTAAGTAGGATTCGTTGACGCAACATAAATACTTATACTATTTGAGAATGTCTAATAAAAAAAACCATTCGGCCTTCGCCCCCTCAATGTTCTGAGAGGCAGAGGTTTGCATTTTGAGTATATTGTTTTAAAGCCCTATTGACCTAATAGCCGTGTCATAGGCACTTCACGGCCGAGAGAAGAACAGCGCTCAGCGTTTTCTATATTTAAAAATATATATAAGTGTCAACGATCATAATGTATCATTGTTTGAAATAATGACCTAGATCACGGTTCAGTTTCGTACGGCGAGGCATCTCGTCTGGTGTCATAGTTGCGGTATGTGTCAGCTACGCGAAAGCCTTCGGAGAGATAACATAAATTTATATCCAGAGGGTCTGTTCGTGATGTGTAAGATACCAATTTTAGAGCACTGCGTAGTTTCATCATGCAAATGGTCGCATTACGTGCGAAAATAATCTTTATTTTTTAGAGATGCGTTTTCGCCGTTGCTTGGTTGCATATGTATTATGAAATAATTTGGTATTCATCTGAGCATTGAAATCTAGTTTCATATGACGTGGGTAGGCTTCTCAATGATAAGCATTTCTGTGGCTAAGTTATCCAAAAAAATCAAGATTTGTATCGTACGCAATAAAAATATAACAAAAGAGGATATCTAAAATACGCGTTAGAAAGTCGAGGTCTCAGTTATATCAGGGTTTATAAAAACAATGTTAGACTTTAATCAGATAAAGTAAATTTATAAAAAAAAACGTAAATATATTCACTATTTATGAATCAAACATATTTATGGCAGTAACACCAGCAATGGTAATAATAACATTTTTGACCTATTCGAGAGACTTCGCGACCGAGCGGATAAATATAATTAACCGTGTCTTCAGTGTGGTGACAGAATAAGAATACAATTCATCACCTACAATACAATTCATCCTTAGGAATACAATTCGTCCTTATATTGCCCGTGGATATCGTGAAAGACGACTAAGGTATATAATGCGCCTATAACATCTAAGCAAGAGATGGCAAACTCGAAATAAAATCCTATAGAAACTTATCTGACCAGCATGGTAAATTTAATTTCCCTTTTATTGTGAAGGAGTCTAGAGCCCAGCAGTGGGACATATATGAGCCCCGATGATGATGATGTGTCTTCCATTCATCTTTTATACAGGACTTCCCGTAGGAATTTGTAACTTTACAACGTGGTGAGCGGTACACCAAGTATCAGAATATGTTACAAGTAAAACGGGCTCAATTTTTTGTCTGAAGTGGACTTCTCTTTGGCTCCGAATGGGGTGACGGGACTTAGATCAGTTCAATCTTACAAAGACACAAGTGTGCGCGTTCAAAAGGAAGAAGGAATTGTTTATAAGTTAAACACCTTATGTCCTAGGAATAATTCTCCAAAACTCCTAGAGTATTGTGATTTTTGGTGTCGACCTGTCAAGCGAAGCCTGACAAAACGAGCAAAGTAACAAAGATTACAGTCTATCATATGGTTTCTTAAAATTTGGCATTTTCTTTCGATTTTCTTCTCTTATAGGGATGTTAACTAGAAATCAGCTTATCTATTTTTAGGGTTCCGGACCCAAAGGGTAAAAACGGCACCCTATTACTAAGACTTTGCTGTCTGTCCGTCCGTCTGTCTGACAAGAACCGCGATAGCTATAGTCTAACTTTTTATTAGCTGCAGTAAAATGACGTTTTGTGGGTTGCCGGTTTTTGAAGAAAAATAAATAGGGATGTAGCTAAATGAGTGAATCATAAATGAATAATCAGTTTGGTTTTTTTTTTGAGATTTAATATTAAGTTGTAATGTATTTTTTTAACCTATTATTATTACTATACTAGAGGATTGATCTTTTTTAGTGGAAGTATAGGGAGGTACATTCAAAATGAAACAAAAACGTCATAATAATGTTATTTTATTAATCTTTTTCGAAATCACTGTCGCTGTCGCTTTCGGTCACACTAATAACAAATCTATCTGTCACTTCATCTATAATATGATCGAGGTGGCACATTTTATCTTCCTCTTTAATAGTGTGAGACACACAGTCACTCCACTTAGCCGGTGTCACTTTCTTGATTCCTTCTTGGAATAAAGTTTTCACTTCTTGCATTTTATACGTCTTATTATTGTTTGCGACGTGACTTTTTAGCTGCGCCCATACCAACTCAATGGGGTTCAATTCACAGTGATAAGGGGGCAGTCTTAAAAGTGTGATACCTTTTTGTGCAGCCATCTCGTCTACGGCATATTTCTCAGTATGATTTTGTTGTTTCACAATATCTATGAGAGTGGCCTTAACCATATTTGGTTCAAACGCAATATTTTTAGTAGTCAGCCACTCTTGAATTCGTGCTTTCGTCCACGACATCTTCGGGATTGTTTCGATCTTCCGAGAGTGATAGGGCGCATTCTCCATTACGACTACTGCATTCGGCTTGAGTTTAGGTAGAATACCGCCGAACCAATCCTCGAAACACTCCGCGTTCATTTCATCATGGTAGTCTTCTGTACCTTTCTTTGCTTCAAATATAAGAAGTCCGTCGACCAGGAAGCCTTCTTCTCCGCCTATGTGACTAATTATGAGTCGTTCGCCCTTTCCTGTGGGATTTTTTAATCCCGTAGTCAGGCCGTCTAAAAATGCCTGTCGAGAAGATTTAATACTTCCGTCAATTCAGGTTTTTTTTGTAGTATGACCTGAAAAGAACAAAAAAGAATCATAAGTTTTGACATCAAAACAAAAAGGAAACAAATAGAAGAAACTAAGAGTTGACACGTACCAGCGTTGACCCAGGTCTCATCTTGATAATATATGTATTTTCCCTCCCTACGATATTGTTTAATTAAACGCAGGTAGCGCTGGCGCCATGATATGATATCTTGTCTATCAATAAGCACACTCTTGCGTGATCGAGTAGCGAATTCGAAATTAAGATGCTTCATAATTTTTCTCAATGTCTCTTTCGAGAAGTTGGGCAATCCTGGGTCATCATTTACAACTTGCAGCACCTAAAAATGATTAAAGTTATTACCTAATTGGTTAAGATTACACATGGGATGGGAGAAAACATATATAACGTATAATAAAAAGATGAGTGACGACATGTGTAAACTAACTTTTGCGATGGTGGGTATTTCATTTCTATGAAAGAACTGATGTACAATTCGTCTAACAGCAGTGAATGTGAAATCATCAAGTTTATCTTTAAATGTAAGTTTTGGGCCCGTTTTTTCGGGAGGTTTTGGTGATTCGCTGTCGTTCTCCTTGTGCTCCTTTAAAACGGAATAAACTGTGCGGACGGATATTCCCAAGACTTCAGCCACCTTGTTAACGCATTCACTTGTTTTTGGAACTTCAATGTTTGATTCTGAAGATTTCACTTCAAACACATATTTGTAAACGTTTTGGACCCAAAGTTTTTCAGTTGCACTTAGAGCTACACGTGGCCTTTTTTTCTTAGGAGATAAAAATGTGTCTCCAGCTTGCGATGTGCTCGGCAGAGCCTCCATGTCTTCAATGTATCAAACAAAAAAAAACTAACACGATTAACGAAAACAGGTAATGAAAAACAAACACAACGGAACATAAGTTTAACAATAATGATAACAAAAACAACGCGCAGTGGGCAAATCAAAGTTATTCATGCACTCAAAACAGAAGTATGAAGCCGAATGAGCGAATGACAACCGAAACAAAATGGCGGTCAAGCGTCATCGTAGCACCGTAACCAAAAACCAGTACTACCAACTTGAGAGAGCGTTTTCTTGAGTGTTACCTTGTATATGTCTAAAAGGATCAACGTTTATACAGCCTTTTATTTACATTAATATTAAATAGAATTTAGTATGATCATTATGAGTCAGCTATGGAACGATTAGATATTCTGTAAACTTTTGTGAACTGAATCACATCCCTATTGAGATTAGGCTGTCAACATTATTTTACGGAATGACATTTGGAAACGTCATTTTACTGCAGCTAATAAAAAGTTAGACTTTAGACGGTTGAAACTTTTACAAATTATGTATTTCTGTTGCCGCTATAACAACAAATACTAAAAACAAATATATAAGGGGGTTCCCATACAACAGACGCCATTTTCATTAATAATGGTACGGAACCCTACGTGCGCGACTCCGTGTAGTACTTAGCCGGTTTTATTAAAACATACATAAAATGAAGGATACTTGATCATTGTATTTTTATTATGTCACCACACGGAGAAAGATTATTTAATATATGGTTGTACAAATGTGATTAAACAATAACTTAATATATTTAATTAATGCAAGGAAAATATAAAAAACTACGACTGCTTCGTATCTAAATAACACAATGTTATTTTTTTCTTTTTTCCTAGGTTACGTATGTTCCACTGTTGAGCAAAAGGTGAAATTAATTTAAAAACTACGGTGATCGGCTTTTTTTCCGGTTGGCTACGGTCAGCGCACCCGCCGCCCGGCTCTGTCCGGGTCGACAGAGGGGCGGCGCGCGTCCCCGTAACACACCCGTATAGCACGTCGCCTTCGTCGTTGGGCCGACCACCGGTGCAGACTTCCTTGAGTTCAATGGCCGACCCGACGGAATACCCCAAGGGAGTACCCCAAGGGAGTACCCTCTCCCATCAACGACCCCCCGCGGCCCCGGGACGCCGATCGCCGTCGTGAGGCTAATCTCTCCGCGGGTGCCGGACTAAATCCCCGGTCCGGTCACCCGCAGCCTCTGCTAGGGCTCTCTGATCGGCTTCAAATAATGTTTTTTTCGAGGTTTCTATCTTTTACCGCGATGGTATTTGCTTAAGAACCAATTTTGACTATACATACGGTATAAGATAGGGTGTTGACGATTGTATTTTTACGAAAATACCAGTATGTTTTTTGTCATCAATATATTTATAACAACAATATTTCACTCAACCCCGTTTCCTCTCAGCATTAATACTTGGTATAATCTGACATACTTCACACTCTCCATATTTTTAATGATGATGTAGTATAAACAATATTATTTCGACTCATATATGTCTCACTGCTGGGCTCGAGCTTCCCCCAAAATAGAAGGTGACATAGAATTTTTTTCGCATTTTCCTTGCATATCTATATGTTATTTGCATATAACAAGCCCTTAAGTCTTATTTAACAATACCCAAGGGCAAGATAAATGATGGTGAATTGTATTTTTATTCCGTAAGCACACGGACATAATCGATATGTTTAATAGTAAATTGAGACAATTTACTTAACTTAGTATCACCATCATCACAGCTCCTATACGTCCTATTTTTGGGCTTGAGCTTTCACTACAATGGAAGGCAAATCGACCTACTATATCAAACTGGTCAGACGGGTTGGTATAGGCCTTTATTATATCTGCATATTATAAAGACGACTTCTTTTATGAGGTTAGCTATGAATTGTATTCCTGTTGCGTCACCACACGGAAAATTGTATGATCTATTATACAATTATAATAAAACAAACATTAAACTTCAGAATTGTCTTCTTTGATGTTTCCTTATGAAAAATAAATCCTTATTATTTTTATACAGCCTCTATTGTAAACTAGGCCGAAATAACAATATTAATTGTGCAATAAAATGATTACTTCCGTAACTAATTAAACAAAATGATACAATATCCCGAGTTTATTACACGGTAGTTCTCGGGTTACGACCAGTTTTAATTGCCTTAATAAGAGTAACCACCTACCATCTCATTGAAACTATCCAGATGTATCGAATCGTACAGTTCCATGTAGGCACGTGGACATCTTATCAATTTATGATCTCCAACTTCGAAGTGTTTTTGATCGTTATAATTTTAAGCGGTCTCCTTTCACTCAGTGGAGACCAATTAATTCTTGAACGATACATTAAACGTTCAATAAATTTCTCGAAAAAATTCTGAGACTAAAGATAACTTGAACGAGTTCGGGACTTCTTCTTTAGATTAAAGAGGTTTTATTTATCTTGGACAATTTGTTAATGCCACTGCGTACTCTCCGGTAGCCATGTAATTGAATCTTCTGGTTTTTGAAGATTTATAACATCTATTTGATTGAGCTACTGTCCTTAGATTAGCAGCTCTATTTCTTTTTTCCTCACCGACTTAATTTGTGTTTAGTTCATTATAAAACTTTTTTATTTATTTACCTTTCAACTTGTTGACATAAGTTTTTCTTTTAGATCTGTTATTAAATATTTTATATAAGCTCATAATAATATTTCAACATGCAAAATAAGTTTCACTTGACGTGGTTTATATATTAAGCACTTTAAACAGTTTTTTTTAAAGTATAATTACACGCTTCGTTGGATTGTTAGATAATATATGTATTGTACGCACTAAACGCCTTGCAGGCGAAAAAAATGGTCAAAAAAAATATTCATTTTTCTTGACTTCTTATGTCAACTATATTTTGGTAACAGTTGATAATGATGTAACTTTTGACGCGAATGTCAAAATGTCATGTAGCGCTTTTATATTCTTTTCATTATTTTAGTGTTTTAAAGTGTTATATTCAATAATTTTGCTGATATTTTATGTAATATAATGCAGATAAAATTCTGAAATGTAGTGAAAATGATATAATAGTGATTTACGTGCATTTTGACATTCTGCCCAAATTTCCTGAGACGCATGACTTGGATATCAGCACTAAGTCATGCTAACGACTGATTGAAAGACTAAGACTAAAGACGTGAATAATAATCAATATACTCGACACTGGCACCAATAGTTCTTATTATTGTAGCTCATTGCCATTAACTAAGAAGAAGAAGATAATGATGTAAACCTCAAATTGAATGCGTAACTAGAAAAATATTTTAATATTTATTTAAGTAACAAGAAACTTTCTGTGTGATAATGGTGTAATAGATATAATTCATCAATGCTATAAGACTTAAGAAATGTAAGCATTTAATATAACTGAAAATTACATAGGATGAAAGAAGAAGACGTAGGTATATGTATATTACAGAAACGATGTGAAACGATCGTGAAATATGGATTAACCAAGGCTCAAGGTCAAAGTGAGGGAGTAGGGGAGTCTGCGAAATCCTAAAGGTTGCTGTGATCAATGCCCAGTTTAGTTTGCCCAGTTTGTTATTAGCTGTTTAATATAAAATATGTGTGGTGATGGAGTAAGACTGCAATTCATCACCCCGTTTCCTACCAGTGATGGTTGTAATAGATGTCTAAGGTATACAATATTCTTACATTCTGCAAGAGAAGGCAAACTGGAAATGAAACATTATACATCAGATCAGCGTGGTGTAGTAGGTCAATGGCCCTACTGTTTGTTTGTTTTAGTTTTAGAAGAGGACTGTGCCTACTAGTGGCATGTATACCGGCTGTTGATGATGATAATAAATATAAATATGATACATAGCTTGCAAAGATTTCAATATAAGAAATATCGTAAATGTTATCTGAAAAATAATATCGAGGAATTTCTTGTGGGTCACTGAAGTTAAAAATTGTTTCCGATGCCCCGTTTCCGTTAGTGAGAATGGGTAGTACGGCAGGTTATGGGGCTGCACGCCACCCGGAGTGGTTTGTATGAGGTTTGACCAAACCACTGTCTGTCAAAATAAAACTGTCGTAGATTTTAATAAACAAGAGCTCGCTATAAATAGAAAGTCGGTCCATGTCGTGGCTGTAAGTTAACATATATTGGACGAATTTATATTAAGATTAGAGGTGATGACGAAGGAATGTAAAATGTCCGCTGGCGACACAGTGACCTGTCGATATCATCGGCAGAAGGACGAGGACCGACGCGATCGCGTGAGATATATCCGCGCACGTCCGCGCTGCCCTCACGATCCTGCGCCGTTATTTTAATTTATCTTTTCTTTCCCTTCTACGCGTTTAAAATGTTTACCGTATGTTTTCTAATGTTGAAAACAATCGCTAAATGTATGTATATGAATTATGAGCCTATGGTTTTCTTTAGACGGAGTGGAATATTTATCTATTGTTATGTACACTGTATCCTTAGCCAACTTTTTAAATAGTTGGTTAAAATTGTATTCGCTAAGAAGAAAAATTTTCTTCAGTCCATATATGCTTTACATTTGGGCATGGATCTCCTCTAAAATAGCACTACTATTACACGCACGTCAAACAAGTCGGGTTCGTATATTGGGTTTTTCTTTTCTTGGGGTGATCGCATTTCAGTATTCAACGACAAAAATATTTAATCGTAAACATTTTTAGACAGTTACAGGTTTTAAGGCTGATTTCCAGTTGAATAATTAAGTCTTCACCGTCATCATTCCGATTATTTGGGCGGACACAATAACAATCTCCATGAATCGTAAATAATACCTATAAATATTGCAAAAGTTTTATGACCGGTCCCATGCGTGATGTCAACCCTCCTTGGGAATGTAATTGTTGATCAAAATGTAATTATAATAAATAAAGCTGGCCCAGGTATAGCAGTTAAGTCTGTTCACTAAATATAGAATTCATCAACCATGGCACAACATTCATTGAAATAAAAATAATCAACAAAACAAGCCTACAGTCGGCAATAATATTGTAATATAAGAATATTTCGATGAGGTGAAAGTATTCGCCTTCTTCAAGTCTGTTAAAAAAATAAAGAACCAAGTTATGGACCACCTTAATCTCACGCAGCATCACTTTCAGGCCAATTACGTCCCTAAAAATGTTGAATATTCTATGTAATAAATTAAATCAACGTGCAAAATGATGGTTTCTGTTTTCCTCAGCTCATAAACTATATTGATAGGTTCTTGCGCCCGAGAATATAATATTTTTTTCGGACAAGTTTTAACGATACTTTAAACGCTTTTGGAACCAATTTTCGCGCCTTCATTTCTTATTTGTGTGGCTCTCCATATTCAATTTAACACTCATCGGTTTTCCTTTTAGTTGGTTTTAAAAATTTTAAATTATGATAACGACGAACACACCATAGGCGGTCCGGTGATAATTTAAAAAAATTACACAAATATTGTGAAGTGATCGGCTCTGTATGATCACATAATTGCTGTTGTAAATATTGGAAGAGGGCTACTATTGGTTCGCACTAAAGTGAGAATGGCGACGGATGGTGTTCGACAATCGTAAGAATTTGGGAGTATAGATAAAATCAATTTTTATAGAATCTCGGTCTTTATCACCGCAAGGATAGCACATCCTGTTATGTAACTTTATATGCAATACTTATTATAATAATAACATTGTATACTACTTGTGGCTGCGAAGAATGTTCTTATAAAAATTAGCAGTAATACTTTTACAGTTTTTTCACTCGTTGTATCAGGCTTCGCTGAGTATTTGTCTCTGAAGTATGTTGTACGATTCAATAACATGTTTTATTTACAAGTTAGTAAGTACCCAACAAGTTTGTAAATATCCTTCTTTAAATAACCATAACTGCCATGTGGTGACTGGTGACGGAATAAGAATTGAAATTACCACTCCCTATTTTGTCCGTGGATGTCGTAAATGACAACTGAGGGATATAATACGTATATAACATCTATGCAAGAGAAGTAAAACGGACAACAAAACCCTATAGCAACCTTTCTGACCAGCATGGCATAGTAAGGTCAATTTCCCTCCTATTGTGGAGGAGGCTCGAGCCCAGCTGTAAGACGTATATAAGACGAGAGAGATGATATACCTAACTGAATCATATTGCTTGTGAATATTATAAAGTTCTATTATAACTACTCCGGAAATCCATACTTACTGAGCTTCATTTTGTAACTTCCGTACATATAAAAGTTAAGACCTATTTTCTGTTCGAGTCTTGAGACGGTCATCGTTGTGCAACGGCATGCTCGAAATTTCATTGAACAAAACCTCTTAGTATTCTCAGTCACGCAAAACCATCGATTGGCACAATAACCGATACAATTTGGTAATGTTTTTATTTCACACCAATTGTATTCAATTATATTTTGACATGAAAATTGAGACACGCAGAATCCTTATGTAATAGGGAAACGGCGTATTTTATAACTAGACTAGGTTCGTTTATTACGCCTCTAATAATACATATGTAATATAAATGTATTAAAAGACATATATGAACAAAAATTATATCTGGCAAATATACTAAGGTCCGTTATCTATACCAATAAATAAAATTGGAGTGTCTGTTTGTAATGTCAAAATAATAGGCTTTTTTCATGCTCACACGGTTATTTGCACGACACCTATGCCTAAAATAGCAATTAAAAATTTTTTCTCTGTCTGTCTGTTTGTTCCGGGTAATCTTCAAAATGGCTGGACCGATTTCAAAAATTCTTTCACCAATGGAAAGCTATAATATCACGGCGTAAACTAGGCTATATTTTATCCCGGTATTCCTATGGGAACGGGAACTACGCGGGTAAAATGACTATAACCTATAGCCGAAGCGAAGGAAGGGCGGGTTGCTAGTCTATCAATAAATTGGTAGGAGCAGCTAGTATCAATTCACAAATATGCTAACTACTAATCTAATAATATTACAGTAGAAACTCGATTAACCGGACCAATTATTGTCGTTAGGCCTTTGGATAATTGAAAATCCGGATAATTGTATGTATGGAAAACCTCCTTTGGTTTTGTGCATATATATATATTTTTTTTTTTTGGGTGGGCTGCGGTCGGCGCGCCTCCACACCACTCCGTCCGGGGCGACAGAGGGGCTTAAGCACGCAACTCCCGCAACCCACCCGAAAACCACGTCGCCTTCGTCGTTGGGCCGACCACCGGAGCAGGGTTACTTGACATCAGTGGTCGGCCCGACGGAATACCCCCTATTGGGGTACCCTCCCATCGACCGGCGTCCCCCCCCCTCGGGGAGGACGTCGGTTTTTCCTCACGCGGTCGGTCTCTCGGCGGGTGACGGGCTAATCCCCGGTCACGTCACCCGCGGCCTCGGCTAGGGCGGCATGAGGCGCCGGTAGTTGCGCCTACGCCGCCCCAGTCGCCGGCGGCGGGTCTCCTCATTGAGGCTGCGCTCCTCACGCAGGCGATCCGCCGCCTCCTTCCGCGAGATCACTGTCTCGCAGAAGGCTGCGACCGCGTCCCAATTCCCGACGCTGTCGACCATCGCCCTAGCGATAGCCGGCAGCGTCAGGTCCGTACCGATGATTGCGACGAGTTCACGACGCGGCTCTGCCCAAGCGGCACAGACCTCGAGCGTGTGCTGCGCCGTGTCCTCGTCGCAATCGCAGTGTTGGCAGGACGGAGTTCTCTCCCTCCTAGCGACCCTGTACAGGTACTTGCCGAAGCATCCATGCCCCGTCAAGACCTATACGAGTCGGAAGGAGAGCACCCCGTGCCGCCTTTCTAACCACTGCATCAGCACCGGCCGGAAGGCCTCCACGGTCCAAACACCGTATCGAGGCCTCTCCAGCCGGTCTGCCCAACGGGCGATGACATCCCGGCGGGCGTCGACGCGCCAGGCGGTGAGCTCCTTCAAGGAAACAACACCGCCCCCCCTGCGCACCCCCTACACCCGCCGATACAAGTCGGCGAGCATTTCCGCCTCCAGATTTGTGCATATATAGGTACATATATAGGTACATATATAGGTACATATATATGTAATATGTACATAATTTTATGCGTTTATTAAAATACGAATATCCCGCGGGGCACGCACATCAAAGCGGGGTAATGATTACTAACCAAAACAATAACGAAACGTGTGGGGCAGCTATCCCGCAGAACATGCCATCTCAGACACGTTCATGCTTTCATAAATTCGATTCGTAGGTAGGTAGATATAGGTCGCGGTTGGTAGTCCGAATAATCGTGAATCCGTATAAGTGAGGTCCGGATAATCGAATTTCTACTGTATTATCCTTTTTTCTGTCAGAATGGCAATTCTATTCGTCAGTTTATTAACGCCTTTTGATAGACATAGTCTCATCATTAACTCCTAATGGAATAATCTTGTTATAAGTTTTCCAAGAGATTGCTTCTTCCCATTATCCTTGTCTTTCAGGTGGTTTTTACGACTCCCCCAGCAAAGTAAGAGGTGGTAACATATTCTTAACTCGTCACTATGGAGAAATGCTGAAAAAGTTTAAAAGTATGTATATATGTATTCGTGAACCAGTTGATAGTTGCATCCCGCACTGATAGGTCGTTTTGCGCTCATCAATAATACTCACAATAATAATTACGTGTACCTGTATAAAGCGTGATCGCAAGCCGTACGGGTTGCGATCCGCGCACAATGGAGAATGAGTCTTACGCAGTAGATGATAGGGTCGACATTGAAGTTTTTCATGAGGACTTATTGCATAGAAGTGATGTGACCAGTGTTGAAGGTGACCTACAAGGTAGTGATATTCACATCGAGCAACAAGATGGGACATCTAGAAAGCGAATGCACGAAGAAAATTCGTCTGAAGAAGGGTGGCAAACAATATCGCGACGTCGTAAAGTGGTCCGTACTTCGAGCAAGGAAGTTAAAGAAATGATACAAGTATGTGTGACATGTAGCACTGGCCTTCCTAAGCAGTTTGCATTAGCCAGGCTGTTTAAGGATCATCAAATTAATGGGATTAGCCGTGTGAAGTTTATACATCAATACAAAATAATTATATCATTCGAAAAGGAGGTTGATGCTGATCGATTTACTCAATGTAAAGCTTTCGGAGAACTTGGGTGGCGGTGCCAGAAGACCTCTGAAGTAGGTGTGACGTATGGAGTAATCAGAGATATTGAGTTGGATGTTGCCGAAGAAGATATCATTAACAATTTAGCGTGCGACGTAGAAATGATATCGGCAAAAAGATTAAATAAAAGAAGTTGTAATGATGAAGCTGATGGTAAGTGGGTGAAATGTGAAGCTATACGCCTAGCTTTTAGAGGTGCATCACTGCCTGCGTACGTATATTTACATAGCCTGAGGGTGCGCGTTGATCCTTACATCTTCCCCGTTACCCAGTGTTCCCGGTGCTGGAAGTTTGGACATACTCGTTTATTGTGTCCATCGAAAAAGATAGTATGTCCAAAGTGTACTAAAAATCACGAGAACTGCGAAACAACGACATTCCGGTGCGTTAATTGTAGGGGAAATCATATGGCCCTTCAAAGAGTGTGTCCAATTTTTAAAAAGGAAAGAAGGATTAGAGAATTAATGTCCGAGTTCAATTGTACATACAGAATTGCTCTTACTATGTATGTACCGCCTTCTCCAACACATGAGAGATACCTATCTCCCAGACCCTCTCTTCACGACGTACCGTTAACAGACCACGAGCCGGTACCTCAATGTCAGGGCCAAAGTGAATGTAACCGCGGAGGGAGGTTAATGTCAGAGCTATTTACAAACGTAGACGAAAACGCAATGAAAGTTGCTACGTCTCGTAAAAAGAGAAGGTTACGAAAATCAGTGCCTATTCCACCGCGAGCGCCCACGCCTGGTCTTTCTGAGATCCCACGGCCTACGGTGACTCACTCCGCATCTCAACGAGTAACGGTCAGCCAATCCACATCTCCACAACCGATGGAAACCAATAATAACAGAGACTCAGACTGTTCAGAGGAGTATGCTCATGTAGATAAAGATACGCCCAGGCGGAGTGAGAGTTTTATAGACCTGTTAAGAAATTTATTCAAAATAGTGGCAAGCAGGGGTTTATGGAAGAATAAGATTAAGCAGATTGTTAGTATTTGTATAGAATGGATATTATCACAAGTAGTCAATATTATACCGGATAGCTCCTTTTTAATTAACATGTTTACCAATTATGGTTCACAACTTTGAGAACATTAATATTAATATTATGCAGTGGAACTGTCAAAGCTTGCGACCCAAGTCCGCATCCTTTGAAGCGTTACTTATTCAGGAGAAAGTACACATCGCAGTGTTAAGTGAGACATGGCTTGAACCTGACAGTTATTTTAATATAAATAGTTATAATACACATAGACTAGATAGATTAGATTCGTATGGTGGCGTGGCTATTTTAACACATCGATCAATTAATAGTATTGTTTCTTTGACTAACTGCCCTAATGTAGGTATCGAGCTTATACACATAAAGATATTTAATTGTCCGCATATTGAGAATGTTATCTCTGTCTATTGTCCGTCGACAATACGCACTACTCAAAATGATTGGGATTACGTATTTTCTTTGGCAAATAATAAATCGTTAATCTTGGGTGATTTTAACGCGCATTACACCGGATGGTCCAATAAAATAGATCAAAGAGGATCTCAAATATTCGACTCAATGCTGGAATATAATTTTATCTATTTAAATAATGGTAACCCTACAAGAATACGCCTAGTAAATGGTATATTGCAACAGTCTTCGCCAGACATTTCATTTGTTTCTACGGATTTGGCAACTTTATTTTCTTGGATTGTGTGCAGTGAATCTCTCGGCAGTGATCATTTAATAATTAAGCTATCAACAATGGCACAGGTTGCCTATAATATTAACAAAAAAAGAAACTTTAAAAATAGTGACTGGCAATCTTACACGACATTTATAGAAAATTCATTAAACTGCTATACTATACCGACGGAACCACAAAAACTTTATGATCTACTTGAGCACACTTTACAAACGTCTGCAAACATCTTTATACCATTTAAAAAAATTCCATATCATATTTCCAGCAAATTCAACCCAAAGCCATATTGGAATGCAGAGCTTTCGAGAGTGGTAGCTGAGCGTCGTCTAGCGTTAGCTAATTTACGACGATGTCCATCCCCCGCTAACTTACAAAAATTAAAAATTAAAATAAGTAATGCGCAGAGAATGATAAGAACAAGTAAATGTAGATCGTGGCAAAGTTTTTGTACGTCTATTGATGAAACAACGTCTTCGACAGATATGTGGCGTAAAATGAGATGGGTGAAAGGTCATCGTTCAAATTTATGTAATCGCTATGTAGATAGAGATAAAGCCGAGCGTTTACTTACTGATCTTACACCGGATTACACCTGTCCCCCTCATCCACAATTCTATTCAATAAATGCCCAATTAGAATCAGAAATTACGTTGCATGAGTTAGAAAACTGTATTAAAAAGTCGGACACGGCACCAGGCTGTGATGATATATCATTCTCCATGATTAAGTACCTTCCAATAGTGGGCAAATCTATACTAGTTAATTTATATAACTTATCTTTGACGTCAGGTTTTGTACCTTGGCAATGGCGCCGTGTTAGGATAATCCCTATACCTAAACCCAGTACTGATTCCAATTCATATTCTGCATTTCGACCCATTTCATTAATATCTTGTCTGTGTAAAATTTTCCACGCCATTTTAAACAGAAGATTGGAGTGGTACTTTGAGAAACGACAGTTGTTTTCTAACAAAATGGTAGGTTTTAGAAAAGGGAGATCTTGTTACGATAATCTTACGCGCTTAGTGTCACATATTCAAATAGGTTTCTCTAAAGATTTTGCTACAGCTGCATGTTTTATTGACATAAATAGCGCATACAATAATGTCGATATCATCTCTTTATTATCAATTTTAGACCGACTAGAGGTTGGTGCTAAAATTTGCACTTATCTTTGGTCTTATTTAAAAGATAGGCAATTGAATATCACTGTATATGGTCACGCTTTGGTAAGAAGTACTGGTCGCGGGCTAGCTCAAGGAGATCCGTTATCCCCACTTCTTTTTAATGTAGCCACGATAGATATTTGCAAAAAAATAGAAAACGTAGAAATTTCTCAGTATGCTGATGATTTTGTTTTGTATATCTCTAATAAATCAGCTGAACACGCCACCATAGAACTGGAATTAGCTTGTAGGGAATTTAATACTATGCTAAGCAATTTAGGTTTGGCAATCTCATTCACAAAGAGCAAATATTGTGTTTTTAAAAAAGGTATAAGTAGAAATTATATAGATTTTAATTTAAACAACCAAGTTTTACCAAGGGTAAGACATGTAAGATACTTAGGGTTGTGGTTGGATAGCTCTCTAAGATGGGGTAAGCACATTAAGGAGATTACTCAAAAAGTTGCAAAATTTATCAATCTCATTAAAGTTTTATCAGGGCCAGGGTGGGGTGTCCACCAGAAGCACTTAAGACGCTTGTATATATCTATAATTCGGAGTAGGATAGATTACGCTTCCTTTCTGTATGGTAATAGCTGCAGTACCAACTTACTTAAGTTAGATCGCATACAGAATCAGGCCTTGCGGGTTATTGGTGGTTACATTCGAAGCACTCCGATCCATGTGATGGAGAATGATCTAAGTTTACCTCCATTACAGTTCCGACGAAAATTTCTAGCAGGCAAATTTTGGCTAAGATCAAGATCATTCTCTGATAATATCACTATTAATGTCTTACGTGAATTGAATTTGCTAAATACCTCACGATACTGGATTAACAAAAAACTGCCTTTGTTAATAATTATTCAGAATGTCTTAAAATTTATATCTATACAAAGAAGTAAGCAGCTAGGAATGTATTCATTAGCCACTTGGGTCAGTAATATTAACTTAAGTGGAGTTATTTTTGAATCGATTCCACTTATTAATTGTGCCAAACGTAGGTTCAGTCACTCAGAACTATTTTTGATTACCTCTAACTACATTAGAAAGGAGTATTGCTATTATTATAAGATCTTTACAGATGGGTCTAAAGATAAAATTGGAGGAGGTGCAGCCTTTCTAGATCCCACCCTTGGATGCAGTATTGGCGTTAAAATTGATTCCAATATTTCAGTTATGCACATTGAATTGATTGCCATAGCGGAAGCCTTATCGTACATTAATTCCATTAATTTTAGTAAATTTGTCATTTTAACTGACTCCAAAAGCTCATTGCAACATTTGGCTCGTTGCACCTCTCTTGGGAGAGGTATACCGATTGCCTATAAAATATTGGAATCAATTTTAAAACTGAATTCTTGTAATAAAAGGGTGGTTCTACAATGGATTCCATCGCATATACATTTAAAAGAAAATGACGAGGTAGATCTGCTAGCCAAACAAGCCTTACAAGGGGGTATACCCCTGAATGTGTTACCACTGTTCACAGATCTCGTTAAATTAGTTAAGCTGCAATGTAAGGAAGCTTGGCAGGAGTATTTTGATGAGAGATCACGGGCGAAGGGAATCTGGTACCGAACTATCCAACCACAAATACCATCACACCCTTGGATAGACAATGTAAAGGCCAATAGAGAATATCTAAAGACAGTCCTTAGATTACGCTCGGGACACATTCCATCAAACAAGTTCGCATTTTTGATGAAAAAAACCCCGTCTCCAAACTGTAATGACTGCGGAACTACTGAGGATGTTCAGCATGTTCTGATGGAATGTGTTCGAAACGAAAGTTATAGGCAGTCATGCACCGCAATGGTTAGATCCACAGATATTGGCCTTCTTAACTATATATTAGCAGATCCTACATCTGAAAAGATGAAAATATTAGTTAGATTAGCAGAGTTAAGTTTAAAATAGTGATAAGAAGATTTATTGTATCTGGTTCATTCATTTTGTTAATTCTATAGGACGATGTGGTCGCTGTGCGACAAAGTCCATAAAATAAATTAAAAAAAAAAAAAAAAAAAAAATGTATTCGTGAACCATTGGTAGAATTCCATCACCCATTTAGGGGACTTTATTCGTTCATAATTCTTATACCTAATTGGTTATGTTAACTCGGCGTTAAAATTTCACGGTTTTATTTCATCTAGATGGTTTCCATCCTTGTATGGGAAATATATGGTGTGAATATATCGACAGCTCTCATAAATTGTGATTCGTCATTCAATCAAGTAGATAGTGACTTTATGGCTGGATGACTATAAAGATCTAAAGAGTTTAGAAATGCAGTTGATATTATAAGTCTCTCAGGTGAATGGAGGTGGTTATTTTCCTAGTCATCCAGCAGCTAGTTTTACAACCCCACCAGAAAGTAAGAGATATACGTTGGATTCTCTAATCCAGCACTAATAGGCCAGCGTTAATCTAGAGTTTATGTAAGTTTTTATTCTAATTAATGATTTATTTGTTTCTAGTAATATCTTCACGGTAGGCAACGGCTCTTGGTATTGCAAAGGTCCATGTGCGGCAGTGTCACTTACCATCGGATGTGCTGCTTGTTCGTTTGCCACCATCGGTAATAATAAAATAAAAAAAAATAAAAAAGAAACATCCTGAGAAGTAATCCTTCTTGAAATTAGGCGATAGGGTAGATGACAGTTACCACCAATAAATTGCTGCTAGCTGAAGATAGGAACATTTTATTGGTGGGAACTGTACCTACTCTAAAAATATGGGAGCCTTACAACCTTTCCCAAATTTTTACAGTATTATATATATTTTATATTTTACAGTATATGTACATATGTACATACGACGTAAAATGACCTTTTAAATGATGATATTTAATTATGTGTACATTTGTAGATTAAAATTTATAGTATTTTTTTGCGTCATGAGGCATAGCTCACATCTTAATCACAGCGTAATCTTTTGACCATCGCCCCAGTCCAGATATATGCAAATAGCAATAATGACCATTATATATCTGGTTATTCAGAATACAGTTGAAAGCAATATTTGTAAATTTATGTCGAATTGGTGTATTTAATTTTTGAAATAAAACTATTTGTACCCATTTTATCACGTTTTTATTTCTTTCTACTTTTCAGACGTTTCGTGCACCTTAAGAATTCACGATCACGGGAGGCCTCTGAGAGTCCGAGAGATGTAATCCCTAAAAAATAGTTTTATCTCAAATACTATTCGCGTAAACATCAGAAAACAAAGTATTTAATTTTTAAAAATGGCTTCAAGTAAAATTTGCTTGCAGTATTTCAGAACATATTAAATTATACAAGTAGAAAAAACACTACGCCGTCTCGTAGAAATCTAATTAAAATTATAATTAAAAAGTTAGTGCTTATAAAACTTCAGTGCGTCATTTTAGTTAATACATCAAAAAAGAGTTGGAGCCGTTTAATTAACGTGCTCTTAGAGAACGGTGATAGAAAGCTAGTAACGGTAATTTTACTACTAATTTATTGTTTAGTTATTGCAAAGTCGCTCGTTTAGCGATAAAATGGAGCACAGTAGCACTTCTGCAAATGTCATTGTGTAATTAAAGCTATGTTTGTAATAAACTAGCAATAGTAAAGTAATATTCTTTGCGCATAAGCAGACTTTGATCTTTGAAGTATCGTGTTCTACACCTTTTTTGGGGTAGGTTATGGTCTGATAACACCTTACCCAATATTGCCGCGACGGAAGAGTGGCATGTAGCCTCATAACCTATAGTATTTTCTCTCCAATGCCATTGGGTTGGTCTCTAGCAGCAATGCCTAGACTTTCGTGGCCAGCTTGACGGTACCACGTTCCACCCTGCTAATTAAAAAGAAATAATTTAAATTTATTTATCTATTTACGCAGCACATCTATTAATTATTTGGATTATTAAAATATTTCAAGTATAATTTGTGGCGACGGAATAACAATACAATTCACAATCCCCTTTATTGCCCGTGGGTGTCGTAAAAGACGACTATGGGATATAATATGCAATTTACATCTATGCAAGAGAAGTAAAACTCAAAATAAAACCCTATACGAACAGCAACTAGCGTGATGTTGTAGTTCAAATACCCTCATATTATGGAGGAGATTAGAGCCCAATAGTGGGACATAAATGAGCTGATATAAAAACAATTGTTTTATATAGAAGCATAAATTGTTACCAGCATGATCTTCAAATCTTGACACATTTTATTATCCAAGTGCTTTCCGTTTCAGAACCCTTTAATTCGACAATTCCTCATTTGCTTCTTGTATTTAAAAAAATATTGTTATTGTTAAATGACCAAGCTAAAATTCCTTTGCCCCAGATAAGTTTGTCATTTTCCAGTCTGATAGCACTTGCATTAGCACTTTCTCTACAATATTAAATCACGTTACAATGTAGTTTTGCGCCCAGATCACTAACAAGGAACTAGCCTTGAAATATAGTTGATATTTATCACTTAAGATGAATACAAAAACAAGATTCAAACCTCGCACCTATCCTCATGGTGGAATATAAAGTAAAATAGTTTTCAACATCAAATATCCTGTAGCCATTAATGCCGTAAACTTTCTGAAGCGTTCCCATACTGTAGAGAGTTTGCGGCAATAATATGTTATGTCTTAAAATCCATCAAATTACTTTCAATTCATAAATAAATATGGCAAAAAATATTACTTTAACGATATACTTATACCTAGATAAGTAGACCATGCCTTGATCATTTGATTGCCCTTAACTTTGTATTTCTAGTGATCGATTAAGAATACACTTTCTCATCACTCTTGCTTGTCCATGGGAGTTTTAAAAACTATCCATTTTTCACTCACTATTCGCTCTTGTGAATAATACGTTATAAGTTTCAGGTACGAAGAAAGATAAAATGAAATGTGTAAATTTAATTAAATAAGTAATACATTGAATACAAATAATTAAATTGAATAAGTGATTCAATGCAGTTAACTTTTTAGCACTCTATTTTATTTATATTATGCGTAATGTCATTTCATAATACATATTTATTATAATAATCATCATCATCTCAGCCCATATACGCTCCACTGTTGGGTTCGGGCCTCCTTCATTGTAGAAGGGAATTTGAACTATTATACCACGCTGGTCAGACTAGTTCACATAGAGTTTCATTTCAAATTTGCCTTCTCTTGCATCGATGTTACCTGTGTTATATCCCTTAGTCGTCTTTTATGACACTCACTGGTAAAATAGGGTGGTGATTGTATTCTTACTCCGTCACCACACAGAATGATGAATTAAAATAATACTATAATGTTTAAGTCCTATCAAGTTTTAAATCCCTTTTCCAGGCTACAATTTGTAGGCCTTAAATATAGTTAATTCTATAGGCATTTTAACAGCGCAATCCTCGCTGAGCAGCAAGTGTGGACATTTAACAATAAACAGGTGTATAAATGCAGCTTAAAATGTAGTCGTTATTGGATCAAGTCACGACACCGTTAAGTAATTACAGCGGCAGCAGGTAGGTACACTTTTACTCAAGGGTTGAAATATGTGGCAATAATGAAAACAAATGCCCTTGCATCAACGAAATAATTCGAAACCAAAAGGTCAAAATAACTGGGTCGATATGCTACGGCAGTCGAATCACGTACATGATCATTGTAAAATAGTAATACAAATAATGGAAGACTGATTGCACCTGCCCAAAATGGCTTCAATCATAGGCTCGGACGTGCTGTTGAGAGATTGGAGTGTCAAGGATACGTGAAATTAGGTGGTTACGGTAAAATATATATGCTTGTACAGCTGTCTAAATTGTATTGTCTTGATAAGGTAGTCAAATATATCTTTATGTTTGCAGAATGCAATTTCAAATGCTGTTTCGTAATTTCATAAGACGATTGAGCAAACAGTGCCTCATTTTTTTTAGCAAACAAAATTCGTGTCTTATCTTTTTCCTAACCATGTTTCAATTAATTTGGATCGGTACAAGATGTTTTTTAATTCCGTAAACTTCTGTTAGAACTCGTCTATTCTTTTCCCTCATGCTCATAATTTCTATACCATAATTTTTTTTGACGTTTTTAGGGTCATATTTTTGCAAAGAAGCAATATATACGTTACATTTTCAATATACAAGACCATTGTTCAATAGTGGACGTGGATAGGCTGAAGGATGGATGAATAAATTTGGTGCCCCATTGCGGCACGGCGAATGTTAATCTTTTATATTCTACATTTCTTAATGTGACGGTGTGTATGTGTGGTGTTTTCCTCGCTAATGTCTTAAAATATAAGTTTCTAATCAAGATTCAAGGCTACGTCGACAATCTATACATTATGTAGGCTAATTTTCTCTATTTTTTCAGAACTATACGAACGACGCGGCCAATCCTTTGCCAATTTAGATAGGCATTCTTGACTCCAACGTCTGCCATACCTGTCATTTTTCGCTTTCATTTAACTCGAAAATTACACCAGGAAAACGGGGCTGTTTCTCCTTTGCACATAGCACCTGAGATTATAAAAAAAGTTGATTAATTTTGAGTGTGCCCCTTGTGCCCTTTGTTAACAACTGATTGTAAATCAATCGAAGATCGACGATTGATAGTTGTAGACATAACAACTATTTTTATTTATACGTTTGTATATTTCTACGGTTACTAATATGTCTGGATTTTAAGACATAATTGTTATTTTCATTTAACGGAGGGCAGCCTATTGCGGCTGACCAGGTAAATCCTGGGCTTCCTTCTACTACTTCTACTTTCGAGGCTATTCTTGAAAATAGATAAACAGTTGTCGACAACTGCAATAACTTCTTTTATTTACCCGCTTCTGAATTTGAAACTAGGATTTTATTATTGTAATAATGTTACTAGTATTTCTCTCGAGGCTTTAATTGAACGAGGCAGGCAATGAGTAATGGTATACATTTATATTAGATGACCTAAAAGATGGTGTTCTCTATGAATTAAAATAAAATATAATGCTTTGACATCATTTGAACCTCCATTAATAACCTAAATAATTATTAAATGCACGCCCAAAAACATTTTATCAAAAACAGCCCAGCTGTTTAGGAGGAGTTATGTCACTTACAAACATATAAATAAATATATACTACTTTGTGTGGGCTGTAGTAGTAGCTGCGAATACTATCATTCCTTACATTGCTCATGGATGTCGTAAAAGACCACTAAGAGCTATATAAAGATCTACGTCAACTCCATCCGATGCCGTCTAGCTTACTAACTGCCACGGAGGTTTGATGACAGGCAGACGGCTGATCGTAAAACTGTTGCCTATAACTATTGCAATATGTTCTATGAAAGAAGAGTACATATGGACACAACCCTAAGTAATTGGGATAAGAGATGGTGATGATATGAACGTACATTTGTTTAATCCATCCAAAAACTTACAACAATAGTGTATCGCACGTAAGACGTTATTCCTCTTTGGTGTAACAAGATAAAATAAAATCTTTCTAAAATTTTATCCTTCGCGTTATCCTACGTTTGTAGAAAATAAGATACTATTAATAGAAAAAAGGTATATAATACACTTTCAATGTTCTATTATAACGCATTATCTAGTTGACATATATGACGATGTGCGCGCGCATCTTAAAAATTTACTTCGTTCTTTTTTCCCAAATGCGCCAAAATGTGTAATAATAACTTCAAAAAATCTTTAAATAATGTATTTTGACTAGTTAAAGTTTTATAACTATTACTGCTGCTACAAAGTGAAACCTGGTTGGGTAACTAGCTTATTTTCCAATTTTTATTCTTATGTTTTTTAATATAAAAGTGGGTGAACATAAAACGTGAATAGTACAGATAAAAGGACATTGATAAAAACAGCTGTAAAAATAGTTTTTGCTATGTCCAAAATTGGCTAGTGTCGTGATTTTGTCGCGAGTTAATCCATTATTAAATCACAGTGAGACAGTTATCCCTGGTTTGACATTGTAAGTGGAACTATTCAAGGATGGTTTGATTGACAAAAAAGAATACAACTAATTTAAAATTAAATTTTGTCTCTGCAACTGACCGGTTGTAATGCAATCGCGCAAATATTATATTAGGCACGCGTACGTACATATTCCGGTTGTTTTAATTTGATATAGATCTACCAAAAATGAAATTTTATTATTACTCAGTAGAGGACTGTATTTATACTATTTGAAATACTAAATAACAGTACGCAGGTGGCTCAGTGGTTTAGATATCTACTTATCGTGTCAAGAGTCGCGGATTCGATTACCACGTAGGATAATATTTTGCGCGAGCTACAAATTGTTTTCCATAATTATATTTTTGTAAACTCTTCCGCAATATAGAGATTATTTCCTTAGTACAGGATGTAGTAAAAACAAAAATTGCATCACTGTACTCAATTTCCATGTGTTGTCGGAGTAAGAATCTAATACATTACCATTTCCCTTCCCGTATGTGAACGTGATAGAAGATCCAGAGACGCAATGTAAATGAGAGATAAAGAGAGAATAACAATATTCTGAGAAGACGAAAATTGTAATTCCTTTGCTAACCTGTTTGACCAATGCCGTATAGTCAATAGATCAATTTCTTACCATTCTGACGGAGGCTGGAGTCCAGATTTGGGATATATATGAGCTAAGATGATGATGATGACGAGTGCAATTCAGTAAGAAAATATTCTAACCTTATGATCTCATAAATTACTTGTTTAGGTGATATTAGACGAAATACTTATTATCTTTATATATATGGTTTATGAAATCTATCTCCATACGTAATAACCAGTTTTATATCAATGATCAGTGGCGGCTGGTGGGTCATCAAAGTGGTGGTTCACTAGGTATTAAGATCAGAAATTGCAATGGAACAACAATTTACGTAAAAAAAATTTTAAATTATTTTTGAACGCATTACATTTTGTAGGTGTACTTGCGAAGAAAAATAGGTATTTTGTTTATTTTTCACACTTCAGAAAATATTTATAAAAGAGGGCCTTGGCGGTCCCGCCAATTTATATCAACTTTATTGTAAAAAGTTTTGTTATTGTCTTTAATATAGTCTATATTTATGCTCATTTTCACCCACTGTATACGCAGTATAAAATAGAACTAAGACCAAAATAAAAAAAAAACAATGTAAACAAACCATATTTAACTCGTCACAGATACATCGAAACTATACCTACCTACTTACTGTACTTAACGAGACATCATCAGTGAATTTCGTCGTAAGTCGAGTTCTCTCGGCAATGTTCGGTTCGCCCGTGCGCCGTACGGGAACAGACTCATTTTTCAGCATATTTCTATGAACTATCTTCTGTCTCACGCGCCAGGCGTTTTAACTCATTTCTAATACAAGTTGTATGGGCAGTCCCCGTGCGCTCGCCTCAGCGCACGAGATTTTTTTTACAAGGAATATAAGTTTTAATAGTTTAGTAAAGCGCTTATATTGTTTCGTCATAATTTGAAATTTTATTTGTTATATGTTTTTTTATGTTCAAAGAATAAATATTAAAGGTAATTTAAAAATAAATATGAAGTTAAATTTTGTAGTTTTTAAATATTTTGATGTGGTGGTTCAGCGCACAAGCGCACTTAAGGTACAGCCGCCACTGTCCATGATTATCAAATGTTGTTGTATTTGTAACTCTTGTTCTGTGATAGTAAATTATGAGACATTCACACAATTTACTAGCATAGAACAAGAATTTCTAATCTCAGTATGATACGTAATTCTTTTATTAAACTTCTTAATATAAGTGTAAATCTCTCCCACATTATAGTAAAATTAAAATTAAGTAATTAAAACTAATATACTTTATCTTATCTTATATTTACTCTACAGTACATCCTAAGCCGTTTATGTCAATAACTTGGGGTCGACCCAATACATATTCTTCTTTCGTAGAACATATTACAGAAGTTTTGACAATAGTTTTATGACCAGCCGCCTGCTTGACATCAACCCTGCGACTTGAGGACATCAGATATAGTTGGTCCAGATCGTCAAAAAACTCTTGGGCGTCTTATACAATTCCCACAACAAGTAAGAAAAATAAAAATTATATGTACAACTATTGCGGACATTAATCAATATCAGTAATCAATGTCAAACCCATGACGCATAAACAAAATTGCTAGTAAAAGTATCAATTGGCTCTTTATTATATCCAATATATTTATTATTAATCAACAACTGATTGTCAGTCAATCTCTATTGTTGAGCAAATAAAGCTTTATTATTGATTATAATTACGTCACAGTGTAAGGCTGCCTTGAAACCACCTTGAAAAGTAAAATGTCACAACAAAATTGCAAGTTGTTATGAGTACGCCAATTGTTATTTGGAACGTTTGATGTATTTATAATTAAAATTGTTTCAAAAGATCGTAATTAATTATTCAAATGATGAAAGTCGTTTTGAAATGATCGTCCTTATTATTTTACAGTCTTTATATATTCCTCCTGTTGAAGTCTACTTAATAATAGAAGAGAAATTGGACTATCATGCCATGCTGACTGAATAGGATGCCCTTTTCTTGACGGGCTATGCATGGCAGGCTATGGACGTCTGCACGTTCCAGACATATGTTCCGTCCACTCGTAGCGAGATCGTACTATATAACACCAGTATTTTCTCACTATCGCCTTTGGGATGACTACTGGTACCGATGTTTTAACTTTCATGCTCAGCTCCTGTAAGTTGCGTACGGTTTAATTTCTTAAGTTACTACCGATGTTAAGGAATCAGTATCGGTAAGGTGAAATGACGATGGGGAGGTAATACTGCAGGTTATGGGGCCGCACACCACCTTTTCCTTATCCTGAACGGTGGAGTGTGTCCAGACTTAGTGAAGTTACTGTTATTTTTATGTCTTTTAGTTGTTTTTACGATGTCCGGGTGAAAGAAAGGAATGGATACATACACATTGCATATTAAATTCATCATCACAACGACAGGCGGTTATCATGGCATAAAATAAATATAGCTATTTATACATTTCCTCGTATTATGAAAGAATTATACTCAATTTTAGTGCTCTTTTCCTTTGTTTAACAACTTGTGACAATTACTACTGGTAAATTTATATAGCTGCATATAAATTACAATATTTATTATAGATATAACATACTTTTACTCCTGTTGTTTTACATAAGACATGATACAAATATGAGATCAAATCTTACGTAATGAAATCAAGATAGGGATCGATTCGGCTCGACAAAACATACCTACAGTTTTAAATTGCATTGCGATGACTGCGCGTATTTCGATTAAATTCTTTTGGCAGTAAAGACCTCAATTTATAGAGGGTTAATTAAAATTTTACTAGCGATGTCTATGGTTTCATTAAATTTAAAATATTAGATTGTGTTTGTTAAGTTTGCTTTTCAAATGTTAAGACTTGTGTAATAACAAAATGTGACACTCCCCAAAGTCTGTACGTGCCTTAAATCTGTAATTTCACCCATGTATATTCCATACAGGATTTTAAGAAATTTGAATACTATGTTGGATAATGTTTATGAAGTTCTACGTAAAGTTTTGCCGCGTGATGACGGAGTAAGAATATATTTCACCACCCCTTCTCTTACTCGTGGGGGGTCCTAATCAAATCAAATCAAATCATTTATTCTGCATAGGCCCCTTGAGGGCACTTACATATTGTCAAATTTATACATCGTTTGAATATAATACAATGTCTACCACCGGATCGGATCGCGGCCACAAGCTGAGAAGATACAGCAAGAAACTCAGCGGGCTGTCATTTTTTTACCTTCTTTTGAATACAATTACGTATACAACATATAGTCTTAGCTCTAGTGTGATGCCGTTCGAGATACGATATAACTTTTTTTTTTTAAATTTAGTTCAAATAAAAAATTAAAAAAGAAAGGAAAACGTGGTTGGACACAAGCAGCACCCGATCACGAGTTAACTACTGGAGCAGCCATCACTCCCCTCAACCACATTGGAGGGAAGGGAGTGACCCGCTCCACATAGCTACCGCAAGCCGAACCTTGTTCTAAAAAGACCAAAAGACGACTAAGGAATTAAATATGCTTATAACATATATATAAGGGAAGGAAAACTTGAAATCAAACACTATACCAGCACGTTTGACCAGCGTGATATAGTAAGTAAATTTTGCTTCTATTATGGAGAAGGCTCAAGCCCAGCAGTAGGCCGTGTATGACCTGAAATGATGATGATGTAATGTCATGTTTACTCCAGTTAAAGAATTAAGATACATTACGTAGAAATAGACAAAAAGGTGCTGTGTCGTGGACTCTACCAATACTACTAACACAATTGCTTGCGAAAATGCCCATGCGGGACGAATGTTGCCGTAATCTAAGCCTTATTTATTATTTATTTATAAAAACCCTTAGGAACCCATTTCTATATGCATTACATACATATCCTTACTAATATTATATATGCAAAAGTAAGTTTGTTTATTTGTTTGTTACGCTTACACGCTTAATCCACCGAACCGATTTCAAAAATTCTTTGACCACTATAAAGTCAGGGAGTAACATAGGCTATATTTTATCACGGTATTCCCACGAGAACGGGTACTACGCGGGTGAGGCGACTGAAACCGAAGCGAAGCGAGGGCGGGTTGCTAGTACGATATATATTCCTCAAGAAAACAATTTTTAATATATCGACCGATCGAGTTATCAAAGTAGAAACATTATCGTAGCAGGGAGCATATTCAGTGTTGATGTATATTATTTTACGAGAACGTTGAAAACCGCCGCTTCCCGTATTACAGCACAGCGGGCGTCTGTATATCTGATGATAAAGAAGCTTGATAAGATGATAATGGTTTTATAAGTAGGAGCGGCTTTTTGATTCTTTCCATTAATTAAGCATGACCTTACATTACGACAATGATTGTTAAGAGTTAGTGTTTCTAAGGCTCGTAGCGTATGCGTTAACACTCTCACCAACATGCAAGAACAAGTTCCTTCCTTCCTTCTTTACAAGTTCCTTCCTTCTAGATTTCCAGGTGACCTGTATAATAGGTAGTAATTAATAATTTTAGTAACTTTTAAGCAAGTGCTATGTGTTAAATAACTGTCTTATATTTTAATTTATTGTCTTTTAATATTTTAGAGAATCGGTATTTTTTTTCCTAGAGGTAAGTGGCTACTGAATTATTCGTAAACATTATAATATTTTTGTATGAACTTTTATTTGCGTCACGAAATTTGCTTTAATGTTTTCATGTGTGCTGTGGCAATTATCCCTAATTATCATGCGATTAGCTCTTCTTTCCACTTGTCATGTATTAGTGTACATATGCCGAAAAACAGATCTGTATTAGCATTATAATATAGTTATATTTATATTATGTTTTAATAATAAGCTAATGACTTTACAGTTTCCGTGTGGTGACGGACTGAGAATACAATTCACCACCCCCTCTGTTACCTGCAAGTTTTGTAAAAGATGACAAAGGGATATCATATGCAGATATTATCTATACCATCAAAAACATAACTTGTAAAAAAACCAAGTCTTGCAACTCAGTTATTCTACTACAATTATTTGTTAGATCCATGTAAAACCAAGTCGGTTAATATATTTAGTCCCTACTTAAGGGACATTCTGTCTTAAGTTATTACGTAATTACGTAGCTAATTAGCTAACCTAAGAACTTCTTATGGTAGTCATGTCAATATTAAAGATATTTTATGTTTTAAATAACCAGATTGATTTGGCTAAAGAAGGAATTTATTATAAAGAGGCTTCCTTATCCTTCTCCAGAAAATCAACCAGTTTCTGGCCACTCTGAATTCTCTGTCCACATCTATGTTGCCCCAGCCTCAACTCATCACAACTCTGTTTGCCCAGGTTCGCGTTAAAGTCTTCTATAACCACTGTGAAATGGATTTTAGACGCGTGTATGGCTTTCGAGATGTTCTCGTAAAAGTTCTCCACCTTGTCGTCGGATTATGACGAGGTCGGTGCGTAAACCTATATGACCTTCAAAGAAGACTTCTTGGTAATTCTAGTACGCTACACTTGGCGGCACACGCTCGATCCTTTCTAAGTTGTATAAGAGATACTTGCGATCAATAAACCCTATACCCCTTTGGGACGGGTGATCGCCCTAATGTAGAAGAGAAAGCTTCTGATAATTCTATAATGTCCCGTCGGATCTTGCTCAATACCTATTCCACTACCTCTTCCATCTCGATGATCTTCTCATTGTAATCTCTACCTTTGGCAGGTGGGTTGGCTATTGCGGTGAGATGTCATACATTTCCCTGAAAAGAGCTGCTGCCCGTTCTGCTGGTGAATCTTTAGCCGGTTCTTACGATTCCCACAGACAAACAAGGGGTGGCGACAATTATATTCTAATATATTATATTTACATATACAGGTACATCGATTCATTTACTATTTATGTAGTTTATCTAAAAATCAGGATGAAAATTACAATGTTTTATAATTTTCCTTCATTTACTACTAAACACTAATTGTATTCTAAATTTGAAGCTTTTATGTCTGCTAGAAGTGCCCTAATAATATTGATGATCAGTGAGTGACAAAATTACAAAATTTTGACTAGTTATAATTCTTAAACTATTGGTT
Organism: Lymantria dispar; assembly: GCA_032191425.1. Taxonomy (NCBI): domain Eukaryota; kingdom Metazoa; phylum Arthropoda; class Insecta; order Lepidoptera; family Erebidae; genus Lymantria; species Lymantria dispar. Next base: position 17,570,669 of record CM063458.1, read on the forward strand.
TAATTGAATAAAATTTGAAATACCTATACCTTGTGTTGGCCACCACTACGCATTGTAAGCCTGCTGGGTTACAAAAAATCAGGCTCCTAATTTTATTCACAACGAAGTTGTAGGGAAATGGCCTGAATTGCTTCTAGAAAAGGATAGAAAGGAGGAAGGAAAGGCAGTTTTCGTTTTTCTCGACTTGGCGTGAGCACTGCCGTGCCCATATATAAGAGAAGATAAACTCGATATACAAACACGTCTGACCAGCGTGGTATAGTAAATAAATTTCCCAACCATTGTGGAGGAGGCAGGAGCCCAACAGTGGGACTTATGTGGGCTGATATGATGATGATGAATGATTACAGTTCATTTTATTGGGTTACATAGAAAAGCATAATATTAGTTAGACACAAGGCATTATCAGTACGTCTGCCCATGTACATAGATTGAGGATTAAAGATACAATATCCTTATCTTCACGTAGGAGTCGTGAAAATCGGCTGACAGAGACAAAGGTTCGAAAAAAATCCTTTGAAGAATAGGCAGTATTACATGCCTGGGTAAGTTATAACGCTAAGTCCGATTGCCAAAAATCCTGTCAAGCGACTATGGTATTACCATTATAATTCTTGGGGAGGCTATTATGTGCCACATCAGACATCGATAAGCTGATAAATAGATATTATAATACATGTAATAACGGACTGGAGTCAATATTTATAAAAGTAATATGATAGACTGATGATGTAGAAAAATAAGACTGCTTGCACAGATTGTTAGGATACAGTGCCAATTATTTAGGTTCAATTCCCACACAGGACAATACTATGAGGCATTCACAAATTGTGGCGGTGTTAACTGTGTACGTTAGTTATATGCTTGTAAAGTGCCCTGTAATACAAGGATTTATTTCCACAGTGTAGTTTGTCGCCTCTAAAAAAAAAATAATAATACTATCATTTTCCTTTGCCGGGGATGGTGTAAGGGACGACTTACAGATATAAGCAGACAAAATCACTGTAAGAGAAAGTAAACTTAACATGAAAAAGCGCTCTAACTCTATCTGGACAGAAAGTTACAATAGACCCATTTACCTCACGTATGAGGCTCTTATCCAATGTTATGATGAATATGACTTGAGAAAAAGGCCGAAGCTATATTGTCCTGCCTGTAGACGTCTTCAATTGGATATAGGTTTTTCTAATGGACGGTTTTATCATAACACTTTGCCGGCAGATTCTCGATGGCATTTCGTGTTTCAAGTTGCCTGCAGGTTGGGTGTAATATTTTTCTACGAGAGCAGTGCTGCCCATTGTTCTGACGCTCCTACAGTCTGTTTCCGACACCGACTCGTAGTGTAAAGTAAGTGTAGATAACATATCGTATACCGGGCTGGTTGAGATGAAGGAATCCGTGACAGGGGCCAGTGCAATGGCGATGCGATAACCTACCTTATCCCCTGATAAGGTAGGTTATGGGGCCGCACGCTGCCTTTCCGTCGTTCCGGATGGATTGGGTGGGGTGTGTCCAGGTCAAGGCTTACCGAAAAAAAAAATCATCATCATCATCGCAGCCCACATACATTCCACTTTTGGGTTCGGGCCTCCTCCACAATGGGAGGGAATTTTACCTACTATACCATGTTGGTCAGACATGTTGGTGTAGGGTAATTTCGAGCTTTCCTTCTCTTGCACAGATGTTATGTGTGTATCATATCCCCTAGTCGTCTTTTACAACATCCACGGGTGAGATAGGGAGTGGTAAATTGTATTCTTACTCCGTCACCACACGGAAAAAAAAAGATCAATTGTATTCTTATTTTGTGTTATCGAAATGTATATCATATTATATAAGAGTTTATTTACTGCATATTTTTATTATATTCTTGAGCTAAACAAATACCAGGTTTGTCAATTATAGTTTATTTGGTTAACGAAACTCGGAATTCGACAGGGTCTGGTATCGTCAGGTGTGGCCGGCGCAGTGGCCGGCGCGTGCATGACTCACTGGGCCCGCACCGCGAATTCCGTAGATAACCGACAACTCCTTTATTCTCTTTGCTATATCGAGCACCGCCATATTCGTGCCCTTTAGTGTTCCGCCTCTTGTTAAATATTGAATTATTCAAATATTGCCTAATGTATAACGACAAAGTAAGCCAAGATACTGAATAACACGTCATAATTTGAATATATATAAATTAGTGTATTACGTTGATTTTATGCCATCAATAGAATGATGTGAGTGATTGTCGATCTTGAGGTTCAAGTTCGAATCCTGGATAGAGGAAGCGAGGAAATTTTCTGCATTTTTAAGCTTTCCTGGGAATTCAATTTATACGATTTAAGTAACTGCAATTTGCAGTGTAGAGATCTCAGTCGGTTTTTAGAGTCCCCATGAGTAATATTGTGGTTGCTGGTATTCGCAGCTATAAGTTAGATACCAATATATCCAGAAATATATAATTACTTGCTCTGCTCTTAAGGTGTAGTTTTAAGAGCAGAGCAAGTTCAATAGGCTCTTCCTAAGCAAAGCAGTTTCAATAGGGGAAAAAAAGGAGCAACAGCAACTTTTCGTTTTATAGTTTTCTATTTTATTTTTATTGTGTATTAGTGTATTGTGTAGTAAAAATAATCACTTGTCTTTTTTTAAATAAAAACATTAATTTTAATACATGAGTAAATTATTTATCGATAATAAAGAGTTAAATAAACTTCAAAAAGGCCTCTCAAATATTAAAATTGATGGTGTATTATGGGAGTAACTTCATAAAATTATTTTAGTTTATATAAATAGATTTTATTGGATTTTAGTATCATTGTACTATAGTTATGGGGTAATACACCACCATCATCTAATTTTGAGTAAGAATGGCAGGAGGAAATTATTACTTTTTAATAACGGTAACTATAACTTTTCATTAAAATAATGTGTTTAAGTAAGATATTGTAAGGGTTAAAAGGCCTGTCGCTAATGTATAGGTACAGATAACCTAAAGTCATGGGTCAGGTGCTTGCTCCAGTTTCTGACCTCGACTTTCACCTGTTGTAGATTAACATTACAATAGGGTCATTTGAATTTATAAAAGACTAAAGGTCCGGTCCAGTTTCATGCTATTAATACCCCCATATACATATATACATGTAATATCGAATGTTTTTAACCCCCGATATAAAAAGAAGGCTGTTATAAGTTTGACTTTGATGTCTGGTTGCGTGTGTGTGCAGCTCTTAAACGGATGGACCGTTACCGATGTGTTTTTTTTTTCATTTGAAAGCCAGTTTCCTGGCGGTGGTTCTTAGTTTTGATTGGTTAACATCGGTCCAGCAGTGTAAGAGTAGCAGCTCTTTTCTCAAATGATGTAATGGTGTGTGTTTACTCGACTAAATGCTTCACATACTGGCACGCAGTATACTTAATCGTTAAACGACAATCAATTAATAACTTCGCCTTTTTTTTTTTTTTTTTGGTGCTGGTTTGCGGGGTCGGCGCGCTCTCGCACCACTCCGTCCGGGGCGACAGAGGGGAATAAGCACGCAACTCCCGCAACCCACCCACGATGCACGTCGCCTTCGTCGTTGGGCCGACCACCAGAGCAGGGTTACTTGACATCAGTGGTCGGCCCGACGAAATACCCCCTATTGGGGTACCCTCCCATCGACCGACGTCCCTCCCTCGGGGAGGACGTCGGTCTTTCCTCACGCGGTCGGCCTCTTGGCGGGTGACGGACTAATTCCCCGGTCACGTCACCCACGGCCTCGGCTAGGGAATAACTTCGCCCTGATGCTGCAACCAAAACGGCCTTCAGTGAACCAAACTCTTCGAAAACTCAAACCGCCGCACACGCGGGGCAGTGGGGCACCGCAGAGCACGATGCCGCCTGGTGTCCAGCCTGACCGCAACGGAAACATAGCCCGCTGCAGTCAAAGCAGTTTCTGCATGTCGGTCGGGTATGCCCGACCGCCATGCATTTATAACACCTCGCAGGCCGGGGCTCCAGCACGGTTACCCGCGCCGAACTCCAGCCCACGAGGAGCCTGCCTGAGTCGGCCAATTGCTTGACCGACTCCACTGGGCACTGCACCCAGACAGCACCGACGCCGCCCGGACCAGGGCGGATGGTGCCAATCCGGACGGTGTCCGAGGCACACCCGGTACGCGCCATAATGGCCTCCCGGATGTCCTCCACCGCCACGGAGTCGTCCAGACCCGTGAGGCGCATATCTGCGCACTTGACGGGCCTGGCGATTCGGACTCCATCCTCCGGCCCGAACAGCCCCCTCAGCATCGTGGCCAAACTATCGGCCGTCTTCGTGCCCTCGGCCCCAGGGAACTCGAGTATTCGAGCCCCTGTCCGGGCCTTGCGGGTCCTCGCCTCGACGCCCCCGATGTCGGAGACGTCCAGCTCCCGCCGGGCACGTCTTAGGACGGCCTCATAGTTTAGGCCCCTCTCAGCCGCCTCAGGCAGTACGGTGATTACCACCGCAGCCGTCTTCGGCGACTTGAGGCCCCTACGCGACCTTTTCCCCTTTCCGCCGGCTCCCACCTGGGGTGCGGCGGCCACAGCGGCACTCTTGGCCGCCGCTCTCCGCTTTTGGGCGCGTGCCTTCCTGCTACGCTCAGCCACCTGCCAGCCCTGTTCGAGCCTGGCAGCAGCGCTGAGCGCAGCAGGCGCAGCCGCGGGTTCGCCGACCGGCGCCTCCGGTGCAGCCGCTGGCGCCGGCCGTGGCCCGGCCTTGAAAATATTGTCCTGGGTGACGGTCGAACTACGTCACCCAGCTTGAGAGATCGCTACTTAGACCATTTCACAACTTGTGCAATCTCTAAATTTAATATGAAAGTACACGACAGTGAATTAATTTTCAAATTAAATAATAATAGCATGTGGGAATCGCTGGCTCCTACGCTGGTTGTATACCGTGTTGCAGGAGCCAGAATAAATATTTAAATAAAAACACAAGTGATTATTTTCAAATTTTAATATTTTTGATCCATCCATCTATCGGCCCGTAGACAACCAATGCTGGACATAAGGCTCCCCATGCGAACACCCTTTAGAAAGGTCCTGTGTTAATGGCATCCAACGATTCTTTGGGTCTTTCAAAATGTCATCAGTCCACATAGTGGGGAATCGTCTCACACTGCCTCGTCACCTCAAAACCTTTCTTCCCCAACGGTTGTCAGTTTAACAAGAGTTGTGGCCTAGCCATTGTCACTTTAACGTGTTAATTATTCTTCGGTGACACCCGTTCTTGAATGTAACTTTTATAATTTTTATTAAATTAATAAATTTGCGTAAAAAAGATAACAGTTTAAAAGCCATTTTTCATGTAAGCCACCTCTAATAAGAATCATAACTTTCCAACATTGAGCGTTACTTACAAATGTTATTACCTACGTGATAGAAAGAAAGATAATACCGGACATTGCATCAATCTAAATTTCACTTTTCACGTATGAAATGAGTTTTGTGGTCAAACAATTGATTCAGTTGAAACCTGTACGGTGGTCGCCGAGGTTTAATTTCACACTAAATTTATTACTTTAATGATTTTTATATATAGATAAATTATATCCGTAACTACTTCTCTGGATCATCTCAGTCCACATAAGTCCCTCTGTTGGGCTCGCGCCTCCTGCAACGTGAAAGAGAAACTAACCCACTATAATATAGTATTCTTTATTAATAACAGAGTTACAAGTCATTTCTTAAGTGCTAAATTACATAGATCTCCACATCTATTTAATTTTAATAACAATAATAATAACACAAACGTGCAAACGTGGAGTGTCATCGGTAGATGTCCCATCCCATTTTAACATTAAATTTCTCCAAAGGCCTCTGCGTGTTGGATCCATATTTCTATGTATGTAAGTCTACCAAAGGACCGCGTATCTACATTTGGAAGTTACCCGTGACATTGAGATACATGGATACATAATAATAATAAACAATAGAAAAATACGTAATAAAAGCATTTTAAAAAATAATTCAATAATACCTTTACAATAATAGAAAAATTATACGTGAATATGATTATTACGTGCATAAATTTAAAATAATTTGAATTTTGAAATACTCGTACATCATCATATGTCATTATTGAATACGTCATATATAGTGGCCATATTATATTTCATGCAACATGTAAAATTCGTCAATACTACGCTGGTTAGCCGTATTGGTTTAATATCGAGTTATCCTTCACTTGCATAAATGTTATCTCTCTGTGTAATATATCCCTTAGTCATGTTTTACGACATCCACAGACAAGATAGATAGTGGTGAAGTTGTATTCTTACTCCGTCATCACACGGAATACTTATCTGCTGGATATTGTTACAATAATTTTGATTCATGATTTAATAAAATTTTTTTTAGATGTTTTAAATACGTTTAATGTGGTACTGATTTTTTTAAGATTCAATAAAAGATCATAAAGTCAAGTCTTATACAAATTTTCTTCTTTTAAAATTATACAATACTGTCTCAGTTTAGCGGAAACCGAAATTTTGCAGTTTATTTGAATTTACCGTCGAATTAAGGGTTCTGGGTGTTAGAAAATACCTTCTGGCGGAGTTGCAGTGCATGTAAAAACGGTCCCATGACTTCGTTGTATTTGTTGTTTAACATGTTTAAAAAAGCTATTAAGAGTACACTTTGTAGCAAAGGCTATTACAAAATTTCGGATTATTTAGATGGTAATACAGAGTGGTTATGAGTAGTTCCTCATTCAGCAATTAATGTTATTGTAATTGTTACAGCTCCTAACTTGTTGTATGAATTCACAGGATTTTTTTTTAATTCTTACTCTTGTGATTGTACAGCGTAGCGTGTTTTGCTCGTCGAATTTTGATTTTGATCTCTTTTAGCATACCTCCTATAGTTCGTAGTTTATTTTATAGTAGTAGTTTTTTATAGTATAGTGGTAGTTGTAGTTCGTTTTATATTTTTATTTATGGTTTGGTCATGCTCACCGAATACGGTTCTGCTTACGGTATCTATATGGGGCGGGTCACTCCCTTCCCTCTAATTTGGTTGAGGAGAGTGATGGCTGCTCTAGTAGTTAACTCGTGATCGGGAGCTGCTTGTGGGATTTGGTCCAGCCATCCTTTCTTTAATTATTCGTCTTCCTTTCTTTAATTATTTTTTTGTATTGTACTAAATTTAGAAAATTTATACATATATACAATTTCGAAGGGCATCACACTGGAGCTAATACCATATATATTGTACGAAGCATAAAATTATGCATATTTAAAAGATTAAAGAAAAAAATTATTGCCCGCTGAGTTTCTTCCCGGATCTTCTCAGTTTGTGGCCGTGTGCCGATCCGGTGGTAGATTATTGTATTGTGTTCAAACGTTGTGAAATTTGACAATATGCAAGTGCCTTTAAGGGGCCTATGCAGAATAAATGACTTGATTTGATTTGATTCGTCGCCAAGGCGACGTGTCACGGGTGGGTTACGTGCGTGCTTACGCCCCTCTGTCGCTCCAGACGGAGGGCCAGGCAACGGATGCGACGACCGTAGCCCACCCTCCAAAAAAAGGCCATCTTTTCGTCACAAACAGCTTTTATTTTGACCAGTGATTTATCTTAAGTTTAAGCAGTAGTATTGCAGTAATGACAAAGGACTATATTGCAAATAAAAACATTTTTGATTGCCCGACGTTTAGAACACTTTACAAGCGTTCATGGTCACGATAAAATCCGTAAAATGGTTTTATTACAATACTCGCGTAAACATCAGACATCTTTAAAGCATTTCACTGTCATTCAACCTCGAAACACAGACTCCTACTAAAAAGTGTAAATTGTTCTCTTTAGCTATGAAAAACTAGCACTAGATTTTAATTAGCGTACTGTACTTCTTGACTTTAATAACTATGTGATATCTTAAATTTTACCAGTGGTAGGACCACACTGTTGACAGTTGTGTGTCTATAGCCGCGAGCTGGTCCGTCTGGGGTAGTACCACACTCTCGCAGAAAATCGACGTCCGAGTAGTAGCAACTTGTTACTGCGCTTCGTTCGGTGAGCGTGAGAGCCGGTAGCCCGATTTTCTAAGGGTGTTTGCGTGTGTGTGATGCCTTTAGTATTACCGAACCTCATTGCAAGTATTCACACTCCCTTCACTTTCTTCGCGGTAGGCAGCGACCTTGAAAAGGTTCATGAGCGTCAGTAACACTTACCATCAGGTGTACTGTTCGCTCGTTTGTCCCCCGTAGGCAATAAAAAAAAAGAAGATTTTCTATTCTTTTCAACTTACAATTAGAAAAGGAATGCCGTCTCCTGACGGCAGCCATATGTTAGCGTGATACAAGATGAAACTAAACATGCAAGTAATGCTAAGCGCATCAGCGGAAATGTTAAAAATTATTAAATTATTTAAGTTTAAATTTATAAAAAAATGTTTATTTTTGAAAATTAATGTATTTAATATACTAAGCTACTTTCCATGTGATGACAAAGTAACAATGCAATTCACCATCCCATGGGTTTGGCCCTTGGGTGTCGTAAAAAACGACGACAGGATTATAATTTACAGAACACCTACGTAAGACAAGAAAAACACGAAATAAAGCTCTATACCAACCCTTCGGACCAGAGTGGATACTGGACCACATCAATTCTTATATTTTCCTCAAATTGTGAAGGAGGCTTGTGCCCAGCAGTGGGACGTATATGAGCCGTGATGATGATGATATAATAAACATAAAGTTTATCTAATATTCACTCTTTTCTTTATTCCTATTGGTGTGCTTCCTTCCTGATTCCTTCCGTGTGGTGACAGAGTAAGAATACAATTCACCACTCCCTATCTTGCCCGTGGATGCCGTAAGAGACGACTCAGGGATATAATATGCACATAACATCTGTGCAAGAGAAGAAAAACTCGAAATGAAACCCTATACCAACATGTCTCACCAGCATGGTATAGTAGGTCAAATTCTCTTCCATTGTGGAGGAGGCCCGAGCCCAACAGTGGGACGTGTGTGGGTTGCGATGATGATAATGATGATGTATGCTTACATTTTTTATTAATACTATACATTTTTAAAATTTATTTCGGGTGAAAATCAATGCCTATGCCAATTACCCTGTTATACATAAGTAAATTACAGTTGAAATCGTTAAGTATTTAAGTATAGAGGCTTTAACTGCCAAGTTCCTTCCTTACCATAACATTATATGCACCTTGTAATTTAGATCATAATTTTGACCGATCTCAGGACGATATCGTGTATTGAAATTAAATATCATATTAAGATAATAAGTATTTCATTTAGTCTTCCTTGTATTTTGATTTTGCTGTAGGTATTCAAGCTGCACAGTTTGCTGATGTAAGAAAATTCGAAGTAAAATCAAGTAGTATATTAAGTTAATTTTCTTCCTACTATCGAGGAGGCTCGAGGCCAGCGGTGTGATATAGGTATATTAGCTGAAATGATGATGATGATAATTTATTCCGTGTCGTGATTGTGATTCCCAGGAAAAAAAAATTTATGCGGGTTTTAAAAAATATTGCTCTAAGTCAGTTTTTTGTTATCAGTTTCCGTGTGGTGACGGAGTAAGAATACAATTCACTGCTCCCTGTCTTGCTTGTGGATGTCGTAAAAGACGACTATTGGATATTATATGTACATAACATCTGTGCAAGAGAAGGAAAACTAGAAATGAAACCCCATATCAACATGTCTGACCAGCATGGTATAGTAGGTCAAATTCCCTCCCATTGTAGAGAAGGCCCAAGCCCAACAGTGGGACGTATGATGTATGGACGTATGGTGGGCTGCGATGATGATGTTGCGATGAAGCCTGTATGTTACTTGTGTGGATACGATGTCAGCATTTCTTGTTTTCACGTTTTACGTTTTTTTGTAAATACTAAGGGAACGCTAAGAGAGTAGACAATAGAGCTGTTCTAGGAAATATTAACTGCTATCGTCATACCGGCTTACCAATCGATTATGTCTTAAAAATTGCGAAAATCTCTCCTATAGGTGACGTCTATACGCTGATAGATGGATACACTTTACGATATAAAGGTTTCTTTCTTACCGAGAGGCCATTGCTCGCTCTTCTGGAATAATAAATAAACATTTTTTTTAAATTTTGGCTGATAAACATCTAGAGTAAATTTTCCAATATGGCATGCCAAATAGATCCAATCTATTACCACATCAGTAGCGATTACTCCATAATGAATATTCTCTAGTTTATCAGGCTACGATTTACGTAAGGAAGTCAGTTGTCATTGATTATGGGTCATTCGTGCGCCGGCGAGGTTGCCAGTGGTCCCACTGCGTGCGACATGCCCCTTACTGTATCTCATTGGAACTTAGGTATCGTTATTAGACACTAAACTGTAAGTTACAGATCTTCGAACTCGCTCCATTGCTGTTCATCACGTATACTAAAATTTTAGTCTTACCAATAAAGCAATGTATTGGTAGCAAAAAAATATTTCATACTTTGGTAGCGGTTCATCGATTCTGATTGTCATGTATTCTAATTTTACATGCAACTCTCGATTTCTTAGGTTGCTTCAGTTTATGGTGCTGTCCTCGTTCGATTTATGATTTTATTTTTCTTCAGAGAGTTTATTTCTGAAACCTCGCTTTTTATATCCGTATAAGACGAGATAATTTCATAATTGTCACTGTCCCATGCGGTTGGTGACCGCATCTCATGTTAGAAGTTTCTCATGGGAATACCCATACTTCTGGTGGCTGCCAAGTCGATTTTTAAGATTACCGCGTGAAGAGAAGGAGTTGGTGACATATTGTGTATGCTTAATTCATCACTATACGCCTCTCTGCTTATTAGGTACATAATAAAATTATTTTCCTTCTTATTAATTTTATTGTAATTTATTTTTATATTATTTGAATATCTATATAGGTCAAATAAAATTCACTGCATTAAATTGAGTCTCATAAAAACTATCTAGGAAAAGGTAGAAATGTTAGGAAACAAGATTAACAAAAAGATTTCTGATGTCTACGGGAGTATAATATACGGAAGTAAAGTCATTTTTACGGATACTATCGCATTTCATCATCATCATCGCAACCCACATACGTCCCACTGTTGGGCTCGGACCTCCTCCACAATGGGAGGGAATTTGACCTACTTTACCATGCTGATCAGACATGTTGGTATAGGGTTTCATTTCGAGTTTTTCTTCTCTTGCACAGATATTATGTGCATATTATATCCCATAGTCGGTCTTATACGACATCCACGGGCAAGATAGGGAGTGGTACATTTATTAAATAAAATTATTAATTAAATGATCGCATTTGTATTTGATTTTTATATTCCTGACGTTTCGAATTTTCAGCGTTCATGAGCGCGGGAACACCGGACTGACCATGGAAAGTGTTCGAAACATCACAAAACCAGGTTAATTCAATTTAAATGAGCCTAAGCACATTTGCACAGGATGGAATACTTAGGTATAATATTATAAAATAGCACATGTAATGTCGATTTCATAACAACCATTCCTGTACGACACAAACGATTCTTTTTATAAAATATTTTATTGCGAGTAACAGTATTTGTATGTGTATAGATAATCTTTAACTTTTACAACATCTATTATATCACTATTAATGGCTACTATCAGTAAAAGTATATCAGCTAACTAGAAGCATTTGCTCAAGCTTTTAGTAGCGGTATACTTTGAGCGGACAAACTTGGTTAGATGACCTATGATATATTTAACGCGCGGTAGGGACAGGGCGTGGCGTCGACGCGTGCGCAACTAGGCTGTGTTAGAGGGGCCGAGGGCGCGCGGGAGAGACGCTGAAGGGACAGTGCAAATAGCCCTTGGTACAAGGTACGAGATTGAACAGGCTGTGTGATATCTTGTTCATTGAATAAATCAATAATACTAAATATTTAGTTGTATAAAAAAATGATCAGAATTTTAGGTTTTGTTTCTGTTTCTTTTTATGTCTCAATGATTTTCTTTAAAAGATTTAAATAATATATTCATCTTTTCATTTCATTCTTATTATATTATTTATTTTTAAGAGATTTTTGAATTGATTTTTGATAGAAATTTAACTAGATTCCACAAACATTTTCCTAGGTGTTATTAAATTTGCGAGTGACCGGACCGGGCAGTTTAGTCTAGTACCCGCAGAGATTCTGAGCGCGCAACGGCGACCGAAAAATATTAATTTGAAGTCGGGAAGACAGTTTTTAGGCTATTCCTACTATTTGATATGAAATAAAAGGCTATAACTTCTACTATCTTTGATTCGCTATATGTAAGTAAGGTGATGAAAGTGGTAGTAAGATAAAAAGTTCATTCTAGAATAAATCTTTTTATGTTAGTTCGCTTTTGCGTATGCCTTATTCTTAGCGATAGGAAGAGTGGTCGCAGTGTAGCCCGTCGTGCAACCATCGCGGTCCGCTATTGATAAATCATTTGCAAGCCACGAGCGCCCCTGGCTAGCTGCGCAACTGTAATACACACTACAGCCTATTTATACTATCAGCTTGCTTTAGATACATTTTAGAGAAATATTTTAAATTAATAACTATGAAGGCAAATTATGAAGAAATCACATCTACATATGAAAAAATAAATGTTTTGTAGATGTGGGAAATCTGTGGTTTAGGGAGTATGTTAACCAGGCGGTCCTGAGTGTCATAAATATTTATGATAGTTTGTTTTTTTCACTAAGGAATCAATCATAGTACTACGGGGGATCTAGCAAACATATAATTTAACGAATACAAATTACGCCCAGATCAATAATATAATTTGTAGACCACATAAGCCATTGTCCTGCGTGGAAATCGAACACATGACATTGGTATGGCAGGTTCTCATTATACTGGCGACGGAGGCAGCGTACCTGTTGGCCGGAGCTCCCTCATGGGACCTGGAGGCGGAGATGTTCGCCGGATTGCATCAGCGGGTGTCGGGACGTGAGCGGGGGGCCGGTGGTTTCCTTGAGGGAGCTTACTGCCTGGCGAGTCGACGCCCACTGAGACGTCGTTGCCCGTTGGGCATTCCTGCTGGAGAGGCCTCGGTTCGGTGTCCGGACCGTCGAGACCTTTCGGCCGGTGCTGATGCAGTTGTTGGAACAGCGGCACGGGATGCTTTTCTTCCGACTGGTGCAGGTTTTGACGGGGCATGGTAGTTTCGCCAAATACCTGCACATGGTCGTTAGGAGGCAGAGTACACCGTCCTGCCACCGCTGCAATTGCGACGAGGACACGGCGCAACACACACTCGAGGTGTGTGCCGCGCAGGCAGAGCAGCGCCTTGAACTCCTTGCAATCATCGGTGTGGAACTGGGACGCGGTCGCAGCCTTCTGCGAGGCAGTAGTCTCGCGGAAGGAGGCGGCGGAGCGCGCGCGGGAGAAACGCCTCTACGACGACGCGGTCCGCTGCCGGCGACTGGGGCGGCGCAGGTGCGATTACCTGCGCCTGATGCCACCTTAGCCGAGGCCGCGGGTAATTGGACCGGGGATAGCCATCACCCGCCGAGAGGCCGACCGCGCGACGGCGACCGACGTCCCCGAGGGGGGAATATCGGGCGAGGAGAGGGTACTTCTCAGGGGTATTCCGTCGGGCCCACCATTGACGACAAGTCACCCTGCACCGGTGATCGGCCCAACGACGAAGCCGCCCCTCTATCTCCCCGGGTGGAGCCGGGCTGACCGTAGCCCACCCCAAAAAAAAATAGTTTCTCATTATACTACTACGCCGTTTCTGCACTAAGACTCTAACTCACAAGAGTTAGTACACTCAAATATTGTGAACACTAACTCACTAGAGTTAGTACACTAAAATATTGTGATACCTAGTTTAATCCTAGATAATCGTTAGCTCTTTGGTTTATTGATATGTTGTATGATAATCATTAGTTCTTTGTGGACCTCACACAGTTTCTCTGTGGAAAAAATATATTTAGCTGTAACTGGTTAGGTTAGAAAAAGAGCTTCAAGCTGAATAAAAATAATAAAGGTGGCGTGTCTGAAATTATACTGTTAAGTGATATAGAAAAAAAAAATATCTAATTGAATGCAGATAATTACTAGACAAACAAAATGTTAATTAATATTTGTGTTGATTTCCCATACGTATTATAGAACGATTTTTAATAATGATTAATTATATGTTCTTACTGACAGTCACAGTCGAAAATGTTCAATAAACTATAATTTTAACTCGATACTCCATATTTTTCATCATCATCATCATTATTTTAGCTCAAATACATCCCACTGATGAAATTGAGCCTCTTTCACGATGGGAGGGAAATAGACTTACTCTATCCACGCTGATCAGATTATATATACCCACATTGTTATTGGCTCTAATAGCAAGCTTTGCTTGTTTTATGTAGATGTTATTTACATGTCATATCCCTCATACGTCTTTTACGTCGGTGTCCTACGGGAAATAGATGGGATGAATTTTATTCTTAATCCATTACAACTACCAAAAATATACATATTTTTGCGAATCAAGATAGAAACTTAATGAAATACAGTGTATTTCGATAAGAACGACGGCGGAGGGACCACTTTAGTGTCGTCGCTATATCCGGCAGTTTCTATATCCGAAATCAGTTTTTCTTTAACAGTAAATGTACGTCTAGGAGCCATTTTCACAAGTTTAAGAAACACTTTTCACTCACTGGATATAATAGCTACGTAACTGATTCATAATTTTAACTTCGCGCACATGCTAAGTAACGCTACACACAATCAAAGCATTTGACTATCTGCGAATGTAAACAAAGGATAAGAAAGCTTAATAGTTAAAACTTATGAACGAGACTTTGTGTCTTTGCCGACTCAGTTGCAACATCCGCAAGGAATTTCTAGAAATCTGTCCCAAATAGTTCATAAAAACAAGTCGGTATACCCGAATTAGGCGTTATATCCGAAGTCGCTATTACCGAATGAATTTCCTAGGAAAGTATGCTTTAAATTCTAGGGACGCAAGTTCGCCGTCGCTATAACCGAAAAGTCGTTACAACTGAGGTTGTTATTAATGAAATCCAATGTACGTCCATATAATGGCCACCTCCTACCTCGCATTGAAACCAAACAAGAGTATGATAACGTTTTACTTTTCTAACACTTTGAAGAACAAGCGAACCGTGAAAAGGTCATACATTCATGCTTCTTGAGTGTTCTCGGTGAGAGTCTGTAGGAACTAATGCGAGGACCAATAGTCTTCTTGTGCCTGTGAATGTTAAAAAGTGTTCAAAACGTCGGGCAATTAAAAAACAAATAAAAAGGCGTTCTGTAAAATAACGCGTAAACATCCGAAATTATTTCCTTAATTGAGTGGCATAAGCTTAATACAATTGATCGTGATGTTTGAATTTTAAATTCTAAAGTAGATAAAAAAGATGATTGAGATTCTTTAGGATTCTCTAAAAAAAATTTTAGATTAGCTAAATAAAATCATAAATGAATGTCAGAATGTCTACATTTGACCCATACTTAAAACTTATGATAATTAGCAACATCATTGCTACTGTTTCTAATATAAATGGATAATACTCTGTATGTATTATAGTGAACATACTATTTGCAAAGAAATTAGGTACTTGCAACTGTGAGTTACAGCATTACATTACAGTAGCTAAATGTCGAGTAATTTATACATGGAGGCGCGAACATCTCTCCCATGTATTTCTAATAGGAATGTAGGCTTGCGTGCGTAGGCGCCTGACAGCTGCCTTCGTCTTAATTAACCCATTGTACGTCTTATTAGCTACGTTGTACTGGTAATTGTACCCGTAATCTGTTACGAAAAGGTCAAAGGTATTTAGTTCACTTGTAAGTATTTTGGCTTAACATAAAGTCGTGTTTTGTTGGTTCTGATTAAATATTTAATGTGCTAGCTGTTTAGAAATACAGCGTAATTTGCACGTATCTATTGTAGGCTTACCCAATACTGAGTTAAGTTTATGATTACAATAATCACTGTAATTGTGAATTACTGGCACTAATCTTTATTTTACTAAAGTAGCAAAATAAAAAAATATATATTCATTTTTACGAAGACGTTCGTTTCATATTGCATTTTATTCGAGAAGGTGGTGAGTTAGCATATACTATATTCAATAAAAATTTAGTATTCAATTTTTTCAATCTTATTCTTCAGATTTTTGAAGTTATACCGCTTATTTTGCAACCCATAAAAATAACATTAACACGAATTTGTAGTGTAATTTTATGGTATTTATATTTGTTTTTCAATAAACAAGATCTCCGGTCCATTTAAAAATATTGTATTATGTTTAACGAGATAGGGAAAATAAAAAAGAATCTTGCTAAAGGAACACTAATTGAATTGAGAAAGTGATACTCTGAGATTGCATTTTAAGTTACAGTAGTTAAATATTAATGACATTATATAGTGTTAAGGGAACTTGTCCTTATTACACATTCATGAAATACTTAATCAAAGCGATTAGCAACAATGTTGCAGACATTGAATGAAATCCGTACCATACCTCACTATTTAAGGAGTAGCCGTTAATTCTTAGACAACTTGCTATTTGTAATAGTCATCGAGAAATCTGATTTTAAAAAACTGATAAGTTTAAATTACTACTACAATTCTGATTAATTGGGTGTCTAATAGAAGCTAGACCGCAATGGATTTGAGTCCTAGTTGATTGCTAGTATTAATTAAAATTTATATCAATATTATTCGTGATTTTTTTTTTGTTATTTACTAATATAACATCGAAATGTTAGTTAAAATGATTTCAAATACCTCAAATATTGTAGATAGTAACTCTACAAACATTAATAAAGACAATTGCACAATAATATTCTGTTTTTTACGCTTGTAGGGAGTAAATTTTGTAGTGAATCATCTTGAAAGTCGAATCCTTGCCAATCCATTGTAAATACTGCACGTAATTAAATGTTTTTCAATTAAAAGGTCTATTTATGGAGAAACGTTCTGAGATATAGAAAGCAACCTTATAGCCTATAGAACCGACGCAGCTATTATAAATGTCAATAAACCTAGTAAAATGTAGATAAACGACGTGATAAGAGTAACATCCATCGCTTGTGAAACCATGGACTTCGAACTTATTTAAATAAATTAATTTAAATTTTTGTTCATTCATTTCATATGTTAGTAATGCTTCAAAATGTATTTCTTCAAAAGAGTTTACCACAATCAGAAATTGACACATTTTTTTTGGGGTGGTCAACTGACAGCGCACCCACCGCCCGCCTCCGTCCGTGGCGACAGAGGGGCGGCACGCGGCCCCGTAACCCGCCCGTGGCACGTCGCCTTCGTCGTTGGGCCGACCACCGGTGCAGAGTAACTTGTTTTCAGTGGTCGGCCCGACGGAATACTCCAATCGCGGGGCACCCTCCCCTCATGATAGAAATTGATCCTTGACTTATCATGGTTCACTCGTGGTATAATGCTAAAATACGGTGGGTAAATTTAAAAGTGCTAAGTCGGTATACTCATCATAACCTTGCTCATATCCCAGTTACTTAGAGACCACTCGATATGTGCTTTTCTTTTTCTTTCGTAGTACATATTGCAAAAGTTATTAGCATTAGTTTATGACGACAACCTGCCTCTCGTCAACCCTCCTTGGGAATGTAAATGTTGATCAGACAGTCAGTCAGATGTCAAATGGAGTTCGCTCAGGTGTATATGAAGCTCTTAGTCGTCTTTTATGACATTCACGATCAATGTGAGGGCTGGTAGTATTCATAGCCACTACCACACTGCAGGTCTATAAAATATGTAAGCGTATATTGGTAAAACGTAAAGATAAAAAGTTATTGTAATAATGATGATTATCCCAGCTCATACACGTCCCGCTACGGGGCTTAAGCTACCTCCCCGACAGGAGGGCAATTAACCTACTATAGCATGCTGGTCAGAAATGTTGATTTAGGGTATTATTTCGAGTTTTCCTTCTCTTGCATAGATGCTATATATGTATTAGATCCCTTAGTCGTCTTTTACGACATCCACGGGTAACATAGGGAGTAGTGAAGTGTATTCTCACTCAGTTACTACATGGAAGATATCACATATAAAAGAAAACTAAACAGAAAAGATAAAAATATATCGCACATGTATGCCCCAGTTTAATTGATAAAAATTAGGAATGAATCAGTTTTATTTTTATTGCCAATGGTGGCAAACGACCAAGCAGCACACCTGATGGTAAGTGATACTGCCGCAAAGTACCTTGGCAATACCAGGGGCACAACTAGACCATTGCCTAAAGCGAAGAAAATACTCTTCTTAAACCTCGTTTGAACAGGACATGTCATAGAGCTCGGGAAACACAGCAGCAGGTAGTTTATTCCAGAATCTGTACGTACGTGGAAGAAATGGTCGCTGGAAACGTACAGTTGAAGACTATAATGATTTCAGCTGAAATGGATGAACTCTGCTACGGTGTCGAGTGGTGCGTTGATCAAACGGTGACCGTGGTACTCATGAAAGAGTCTGTAGAGTATACAGAGTGACCCAAAGTCTCTCCGCTGCTCCAGTGACTCCAATCTGTCCGTAAGAGTGGTAGCCCCGGCGATTCGAACAGTACGCTTTTGCAGGAAGCCAAGTGAGTCTAGCTGATATTTCGACGCGCCTACCGAGAGATATGAGCAGTACTCCAAATGAGGACAAACTTGTGCATTGACGTTGTCTCAGTGTCAAGTATCGCCTGGCTCTGTTTAGGACACCCAACTTTTTAGTATATGTGGATTCAAATCTAGTTTTAGTTATCTTTGTCTCAGGGACGTCGGTCACCGCCGTGCGGTCAGTATTCGTAGCCCCTACCACACGGCTAGTTGCTTTAATAGTATATTACGATTTAAAGATCATGACAGCCTCCAGTAGTTATTTCGTAATAACAAGAAATATAACAGAAATCTGTAACCATTAATGAAAACATAATGAATGAGTAACATTTTTTCAATTTTAATTGAAATCAATTTATCAAGTTAAACCAACTTGAAATATTATGTACGAATACGAAAGAAGTTTTTAATGTTATGCATGAAGCTTTTGAATAGTAAATATTTCTTGAATCGGAGTAGATTGTTCAACTTTGACTACGACCATAGAATGATAATAAAAGAAGCATATCGACAACCGATACCATCGCTTAGTGAGTTACCGATTGGCGTCACCATTATTTGCAAGGATCTAATTGTAGATATACTTCTGCTGGAAATGCTATTGTTTTTTTTTATCTGAAACAGTAAGTGATGAACGTGAATGTTAATAAACGCTTTGTCGAAATCTCTGACTAGAATATCCCAAGTACATGAGCATGTTGATGGAGTAAACGACATTAAGGATTTGATATATTAATCAACTCGCATAAAGAGGCTGAATGAGAATTACTGTCATTTCAAATATTATAGTTGTGTGAGACCACGGATAGCATCCAATACAACAATTTTTTGTGAGATTCACAATTAATTGCTTTGAACTTGGTAGTAATTTTTGTTCATTAAATATTATTTTTGTTCATTAAACATTATATGCAGGAATTTATTCTTCACTGCGGCTTACTATCAAAAGTTAACAATGATGACCTCTAAAAATATGTGATAAAAATAAATTACTTTTTTACAAATACATAACATCCAACACAAAATTAAGTAAAGCTTCTTTTTTGGTGTGGGCGACGGTCAGCGCACCCGCTACCTGGCTCCGTACGGTGCGACAGAGGGACGGCGCGCGGCTGCGTAACCTACCTTATGGCACGTCGCCTTCGTCGTTGGGTTCACCACCGGTGCAGAGTTCCTTGACTTCAGTAGTCGGCCCGAAAAATTAAAGCTTTAGGATTAGATTTAAGAAAGAACAAAGCAAAACAACTAATCTTTAAATGTGTTAAAACTAATTCAAGTACAAGAAATACTTAGGCGTAATAGAAAATTTAAGTATTCTTAATAATTAGAACCGCGAAAAATATGTGCCTAAAACCATATTGCTCTTAATTTATTAACCTTTATTTTGATGACGCAAAAAGTATATTATTATTAGTTAACCGTTACCTAAACACTTATATGAAAACAATACAAGTTTTAACAAATAGTATCCATTTACAAATATAAATCATATTGTCTTATCTGCGGTTGTTCTTCAAAGAGACTCCAATTTCTTCGTCGAAAATCCCTTAAAGGTACAATACCAATGCCATATCCAGGTGAATAGATAGTACATCTCTTAGGCCATTATTCTGTACCTTCAGTGAGACTAATGGGCCATCAAGGCAATAACTCAGTGCCGGCTCATTGTCCACGGATAGCACTCTCGCACTATCTATAACGCTGGGACAAATTTATTAATGTTCGACACTGTAACGGTAATTATTAATCTCATACTATATCTAATTTGATATAATTGACCTGAAGTTTTGCTATCATCGTGTATCTTGGATTATGGACCTGGTACTATTGCATCTATGCCTACTTGGAATAAGTGTTCATATTGAGTTACACTATGCTCTCTATAATTTATGTTGCTCTCTATAAATTATAATTACTGTCTTGTATGTATTGATTATTTTAACATTGGACATCTATTTCTATATATTTCGCTTCCAAGCTCTTAAAAATATTGTTGTAGATAGAATAGGTTTTAATGTAATCAAGCTGTCAAAATAGTAAGTGGTGTATGTGTACTTATGTACGCATCTAAAAAGTTATAATTCTTTGGCATAACAAGATAAAATGTTTCTAAAAATTTTATCATTTGCGTTACCCTACATTTATAGAGAAACGATACTAATAATAGAAAAAGAGGTATTTTACATTGAAAGCTTAATTATAATGCATTATCTAGCTGACATTTGTGACGGCGTGTGCAAGCAGCGTAAAGTTAACTAGCTAACTACAGGTGTCGGTTTTTTCGTGACGGTGAGCGCCCGCATCGTAAAAATGTACTCTCATCATATTTCCCTAAAGCACCAAAAGAAGTATAACATCAATAAGCATTTTTTATGATAGTTATAGAGAATAATGAATGGTTAACATTTTTGGGTTTATTAACAATTTGAATAACTTGTAATTGTTTCTAGGAAGGATGCAATGGATGTGTTAGGGGTATAGCAAACTTTGATTGGTCGAGATTGACTTCGTATACATATATACTTATTACCTTGATGATAAGTATTGCTAAGGTATTTCGTATATGTAGTATACCTTATATATAGTAGTCTTGATGATATATGATGATGTATAGGTAACGTCGTGTGATAAATCGTGAATACGACACCCACAAGCATTATAAGGGTTGTTAGTATTCGTAATTGCAACCGTACAGCGTATCTCTATAATATGTATATCATTTTTCATTTCATCATTTTATCTTATATACGGTTATGTTGGGCTCGAGCCTCCTCAACAATAGAAGGGAGATTGACCTTACTATATCATGCTGGTCAGACAGGTTGATATAGGCTTCTGTTTCGAGTTTGCCTTCTCTTGCATGGATGTTATATGCGTATTGTATCCCTTAGTCGTCTTTTACAACATCCACGGGCAAGATAGGGAACTAATATCATAAAACTAATTATCATATAAGTTTTTAAATGAGTAATAATTTTTACTGATTATTTACATATTTAAACAAAAAATCAGTAAAAATTACATATTACGTCAATTTACATATTTATTCCATGTGGTGACGGATTAAGAATACCATTCACCACCCCCTAACTTACCCGTAGATGTCGTAGAAGACTACTAAGGGATCTAATATGCATGCAAAATCTGTGCCAGAGAAGGAAAATTCGAAGTAAAACCTTATACCAACATGTCTGACCAGCATGATATAGTAAGTCAATTTCCCTTCTATTGCGGAGGAGGCTCGAGCCCAACAGTGGGACATATGTGAGCTGAGACGACGATATAGCTTATTTGTCTAAATATAATTTACATTACTAAAATTAAATAATCCACATAAAAATATCGACTACTGTAGAAGGGGTACCAAATGATTCTTACAAAATATATTATGGCAGGTCCAAAGAAAATTAAAAACCAGCTAAGCTTGAGTCGGAGTCGCGCACGTAGGGTTCCGTACCATTATCTATAGAAATCGCGTTTGTTGTATGGAAACCCTCTTAAATATTTGTTTACAAATATTAATTTGTTGTTATAGCGGCAACAGAAATACATAATTAGTAAAAATTTCAACAGTCTAGCTATCGCGGTTCTTGAGATACAGCCTGGTGACAGACAGACGGACGAACAGACAGCGAAGTCTTAGTAATAGGGTCTCGTTTTTACCCTTTGAGTACGGAACCCTAAAAATTAAAATTAGAAAAAAAATACAACATAAAGAAATCATCATCATCATCGCAGCCCACATACGTCCCGCTGTTGGGCTCGGGCCTCCTCCACAATGGGAGAGAATTTGACCTACTATACCATGCTGGTCAGACATGTTGATATAGGGTTTTATTTCGAGTTTTCCTTCTCTTGCGCAGATGTTATGTGCATATTATATCCCATAGTCGTCTTTTACGACATCCACGGGCAAGATAGGGACATAAAGAAATAAATATTGTTAAAGGTTATGAATATACCAATACTATGAGAACTCCTTGGTACACTTTAAAATTGCATCCATATTGTATAAGCTATTTCTACATTACATTTTCTGTAATCACGATATTATCTTATTGCATATGATAAAATAGTTTATTTCTGTATTTTGTAAGTTACCTATAAATAACGACTGTGTTTGTATAATTAACTGATTGTAGGTTGTACATGCATATCTATTAATTATGTCATTTTTTAAGTTTAATTTATCATTCTAAGCTGTTGTTTCATGTAACATAATTATAAATCAAATAGAAAATCAATTAATTAAATTCGAATCGATTACTTTACATGGTTGACATATTAGTCAAACGCACTCTAATGTAATCGATCATTGTAGTTGATTAATTTCTTTTTATTTTTATTGAATCGTAATATCTAAATTTATGGCCTTCGTATTAGTAGTGCCATCAACACTCCATTACATTAGTGTATTAATTTCTTAATGACAGCCAGATATGGATAAGTTTTTTACTTAAATTAACTCCATTCTTAGCCTATAATAGTACTAATTTCAATTCTTGATTTATATGTAAAAATACTTGATTTATATGTTCTCCATGTGGTGAAGGAGTAAGAATACAATTCACCACTCCCTATCTTGCCCGTGGATGTCGTAAAAGGTGACTACATGCATATAACATCTGTGTAAGAGAAGGAAAACTCGAAATAAAACCCTATAACAACATGTCTGATCAGCGTAGTTTAGTAGGTCAATTTCCTTCCTATTGGGGAGGAGGCTCAAGCCCAGCAGTGGGACGTGTATGAGCTAAGACGATGTAAAAAGACGTCACTGATTAAATTTAAAGAAAACAAGCTTTACCCAGGAAGTCGTAATAGTCGGTTTAGAGAGACTAGAAAAATGAACAGCGGTGCTCTTTTGGAAAACATAACCCTAATTGTAATCACCAACTTACTTGCCTAGCGATGGCATTATTCCTCTTTTCGTGGAGATTTCTATGTGCAACAAAACATCGATTGGCTGGTAGATGGATGAATAACATCAAAAGAGCAGTGGTGTTAGAGTTGAAGATCAATGGTTTACTACGCAAAGATGTAGCCTTTGATACGTACGGAACTCTAAAAACGAGTCAATATTCATTGCTTTTTCGTGGGAGTCGTAAAAACCAACTAAAAGATTTAAACTAAACCAGCTAACAACAGCGCTCTCATGAGAAATATCAATTGCGATAACCAATAAGAAGGTCTAGCTTGGTGATTACGATATTATTCCTTCATTTCAGCGATATAGGTCGATAGTTGATGGATGAATAAGGGTCACCTGATTACAGTGACCTAGCCATATTTACAAACTTCAAGTTTACTGTGAAGAATTTGTTAAAAAATGTCAATAAAAATCAGCAGAAAACATATAAACGTTAATTATATAGAATAAAATAAAATAAAATTTATTAAAACATTTCTAGTCAAGAGAAACAGTAGTCTAAACTAAGTAGGCAGATAGGCGTCAGTTAGTCGTACGCGACATAAACATTTTTTACTGTAGTTATTATTTGCGAAAGTACGAATACAGTAGTCACTGCCCAGCCTTTTCCCGTTGGCCTAATAAAACTAGATGAATAGATCTAAACACATCATCATTGCAAGAGAAGGAAAACTCTAAAGTAAACCCATCTATAGAAACCTCACGTATAACACTAGGATATATAGGGTATGAGAAGAATTTTTCATCATTCATCATTTCAGCTCCTATACGTCCCACTGCTGGGTTCAAGCCTCCTCCACAATAGGTGGGAAATTGACTTCACCATGTTGTTCAGACAGGTTGGTATAGGGTTTTATTTTGAGTTTTCCTTCTCTTGCATAAACGTTATATGCTAACTATATCCCTTAGTCATCTTTTACGACATCCACGGGCAAGATAGGGAATGGTGATTTGTATTCTTATTCCGTCACCATACAGAAGAAGAAATTTTTAATTTGATCTTATTTTGTCAGAAAATTTCAGAATTCTGTAAGACAACAAAAATTCAATAATCGCACAGTTACAAGGCGGCTAAATGACGCTATCACTGCGAAATGCATTATACGTCTAATTGATTTTTGATTAATAACTAATATTCTCTATTAACTAATATAACTCTTATTCTTAGAGTATATATTTTAGTTTTCATTTAAACCAATTACAGTCGTTAAACTATGTAATTTATGAGGATAAAAGTATCTTACAGAGGACGTATATCATCCTAGTATTAGGAATGGGTTTTCTCTATCTATACCAATAAATAAAATTGGAGTATCTGTTTGTAATGTCAAAATAATAGGCATTTTTCATGCTCACACGGTTATTTGTACGATACTTATGCCTAAAATAGCAATTAAAAAATTTTTGTCTGTCTGTCTGTTTGTTCCGGGTAATCTTCAAAACGGCCGGACCGATTTCAAAAATTCTTTCACCAATGGAAAGCTATAATACCAGGGCGTAAACTAGGCTATATTTTATCCCGGTATTCCCACGGGAACGGGAACTACGCGGGTAAAACGACTATAACCTATAACCGAAGCGAAGCGAGGGCGGGTTGCTAGTAATATAATACACTCATTTGCAAAAAAAACGGGCACCTAAGCAATGAACCATTTCAAATGTTAATATTTCTTTGTTTGATAATTATAGGTAGTTTTATCCACACAATTTGCTAAATTAATAAGAAAATAATCGTTTTCATCAGTATTTCATAAAATTTAGATACAATTTATGGGAAATAATGCTAAACCTCGCTAGTAGTGTATATTCGCTAGTAGTGCATATGCTCATGAAGTAAAAATAAAAAAGTTTTTTTGTTTGTTTTTCTTTAATAAAGTAAAAGCAGATAAATGTTTAGTATCGAGTGTGACCCCCTCTAGCTAAAATCACAGCTTGAATTCGTCTGGGCATGCTAGCGAGTATATCCCGGATACTTGCTTGCGGAATACGTTCCCACTCCGCAGTAATCACATTCTTCAGCTCTCTGATGGTCTGCGGAGTGGGAACGTATGAACGTACGAACTCTATGGGATTGAGGTCGGGACTTCGAGCTGGCCAATCCAAACGACGAATGCCGACCTCTTGCACGTACGCATTAACATCGCGGGATCGGTGGGCGCGAGCATTGTCGTCCATAAAAATCGAGTCTTCACCTAGAGCGGCCAATGCGGGTTGTGCATGAGAAATTAGAACTTCCGTTATGTATCGATGCCCAGTCAGTGAGCCGTTTTCAATGAAGACTAACTCTGTACGATCCATTGAATTTATTCCTGCCCAAAACATAACAGAGCCCCCACCATAAGGTGTGATTTCTTCGAAACATGCCTCTGCAAAGCGTTCTCCTTGTCTTCTTAGCACTCGCCGACGTCGATCTTCACCGAACAGAGATATCCTGGCTTCATCAGAGAACAAAACCCTATTCCAATCGTCTTGAGTCCATGATTCACAATTTCTAGCGAACCTAAGCCTGTGAACTCTGTGCTCACGGAGTAATTTGGGGCCGCGGGCCGGGCGGTGACTGCGTATATTGGCAGCGAGAAGCCTCCTCCTGACCGTCCATAGACTAATATGCACATTTCTTACTTCTTGGAGGTTGTTCTTAAGATCCACATACGAAGATTTGCGATTTCTCAATGCGCGACTCACAAGAAAACGATCATCCCGTGGTTGGGTACATGGTTTTCTTCCAGAACCAGGCCTTCTCTCGACGGAACCAGTCTCCTGATATCGCTGCCAGGTCCTTTGGACTGTCGAGCGACTAACATTTAGCCTCCTAGCCACGAAACATTGGCTGCAACCCTCTTCAAGCAGCGCGATAATTTTGGTAGCTTTTACCACTTTATCTACCATTTTTGATACAGCCAAACAGCATTAAATAAAGCTTTGACAGTCAAGGATATGAAATTAATCGATAAAAATTGAATAAAAGTTATGAAAGTCGATGTTAACTTCTGGAACTTCGCACCAAAAATGTAGGATAAAAAGGGGTTTTCTGTAAAAATGAACATCAAATGAAAAATTGAATTTAGAACGTACTTTTTTAAATACCACAGCATTTTTAAAACCGGCCAGTAACGTGTACAAACGATTGAAACCTTTTTGGTATTGTATCTTTTTAAATATGAATGAAAATCAAAACCGCCCGTTTTTTTTGCAAATGAGTTTATAAGTAGTAGAGCGAATATACATAGCAGATTAGGATTTTATTTTTAGTTTCCCTTCTTTTGCAGTGATTCTGTTTGATAACATTGGATCTTGACAACCGCGAAAACATAAATCTATTTTTGTATTTTCACTGTTATCTAATCAGCTGTTATTGCCTAAGTAACAAACACACTTAAATATACGACACATATTTCAGTAAGATAAACTAAATTGGTAAGAACGTTACTTTGAAATAATTACAATTTACTGGAAAATCATTACACCCGTTCTTGTCCAAACCGCATTGTAGCGTAGCTGTTAAGCCCCATTGTCCTTGACAGGGAAGCCCTAAAATTATCCACAAGTAGTTCACAAGGTGGTCCGTATCGCGTTATATGCATATAATTACTTTCAATGGCCTTGTGTTACTCGTAATGATTTGCCTCCGTGTTAACTCAAGCAGAATGACTGTTTATATATATTATTAGCAACCCGCCCTCGCTTCGCTTCGGTTATAGTCGTTTAACCGCGTAGTTCCCGTTCCCGTGGGAATACCGAGATAAAATATAGCCTAGTTTACGCCATGATATTATAGCTTTCCATTGGTGAAAGAATTTTTGAAATCGGTCCAGCCGTTTTGAAGATTAGCCGGAACAAACAGACAGACAGACAGACAAAAATTTTTTAAGCTGTATTTTAGGCATAGGTGTCGTGCAAATAACCGTGTGAGCATGAAAAAAGCCTATTTTTTTATTTTTTTTTTATTGCCAACGGTGGCAAACGAGCAAGCAGCACACCTGATGGTAAGTGAAACTGCTGCACATGGACCTTTGCAATACCAGGGGCACAGCAAGGCCGCTGCCTATCGTGAAGGAAATACTCTTCTTAAACCTCCTTTAAAGAAGGACATGTCATAGCGCTCGGGAAACACAGCAGCAGGTAGTTCATTCCAAAGCTTGCACGTACGTGGGAGAAATGATCGCTGGAAACGTACAGTTGAAGACCATAACGTTTCCAGGTGAAATGGATGAACCCTGCTATGATATCGAGTGGTACGTTGGTAGAATAGTGACGGTGGTACCAAATCAAACAGTTCCTCGGAGCACTCCCCGTGAAAGAGTCGGTAGAGTACACAGAGTGACCCAAAGTCTCTCCGCTGCTCCAGCGACTCCAATCTGTCCGTAAGATTGGGATCCCCGACGAATCGAACAGCCCGTCTTTGCAGGGAGTCAAGTCTATTATTTTGACATTACAAACAGACACTCCAATTTTATTTATTGGTGTAGATGTACCTACTAGGTGCACTAACAGATGTTATGTTCAAATTAAAATAATATACAAGTTCATATATTGATTACCTGCTCTCTGTTATAGCAAATAGTGTGATAATTTACAGCAATTTCAGTAGGTAAAATGAAAATAAATCTCATCATCATCATCATCTCAACCCATACCCATCCCACTGTTGGGCTCGGGGCTCCTTCAATATGGGAGGGAAATTGACCTACTATACTACGCTGGTCAGGTGTGTTGGTATAGGATTTGCTTCCAGTTTTCCTTCTCTTGCATAGGTATTATATGCATATTACATTCCCTTAGTCGTATACGACACCCACGGGCAAGAGAAGGAGTGGAGAATTATCACTCCATTACCACAAGGAAAATAAAAACAGTAAATAAAACTTATTCCGTAGTTATATCAAGAATTGATATAATTAGATAATTCATTAATATAGAATACAATATGTGAACGTCATTTGTGCCTATATTCGTCCCACTGCTGGTAAGAAGTTGTCTCAACAATAGGAGGGAAATTAACCTACTAATACCACGCTGATCAGAAAGATTGTTACAGGATTTCATTTCGAATTTTTCTTCCCTTGATATTATCTCCATAGTATATACTAGCAACCCGCTCTCGCTTCGCTTCGGTTATAGGTTATAGTCGTTTTACCCGCGTAGTTCCCGTCCCCGTGGGAATATCGGGATAGAATATAGCCTAGTTTACGCCCTGATATTATAGCTTGCCATTGGTGAAAGAATTTTTGAAATCGGTCCAGCCGCTTTGAAGATTACCCGGAACAAACAGACAGACAGAGAGACAGACAAAATTTTTTTAATTGCTATTTTAGGCATAGGTGTCGTGCAAATAACCGTGTGAGCATGAAAAAAGCCTATTATTTTGACATTACAAACAGACACTCCAATTTTATTTATTGGTGGTATAGATGATGTTGATGAAAATGAATATAAGTAAGGTAATTGAATAACTATTCTATCACCATACTGATGATATAGGTAGGGTTGATCTTCTACGATAAGTAGCGAGATAGAACCTATGTATCCTTACTAATATTATAAATGCGAAAGTAAGTTTGTTTATTTGTTACACTTTCACGCTTAAATCAACAAACCGAAACGTCAAAAACAACAATTACAATACAAAAATTCTTTCACCAATGAAAAGCCTTAATATTAGGGAGTGACATAGGCTATATTTTATCCTGAGATTCCCACGGGAACGGGCACTATACGGGTAATGCGACTGAAGCCGAAGAGAAGCGAGTGCTAGTTATATATAAATTTAAAAAAGAGAATTTGAAGAGTAGTTTTTATGTGAAACTGGAATATAAATTCAGAACATAATTTTTTTTGTGATAACTATATTTTTAGCTGAACACATGATTTATCAGATAGGCTTCATTAAATATCCGCATTTTCTTCTTTGACCCAGTTGTTTTCTGTAATCTAAATAATTGTACAGATTGTCTTGTAGTGCAATTCTATATGTGTAACGAGTTGAACGTATTTTTTTCAATTCTCTTAGTCTTAGTTAAATTGAATAATATATACTCTTTTTGTTATTTGGCTAGATTTTACTTGCTTCTTTCGTTGATTATTTTATATGTAAATGTTAAAAGTGATAATAAATATATAGTTATATTAACGTATATCAAATAAATATTAATCATTTTAAATCATTATCTCGCTCTTATCCCAATTACTTGGGGTCGACGCAATATGTCATCTGTTTTGACATATTGCAAAAAGTTTCGGCAATGACTTTTATGACCGGCCGCCTGCCTGACGTCAACCCTCCTTGGGAATGTAATCGGTGACCCAAATGGTACCAGATGGAGTTGGTTCGGGTCAATTTAGGGCTCTTAGTCGTCTTTTACGACACCCACGAGCAAAGCAAGGGTTGGTAGTATTCGAAGCCGCTACTACACAGCGTAATCATTTTAAATAATAAATTAATTATAAAACTTAATTAAAATAATTTTAAAATTGAGAAGACGCTTAGAATTTTCAAATTGAATCTGAATATTACTATAAAATATTATATTGTGATATTTGATTGATTGAATATTTAATGAATAGGTTGTAATTCTCATTACGTACACATACAAGATTGCCACCGAAGACTTTAGAATTATCACCAGTTAATATTGCTTAACATTTACGCAAATACGTCCATACTATATTCAATTTTCATTAAGATCGATTCAGTCTTGACTTATACAATGACATATACAAATAGGCAAAAATTAAACAAATAATGTAATGATTCCAATTGTCAGTGCGTCATAAAAAAGATATAAATAAAAAAAAAAAAAAAAAAATTAAATAGATATGCTGGTAGAGCCTATAGTTTTACACAATATAATCATCATCATCATCATCTTGCTCTTATCCCAATTACTTGGGGTCGACGCAATATGTCATCTGTTTTGACATATTGCAAAAAGTTTCGGCAATGACTTTTACGACCGGCCGCCTGCCTGACGACAACCCTCCTTGGGAATGTAATCGTTGAACCAAATGGTACCAGATGGAGTTGGTCCGGGTCAATCTAGGGCTCTTAGTCGTCTCTCGTCTTAGTCTCTTTTACACAATATAATAGTTACATATATATTTTAATAAAATTTTAGTTAAATCTATATTACACATTAGTTGAACACCATGTTTAGAATTTCGTAGAACTATAACCGGAATAGTTTGGTTGAAAAAGAGTTGAATCAAGGCGATGCGTAACTCGAGAAAAATTGAAAGTGCAAGGTGACGGTCGATGTGCGGTAGTAAAAACATCGATGAGTAAGCTCGGTACAATGGTTTGGGACAATTAACCAAACTAGGAAATAGCTGTTTGTCATCATAAGAGGCAAAAACTGATCACGGAGTTTACGTTGCGTGAAATTGGGTACGGTCTTTTTTCACGATGCGAGTATATTGTGGTCTGTGGCGGAGCCTGGTACGCGTTGCGCTGAAATGTATTGTATAGAATAGAGATCACGCTTTTGTTTGAATGTTGCAACTTGTGCCAGTTGCCGAGATCCTATATCCGTTTCGCTATGCATAAGTATAATAAACTGTAATAAGGTCAGGTCATTAAAAATATATATAAAAAACCACCGTTGAATAATATGACAATGAGACATGATGTTGTGACTGTTAGCCGCAGATGGCCTTGACAACTTAACCCGGACTATGGGTGAGCGCTGATGGCTCTCAACTTGGTTTGAAAGTTAAAGCTATTTATATCGACGTAAGCTAATTCTTTCTGATATCGTCTGGTAAACAAGTACATTCCCAAGGAGGGTTGACGTTAGGTAGGTGGCTATTCATAAAACGATTGCCAAAGCTTTTACAAAATGTACGATGGAAGAAAAGTATTAAGAAGAAATTGAGATAAAAGAAGGAATCTGATGATTATGTGTGTTTGAACATTGCGAACAAAAACGATTTGCTTAAGACATTGAAAACGTAATTTATCTGAATATATATCTGAAAAACAAATTATGACATTTTTGCTATAGATGTAACCATAATTCACGCTAGTAAAATTTTATGCTATTATATCCTTAAATAAAAAATGAATTTTTGAATTTTGAATTGTATTCATACTAAGGAAATTCTCTTACGCCAAACATAATATTAATATTCCACGTTTTCTACTTGATACTTCAGCCTTCATACTAAGATTAAAAACATTCCTAAATATTTGAAAACGTTTTTAAGTAGGTACGCAATTTTTTTTAATTCCTATGAAAGTCTCTATTATTATAACTTAAGTAACCACTTACCCGAGCATTCTTTTATAATTGGCAACAATATTTAACTATTGGCACCATTAGATATAATAATGTATAATGAGTTGTTGAATAGAAATATTTACAATGTAATTGTAGTTAGCAAATAAATTACGTAAAAGTATGTATGAATGTGACCATGTATAATTATATATCTATTGAGTATATATCCAAATTTGAACGGCTAAACATTTAATCTCGTATGTAAAACATTAGTAATACGATTACCGTGTAGTAGCTAAATGCTATTTAGTCTAGCCTTCCGCGTTCTCAAGGTTCTTGAGGAGACTGATCAACAAAAAATGTCGCCATTTAATTATCTTGGACGCGTTTAAGGAGGAGGATTGGACACGCTTTCGGTATAGGTGGAACTCAGTTAAATGTGAGTTAATTATACGTTTTCTTTGTAAGAAAATGTGACATTTTGTTTTTAAATAATATAACTACGTTAGACTAGTTATATATAGTTGGTGTTATTGAGGTTTTGTACAATTTTACTTTCGATTACTTTTAGTTTTAGATTTTCAATATCAATTTCTTGGCGTAATGATTTATAGCAAGTATCTAAGTAGTTTAAAGTAATGGTACCTTGTCCCTTAGTAGCTACGCGGGACTAAAATTTACCAATTGTGGAAGGCAGGTCAGGTTTAGACTTTTATTTTGCACTAACTTGCACACAGCCTGCGGCTGCACCCGGGTAAAAGTAATTTTCTCAAAATGAAATTTTTATCCGTTTAAGGGATTAGGCTTGTTTGAGCAAAAAAGTAAAACTGAATTATTATCCTAAGGCAACGTATTATCAGGCTAAAAGTATCCTAATTGCAATCTAGGAAAAGATGTATCTATGTGCCAATTTACATCCGAAGTTGATCAACGATTTACTCATGATCGAGTAATAGACATGAAAAGATTTTCTCAAACGTTTACATTTGTAATATTAGTAGGATGGTAGGAATCTCTTTTCCTTGCAGCAATACTATCTACTTATTTTCTTTAATCAACGTTTTATAGAGACTCGTCGATAACTTTGAAAAGATAAAGATGTGTAGGACTTATAATTCGCAGTGTAACTATTGCATCTTACGTCATACAGCCCCTTCTATCACCCTTTTCTCGGTATAGTTGATTGATATGATTACTTACCGAAGCTGAGAATTACTCAGCGAAACTATGTATCCACTCTGGATATACTTTACTATAAAATTAATTTGATAAAAATTTTCAAAATATTTATTGCGACACTGTTTTTATGATTTTAGCTATAAATTTCGTAACAGTACTAGTTACAGTAAAGTGCGATTGGAGTAATTTCCGATAGATGGTGTGATTAGACAACTATAGCTTAATTTGATATTTGGGACAAATTTTTAATAGAGGTGTATTCAAGTACATTTCATTTTCTTTACAGGTCGTTTATTGTAAAACTCTTAAATTCACACACCTAGTGGTTTGTTAACCCAAACTGAAAAATTGATTTTTGCTTTGGATAGATATCCAAAGGGGTTAAACAATAGTCGGTATCAGTAATCCGCTAAAAAGCTAAGGAGAGGGTTTAGGCGCTTAATGTTGCTTTTAAGAAGGGGGTGGAGGACGGCAATCCGATACTCTAATTGAATCTATAAACAATGAATTAAATTCGGTCTTGGGCATATTAAATTAGAAATTAATATATTATGAAACATATTAATTTGATGATGATGACGTCATCATCATTACAGCTTATATATTATGTCCCACTGCTGCATTTGACCCTTGAATGCTAGTCAGGCGGATTGGCATATGGGGTTTTATTTCTATTACGCGTCTTTTCCTTCTTTTGCATAGATGTTATCTGCATACTAGAAGGCGTTCGTCGTCTTGCGACACTCACGGACAAAAACCGAGGTGGTAATAATGAAAATGAATGAACTGCGGACTAGTTAAACCTACTAAGTACTTTAATTATTGTAGGAATTTACACTATCCTTGAGTCCTACAGGACTATTATAACTATAATTTTACTAAGTTAGCCTACCCTATATTTTTTTTTTTGGGGTGGGTTGCGGTCGGCGTACTCCTCCGTCCGGGGCGACAGAGGGGCGTAAGCACGCACACCCGTAACCCACCCGAACACCACGTCGCCTTCGTCGTTGGGCCGAACACCGGAGTAGGGTTACTTGTCATCAGCCCGACGGAATACCCCCTAGTGGGGTACCCTCCCATCGACCGACGTCCTCCCCTCGGGGAGGACCCTGTTCCTGACGCTGTCGAGCATCGCCCTGGTGATGGTTGGCAGCGTCAGTCAGTCATCTAATTCCTATTACAAGTACATGTGAAGCTACGGTTTTATATACATTCACAGGTTAATTTCCTTACTAACTTTATAACAATATTTATCTGGGGGCACGGCAGTGCCCCTGCCAAGTCGAGCAAAAAAAAAGTCGGGCAAAACGCAACACTCCCGTAACATACTTTTCTCGAAGCCATTTAGGCCATTTTCGACCCCCTATAACTTCGTTGTTAATAAAGCTAGAAAGCTGAATTTTTAGTAACCTAGCAGATATTGTATACAAATTGTGTATTTAAAATTTCATTAAATTTGAACCAATAGTTTAAGAATTATAACTAGTCAAAATTTTGTAATTTTGTCACTCACTGACTGACTGACCGATCATCAATATTAAAGTGGCACTTCTAGTAGACATAGAAGCTTCAAATTTAGAATGCAATTAGTGTTTAGTATATAAGTGAAGGAAAAATTATGAAACATTATAATTTTCATCCAGTTTCCGAGTTACACTAACTGCATAAATAATTTTGTAAACCCATATAAATATATAGGATTACAAAGTTACATTTGCAGTTAATGAAATGTAACTTTGTAAAAAATAAGAATACATTTGTCGCCATCATTGCTTCTCTATAGGAATCATAACAACCGGCTAAAGACTGCGCAGATGACCTAGTGGTTAAGATACCAACGTACCGTGCTAGTGTCGTGGGTTCGAATCCCATGGAAGACAACACCTTGTACGATTCACAAATTGTTGTTCTGAGTCTGAATGTAATTTGTGTCGGTTAATTATATGTTCTTTACGTATGATGACGAAGTAAGAATACAATTCACCACTCTCTATCTTGCCCGTGGATATCGTATAAGACGACTATGGGATATAATATGCACATACCATCTATGCAAGAGAAGGAAAACTCGAAATGCAACCCTATATGTTGATATGCTGGTCAGACATGTTGATGTCTGACCAGCATGGTATAGTGGGTCAAATTTCCTCCCATTGTGGAGGAGGCCCGAGCCCAACAGTGGGACATATGAGGGCTGCGATGATGATGCGATGTTGAATTATATGTTTGTAAAGTCCCCCACAATATAAGGATTATTATTCCCTTAGTGCAAGGCGTTGTCATTTAAAAAAAAGATTCAACATGAAGGAGAGTGGGCAGCAGCTCTCGCCGGGGAAATGTATGATATCTCACTGCGAAACCAACCCGCCTACCAAGCGTGGCGACTACGTCATTATTCCTCATAAGGCAAAGAAAAATAAGCTCTAGTCATGGCAACTCTGTTACCCTTGAGCGTCGTTGGATGCAGGTGCCACAGTACCGCACTTTATGGTGAAGCATGAGGGGGGTCTATGTTCTATAGTGGACGGCGATAGGCTGAATGATGATTGGCATAATAGGTGTAGACAGATACGTAGATATAATTATGTTCAAAGATTACTTGTAAAATGGTCAATCAACGGAATGAAAAAGCAAGAGTGGGACGTGTCTTATGAAATTGTACCAAAATCTCCCAAAGTATTAAGCAAACTAAATTGCCTGAAATTTATCTGAAAGAAAGAACGCCATCATTAGGCTCGATTGCCATCAAAGCGGAGAGGAGACTAGAGGAGATGCGTTTCGAAAAACCAATCAAATTTCTTTATTTCCACATCTCTCCGCTTAGTTTAGGTAGAATTGACTCAAGCGGAAAGGAGAGATGTCTCATTTTTCAGAGAGTGTGCTCTAAGAAAATCCTTTGTTGGTATTCAAGAAGTAGAAGGTACTGGAAAGACAATTAAGTAGGTCTATCTACAAAAAGAAATGAGATACCATCAAAAACAAGTTTTGTAAAAAAAGCCAAGGCTCGCAACTGAGATCTTCTACCATAAAAATTTGTGAGATCCATGTTATACCAAGTCGGTTAACTCATTCAGTCCCTGCTTAAGGGACCTTTCTTCTTAAGTTATTTCGTAAATAGCTAACCTAACAACTTCTTATAGTGACTTTATCAATATTAAAGTTCTTCTATGTTTTAAATAAATAAATTGACTTGGCAATAGCACTATGTTTAGTACAATTTAATATAATATGTATTACTTGTGAGGTGTGTTTTCATGCGATTGCCAAGTCATTCTGTTTATTTAAAACATAAAAGATCTTTAATATTGATATAGTCACTATAAGAAGTTGTTAGGTTAGCTACTTACGAAATAACTTAAGAAGAAAGGTCCCTTAAGCAGTGACTGAATGAGTTAACCGACTTGGTATAACATGGATCTCACAAATTTTTATGGTAGAAGAACTCAGTTGCGAGGCTTGGCTTTTTTTACAAGACTTGTTTTTTATGGTATCTTATATATTACGACGAAAGAATTCTGTCGACAATTATGCATATAATATAAATTATTGTATTGCGGTTAACTTCCTTGCGGGGTCAATAAAAAGGCCTTATTAGGTGCAGCATTGAATAATTCTTAGTAAATGACAGTAGGTAGTTTACCAGTAAGAGTGACGGGTGTTGCAAAGACGACGCAAGGTCAAACTCCGTCCGAAAATATTCTGTAATGTCATTTTTTTTAATCAATTTGTCACAAAGCTTGCGAAACATGCAAAAAATAGCTAAATATTCCTTTAATGTGGATAAACCTACAGTAAGTATTGCATCCGTGTAGGGACGGAGTAAGAAAATCAATCAATTTTCCTTCTTGACACCCGGAACTTGTAAAAGATGACTAAAGGATACAAACAAATAAAACTAAACTTACGCTGCGACAGAAGGACAAAGAATAAAATTTTATATCTACTGTTCTGATCAATATGGTAACATAATAGGTTAATTTTACTCCCATTGTAGAAGAAGCCCGTATCGAATAGTTGGATATGGCCAACTATAATAATTCAAGCTGAAAAATTATCGAAACTGGAGTCAACTGCGTGCTTAGTTACAGGATTGTATGCTATTTGCCTATGCTGACTTATTGTATTTGTCTATATTTTTTATTGTTTTACATGTTCGGTGTTTACCTATTCGGTGTTTACCTATTAGTAATTTTGATACATTGAATATAAGATCAACTTTAATGTCAACTATTCTTGATTACTTTAGTAAAAATAAATAAAATTGGAAGGCGCCTCTTTGCTCTATGGAACAAATATCTTGTGTATCTACCGTAATATAATGCCTTTTATTATTTACCAGGTACTGTTTCAGATTTCAGACTTGAATAAAATTTAACCAATGATATAGAACAGAAATCTTATTGTCTTCAGTTACGCGTTTATATCAATAGTTCAAACTATTAATCTCCGTAAAGGCAGTTTTTTAAACCGAAAGCGACATCAACCAACTGATATCACAAGAGATAACACTTAGCTTTGTTATATTATATTACTTTGTAATTCGATAAAAAACTTGCCAACACCTACAACATGGCCTTGCAAACAATGCAGAATTTATTTGCGACACAAATAATTATATTATAAATATACATGTACGATGTTTATTGTTATTTATTGCATTTATTAAATGATCATTTGATTATTTGATTAGCAATCTATCAATAGCTGATTTCACGATTGGTGCAGTGGTCCAACCAACGATCTCTTGTGTTGAGTGTCACATAATTGGTTCTATAAGTGTAAAATATGTATTTGTTGTATTCTTAAATATTTGTTTTGAGTTTGAATGTAATTCCTCTTTTTGATCTGAATTATTTGTGGTTTGTTACAACGTAAAAGAGATGGCAAACTCGAAACGAAACCCCAAATGTGTTGGAATAACACATTTGATCAGCGTTGAATAGTAGGTCAGGTCCCCTCCCATTATAGAAGAGGCCTGAGCCCAATAGTGGGACATACATGGGCTGAGATGATGATGATTGAAAGACAAAAAACATTTTAAAAGTTTGTTAATGCTAATCTAATTAATATCTGGAATCATAAACCAGAATTAGAGAAAATTGTAAAAATATACATATCCATAATAATTAATACGTATGTAGTAGAAAAAAATTAATGAAACGAGTCATTTTGCATATGGTGACGGAATAAGAATACATTCATCTATAGTCAAGATAGGGATAAAATATACATATAATATATATGTAAGAGCGGGAACACTCAAAATATAACCGTATATCAATCCTTCGGACCAACTTGGTCTAGGAGGTCAATTTTGGGATGCGGTCGCAGCCTTCTGTGAGGCTCGCGGAAGAAGCCGCGGAGCGTGCGTGGGAGGAACGCCTCCTCGACCGACGTCCTCAAACAGTGGGGGGACGTCGTTCGAGGTGAGGGTACTCCTCAGGGGTATTCCGTCCGGCTGACCATTGACGACAACTTTCCTTGCACAGGTGGTCGACCCAACGACGAAGGTGACGTGCCACGGGTGGGATACGGGGCCGCACGCCGCCCATCTGTCGCTCCGGACGGAGCCGGCCGGCGGGTGCACTGACCTACACCAAAAAAACAAAGGAGGTCAATTTCCTTCCTATTAAGGACCCCCTCCTTGAACCCAGCAGTATGTATCTGAGCGCAGATGATAGAAGCCTAAGATTAAGGATTTAATAATAGGTTATATGCTTCTCGGATGCAAATCACATTACATAATACGACTTACAAAATTTTTCTTTGTGACTTACTTAGCGGAAGCTAATGCTAAAAAGAAGTTTAAGTTCTCCATTTAACTGAGTAACTATAAAATGTGATCGTCATTCCTTGTTTTCTTTATAGTGTTGCACTGGACAACTAAAGGATGTTAGCAGTTTACATTTTTACAGAAGAAGTAAAAAATCCCTTTAGTTAGGTTACGCTCGGGTCGTAGATTAGCTATTTTCACTCCGATCTATACCAATAAATAAATTTAGGAGTGGTAGGACCACACTGTCGACAGTTATCTGTCTACAGCCGCGGGCCGGTCCGACCGGGGCAGTACCATGCTCTCGCAGAAAATCGACGTCTGAGTAGTAGCAATTTGTTACTGCGCTTCGTTCGGTGAGCGAGAGAGCCAGAAGCCCAACTTTCTGAGGGTGATTGCGTGTGGAGAGTTTTGGTGGTGCCCTTGGTATCACCGAGCCTCAATGCACGCATTCACACTCCCTTCGCTTTCTTCGCGGTAGGCAACGGCCTTGTAAAGGTCCATGAGCGGCAGCAACACTTACCATCAGGTGTACTGTTTGCTCGTTTGCCACCGTTTGCAGAATTAAAAATAAAAAAAAAAAATTGGAGTGTCTGTTTGTAATATCAAAATAATAGGCTTTTTTCATACTCACACGGTTATTTGCACGACACCTATGCCTAAAATAGCAAGCAAAAATTTTTGTCTGTCTGTCTGTCTGTTTGTTCCGGGTAATCTTCAAAACGGCTGGACCGATTTCAAAAAATATTTCACCAATAGAAAGCTATAATATCAAGGCGTAAACTAGGCTATATTTTATCCCGGT
The DNA here is from genome assembly GCA_032191425.1 of Lymantria dispar. NCBI lineage: Eukaryota > Metazoa > Arthropoda > Insecta > Lepidoptera > Erebidae > Lymantria > Lymantria dispar. The sequence continues at coordinate 17,610,185 of CM063458.1, forward strand.
ATTCCCACGGGAACGGGAACTACGCGGGTAAAACGACTATAACCGAAGCGAGGGAGGGTTGCTAGTTATAAATAATTCTGAACAAAAAAATAACTTCAACCGTTTTCCCATTGCCAGGGTGCCATTCCCAAAACTGGACTAACTTGTAATCATTTGAGACTCATTAAAATCAGTTCACCGAGTCGAAAGTTCTGAAGAAACAAAAAAAAATGAGATCCTCCTCCTTTTTTGAAGTCTGTTAAAAATGCGTGTGTTCAACAGTGTGACGTACAAGCTCTGTAAATGATAATAGAGCCTCAGCTAATCTTGACCAGGTATGATGTAAGTATTATACACTAGAGTTCAATAAAACTTCAACAACCTAAATCCTCGGCTTATTTTGTATGACAACTGTTGATATATTGTATGATCATTCAAGTTAATCCAAAAAGATAAAATTTTATTTCACTATGACTAATTCCCATAAAGCTAGAATACTTGCGCACAGTTAGCAATCAATGTTTTATTTTATCGCCAGTAATAGAGATGAAAATTACAATTAATGTGAAATAAAAATACCTCTGTCTCATTCTGCTTTTCGAGTCCTCGTTTCTTCTTAAATATTAAAAAGGTTTTAATGGAACTAAATGTTTACTTTTTGCCCGCCAATCCAGCTATCACATAGCAAAGACAAAAATAAACACAAATCAATTACTATAGGACCTAACATTCAAAACATAATCATAAAAATATAGTGGGATCTATAACGGCTGAAGAAGAAGTATTTTATTCACCAAGTATTTTTTTTTTACATATGATATTTATACGTATTGCCAGGGTAATAAATAGATAACCGCCGGCGACTGCGGCGGCGTAGGCGCAACTACCTGCGCCTGATGCCGCCCTAGCCGAGGCCGCGAGTGACGTGACCGGGGAATTACTCCGTCACCCGTCGAGAGGCCGACCGCGTGAGGAAAGGCCGACGTCCTCCCCGAGAGGGGGACGTCGGTCGATGGGAGGGTACCTGTCAAGCGGGTATTCCGTCGGGCCGACCACTGACGTCAAGTCACCCTGCTACGGTGGTCGGCCCAACGACGAAGGCGACGTGTCGCGCGGGTGGGTTACGGGTGTGCGTGTTTACGCCCCTCTGTCGCCCTGGACGGAGTGGTGTGAGGAGTGCGCATACCGTAACACACCCCCCGAAAAAAAGGGTAATAATTAGATCGGGTGACCGGACCGGGGGTTTAGTCCGGCATCCGCGGAGGGGTCAGCCTCGCGACGTCAATTGTCGTCCCGGGGGGACGTCGATGGGAGAGGGTACTCCGTTGGGTCGACCACTGAAGTCAAGAAACTCTGCACGTGACGTGCTACATGGGTGGGTTACGCGGCCGCACGCTGCCGCTCTATCGCCTCGGATGGAGCCGGGCAGCGGGTGTGTTGACCGTAGTCCACTCCCAAAAAAAAAGGTTAATAAACAGATTATAACTTACATTATAAATTTTATTATATTAATTTATAAATTTTATTATTTTAATTACCCACTAATGTTGCAGTAATTATTGTTGGAAATATAAATATCGAACACTTATTTTCTCTTACAAAAACAAGAATAGTTTGTGGTTGCTTTTGATAGTTTTCTTCGTCTTTTATTACATATTTAAAGCTCGCTGTTACTTGAATATGTTAAATAAATGTCGTATATTTCGAAATGATTGCGTTTATGAAAACATTTACATGTAGTAATAAATTGAACTAAGCTGCAGCTAATTGCTTGCTAATTATAATGGGTGAATATGTTGATTTGAACTCCTCACTTCTGCGCGTATATTAGTGTTATTTATTATTAGGTTAATATGTTAAAGAGTTTATCATAGCGCTTAAATCTGTTCCAAATCAAAATGAGCAAAAACAAAATCAATATTTTCTTATTTTTTTTTATAAATATATTATTTTTAAATGATTACGTGAAAGCAAAATTTCAGAAACTATACTAATTTAATAATTTAGTGTAACTATTATGCAATTAAGGTTAAAATTGAATATTTTCTAGTCCAATCTTGTTTACGTTTTGGTCGCTTTCATTTGGGACGAATGCAGTGCGCAACATCGGCGCGTGCGCAGATTTACCGATGCAATAAATATTGCCAGTTTATATTAATCTTCTCAACTTAATTTGCCATTAAATTACACGTAATTACTTTATTAATTACCTGTATAATTTTGATAGTAGAGCTCTTTTCACTGCAATGCACTTTAAATATTATGGTATGGCTCTACTCTGTCTTCTGTACTGCAGATTCTAACAGCCAAAATCTACGTATGCATTATGGGGATGGATTAAAATATAAAACATACAATAGACATACGTAGAAAAGCCTATCAAACTATAATGACACTAATACTCGGGAAAATATAGTTAACGGGATTTATTGAATTGAATTTATTTCTTCTGTGATCATGACGCTTACAACAATGCCAATATATCAACAACTCGTGAGTATTCTAATACATTTAGTTATCCATACAAAAGTAGAAAGAAATGACTACAAAAACAAAGCTTGGAAAAAACTCTTAAACCCTTACACGTTTAGTCAGCGTGGTAGACCAATTACCTAACAACAGCGGCCCGTGTATGGGCTGCGAAGAACATGCGAATAAACTTTTTTTTTTTACACTGAAGACAGTAATTTTATTTCTCCTCTTTTCCAGTAATAGCAAACACTCCTTTGCCGCCGCTTGCGGAGTATATTATTGTAAGCTTATTCTTCACAACAGGTACCGATGGTTACTATTGCTGAGAAAATGTTTATTTGATTTCAGAAATTTCTATCAAGTAATTATAATCACTAAGCTAGAAGTTTGGGACCATGTGTAGTTAATAGCGATAGGATTAACTTTGTCTCCAAACCTTAATGTACTACATTTCTACGGACCCTATTCTAGATAAAGGTGTTATAATATTAAATAAGTAATAAATAAACAATGCTGTTGAAGGCTCATACATTGTAGTCGTCCGATTTGCGATCAAAGACTTGATTTAATTTTAATTTTAGTTCAGCGGTTGCACGTACCGTCATGCACGATTGCACAGAACCTTGACGATTGATCCTGTGGCGCGAGATGTGACTTGCACAACTACTCCGCTATTTTTGATACCGGTCACTTGCGTCTTTATGACATTGCCTTTTTTATTATTATACTTATCGATGTATCTATTATATTATATAAATAAATTTAAATACCGCATGGTAGCGGCCGTTACTTGTATGGCGACGGGTTTATTACATAACGTGTCACCATTCTCTTTGCTTTTCGTGGTAGTAGTGAAAAATGGATATGGAAGCACTAAAGGAGTGCGGCATAAGCTCACCTATGTAACTTATGTCACGAACTACAACCGCCATCCTGTTGGCTAAACGTAATGATTATGACAGTATTCTATTTTTGTAGGGAGGTCTATGTCCAAGAGTGAACGTTGATGGGATAGTGAATGGATGAAGGTAACATGGTACGAATACTACCAAACATAATATTGGCTCTTGGTTTTTGTAAAAACCGACTAGGCTTTACAATGCACTGGGCTAGATAATTTCATCAAGCGTTCAACGATTAGGTATGTTCCCAAAGAGGATAAACGGTGACCGATGTTACAACATAGCTAAAACTTTTGCAGCCTTCTACTGGTACTCTTACCAAAGTTAATGGACCCCGTATCCATTCGTCTCCTCCAGGCCAACCTCAACCACACCGCCGGTGCGCAGGACGTGTTCCTGCAAGCCATGGCGGAGTGGTTGATAGGAGTAGCCGTAGCCGCGGAGCCGTACGTGGTGCCCGACCGGACTAACTGGTTGGGTAGCACCGATGGCACCATGGCAATCGTCGCCTCCACGTCGTGGCCTTCGTCGTCTCTGACCCTTAGGGACAGGGGCGTCGGATACGTCGCGGCGGACTGGGGGGAGATTACGCTCTTCGGAGTCTATCTCTCCCCTAACTGGAGTGTGACCGATTTCGAGGCCTCCCTCACCATCATGGAGGCCTCGTTACGGCGAATGGCATCGCGCCAGGTCTTCGTCTTGGGGGACTTCAACGCCAAGTCCGTGGCGTGGGGGTCCCCCCGGACGAACGACCGAGGACGGGCGGTCGAGGAGTGGGCGGCGGCACTGGGCCTCTGTTTACTGAATAGGGGCTCGGTGCATACGTGCGTGCGACAACGGGGCGGGTCGATAGTGGACCTTTCGTTCGCTAGCCCCGAGGTCGCCGCACGCGTGGGGAGCTGGCGCGTCGTGGAGGAGGTGGAGACCTTGTCGGACCACCGGTATATCCGGATGGAGGTCTCCCCGACAATCCCGACGCCCAGCAGGGGTCACGGGGCGGATGGACGTCCTGCGTTCCCGCGATGGGCTGTGGGTCGCTTAGACCGGGACCAGCTGGCGGAGACAGCCATCGTTTACTCGTGGCTGTCCTCTGCCAACCAGTCGGACGGGGTGGACGCCGAGGCTGGCCGCATCCGCAGTACGTTGACGCAGATCTGCGATGTGGCCATGCCCCGGGTACGGCGTCTGCCCCCAAGGAGGGACATAAAAACTATTATATTTCTTAATTTAAGAAATAATCTATATATGTGTCAATTTTATTTCAAATCTTCTCAATAGTTTACGCGTGATTGAGTAACAAACATCCAAATATTTTCACAAACTTTCACATTTGAATATTACTTCCACACTTATAGTTCAGATTCCCGTGGCAATATGGCTTTCCTTAGTCCCTGATGATGTAGCTTTCCATTGGTTAAAAAACAATAATATCGATCAAACTTCCGCAGTTTCACCCACGTAGGCCCCATTTCCATTCCAATGCCGAGATAAAAATGCATATATTACTCGCTGATATTATAAGTTTACATGGATGAAAAAAAAATTATATTAATTAATTCACATAGAAATATCCGAGATAGAAATTGCCTGTTACTCGCTGTTAATGTAGCTTTCCATTGGTGAAAGAATTTTAAAATTGGTTAACATCCCCGGGTTCACTCGCGGAGTTCTCGTTCCCGGGCAAATACCGCGATGAAATGTCCCTTTATATGTTTTTCACTGATAATGCAGCTTTTCATTCGTGAATTAATTTTAAAATCTATTAAATACCCAATATTTCACCGGCATTGTGCCCGTCCCCGTAGACATATCGGGATAAAAATAGCTTAAATATGTTAATCGCTTAAAAATAGCTGTCTATTGGTGAAATAATTTTAAAATCAACTAAATTCTCACAGTTGCTCCAGCCAATTGTGTGAACATAAATAAAACCTTGACAGATAAACAGACGCTTCAAATTTATTTATTTGTGGAGATAAAAAATTGGATTAGTATCTTGATTGTAACTTACTGTCTGGTAGCGGCTAGGAATATTACCACGCGTTCATTGTTCGTGGGTGTCGCAAAATACTACTAAGCCAAAGATATACATCTACCTGGACCAATTGGTGATGTCGTCTGGCCAACAATGTCGTCCGCCGGGCAGCCGCTCATAAAATGTTGCTAAAACCTTTGCAATATATCTACGATGGCAGAAGAGTTCCTACATATTGCGTCGACCCAAAGTAATTAGGATAAGAGCAAGATAATGATGTTATATAGGTTGGATGTCTTGGACTATATGCGTTTCACCCTTTTGGAGCTGTCCAAAATTATTTCTTAGTGGGCGCTTACCCCAAAAACCAGATCGGTATACAAAATTTCACATTCCTAGGCCCGGTATTTTTAGCTATATAAGCCCCGTTGTAAGTCCCCTTAGGGGTGAGATTGCCAAAAATACTTTCATAGTGCTTGGTAAGCAAGCACTAAGAAAAATATCTTGCGGTAACCCAAGAAAGCCGACCGTGTACTAAAATGATCGTTCCCAGGCTCAGTGATTTCGTTTATACGCTTTGCACCCGCTTAGGGGCAAAATTGCAAATACTCTATTTTAGTGAACACTTGCCCTAAAAAAGACAAATTTGTACAATATTTCACGTTTCTAGGTCTAATGATTTCGGCTATAGATTTTTCACCCCTTGGGGGTTGAATTTTAAAAAATTATTTCTTAGAGCTCACTAACAACAAAAGAAAGAGAATCGCATACAAAGTTTTAGATTCCTAGCCCCAATAGTTTTCGTCTATATGCTTTTCATCCCCTTAGGGGGGTTTTTTCCCAAAAATCCTTTGCTAGTGCTCGCTTACCCCAAGAAAGACGACACTGTAAAAAATACGTTTCTAGGCCCAGTGGTTTCGGTTGTATGCTTTTTGGATTTTTAGGGGTTGAATTTCATCCCTATGTAAGTGAAATTTTCAAAACACTAGAACAAATATTTATTTATTTATTATCAAGTGCCTTAATACAAAGATTAATGGTTCTATCATCGAAAAAGACGAATTTCCATACAAAATATCATCCCCTATTTCAACCCTTTATACCCATTTTTTCGCAATAAAAAGTAGCCTATGTCCTTTCTCAAGCTTTAGTCCACGTTTGTACTAAATTTCATCAAAATCGGTTCATTGGTTTAGACGTGAAAGTCTTTACGCTTTTCACCTCCTTAAAGGGGTGATTATCCAAAAAAACCTTTGCTAGTGCTCGTGTACCCCAAGAAATACGACGGTGTAAAAAAAAAATGGGTGCGTGTACTTATGTACGCGCGTGAGAAGTTATACTTCTTTGGCATCATTAAAAAATAGTTTTTAATTGCATGCAAATAATTAATTACAATAAAATAATAGAAGGATTGGAAAAGGATAATCAACAAAGTTCAGTTTAATAGTCATCAAATTTAAACTAAAAGAATCTTAGATTGATCTTAGATATCAATAATTAATATTAAAAATTGAAAATTAATATATTTATATAATAATATATTTAATATATATATTTAATATAAATTTATATAATATATAATTAATATATATATATATATATATATATATATATATATATAATAATTATATATATATATATATATATATATATATATATATATATATATATATATATATATATATATATATAATTATTAAAAACAAAATTTAGAGAATAATAAATATATAAGACATAATTTGTACTAAATATTATAAGATTCTTAATTTTAAATGTTTATTATTGATTATTTAATATTTTAAAAATAAATTTAATAATAAATTCAAACATTGAATTTAAGGTTAAGCAGACAGCTTCATACTGTTAATTTTGTGTCACAGATGCGCGCGCATCTTAAAATTTCACTTCATGAGCGGTTAAGCAGACAGCTTCATACTGTTAATTTTGTGTCACAGATGCGCGCGCATCTTAAAATTTCACTCTCATCATTTTTTCATAACGCGCCTAAAGAAGTATAACTTCAAAAAGTCTCTAGTCCCAGTGGTTTCGGCTGTACGCTTTTTGGTGTTTTAGGGGTTGAGTTTCATCCCCATATAAGTGAAATTTCAAATTTTTACTTACAGATTTCTAATTACAATTTTTTGTAGACCTGTTGTCGTATCAACAGTCGCAAAATTTCAATCCTAAAAATTTGAATGTCTTCAGAATTTTTAAAGCAATATCAAATATTCTCTGATTATTTATATGTATACCATTGTATACAAGACGATCAAGCTTTTAATTTTTCTGACAAAGATCCTGATGCAGTATAAACTTTGATACTTATTTAAAATGAAAACTAAAATGCTAAATTCATGCGCCATTAGCAGCAATTTATTTAGCAATGATTTATTATAAACAAAACTATTTTACGAATTTTATTGCGATTTATTTAAAAGATTTACATCATACTAAGTAATTTCTATAACCTTGTTTGTGGATAAAAACATCTATATAAATAAAGTTAAGACTGAAATAGGGAAAAGTATATAGGTACCTACCCTAGAACACTATAAATCTTAATCCAAGTATAGAAGAATCGCTAATTTAAATTCACGAATAATAATTAATATTAACAGCAACACTTATAGTTAATTTCATATCCTCTTTCAAACCCGTAAAACTTTATATCTTTATTATTTACTATCCATTTACTAGTTTAATCTACTCTCTCGTAAAATTGCTGGTATAACCAAATACCGCCCAAGGGATACGGATATTGATTACTTAGGGCAAATTTACTCTTTTCACTATTTGCATAGAGTCTAAAATGAATTAAAGTCATGATACAAAGAAAATAATCGCAAGATTTAAGGTACCATATCTGTCAACTAGCGACCGTCTATGTGAATCTGTTTGCGAACAAATAGGTTTATTAGCTACTGTCGTAATAAAATTGTGTGATTTATTAATGGCTGTATCGTAAGATAAGACGTTATTTTGATATTGAACGATATCTTTGAACCTTACCAGTATAATATTAGGTTACAATCATGCGACGAAACTAAGTATTACCTCACTGAATACAGGACTCTTCCATCAAGGTGCAGGAATAGGACTTCTATGCCACACTTTTCTGTTGGCATAGGGGCTAGTTTTCGCTATAAGTGGCATCTTATAACTCTCCTTATTAACACGCCAATGCTTCAGGGCTTAAATTTTTAAAGCTATAATACATTTGTTACCTTACCAAGCAGTGGAAATGAAGACCCCAAAATCGCCAGATGCTTGCTTTTACGACTAATTAATTATTTTATTATATACCAGCTTTTACGTGTCCGCCTAGTTGAGTATTTTAAATTTAATAATATTAATTAATGATAATCATCAATCACCAACTGACGACTGGAGATTCCTTTGTCGGTAGTAGGAAATTCAGGTAGTAGGAAAATTAACCTGCTATACTACGCTGGTCAGGCGTGTTAGTATAGGGATTTAATTCGAGTTTTCTTACGTTGACTTAACATTATCTGCATATCGTATACCACCTTATTAAATTATTAAAATAAAATATAGTACATATTTTTAAAAATCCTTACTAATGTCCTTACTTGTCCTTACTAATATTATAAATGCGAAAGTACCTGTCTGTCTGTCTGTCTGTCTGTCTGTTATGCTTTCACGTCTAAACCACTGAACCGATTTTGATGCAATTTGGTACAGAGATGGTTAGTCCATTGAGAAAGGCCATAGGCTACTTTTTATCGCGAAAAAATGGGTATAAGGGATTGAAATAGGGGATGACATTTTGTATGGAAATTCGTCAATTTCGATAATAGTATCATGAATCTTTGTATTAAGGCACTTAATAATAAATAAATAAATATTCGTTCTAGTGTTTTGGAAATTTCACTTATATGGGGATGAAACTCAACCCCTAAAACACCAAAAAGCGTACAGCCGAAACCACTGGGACTAGAGACTTTTTGAAGTTATACTTCTTTAGGCGCGTTATGAAAAAATGATGAGAGTGAAATTTTAAGATGCGCGCGCATCTGTGACACAAAATTAACAGTATGAAGCTGTCTGCTTAACCGCTCATGAAGTGAAATTTTAAGATGCGCGCGCATCTGTGACACAAAATTAACAGTATGAAGCTGTCTGCTTAACCTTAAATTCAATTTTTGAATTTATTATTAAATTTATTTTTAAAATATTAAATAATCAATAATAAACATTTAAAATTAAGAATCTTATAATATTTAGTACAAATTATGTCTTATATATTTATTATTCTCTAAATTTTGTTTTTAATAATTATATATATATATATATATATATATATATATATATATATATATATATATATATATAATTATTAAAAACAAATATAATAAAATATATATATATATATATATATATATATATATATATATATATATATATATATATATATATATATATATATATATAATTATTAAAAACAAAATTTAGAGAATAATAAATATATAAGACATAATTTGTACTAAATATTATAAGATTCTTAATTTTAAATGTTTATTATTGATTATTTAATATTTTAAAAATAAATTTAATAATAAATTCAAAAATTGAATTTAAGGTTAAGCAGACAGCTTCATACTGTTAATTTTGTGTCACAGATGCGCGCGCATCTTAAAATTTCACTTCATGAGCGGTTAAGCAGACAGCTTCATACTGTTAATTTTGTGTCACAGATGCGCGCGCATCTTAAAATTTCACTCTCATCATTTTTTCATAACGCGCCTAAAGAAGTATAACTTCAAAAAGTCTCTAGTCCCAGTGGTTTCGGCTGTACGCTTTTTGGTGTTTTAGGGGTTGAGTTTCATCCCCATATAAGTGAAATTTCCAAAACACTAGAACGAATATTTATTTATTTATTATTAAGTGCCTTAATACAAAGATTCATGATACTATTATCGAAATTGACGAATTTCCATACAAAATGTCATCCCCTATTTCAATCCCTTATACCCATTTTTTCGCGATAAAAAGTAGCCTATGGCCTTTCTCAATGGACTAACCATCTCTGTACCAAATTGCATCAAAATCGGTTCAGTGGTTTAGACGTGAAAGCATAACAGACAGACAGACAGACAGACAGACAGGTACTTTCGCATTTATAATATTAGTAAGGACAAGTAAGGACATTAGTAAGGATTTTTAAAAATATGTACTATATTTTATTTTAATAATTTAATAAGGTGGTATACGATATGCAGATAATGTTAAGTCAACGTAAGAAAACTCGAATTAAATCCCTATACTAACACGCCTGACCAGCGTAGTATAGCAGGTTAATTTTCCTACTACCTGAATTTCCTACTACCGACAAAGGAATCTCCAGTCGTCAGTTGGTGATTGATGATTATCATTAATTAATATTATTAAATTTAAAATACTCAACTAGGCGGACACGTAAAAGCTGGTATATAATAAAATAATTAATTAGTCGTAAAAGCAAGCATCTGGCGATTTTGGGGTCTTCATTTCCACTGCTTGGTAAGGTAACAAATGTATTATAGCTTTAAAAATTTAAGCCCTGAAGCATTGGCGTGTTAATAAGGAGAGTTATAAGATGCCACTTATAGCGAAAACTAGCCCCTATGCCAACAGAAAAGTGTGGCATAGAAGTCCTATTCCTGCACCTTGATGGAAGAGTCCTGTATTCAGTGAGGTAATACTTAGTTTCGTCGCATGATTGTAACCTAATATTATACTGGTAAGGTTCAAAGATATCGTTCAATATCAAAATAACGTCTTATCTTACGATACAGCCATTAATAAATCACACAATTTTATTACGACAGTAGCTAATAAACCTATTTGTTCGCAAACAGATTCACATAGACGGTCGCTAGTTGACAGATATGGTACCTTAAATCTTGCGATTATTTTCTTTGTATCATGACTTTAATTCATTTTAGACTCTATGCAAATAGTGAAAAGAGTAAATTTGCCCTAAGTAATCAATATCCGTATCCCTTGGGCGGTATTTGGTTATACCAGCAATTTTACGAGAGAGTAGATTAAACTAGTAAATGGATAGTAAATAATAAAGATATAAAGTTTTACGGGTTTGAAAGAGGATATGAAATTAACTATAAGTGTTGCTGTTAATATTAATTATTATTCGTGAATTTAAATTAGCGATTCTTCTATACTTGGATTAAGATTTATAGTGTTCTAGGGTAGGTACCTATATACTTTTCCCTATTTCAGTCTTAACTTTATTTATATAGATGTTTTTATCCACAAACAAGGTTATAGAAATTACTTAGTATGATGTAAATCTTTTAAATAAATCGCAATAAAATTCGTAAAATAGTTTTGTTTATAATAAATCATTGCTAAATAAATTGCTGCTAATGGCGCATGAATTTAGCATTTTAGTTTTCATTTTAAATAAGTATCAAAGTTTATACTGCATCAGGATCTTTGTCAGAAAAATTAAAAGCTTGATCGTCTTGTATACAATGGTATACATATAAATAATCAGAGAATATTTGATATTGCTTTAAAAATTCTGAAGACATTCAAATTTTTAGGATTGAAATTTTGCGACTGTTGATACGACAACAGGTCTACAAAAAATTGTAATTAGAAATCTGTAAGTAAAAATTTGAAATATATATTCGTGATACTTAAATAAGATTTTTAAATTAAAAACTAGTGACCAACAACCTTACCTGAGGGTAAAGGCGTTTTTGTGAGATATAAATTCAGTGCAAATATTCGTCACTCTGTATACAATGCCTTAATCAAAGTTAAGTAGGCAAGCCTTTTTTATTTTTACACGGTATTGACAGTAATATTACACCATCTGGAACTCTATCTGCTAGGATATAAGGTAATCATACTGTACAGATGAAGTGCGACAGGACTTGAAAGATCGAGAAAACCAAATCCAATGTATTATAGCATTTCAAACGTGAATATTTGTTCATCTTACATTTAGAAATCTCCTTTTAACGTTATATTATCACACTAGTAGAAGGTAAATAGTTTCGTTTCTGAATTCATGCGACTTAAAAATCCCATGGGCAATCCGTTACTTGCCTATAGGAGTCGTAAAATTCAGCTAAAGATCTTACTAGGAGAGTAAGCAGCAGTTCTCTCTTAGAAAACGTAAATACCTCACTCCGATCGTCAACCTGTCTATCATGCATGAAGATTACAACATTATATATGAAGGAGGCCTAAGTCCAACAGGGAATGGCGAAATGCTGACTAATATACTTCCGAGAGTAAACACTCAGTTAATGTTGTAGATCACTCAGGAACTGATGAGCTATGCGCTTATTGATCCTAAGCCAGTTTTAAAATATCTATGGTATAGTATGGGGTATTGACATATTGTATACCTAATACCACAACGGAATAATACCAAGTAAAGTGTTTAAATATTCATTTTTTTTTTGGTTTGCCTTTGGAATTTAAAAATATTTACGTTATTAAAAATCCAGATTGTAAGTAGTCAAGAATTAATGTCAAAGTCGGTAGTAGGAAATGTACACATTGGGCGTGCACATATGTGGTATATCCCGCGGAGTCACGACGCGCAATCTGCCGTGACCCGCCCGACAAATCGAGATGAATTGCTGGAGTGCCTTACCTTACTACTAAACTCGAAAATATATGGCACATTACGTTCAGTTAGCTAAATGTTAGGTAGCATTAATCATTTGCGCAGCGTATCGTTCTTTATGAACAGCAAAGTAGATATATAGGTAGCACGGCTTTTATAAAGGAATGTAAAAAGATTTTTATTTAATTTTAAACACTGTTTTACATGTTTTCGTGTACCTACGAGAGGATCAGAATTTCCTAATTGTAATTCCGACGACACAATATGTATATTCCTAACTAGCTTCTGTTCGCGACTTCGTCCGCGTGGTATAGATACTTTGGGCTAACGCTAACTTTAAACCTTTATTTTTTTTATGGGTGGGCTATGGGAAGCGCACACGCAGTCCATTCCGTCCAAGGTGACGAAAGGACGGCGCGCGGGACCATAGCCCATCCGTACCCATGTCGCCTTCGTCGTTGGGCCGACCACCGGAGCAGGGTGACTTGTTGTGAGTGTTCGACCCGACGGAATACGCTTTCGAGTACCCTCACCTCTCGACGTTCCTATCCCGGGACGTCGGTGTCGTCTGCAGGTAACGGACTAAAAACCCGGTCCGGTCACACGCGGCCTCAGCTAGGGCGGCATCACGCGCAGGTACTCGCGCCTGCGCCGCCCGAGTCGCCGGCGGCGGAACGTGTCACCGAAGAAGACCCTTCTCGCGCACGATCCACTGCCTCCTTCCGTGAGATGACGGCCTCAAAGAAGGCGGCAACCGCGTCTCAATTCCTGACACTGTCGAGCATCTCCCTGACAATGGTTGGCAGCGTCAGGTTGGCATCGATAATCGCTACGAGTTCACGGCGCGTCCCCGCCCACGCGGCACACACCTCGAGCGTATGCTGCGCCGTGTCCTCGTCGCAATCGCAGTGGTGGCAGGTCGGTGTGCTCTCTCTCCTGACGATCTTGTGCAGGTACTTGGCGAATCAACCATGCCCCGACAGCACCCGCACCAGTCGGAAGGAAAGCACCTCGTGCGTCCGCTCCAACCACTCCATTAGCACCGGCTGGAAGGGCCTCGACGGTCCTGACACCGTACCGAGGCCTCTCCAGCCGGATTGCCCAATAGGCAATGACGTCTCGGTGGGCGTGGACCCGCCAGGCGGCAATCTCTTTGATGGAGACTATACCGCCTCCGGCTAGTTTCTACGACACCCGCCGGTAAAGCTCGGCGAGGATCTCCGCCTCCAGGTACCACGGGGGAGTTTCGGCCAGGAGGCACGCTGCTTCCGTCGCCACTGTGTGGTAACCGCGTATGGCCCTGATAGCCATGACCCTCTGTGGTCGCCACAAGAGGGCCCTCAGACGGACGGTCAGGGACCCCGCCCACACCGGTGCGCCGTACAGGGCCATCGACCGAATCATCCCCGCGTACAGTCGCCGGCCGGATCCGCCCACATTCGGCATCAACCAAGAAAGGGCGGACGCCGAGCCGACAAGCCGCGGAACAAGTCGACGGAAATGCTCCCCGAACCACTAATGCCCGTCGAGCACCAGGCCCAAGTACTTCGTTTAATGCTAACTTTAACCAAGAGTTTGTTGACGTAGAAGGTGAAAACATTTTTTAATAATACGATTGTCACACATGATTTTTGCAAAAATTTAGGCGTTTACGTAGCGGAAGCTCTCAAAAGAAAAAAAAAAACTTTTTTTTGAAACATTCTTCATTGGTGCTCTGCTCTTGTTGGTCTTAGCGTGATGATATATAGTCTATAGCCTTAATTGATAAATGTGCTATCTAGCACTGAAATAATTTTTCAAATAAGGCCAGTAGTTCCTGAGATTAGCGTGTTCAAACAAACAAACTCTTCAGCTTTATGTAACGATTGACGTTAGGCAAACATTAAACTCAGATAAAATATAAAGAGGAGATATAAAGAGTAAGCTTGAGTATAGTATAACATTACTTTAATAGAGGGTAAACTCGGCAGTGATCAATTAAATCCGAACAACCAATATCAATCCATTTAGCTTACTGGTTAATATGAGGATAGCCTAGTTTCCAATTGTATGTATGCATACCGTAAGCCTTAAGAATGGATCAACTATTCCAGACTCCGTTTTATTAGTACGAGTTAAGGGATACCAACAATCAATGTTCATTCCAGGATTTGAATACAGAACCTTAACATCGGTAGACACTAATTTAATTAAGTCATTGCATTAGCAAGATACTTTAAACTTTTATTGTTATAAATCATAATAAACTGTGCTACGTTTAATTTACCCGAGACATTCTTTTCTGTCCGTGTGGTGACGGAGTAAGAATACAATTCACCACTCCCTATCTTGCCCGTGGATGTCGTATAAGACGACTATGGGATATAATGTGCACATAACATCTGTGCAAGAGAAGGAAAACTCGAAATGAAACCCTATACCAACATGTCTGACCAGCATGGTATAGTAGGTCAAATTCCCTCCCATTGTGGAGGAGGCCCGAGCCCAACAGTGGGACGTATGTGGGCTGCGATGATGATGATGATGATGATTCTTTTTTGTATTTGTAATTTATTTTTATATATGTAGGCAACGCAAGTTTTACATACAAGGTAACCATTACAGATACTTATTATTTTAAATTTTATAAATGGCGCCTGTTATTTCCGTCTAAGATGGAATTTTTAAAAGCTTTTTTAATTATATGATTAATGTTGACAATCTATTTAGTGAAATTCTCGTGAATTAAAAACGAGCTTCGACTAGATATGCAGGTGAATCTTGAATGACTGTGTTACTACTTATTTAACTATAATATTTTTTTTTTATGGGTGGGCTATGGTAAGCGCGCACGCGGTTCATTCTGTCCGGGGCGATGAAAGGACGGCGCGCGGGCTCATAACCCACCCGTACCCACGTCGCCGACTACCGGAGCAGGGTGACTTGTCGTCGGTGGTCAGCCTGGCATTTAACTTTAATCTTAAGCATTAGTTTGATACTAAAGTGCCATTATATAAATCCCGTGTGTGGCTTAAGAATACAAATATCTGGTTGACCGAGCTTTGCTCGGTATAATTTTATTTTTGTAAGTAAATGGTATTTTAACGAACATATTTAGGATATATATTAATAAAAAACTAAAAATGATGAAAAGGATGATGCAAAAGGAAGATATAGACGGTATCCGAAAAGATATCTCGTCCTTATTACGTCGCTATAAGCTACCAAAACGTAACCTTCCGAAAACAACATAACAATGATGAAATAATGAAAAACATATTAAATATTAAAAAACAGAATAATAATAACACCGAGATTCGATCTCACGCTTTATGAATGCCACTGGATAACTTCCCAACTGAGGTACGTCTTTAGCTTGTCACTCTTGACGGCGACGGCTAAGTTTACATTCCTATTCCAATGACATTTTATGTCATTGTATTGATTAGCTAAAAGCACCGACAATACAATATTTGCTATAAATAAAACCTAGCTAGATCGATTTTTTTTGTTGGCCCCGAAACTGCTAGTATGCTAAATTTCATGAAAAACGTTGGAGCTGTTTTTTTTTTAGATTCAGGTTATATATATATATAGGACTTGCTCGTTTAAAGATATAACATATGTTACTATTCTTTATTTTTCATGAGTCTTCATGACTCCAACCAACTTAAGGGAGCAAGAAAGGAAGTGTGTAGAAGCCGTCTGTTCCGTCCGGGGTGATGAAAGGGCGGCGCGCGATCCTATAACCCCCCTTTATCCATGCCCTTCGGCATAAGGCTGACCACTGGTTTCGTGGCCAGTTCAGTGGATTACGCAGTGGCAATCGCAGTGGTTCAGGATGGTACGTTTTCCCTCCTCACGACCTTCTGCAGGTATTGGTACTAGATGAGAGGGGGCCTCCCGCGCAGAGTTTACTTAACACTGCGCGATGTGGGGCAACCCCAGGGGTTACGTTCGAGACTGTTCAGCATCTTTTACTAACTGACGTTCTTAATGCGGACGACCAGCCTGTAGGCATACCACGGACTACGGTAAGCCTCGTATAGTTGGCCCTTCCGCGCAGCGTATAGGTATTTTTGGTTTGGCGTTGATAAATCAGTCAGAAAAAACTATAACAGAAAATGAGAAGGTGAAGATAGAGTTGTTAAAGGCAGATGAATATGTTGATGGGGTTAAATAATATATTATGTACATAAATTATTTTGTATTTACACATATTTTTTAAAATTTAACTTTGATAAACACATTCTGACTTGAGAGGCAGTTATGAAAAAGAGATTTGGCTTAATATTTTAAATTTTATGTTGTACTGAATTTCTTCATCACCATGTCTTAAAGTGATACCAGTAGCATATAACATAAGGCTTTACCGGACGCATTACCGACAAAATGTCAACGCTTCGATGCTCAAGCATACATTTACTTTTTATTCTCTCAACACGGTGCACAATCTCCGTTAATATTTTTTTATCATATAAACAAAATCTGACTTTGGACATCAGTTATTGGTCGTTGAATTTAATCCATATGTACGTGGTATAATACGCTTCAAAGGAGGTTTTGAGTAGGTACAAATGAAACTTTTTACCACCAAGTTGTCTTTAGTGTCTGACTTTCGCATTTGAGTTAAGTTAATTTCTTCATTAATCCATTTTTATTATTGCATATTCAGCCACGATTTAGTTCTAAGAATAGATTTTATAAGATATACTGTCTATGGCAAAGGTTCATAGCTTTATTGATGGACTTAATTCGTCCGCGCTGTCAAGCATGAAATATAGTACATTTTTCTAAAGATTATTGATATTTACACAAGTATTACAAATTATAAATAAAACTATTTATGCGAATTTTATCGCGTTTGAGTTGGATTTTTAATTACCCGACGGTGCGAGCACTTTTCAGTGTTCATGGTTACGGGTGGTCTAAAATAACTAAGATGTACCTAAATTTTTCGTCATAAGACTATAATGTGTCATCCCTCTTTTTTCTCATACAGGAATATATTTGGCATCTTGAACATACGTGTATTGAAAATCTTTTAATACATTGAATAGACAAATAAGATAGCTTTATCTCACAAGAAAACAAAGATCGATTCAATGTAGTAATTCATAGTTAGAAATATATAAGACAATTGAATCTTTGTTGAGTAAGAAATGAAAACATTCACTCGTTGTAAAACAATATGCAATTAACATAGACTTTAGAGAACTTATAAAATATTCTCTCATGTATTTTGGATTAATCGGATTATAGGCCTAAAATGCCAGTATATTCCAGCCATAATGGCACGAGAAAATCCGAGACCGGTCGACGACGAGTGCAATTTCACCGCAATATCAATCAAAATCAAATCGGATCTTTTAATCCAAGTGACGGCTGGACGTCTTACCTTAATTAAGGAGGTCTTTTAAGAGGTACCTACCTGTTTGCCTGTAAGTGTGTCAATTTTATATAAACGTTCTCTTAATTTAATTCATACGATTGTGCTTTTATTTTATGATTTATTATCAAGTAATATTTCATTAATTGAATATTTTTAGTTTATACTTGTTGCGCATTACTTATAATTGTTTTCATAATCAGTGTGTGTTACCTGCGATGACCTATGGGCATAGAAAAGTGGTCTCTAAATATCGCCCTTATAAAAGGGCTCAAAATCGCTCAGTATATTATGGAGAGAGCTTGATATTTCGTTTCCTGATAGAATCCGGATTACGGCAATCCGTAGAAGAACGAGTGCAACCGACATAGCCCAAAGATTTATCAGCAGGTTGAAGTGGAATTAGGCTAGCCGCTTGTCAAGCCGACAACTATTAAGGAAGTAACGTTCTCGAGCGGTGAGCATGAATCGGACAACGCAGCACAAGACGACCCTACACTAACTGTAATGACGAGATTTAAAAAATCGCAGGGAATCATTGGATACAGGTGGCACAGAACCGTTCTGAGTAGCATTTTCGCAGGAGGTGTATATATGTCGGCAGGTGACCCACCCTGGCCACTAGTGGCAAAGGCGTTGGCGGAAGTGTATCCGCTCCGCACTACAGCACGAATCAATGGCGAGCAAGTCTTCACAAGGGGACTGGGCAGAGCTCAGGAAGTCGCCCGAAGGCAAGTCATCCAGCGGTGGAGTGAAGACCTAAAGTCTCCTGTAGCAGGGCAGGGACTGTGGAGGTGGTCGCACCGCACTTCCAGCGCTGGCTCAGGAGAAGGCACTTCAGCCTTATATTTAGAATGGTGCAGGTGGTTACCGGACATGGGATCATCGGTAAGTACCTGCACAAAATTGGAAGAGAAGAGGCCCCAGAATGTCATGAGTATGGCGCGCCAATTGATGATGCACGCCACACTCTGGAAGTATGCCCCCCCTTGTCAACGAAATTTGTAAAAACGGGCCTGTCATTGCCGACCATCCAGACCATGACGCTGTCATGATAAGCAAGCACTTATTTGTTGACATCGCTGACCAAAAATTTAATGTACTATGAGTAATGTACAATAACTATTACATCTTTTCCTGAGAGGGAAACTTAGTTCTGCAACTCTTTGTCTAAGTTAATTGTAAGCCAACAGTTTAAGACAGTATATAATTGATAAGCAATGCAATATAAAATTAATCCTCCATTATTGTTCCATTTACAAACTGCATCTTCATTTTAATACAGAACCAAGGCTGTCACTTCATTTCCTGGAAAGAGCAAATTAAGATTGTAATACATTATCTTTATATACTACAGATGGTACCCTGTTGAGTGCATGCATAAAGGTTTAAATGACTTGCTGTACGCCGCTTCATATAAAGATCAACCTGTCGATGTTGAAGTGACAGCACTGTATATGTCAGGTTTACGATGATTTATTTCTATCAAGTATTTTGTTTAACATAATTAATGAAATGTTCGGGAATTAAGATTTTCGAATTTGTTGAGATCTGATAGACAGTTTTTTTAGATGGTGACGCTGGACTAAGAATAAAATTCACCACCATATTTCTTGCCCGTAGATGTCGTATTAGAAGACTAAGGAATATTTCGCTATTTATTGTAAGAAATCAACCCTCCATATTTAATGTTACTATTTCAAATATTACTGTTTAACTTTTTTTTTTTTAATATTTTTGTTTTGGATATATTGTTGCTGCCGCGACTTGATTGAACGGGCCCATCAGAAGATCAGCGGTATAGTATCATATTTACTGTACCATAAGCTGAGATGGGCACCATATTTTGGCCTCACATATTCGACTCCTTGTTTTTAGTTAGTAGTTCTTATTTCTTTTGTTGGTCTGTCTATATTGTGTGAGGTTTACCAAATAAAATTTCTTTGTTTCTTTCTTTCTTTCTTATCATCCGTGTGCTGATGGAGTAATAATACTATCTTTGTATATACATTTCTTGTGTATGTGTGTATGTCACTGAACTCCTCCTAAACGGCTAGACCCATGTTGATGAAATTTTTTGTGCGTGTTCAAGGGGATTCAAGAATGGTTTAGATTCACAATTGGACCCGGTAGGTGGAGCCGGTAATTAAATTACCCGTAATAATGAAATTATCGTGTGATGGCTAAGCAAAAATACAATTCATCAATCCCTATCTTGCCCGTGAATATCGTAAAAGACGATGCTAGTAGGTCAATATCCGCGTGGTGACGGAGTAAGAATACAATTCACCACCCTCTTTCTCGCCTGTGAACGTCATAAAACACGACTAAGGAATTATAATATTCACATAACACCTATCCAAGAGACGGAAAACTTGAAATGCAAGCCTATACCAACATGTCTGACCAGTATGGTAAAGTAGGTAATATTCCCTGCCATTGTGGAGGAGGTCAAGCAAAAGTCAATTCGAAATAAAACCCAACCGTGAGGCTCGAGCAGTGGCGGATTTACCACAAGGCTGAGTAGGCTGCAGCCTAGGGCGGCAGATTTTAGGGGGCGGCAAATTTGCCCCAAAACTCTTTTATTTTACAGAAATAAAAAATAAATAAATACCTACTTTTTTACGGTTGGTGCCTTCCTCGCATCACTCCGTCCGGGGCGACAGAGGGGCGTAAGCACGCACACCCGTAACCCACCAGGCTGGGCAGGCAGAGCAGGCTGACTTGACGTTAGTGGTCAGCCCGACGGAATACCCCCTTTAGGGGTAACCTCCCATCGACCGACGTCCCCCCCTCAGGGAGGACGTCGGTGTTTCCTGACGCGGTCGGCCTCTCAGTCACCCGCGGCCTCGTCTAGGGCGGCATCAGGCGCAGGTAGTCGCGCCTGCGCCGCCCCAGTCACCGGCGGCGGCTCGCATCGTCGAGGAGACGCTCCTCGCGCACGCGCTCCGCCGCCTGCTTCCGCGAGACTACTGTCTCGCAGAAGGCTGCGACCGCGTTCCAGTTCCCAACGCTGTCGAGCATCGTCCTGGCGATAATCGGCAGCATCAGTTCAGCGACGATGATTGCGACGAGTTCACGACGCTGCTCTGCCCAAGCAGCACAGACCTAGAGTGTATGCTGCGCCGTGTCCTCGTCGCAATCGCAGTGGTGGCAGGATGATGTACTCTCCCTCCTAACGACTGTGTACCGGTATTTGGCGAAGCATCCATGCCCCGTCAAAACCTGCATCAGTCGGAAGGAGGGCACCCCGTGCCGCCGTTTTAACCACTGCATCAGCACCGGCTGGAAGCCCTCCACGGTCCGCACACCGAACCGAGGCCTCTCCAGCCGGACTGCCCAACGGGCAATGGCATCTCGGCGAGCGTCGACGCGCCAGGCGGTAAGCTCCCTCACAGAGACCACACCGTCCTCCGCTCACACCCCCGATATAAATAAATACCTAAACGTTATTAGATTTCATTAACTTTTAACTTAACCCGCCATAGTGGGGAATTTGACATTTTTCAATCAGCTCATACTTTTTTATACTATATGTCTTTGCGTAGGCAGTTTTTTTTTGGATAATTATTCAGCCTCATTTTTTTTTTTGGGTGGGATACGGTCGGCGCACTCCTCGCACCACTCCGTCCGGGGCGACGATACAATGCACTCGTATGAGCGAGGCGGCTGGAACGCCCCCTGGAGGCGGAGATTCTCGCCGAGCTTCACGTGCGGGTGATACAGGCGCGTGAACAGGGCGTCGATGTGTTGCCCAGTGAGGCGGCCACCTGGCGCAAGGACGTTTGCTGGGACGTCATTGCCCGTTAGGTGATACGGCTAGAGAATCCTCGATACAGGAGCATGGAAGCCCCGACAGCATCTGCATCAGTCGAAAAGATTTCTGACTGGTGCAGATGTTGCTTCGGCACGTATTTGCACAAAGTACCGAGGAGGGAGTCAACTCCATCCTGCCAACAGTGCGGTTGCGAAGAGGACACGGCGCAGCATACGCTCAAGGTCTGCATGACTTAGCTTCAGTAGCGCCGCAGATCCATCGCAACCATCGGTGCCGACCTCACGCTGTTGGTCATCACAAGAGTCATGGTCGATAGCGTCCGGAATTGGAACGCTTTCTGCGATGAAGTTGTCTCGCGGAAGGAAGCGGCAGAGCGTAAGCGGGAGACACGCTCCGCTGCCGGTGGTTTGGGCGGCTGATGCCACCCTAGCAGTAGCGGTGGTTGACTGGACCGGCGAGTAGTCTGGTCATTCGAGGAGAGGCCGTTTATGTGAGGGTGATGCCCCGATGGCGCTCCCAGTGGCACCGCTGGGGCGTCGGCTGGAGATGGTACCCGAAAAGGTAATCCGCCTGGATAGGCCATTGATGACAAGGGCACTAGTGGCCCGCCCTTTTAGCGCCTGGTGGGTTATGAGCTTGTTCGCCGATCCGGACAGATCTGATGGTGAGCAACGCTTCATGGTCTGGCGCCTAAAAAAAGAGTATTGCAATGCAGAGGTCAGAAGGGGCGGGAAAATTTTAATAGCCTACAGGTGGCAAATGTGTTAATACGCCACTGGGCTCGAGCCCAGCAATAGGGTATATATAACTTGTGATGATAATAAAGATGAATAGAGAATAAGCCTAGAAAATATATAAATCTCAGAGATATCCGATATTTGCGCAAGTATTACACTTCAAATCAAAAATCAAATAGAAACGGAATAGAATTAGGGATGTAAACGATACATCGATGTTTCAATAAAAATCATCGATGTTTGCCATCGATGTTTTGTTCACTATTTTAAACATCGATTTATCGATGTTATATTATACGATATTTTGCCTGCATGATTTAAAATGCATGGTAAAATAAGCTCATCGCATAGATTTCTAAAAAAACATCGATGTTTCGATACATGGATATTTTTTGTATATCGATGTTTTTCAAACATCGATGTATCGATACAGCGATATTTATGGTTTCGATATTTGCATCTTTAGATATAACTCGTAAAAATTATTTTATTTATAACTAGCAACCCGCCCTCGCTTCGCTTCGGTTTGAATCGCCTTACCCGCGTAGTTGCCGTTCCCGTGGGAATACCGGGATGAAATATAGCCTAAGTTAATCCTTATATAGACACCTACTACCTGCCACTAAAATATTATCAAAATCGGTCCAGCCATTTTGAAAATTACCCAAAACAAACATGTCTGTTTGACAGACGGACAGACACATAGACGAAAAATTTTAAACTGGTTTTTAGGCATAGGTGTCGTGTAAATAACCGTGTGAGCATAAAAAAAGCCCAGTATTTTGACATTACAAACAGACACTTCAATGTTATTGATTTGTATAGATGTATAGATTATCTCGGGAGAATTTATAAATAGGTAATCAAAGTTAAAGGAAACATACACAGACGGCTAATAAAATTTATAATTATCTATGGGTCATTCGAGAACGCTTCTCAAAAGGAAGCAGTAAATTATAATGTCACAAAAAAAATAATTAATTACTAATATATAAAGCGTCTTCACTTTCTGATTAATGTAGGCCTTCCTTTTTTAGATAGAAAATATTGTTACCGATACATAATTTATGATTAATATTAAATTATACCGTAATATTCCGTGTAGTGACACGAAGAATACTGATCATCAGATGTCGTATAAAACGACTGAGGGTTATGATATGTACTTCACTTTAAGAGAAGGAAATCTAATAAATCTCTATATCAACTCGCTTGGCAGCGCAACATAGTTGGTTAATTACCCGCCTTATGGAGAACACTCCCGCTCAGCAGTGGGACGTATGTACAATTGTACAAGATTGAGTACTGGTAAATACTGGAAATCACACATTGACTCAAAACGAAACATGGTTTGCACAGAGCCAACTACTGAAGTTGACATTACTTCTCTTTTGACTACATTATTCACTTTCGTCTTCTTTACTTTAACCTTAAGCAACACTCCTGCAGATCTTTAGTTGAAATGAAAAAAATATATATATATTTATATTAAATCATACCGTTATAAAAAGATCTATTTGGTAAATTGTAATCTTAAATAGCCTTTATAAAAAATAAATGGTTAAAACAACATCTTTCCCAGGACTAAGGCACGTTAATCGCAGTGCATAACGGCGAAAATGAACTGATGCTACCACCCAAACTTCGAATAGTTTAGCATTCCAAGCAACACGCTTGCCCACCACACATTCGCGTGGGAATCTTAATATACGCATTTATTCACATTGTCAGTTGGGAGGCTTAATTAATTATTATGCGCTACCAACATTAAGTACTCCAGATTTTTTCACTTAAAAAAAAAAAACACACCAAGAATAAAGTACTAAAGTAATTTGCGTGTTCACTTGATAAAGTATGGCAATATTTTCGGAGCTTCGGGTGGTGAATGCTTGTGGACAAGAATGTTTTAGTTACGCAATCAATCCAGTTTGGTTCCGTCGTAATTATTAGACCCGCAACTTGCACTTGTCTTGTTCTCGTGACGAGATTGAAATAATTGAATTTTTATTTTCGTAAAATTTCGGTTGCGTTGTGTAATGTGTGGCTGCTGGTTGCTTGATGACGACGTAATTTAACGTGTTTATGGTATTTAAGTACCGTAACAGGGCAATTATAATAAACATTTTGTTCTTTGGAGTAAATATATATTGTAGAAATCATCATCATCATTTTCATCATTTCAGCCTATCGCCGTCCACTGCTGGACGTGGGCCTCCCTCATGTTACGCCACAAAGTGCGGTCTTGTGTCGCCTGCATCCAACGACGTGCAGCAACTTTCACCAGGTCGTCGGTCCACCTAGTTGGCGTCCTATACTGCGTCGTCTAATACGTGGTTGCCACTCGAGAACCTTTCTTCCCCAGCGGTTGTCGGTTCGTCGAATGATGTGACCTGCCCCTTGCCACTTCAGCGTGCTAAATCTTCGTGCTATGTTGGTTACACCCGTTCTTCTGTGGATTGCCGTATACCGGATTCTATTTCACAGAGAAATCTCGAGCATAGCCCGCTCCATAGCACGCTGAGCCTTGTTATGAGTCTTACATTGTAGAAATGTAGTAGTATAATAGACTGAACTCTCTCATTTGGCCCACGCCCAAGGGTCAGAGAAGACTTTATATAGAAAACGCATCTCGTTGTCTAAAATATGCGCAAGGCTAACTTACGGATCAAAGAATATAATTTATTCATATACTTGATTAATATTAAGTGATATTTAGATGCAATGAGATGTTATTTGTGGGTGTACGTTGATGTCGTAAGGTGTCACTTATTAAGTTTAAGTTTCTTCAAGGGCGATGTGCCGTCAAACTTGTTTTTTTTTTAAACACGCCTTAAGTTTGTAAGGCTTCAGCTACGCCTCGTGATGAAAATATATATGAACGGGTCGATTTGCGAAACATTATATCAACTTATCTCATATTGACAGCTCTAAATAAATATAGATGAAATAAATTTACACATCATTGATTTCAATTTTTAATATGCGCCAGGGCTGGCAAATGTCCGTTTTATTATTTTGATAAAGAATATCTATATGATGACGGAATTAGAATACAATCCACCAACCCACTTTTATACCCGTGAATATCGTAATAGATGACTAAGGGATTATAATATGCATACAACATCTATGCAAGGGAAGAAGAACTCGAAATAAAATCTTAAAATACCGCAATAAAACCGTCTGACCAGTGTGGTATAGTAGACTTATTTCCTACCCATTATGAAGGAGGCTCAAGCCCAGTAGTGGGACGTATATGAGCTGTGATGATGATGGAAGAATTTCTGCTACTGACATGATCAAAGATTATAAAATTATAATGTTTATTTTTAAAGATATCCCGCTCTAAAAATAAGTCCTTGTATGAGAGGAGACTTTGCTAATATGTATGTTATTAACGAACACAATTAACATTCGAACTCAAAATAAAAAATTGTGTACCGCACAAAGAATTGTCCTCTGCGGTGCTTTAACTTATAACACTACTTCAAAAGTGCACACAATTTCTCAAACGTAAATAATTAACAATTTATTGGAGGTTCTCACTACAAAATATTAACCTTAAGCTTCTTAGGCACGTTATAAAAAAAGCTGATAGTGAATTAATTGAATATAAATCATGACTGAGCAGAAAACAACAGGATGAAGCTGTTTGTAACTGAAGATCGCGTGGTCGTAATTGCTGTCTTCAATGTAAAAAGTCTTTACTTAAAATTATATAAAATAACAGGACATTCAAAGCTCTTTTTTTCTGGTAGTATTATTGATACATACGGGCGTATCGAACACATACGAAAATACCTGATGGTCTCATTAAAAGTTGCTTTTATGCATATGGACTAAAAATAATCGTAAAAGTACTCTTATTGGTCGGAGTTTGATATGTTACTGATCTTCTTAAAATTAGAATGAAATTATATAAGGTATTCCAACTTGCCATAAATGATTGAAAATTCTTAAAACTTACTAAAATCTTCTATCGAGATAATAATAATTTTTTGCTTTAGATGCATTACAGGAGAGCAGTGCGAGTAATTACAGCAGCAATAAGGAGTTATTACTAAGAAGGGAGCAAGTGTGGCTCTGGAGGAGAGCTATATAGGTAAATTTAGGGAGTAGGACACTGATGTGGAGCCAAATCAAATGTGGAAATTTAAATAGGAAGTAACTTTCAGTTAAGAGAATCCCAGTGAGAGAATACAAGGTCCCCAAGGCTTACATGCTCATGGGAGTTTTAAAAAACAGTGAGCAATCTATGCATATGAGGAATTAACCTATATTGCAGTTTTTTAAATTAGTATGCGACATGGTGAGCAGTCTTTATCAATTTCGGTAGAGTACTCAGATAATTATAGATTTCTTAACTATAGTCCATAAAATATAGCTTGATCTCTGTGACAGATGTCAACGAAACTAACGAAGTAAGTTTGAATGAGCGACATGTTTACAATTTCATTTTGTATCAAGTATATTTTCATTCTTTTCGTGTCACTTTTATTGCAACTGAATTGCGATATATTATAAATATAAAAATATTAATGTTCGTGTCTAAAATGTGCCTCGTAAGTACTGAAATACCTAGTAAACATTTTATACATAAATGACGCTTACGGACGTACAAGGTCATACTGGACTGAAAATAAAAAAGAGATGGGGCAGTCGATATACGTAATTCGATAACCGATCTTTATTAAATTATTCATAAAAGAAATAAATCCAATACAGTACCTATATAATACTTGCAACATATTTTTACAAGTACAACAGATAGGTACATTATAAAATACATAAATTGAATTAATTTACATTAAAAATTACTTTTTGTCTCAGAGTAAATGATAATATAATATTATACGTACGTACGTATTATTATCAAGAAACTAGACATAGAGTGGTAGGACCACACTGTCGACAGTTATCTGTCTACAGCCGCGGGCCGGTCCGTTCGGGGCAGTACCACACTCTCGCAGAAAATCGACGTCTGAGTAGTAGCAATTTGTTACTGCGCTTCGTTCGGTGAGCGAGAGAGCCGGAAGCCCAACTTTTTGAGGGTGTTTGCGTGTGGAGGGTTTTGGTGGTGCCCTTGGTATCACCGAGCCTCAATGCACGCATTCACACTCCCTTCACTTTCTTCGTGGTAGGCAACGGCCTTGTAAAGGTCCATGAGCGGCAGCAACTCTTACCATCAGGTGTACTGTTTGCTCGTTTGCCACCGTTTGCAATAAAAAAAAAGACATTTATTCTTAAAACAGTCGTAATTGATCGATTGATCTAACGACTGTCCCTATTTTGGCAAAAGATGATAAATATTCCAGCAGGAACGCTCCAGTGATGATGATAATAGTGACCTAAACCTTGATTGTCTTGACCTTTTAAATAATTAAAACAGTCGAAAAACAGTTTTGTTTGAAATAAATCCAAAAAGATTTTCATTGATTGTATTTTGATTATAATAGAAAATCACAATAATAAAAATAAAGAGGTTTATCAATAAAAAACTACGGACTTTATCGTAAACGTGACAGCACTAGGGACAACTGTCACAGAGATCATACTATATTTTATGGACTATAGTGGATTTGCAAAGGAAGATAAACAAAACTAAAGTGTTGTTTATTGGTTATGTCATTCCCATTCCCTATTTCCACAGGGTGAAAAAAAATGATAAGGCAGGCCTCTTCCCAGCAGTGGACGTCTACTAGTTTATGGATGGATGGATGGACTCGAGTAATTTGAGACTCGTAATTTATTTTTACATTTTTATAAGTCCCTGAAACTATGTAAAACATAACATTATGAATATAGATAAGCAAAATATTCGAATTATTTGATTTGTTACATATTTTTAATAAGCTAATAGGACGCAAAGCATTTTAAACTAAATTTAAAAACGAATAAATTAAATTATGATTAATGTATTCTACTGTAGCTGTCTGCTCTGCTTCCAATAATTTTCTAATAATAATTTAGACAAGTAAAACAACAAGTAATAAATTAATAATGACGGTGATGTCACAAAAAGTGATAAAAACTTGGTATGAAGAATGTCTGCATTATACTTACTTACTATACTACGTATCCAATGATTTAAACATGTTCACGATGCAAACAAGTTGAATACATGAAAACAGAATGAATAAAAAATGAACGTCTGTTCCTTAACTACGATACTAGTTGTTGTATTTTTGACTAACAAATTCCAAACGCCATATAAATAGAGTGATAACATCTGTTTGTACTATTTATTACAAAATGTTTTATCATCTTGGCTCATATATATCCCACTGCTAGGCTCGAGCCTCTTTCACAATAGGAGGGATTTTGACCTTACTATATTATGTTGGTCAGACAGGTTGGTTATTGGCATAGGGTTTTGTTTCGAATTTACCTTCTTTTGCATAGATATTATGCGTATTATATCCCTTAGTCGTCTTTCACGACATCCACGGGCAAGATAGGGAGCGGTGAATTGTATTCTTATTCCGTCACGATAAAAGTTGATCTTATAAAGTTTTTATAATTAAATTAAATTGTGAGGAAAAAATTATATTCATAAGTGGTTTTGCGAATATTTTGGGATTTCTTGCCTGTTTTAATTTCTGATTATGGAAATAAATCATTTTATTTTCAACTGGACTGGCAAGAAACTTTTTGCATTGTTGCTCTCCTTTAGAAAGTAGGGGAAAATAATTTACTAAACCATGCTGATCCAAAGAGTTAGTATAGGGTTTTATTTCAAGGCTTTCTTCATTTGCAATACTGTTATCTGCTAAGGAAGTCGAAAAATAACTACAGAAACTATTGATTCTGAGTTTTATTTCGTCTCATTACCGTAGCAATGTAAATCGCAACTTTGTTTACTGATGAGCTTCTGGTTCTACAGATCGAGCTATCTGACTGGCGATCTGTGTAATAAATAACTTAAAGCACCGCCAGATTAAGTGATTATTAAGCACAAAAAGCGTGTAAAAATTACCACCGAAATTGATAAGAATTTCTTTTGTTATTTCTGTGGACAGTAAATTGCTATGTTGCATTACCACTTAAAAATCACGTCGAAAGAAGGGCATCGTTGCAAAACCTCGGAGAAAGGTAGCCTCCTTTATTAAAGGCGATCGGCGAACGAACTTATTTAAAGGTGCAATAAAAGGAATGCCTTA
Source organism: Lymantria dispar (assembly GCA_032191425.1). Taxonomy (NCBI): domain Eukaryota; kingdom Metazoa; phylum Arthropoda; class Insecta; order Lepidoptera; family Erebidae; genus Lymantria; species Lymantria dispar. The sequence goes on from CM063458.1 coordinate 17,640,162, forward strand.
ATGATGTGAACGCCGATATTAATATTGGGCGAAGTCGTCTGGCGGGCTCTTCGGTTAAATGTAGTTATAAATTACGTTTTTGGAGTTCGGTGTAGTCGCTTACGCCCAGTTGTGGCACAACAAATGCTCTTTCCACTTGTTCAAAGTTGTTACTGTCAATTCGATTGAACTCAGGGTTATTTATTGACACATTTTTGTTGACTAAATTGCTTATATGTTTGCACAAATTATACTCTGTCAAATCAGAATCAATGTTTTTTAAAACTTTATTTTTGCTCATATTTGTATTATCAGTTATTATAGATACTTAAAATTCTTGAATTTATTATTGCGTCTGCTTTTTAGGATTATTGTAGTAAGTTATCTTACACGAAATGATCCCTACATATATATGTACATGACTACAATTCATATAGATGATCCAATGGTTTGAGTATTGAGTTCTCGTGATGAATTAGGGCATCCATTTTCAAACAAGAACTATTCCCTAATTGCAATGGTGTTGTTTTTTAAAAAAAGAATAACGGTGTCAATATAACGCAATAATAAAAACGGTGAAAATGTAATTGGTGGGATGACAAGCTCTAATAGATATTTATTACAATTGTAATATCTTAATCACTGCACTTAAAAATCAAATAGGTAATCTATTTGATTATGAAAACTTTCTTGGTATATATAACAAAGTTTATGATTCAACAGCAATGATTCGATCAATTTTTCTAATAAAAAAAAAATCTAAATTCATTCATAAACAAAGAAGTTAAACGCCAACTTCCGTAAATTAAAATGATCTATATATTCGAATAAGAAACTCTTTCTATTCTCAAATCATTAGAAGTATATGAAAATCAATGTAGAGTAAAATATCAACTCAATTACGTCCCACCGCTGTGCTCGAGTCACCTTCAAAATGGGGGATTTTATTTCACCTCTCTCTCCTTCTCTTGCTTAGCTTTTATCTGCATGTTGTAATGCTTTAGTCGTATTTTACTACACCCACGGGCAAAAAAGGGTTCGTGAATTATAGTCATCTTACTCCGTCACCATACGGTAAGTGAAATATAAAAATAAGAATATTTTTAATAGTAAACATTTAAAACCAATTATTTATTTATCATTATCATATCTTATATCTTCTTTAAACGAGCAATTCTTGAATATAATATACTAATATGTATATATATTTTCAGGATCTCGGAAACGGCACCAACGATTTTGACGAAACTTGGCATACTAGAAGATTCGAGAGCAAAAAATCGATCTAGATAGGTTTTATTTATCGAAAATGTTGTTTTGTCAGTGTTTTTAGCAGAACAATATAATGACATTAAATTTTAAAAGAATATGAATTCAAATTTTGCCGTCAACGTCATGAATTACGATAGCTCAGTTGGGAAGTAGTCCAGTTTCCTTTTAGTTTTGTTTTGGCATTCAAACGGCGTCGGATCGAATCTCGGTGTTATTATTATTCTCTTTTTGTAATTTTTTATATTTTTCATTATTTAATTTTTATTTTTTATTCATATATATCTAAATAAATTCGACAAAAATACAACAAAAATATTCGGAGCGAAGCTCGGTCAACCAGATATTATTGAGTAATGTAACATGGATATATGTTCTTGGAAACTTAATTTCACTTATAAATACATTTTACGTCTATTTAATATCCCTTATTATAACTCAATTGTCGCCGTTCAACTGATTCCGCGATATAAATTACATACACAGCCATTATGTATATACTTAAAATTCTTGAATATTTTAATACTTGATCGTTGCATTCACAAAAAGTAGTCATCTTTTTGATTTTTCGAAAGCACTCGAGCATATTCCGTTTTGCACTTATTATTTTAAGCATAAGATCTTCAATATATATTGTACATATACGTCATTTAAAATCAGGTTCTGAGAAAATCATATCGAACATCAATTTTATTGGACCATGATTACGTTGGAGATTGTGAATGCCCCGAATAATTTAATGTAATTTTTACGAAAATGTCGAATTTAAGTTATCGAGATTAAAACAATCAGTCGTGCGGGGGTTATTACGTGACGGCCTCGCGTCCGTGTCGCGAATCACATACTGTGATTATGCTAACTGAGAACTTTGGACATTATAAAGACAAAGGCGTTCTGTCATTTTATTAATATTTGAAAATAATGATGTTATATACATTGATGTTATCTTCTGACTTTTATATTACGGTGCTTATTAACATTTTCCATAGCGGTAGGGAAATCGTTCTAATAAACAACATTGATCAAGAAAGTTTCCATTAATATTTAATTTAAAAAAATTAGAAAAAGAAACAACAGTTTATTTACGTATGATAAATTATAATTGATGCTTATGAAATTAGTAGTACAAGAAGCATAATCACGCTACTATCCGTTAATAATCCACGGAGTGTCTTAAAGAGAGTTTGAATCAGCTAACATGATCTACAAGCAATAATTCTAGCAATAAACCGGTTCAAATAAATAACACCATTGTACCAAATCGATTTCTGTGTGGTGATGGAATAAGAATATAGTTCACCACCCCCCTTTCTTGCTCGTGTGTGTTTGCAAAATATGACTTAGGTATATGGGAATCTATGTAAGAGAAGGAAAACTCAAAATGACAACCAATACAAACGCGTCTGACCAGCGTGATATATTAAAGCCTGGAGACTCTAGGCACCGAAGAGATCGTCAGGCGGAGCGAGGCGCTGGGGTTGAGGGTCGCCCTGGACAAGACGGAGGCCCTCTTGTGCCATGGGCGCCGCATGAGCCCTCCCATCGGCGTCTCCATCACCGTCCATTCGGTTGAAATCAGCATCCGGGCTCATATGAGGTATTTGGGCCTGGGCTCATATGAGGTATTTGGGCCTGGGCTCATATGAGGTATTTGGGCCTGGGCTCATATGAGGTATTTGGGCCTGGTGCTCGACGGGCAATGGTGGTTCCAGGAGCGTTTCCGCAGGCTCACTCCACGGCTCGTCGGCACGGCGTCCACCCTATCGTGGCTTATGCCGAACGTGGGCGGACCGAGTGCTACGTGCCGACGGCTGTACGCAGGGGGCAACCGCTCGATGGCTCTGTACCGCGCACCAGTGTGGGCGGTGTCCATGACCGTCCGAATAAGAGCTCTTCTGTGGCGTCCATAGAGGGCCATGGCGGTCAGGGCCATACGCGGTTACCGCACGGTGGCGACGAAGGCAGCGTGCCTGTTGGCCGGGACTCCCCCGTGGGACCTAGAGGCGTAAATGCTCGCCGGTTTGTATAGGCGGATGAGGGGAGTGCGAGCGGAGGGCGGTGTGGTCTCTTGGAGGGAGCTCACCGCCTGGCGCGTCGACGTCCGCCGAGACGTTATTGCGCGTTGGGCAGTCCGCCTGGAGAGGCCTCGGTTCGGGGTGCGGATCGTGGAGGCCTTCCGGCCAGTGCTGATGCAGTGGTTGAAACGGCGGCACGGGGTGCTCTCCTTCCGACTGGTGCAGGTGTTGATGGGGCATGGATGTTTTGTCAAATACCTGCACAAGGTCGTTAGGAGGGAGAGTACACCGTCCTGCCACCAATGCGATTGCGACAAGGACACGGCGCAGCATACGCTCAAAGTTTGTGCCGCTTGGGTGGAGCAGCGTCGTGAACTCGTCGCAATCATCGATGCTGATCTGACGCTGCCTACCATCGCCAGGGTGATGGTTGGCAGCATCAGGAACTGAGACGCGGTCGCAGCCTTCTGCGAGGCATTAGTCTCGCGGAAGGAGGCGGCGGATCACTTGCGCGAGTAGCGCAGCCTCGATGAGGCGGTCCGCCGCCGGCGACTGGGGCAGCGTAGGCGCGAATACTTGCGCCTCATGCCGCCCTAGCCGAGGCCGCGGATGACGTGACCGGGGAATTAGTCCGTCACCCGCTGAGAGGCCAACTGCGTGAGGAAAGACCGACGTCCTCCCCGAGGCGGGGACGTCGGTCGATGGGAGGGTACCACAAATAGGGGATATGCCGTCGGGCTGACCACTGATGTCAAGTCACCCTGCTCCGGTGGTCGGCTCAACGACGAAGGTGACGTGCGTCGCGGGTGGGTTGCGGGAGTGCGTGCTTACGTCCCTTTGTCGCCCCGGACGGAGTGGTGCGAGGAGCGCGCCGACTGCAACCCGGATGGGTTCCGCAATCTTCCGCAATCCGCAAAAAAAAAGCGCGATATATTAGGTCAATTTCTTTCTCATTACAGAGACCACGCCAGTAGAGGGACGTACCTATATGAGCCTTGAGCCTATGGAGGGTGTATGTAATAGTAGCAGCCTCTAGCAGTTGTGAATTTCCAAACCCTCATTAGAAACATGGGATAATGAAAATCGGTTAAGTGCGAGTCGAACTCGCGCACGAAGGTTTCCGTAACATTGAGCAAAAAAAGGGCAAAAAAAAATCGCGTTTGTTGTATGGGAGCTCCCCTTGAATACTTATTTTATTTTTAGTATTTGTTGTTATAGCGGCAATAGAAATACATAATTTGTAAAAATTTCAACTGTCTAGCTATCGCGGTTCTTGAGATACAGCCTGGTGATAGACATACGGATGGACAGATGGACGGACGGACAGCGAAGTTTTAGTAATAGGGTCTCGTTTTTACCCTTTAGGTACGGAACCCTAAAAATTAAATTAAGGTGTGGTTAAAGTAATAGATTTTTTTTTTTATTTTAAATGTATATATTACTGACGTCAAAATGAAACAAATATACAGAATGAAATAAATTTACTTCTTCATTATCATCATCATTTAGCCTTTCACTGTCCACTGCTTGACGTAGGCTTTCCTCATGTTTCACCACAAAGTGGAGTCTTGTGCCGCCTGTATCCAACAACGCCTAGCAATATTCACTTGGCGGTTGATCTAGTTGGTTGGGCGTCTTACACTGCATCGTTTGATACGTGGTCGCCACTCGAGAAGTTGTCCGTTTGTCGAGCGATGTGGCCTACTCATTGCCACCTCAGCGTGCTAATTCTTCTTGCTATGTCAGTTACACCCGTTCTTCTATGTATTTCGGATTCTATCTCGTAGAAAAAATACCGAGTATTTCCCATTGCCGACAGTTTCCACGAAACTATTGTTCACATCGTTCGTTTATTCATATATAAGAAAATTTAAAAACATGTATTTTTGGACACAACATTGTGGATGTAATATTACGTTAATGTTTTTATTTGTAACAACATCCTTCTTATATTAGTAATAAATATTTGAAGGTAAACAGCAAATTATGGCTCTTACCTAACATATATATTATTTTTAAATCATGTGATAATTAAAAAATATATTTAGGTACGTATTTCATCGATGAGCTGATAAACATTTAAACAGGATGCATTGATATTATCTCATTGATTTCATTAGTCACCTTTTACGATATCCGCGGGAAATTCGTCTGCTTAATACTGATATGTCAAGATAATATTATACAATTAATCTATGGTTGTTAACTTTTTTTAATTTGGAATCAATTCTATCTGAATTGATTCCAAATTAAAAAAAGTTTGCATGAATTTAGGCAAGCAAAAGTAAAAAGATATGAAAATATTTAGGTTGATTAATGATGATAGTTAAAACTTCACTTCCATTGGAGTTTCCTGTCATTATGACATCGCCATAGAGTTGATTACAAGATGATACGGAAGTATTTAATTAGATTCCTTATTCAAAATCATCTCTATTTGAGATTGGAATTTTATAGATGTCTGTAAATATAATTTTTTTTTGCTATGTTCGTAGTTTTAGTGAAATGTTACTTCCGTACAGTAATAAGTAGTTTAAAAGTTGAATGCGGCGGTTAAAAATTACTGTACGCTAATACGCTTAGTTTAACGTTGCTATTGCAAGGACAATTCTATTATTAATGTGAAATTTGAATGTAAATTAATTTGAATACATGTTATGATACTGTTAACGAATACAAATGCATGCATTTTGATTAATGCATTTATAAATGACGACTGATAATACCGCCTGTTGTGCTATTTTAATTTGAAGGTCATATATATAAATATATACCTAGGTATTTTTTTTGTAAAGTGTATTTTATTTGACGAACAAATTTAAATTTTTTTTTTTTTTTTTTGTGGGTGGGTCACGGTCGGCGCGCCTCCGCACCACTCCGTCCGGGGCGACAGAGGGGCTTAAGCACGCAACTCCCGTGACCCACCCAAAAACCACGTCGCCTTCGTCGTTGGGCCGACCACTGGAGCAGCGTTAACTTGTCGTCAGTGGTACAAATTTAAATATTAAAGGGTTGTTGCGATATTTTGGAATATATTTAGACAAAATGTATACTGTAGAAATAGGAATATTTTCATATCCTATTCATATAATAAGTAATAATATCGATATAATAAATAAAAAAAATAAAAATAATTTATAACATAATGAAAAAAATATAAAAAATTTTAAAAGAAAAATAATATCAAAAATCTAACCCGGGCTGTCAGAATGTTTTAATTGGATTTATATCATTAGCTGAAAATACCTACAAAACGTCCTCGAAGATTGACCTTACTATACCATGCTGGTCAGTCAGTTTGATATAGGGTTTTGTTTCGAATTTTCCATCTCTTGCATAGATGTCAGATGCGCAATATGCGGGTGACGTGACCGGGGATTAGTCCGTCACCCGCCGAGAGGCCGACCGCGTGAGGAAAGACCGACGTCCTCCCCGAGGGGGGGACGTCGGTCGATGGGAGGGTACCCCACGTAGGGGGTATTCCGTCGGGCCGACCACTGACGACAAGTAAACCTGCTCCGGTGGTCGGCCCAATGACGAAGGCGAGGTGGTTTTCGGGTGGGTTGCGGGAGTTGCGTGCTTAAGCCCCTCTGTCGCCCCGGACAGAGTGGTGCGGAGGCGCGCCGACCGCAGCCCACCCACAAAAAAAAAATAAAAAAGATGCGCAATATATCCCTTAGTCGTCTTTTACGACATCGATGGCTATGAGAGAGGATGGTGAATTGTATTCTTACTCCGTCACCACACGAAAAAAGGGATATAATACACAGATAACTTATATGCAAGCGAAGAAAAACTCGAAATAAACCCTAATCAATATGTTTGATTGGTGTGGCAAAGCAAGTTATTTTATCTTCTTTTATGGATAAGGCCTTCTGGATGGGTTTACCATCAGAGAGACGAGACGATATGAGCAATATTTGTTTTGTATGTTACCGATGACTCAGCTTCATTATTTGGATCAAAATCTATTCAACAATTCTCACGTACATTTTATTTTCTTACTGTGGACTGTTTACAAGGCTCTATGGCTTCCTTATGTGCATTGTCCATGTAAATTACATCACAAGCCGTGTAAACTACTTGCTAGACCGTATACATAAAATTAATTGGTATAATGGTATGTTCGTAAGAAAATTGTAGCACTTGTGCTATGATTTATATTTCTATAATCATAATTGAACCAGTATTCGTTTGGAGACGGTATGAGTACAAGAATGTTCACAACTCTTTGTTTTTAATTTAAAGCTACTATTTCGGCCATAAAAGGGCCACATTTCATGTGAATATTTTTAGTCTAACTTTTAGTCATATGAATTGAAGAGATTTCTATTGACCTGAAGAGTTTTCTATGCAAAATTCCAAACTTCGAGATCTTTAATAATTTTTAAAATAAAATCCTCATAAGATACATTTTCAGACATACCACTCAATGATACAAAGTGAAATATAGACAGATACCAAGTTAGTGTGTTTCCTCTCCTTAGCCCACATGGCTACAATACTACAAATACAATACTATCAAGTACCTATGTAGATACTAGCTCACTTAGATAAAAAAATTCTTACTATACCATGCTGGTCAGACAGGTTGTTATAGGGTTTTATTTCGAGTTTTCCTCCTCTTGCATAGATGTTATATGCGTATTATATCCCTCATTCATCTTTTACGACATCCACGGGCAAGTTAGGGAGTGGTGACTTGTATTCTTACTCTGTCACCACACGGAAAAGTCTGACGTACTAAAATTAAATTATTATTCTTCATATAGAAGTTAATAATTGTAATAAATACTTATGACTAAATGGAATTATATTCAAGGAGTCGAGATAATGTTTAGTAATTAGGTTAGATTGATTTGATTTAAATTACTAACTACCTAACTAATTATTCACATCATTTATCTTTGCATCTTAAACAAGAGAATAATAGAGACCGACGTGTTAACATCCATATTAATCTAAAAAATTTAAACATTCATTGTGATTTGATTACAAATTTATTCATGTAACGCTGTCGCTGATAAAATTTATACATTACAATACGTAATACATTGTAATAATTAAACTTTCATAACAGCAATTAATTGGAATTGTGTATGAGATTAATTAGAAATATTTGAGTCGAGAGTTTGAATCGAGATTCTCGTGATAAGATCAAATTGTTTCACATTAGTTTACTACGATACTACGGTAGCTTATGAACCACACCCAGGTCATTAGAGTGCAGCATTCAATACGTTTTGTGTAACAATAGATGTAGTGTAATAGCCGAGAGGTATTACACTAGAATAGGCTCTATTTTGCAATATTGAGTGGCGGCGGTAATTAGACCCGCGTCCGGACAGTTACAGCATCCTGATTCTAACGCGTGCCACCTATTCCGACATAAAAGACTTATATCCCTATCAGACACTATTGAATTTCAACTTTATTACCTCCACTACAAATTACTTAATCAATTAATCAATATAAAAGATATCCCAGAATGTATTTATCCATAGATCAGTGACTTATTTGAAAATTGATAGAGTTGAAACAACAACGGAATACGAATTATATTATGCCTTATAGTTTAGATTTAAGTGATGTTTTACTCTGCGTTTACATTGGATTTACGACTTTTTGTAACGAATTAATGATATATAGTCCCTTAGAAGTTAGGTGAGTTTCGTAAGGGACCGCCACGCTATCGCATCGAATTCATATCGTCTAATTATAAGGTACGACTTGGAGGTAGCAGGCCAACGTGCTTCGGTATCAATTTATCCGTTATGTTTCATTCAAGAGTTTTTATGAGCGGATGAAAATGAAAGCTATTTTATGAGCAAAGTAAATATAGTTGTTATTGAAACTTATAACAAGATATTAGCTCTAGATTGGGTTTCTTCTTTATATCATTTTCCATTTGAATAATTCCTTGGTTATTTACAAACATACAATTGACGGATACAAATAATACATTGACTTAGTAAAAATTATTATTAGATCTCATAAATATGTTTTATTTAAGAAATAGAAACCACAGCAAGGACCCTGGAAGGTCATTACTTCGACCACTAAGCCATTTGTGCAGTGGTCGTGCTATTGTTGGTTCCATTTTGATCTATTCACTTATTTGGCTGATTTCCCGTAATTGATGCTTGAATTACGGTGTTAATATTAAATAACAACGTCTGTATGTTAAATGCGCATCTGTATATAAAGAAGTTACTATGTAGACATGATATAAAATGGAGAACTGTAAATATTGTTTTATGTGTCTGTGTTTAGTTTTTTTTAGCACGCTAAGTGGCAATGGGCAGGCCACATCGCTCGAGGAACCGACAACCACGGGGGAAGAAAGGTTCTCGAGTGGCGACCACGTATTGGATGACGCAGTGTAGGACGCCCCCCCCCACTAGGTGGACCGACGACCTGGTGAAAGTTGCTGGGCGTCGTTGGATGCAGGCGGCACAGGACCGCACTTTGTGGTGTAATATGGGCCTACGTCCAGCAGTGGACGGCGATAGGCTGAAATGATGATGATAATGTTTCATATCAGAAGGTGATGTTCAGATAGATATGCCGAAAATATGCATTTCTTACTGCGCTTCGTTGCGTGTGCTAGGTTTTGGTGATGCCTTTAGTATTCGACGTCTGAGTAGTAGCAATTTGTTACTGCGCTTCGTTCGGTGAGCGAGAGAGCCGGCAGCCCAACTTTCTGAGGGTGTTTGTGTGTGGAGGGTTTTGGTGGTGCCTTTGGTATTACCGAGCTTCAATGCACGCATTCACACTCCCTTCACTTTTTTTTTTTTTTACAGCGGACAGCGCCTGAGCAAAGGTCCATGAGAGGTAGCAACACTTAACATCAGGTGTATTGTTTGGGCGTTTAGCACCGTTTCAATATTCCACCTCTTTATAACTTTTTTTTTAATTTTTATAAAGGATTACATACATATCATCAACATTACGTCTCATAAACGCCCCACTGTTGGGCTGGGGCCTCTTCTACGAGACAGACATTGACCTTTTATACTACGCTGGTCAGACGTTGGCATAGGGTTTTGTTTCTAGTTTTCCTTCTTTTTACATAGATGTTATCTGCATATCATATTCCTTAGTCATCTTTTACGACAACCACTGGTACGATATGGGGTGATGAATTGTATTATTACTTCGTCACCATACGGGCATTACAGACATATATCGAGCCTTAATTATGGATATATAGAAGGATATAACTATAGTTTGAGTTTTGAATTATTATACATATATATTCCTAAATAACGACGAGTAAAAAGATTTGATTCAGTAAGCTGCAAAATCACAAATACGAATAAAAACTGGAACTTGTTTATCTGAAATCCAAACACCAGATACAGCGATTATTTATATACAGCCATTGGTTCCATAATACATTATTATTTCTTTAACATTACCTGTGTGATGATGGAGTTAGTTATAATTTGCCACCCATTCCTATCCCTTGACTATTGTAGACGACGACTCAATAGCTTACGAACTTTTATAGTTCGTAAGATTATTGGAAGACGAAGAAAATCTATACAAATATGTATATAAAATTTAAGTTTCTGTTTGTAATATCAAAATAACAGCTTTATTTCATGCTTGCTTAGTTATTAAAATGTCTGTCTCGCTGTCGCGATATTGATAATAATTTTCTACCAGGTAACTCTTTATATAAGGAATAACTTAGACTATGTTATCCCGATATACACATAGGAATAGGAACTACACAAGTGAAATTGTGAGAATTTACTAGTTCAAAATAAAATACTGTCCCTACATCTACTTTCATATCACAACATTGCCTGAAGCGAGGAGCAAATACGGTAGGTTATGAGGCTCGCACGGCGCTCACCCTTCACTCTGGGCGGATTAGGCAGGTTGTGTTACGGATCTGGATCCGTGCCACAAAAAAAGAGGATAGCACCGTGAATGGAAAAATTTATGACCTATTGTATTCATGTCATAATTAAATTGATGAAACATCATATTCTTATAAATTGACATTCGACAAAAACATAGACTTTAAACGTGATAATTAAGATACAAGGTTCACCCGCTTACTTTCACCAAGTCTCCACTTGCGTGCTATGAACTTGACTGTCCAAGACATTGTTCTAAGGAAGAACAAAGGAGTAATATACTTAACTGCATAATTTAATAGCTCGTCACAGACAACAGACAGTCAATTATAATAAAATACATCAAATATGCGCATAAAATACTCACAAAATTTAAAAGCGTCACCTTGAAGTCGCCATTTTTTAGGTTGGTAAGGTAAATGTTCTGTTTAAGTCAGTATATCTTTCATTATTCCATTACGGTATTAATCGTCATTATCTTGGCTCATTTATGTTCCACAGTTGGGCTCGAGCTTCCTCCATAATAGGAGCGATATTGACTTAGGTGATAAGGCAATATCCGCATGGTGACGGAGTAATATTACAATTCACCGCCTTCTTTCTAGCCCGTGGGTGCCGTAAAAGACGACTAAGGGATTGCATAATGCAGATAACATCTAAGGGAAGGGCAACTCGAAATAAAATCATATGCCAATCTGCCTGACCAGACTGGTATGGTAGGTCAATTTCTCTCCCATTGTGAAGTAGGCTCAAGGCCAGCAGTGGGACGTGGATGAGCTGTGACGATAATGATGATGATACCATGCTGGTCAGACGATTCTGAAAGATTTTGATTTGAGTTTTCCTTCTATTGTATGCAAATTATATGCTTCAGTCAGCTTTTACGACATCCACGGGCTAGATAGGGAGGGAGTGGTGAATTTCATACTCCGTTACTACGCGGATAATGGTATAGAATGCTATTAATATTTTTAGTTAAATCATTACGTACCTATATCCGAGTACGACAGTTTTATCATGCTACTGTAGTACCGTAGGCACGTTTAGTTAGCGTGGAGAGGTGAAGTGTCAAATTGTGTTTTTACGTCGCATTGACGGCCCTACGGACAGTATGGATAGATTTAGAGATAAACGGCTCAAATGCTAGAAGTATCAGCAAATTATCAGGTAAATTGTATTTACCACCCAATTTCTTGCCCGTGGACGACGTAAAAGATGACCAAGGGATTATAATACGTTGTAACAGAGATAAGCAGAAAGAATCTGAATGTAAAACCCTATACCAACCTGTCTGACCAGCGCGGTATAGTAGGTAAATTTATCTCGCTTAATGGAGGAGGCCATTGGTATAAATATGTACTGTGATGATAATGATAGCAAGAAAAAGTCGGTAGTATTTTTATTTCTTAATAACGAAATATATTTTATTCTATAGTCACTCTGCATAATGGTGGTGCCCTTAGGTGATCTTAATGCGTCCGTCTTGTAAGCAGTGAGACGTCACCGAGGAAGGAAGCGACAGTAACGAACTGCAAGAGCCGTGTAAGGCGATATTATGTTGCCTTTTGACATCATTAAAGCAACGCAATCCGGTCCCACGGAACCCTACGAGGATATGTAACGAATTCACTCATTATTTGGCTGAAATAAAAGTTTTTTATTAATAGCGATTTCCTGATACACTGTTTAGTACAATAGTGTAAAATTTAACAAATGGAGCGGGAATACATATTTGATGATCTTTTAAAAACTGATCCCACATGTATTTTAAAGATTTTTATTATCCTCAATACCATCAGAATGGTTATTTTGTACTAGTAGCGCCCTGCGGTTTTACCCGCATAGTTCCCCTTTCCGTGGGAATATCGAGATAAATTATAGCCTATGTGTTATTCTGCTATATTATTGTGAAGTTTCATCAAAATCCATGTAGTAGTTTTTGTGTGAAAGAGCAACAAACATCCTCACTATATCACAAACTTTCGCGTTTATAATATTAGTCGAATCAAAGTACATTTAAAAATTTGAGTAAAAGATAGTTTTTACCTGAAAATGAGTAATAATAATTTATTTTCAAGAATGATTATTGTAAAAATTACGAAGAAAAATACGATACAATTTATCTGCCATTTTTTGGGATACTTATGGGTTACAGTAATATTCTATATGACTATATATTCCTTAGAATAGAATGCCAAATTACGCAGTCCTATGTCGCCCGTATTTAACTTGCTTGTGACTTCTTAAAACTAAATTACCAGTTCATCTTGTGGGAGTCTGTTTTACACTCATGGTCGCCAGTCGAAAAGCTTTCTTCACCAGCAGTTATCGATTTCTCGAGCATTAATGTCTGCTCATTGCCACTCTATATATATTAAGAAGGAAAATGTAAAGGTAAATACATGAACTATGCAGTGTTGATAAAATAAATGTATTATTCTCTTGAATTACAATCTAATTAAATACAGCAGAGCTTTTTCAGTCCGAGGAATGTCAACCAGACGGAATCTAAAGTGTCAATGCAAAAGGAGTGAAGATTACTCAAGTTATTTAGATTTTAAATTCTTGGAAATCACACATCAATTCCCTGTTAGCGACATGACAAGAAAATAGGCTACACTAGATCACAGAGTTACTTTTTATGTAATTTGTAATTAGGTAAATGGATGCGTAAGTGTTGTAAGACCGACTTGTTTATTACCTTTTAGAGTTTTTATATAATTGGTGATATTATTTTTTGCTAGATTCTGTATGGTGACAGAATAATATAACGTGCTAATACGTCTTTCCTTTTCAAGGCACTAAGGAAGGATAATGGCAAATAAACACTGACCTTGAGTTTGTGTATATATAGACTCAGAACAACCCTCTGTGGATCGTGTAAGCCATGCGTTGTAATGGTATCTTGTGCATTGCAGGCTTAGGAATACAATCTGTCACCATTCATGACTACGTGGCCGTCGTAAAAATGGTTTAAGGAACGTTGGGCAAATTTACAAGCATGTTGATTATGATATTACACTTGAGATGATCTATGTCCGATGAATGTATATGTATGTGTGTACGGATAGAATGGTACCTAAGATATTCGGTGCAATACGTCGTTATAAGCCAATGTTTATGCAGTCTTGAATTAAAAAATACGTATGGTTTGACTGTAGAATACAAATAATTTAATTGATTTCTTAAACCAAAATGTGAATATTATACAACGATCCAATTAGAATATAATAATACTAGGTGCAGATGCAATTTATTATAATTTAATTAGGATATTACTACTAGAAAAAAAAAAGCCATAATATCTTAACAGTTTATATTGCCAGCGCGCGTGTTAGAGAAGCTCAATTTTTCTACCGTTATTAGAGGAGTCTTTCTTGCAGCAGGGACAAATACGGGCTGTAAAGGTTATTCATTAATATTAATCATTAATATTAATTCATTTTAGAAAACTGATTTGAAAAATATTTTTTTATTTTTTAATTTTAATTATTTAAGACAACACCCTGCATTAAGGAAATAATCCTTGTATTGCGGGGGACTTTACAAACATATAATCAACGGACAAAAATTACATCCAGACTCAGAACAACAATTTGTGGATCGCACAAAGTGTTGTCCCGCGTGGGATTCGAACCACCGACACTGGCGCTGTAGGTCGCTATCTTAACCACTACGCCATCTGTGCAGTATTATAATTATTTTATGCACATTATTATAAACGTGTATGAAATAAAATAAATTAATATTATATAATAATATTTTTCAATAGGTAATTAATACAGAAATAACAATGAAATACTATCAGTCGAAAGGTGACCGACTAATTGATGTTAATAAATTGAATTACCTCTCGTCTAAATACCGTCCCATTGCAGGGCATGAGCCTCCTTCCTCGTTCTGAAAAGAAAATTTATCTACTATACATGCACTGAACTATGGGCATAGGATGCCGAGTTTCCTATCTTTTGCATCGATGTTATCTGTATTTCATATCCGTTAATAGTATATTACGAGCACCACGGTTAAGAGAGGGGGGCGGTGAATTGTATTATTATTTTTTCAATACATAAAAGAATTACACTATATCAGTACTCTATATTATAATCACTATGTAAGTTTCACTTTTGGGTTCGAGTTTCTTTCGCAATGGGAGGGAAACTGTCCTACTACGCTTATCTGACGTGTTGGTATAGTATTTAATGTCAAGTTTCCCTTATCTTGCGTAGAACATCTATACATCTGTATATTATATCCCTTAATCGTCTTTTATGTCATCCACGGGCAAGAAGGATAGTGACTTGTATTCTTACTCGACATCAAACAGAAAAATATTATAACGAGTTGAGTTTACAGTTAAGAGAATTACTCCAAAGAATCGGAATGAGCGAATAATTCAGATAGTTAATTAAGATTAACCTAACCACGATATGTAAAAACGAAACTAAAATAGTTTTTAAATAAAGGTAATCTAATCAGATACAAAAAGTATTTTAAAATCGTGTATGTTTACCGCTTATCATAATAAACAGTATCTTGATTTTATTGTTAGATTTATAGACTATTGCTTGCTCTCAACAGAGAGTGTTTACTTCTGCCGTTTAAATGCAAGATTGATGATATGAAATTGCCGGGTGACAGGAGCAGGGTAATGATGTCTTTGATAGTCAACTTGATGACCCATCCATTATAAATTTACATAGTAATCATGTATAACTACGTCAATAAGTGGTTTTATATAAAAAACAAGTTTGTTTAGAACTGAGAAAGTGGAATAGCGCATTGATTTATGAGAACATTGTAATTTCTAATAAGTTTATCGCGAAATTTCTTTTATGAGTTTACTTGTGCTATTTATTGCTTTCAATCGCTACTTCAATGACATGGGTTCCAATTAATGAAAAAATTGCTTCAATTATGAACTTTATTTATTTAATGAAGATGAACCTTAATTTTTACTATAAGACAATTTTTGAAGCTTATTATTTAGCTTTCCGTGTGCTGACGGAGTAAGAATACAATTCACCATCGCCTCTCTTGCTTGTGGATTTCGTAAAAAACGACTCAGGGATGCATATAACATCTATGCAAGAGAAGGCAAACTCTAAATAAAATCCTATACTAACACCTCTGACCGGCATGCTACAGTATGTCAATTTCCTTTCCATTGTGGAGGAGGCCCGAGCCCAATAGTGTGACTTATATGAGCTGTGATAATGATAAGGTTGACGATTATTCAATAATAATTATATCATTAATACACATAATTATATTAAATTAAACTTTTTAAACGAAATTATTATTTGTATGGCAGATAACCTCACTTAATTCGATGAATTTCAATTTAACTCCTAGATGAATAGTGTGTAATTGTAAAGATATTGCGTCCAAACACGCGTATTCGAAAAGTCTTTATGTTAATCTCACTGTCAGCATCATAATGAGCCGGTGAAAAATGCTTAGGTCTTTACTTACGACGGAGGCAGCGTGCCTGTTGGCCGGGACTCCCCCGTGGACCTGGAGGCGGAGATGCTCGCCGGACTATATCGGCGGGTGACGGGGGTACGAGCGGAGGGCGGTGTGGTCTCGTTAAGGGAGCTCACCGCCTGGCGCGTCGACGCCCGCCGAGACGTCATTGCCTGTTGGGCAGTCCGGCTGGAGAGGCCTCGGTTCGGGGTGCGAACCGTGGAGGCCTTCCGGCCGGTGCTGATGCAGTGGTTGGAAAGGCGGCACGGGGTGCTCTCCTTCCGACTGGTGCAGGTTTTGACGGGGCATGGGTGCTTCGCCAAATACCTGCACAGGGTCGTTAGGAGGGAGAGTAAACCGTCCTGCCACCACTGCGATTGCGACGAAGACACGGCGCGGCATACGCTCGAGGCCTGCGGGGCTTGGGCAGTGCAGCGCTGTGAACTCGTCGCAATCATCGGTACGGACCTGACGCTGCCGGCTATCGCTAGGGCGATGGTCGACAGCGTCGGGAATTGGGACGCGGTCGCAGCCTTCTGCGAGACGGTGATCTCGCGGAAGGAGGCGGCGGATCGCCTGCGCGAGGAGCGCAGCCTCGATGAGGAGATCCGCCGCCGGCGACTGGGGCGGCGTAGGCGCAACTATCTGCGCCTCATGCCGCCCTAGCCGAGGCCGTGGGTGACGTGACCAGGGATTAGTCCGTCACCCGCCGAGAGGCCGACCGCGTGAGGAAAGACCGACGTCCTCCCCGAGGGGGGGACGTCGGTCGATGGGAGGGTACCCCAATAGGGGGTATTCCGTCGGGCCGACCACTGACGACAAGTTAACGCTGCTCCAGTGGTCGGCCCAACGACGAAGGCGACGTGGTTTTTGGGTGGGTCGCGGGAGTTGCGTGCTTAAGCCCCTCTGTCGCACCGGACGGAGTGGTGCGGAGGCGCACCGACCGCGACCCACCCACAAAAAAAAAAAGGTCTTTACTTAACAAGACAAATCTAATGAGCAAAAAGTGCTTGCATTAGATTGATTTCAGAGTAGTTATTATAGTGTTATCTTCCTCTTGATTTATTTTCTTGTTTAAAGTTGGAAATGTCTTCCAAACGGTGTTGTTGGAATTTGTCATTTAAAAATTTCGAATAGTTAGAAGTGTGAGTCTTGAGCTCTAACCAGAGAAATCTCATCATCCTTCCATTCTCCATAGTAGAAGGAATATTGTCCTATTATACCTCCCTGGTCAGACGGGTTGGTATAGGGTTTTATTTCGTGTTTTTCTTTCCTTGCATAGAGGTTATATGCATATTATATCCCTTAGTCGTCTTTTACGACATCCACGGGCATGACTCTCTCAATGGTGAATTGTATTCTTACTCCGTCACCACACGGATAAGTCTATATGACTCGTTTTAGTGCCCTTTTTTTTTGGTGGTGGGTTACGGTCGGCGTGCTCCTCGCTCCACTCCATCCGGGGCGACAGAGGGCCGTAAGCATGTCAGACCCTCTTCTCGATCGACGTCCCCCCCTCGGGGAGGATGTCGATCTTTCCTCACACGGTGGGCCTCTCGGCGGGTGATGGACTAATTCCCCGTTCCAGTCACCCGCGGCCTCTGCTAGGCGTTTTAGTGCCCTAGACTAATTATAATTACTAAGAATGTTAAACTGAAATAAGGAAATTGTAAAGACTTAAAATTAGAACTTCTTATCTACTAGAGTTGGTATCATTAGATACATGAATTCTAAACTATAAGATTTAACGACAGCATAGACAAGTTACGAAACAAGGAATTAATGATACCTATATCAGTAAATCAGAGCTATAAATATATATCCAGCGTAAATATCTGTAACACTGATTAAATTGCTTTATGCGCATTCCTAAGATTGGGAGGAAACTATAAAATTTGTTTGCTATTAAAAGTCAAAGTATATCTTATTGCAGCGTGTAACTTCTAATATAATTGGTTATACAAAGCCCCTTGTCTGTGTTACAGCTGAAGTCATATATTATGTCCTCTTACTAGATACGTGCCTCATTAACAATAAACCAGGTTGGTTAGAAGAGTACGTAGTGTCACATTGACGAACATTTTGCTTTGTCATAAATTATTATTTTCATATTACTTTATAAAATAAACATACAAAAATAGAATAACTGCATTCTTTTGTAAGTGTAATAGATCTTATTAATTAATTATCTTATTTTCAATTAATATTTGTTGTCAGATCATGTAGTTTTGTTGTAGATCCAAGTCTTACCCACGATAGGAAGAAAATTGAATAATTTACAACATATACCACGTTGATTATTATTAGTTGCTGGATAAATTAAGCTCGAAGAAAGGCCTCTGCTTACGGTAGCTATAGGGTTTGGGTCACTCTGTACAAATTGCGTTCCTATCTTGCAGAAGAGTATATTACAAGATATATTAAATTGACTTAACGTAAGGACCTGCACAGGTTTATTATATAATAAATTACTTCTCTTTGATTTTGTTCTCTCAAGCTGTATACTTTATTACCCTCTTTTTTTTTGTGGGGTGGGCTGCGGTCGGCGCGCTCCTCGCACCACTCCGTCCCGGGCGACAGAGGGGCGTGAGCACGCAACACCCGCAACCCACCCGAAAACCACGTCGCCTTCGTCGTTGGGCCGACCACCGGAGCAGGGTTACTTGTCATCAGTGGTCGGCCCGACGGAATACCCTCTACTTGGGGTACCCTCCCATCGACCGATGTCCCCTCCTCGGGGAGGACATCGGTCTTTCCTCACGCGGTCGTTCTTCCTCTCGGCGGGTGACGGACTAATCCCCAGTCACGTCACCCGCGGCCTCCGCTAGGGCGGCATGCGGTGCAGGTATTGGTGCCTACGCCGCCCCAGTTGCCGGCGGCGGATCACCTCATCGAGGCTGCGCTCCTCGCGTAGGCGATCCGCCGCCTCCTTCTGTGAGACCACTGCCTCGCAGAAGGCTGCGACCGCATCCCAGTTCCCGACTCTGCCTACCATCGCCCTAGCGATAGCCGGCAGCGTCAGGTCAGCACCGATGATTGCGACGAGTTCACGGCATTGCGTGGCGTAAGCGGCGTAGGCCTCGAGCGTATGCCTCGCCGTATCCTCGTCTTATTCTCCTCTTGGTGATAAGTCTATTTCCTAATGGAATGGAAAAAAAGTTAAGACTATAGCAATAACATGGCCAAATTGTTCGGCATTCTCTTCGTGGTCTATTTGCTCATATATTTCGACTATTTTTCTTTTAGAATATTAATCTTAGCTTAATTTTTTTAGTCGTCTGTGAAGGACAATGAAATAAGCAAGAAAGGACTGATGACATATTATTTGTCACGATAATAAGTAAGGGGTGGAATCAATAAGAGAATACTTAGTTTGTCGCCTAGTAATCGCTCTCAGCGAAGTCGATATGCTTTTATTGAAAAGACACAACATATAAAGAAGAAAGTGAAGATAACTCAGTCCTCTTACGAGAAATTCTGAGATTATTTTTAAATTTGGAATGCAATAATTTGAGTATTATACATTTACAAAATAAATTTAAAACTTGCTTTTTAATAAATATGTCAAACTTTGATATGCGATAATCTGTAACCGGTTTACAATTATTTTTTAAGGTGATTGATATGTAGGTATAATCTAAGATTTGTTTTGATCACCCAATGGCCTCTAACTTGGATTAATAACTATAAAAACAAGCGGAACTTACTGTTTATGTGTCCTTTTGATGTGACGACTTAAATATTAGTAACCATCTATAATAAATCCCTATTCAATGTTACATAATGATGAACTTATACTTTTAATACGAAACATTTTGTTAGAATTCTTACTGACATAGCAATAATTTTAATAAAGGGCAGCTTGTGGCGTGCTGAATGTGAGTGGCAACACTGCGGTCCTGAGTGCCCCAGAGAGACGGCCAGGGCCTTGTATCCAGCTCGCCTTTATTGGCTGGCTGGAGTGGATATCGAAGAGTGCCCGCAGGATCCTCAACTCTGGCTTGCCTTAAACGGCTGGTCAGAAAGGGGTCGCCAGAGCTATATGCTCGGAGTGGAAATGTCATTTTCAAGAGCATAACTACGAGGAAACCACTACGGGTCTTCGTTTATCGGGGACTCGCGATGGTGAAACCGGCGCCGGCGCCGCAGACAACAGCTTTTAAATCAATAGTTTTTAGTTAAACCAGTCCACACACACACCTACCGTTGGTAGTCCATGTGTGTTATGTGCAGACGTGGAGTGTCACCGGTAGACGTCCCATCCCATTTTTAAATTAAATTTCTCCAAAGACCTCTGCATGTTGGATCTATATCCCCATGTAAGCCTTTCAAAGGACCGGGTATCTTCCCTAGGAAGATCGCGTGAAACGGAGATTTTAATAATGTAAAAATCAACAATTGCGATTCTTATTATCGTAAATATGGCGCAACTGTTTCTTTTCTTTAAATAAAAACATAAATTAAAAAAAAATACAATTATTAAAATTATTCACTATAATAAGCTGTCTCGAATTATCTATGTACGTTTATGAACAAGTTAGCCAAGAGCCCATAAAAAAACTTATTTCCAATAACTATTCGTTACTTTTTTATAAAACTTTTTGGAAATAAAACTATGTAAATTGCTGACATTACTCGATAGATAGTAGCGGACTCACGACATGAGAATAAAGATATATACATCAAATTATATAGGTACGAGTACATGTTTTTTTTTTGATTAAAAAAAAAATAAAAGTTTTAAATAAAAAAAAATGTTTAATTCGTCGTATATATCTTTATTCTCATGTCGTGAGTCTGCTACTATCTATCGAGTAATGTCAGCAATTCACATAGTTTTATTTCAAAAAAAAACGCTTTAAGAAATAATAATATATTTTCCTCGACTCAGTTTTTAAATGGCGGAATGCCTATGTTATTAAACTTGAAAAGCAGATTTAGTTTTTGTAGTTGTGATTCTCAATAATAAATGAACATCTTCTAAGTATACATCAAAAGAAAAAAGAATCAAAACGAATAGAATGACCATCTTATCCTTTTTTATTATTGCTAATGTTCCTCTGGTATCATTGTACTACATTATTCTATCATTGCTATTTATCATTCTAATACTATACAAGTAGTTATGATTAAATACATTATATCGACTTTATGGTGTGGACGTAAGGTTGAATTTCATAAAAACATTTTAATAGATGAGTCGTTATAAATTGATGGTATTACGCGAGCCTAGCTCGTGTCAATTTGTGAATAGCGTCGGACGCTCCTCACAGCTTTCTTTCTTTCATTGCTAGGCTTGTAACTTTAAAATCATTGTTACTTTGAAAATATTTATTTGCTCGTTTATCGATATCGATAATATTACTAAAACACACATAACGAGATGTTTATTACCGTCATACAAGATGTTGTTTGTCGTAATATTATAATTTATATCTATTTATTGGTTGCATTACGACAAATTGCATGCGGTTTTGTTGTAAGTATTGATGAAGTACAAATATTTAATGTCTATATAACATAGCATATTAATTTGTCATTTTATTAATGTTATTTTTACTCTTTCATGTTGGAATATTAAATATTGTACTATATACTTCTTATTGCCGAGTCACAGGAAGGAAATTAGATTTATGAAACAAAATTTATATTACATTTCTCCGGAAGATAGATGGCCTAGCTTAGGTTTCTATTTTTCATTTTCCTAGTCTTGCAATGGTGTCTTCTGTTTAGATGTAGTGCTCGTCTCATATAACACTCATATGAGAAGAAAAGCTAGCGAATACATGATATTCTTAGACTCCGACAATAGACAAATAAAATATGATTGTTGTTGCTATTATTTAAATACACTAAATTCACTAGTATTTATTTTTAGATATGAGTATAATACGGTCAATGGATTCTAAAAACTGAGTTATTTCGTATTTCTAGGAATATTGGGGTGAGTTTATAGATTGCAACTTTGTACTATCACTTTTCTGAGTGGTAACGCAGTAAGGATATAATTTACTACCCCCCTCTCTTGGCCTTGTAAAAGATGACATGAGGATATTATGCAGATAATATCAATGAAAGAGAAGGAAATCTCGACATAAAACCCTATACCAACTCAACTTACCAGCTTGGTTATAGTAGGTCAATTTAGGCCTTCTATAGTGGCGGATGCATGAGTTCAACTGTAGGACGTACATATATGAGCCGAGATGAGATAAGCTACTACCATTGTTTCTGCCATATTAGAAAGTAATACATATTAGTTTTCAATAATATTTAATTTCTGTCTCATTTTGCTTATGTCAAAACAACTATTGGTTTTAGAAAAATGAAAATGTTATTTTGAATTGATAGATTTTTTTTCTAATTTCTTTTCTATATAAACATTATGGTAAAATGAGTGGAAAAGATGATGTCGATGAAAAATGACTTATTAACGCCCGGTACTCAATATTATAGCGTTAACGCAAAAACGCGAGTTAAAAATATACCCATTATAAAAACACCTGGGAAAATTATATCTGGAATTTGTTATTTACTTCAAGATAAATAATATTGGCTACGGTCCTCGATACTCGATAGCATTAGCAGCCCATCACTATTGTGGTCACGTGGTATCATGCGCCCGCGGTGTCTCCACCCGTACTTGCCTACTGGCCACCAGCTCATTAGCATGATTGATACTGTGTTTCAATGTATAAATATGTGAACATGAATTGTGTGCCATTGGTCATGCCAAAATCTCTAAATTCAATTCACCGATTGTCTGAAAACTTGATTTATTTATGCCAATAATCAAATAAGCGAACGTCATATGGCTACGAGACGAAATGATTTTAAAATTCATTTCCACGATAGATCTTCATGTTAGATAACTATTTATACAAGTTATGTACAGTTAAATAAGTGCTACTTATACAAATAAGCTACAAAAATAATTATTTATTTAAATACAAAAATTATGCTACTAATTGCAGACAGAATTCTTGATTTATTCATTAGCTTGATTTGTTATATATATATAAAGTACATATACATTAATTTCTGTTAATTTATAAAGCGTATGTTTGGAATATATGTGTATACTAGCATTTGATTAAATAATCAATAAATAACTAACTTCCATAGCACATAGTAGGAAGGATTATCACGCTGAAATGACAAAGGGCAGGTCACATAGCTCAACGAACGGACAACCGCTGGGGAAGAAAAGTTCTCGAGTGGCGACCACGTATCGGACGACGCAGTATAGGCCAATTGTGGATCGACGACTCAGAGAAAGTTGCTGGGCGTCGTTGGATACATGCGGCATAGAACCGCACTCAGTTGCGTAACATGAGGGAGGCCTACGCCCAGCAGTGGACAGCGATAGGCTGAAATGATGATGATGGTAAACTAACTTCCAGTAGGATATTTCTCTATCTTCATAGTTTTTCAGATGGTGAACTATGGAGTTGGTGGTGCCTATTTTCATTATAAGCATCTTGTGAATTCAAAATACTACGAGCTAAATATTATATATTTGTTAAATTATGTATGGTGGGCAAACAATGGAAATTCTTTGTCTGCCCCAGTATCTAAATGTGGGACCCCAAGATCGACGATAACATATTGCGTCGATTTAACAGCATCCAGTAGTCGTTTTCTGTGTGGTGACGGAGTAAGAATACAATTCACCACCCCCCTCTCTTGCCCGTGGGTGTCATAAAAGACTCGTCTGACCAGCGTGGTATAGTGGGACATGTATGGGCTGAGATGATGAGATGATAAGTAGTCGTTTATGATCTGACACTAAGATATTGTGTGTTGTTCTAAGGCTGGAATAAACATACTGAAGGAACTAACAAAAAAAATAAGAGTTACTTCGTCAACTTAATGAACCTATCATGATCTCAAATCAAATTTTGAGGTCTATAGCACTGCCTGTATGGTGACGGAGTAAGAACACAATTTACCACCCCCTCTTTTATCCGTGGGAATCGTAAAAGATGACTAAGGGATACGATATGCAGATAATATCTATACAAGAGTAGGAAAACTCGACATAAAATCTTATGGCAACACGGCTGACCAGGGAGGTATAGTAGGTTAATTTCCCTTTCTTTGTGGAGGAGGTCCGAGCCTAACAGTGAGACTTATTTGGGCTGAGACGAGACGAAAATCGCTGTAAGAGAAGGAAATTTGACCACTGAAGTCAAGGAACTCTGCGCCGGTGGTCGACCCAACGACGAAGGCGACGTGCTATACGGGTGGGTTACGGGTGTGCGTGCTTACGCCCCTCAGTCGCTCCCGATGGAGTGGTGCGAGGAGTGCGCCGACTGTAACCTACCCCTCAAAAAAAAAAGAGAAGACAATTTCGAACAACCCTATACAACCAGCCTGACAAGTTAATAAAAATGTTTGACACTTATAGCTACAAATACAGTAAATAACGACGCAACCTAATGTTCTAATCCTAATCTAGAATTTAAAATGTCAATTTTTAACCATTACTAACTTGAACTAGTTTGAGCAAAAATGCATCCAGTCAAAAGATGCGAAACGTAATATAATAATATGAAAAGCTTTTTCAAAATAGTTTTAACTTTTTTTTTATAAATCTCAGAGCTAATATTCGAATGACTTTTAAGTTTATTGTTGTATTTACGAGAGACGTATGAAATTATCATAAAAATATTGACAGAGATGAGATTTAAACATTAGTCAGATCTTTTCGTGTGGTGACAGATAACCACGAAAGTAAGGCCCTCCGCACATGGAGCTACTCAAAAATGACGGAACTGATCGGTAATTCATCATCATCATCATCTTGCTCTTATCCCAATTACTTGGGGTCGACGCAATATGTCATCTGTTTTGACATATTGCAAAAAATTTCGGCAATGACTTTTATGACCAGCCGCTTGCCTGACGTCAACCCTCATTGGGAATGTAATCGTTGACCCAAATGGTACCAGATGGAGTTGGTCCGGGTCAATCTAGGGGCTCTTAGTCGTCTTTTACGACACCCACGAGCAAAGCAAGGGTTGGTAGTATTCGAAGCCGCTACCACACAGCACAACGGAACTGATCGGTAATTACAATTACAAATTAGTTAGAAACTGTACCTCGCACATGACGCTACTTAATGCGCTAGTTATTTCTGCTCTCACAAGCACACGATTAACGAGGAAATATTTGGGAAAAATCAAACATGTCGAGTGGGTCGAGCGAGGATGACGTCGATATTGTATTATACCGCTACCTTAATAGACGTCGAAGGTTTTGGATTCACCCGTATATTGAATAATAATAAATAATGTGAACAACAGATTGTCAGTTGAGTAATCTGACAGTTTATAATTATATAAACGTGGATCCTTTTCCACCTACTGCACAAATTTAATATTTAGGGTTTGATCGTTCATTTTTCGCAACAAAAACAGAAACTCTGGTAACCACTAGCACGGCGACCAGTACGGCGCGTCTTTCGTGATCAGTTGCTAACGCGTTATTAACCGGTTGGTGACTAGTCGCGTCGTGTGCGACCCGCAATGAGAACGTATGGGTGGTGACGCTCAAGCAACTCCTTAGTAATTTGAGTTTGCGACTAGTTCTTTTTCAGTAGCTCCATGTGCGGAGGGCCTTAGAGTAAGAATACAATTCATCACCTTTTCTCTTATAAGTCGTATAAGACCACTAAGGGCTATCATATGCAGATAATATTGATTTAAAAGGGCTCGTAAGGAAAATGCGACGTAAAATCCTGCCAACGGGTTTGTAGGTCAAATTTCCTCCTATTACGAAGGAGGTTCGAGTCCAATAGTGGGACGTATATGAGTTGATATAGTTATAATATAACAAAAATATTCTTTCCAAATAATATCTCCGAAGATTTAACAGGTAAAATCGTGGCCTCTAACAATATTCTAAGAATGTCATCTAAATAAATAATTATAAGAGATGGTCGTGTCAGATTACATGTTAAATGAAGAGACGTGTGTTGCTCGTGACTGTGGAGTTACATCGCCTTTCTTCTAAGCCCATTTGTTTATTGTTTAACATTACCTACAGTGAAGAAAATTACCTAATAATAATGTTATTTGCAATAGTAACCATGATTCCATGCTATTACGGGACGGTGAACGAAATTACAAGTAACAATATTTTCACCAGGAAATGATAATTGAGGTAACCAACTGATTATTTTTAACAAAACAGTTCTTATTCATCTAAACGTAAGTGATAATGCAGGTTAAACTTTGTCTTTTGATTTTCAACTAAATATCACATCGAAATAATAGTTACGGTATTTGCTTTCAAATGACTTACCTAAGGCGGTGTGGAAGCTATTGTGTACATATATGATATGATTTTAATCGATTTGTACGATAGCTAAAAATGAGAACGTGACATATTTTAGTAAGATTGGACACAACAGATTTGATTAAAAGTACTAAGAATATATAATAATTTATTATGTTTACGAGAGTATTACACATTGAAATTAAAACTATTTTACGATTTTTATCGCGTTTGTATTTGATTTTTAATTGCCCGACGTTTAAAGTGTGACGCTGTAAAGTGTTCGAAACGTCGCAATTATAAAGCAAATACAAACGCAATAAAATCCGTATAATAGATTTATTTTATTATGAGAAGCGATTATATTAATATGAGAAACGGCAACATCATTCCCTTGATAGACATATAACATCCACTGCGATCACCAGCCCCATTGTCAAGTGTAGCAGTTATGGCATTATTCCCTATTTATGGGGAGATCTACACCCGACGGTGGACGTCGATAGGTTGATAGATGGTTATGATTATCATTCTCCGGTTTAGGGAAACAGAGATTCAAATATTTTTTACTGAAATATAAAATTATGTAAAGATATTATTCTTTCCTTTCTCGTGAGTGATCGTGAAAGGCGAATAAATGAGTTAGTCCCTAATCTTCAATATAATGCCCTATAATAATCCGTTTAACCAGCGCGTCATCACTGGTGGCGGTCTAATCACCGGTCTGACTACGCATGATCTCCAGTTAGGGCGACCATTCGCCCGACCTTGCCTGACCTGAGCAACGTTTTAATGCCTCAGTCCAGTCCGATCGATCAGGAATACCGAGTATAGAGCCGAGCGATGAGATGGAGATTGAGACTATAATTTTCTTTTTTTTTTTGAGATTATAATGATGATTATTGTCATAACACAAGTCTGATTTATACACGCCCATTCATAATTATGATATCATATAGTTCTTAATACAAGTCAATAACCATTTAGTAATAATATAACAAATGATATTTGTTACCTTATTTAGCATTTAAATAATACCATCATAATAATTATGACGTTTATCATAAATCAATTTTACAATCAAGTTACGTTCATTTTAAAATGTATTATATCAATGAAACAATTTTTTCGATCAAATTATCACTGTAAGCGTTGAGAACATACCATATAGAGTCAATTCTATATATATTTATGATACATTTATTACTATGATATAAATCTCGAGCAAGCATGAAACAAAAACGGTGCAAACCGACTCGCCTTGCGACATCAAAATCGCAAGTCGTCATATGAATAAAACATAGATATGATGTATTATCTCGTTGCTCGTGTAGAGAGTGTATTAGTAATGCATTCTGTATTAGATACTAGTTGATAATCAGCACTTTAATTCATTTTCATTGATTATATAATTGATAGCAAATGGTGCGGTTAACTGCGTTGATGAACCTAGAAATTTTGTGTGGAAGGACCAGAAGATACTTTTTTTTTTGCCTTTTAAAAGATAATACCCTGCACTAAGGCACTTTACAAACATAATTAACGGACACAAATTGCATCTAGACTCAGATCAACAATTTGAGAACCGCACATACGTATATATATATATATATATATATATATATATATATATATATACATATATATATATATATATATATATATATATATATATATATATTCATACAGTGGTAGGACCACACTGTTGACAGTTGGCTGTCAACAGCCGCGGGCCAGTCCCTCCGGGGTAGTACTAGATTCTCGCAGAAAATCGACGTCCGAGTAGTAGCAATTTGTTACTGCGCTTCGTTCGGTTAGCGAGAGAGCCGGCAGCCCAACTTTATGAGGGTGTTTGCGTGTGGTATGTTTTGGTGATGCCTTTAGCTTCACGAACTTCATTGCACGCATTCACACTCCCTTAACTTTTTTCATGGTAGACAGTGGCCTAGGAAAGGTCCATGAGCGGCAGCAACACTTACCATCAGGTGTACCTATTATTTGCTTGTTTGTCACGGTTTGCAATAAAAAAAACACCTCGCAAGTATTGTTCTGCGTGATTCGAACCCATGAGACACTGGCATGGTAATTCGGTATTTTGACCACTACGCCAGGTTTGCTACTTTGGCGGCTGGGTAGAATTAAATAGAAGCGTGCAAAGGTATGGACTGACTAATGTCTGCCGTATCTTGGTACTTGCAGGAGTGTTCCTGATATCCAGCTGTCAGATTTCATGAATCTTATTTCCTATTGAACACGTCATGGGTGGTTCTAGATTGCTTTAATTTTGTTTTTATAGTATTTTAGTCACTCGGTTTAGAGCGACGAGTTGCTATGTATATATGGTAAGTGATGTTGTAACAAAGTGTAAGTCATTAATATTAAGAAAGAAAAATTAACAGTTAGGAATAAGGAGGAACGATTCAGTCGCCAATTGATCGCAAACCACAGATAACACTAGATTAAGTATTCATGGAATATTTACATTTAAAAAGAGGTTTTAGCCTAAGCAAGAAGCTAAGATATTTTTAGGAATTCATATTTAATCCAAACTGTTCAAAATTATTAGAATCCATCCATATTCTTACTTTATTTTCTCGTTAGATTACTTATTATATATTTTACTTGTTGCTAAACGAACGAAATTAATAACCGAATTTATGCTGGCATTTATGCTTTACCGCCATTTATGCTGTTCTTAATATTAAGATTTATTATTTACTAGCTTTTGTCCGCGACTTCGTCCTCGTAGAAATCATATGTGGCAGGGGCAATCACAGATAACAGGTGTAGTGTATTCAGGGTACTACAGGCCCACCGTGTTGCTCTTGATGGCAAGCTAGTGTAGAGAATTGTGATTGCTCGCATCACTCAGCAAATTAGCGAGGTTGTATCGATCTCAACTCTTTCTGGCAGACGATCGCAGCCTTTCTATGCTTGTGGCCCGTTGTCATTAAGGCGCTCACTGGTGGAGAGGTGCTGTTGGCGGTGTATTTAGATGTCGTCAAGTCATTTAATAGTTTATCATGGGATGATTCTATACTTAAATAGCTGATTTCAGATTATTTGAAGCGGCGCAGTGGTCTTTGCGTGAAGCGCGCAGAGGACTTTGTGCTAACGCCTATTTTGTTCTGCTCCTAGTTGAGGTAATTTGTGCAGGTGTTTATACGTTATATTAGCTGAGACTGGACTCACTCCAGGCTGGCCTTAATTTAAATAAACGATACATTAAGCCGTACTTGGTTTCGAGGTGGTGATTCAATGAGTAGCTCTGTATAAAACGAATAATTTGCTGTTTCATAGACCTTATAACTATACACCCGTTGGCACAGCAATCACTGTTAATTCGGTTCCACTCGATCGAGATAAAATATTTGGGCTTAGTACTCGATGGGCGACGGTGCTTTCAGGAGGATTTTTATCAAATTACTCCTCGGCTCCTTGAGGCGGTGTTACATGTTGACGGCTGTACGCGAAACTGGTTTGATCAATGGTCCTGTACGTGTGTGGGCGAGTTCTGACCACTTGTCTTAGAACTTTCTTCTGGCATTCGCAGATAGCCATGATGCTTATGCTACACGTAGATACCATACCATGTCGACCGAGGCAGTGGGCGCTTTGGCCGGCACCCTCCTGTGGGATTTAAATGTGGAAATACACGGAGCCCTCCCACAGTTGTGGTTCCGGCTAAGATGCAGCAGTCATACTTTTGAGATCTGTTTTTTTTTTATTTAATAGTGGTAGGACCACACTGTTGACAGTTGTCTGTCTACAGCCGCGGGTGGGTCCGTCCGGGGTATTACCATACTCTCTACTCTAGTTAATGGTACGAAATCATTCGTGCGCGAGTCCGACTCTCACTTGGCCGATTTTTATTGGTTATTCTACAAAAACTATGAATTTCGCGCTACACCCTCCACAAAGGAACCTCGTAAATATATAAGTGACAGACACAAATTAGACTCAGTTTACTACTACCTAGTCTACTCTACCCACCAACAATTTGTTGATCACACAAAAATTTGTCCGGCGTTGAAATTGAGCCCGTGACACTGGCATGGTAAGCTGCTATCTTAACCACTATGCTATCAGTGCAGTTAATTAATCATTGAGGTTGTATGAATTGATTACTTGTGCGTGAAAAATATCAAAGCATAATTCATCCCTTTTAAACCCTTTTAACACCTTAACTTTTACACCCTTAAAAATAACATATCCTCTGAGGGGTGGATTTTCAGAATAGTTTTCACTTACAATGAATCTTTTTATATCGATTTTCAATTAAGTAGGTTGTGTACTAAGCTATATAAGTTACTATAGTTTTTACCTATCCCACGGGAACCCTTTAATTTTCTTGGATTAAAAATATCCTAAATGTTGACCGGGGATGTAAGGTACTACTATGCATAATTTCATTTAAATCGGTCCAATAACTTTGGAGATTAGCCCGTACAAACAGATAAATAGACAAACAGACAGAGAAACAAAAAAATTTAAAACTAGCTAGATATGTTCTGTTTCACTTCTAACACCCCCCCTGACTCGGTTTATAGAGTTTTTTTTCAATGTACAGAACTTCGACCTCTACAGTTTTATTATATGTATAGATTTGAAATGAAAAACTGTTAGTACTATCATTTTCTAAATATTTTTTCCTGCATACATTTCCATGTTTATAACTGCACTAACCCTGCCTTAAGAAAATAATACTTATATTGTGGGGGACTTTACAAACATAAAATTAACTTACATCCAGACTCAAAACAACAATTTGTGGCACACAAAGTGTTGTCCTGGCGTGGGATTCGAACCCTTGACACTGGCACACACTGGTACTTAACCACTACGCCATCTGTGCAGTCATCAGGCAGGATTAACATCAGGCAGGTAGGTCGTCGGTTATAAAACTATTGCTAATAACTTTTGTAATATGTACGATGGAGGAGGAGTACATATAGCGTCGATCTCAAGTAATTTGGATAAGAGCAGGATGATGATGATGACGATGATAATGAAATTGAGCAATGTAATTTATATAATAATTTTTATCCGAACATATTTGAGAGTTAGGTAAAATTATACACTTAAGGTTAGTTACCGTGCATCGCGGCCGATCGCGGCCGCGCGCGTTCGACCGCTTACGACTGATGCGCGCGGCCGATGCAACGATAGTCAAAGTATGAAAATGTATGGTGCCGTTGCTGTCGTTGGCTGTGCGCGACTGTAGCGTACCTCAGAAACAGTACGCATCGGCCGCGCGCGATCTATTGCTTTCGACTGTCGCGTCGGCCGCAATGAACGGAAATGTACCTTTACAAATAAAAAAAAAATATATTGTGTATGTACTTATGTACGCACGTAAGAAATTATACTTCTTTGGGAAGATAAAATACTTTCTAAGAATCTTTCTAAAATTTTATCCTCCGTGATATCCTACGTTTATAGAAAAAACAATACTAATAATAGTAAAAGAGGTATTTAATACATTGAAAGTTTTATTATAGCGCATTATCTAAAACGTATTGAATAGCTACTAAAAAGTATTGAATAGCTAACTTCAGGATGTCCGTTTTACGTGACGGTGTGCGGGCGTATCGTATACATTTACTCTCATCCCTTTTCCTTAACGTGCGAAAAGTATAAATTCAAAAATAAAACAGTTATTACACACAAACATTTTTATCTCACTAATATAATTCTTAACAATGTTAATTATTGCAGTATGAAATATATCAATAGGACATTCCAATGTGTTTTGCAACTAGTTTATTTGTAGCAAATTACTTTCCCATCACACCGTACTCACAATGGCACGGGGAATAGAAACCAATCGATGTGGTTGCATAGATCGCTTCTTTTGTAACCGCAGGTCCGTATGAAATCACACTTACCAGTATTGTGTGCCTATTCACTTTATAGGTAGGTCACTCTTGGTTACTGGTGGTTTTTACTTGAGTGTGAAAGTTGGATGTTACCGATGCTGTTATATTCTTTAGTATGATTACTCTGACTGACAAAGGATATTTTATATAAGTAACTTTTTATGAAGAATTATTCAGTATAAAGATCTCTCTACTTCACTAAGTATCTATTCACAATGTAGGCGATATCTATATGAAAGGATTAGACGTCGGAAGGGCCCCTTGAAGAATGCAGAACATTACTTGTGTACCTACGGTGGCGCCTATGAGATGGAAAAATATAAATGACAGTTAAGTAGATTCGTCACCTAAAATATTTAATACTAGCAGAGACCTGCGGTTTTACCCGCATAGTTCCCCTTCCCGTGGGAATATCAAGATAAATTATAGTCTATGTGTTATTCTGATATGTAAGCCATATTATTGTGAAGTTTCATCAAAATCCATTTGGTTACGCCCCTCTGTCGCCCCGGACGGAATGGTGCGAGGAGCGCGCCGACAGCAACCCACCTACAAAAAGAAAAAAAGTGGCTCTATTTTTCCCCGACCGTAATCCACCACAAAAAAATGGCTGTATTTTTAATTATTATCTTTATCATTTTCATTATCTCGCTCTTATCTATATATATATATATATATATATATATATATATATATATATATAAAAGAAAGTCGTGTTAGTTACACTATTTATAACTCAAGAACGGCTGTACAGATTTGGCTGAAAATTGGTGGGGAGGTAGCTTAGAACCAGAAGACGGACATCGGATACTTTTTATCCCGTTGGTCTTCTTTTTCTTCTTAATGACTACTTTTTATCCCATTCGATTGCGTTCCCATGTGACGTAGCATAAAATGTCAAATAGATTTTTTTTGTTTCTGTTTGTTCATTCGGACAAGCAAAGGGATCAAAGCCCATACAGCCAAGGCTGATACAATTTTCTTCATATTATTTAACATTTTTTTATACAAAATAGCCTATTTACAGTCATGTCCATCAGTAAGCCAAATCGTTACCATTAATTAGGCGCTGAAAACCTAATTAAATGATTTTTCTGGGAATTACGGTAGACTATGAAAATATACGTAAACCACTCTTATATCACATTCACCAGACTTCAGCACCTTAACTGTATTATATTACATAAAATATCAGCAAAATTATTCAATATAACACTATAAAGTACAAAAAAAAATAATATAATACAAGAGCTCTTTTTTTTTTTGTGGGTGGGTCGTGGTCGGCTCGCCTCCGCACCACTCCGTCCGGGGCGACAGAGGGGCTTAAGCACGCAACTCCCGCGACCCACCCAAAAACCACGTCGCCTTCGTCATTGGGCCGACCACTGGAGCAGCGTTAACTTGTCGTCAGTTGTCGGCACGACGGAATACCCCCATTGGGGTACCCTCCCATCGACCGACGTCCCCCCCCTCGGGGAGGACGTCGGTCTTTCCTCACGCGGTCGGCCTCTCGGCGGGTGACGGACTAATCCCCGGTCACGTCACCCGCGGCCTCGGCTAGGGCGGCATGAGGCGCAGATAGTTGCGCCTACGCCGCCCCAGTCGCCGGCGGCGGATCTCCTCATCGAGGCTGCGCTCCTCGCGCAGGCAATCCGCCGCCTCCTTCCGCGAGATCACCGTCTCGCAGAAGGCTGCGACCGCGTCCCAATTCCCAACGCTGTCGACCATCGCCCTAGCGATAGCCGGCAGCGTCAGGTCCGTATCGATGATTGCGACGAGTTCACAGCGTTGCACAGCCCAAGCCGCGCAGGCCTCGAGCGTATGGCGCGCCGTGTCCTCGTCGCAATCGCAGTGGTGGCAGGACGGTGTACTCTCCCTCCTAACGACCTTGTGCAGGTATTTGGCGAAGCACCCATGCCCCGTCAAAACCTGCACCAGTCGGAAGGTGAGCACCCCGTGCCGCCTTTCCAACCACTGCATCAGCACCGGCCGGAAGGCCTCCACGGTTCGCACCCCGAACCGAGGCCTCTCCAGCCGGACTGCCCATCGGGCAATGACGTCTCGGCGGGCGTCGACGCGCCAGGCGGTGAGATCCCTTAACGAGACCACACCGCCCTCCGCTCGCACCCCCGTCACCCGCCGATATAGTCCGGCGAGCATCTCCGCCTCCAATAATACAAGAGCTTAACAGGACATTTCCGTATTCGCACCGAAACTCATGTCAAAGAGAATACAAGTCACTATGAATGGAGGATAACAAAAACTTATTTGATATGTAATAACAAAACGCAAATGACAGCTAAACGTAATTTTGTCTATAGTTCAGTAGGTATGGTTGAAAATTGGATAATTATAATTTTGTCAGAATTCAATAATCAGTAATTTGTATTCTCTTTGAATCATCATTAACAATGCCGCGACCAAGACGATCGAATCTTTCCCGACAAAGCCGTAATGGTTCCTCCATTAGAGACTATATATTCGGAAATTTAGAAAATATATTTACGAAAAAAATTATTGCGGCACGAAGTTCGCCGGGTCAGCTAGTATCAAATAAATGTCGCTCTCAGGTCATATAACATAAATATATCTCAAACTGAATTTCAATGTATGACTTTATATGCTTTACACATTAATAATAATAATAATCTTTATTGTATTATTAGAAGACCATCAATTGTCTTAATGCAAATAGCGGGGGTAACCAACACAACCTATAAAAGCGCGCTAATTTCTAACAAAAAAAAAAGACAGACACATTTGCCAGTTGACGGTCGAACGGTGAGGTTGTTGGTGCTCGGTGCTACTTGCAGTAAGTCGTTGTATTTTAGTCTTTATTGGTGTTGCTATATTTTGTTGGTATTTTGTGACCTACGATTGTTTGTTATTTTCATTGAATTGCTTTGCTGGATTACTTTATTAGATTAATTTAAGCATTTTGCACTGTAATTATTCTTTTTTTTAATCTATTGCATTTCTGATGCTAAAATCAGAAGTGGGATAGGCCTATGCTCACAGTTAGCTTTACTAAAGTAAACAAGCAATCGTTAGTTTGTGAACAAAACATGCCACGATCATCTCGCTCTCGAGATAAGCTCAGTAGAAACTCCGCCGCGTTCAGAGATCACGCTTAGTGGTCATAGCAGGTCGCACCGACACCATAAATCTCGTTCACCAGGGCAAATAAATAGAAGGCATTCACGTTACGATAGGACTCATTCACGTCACGTTTACGATCGTCGGATATACCATCGTAGTATAACGCGAACACCTTTTAGTAGTAATGGTTAATGTTGCGGCTCTCGCTCTGACTATAGGAGAAACTCCTCGCGTCGCTGTACTCCGTAAAAGACGCGTTAAGCTCAATCATGTCACGACTGACCGCCATTGAAAACGGCACTGCTAGTGACTCGCGTACTACGCCATCAATTGATAATACCCGTAAATGTATAAAAAAACGTTTACCCTAGAAACCATGCACTAGCTAAAGTGATAGACACCTTGACGAGAAACAAACAGGCAAATTACTATGTTTCGAATTTTGACCCGACTGTAAATAATTTAGAAGTATGGTGTAAGGAGGTAGAGCGCGCTAGTAAATCGCTGGGAGTTTACTGAATGTTTTTCACGTATTGCTC
Organism: Lymantria dispar; assembly: GCA_032191425.1. NCBI lineage: Eukaryota > Metazoa > Arthropoda > Insecta > Lepidoptera > Erebidae > Lymantria > Lymantria dispar. Next base: position 17,676,560 of record CM063458.1, read on the forward strand.
ATTGTTTAAAAGGAGATGCTAAATCTTGGCTTAATAAATGGTCTTCAATGATCCTTCTTGGTCTAACTTTGAGTTTAAATCGTTGTCCCCAGAGGATTTATTATGCCCAAACCCTCCATGAAGTAATTAACTGAACGTCTGATAAATTTCAATCTTATGCAGAGTATGCACGACGTTCCTTATTATCTTTACGAGTAGTTAAAAGCTTAAGTGAAGAACTAATCGTTCAAATGGTAGTCTATGGCATTAGTGACGTACAAGTGCGCGCAGCAGCCACGAATGCCAAACTACGGAAAATTTAGTGCCCTTTTTAGCGACCTATGTATGTCAAACCCAATTGTAAGTACGATCCGCGCGGTTCAGGCAATCAAGCTTCAGTCGGTAATACATACAAGAAACGGCCTGATAGCGTTCGCTCACAGGCTAAATGTTTCCATTGTCACCAAACTGGACATTGCAAGGATAAGTGTCCTACAAAGCATGCTCTCGAAAGTAGTCCGAAGGTTACCTGCACTTTTTGCAAAAAAGTGGCCCATAAGGAAACCCACTGCTTTGCTAAAGCTCGTTCAGACGGTCAAAATAATAGCCAAAGCAAAGTTAACTTGTGCACTGAACTATCAAGAGTTTAGAGGGTAGTAATGATATAAGTACTGCGGTTATACAAGATGTAGTTGTGTAGATTTTGATAGATAGCGGAACGTTAAATCTTTCTTTGATATCATCAGCAATTGTCAAGCATTTCTCTTGTTTGTTTACAAAAACCAACCTGGAAATGTTATGGTCTTCAACTGTACGTTTCCAGGGATCATTTCTCCCACGTACGTGCAAGCTCTGGAATGAACTACCTGCTGCTGTTTCCCGAGCGCTATGACATGTCCTTCTTTAAACGAGGTTTAAGAAGAGTATTTTCTTCACGGTAGGCAGCGGCCTGGCTGTGCCCCTGGTATTGCAAAGGTCCATGTGCGGCAGCATCACTTACTATCAGGTGTGCTGCTTGCTCGTTTGCCACCGTTGGCAATAAAAAAAAAATTAATCGTGTTTTAAGGGGGATTAGTGCTAATGAGTTCGTTGGTCGCGAGTTCGTTATTCTAACAGTGGAGTTTGGGGACATTGCTCTTATTGTAAACTTTGCTGTAGTCCCAGCATTTTAGATGAGTACTCCTATTATTATTGGAACGGACGTTCTCAATAGAGAGAGCGTGAGGCCTGTCCGCACAAAACATGGACAAAATATAATTGATACTCCAGATACGGTCTCCAGAATTAACGCAGTAAACAATGACGTGTCTAGTAGAATTAATACGCCTCTCCAAGGTGAAGAGCTTGCTGCTTTAGTGACGGTATTGGATGAGTTTTCCTCATTTCTAATATCTGGCAGTGCCGTCACTACTGCAAGTACGGCCAAGATGCTTAACACCCGTACCGTTTGTCTTATTAAGAGAAACTCAAGGTTCGTGCAATTATTCAGAATCTCCTAGAGAAAACATGATTATTAAAGTGAAGTTCCGAGTACACGAGTCCGATCATTTTGGTCAAGAAGAAGGATGGCACAGACAGGATGTGTGTGGACTTTTGTACACTGAATCGCATCACTGTTAAGGATAGATATCCTCTTCCTTTGATCGACGACCGAATTGATCGACTCGGTGGCTCAAATTCTTTAAAGAGTCTAACGGCTATAAGCTTGTATCGTGCTAGTTAAGTATTTTACCAAATATTGTTTGCTATGTATCGATTGTATAGACAAGATGCAAGTGAATCAAAACGCGACATTAATAATGCGATATCTTTATTTGGTACTCCCCAATTGTTGGTTTGTGATCGTGGGCGAGTATTTGAAGCTTCCACTTTTGCTGGTTGGATGGCCGAGACGGGTTGTGACATTCATTGCGTAACACCCGAAATGCACTGCGCGAACGGACGGGCCGCTAACTGCTCGTGTGAAGAGTAATAGTGAAAATACTTGGGCTGATAGCTTGGGTAAGGTTCGGTAATTTTGGTATATAACTGGGCAGGCAACTGCTCAGTATTCAGCTTTGTATTTGTTGATTAGCACTAGTGCGACTACCCCTGCAATTTGTGCTAATAGTTCGAGGCGTTGCTCTTCGGAGCTCTGGCCCGAGCTGTGAAGCTGTGAGGAAGGTCGGTGGAGGCCGCGCCGAGGAATCGCTTGATAGAAGCCAGAACGGGCAGGATGCATTTGTGAATCGTCGGAGGTGCACGCCTGGGATTTTCAAGGTTGGCGATCGGGTGTTAGTTGTGAAATACTCGCAGTCTAGTGGTGGACTGGACTGGACTCGCGTATGGGAGGTCCTTGCCGAGTGACAAGTGTTACCAAGTGATCTGTAGGATGGCGTGTGGAGATTAGCCACCCTACAATTGTGTTGTGGTGGACGCAAGTAGATGTAAGAAGAAGGCGAAGAAGAATGAAGAGTGTTATTTATAAGACTGAAAGATTTATTTACATTGTTCTAAAATTATGTACAATAAATCGATAATAAACTAGTGATGACCATACAAGTGTGCAAGCGAATATTGTATGAATGAATCGGCAGCCAAAGGCGGTGTATATACTAGCACGAACGATAGCACGTCCAACACAGGTGTCAGGTGCAAACAGATGTCAACGCAGCTGCGCCGCACAGCTGTCAGGTGCGAACGCCGGTTGCGTCGCACCTGCGTCTTCTTGTATGGGCCAATATTCATTAGCGAAGTGGATTGCTTTTGAGTTGCGGTCTAAGTTATCTTAGTGGCGGATAGTCGCCACAGATCGTTATGAGCTTAAATTATTAAGTGGAGCGAGAGACAAGAGAACTCTACCTGCGGTCCGGTACATCATTCTCTGGAAGGGGGAATGGTGTCCTGGGAGTTGTTCCGCATTTTTTTTAAAGTTGCAGTTGTGCTCTTTTAAATTTTCTTTATGTTACAGTCGCCAAAATACAGGTGTGATGTATATTTGTGCGTGCGCAGACAAGTGCAGCGAGACCTCATACGGAAGCGTCTTGCTGACTGGAGCATGCAGTTGGTGTGGCCGAAGTGTCGAGAGCAGACATCGAACTCACGTGGATCTGCATGGCAGGCTCTGTCCTGGAAGATGCATCCTTTGGATGCATGGCAGGCTCTGTCCTGGAAGATGTGTCCTTTGGATGCATGGCAGGCTCTGTCCTGGAAGATGCGTCCTTTGGATGCATGGCAGGCTCTGTCCTGGAAGATGCGTCCTTTGGATGCATGGCAGGCTCTGTCCTGGAAGATGCGTCCTTTGGATGCATGGCAGGCTCTGTCCTGGAAGATGCGTCCTTTGGATGCATGGCAGGCTCTGTCCTGGAAGATGCGTCCTTTGGATGCATGGCAGGCTCTGTCCTGGAAGATGCGTCCTTTGGATGCATGGCAGGCTCTGTCCTGGAAGATGCGTCCTTTGGATGCATGGCAGGCTCTGTCCTGGAAGATGCGTCCTTTGGATGCATGGCAGGCTCTGTCCTGGAAGATGCGTCCTTTGGATGCATGGCAGGCTCTGTCCTGGAAGATGCGTCCTTTGGATGCATGGCAGGCTCTGTCCTGGAAGATGCGTCCTTTGGATGCATGGCAGGCTCTGTCCTGGAAGATGCGTCCTTTGGATGCATGGCAGGCTCTGTCCTGGAAGATGCGTCCTTTGGATGCATGGCAGGCTCTGTGTCCTGGAAGATGCGTCCTTTGGATGCATGGCAGGCTCTGTGTCCTGGAAGATGCGTCCTTTGGATGCATGGCAGGCTCTGTGTCCTGGAAGATGTGTCCTTTGGATGCATGGCAGGCTCTGTGTCCTGGAAGATGCGTCCTTTGGATGCATGGCAGGCTCTGTCCTGGAAGATGCGTCCTTTGGATGCATGGCAGGCTCTGTCCTGGAAGACGTGTCCTTTGGATACGTGTAGGGCTCTCTCCTAGGGTTACGCGCGAAAACTTGTACAAGTTTAGGAGTATGAGACATGAGATTTGCTGCCAGTTGAAGTATAACTATATGTGATAGCAAAGTGTCTACCCTGAGCTATTAATAAAAGCGTGTTGATGAAAGAGGGCCTTGTATGCGTGATGAATGAAAGAATAGGCATCTTTAACACTCGACACGTTAAATAACTATTTCTCTACTTTAACAGATCGTAATGCAGATCATCATGACGATGTTGAGGAAATCGTTGGTACCCTCATCAGTCATGGCGAACACAGCCGATCTGAAGAGACTCTCAGTGCAACCGAGGACGGTGCACAATCAGGAGAGGCCGTATTAGAAGACCATCAATTGTCTTAATGCAAATAGCGGGGGTAACTAACACAACCTATAAAAGCGCGCTAATTTCTAACAAAAAAAAAAGACAGACACATTTGCCAGTTGACGGTCGAACGGTGAGGTTGTTGGTGCTCGGTGCTACTTGCAGTAAGTCGTTGTATTTTAGTCTTTATTGGTGTTGCTATATTTTGTTGGTATTTTGTGACCTACGATTGTTTGTTATTTTCATTGAATTGCTTTGCTGGATTACTTTATTAGATTAATTTAAGCATTTTGCACTGTAATTATTCTTTTTTTTAATCTATTGCATTTCTGATGCTAAAAGTATTATTAACCTTCACAAATTTGTTTGCAAGCGCTGACTCCCAAACTAGCGTAATCTGTGTGTTGGGAACCAGTCCCATATTCACATTGTACATATATGGAATTCATTAATTTTATTATGAGATACAAATGATTTTATCGCATTGCTTTTATTTAATCATTTCTGAGGTGCGCGAGTATTACACATTAAAAATAAAACTATTTTCACGGTTTTTTCGCGTTTATATTTGATTTTTGATTTCCCGACGTTTAATTTTTTTATGGTTCGATGATTTTTCGATGATATGATTCATCATCATCATCATTATTACAGCTCATATACATTCCACTGCTGGGTTCGAACCTCCTCCACAATGGGAGGGAAGTTGACCTAGTATACCACGCTGGTCAAACGTTAAAAAAATTATACTCTACACTAACGTATAGAGTATAATTGCAAGTTCTCCTTCTTTTGCATATATGTTATCTGCATAATATAATCCTTAAGTCGTCTTTTACGACACTCACTGGCAAGAAATGATGTGGTGAATTGTATTCTTACTCCATCACCACACGTAAAATGTAATGATGATTGAGGAGCTTATTTGTAAGACACTTTTTTAATAATTGAATACATCTCTGTGATTTCAGATATCTTAGACATCTTTTTACTTGAAAATCACATCTTTTCACCACCTTTTACTTAAAGAAAAGTCGCTTAACAACATGCTGTCTCATGACTGTAATTACTTAATAGTATAGCATTAGATGGTAAATCATACTAGTCTCTCAAAAGCCTATTCAGTCTGGCTTTAAAGACATCCATAATATGATAGGACGGTGAAACCGACACGGGCAAATCATTTAGCTTACTTGATGTCCGTAATATAAAAGACGTTTAGCTTCGACAAAAGAGATGTCTATAACATAGAGATAGAAACCCATCATTTGTTTTATAATGACTATTTATCAATGATGTTATTTATATTTATTGAAAGGAAATAATTTACTTATTTTCGTTTATTAGCTTATTGATCGCCTTGTAGGACATAGGTTTCTAAAATAGCCTTTATATGCCAAAATCGCTTCACTTCGAGGCGGATGATTTGAATTGGTTTTACAATCGCCTGGTAATTAGCCGCGTTTCTAGAATAATGGTATTCATTGAACAACGAGAGAATTATTGGTGATTAATCTCCAGAATATTCATAATAACGTAACTAAAGCGTCACTTAGGTATAGGTGCTCCAATTTAGGTTCAACAATTTTGCATGCAACAAACTTGCATCTTTCTAAATGTTGCTTTTGAGAGCTATGTCGTTCTAAAACTTGATTTGTTGGTACCCAGTAAAATTACCATTGGAATTTGTTTGAAGACTGCTGAGTTTGAGCCTCCTCCATAATAGAAGGGAAATTGATCATCTATACCATGCTGGTCAGACAGGTTGGTATAGGGTTCCAGTTCGAGTTTTCCTTCTCTTGCATGTATGTTTTATGCATACTATATCCCTTAGTCATCTTTTACGACACCCATGAGCTGGATAGGGAGTGGTGAATTGTGTTCTTATCTCATCACCACACGGAAAATTCGTTATCTGCTTATTATGTACTCTGTTATATATTATTACTTCTTCTCAACCCATATACACCCTACTGGGCCCCGCATTTTCGCCGATTTGTTCCGTGGCTTGTCGGCGCGGTGTCCGCTCTATCCTGGTTTATGCCGAATGTGGGCGGACCCAGTGCTGCGTGTCGATGGCTGTACGCGGGGGTCATCCAGTCGATGGCCCTGTACGACGCAGTGTGGGCGGGGTCCCTGACCGTCCCTCTCAGGGCTCTCCTGTGGTGTCCGTAGGGAGCCCTGGCGGTCAGGGCGATACGCGGATACCACACGGTGGCGACGGAGGCAGCGTGCCTGTTGGTCGGGACTCTCCCGTGGAACCTGGAGGTGGTTTGTTCAACTAACGGAGTATAAGTCATGGCTGATAACTAAAATGACCTTGCTAGCCTGCTATCGATTAGATGTAGAGACATCTCAAAGAACGACTGACTTTTGCTCTGAAGAACACTATAGAACACAGCACATTGTTACTCAATAAGCAGTTTTCATACCTGTGTTAATTGTTTATTTATAGGATCTAGTCGAGAATGTGTAGTATTTTCAATCCAGATTAAAACGCATACCAGAGCTATACCTGTGAGCAGATTTTTTACAACTATGTCGTTTTCTAAGCACCAAGGTATGATTGCAATGTTACATATGTAATAAATCTGAATTGTAACCTATAACACAGTTACACTTTAATTATTACACATCTGTTATCTATATGTGTAATTAATACCTTTAATTTATGCATATTGAAAATATTAGTAAATAACATCACTGGGTTTCTTTTTAACCCTCGACTCAAAGAGCTGCTATATGAATGGACTGAAAACTACGTGATCGCGGGGGTTCTTAGCTAATATATATAATCATCAGTGCTTGCAGTAGGTATTTTAGACGCATAATATGGTCTAAGATCTCGCTATACAACGACCTTCACCGAGATGTTTCTCCCATCTCTCATCTCGGTGAAGGTCGTTTTATAGCGGGATCCTATACTAATAGGCATTTACTTTATTTTCATGCATATATGACCTAATTAATATTTGGAACATAAGCTGAGGTGTGCTATGATGATGATGAATGTTAAATATAGGAGACGAAATGCTGGATTGCAAAATGCTGGATTAGTAATACGGTCATCTTTGGACTCATTGGATTTATCTTAAGTAGTGCTGTTTATTTCTCTTGATGGATATGATGCTTACTTCTTAATGTCTTGTCATTCGTGTATTGCGTTACTTAACATTGGTGATTTTATATATGTTCAGACAAAAATTCGCCCGGGAAGGCAGCAATATAGGCATAATTTTTCTTATGACGTCAATACCTTTAAGCAAGTCAGTGGTTGCATGTGTATTTATGTTTAGTGGCCCACCTGGTGAAACTTCGTTAATATATATTATTTATTCATCAGCTTGTTAAACTCCACTAAACAATGGACCATGACGACGTCGAAGGATATTGTCTTCCTCAAGATAAAGGCTATGAAGGGCACGAGGATTTTTAACAATTCTGCCAGGCGAGTGTGGCTATTCAGTTTGCTAAGGATTCCTCTGTCGGTTTTTACGACTTTCACTCGAAAGTAATGAGTGGCGACATACTGCATGCATAGCCCGTCATCAAAAATTTTGTACAATAATTGAAATGCTCTCCCTGTATGCATGCAATGCATGAAATCCTCGCGGGATGAATCAGTGCTACAGATTCTATGTGGCAGGCTATCAACATAATTAATAAGTTGTTTTGAAGTAAAAAAAAAAACGCGTTCAAAAAGAACACCGAGGGTCTAAAAAGCAGAATATAATATCTTTTGTAGTTGTTGCCTTAGATAGATGCCGTAGATTATTGTATTGTGTTCAAACGTTGTAAAATTTGACAATATGTAAGTGCCCTTAAGGGGCCTATGCATAATAATTTGATTTGATAAGTTCGTATAGGTTAGGTAGTACTTTATAGGAAGCACAGAATTGAAAGGGTAGTATTTTTTGCCATTTAATTGCTCGGTGTTTTTGCAGTTTTTTTTTATTTAAAAATAAATACTTTACTGCTTTTTAGTGGTTATACCCGACTATAAAAAATATACCCAAATTGTTTCAATTCTGTGTATAAAATTTGAATGATATCTTAGATATTGACGGGATCTCATCAGCAAATCCTGACCTAACATATGTAAGAGATTTAAAAATATGCCTCATCATCATCTTAACCCATATACGTCTGACTGTTGGGCTCGGGCCTCCTCCATTATGGCAGGAAAATTGACCTACCCACGCTGGCCAGACGTCTTCTTATTTGTGGTTGCAGCAACAATGTATTCTTGTATATCTAATATGATCATAGACGCATTGATAATGGCTCAGTAATAGGGTTCAATTAGCACCCTAAAAAAGAAAATTGGTTTAAAACGTTATCATTGGTTGAATAAAGTCTGAATAAAAACGACAATTTTATATTTAAAAGCTTTTTAGCGCACCATTTTTCAGTTAACAGTTCGAGCAACGGTAATCATTGTAATCATAGTGGCCACATAAACGATACATATGCGCAGGTTGATCTGATTTTATTTTATGCCGCTAACAAGTTTTTTGCTTCAAGAAAAACGTTGCTACGCACTCATCTCGGGCCCGGTCGGTCGAGCGAGAAAGTCAAGTCACTCGTGCATGACATGAATGTAGAATAATTTCAGTGGCCACAAACTGAACTAGTTTTTTTTTATATAAAATCACGTGGTTTGGAAATATTAGGAATTATGATGGCAAGAGAAAATCGGCCGAATATGAAATTGATATTTTAGCTATTTTTGTGGATTTCGCTTTTATTTCATGATTATAATTTCTGAGGTGATTAAATTTGACATCCGTTAACTACCTGAATAGTTCAGTCTGCTGTTGGACATAGGCCTTTCCAAAAGATTATAATCACCATAATCACCCTGCTGAATAGGCTTGAAGATCGCAGTTGATGTTAAAATTCACGAGAGAATGCAGAAGGTGTTGATTCCCACAACTTTCATAGGATATGTACCTATTTTTATCTTCGCCACACAAGGATTCACTTTTGATACGGGTTAATTAAGGTATGAGAGAATATTATTGCAACATGCAAGATTTGTAAAAGTAAATTTTTCGATGCTAATGCAATAGGCAAAAGGGAAAGAAAATTGACAGATTTGGAATTGAAATTTAGAATTTTCCCTTTCTTAAAAGGATGTTATCTGTTTCTATCCAATCTTTATGTAATGTTCAATTACGTAAAAGTAAAGATAATGATTTCTATTCTTACTCTGTCATCATACGAATAAAAGTGGCTCTGATTTGAAGACACTAATTGCATCACTGTGTTACAAAAAAAAAAACGAGTAACAGAAGAGCTGCTATAAGCAAGAAAAGTTTTTGCATAAAGGGGGTATTCTAGTCTAGGAGGGCCGCATAATCATGCTGCCGAAGCAGGGCAAGAATGTGCTCAAACCGGGGAGTTACCGGCCAATATCGCTTCTGCCTACTGTCTCCAAGGTTTTCGAGAAACTCTTACAGCGGTACCTATCTCCATTTGTTATTCCCCGACCGGAACAATTTGGGTTCAGGCCTGGCCACAACACCACGCTACAACTGTCGAGGGTACTGCACCGGATCACGGCAGCCCACAACAAGAGTGAGCGCGCCGTTGCAGTATTCCTCGACATCGAGAAGGCTTTCGACAGCGTATGGCATGACGGTCTGCTGCTCAAGCTGTCACGATCATCGACACCCCGTCGCATTGTGAGGGTGGTCTCCTCCTTCCTCAAGGACCGTACGTTCAGAGTGGTGGTGGAGGGTGAACTCTCGCCCCTCAAACAGGCCCTAGCAGGTGTCCCACAGGGCAGCTGCCTCTCTCCCATGCTCTATGCCCACTTCACCAATGACATACCTTCAGTCCCCGAAGCCGCCCTAGCCCTCTACGCCGATGACGTGGCGCTTATTACCACCAGCATCCAAGTCAACCACGCTGCGCAAAAAATGCAGCGAGCGCTTAACCTGCTACCACCTTGGTTTGAGCTATGGCGACTAAAGGTGAATGTGGGCAAGACACAGGCTATCCCTTTTGGCAGAAACATTAAGCTACCACCACCACTCTCCCTCCAAGGACAGTCCATTAACTGGCGTAAACACGCCACTTACCTAGGTCTCAAATTAGACCGAAGGCTCTCAATGAGGGCCCATGTAAGGGTCACCACAAATAAGGCCAGAGTGGCCAGAAACCTCCTTCGCCCCTTCTTCTTCTCTTACCTCCCAGCGCGTACCAAGCTGGGGGTGTACAAAACGTACATAAGATCAATTCTCACCTACGCAGCCCCGGCCTGGTACGGGCTGGTAAGCGACAACAGCATAAGACATCTCCAGGCGCAGCAGAATCTCTGCCTTCGCGCGATCGTCAGAGCCCCATTCTTTGTCAGAAATTCTACTCTCCAACGAGACCTTCAGATGGAGAGCCTCCTGGACTTCTCACGCTCTCTGGCCACTAGAATGTTCATGAGAGCCGATGCGTCGGAGTGGGACCACATTCGTGGAATTGCCCCCCTACACGCCCGTCCACCAGAAGACCACCCCGGCGAACTCCCCTATCCCAGGGACTTCGCCAGGGTTCTGTAATTTGCATCCCAACTAATAACATCTGTTCTTCCAGCCTGGTACCTTCGGGCACCAGCGCTTAATCATAACCTTCCTACTCCTCCTTCCCTCCCCTCCACGGGCTCGTAATCCCAACGAGCCCGCCCCGTCGGCTCACAACCGACGGCTGACCCGGTAGTGTCCCTCGCCGCGGCCGCTGCCTCCTGTGCATCTGCTCGTACTATAATAGTACGCACATCATGCTTGGTGGCACCGGTCTCGGCGAGAGGCCACTAATCTAAGTTAGTTCAAATTAATCTAACAACTTAACTAAACACAAGACACCATCAATCACCAACATCGGAAGCCATAGTCCGCAGGTTCCTTCCTCGTCAAGTCTCCCGGATGTCGCTGGTCGCCCGGAGCTGGACCTCCTCCGGGGTAACCGGGGGTCTCATCCGGCTCGGGTTGACCGCCATCGGGAGTGAAGAAGGAAGGAACCGCGGTGAATTAAACCTCAAGACGCGTGGTTCTTTAACCACGGAGACAGCTACTGCAGTCAGAGGGCCATGCCCTGACACTGCCAAACCCGCTCTTTACAGGGCGGAGGGAAAAACCAAAAAAAAAAAAAAAAGAGACATTAATTTTAGGTAATTTTAAAGTGTCGTAAAAAAGGCAATCAATATTTTTACTCATTTTTTTTTTATCAGTTATTTGTTAATGTTGCAAGAGTACAGAAAAAAATATAAAAAAATGTTAAAAATTTTAAATACTGGTAGCTGATGAAGTGGGAGGTCTCAAAAAATTGGCACATGAGCATACCCCTGATTTCAACCCTCCTAGTCATTTGAAATGAAAAAAAAAAGATTATTAATCTGCAATGATGTCGCAACTGTATGAACTAGCGATAAGTAAAAAAAAAATGACAAAATGGCGATTGTTTAAAAAAAAACGATTTTTTTACCATTTTTTGAGTTTCTCGAATTTTTTAAAAATAGTAAAAATCAAATTTGGAGATGAGGCTAATTCATACTTGCGAGAGGTCTATAAAGAAGATTCTCTGAAAATTTCAAGTGAATCGGTCCAGTAGAACTCGAGAAATCGTGGGTAGCGTATTGAAAAAGTATATTCTGAGAAAAACGCGGTCGTGAACACTGAATAATATAAAAGACACAAGTCACCTTGGGTTATTATATTACACTAAATACATACACACACACACACATACATATATTTATATATATATATATATATATATATATATATATATATATATATCCTTTATATATTGCGGTTTCTCAGTTAAACCTTTTGTTCCTTTATATAAATCCTCTCGTAGACATATTCTTAAATAGTTAAACTTTGAAAATATGAAAAAAAAATCGTTTTTTTTTAATTTCTACACTAGAATACCCCCTAAATATCGCTAACCACTAATCGTGGTCTTAAGACTATATAGGTTCTATTATTGGACAAAGACCGTCTCCACAATGGCAGGTTAGGTATAAAAGGCTCACTCATGGTTATATACCATAGTCTAAATTGTTATTTTTATTCTTTTCTAGCAATCTTTTTGTCTGCTTGGTGGTATTTTATAAACGTCCATCCATCCATTTTGTTATGTTATAAATGCTGATCTTTAACTTAAGGAGGAGCATTTCTTTATGAAAAAAAATTCTCCAATCTGATACTATATTTGAATCGAGACATCCTATTCGTGTTAGGCAATCACTTAAGAGATATGAAGACTTTCTGTTAGCTTGAACTTGGCTTGACACACTACCGCGTGCCTAGATTTCATTTCAGAATTAAAACTAAAAATTCATTAAAAACTCGTCCCTTAAAGAATAAGGACTGTGTGTAATTTCAGTCTTTGTCATCCTGCTCTAATTTCATTATTTGGAGTCGAATTAATATGTACTCTTCTTTCAAGTACAAACTACAATAGTTTATTGACTGGCCGCCTGTCTGACACAACCCTCGTTAGGAATGTCAGTAATAGTAGACCAGATGGCATCAGATGCAGGTGGCCCAGGTTAATGTAGAATTTGTCGTCTTTCACGACATCCACGAGTAATTTCAAAGGTTGGTAGTATTCGTAGCCGTTATTACAAAAATCCGTGCTTTCACTAAATAAAAACTTCTATGTTCATCGTAGGTTTTTTTAATGCATCTATGTACGACGTTCATAAGCTTGGCCCCTGGCGATACAAGGGTGTTATTTCACGAGTAGCCGATGTCGCCATAATTTTGTTTACATTGACATGCCATATGAATTATTCATTTCTACAGATGTTTGTGTAATCATTGTACGTACTTAGAAAAAAAAACATGTATGTAACCCAAGTGACGCGTTGCATATTTAAAATTTGGAATGCTATATATCTTTTTTAATATATACATCATGTATATTCTAGATGATTTCTGTGGTCATTTAAGCGGCTAAATATGTAAACGTGATTTTAAAATATATTAATAGTAAGACATTTATAATTGAATAAATTTTTTTTATAAGTTAGCTAGCTATCCTATTTATAAAAACTTATTTGTGAGCGAGAAATGATTATCACAGCTAGAAATTGAATCCATAGCTATTTTAAAGCTGTTCTAATCGCTTTACCAACTAGGTCAAATTGTTAGTCGTACTGGTGTCTTTACGGAAGACGATTTACACGCCATCTATTAGTTCTATCACGCCATCTATTATACATTGTTTCGATTAAATACTGTAGCATTTCCGTGTGGTGATGGAATAAGAATATAATTCACTAAACCCTTTCTTTTTGCCTGTGGGTGTTATAAAAGACGACTAAGGGATTGTAATGTGCGGATAATATCTATGTCAGAGAAGGAACTCAATATAAAACCTTATACGAACTCGTCTAACCAGCGTGGTATAGTAGGTTAATTTCCCTCTCATTGTGGAGGATGCTCGAGTCCAACAGTGGAATATAGCCGTGATGATGATGATGACTTACTTTTCAGCTAGAATTGTATTAAGTGATGACATGATGCATAATCTAATTTATTGAGATTTAGGATTTATAATAGAATAAAACTTATTAACAACATATAGATTTCACATTTATGCTCGCGAATAAATTTTTTTATATATAGTCTCAAGAAAATTGAGATTCATTTTATGATGTAGTTCCTTTCGCACTTACTTTAGCATATTAAGATTTATATGTTTTTAAGACCCTCTTTAAGAAATAAATGTTAGTATTGCGAAGGATTTTGCAAACAGATACACATATAATGGAAACAAGGTATACCCAGACCTGAAAAATAATGTAAGTAGATATTTTTTTAAATATTACTTTTGAATACAACGCCTTGCGCTAAGGAAATAATCCTTGTATTGCGAAGGACTTTACAAATATATAATTAACGGATACAAATTACATTCAGAGTGAGGATAACAATTTGTGGATCGCATAAAGTATTGTCCTGCTTGGAATTCAAAACCTCCACACTGGCATGGTAAGTTGGTATTTTAACCACTCCGCCATCTATGCAGTTAATCGCCGAAAGGCCGGTAGTTAGGACACTAAGCCTCTGTGTAATCAGATATTCACAGTAAAAAATGGCAGCGTTACAAAGATGCGCTAATTAAAATAGAATTTTAAATAAAAGTAAGCAATTCCGACCTTCCAATTGGGTATAAATCACATAAGCAATTAACGGGGCCGCTGAACGCGCGGCTGCATGCGACCCGTCCTATACACGTCTTCCGTACACCTCATTATTTCGGCATCTGCTCTCGTTTTGCAACTCCAGCAACTTTTTTTTCTTATTACGGAACACGTATTTAAAGAGTCCTGTAGACGCTTTTAAATTCGTATATTTTATTTTCTCACAACCTGATGTGAATTGCAAATTGTTCTGTTCAAATTTCGATTACTTATAGCTTAAATAAATAGTGATTTTTGAAAAATAATGTGATAGTTTATTTATTAACTAGGTCTTTGCTTCTCTTTTTCTAAAACCTATATATTATTGTTAAATTTACTTTTGCTATTTATCTAATCTTTATATATATACCTAATTATTGTGTACGTGTGTATGTCACTGAACTCCTCCTAAACGGCTGGACCGATGTTGACGAGATTTGGTGTGTGTCTACAAGGGCATTTGAGAATGGTTTAGATTCACAATTGGAGCCGGCAGGTGGCGCTGCGATCAATTTCAAGGAAGTTCTCTTTTTACTATTCTTTTAGATTTAAGCGGAACAACGTCTGTTGGGACAGCTAGTAAGATTACCTATAATATTCTAGTTCTGCAACTGATTGTTGTGTTGGATGGACCTGGGCCAGCTCGATTAGTACTATATCGTCAACAATAACGTTCTTTAAAAGGATTGACATTAGGCAGACGGCCGGTTATAAAACGATTATAAAAATTGCTCCCAAATTACCGCACTTAGATGTGAAATTATGTATATATTGACTAGATATAAATATTTCAAATTTAAATTTCATTACAAAACATTTTCTTTTTGTCTATATTTATAAACATATCAAAATGTTACCGTTGCTAGGTTACATACGCAGAAAATACTATCATGGGAAATAGCGCTCAGTTCTTAAAGTGTTATCTTTTAAATTTAGGCATATTATATAACAATAATTGTATATTATTTCAAGTGTGGTTTATGGAGATCGAAGTCATCTGCTAGTTTTTCAATACATAGTATATCTTAGTAGTACGTGACAGACAGGACAAGTTGTCTGCAAGCAAGTACGGCAGTTACACTGTATAATTTAGTAATATGGACGACATTATGCACAATAGTGTAGGCGTTTATCGTCACAGCTACCATGTAATTATCGATCCTGGATCCACTTATATTGATATTATTGGACATTAAACGAGTCATGTATCTCGATTTGTGGTTTCATTAAAATGATAAATAACTTCGCCCATCATCGAAATTATTTGATAATCGAATTTGTTCAGATTTATTTCGTTATATCGATAATTATAGAGTTCGGCGCCTCTGGCTATCGTACTTAATTTGTTTATAACAATTTATGAATATAAATACATTTAATAAGTCCGTGTTATCACGTAATTTGAAACTGTTTTTAGCTGCTACCATATTAATATAAGATTATTGGTATATAAGTGTTTCTCGTGAGTAATGATGTGTATGTAATTTTGTATAACGCCTATATGTTATGGAGTAATTAGTTATTAAATTAATCAATTTAAGATAAAATATAAGTAGACTTTATACTGCGCTTTACGACAGGGTCAAATATTTTAAATATTTTAAAATTCTTGTTTTATTTTATTTTTCGTCTATCAGCCTTTTTTGGGATTAGTGCCGTACCAAATATTCCCACCATCACTGGTACACACTGACCTGTGTTTTCAAAAACTGAGGGATGTTGGATGAGAAGATCTTCTTAAGTTACTCGAACGCTGCCCAACTAAGTTGGACTGAGGTCCAACATCCATATTTTGAGAAAGAATTCTCAAAATTGGATATACCTAAATATACTGGAGAATAATGAGCGACAACTTCGAGAATCGCATTACCAACTAGGACCAAATCAGGAATGAATGAATGTACGCGTGTAACTGACACAGAAAAAAAAATTAGTATGTTGAAGTGGCAGTGGGCAGGCCATTTCTCTCGACAACCGCTGAGGAAGAAAAGTTCTCAAGTAGTACCCACGTATAAGACGACGCAGTGTAGGACGCTTCGCACTAGGTGGACCGACGACCTGGTGAAAGTTGCTGGGCATCTGTTAATTTTACAAATATTACGTTGTTTTGTAAAAAATACAGGGTTTTTTATATATAACGACATTTATTTTTTTAATGTAGTTTATATAATATTACCTATAACAGTCCAAGTAAACTAATATGCTGACCAGTGGCGGCTGACTACTACCGGTCCTTATATTACTCGTAGGTGTCATAAGAAATGACAAAGAGCTTTATATAAACGCGGGCCAATTGCGATCAAGCAGGCGGTCGGTCTTAAAACTATTGTCAATAATACATATTGCAATAATTATTGACAGTAAAAAGAAGAGTATATTGTGGCGACCCTAAGTAATTGGCATAATAGCAGGATGATGATGACGACTTTTAGTAAATTTGAAGTCAGAAAAGTTGAACAATTGAAATGTAGTTCATTTTAATTTTTATTCAAAGAGAAAATTGTTTAATTATTGTACATCATTGGAGGGAAAATGATCTTTAAATACAGCACAGATAGCGTAGTGGCATAAATAAAAAAAAAACATTATCTATAAGTAAAATAATGGGGATTGTTCATGGTTCATAAAATAATATCATCAATACGTTGTTAAATAAAATATGTACAGTGTTTAGTAGATTGGTATTCCACATGTAAAAGGATCATAATATATATTTTATAGTTATGATTGTAATTAGGGCACCTTGTAAAGGTTTACGAGCTTGAAACGGGGACGCTATTAAAACTAGTACGACGTAACTACTATCAGCTATTACTGTGTCTTTATCTAGTCTATGATAGTGACAAGCAAGTTCTTTGGTTTATTAGCTAACGACTATACGACTCTATAATTAATTTATCTCGTTCTCATCAAAATATAAGGTTCTGACCAAAGAGAGCAACTCGTTTTAACTATAAAGACACATAAGGCTTATTATATGTAGTCGTAACCGGATGGAAATTACAACACGTGTGGTTCTTATTAATAGTTTCAAGTAAGCTTTTGCCTCTTCTTTTTTATTTTGTTAATAACTCAATAATATAAATAATTGTTATCAGAATGTGGTTTCATCGTTCTTCTCCAGGACAGGCCGTCTTGTGTGCCTCAAACTAGTGAAGATGCGAGTGTCCCTACCCGAGGTGTTATTCGTTGCCATTAAAATCAGTGGCAGATGCTTGGGTGCATCTTCTAATATTGGCAAAGATTAGTTGATTGTAGTGGTGAAGAGAGTGGAAGTGCAGCACTTCGGTTAGGTAAATGTAGAATGATTGAGACCCTGGTGACGCCCAGAGAGGCCCCGCTCCGAGCGACACTCATCGATTATCCCGTGGTTGTGCAGGCAAGTCTTCTAAAGATACATATATTTGTGATATAAGGGGTCTTATAAAGATTATTTTCAGTGTAGAGTATACACATATTTGCAGCTGGACTGCTAATGGTCCACATTAACAGAATGGTGAATAGTGACGTCCCTTCCTTGATGAATTTCACCTCACCTGCTACTCAGTTAGGAGTTCTTCATGCAAAATGGGTAAGGGTACAAAAAACCTAGTAATTGTATTACAGTTGCGTGAGAGAAAACCAATGTTTAAGTTTCCCTGGTGGAATAATACAGTAACACGCGCTTTTGCATCTCCAAGTTGATTGTGTGAACGCCTGCAAGAAACAGACAAACAGAAGAGAGGAAAGATGGGATAGAAAGGTATATAAGCGCTAAATCGTGCTAGTCCATATCTCGATATGGCTTACAGTCGTGTGGCGGTTTATCACCGTTTTTGGGATTATACATCCACGATGGCATTAATGAGCAAAGATACTTTCGGCTATAAAATGGTTGGATACTAGTAAAATTGAGTTGAGTGGTGATCGATAAACTTCTTTGGTCTTTTTATTTGACATATTATATTCAGAGCTGCCTTTATTTAGAAGAAGAACTTTTACGGTATTTAAGAGTTCGACTGGAGAGGGAACATCGGACATAGGGAATAGAAGTAGTAGTGCGGTCCACGCTTGTTTCTCTATTGTCCGGTATTAATTTGACTCGTTCTCATTAATCCCCCACCTCTGGGTTTAAGATACCTACGATACCTCTTTTTTATTTACATTTTCGACGTAAGCTAGGTCATTAGATCGATTTGCTTTAAACACATAAATTAAGAAGACGGGTCCTCGTTTTTTATATTATACTAGCTGACCCAATAGACGTTGTTCTGTTGAAATAAAGCGCCACCTACCGGATTCAATTGTGAATCTAAACCATTCTTGAATCCCCTTGAACAGACAAAAAAAAAAATTGCATCAACATCCGTCCAGTCGTTTATGAGGAGTTCAGTGACATACGTACACAAGATTTTATATATAAAGATAAAGTATCATCAAAACGAATACATCTAGTACACTGAAATATTGAGTAGGATTAAAATGTGCGAAAATAAGAACAAAATGTGCTGCTGTGGAAGTTGTAAAACTGTTTAAGTGATCAGCAGGAGAGTGGGCAGCAGCATTCTCTTGGAAAACTTTCAACACCAACTGTCCATCAAAATTGACTGACAATATTCAATTTGATAGTAAAATACACGAAGTTTCTGTTTAGATTTAATAAAATTGCGTTATTTGGCTTCAGAATTTTCGAGTGGTTTCAATTTTCAGCGTTAACTAATCCACGTATCAAATAAAAAAACCATTTGCATCATATATTGGATTTTAAGTCCGTCGTTCGATCTAACAGGTGTCCAGCTCTTCATTTATTAGCCTGTCGATCTTCTTTGTTACATATAGTCCTTCATTACTAAAGATAATAGTGCTTGATAATAGTGGCCATGCTTAGAAGATGCCTGGGCCACCGCAGTTCTTATTATACAACTGCAACTCCGACTCAGGCTACTGCTATCATTGACTCTCATGGTGTTTCCTTAGCCCGTTTTTAGTTTTTATGACGATGGATTTCAGAGTGATGACAAACGTCACCAAATATCACTATACGGGTAATAATTACGATGACAATTCCAGTAATTATGCCTAAGACCTTTCTTAGATACTTGAAAATTTTAGATGTCCAAAGAACAGATGTGTCAGTTGTTACTCAATGTTACGATTGCATGTCTAAGAGGTGTAACTTTAAGTACAGGGTACAGGCCACATCAGTTTAATGGATTGCTTCATGTTTAGAGCAAACGTCTTGAAGTCGAGTAATTTAAATGGGATTTACGGGTGACGTTTGTGTTTGCATTGATTAGTTTCCTTTAACCGAATCACAGGCAACTAATCAATGCAAATTTCATGCGTTTGAATACTTTTTACTCAAAGTATAAATGGAGAGTTACAAAATCTCTTTATTTGGGGTATAAGTTTACTAGCTGTGTTTAAATCGAGTACTTATATATTCATTGTTAGAGTATAAATCTGATGATGACCCACATCATGACAACTTTATTTATAATATCAATATTAATAATTCATAATAAGAATTCATCATCATTTATCATAATTTCAGCTCATATAAGTCCCACTGTTGGGCTCAAGCCTCCTCCATAATAGAAGGGAAATCGACCTTACTGGTCAGACAGGCTGGTATAGGGTTTCACTTCGAGTTTTCCTTCTATCGTTTAGCTGTTGTATGCGTATTATATCCTTATCATCATCATCATCATCATCACAGCTCATATACGTCCCACTACTGGGCTCGAGCCTCCTTCACAATAGGAGGGAAATTGACCTTATTCTACCATGCTGGTCAAACAAGTTGGTATGGGATTTTGTTTCGAGTTTTCTTTCTCTTGCACAGATATCGTGGGCATATTATATTCCTTAGCCATTTTTTACGACATCCACGGAAAGAATGGTGATTTGTATTCTTATTCCGTCACCATACGGAACTAATAAGAATGATTTAATACAAATTTGTTATCCCAGCATTTGTTATGTTAATAGCAGTTGCCTACTTCTCGAATTTATGTTTTATTAACACGTATAGACACTCCTTTGCTACTACTTATTGTTGCTTTATATATCTATAACTTAAAATTTCTCGATAAGTAGACTCCTTGATATGAGCTTTTAATTGATAGTTGCCGCGCTTAACCTACTAAAAACATGTAAATATAAAAAAATATATTTATAATAGTAATAGATATATACGATATATATAGTATATATATATACGCTATATACACTGCATTATATACCATGAATACTGAAAAACTCGAAAATTCTAGAAAAACAAAAAATTAAAACCTGAAAACGTCCATAAAAATAGTTATATTTTATATTTGTCTTATGATTATCAGTAAAAAAGACTAAATAGTTTTAAAGGCCAAATTTTTTTTTACTTTTTATTCAGTTTGATTATTTTTTTATAATGATAAGAATAACTAAGAATATTACTACATATACTATACTAGCTGATCAAACAGACTTTGTTCCGTTCAAATAAAATAACAGTAATTCTCCTTGAAATAGACAGCAGCGCCACCTACCGGAACCAATTCACAATCATTCTCGAATCCCCTTGAACATGCACAAAAAATTTTATCAACATCGGTCTATCGGTCTAGGAGGAGTTCAGTGACATACACGCGTACACAAGAAATTTATATATAAAGGCTAGCTGACCCAACAGACGTTGTTCTGTTTAAGTAAAATAAAAGGAATTCTCGCCAGCGCCACCTACCGGATCCAAATTTGAATCTAAACTATTCTCGGATCCCCTCAAAGACACACAAAAAATTTCATCAACATTGGTCCAGCCGTTTAGGAGGCGTTCAGTGACATGTACACAAGAAATTTATATTTAAACATATGTATTTTTTTCACGCATATCAAAGCATAACTTTCTTCCGACTGCACAGTATGAATACCAGGTGGTAGGCTCCAACTACAAGTTATTTATCATGTTGATTGATAGTAGAACGGTGGCGAAGATCAGCTAAGTAGTTCCGTTACACTTCATAGTTTATTTCGTGTCATTGCAACTGCGTATTATGTTAATGCTGTGTAACTGATCAATTAATTTTTATCTCAGTGGTGGCCGTGCGCCGTTCGGCTGGTAATCTATCAGTTAGATTTAAAAAAATAGTCTTATGTTACGTAATATTAATAATGCGTAAGTGCCCCTGCAGGTTTTATCTATACCAATAAATAAAATTGGAGTGTCTGTTTGTAGTGTCAAATAATAGGCTTTTTTCATGCTCACACGGTTATTTGCACGACACCTATGCCTAAAATAGCGATTAAAAATTTTTTGTCTGTCTGTCTGTCTGTTTGTTCCGGATAATCTTCAAAACGGCTGAACCGATTTCAAAAATAAATTCTTTCACCAATGGAAAGCTATAATATCAGGGAGTAAACCAGTCTATATTTTATCCCGGTATTCCTACGGGAACGGGAACTACACGGGTAAAACGACTATAACCGAAGCGAAGCGAGGGCGGGTTGCTAGTACATAATAAATGGGTTTAGTTCGAGTTTTATGTAAAGTTACTTATGTAAGTTAAAGGACATAAATAATTATTTTTCATTGTAATCATGGTTTAGTTTTAAATAAAACTACTTTACAGATTTTATCGCATTTGTATTTGATTTTTGATTGCCCGACGTTTCGAACACTTTGCAACGTTCATGGTCACGGGCGGACTAAGATGTCTCTCGTCCAGCAAGTCATCGTTATTGCAGAAAATTTATAATTATCTACCCGATACAGAAAATAGTTATTAAGTATTAACCCACATTTTGATACAAATTCATTGCCAGTGTAAGAAGAAAATGATTCTATATGAAAATTTATATTGTTTATTGTTAGTAATTATTTAAGATTAAAATTAATAGTAATTATATTTGAAAACTCTAACAATCTAGTATACTACGATAATAAAAACGTACTCTTCATAGTAACTAAGATTATTATTAAATAAATACCTAATAACATCTCAACCAGTTTGTTAAGACAACACCTTGTTCTAAGCAAAGCTCTGTATATTGTGGGGTAACTTTATAATCCTGCAATTAATGTACACATTACTCTCAGAACAAAAATACTCTGTCATTCGTGCAGTTGGTATGTACTTGGTCTGTGGTTGGATGAATAGTTAAATATTTGTAATCACATCAGATGTACCGTGTGGTGACGGAGTAAGAATACAATTCACCACCCCTCTCTTGCCCGTGGCTGTTGTAAAACACGATTAAGCGATATAATATGCATATGATATCTATGCAAGAGAAGGAAAACTCGAATCGAAACCCTATTCTAACACGTCTGACCAGCGTGGTATAGTAGGACAATTTTCTCTTCGATAGTGAAGGAAGCCGAAGCCCAACAGTGGGACGTGTATGGGCTGAGATGATGATGATGATGATGAATCTCATAATTTTCTTTACTTAGTCCTAATGTGACCGTATGTCTCGTTTTGAATGGGACTGTACCGTTTTCTGGTTGTCTAGCTCCGTATAAAAAGGACCCATTTTTGCAGACATGTGATTAATGATCATTTCTTATATTAATAGGGACGTGTTCTATGTATTTTTTTTAGGTTTTAAATACATATTTACCTATTGCCGCAAGTGTGCCATTCTGACACTAAAATTAACGGGACAGTTACTGAATTGTCCGTTTTTAGTGTATAAAAATATAGTCACATTATCTTTACCCCCCATATATCCACTGCGCATTAGTCTTCAAAATGAATGAGGAAATTGATCTACAACACTACATTAGACATACATTTTTATTTCGAGTGTTCCTTGCAGTAATATTATTAGTCAAATTACCCGTCATCGCGGGCAGTACAGGTTGGATATTTGTGTTCTCATTCCTATATAGGTAGTAAAACTTATAATCAATAGTTCCATACGTCTGCTTCAAGGTACTCAATGAGGCAGTTTGAATTATTATTATGCTTACATTTCATATATCATTATAAAGTATTTATTATGTAAGTTATGTCTATATTACGTCCATATATACATATTTCGCTTAGAGCAGTTCAATATATAAAATCTCAACCGGATTTTTTGATTTGTATTATGCATAATATGTATATTCTTGTTTGTTTTATTCTGTCATGCCAATGGTTTTGAATAAATTTATTTAAAGAAATAAATCATGTACAATTTGTATATGCATTAATATGCTTATTTCTTCACACTAAACTTAATTAATAAGCAATTTATTAACATATTAATAATCTTTAATGTTTATTGCGCAGATTCGCATATCGCGTGACGTTATTTCAATTTGTGCGACATCTGTATCATGCCGTAATTGGCTTGCGCAATGTAAAGCTGTATTACCTCTATATATTATTATTAAATATTCCTTTTTCTTAATGATTTTTTTCGCATAATTAAAATAAATGTTTTATATAAAGTACAATGTAAAAACTATATGCAATTTGGTGGTATATTTTCCCTTTCAGCGTGGTCGGTTTTCATTTTTGAGCAAATCCTAATAAACATTACAAATTTACGATTTATACAGATATTTACGTATTAATTGTACAATGAGCAAATAACAGCAGTAAAAAATGTAAATTATAAAGGTGCGAACTATTCACACAGTTGTTCTAGTAATTATAAAAAATACTCATTGAGAGCTATGGTCGATACATATACGTTATTTATGTTTCATCATCATCATCATGCGCTGGCGCCTCCTCTACAATGGGAGGGAAATTTAGCTACTATACCACACTAGTTGTACGAGATCAGAATGGCTCTCAAACAACTACGTAACGGTAAGACACCGGGAGATGACGGAATTACAGCAGAGCTTCTGAAGACCGGCGGCAAGCCAGTCTTAATAGCCCTTCAGAAGCTATTTAATTCCGTTATCCTCGGGGGCGACGTTCCAGAGTCGTGGACCAGGAGTGTGGTTGTGCTGTTCTTCAAGAAGGGTGACAAAGCTCTTCTAAAGAACTACAGACCCATCTCACTCCTGAGCCATGTTTATAAGTTGTTCTCGAGGGTCATTACCAATCGACTCTCGCGCAAGCTCGATGATTTCCAGCCGCCCGAACAAGCCGACTTCCGAAAGGCTATAGCACCATAGACCATATCCTCACGCTTCGGCAGATTATACAAAAGACCGAGGAGTATAATCGGCCCCTGTGCTTAGCGTTTGTGGACTATGAGAAAGCCTTTGATTCAGTCGAAACTTGGGCGGTGCTGCAGTCCCTTCAGCGGTGCCAAATCGACTACCGCTATATCGAAGTACTGAAGTGTTTGCATAGGAACGCCACAATATCAGTCCGTATCCGGGATAGGAGTACGAAACCGATCCAGTTGCAGAAAGGCGTGAGACAGGGAGATGTCATCTCTCCGAAACTGTTCACCACTGCACTGGAAGATGTCTTCAAGCTCTTAGACTGGACTGGACTCGGCATCAACATTAACGGCGAATACATCACTCACCTTCGATTTGCGTACGATATAATCGTTATGGCAGAATCCATGGAGGACCTTGGCACAATGCTCAATGATCTCAGCAGGGTATCCCAACTAGTGGGTTTACGAATGAACATGGACAAGACGAAAGTCATGTCAAATGCCCATGTCATTCCTGTACCGGTCCTAGTTGGCAATGCGATTCTCGAAGTTGTCGATCACTATGTTTACCTCGGACAAACAGTCCAGTTAGGTAGATCTAATTTCGAGAAAGAGATCAGCCGACGAATCCAACTCGGTTGGGCAGCGTTCGGGAAACTTAAGAGGATCTTCTCGTCCAACATACCTCAGTGACTGAAAACACAGGTCTACGCGTGTGTTACCAGTGATGACTTACGGCACAGAAACGTGGTCCCTAAATGTAGGCCTTATATCAAGGCTCAAAGTCGCTCAGCGTGCTATGGAGCGGGCTATGCTCGGGATTTCTCTGCGAGGTAGAATCCGGAATACGGAAATCCGCAGAAGAACGGGTGTAACCGACATAGCACGAAGAATTAGCACGCTGAAGTGGCAATGGGCAGGTCACATCGCTCGACGAACCGACAACCGCTGGGGAAGAAAGGTTCTCGAGTGGCGACCACGTATCGGACGACGCAGTGTAGGACGCCCCCCCACTAGGTGGACCTATGACTTTTGCTTCCATAGATGTTATCTGATATATTACAATGCATTAGTCATTTTACGACACCTACGGCCAAGAAAGGAGATGTTGAATTCCACTTTTACTCCGTTACCGTGCGGAAAGATTTAACTATTGATGTCTATGTCTTTCTTAATCATATTGAAGGAAGATTAGAAAACCACAAAGTTATATAAATTGGTGATATTTTTATACGAAAATATTTTTTTTTGTCTTTCTTAAGTTGTTGAGCATAATTAGTTGCGTATAGTTTTGATACTGAGATTTTTTAGATTTACCTTTTCTTGGTGATCTGTAATATGCCCTAGCACTAGTCAACTTAGGGACAGAAGGAGTAATTGAATTGAATTTACTAGGTGCGCCAGACAAATAAAGACGAAACTTAACTTCATGTTTTGAATTTGATAAAAACTTAATATTTGCTTTGTATAAAAAATAAATTTAGAATAGTTTATAAAGTGTGGACGGTGGATATGGCATAGTTTAAGACGTGATGTTTCAAGCCAAGCGTAGTTAGTTTGATACCCACGCGAGGCATTTTATAGTACAATCTACAAATAACTAGTTTCAGTTGAAGCGTAGCTTATTATTTAATTTGTTTTTACTTCCTAAGGAACTATTATATTACTTGTGTGATGACGGAGTAAGAATACAATTCACCACTCCCTATCTTACCTGTGGATGTCGTAAAAGGCCACTGAAGGATGTAATATACATATAAAAACAGAAGGATTACTCGAAATAAAATCCCATACCAACCAGTCTGACCAGGTAGGTCAATATCCCTCCTATTATTCAGGAGGCTCGAGCTCAGTAGTGGAATGTATAAGATCACTAAAGAATTAACAGAATCGGGAAGAATGTATAAAAATATAATTAACGGACACAAATTACACCCAGATTAACGTCAACCATTTATCCCATATGATCCTTATTATATGTCCTTACCTATGTGGCTATCGCACTCGCAACTAAATATGAGAATATTTCTTAGAGCAAGATGTCTCTTGTGTTTTTTTTTTAACATAAAGGATTTAATAAAAAACATCGTATCTTTTTATATAATGTGTATGCAGCTCAATATTTTTTGTGATTAACTAGAGTGGGTGCTAGGCTTGTTGCTTCAACTGACCTTGCTTTCCGTTAATTAGACCCGTCCACATCGCTGGGCACAGTGATGGATCGGTCACCTGCATTTAAAATGATTTAAAGCAACTGGAAGCGTAGTTTAAACTAGTATTGTGTAAGGATTTTAAAACAATAACCGTGTTCAAATTGTAAGCGTTTCAATATCGGCTTATCGACTATTATTGGATATAGGCCTATGAGACAGGATGTTCGTAAACTTGCTCTTGGTGTTGTAAATTTTCCATCGGACTATACAATTAACAGATGCAAATTACTACATCCTGACGCATAACAACAATTAGTGGATCGTGCGAAGCACTTTTTTTTTTAGGTTGGGCGATTGTCAGCGCGCCCGCCGCCTGACTCCATCCGGGGCGAAAAAGGGGCGGTGCGCGGCTTCATAACCCACCGTAGCTCGTCGCCTTCGTCGTTGGGACGACCACCGGTACCGAATCCCTTGTCTTCCATGGTCAGCCCGAATCGTACAAAGCCCTGCATGGAAATCGATTCTACAATACTTGGCATATTAGGTCGGTATCTTAAACAATATGTCTCTCTCCAGTAAAAGTTCCTGGATTATATTTAGAATTAGAGTAATAGCGGTTCAAGCGGTTTCAATTATATATTTATTTGTGGGTATCTTAACTTTTATCTATTATTTTTTTAAAATAGTTTTTTGCACTAAGGAATAAATTCTTGTATTGCGGGGGGTATAAAAAAACAACGGGCATACATTTCAATCCGACTCAGAACAATAGCTTGTAGAGCACACAAAGGAATGTGCATCTTAGGGATCGAACCCATGATACACGAATAGAGACCACTATGCCAACAGTGCAGTTGTATACAAATAAGTTAGGCTAAAATCATAATTGTAGAAAAATATGCTTGAGATATAAACATATATCTCTTCCAAAAGTTTTACATCATTATTACTATGTCCCCGTAGCGAACATTCCGTTCACAAAAATCACGCAACTAACCACAGACAGGTTGATTTCAATGGTTACATCTTATCTGAGGCGACTGTAAATGTAGCCCGTCTAATGTCTAAGCGACCTTAAATCAAGTTTTGGTAATAGTCTAAGGCATTTTCAATTTGTGCAATAGTTTATTGTTGAATAATTTATTAACAAACTGCCTAGTTGCAAGGATTAAAATATTTATCGATGGTAGTAGGTAGATCAATTAGTAAAAATATATCATGCTTATTGTATAGATATATAATTTCCACCCACCCATATAGGGTTGCCCACCATACTTTATAATAAAGAATCCTACTTTATTTTAGTTAATTATACTCTATACTTCTGTGTACCAATAAAATATGTGAAAATACTTTATTTCCAACCTTTACTGTGATGCGTAAAAAACACTCATTATGGGTACTTAACTATTCAAGAGTACATAAGTGAAAACGGATGATGGAAACGATTTATAATTACTAAACGAAATGTTTATAATTACTAAAGGAAATGTAATGGCTAGGCCACATCGCTCATCGAACCGACAACCGTTGGGGAAGAAAGGTTCCTGAGTGGCGACCATGAATTGGAGAATCGCACGACGCAGCGTAGGGCGATCCGGTACTAGGTGGACAGACGACATTTTCAAAGTCGCAGGGAACCGTTGGATGCAAGTGGCGCAGGACCGTTCCGAGTGGCATTCTCGTGGGGAGGCCTATGTCCAACAGTGGACATCTGTAGGCTGATGGATGGATGGATGGGAAACGAAATGTTAGATGTGGTGAGAATCAGACTTTGTACATGCTAAAAGTACACAAAAATAGGGGTTTTAAGGTAATAAAAGCAAAAAACTTGAAAACTACTTTTTCTCTTCCAAACACTTAATTTTTTCCTATCCAAACCATTCTATACGTGTTTTTGTCAAAAAAGTTGGCAGCCACTACACCCATCTATAAGTCCCTTAATGGATATGGGCTTCCTCTTATTCCATCTTACATACCCATTGCAAACGTTTTAGCAATAACTTTTTGACTGGCCCCATGCTTGATATCAACCTCGTTAGAAATGTAATTGTTGATTAGACGTTATCAGATG
This sequence comes from Lymantria dispar, assembly GCA_032191425.1. NCBI lineage: Eukaryota > Metazoa > Arthropoda > Insecta > Lepidoptera > Erebidae > Lymantria > Lymantria dispar. The sequence continues at coordinate 17,705,297 of CM063458.1, forward strand.
AAGTTGGACTAGGTCGATGTAGGGCCCTTAGTCGTCTTTTACGACAACCATGAGCAATGTAAGGATTAGTAATATTCGTAGCCGCCACCACACAACGATCATTAAATGGGTACATAATCGATATTTAGATTAAAGATACATATGTTTTCATAGATGAAAAACATTGAGAATATTGTCAGTACTTATGGATAACATATTGTTAGTACTATGATTATTAATATACCGTGTTTTTATATAGTTCATAAACAATAATATCTGTATGATCGAGTAACTCAATATTTTTGATATATGAATTGTTATTTAAATAGTAAAATAAAGAAAAAGAATAAAAAAATTAAAAAAAAATCAAAAAGGAGACGTAATAGAAAAGAGAAAACTAAGTGTCGAAGGCTGTCTGGATTAAAAGGGACAGCTCGATTTCCATACCGAGCCGTTTCTATTTTTGATGTGGGTCGCTAAATTTACTACTCCTCACTATACTATTCTAAGCACATCTTTTTCATTGCCTGAAAAGGCTGATAAGGTTTTCTATAAATGAAAACTAGCGAGATCGATTATTGCCCACAACTCTTGTTTACAAAATTGCATGGAAATCGTTGCAGCCGTTGCCGAGACTCTTCGTGTATTGGAATGTATAAGTATTATACCTAAATATACAATATATTAAACATTGTAAAATGTGTGGGGGCGAGTTAAGAATACAAGGATAGGGGAGCACAAGTAGAACGGGCAGCAGCTATGTCCTGGGCAACTCATAACACTAATTGCGACCGTCAACCCGCCTGCCAAGCGTGGCGACAGGCGATAACATTATCAATCCTTCGTGAGGGTCCGTCGAACCCATCTTCACTCTCATATCCCACGTCCAATTGTGAACGTCGTTTAAATAGATAGGTGGATTCAATATGAACAATTATATTCGAATTGCTTTGCTAACTTCAGTATATTTTTATTATTCTTAAATAAACAAAGTATAAAATAACAATGTAGGTCAGCTATTAAGTGTATTTCTTAACTAGACAAGAACAACAATAATAATTGCTTTCTCCTTTGCATCAATAGCAATTTGCGTTCCAACCAAAAATTGCTAAATAACAACGAGGTAACAACCAACCACGAAAGTGAGTAGTTAAAGATATCGGTAGTTTTTCAATAAGCAATAAATAATGCAACGCAACGGTGGCACGCGCACGCTCGCCAGCTAACAAGGCGGCCGCACAGGCCTGCGCCTGCGCACTCGCAGTCGGCGTGCCATCGCTCCGCGTTATGCAACTGCCCCACCCTGCTCTGGCACTTTGAGGCGCAACTCACTAACGATTTTTAGAATAGGATATAGTATTAATTTAATATAGAATATAAAATAATCACGTTAATACACAAAAAGATTGCAATGTTTACAACGTAAATTGTAAGAATATTTCTTATTGCTATTATCTACTACATTTAATCAGTGTACATTGCTATTATAGTATTGTGAATAATAGATACTAAATAAAAAAAATGGATTTATCGATCAAGGTTCATCGAACGGATTATCGTACAATGGAAGCATTAAATACTGCATTTGGTCAACCAATCGTCATAATCATCTCAGCTTATATACGTCCCACTGCTAGGCTCGAGCTTCCTCCAAAATTGACCAACTATAAAATGGAAAATTGACCAACTCAAATGAGACAGATGTCTATAATCCCAATTTTTTTTTAATTTTTCTGTTAGGGATTCTCACATAGCTATGTAACAGTAATCTGAAAATCAGTCTTACGCGGTCTAGCTATATTCATAATGTGTTTTTTTTCTCGTGGAGTGCTATACACCTGTTGCCTGTTAGCTGCGGATGACTTTGACAGTTTGATAAAGATTATGGGTAAGCGCTAGGGGCTTTCAACCCGGACTAATCGTTTTTTTTGTGTGTGTATAACTGTTAGCCGCAGATAGATTTCACAGCTTAGCCCGGACTATGAGTGAGCGCTGAGGGCTCTCAACCCGGGAAGGGTCTATTCGTAATATTAAATTTGTTTAATTTTTTTTTATTGCCAACGGTGGCAAACGAGCAAGCAGCACACCTGATGGTAAGTGATGCTGCCGCACATGGACCTTTGCAATACCAGGGGCACAGCCAGGCCGTTGCCTACCGTGAAGGAAATACTCTTCTTAAACCTCGTTTAAAGAAGGACATGTCATAGCGCTCGGGAAACACAGCAGCAGGTATTTCATTCCAGAGCTTGCACGTACGTAAGAGAAATGATCGCTGGAAACGTACAGTTGAAGACCATAATGATTCCAGGTGAAATGGATGAATCCTGCTACGATGTCGAGTGGTACGTTGGTAGAATAGTGACGGTGGTACTAAGTCAAACAGTTCCTCGGAGCACTCCCCGTGAAAGAGTCGGTAGAGTACACAGAGTGACCCAAAGTCTCTCCGCTTCTTCAGTGACTCCGTCCGTAAGATTGGGATCCCCGACGATTCGAACAGCACACCTTTGCAAGTAGTCAAGTGGGTCTAGCTGATATTTGGGTGCACCTGCCCAGAGATGTGAGCAGTACTCCACACGAGGACGGACTTGTGCTTTGTATAGCACAAGATCCTGTCTCGGTGTGAAATACCTCCTGGCTCTGTTCAGGACGCCCAATTTTTTGCTTGCCAATTTGGCTTTGTCCTCCAAATAACTCCCAAACTGGACTTTGCTCAATATTTCGACGCCGAGGATCCCAATACTCTCAGAAATTAGGAGAGTTACTCCTTGGAACTGAGGCGCCATGACAAACGGGTCCTTCTTTGCAGTGAACGAGCAAACTTGTGTCTTTGTGGGATTGAACTGGACTAAGTTTCGTTCACCCCATTCGGAGGCCCGCCCCAGAGAGCGCTCGACTTCAGACACAAGTGGAACCCTTCTTTCCTGAGTACTCCAAGGGATATTCCGTTGTTCGGTGTACTGCTCGTCACCCGTGCTGTCATCCGCATAGCAACGCATAATCTCGATAGAGAGCATGTCGTTGATATGCAGGATAAACAACGTCGGGGAGCCTTGTGGTACACCAGCATTAAAGGTTATGGTATTGGAGCAGGAGCCATCTATAACGACTTTTATACTCCGACCATCCAAAAAGCTGGCGATCCAATTACAGAGTTCCTCGGGGATTTCGTATGATGGTAGCTTCGATAGAAGTGCCCTGTGTTATGTTATTAAATATTATGCCCTATCGAACGTCTTTGCGATATCTAGGCTGAACGCCAGCGCCTCACCCTTACTCTCCAAGGTCTCTTCCCAACGGTGAGTAAGGTACACAAGAAGACCACCAGCCGATCGCCCAAGGTACTGCAAAAGCTGGCGGTTTATAATTTTCTCTATTATCTTGGAGAGCAAGGATGTTATCGCAATTGGCCTGTAATTTGATGGGTCAGACCGGTCTCCCTTTTTAGGGATCGGGTGGACATGGGCTACCTTCCGCGAAGACGGAACCCTATTAGTATCGTAGGAAAGTCGGTATAGGCGCGTGAGGATGGGAGTCAATTCAGGGCACACGTCTTTAGCACCACTGCAGGGATGCCATCCGGCCCACTCGACTTATAGACGTCTAAAAGCCGCAGCGCCCGCCTAACCGCTCGCTGCGTGATGCGGATTTCGGGCAGCGAGCTTTTAATATAGTGCTTACTTGTAATGAAAACATAGCGCGATTCAACGGCACTGATTTAAACGCCCTCTGTTGTTAAATGTCATAAGGCTTAATATTTAATAAAACGTTTTAAATGATGACTTCGCGTAACGAAATCTTTCTCCACTCTGATATAATTAATATTTAACGTTATCTTTACTGAGTCTGCTTGACCATGAAAATGATCATGATCTGTCTTGATGATCAAATTTATGTTTAATATAAAACGTGTTAAATTGATAATACATGGATGGTGGACGTTTCCGTTTTCTGATTATTAATTAACGTATCTTATTGCTCTATTATCGGGTTGAGTTTCATATCTCATTCAAGTTCTCATAAGTAACCATATTTACTGAGTTTGTTTTTTTAAATTGTGGTTATAAAAATAAAACATTTATCTTATAAAGATAATAATTGAATAAAATGTTGGTATTAAGGGTGTATCTTAATACTTTTAAATTTAGTGAAATTGAGAATTTAACAAGTTTTATAACGTTATTAAAATTTATCATTTAACATGCCAGGTTATTTATAAAAACTTGTTTGCGAGCGACAGATTGATTACTAGATGTGGGACTTGCATATTAAATGCTAAATCAGTAATTTAGATAATTAGGTCACCTTATAGTTTAAAACAATTTTAACTGGAAAGCTAAGATACTAAAACGGAACAATTTAGAAATATTTGCAGACAGATGACTTGTGGAATGTCACCTTTAAAGACGACAATGGGAGCGATAATTTGGCAATCATACTTAATATGTATGATAACCAAATTATCGCTCCCATGGCTCATCCCACGTATGACAGGTCCAACTCCCAAGTGTGGCAACCATTTTTCGCTCGAAAACAATTTTCCACAATATTTCTAAAGTTTACTTAAAATTGCCTATTTGTTTTACAAGCAAGGTATTTCTTTTATAATGCTTTGTTTTTGTACTATCTTTAGAATCATTAGAATTATTCCATTGAATATTTTTCTACTTGAAAATATTCATGAAGGTATACCGAAAAAAAGTGAATACCATATTAACTTTTTTTCGGTAAAGGTATTTATTTTTTAAATACACATAGGATTTTTTACAGTAGGTAAGTATTTCATATAACATAAAATATCTGTCGAATATTTTCGCTAAATTCTTTTTACTTGGACCAGCCCTTTAGTGATACCGTTCTTGTCCAGCTCTCGTGTCCACAATATAATATACAAGGTATCTACTTCAACCACTTTCTGTATCTATTAGATGATTATGTCATACATATCGAGGTACACCGATAGGAATAACACTTAAAAAGTCACAAAACTGTCGTTCTTATCATTCTCTAAATATCTCACTACCGGGTAAACATATACTTACACAATGAGAGGGCTTTGTCATTGATTACGATAAGGACTAGGATTCAAGTCTCCAAAAGGTATGGAATTCGGGTTATGATTTTTTAATTGATATTAATAACGCAGTTTTTGACGTTCTGGTCTACTAGATGTATAAATAAGCGGCGTAATCAGATATCATTGCAAGAGAAAGAAAATTCGAAACCTATTTTAATTCGCGTGAACAGAGTAGTATATTAGGTCGATGATCCACCAGTGTAGAGGCACCGTGCTCAATAATGCCGCCAAATAACAATTACCAATTGCATTTATTTAAAACTAGCAACCCGCCCTCGCTTCGCTTCGGTTTCAGTCGCTTTACCCGCGGCATAGTTCCCGTTCCTGTGGGAATACCGAGATAATATATAGCCTATGTTACTCCCTGATATTGTAGCTTTCCATTGGTGAAAGAATTTTTCGGTTCGGTGGTTTAAGCGTGAGAGCGTTACAAACAAACAAACAAGCATCCTTACTTTCGCATTTATAATATTAGTATGGATTACATTGTTTGCATAAATAATAAAAATTGCAATCAATTACCTTTCTCAAAAAAAGCGAGGCTTACTATTTTTTTTGTTTGACTTTAAGGGTGGATGGAGCCTCAGATGGCTGTTACACTGTGACGCGGACTTGTAGTGAGGTCAGATGGCTCTCAACCCAAAACATTCAAGCAACTGACCCAAGGGCGAATGTTGTGGGTATCAATCTCAGTTTAGGGCGTTAATGATGGCAAAAAGGGAGTTCCCACGTTAGATTAATGGATTATTATGCAGCACGGTTTGGCACTTTTATCAAAGGCGGCTCTGTGGTTTTTTATTTGTTATGGTCTCGCGGGCCATGTCAGTTTAATAGCATAGATAATCCTCAGCTTTGGTAATATCGTCGTCGGAATCATCGAGAACAAGTCTTGGCTTGACACGACGAATTAAACCCCTTTCCGGACCCTTGAGATTCGAGACGTCGCGGCGAACACTAAGGTTGGGGGTGTGTCATGGCAGAATAAAAGTATCTTCGGGCATATTCTTCTATATACTGCCTGATGGTCGACAAGTGCAAGTCGATGATCGGCGTTGCGTATGAACCAGGGTGCGCCTGTAGCTTTACGTATGAACTTATTCTGTAGTCTTTGGATCCTGTGTGGCTTAGCGTGAGCGATTACTACAATGGTATACGTCATATTGAGGCGTATGCAGGCAGTGTAAAATCTGACACATTTTAACGATTACTTACTCTTGGGGTTGAGAACGCTTTATAATCTACCCATATTAATAACATGTCCTTCAAATAGGTTTCACCATTCTAATATTGCATACCTATTTCAATATGGACAATCGAAAATACGATTATTCATTTAGATAGCATCTTATTAATTAAGTTATTAATGATTGTAATTTAAATTGGCAGTTGTTAATATATTATTAAGTACTAGTGGACCTACAAGACTCTATTCTGTACAAATTAAAATAAATAAAAATCGTAACAGCATTTACTGGTTACTAATATATTATTTGCGGTCTAAAATCCACATTTATCATTATCATCTCAGACCATTTACTTTTTACTGTTGGTTTCGGGCCTCCTCTGCAATGGGAGGGAAATTGGCCCTACTATACCGCACTGGTCAGACGGATTGGCATAGTGTTTTATGTCGATTTTGTCCTTCTCTCTTACATAGACGTTACGAGCAAACCTAATCCCTTAGTCGTCTTTTGAGACACCCACGGGCAAGAGAGGGGGGTGGTGAATTGTATTCTTACTCCGTCACCAAACGGAAAGTGTTTAAAGTAAATATAAGCTTGCGCAGATAGCGCAGTGATCTCATTACTGAACTGCCTAATTGAGTGTCATGGGTACGATTTCCACGTAAGAGAATTCTTTGTTATAATCCACAGATGAGTGCTCTGAGTTCAAGCAAGATTTCTGTCTATTAATTATATTTGTATAGTGCTTATAAAAACTAGGTTGCTAATCATGAGAGTCTTGGTTCTATTTCAGGAAGAGGCAAAAAGTTATACCTTCCTGGTTTTTATCACTACGAAAGTCTTTTATAGAAGAAAATTATACTAAAAAAACTCGCTAATAGCCTTCCATCAACACATCGAACTTGTATTAGGCATATGACTTTCCTCAGAATCATCATCATTTTAACTCATGTATGTTCCACTACTTTTCCCTTTTTTGGATTAGTCAGCGTACACGTCATCCATTGCGTCCCGGGCGACGAAAGGACGGCGCGCGGGCCCGTAATTCACCCGAATTTGTCGCCTTCGTCGTTGGGCATCAGTGGTCGGGTGCCGAGTTCCTTGCCCTCAGTGGTCGGCCCGACGGAATACCTTGTTAGGTACCCTCTCCTCTTGATGTCCAGGACGTCGGTCGCCGTCACGCGGTCAGTCTCTCTGCGGGTGACGGACTAAAATCAGCGGTCCTGTTACCCGCGGCCTCGGCTAGGGCGGCATCAGGAGCAGGTATGTTACACTACTGGCTCGAGCGAAGAGGGGAGGGAAATTAAGCTATTCTACCATGCTAGATATATAACTATGTACGTATAACTATGTACGTATGCTAAATCCTTTCATGTACATAGGTAATGGACACAAACTACAACTAAATTCAGAACTATTATTTGTGGATCGCTTAAGTAATACTTGAGAATCGAACCCTTGACATCCAACATGGAATATCGATATGCAATCTGTGTAGCCATCTGTGAAGTTTAATTACATCAAATTTAATCATTCAGCATTCAGATATTGTGATTGGATCAATAAATTTAATAGTTTGCAAATATGGCGGTCTAGACGTAACAGGGCGGTTTCGTTTGTCTCAAATTAATGGTAATAAAACACAATCATATCGTGAACGGCGCTCGTGAGCCTGGTCGGCGGAGCCTCCGGGCGCCCTTCGACGCAAAACGTTTGATTTTAATCATATTTAGTGCTTTTGTCCGTGTGACCACTACCTTCTTTCTTTTTGTTAGATCGATTAAGGTCCGACTTCATACCATATGACCATCTGGGATGAAAGTCCATAACACGCTTTTTCTCTGCGCTATTTAACAGGCTATCCGAACGGGTCTCAGTGCTGTAATCACTACCGTTCAGTGTATAAAGTAAGAATTGATTAGGGATATAAATATGTAGCACTAGCAGCGCCCTGCGGTTTTACCCGCGTAGTTCCCCTTCTTATGGGAATATCGGGATAAATTATAGCTTATGTGTTATTCTGATATGTAAGCTATATTATTGTGAAATTTCATCAAAATCTATTCAGTAGGGGAAAGGAACAAAATATCGGATGGTTCCCTAATTTCGAGTATATCTATATCTTCCTTAGAATAATAACATATAGAAGGTAAGTTCGCGCACAAAAAGTGAAGCATTTCAATTGGAGCCCAATGGAGCTTACGCCGGAACCGCGCCGTAATGTACAAGGTCACTGTACTGCACATACGTACGCAACTCTTAAAGAATAAGATAATTATGACGGTTTACGCATTCAAAATTCACAACACATTTAAAAAACGTAAAAAGGTTTTTAACATTACTTTTAAAAGTATTTCGACGATTTATGTCAATAAAAGCAAAATTTGATTTCATAATTTGTATAGTGGTGTGCGTGTGTGTGTAATCGCCTGCGCGCATGTAGTATTGTTTGCTTCGGGTGACGTGATCGGGGATTAGTCCATCACCCGCCGAGAGGCCGACCGCGTGAGGAAAGACCGACGTCCTCCCCGAGAGGGGGACGTCGGTCGATAGGAGGGTACCCCGGGTAGGGGGTATTCCATCGGGCCGGCCACTGATCACAAGTAACCCTGCTCCAGTGGTCGGCCCAACGACGAAGGCGACGTGGTGTTCCGGTGGGTTGCGGGAGTTGCGTGCTTAAGCCCCTCTGTCGCCCCGGACGGAGTGGTGCGGAGGCGCGCCGACCGCAGCCCATCCTAAAAAAAAAAGTATTGTTTGCTTCATAATTTTGATGACTTACATATGGACACTATCTTTCTATACGTTATTATTCTAAGATATCTCCTAAACAAAGCAACTTTATGTGCCGAACAGCATAGTCATTTTTAGTTCAAAACTAGATAGAAGCACTACAGCGCTTTCATTGCCTCTCTATCAAAATGGCGACAAAACCGAGACAAGTTTGATTTTTGTCGCACAAAATATTATCATAATGGTTTTTAGGGCAGTATTTTGAGCAAGTAAGTGATTTATGCTGTCATGTTTGCCTTGTAATTTAGTTATTGCTATATTACCTACTTGAAAACTAAGCTTTATTGAAAAACTGAGACAATGTTTTTAATATTTTTATGTTTTTATTTATATTTGCGAATTCCTAATATCGGATACATAGCGTTGCTCAATATCGGATATCTGATTAAAAAAAAATTCTTGTCTTTTTTTTATTTATAGATCATAAGAATTTGTTAAACTATGACAACTGTTCATTTATTTTGTACTAGCAATCCGCCCTCGCTTCGCTTCGGTTATAGGTTATAATCGTTTTACCCGCGTAGTTCCCGTTCCCGTGGGAATACCGGGATAAAATATAGCCTAGTTTACGCCCTGATATTATAGTTTTCCATTGGTGAAAGAATTTTTGAAATCGGTCCAGCCGTTTTGAAGATTACCCGGAACAAACAGACAGACAGACAGACAGACAAAAATTTTTTAATTGCTATTTTAGGCATAGGTGTCGTGCAAATAACCGTGTGAGCATGAAAAAAACCTATTATTTTGACATTACAAACAGACACTCCAATTTTATTTATTGGTATAGACTAGCAACCCGCCCTCACTTCGCTTCGGTTTCAGTCGTCTTTCCTGCGTAGTGCCCGTTCCCCTGGGAATACCGGGATAAAATATAGCCTAGTTTACTCCCTGATATTATAGCTTTCAATTGGTGAAAAAATTTTTGAAATCCGTCCAGCCGTTTCGAAGATTACCCGGAACAAACTGACAGACAGACAAAAAAAATATAAAGAGTATTTTAGGCATATGTGTAGTGCAAATAACCGTGTGAGCATGAAAAAAGCCCATTATTTTGACACTACAAACAGACACTCCAATTTTATTTATTGGTATAGATTATGTTAAAAATTATAAAATTTAAGCTACCGTGGCTGATTACTACTACGTTTATAACTTAATACTTATTTTTTGTAAATACCTATTTTGAAGAGATTTTAGACGTAAAAGTGTTTCAAGGTTTATTATAAACTATTTTACTTAGGGTAGGTAATATCGGGGAACAGATATTGATATATTATCAGGTGTCCGATATTAGGAGCCTACTTGGTCAGGCCCTGATTTTCTTACTAACAAGGAGACCCTCAGACGTGTGGGTCGGGGATTTCCATGATTTTTGGGTCGGGTGGTAGAGGGGGCCCGAGGGTATCACAACTACCAGATATTAGGGTCAACTGAGCCCTTGTTAAAAAGATTTTAAGCGTCAAAGTTGGATGGGTAATTTACTCGTATGTAATAGAGAATTTCGCATTCGAATCGCAAGCTAGTTGTAGCCTCGTGGTAACGTCGCTCGCCTGCGGAATCTAGGGTCTCGGGTTCGAGACCCAACAATTTGTTTTTGTTTTTAAATTATCACAATATTGTGTAAAATTAGTTTTTTTTTTCTATTTAACTACGGATACATTTAATATTTTTTACCTAATTTTCAAAAAGTATCCGATATTCGGGTCCTTTCTCCTAGTTTTTGTGTGAAAGAGCAACAAACATATTCACAGACATACTCACAAACTTTCGCGTTTATAACATTAGTAGGATTAGAAGTTTCATCCTTTCTCAGTGTGTCAATGGGATGTACTAGTTTTCTTTTTTTAGCAGTGATGTTATTTATGTGCCTCCCTTGAACGCCTTACCTGTGGTGATAGAGAAAGAATTCAATTCACCACTCCCTTCTTGCCCGTGGGTGTCATAAAAGACGACTAAGAGATTATAATATGCAGGTAAGATCTATATAAGAGAAGGAAACTCTAAGTGTCAGTTCGCCTGACCAGCGTGGTAGGTATAGTAGGTCAATTTCCCTCCTATTGTGGAGGAGGTTCGAGCCCAGCTGTGGGATGTATATGAGCCGTAAGGAGCAGGAGTCGTGTTCTACGAACACCGAGAGAAGGCAAAAAGGGAAATATTTTGTGTTCTTTATCCGCCATTATATGAATCATTTTTTTAATCTATACCAATAAATAAAATTGGAGTGTCTGTTTGTAATGTCAAAATAATAGGCTTTTTTCATGCTCACACGGTTATTTGCACGATACCTATGTCTAAAATAGCAATTAAAAAATTTTTGTTATCTGTCTGTTTATCTGTCTGTTTGTTCCGGGTAATCTTCAAAACGGCTGGACCGATTTCAAAAATTCTTTCACCAATGGAAAGCTATAATATCAGGGCGTAAACTAGGCTATATTTTATCCCGGTATTCCCACGGGAACGGGAACTACGCCGTTAAAACGACTATAACCTATAACCGAAGCGAAGCGAGGGCGGGTTGCTAGTTACTACTATAATTACTTTCTTTGGCCCAATTGTACAACTTATATCGGATCTTTTTGCATACAACTATCAATTATAAGGCCTTAGACGCAAGTACCTACTGGCCTTAGCAGGGGCTTGTATTTATTGTAACTTTTTCTAAGAAATTCCAATAATAGTTAAGTAAGTATGGTAATCGCAGGGTCAAATTTGCGTGTGTTTATACCTATGAGTACCCTTTTTATATCATTGGACTACAAACATCTTTCGACTACTGTTGTGTTTTGGAATTGTCCTTAGAAATTTCTCATATTCTGTCGAACTAAGAACATATTATATTACGTATCCTTTTTTAGTCTTCGGGTGTCGTACAACTCTATTGAAAATATGAGTCCTCGATTTCATATATTTTTCTTCCATATTGCCGGGTATGAAGCTTCAATCACGACTTTACTTATCTAGTAGTTTATGTTAATTTATATTGCATATAATGTGCCGGTGTCATTCCTTTGTCATTTCCACTCATATACATCCCACTGCTGGGCTCGAGCCACCTTCATAATAGAAGGGATATTAATCTACTATACCACGCTGGTCAGACGGGTTGGTATAGGATTTTCTTTCCAGCTTTCTTTCTCTTAAATAGACTTTTTTTTTTAATTGCCGATGGTGCCAAGCGAGCAAGCAGCGCACCTGATGGTAAGTGACACTACTGCACATGGACCTTTGCAATACCAGGGGCACAGCTATGCGGTTGCCTACCTTGAAGGGAATGCTCTTCTTAAAACTCGTTTAAAGAAGTACATGTCATGGCGCTTGGGAAACACGCATATTATATGTATTTTTTTTTAATTAAGACTACACCCTGCACTTAGGAAATAATCCTTGTATTGCGGGGGACTTTACAAACATATAATTAACGGACACAAATTACATCCAGACTCAGAACAACAAATTGTGGATCGCACAAAGTGTTGTCCCGCGTGGGATTCGAACCCCCGACACTGGCGCTGTAGGTCGCTATCTTAACCACTACGACATCTGTGCAGTCAAGATATTGAATCCCTAGTCATCTTTTACAACATTCAAGGGCAAGATAGGAAGTGTTGAATTGTATTCTTATTCTAGACTTAAAGTTGGTATACTTTCTGTTGGTCTAGTTATTGTTTTGTTTGTTGTAACAGAGTAAGAACACAAATCACCATCCTCTTTCTTGACCATGGGTGTCGTAAAGGACAATTAAGAGATTACTGCAGATATCACTTACCTACGCCAGAGAAGGAAAACTCGAAATAAAACCCTATATCAATCTGGTCTAGATTGGTATAGTAGATCAATTTTCCTCTCACTATGTCTACATATGGTTCGAGTTCAGCAGTGGGACGTATTTGAAGTGATGATCATAACTTTAGTCTAGGATCCTTTTACCGCCTAATAAAAGGTGGAATATTATATAGCAATTTTTTTTAGATTATATTGTCATACCTATCAGATGTTTATTTCATACTAGCAACCCGCCCTCGCTTCGCTTCGATTTCAGTTGTCTTATCCACGTAATTCCCGTTCCCGTGGGAATATGGGAATAAGATGTAGCTTATGTTACTCCCTGATATTGCTTTCCATTTGTGAAAGAATTTTTGAAATCGGTTCTGTGGTTTAAGCGTGAAATCGTAACAAACAAACAACAACTTACTTTCGCATTTATAATATTAGCAAGGATTAGTTTTATTTTTCTGATATTATCAAAGGTAAATAAAATAAAAGAGAAATCAGAAGAAATCTCGACAGATAATTCAATGGCAATTCTCATCTGAACAGCATGATTTAGCAATATATTTCCATTCTTTTATGGAAGAGGCTCTTATGGTGTAAGAATATGAGGTATAAAGATGAAATAAAATAAAAGAAGCAATAATAAAACTTTTATTGTTATTTATTTCATTTGACAAGGTAATCGGTGACCTTTGAACGACTAATAAGTATCAAAAGTACAAAACGATATAGGTAATGATCTCTATTAATTATGTATCCTATTGATAAGTTAAATAGCATCTCTCGTGCGATTTAAACATGATTTTGGTACGACTATATTAAAATAGGCATTCATTCACTAGGTAACATTTACTTGGAAAGAGTAGTGGTGAAAATTTAAAATATACAAAGACAGAAAGATGTTATAGTATGAAATGCTTTATAAAAAAGTAAATACAAAATTAATCCAGAAAAGAATATAGAGAGTTAGTTCTATTGCTATCAAAGGAGCGTCTTATCTCTCTTTGGATATTTTCAGGCTGAGTTAATTCACTGTTTTATGTTTTTAATAAAGTGTTTGTCAGTTGAAGTAATACTTCTTTTGGCGTCTTAGGGAAAAAAAAATGTGAGAGTAAATTTTTACGATGCGCACGCACACACCGTCACAAATGTCAACTAGATAATGCGTTATAGTAAAACTTTCAATGTATTAAATACCTTCTTTTTCTATTATTAGTGTCGGTTTTTCTACAAACGTAGTATAACGCGAAGGATAAAACTTTAGAAAGATTTTTGGAAAGTTTTGTATCTTGTTATGTCAAAGCAGCATAACTTCTTACGTGCATACATAAGTACACACATACTTTTTTATTTTGTATTACACTTAATCTCAGTTTATTTATTTATCAATGTGCTTGTCATTACATTAAAAAAGAGATTTTTCAAGTTTATATAAGTCATAGGATTAACTTTACATTCGCAGCAATCATAGAGATCTATCTACACTTACAGGAACGTTTATATTAGTTGTTTGAGAGATTTATTTCGATGAGTTTCAATATTTGTCCAGTAATAAATTAAATCACAGATTTGTATTTATAATAATTTAGTAATAAACTGCCAATAGGTAATATCAATTGCATTATAAACTCTCTGGAGTATCTAATATCTGTATAAATTCTAAATTATAAATCTCATTTAGATGACAATAAAATATATAATTTGCGTAATATTTTGAAACTTAACAATTGGCATCAGAAAAACGACAGATGTTATTCTGTGGATGATGCCCAAAACTATAATAATTTACGCAACATTCGGTAGGTACATATAAAATTTTGACAGGTTACAATTTTTTTAAAACAACTTTTCTAACATTTCATAAAAATATTTAATAATAATCTTCAATAAGCAACAAGTTATATTTTTATTGGTAACCGGCGTTTCCTCTCAGACTAATAATACTAATTATTTTACATCAAATAAAGCAAAAATTTACAAAATAAGTACAAAGAAACTACTTACATCCATACAATATATCATAATTATGTATCTATAATAGCGAACACTCTGAACACTTAAAAATAATTGTCTATTATGTCTTCTACGACAAGGATTTATACATACAAATATATTTTTTTCATAATTATCAGTAGAGAAAATTCGGTACACATCTTATCTACATAGACTAACTTAATATTTACATTTAGTACACGAGATTCAATATCACTTTATTTAAAATAGGTTATCCTAATAGCCGACTTTGTGGCAACTACAAATAACTTTCACTTGTTTGCGCCAATACAACGTGTCTCATAGGGTAACAATAATAATGCATAGAATTCATGATATATACCTAATCATTATAATGACATTATACTTAGAAGTACCAAGCTTCTAATAACATTTGAGACATAAAATTACATTACTGAATTTTATTTTATTGTCAACATTGTTAGGATAAATGAGAAAAGGTTGGCGCTTAATCACTAAGAACTTTGATGAAATAATTCACACAATTACAGGTTTTATAAAATAAAATAAAGTCATTTGGAACTTCGATCAGATTATTATATCTGCGTATATGGTCTATTCGCTTCATTGTCAGGTATGATCTGCACTAGCGCTCGCAGCAGTTGCACGTCGGCCTGGTGCCACTCGACCCATGAACGATCTGATCTCTTCGAAGTACGTTTCATCTGGAGATCTTCGACGATCATCGCCATTCTCTGCTTCATGTTTTTTAAGATGCCTATCAAGGTTCGTTTGTTGACCAAAGCAACGGTCACAATGACGACATCGGAACGGTCTTTCTTTATTGTGAATGTTCCTTACATGTCGCTGTAAATTCGATGATATAGAGAAAGAACGCTCGCAATATTTACAACGGTATGGCTGTTCTCCTGTATGCGTCCTTAAATGCCGTGTCAGGTTTGCACTGCGAGGGAAGGCTTTGCCACAATAGGAACATGTGTATCGATCTCGAGCTCGAGGTGCTCCGGGATTAGGAGGCACGGGAGGTGCTCTTGGAGTGCCAGGAGCGAGCAAAGTGGCTGCTGCCGCTGGTAAGAACGGATATCTTCCGAATGATGCTGGTAGTGCGAGTGGTAATCGTCTACAGAACTGTAGCAACGCTGGATGCGCTGGATGCGCCGGATGCGCAGGATGTGTAGGATGAGGCGGTGGTGATGGCGTGATTAAGTTACAGTTTTCATCTTCTAGTCGTGGTGGGCGTTTGTGTGTGACGCGTAAGTCGAGGGGTTCGTCAGCGCGTGGTGAACTTAGTGGACTGGGGTGGCGTTCGTGGGGTGAAACTGGCGGGGAGGCAAGGCGGCGCGGCGCCGCGTGCTTCTCGCGCATAGCGGCCAGCGCGCACGCGCTCATCGGGCTCGCGCGCCACCCACCTGTAACAAAGCAAACAAACAAATTAGGTCATACTATTATTGATATAACAATTTAAAACGAGTCATCATTTAGTGAATATAGTTGCTTTGCATCATGTTGGCAACACTATGTTTATTAGGTATTCAAATTGTTAGAGTTTATTGAGATCCAAAATATTTTTTTTATGTATTGCTATATAGGTCAAAATATAAATCAAAGTAACATGTAAAGGGCAAGCTAGAGGGCAAGGTATAAAGACCCCGCGTTGGGACACTGGTTAAAAAATATTTATCATTTAACAAATTCAATATTTGTTAACTGTTAAATATTATAAAAAAAAAAAAACAATAATTTTGTTGATACTTTTATAATTAAACTTAGGTAGATATTTTATTACGTATCGAAGTTTAACGTGATAATATATAAAATCCCTTTCGTGACAAGATAATGATGAAGTAATCTGTACTATATCCAGTCTGTTGATAGTTTATTGATCAACTTTGCCCCTACACTTAGCGATATCCTCGATATACCGGTATGCTAAAACTTGTATAGATATTACGAAATGACGCGACCGGCGGGGGTGGCCAGCTGATCGATGTCAGCTCCTACGCTCGCCTTCGACGCACGCCCACTTACTTGCGACATCATTAACTGGAGCACTTGCTACCGAAACACCAAGTCTTTTTTGTTAATAATTAATACGCCTTTATAAAGTCAACATATTGCGCTCATACCAGTTGTTTATGGAAGAGTTGCGAATGTAATCGAGTGTCTAGAATCAGAAACGACATCCACGTAACTAGTTAGTTCATTATGTTCAAGAAATTTTGAGCCCGATACTTGGTAAAAGATTTGATATTTAATATTGCTTAAAATCTCGGCCCAGATATGTCCATCTAGTTTTTGTCTACACTTGTATATCCTCAAGAATATTGCTGCGTAAAAGTGAAATTGAATGCAAGAATTGATATGAAAGATTTGAACTACATTAAAGTGGTTTCCTTTCGCTGTTTCTTGCTTCCACCCACGTCTTATAACAGATGGTGTTATAATAAAAATAATATCCGCGCTGATAATCGTGTAACAATAAATTGGACAACTTCATTGTGAAGATTGATTGGTGCGGGCCATCACCCACGTACCGTCACGCATATTGTTGGCATGCGCCTGCGGAGCGCCCTGCTGTGGCTCAAACTTGCCAATATATTTACTTAACCACATTAACTTGTCATTACAATTCTATAGTATGATCTATCATACTTTCAGTTTTAATATCGCTTTGTATTTTCAAGCTTGTATATGTATTATGATTTTAATCTTAATATAAATCGTTAAATAAATATTCAGTAATCAACTACAAGTATTTCCTTAAATACCTCTAATAGAGGGATGGTGAACCAATGGCAGCAATGGCACGCGACGCAGTAGGTATTTTGAGTACCCCACTGATCACAAAATGTAGGTACCTATCATACACTGAGAAAAAATGTTTCAATTAAGAACCTAAATTAATCTGTGACTACAGAAGTCACACTTTAAATTACGCGTATAGTATTGCAAAATGTATTACCTACTTATAGTAAATAGTTTCGAGTTGATATTTGATTTGCGAAATAACCACGAATTTAAACTTATTTGACGGCACGTCTATGGCCTCATTGAACACTTTTTTATAAAAAATTGCAAGATGATATGTAATGGTTCGCTACCCCTGCTCTACTAATACATTACAAATTAGCATAAAAACTGCAAAAGGAACACGATTTAAAACATTTATTTCAAAACTTGTCATCGTATTCATAAATGTTTCCGGTTTCTTGTAAGGTATTAATTGATGCTGTATGCACATATTGAGTTTTATTTTTGGAATGCCTTTTTTATAAATATGCATCGTTCAGAAGTTGAATACTGTTGTGAGAAATGGTAGCATGTATTTAAATACGATTTATGAGATAAGTATTAAAATAGGTATATTGAATGCAAGTGAAGGTAAATATATTTTAAAAGAATAATATTAAATTTTATGCCTACATATGATATGGAAATAAAGTCACTGTAAATCGAGGCTAAGGAATATTCCAAAGGTTTCCTTTGGGATATTCCCTTTTTAAGGCTTATTAATGAGAAAAAGACAGTTTTTGCAATATGTCAAAACAGATGACATATTGCGTCGACCCCAAGTAATTGGGATAAGAGCAAGATGATGATGATGAACGAGAAAAAGACAGAAAATATTTATTCATCTCGTGCAAGACATGCTTTTACAAATTTACTCTGAACTATTAAGATAAAAAGTATAAGCAAAACATCGTAATAGTGTAACTACAAATTTGTTCACTCACGCCTACGTCGACATGCGCTAATTTGCACCAAAAAGAGCCGATATAAATCCTTAGAACAAGGGTCGGCCATCGACGTTTTGGCACCGTATATGGTTCGTTCGTGAGTCCCCAGATACTATGCTTATGATTTATGGCAACTGAACAGACGTGCCTCTTTAATGCACATATTAGGTGAATAATTATCCGTTATGCGAATTGTCAATCTTAATTAGATATAATATTTCATATAATAATTAACTCCGCACCAAATTATGTATAAAGAAATCTTAATTAATACCAATAATAGTGAATTATATAGATGAGTGGGTAGAATCTTGTATGAAACTTGTTCTTTTCGAATGTTTTAGGAACTAATTTTTATGATATCAATGTTAGTACGATTTCTCTACAATTGGACGGTTAGTTGTGATTATGATATACCTATGTTTATATCTGCTTCTGGAGCATAGTTTCGTAATGATCTGCTTAAGAAATAGAGTCATACTGGATCACCATTCATCATAATCTCAGCTCATATACGTGCCGCTACTTGGCGCAAGATACCTCCACAGGGGAGAGTGTGAGGGGATTGACCTATGCCATGCGTGTCAGACGAATTTGAATAGGTATTTATTTTCAGCGTTTCTTGTTGAAGTGATGTTACCCATTTACGCCTCTTAATCGTCTTTTATAATAGGATGGTGACTATTTTATTCTTTTTCCATTTATGTATCTATATGTTATAAAAATTCTTAAGCCTAATCAAAACTGATGTGCTACTTGTTTTTGATCTATATTTGGAGAAAGAAGACATAATATATCGCTCTCCTATATATTCGGGAAAAGGATGAGAAGATGAGCAAGTTATAAACAACGAAAAAATAATATGTTATATATGATTGTTGCTTTAAAAACGTGTGTAAGAGGATTTAAATGGAGTATCCTTGTTGAATTTGTTTCTCTAGACTTACTTTACTGGTAGAGGATGTTACGTTAGTACACCATAGTGTTGGGACATGTTAGTATGTTTAGATTAGTTAGCGCATCTCTGTGGCAGTCACGATTCACTAATTGCTTAGTAATTAACGATGTTTGGTTGTGGCGTGACGCGAGCGCACGCCCCGCCTACTACGTCGTTATGTATGTTAATGTAAATACCGTGGCCAATGAGAGCCATCACGGCGCACCGCCTTGTGATATATTAGCATTTGAAACGCTTATTCGTTCGCATTCGAACGCACTCAAACAACATTTGTGCTATTCCATGCGTTTCGACGACTCGCCCCGCTTACTTGTTATTCTGTTATGCAAAACTATAATAAATTACTACGATTCGTTTTACTATGTGCTATGTATTTGGAATTCCGACAGTCGAAAACTATAAACTGTAGTGTCGATAAATTGGCTTTATGCGGTTAATGTAGGTATAACGCTAAAAGCGAGACTTGAATGGCCAATGAGTCGATATAGTTTATTTATAAATATACCTATATTTACTTATAGAGCTGCTCATTGTAATTTGTATTGATATTTATTTTGTAAGCGATACAAAAGAAGTCGACAATTAAAACAATTGCAACAAAGTTGATAATTAGGTCTAAGTCTTGTCTTGTGGGTGGGTACCCACCTACATATCTAAGTCTTGTAGGTACCTATACCTAGATAAGTACAGGTACCTACAAGACTTAGATATGGTCTTTATCAATCGAAGATAGTGATGGGGCGACCTATTCGTAGTATCGATAAGGTCTTATTTTCTTCTCAGAATATAGCTCCCACTACTGGATTCGGGTCTACTCGAAAGTGACATAGACCTTTACGCATTGAAGTAACATCAACGGCTTTACGTCAAATTTGCCTTCTTTTGTATTGATGTTTTCTGCATATTGTAACTCTTAGTTGTCTTTTACGATACTTACTCACGGGGTAGTAAATTGTATTATTTAATTGTTACTACGCGGATAATAGGTTTTATAAGTTAACTGAATAGCCATTAATGATATAAAGCTGTAGGTATACTTATAGACCTTTAAATATTTGTGAGTTTCACGAAACTACATCTTCTAATTAAATAATCAACATATTTGATTGGTCGGTATAGGTATTAGATATAATTATGCATAATATGACGAGATCACATAGACGTGTTATATGACCAATTAGAATCAATTTTCCTCCTGGTGTAGTAGGTAGCGGCTACCCACTGGCGTCCAAATTTTAATTCTGCGTCATGCGTTAGGTACTCATTAGGAATCTGACAATTCTGTGTTTCAGTAGGTACGTTTACTCATTCAAAATATATTATTTACATTAGTTAGAACTTTCCAGTGTAATGAGCTTTTGTTTGCCGCAACCCAGCTATATTTTAAGACTAGAAAAAATAATGAGGATACCAACTCCTTGTATCTTTTTTTTATATTACTTGTATAGATTTCGAGAATTATGCAACCCTTCGTGATTTATTTGAATTTAATTTCACTAATAAACATATCTTATTCAGTTATAAAAGCACTTCTAAATTGATCTTTGATAGGATATTAATATTAGATACCTACATTATGTACATGAAAATAAATTAGGTATTTAAAAAATCCAAAGATAGGAGGTATGCGAATGAGTTATTTGTACATCTCTAGCTACGGTTTCGTAGATGATGAATGAAATGATGAATAATGAATGAAATGATGAATAATGAATGAAATGTCAGATTACACAAATAGTGACATGGTACGCATATTTTTTTTTATAGGCTATCATCAGAACAATTGGTTATTAAGTCACACAACCCTACATGAAATCGTTCTCCACGTAACTACTATATTTATACAATCTTGATGAATGTATGTAAATCTATGTATACATTTATAGTGATATTCTTATGGCCACCAATCGCCGAAGTCTTGCATGGGCGCCAGTCCAGAACACAATAATGTGATGTTGTGTTTATTTGTTATGGACCGTTAGTTCTGCATAATAAAACATTAACATTTAATAGTGATAGGCAGACATGGCACATAACGACTTTTTATTTTAGCTACGCCAATAGTTAAGGGATATGAGACGCATAGGTATTATTATAATGAATTGACTGCACCGATCGCGTAGTGGTTACGATACAGACCTTACAATGCCAGTGTCGCGGGTTTGAATCCCATGCGGCATAATACTTTGTGCGATCTACCTACACATTATTGTTCTGAGTCTGGATGTAATTTGTGTCCATCTATACCAATAAATAAAATTGGAGTGTCTGTTTGTAATGCCAAAATAATAGGCTTTTTTCATGCTCACACGGTTAAATAACCGTGCAAATGCACGACACCTATGCCTAAAATAGCAATTAAAAATTTTTTGTCTGTCTGTCTGTTTGTTCCGGGTAATCTTCAAAACGGCTGGACCGATTTCAAAAATTCTTTCACCAATGGAAAGCTATAATATCAGGGCGTTAACTAGGCTATATTTTATCCCGGTATTCCCATGGGAACGGGAACTACGCGGGTAAAACGACTATAACCTATAACCGAAGCGAAGCGAGGGCGGGTTGCTAGTTAATTATATGTTTGTAAAGTCCCCTGCAATACAAAGATTATTTCCTTAATGATACCCTATATCGAAATAAAATGCCAACTCTTTTAACCGGTGGTATACTCGGTCAATATTCCTTCTACTGTGGAGGAGATTGACAAAAATGTAATTAAATAGTTCCCGGCGTCACAATTAATACATGAAATCAAAAGTATTTGGATATGAACTATGTATGGATATATATTCATATGTTGTAAAGTAATTATTCATCATGCATGACGCATCACTCGCTAACATGAAATATGCAAGTGATAGTTTACTATTATCCGTACAAGGTTATAAAACTTCGATAGGTATAAGATATATGATAAATGTTTCTACCGTGTTTCTTACTGGCTTAGTACAGCTTTATAGTAATAAATATTTATTTACATATTTTTTTACAAATCAAGTTGAAATCCTAAGCCCTAGTTTACACGGTAAATAAATTATTAACTTGTCAATTAAATTTGCTTTATTAAATAAAATAATAGCTATACATAACTTGTTAAAGCTAGTTTGAATATTTCCCGAGTATTAAAATGGCAATTATTCATAAATGAAACTCTTAATTTGATCCTTAAATTATTAACTAGACTTAATAGCATAGTAATACTTCAACAAAAGTATTTTAATTTCATAATGTCAATCCTAAGAATTTCAAGAGAATATTGTATAAAAAAGCGTGAGTCAAATAACAATAGATTTAGAGCGGGATTGCCACACACAAACTATTGCTACTGCGTATCGATAAAACGATTAATAAAAAACTCAATCGCTTCCATAGGTTGCAATACTGCGTAGTCACGAGCCGGTCCTTCGCAATGTTACGATGAAATAGCTAATAAATCGTAAGCATCGTCGTGCAAAAAATATGAAAATATTCGTGCGAATACGACAGCTGAGGCAAGCATTTTGTCAATAAGTGTCACTTGAATTCTCACGACTGTAAACTTGAGTATGTAACATATTTGTTAATTTTGAACTTTAAGTAATAACATAAAAATTAGTTTACACGTTCCATTACAAGGCTCGAGTCTCCTCCACAAGGGAAGGGACATTGACCTACTATGTCACGCTGGTCAGACTGGTTAATATAGGGTTTTATTTCAAGTTTTTCTTCGTTTACATATTTTAAATAAAACTAATTTACGGATTTTATCGCGTTTGTATTTGATTTTAGATTGCCCGACGTTTCGAACACTTTGCAGCCTTCATGGTCACAGGCTAAGATGTCTCACGTCCAACAAGTCATCGTTATTGCAGAAAATTTTTAATTATCTACCCGATACAGAAATTAGTTATTAAATATTGACCCACACTTTGATACAAATTAATTGCCAGTATAAGAAGAAAATGATTCTATATAAAAAAATTCGTTTACATAGATGTTATCTGCATATTATATCCCTTAGTCGTCTTCGGGTGATGAATTGTATTTCTACTCTGTCACCATACAGAAAAATATAACACTACCATAAATTGTTGTTATTGGTTGTAGTAGCAACATTTTATGTAATGCAAATTTCATAAGTCATGAAGTATTCATTCCACGTTGTTCTCATACGATCGCACTTGTAGCAGATTCACACGCACAGCAAAATTTTTTTACCCAACTACGTATCAACAACTAAGATCTTTGATTTATTTCACATCACTATTTTAGGAAATGCGTCGCGCCGATCGCCTTATGGCGAGATATGAAATTACTCAGCGATGTATGAAATAAGTGATACGCAGAACTAAATGGGCTGATGTACCTACAGATCGATCGATTATGTCCGTGAACATATCATGTCTTGATGCAGTCGATCGTGGCAAAACCAAAGTTACAAGTACTAAATCTTCTTGTTAAGCTCACATTACTTATACTACATTAGGTCATGCTATTTAATACTTCTTCATTGAATATTATCTTTTAGATAAGGACAAGTTTGTAGTCCATGCGAATTTATTTAATATTTATGTCTAACTGGACATAGACGACTCTACGTCATTTATTAAGTTCGTGACGGAACGTAGTCGTAACTATAAGCGTCTTTCTTCAGCATAACCAATCATAGCTTGTAGTTTATTGACAAAGGCTATATCTTGACCTGTGCATGACGCGGCATATGCTCGTGGATATATTGAGCCCAATATCGTGCTATAGGTTAGGTATCTATATCTCATTATCATAAATCGTTTGTGATATCTATAATATCTTATGGTTGTAAATCGTACGCGAACACTGCTTAAATCTATATATTCTGCTTAAATTCATAGCATTATGAATTTGTCGAGTTACCAGGCTGAATCTAATCCATTTTAAAATTGTGTAGACTCATAAAAAAGTAATTTAGTGTATTTAAGATTTAATATATACAACATGTGGGCTGATATGGACCAATGGCGAGTTGATTTAGCGAGCTTAAGTATTGACGACAATCTTTTAATAGTTACAGTAATTGTATGTGGGAATCAGGGCGACGCACGCCGTGGGAAAGGCCGGAAATCAGCAGCTTTTTTCAGTCGGCTTGCATTTTACGTGCACGTAAGTAATTTATTAAGTAGGTAATTCATTTGGGAGTTATTAGTTATGCGATTGGTATCCGCAATTACAGATTAACGAATATTACTGCCAATATTCGACTGAACAAATGGCGCAGTAGTTTAAGTAACAACCTACCGGTCTTTTGGGTTGGATTTTTTGGCATATCATCCGTTCTACCCGCGATGACGAAAGAGCGGCGCGCGGTCCCATTACTCTATGTATTTTCTCCCCTTCACCATTGGGGTGACCACTGGTCTTTGAGTCCTTGACGTCTGTGGTCAGCCCGGCGGAACGACCTCCCATGCCGACTATCTTAAGTTCGATCCCTACATAGGAAAAATCTTTGTGTAAAGATCTTCGCGACATAAATATTAATTCGTTGATGCCTTTCAAGGCATCGAGGCATAGTTGCCTTGTAAAAAAATCATTAAATCACTAAAGTAATATTTGGCGACATCTTAAGATATGATTGCTGGACAGTTATGGCATGTCCAAGGTGAATGCATACGTTATCATATTACCTACATATAAAAGGCAGTTTAAATTAGTTCACAAAATCCGTAACACACTATATATGGTTTCTTCAATTTGATAAGGTATTTCATGAATTAGATTAGATATTTTTCAAGTAGATATTGAATGAACACAGTTATTACCGTGATATATTTGTCTAGACTTAACTGTTGGTTATTCAATCGACATAAGTAATGTCAAATACTTGTGAAATATTTTAGACTGCGAAACAGCTCGGGACATATCCGCGGGCAGTAAATGTGATTTATTACCAACATAGTACAGTATATGTAAATATACTATATGCAAATACATGATATAAAACTATTTTTATGAATTTTATGGCGTTTGTATTTGATTTTTACCTTCTCGATGTTTCGAATAATTTTCAGTGTTGAAGATCACGGGCGGACTATACAAACACGAAAAATTTTGTTAAACAGTCTTATTTTGTATTTTTAGATAGGTACTCATGTAAAAATCGGAATTATGCAAATATGTAGTTATTTTAAAGTTATTTTAATAATATTAGTTCTATAGACGCTTGAATATATAGAAAGTAAAAACACATTTATTTCTCATGTAAGTATTACATATGGGTATGGTGACAGAGTACGGTACCAATTGACTCTCTATATTACTCGTGGCTATCGTAAAAGGTAAGGAATATATTGAGCATACCTATAAATTCTATGCAAGGGAAGGAAAATTTTAAATAAAACCCTATACCAACTCTAACTAGCGTGGTGTAGTAAGTAAATTTCCACCCTTTTGTAAAGAAGACTCTAGCCCAACAGTGGGATGAATAGTACCTGAGATGATGATGAGATGACACAGAGATACTAAGATATTTTGATAGTTTTATATACGTTTGAATATGTAGACAGGTTTTTGTCTCAGTATTCCTTGCATCTTTAAAATTGGATAATTATTTCTTTCATTATCCTCATAAAGCTCATTATTTACTCGTATCGTTAATATATTCCATATAGTCTGTTAATGAATGAGATAAAATAGGGTGGTGATATTTTGTATTCTTGGTCCTTTATATCCTTTTTTGTAATATAATAATCATAAAATGAGGCAACCAAATGGTGTAATTTGTATGTATCTGTAACAAAGTGCCTCTATTCGTATCTAATTAAGCGTGGCTCATAAAACTTAAGAGCGGTGCGCACGCGCTTTATTGCAACATTTAATTTCACACCGATGACAGCATCATTTCGTAATGAAGTTTTATGTTATATCAAATGATAATAACTTAGAAATACACTACAAAATTTTATACAAATATTTATAAATTTAAAACAAATGAGATACCTATGCTAGAAACAATCTTTTTTAGATAATGTATTAGGCGAATATTGGTATGTCGAAAACGTTTTTTGAAAAAGTTATGGTCAACTGTATATTTCCAGCGATCATTTTCCCCATGTACACGCAGGCTCTGGAATGGACTATCTGCTGCTGTATTTCCCGAGCACTATGACATGTCTTTCTTTAAACGAGGTTTAAGATCATTTTCTCATGGTAGGCAACGGCCTAGCTGTGCCCCTGGTATTGCAAAGGTTCATTCATATACGGCAGTATATACTACTACTGTGCTGTGCTGCTTGCTCGTTTGCCACTATCTTATGTCATGATATACTGAAGCTCTTTTGCCATTTGGATGAACTACCGGTACAGACTCCCTGTGTTCAGTATGCAGAAATGTAACTAATCGAAATATTGGAATGGTAAAACAACATTAAAATATAATAAAACGTGTAAAAATTGCTTTTCTACGTTTACGCCTATTACAAGTTTAAAATAAAACTAATTTTATGCATTTTATTGCGTAATGATTACTGATGTTTACACGAGTATTACACATTTTAAATAAAACTACTTTACGGATTTTATCGCGTTTGTATCAAAAATCAAATACAAACGTGTTAAAATCCGTAAAATAGTTTAACTTAAAACATTTTATTGCGTATATGTGCTTTATGATTTCCAAGGATCATGGTCATTTCGTAAAAAAAAAATGCGTTTTTTTTATAATCTCATTATAATAACTTGAATTTTATTATAATTAGCCTTTTATTGTTATTTATTAATGTTATTGGGTACGTTTTATAACTAAACAAAGGTACGAGGGATCGATAAGATGAAGAAAATAAGACAATAGTCTTATATAATTCTTCATCTTATCGAATAAGGACTAAGATTCTTGTCGTTTATTGGGCACAAAATCAAAATTTATACACAAAATCCAGAGTAAAATTTCATATCCCTTTTGGCTGACCTAGAATTCGTAGTACTATAACAACAAAGTACATTCAATGTGATTGCAAAATTTTACAAAATAGAATAATGTATTTTCATTACGTATTCAACGCATAATCTCTACGAAATTCTATAGAGAGACGCGCGCAGATAACAAAACTGGCCTGTCTTATAATTTATAGTTTACCATTAGATCGTATTTTGTATACTAGCTGCGTTTCATTTGCATTAAGTATTCAGATTTGTAGCGACATGCTTAGTATTAAAATGATGCATCGTCGTTTGATTACGACGCAGTCGCGAGATGTAACAAGGAAGACATATCTATGTCTTTAGGATAAGCTACTATGATCACTAAACTGCTTTTCTCTATCAGGTTTAACAAGCCTCTTACAAAAGCCAAGTGCATACCTACTGTAATTTTTTGACCCGCTACGAATCCACCCCTTGTTTATCATTAAATAGATACAGTGCTAATTTTGTACCTCCTTTAACGTCTTAATACCTCGAATAGAATTAATGGACATGTTCAACAAGGTAGCGTTGATTGATAACATTAACAATACGTCTTCGTGAAATTGTTATGTTATCTCATGTTGGCTAGACGGGTGGTTAAAGTTAATTTCCAGTTTGCCTTCTCTAGTGATATTGTCTCTTTAAACCCTTTAGTCATATCATAAGCTAATTCTTTTTTTTGCGACAGGCTATGGACAGAATACAACTCGCTCAATCCATCTAGATTGATGAAAAGCCGACAAATGGCCTCATAACCTATCATATCCTCTCCTGATCGCCACAGGTACAGATTTCTTGGCATCCGTGAGCAAATTCTGAATGAATGTAAAAAAGAAATGAACTCATAGGAATTTGTTAATCTAGTTGATTTAAACTAAAAATTGATAATTGTATATTTAGAAATATTTATAAATAAGGCATTTTTCTCTTTTTAAATATTTAAAGAGAAAATCAAATTATTTTTGTGTCTGCCTCTATTTCAAACTTTTCTACAAGGGGAGGGTAATTAACATACCATATTACGTTGTTTAATTTATTTTATAATTTCCTGTGATATTATTTGCCGTACCTATACAAAAGTTAGGGTAATTGAATTGTATTCTTACTCCGTCATCACACGGAAAAAGAAACGATAACATAATGAACGATAAATTAATAAAAATTTTAACAAAACATTTTTGCATGAAAAAAATTTGTCTAGACAAATATTTGATAAGATCCAGGTTTATCAAATATTCAACGGTATTCAACGGTCTGGTGTTCTAGACTTTAATTTAACATCGACAAGTTGTGCGAAATCCGATACCCGGTCTTTGGCTACAACGCATACCAGTGCCATAATAATGTTGACTGGTAAAATCCTTACCGCAATTTATACCAAACGACTTTCATGTATACGACCCAAGAGACTAAGTAACCGATATCACATTTCTGGTTCATGTACCCATTAATATAGAGTATTCACTATACATTTTCAGTAATGCAACTTTTAGACGTTCATTTATATCTATATTTTTTATAGTTGTCGAAAGTATTTATTTTTGCTGGCAGGGTTGTAAACATACAACACACCACCCATCTGTTGCCCCGGACAGATAGTGCCGGGTGTGTCCAGACCTACCCCAAAACCAAAAAAAGGGGAGAGATGTAAACCCACACACTTTCATTGTAATTTCACTTTAGTCGTCTTTTACGATACCCACGGGGTAATAGAGAGGGTGGTGAATTGTATTCTTACTGCGTCACCACACTGAAAGTGCACTATGTAGATGTTTAAAATAATAACAATATATGAATATGTCAGTAATTCATATAAGCAAAGCTAAGGGTCGATTAAGATCCAAAAATGAATACTAAACTGTAAATTTGTTCTGAATGTACTAATTTAGCCGTCAATTTGTAATAGAATTTGTCGTCAGGTATAAAGCTGACTTCGCCAACGCGTTTCAAGTTCGTAGGTGGTCACGCCTTTATCACAGGTACAATACAACTAGAGGGGCCCATTGCACTTTATTAGACTTCCTCTTCGTAAATATTGAGCCGAGGCCGTAAGATATTTGCATTGCGGTTTAACTTTGTTACTATGAAGGGTTTCGTCCATTAAAGTCATTAGCAAAACTAAACGTTTATTATTATTATGATATAGTATTATTTGAAATAAACAACATTAGATGTTATTTATTTTAGACTTAATGACAAGTGACTGGTGTAGTAATAGACAAGTGAATGTAATATATATTTTATATATATACCCGGCTAAATTGAAAAAAAGCACTAATAGTTTTGTTTAGCATAGCTTTGCAGGCTTTACTTATCATCGTGGAGATGGTTTCAACTTTAACCTTTTCTATCGACGGTTAATTTTGAAAAGTTTTCTAGAGCCTGTAGTCAACAGTATAATAAGAAAGTAGGTAATAGATAAGTTACACAAAATAACTCACACCGTTGTGTTTAGGAGTGCATTATCCGTAGGTATGTCTCGTTTATAAATTTAGCTTGTGTAAAAAATCAACCGTTGGGTCGCGCTTACATTCCTTACCATAAATAGAGCCGAATTCCATTTTGATTTCTTTGCATTTTTCTATGTTTTCAATGTTTTTTTTTTTGTATTAGACAAACAAATCAACGTTATTCCTTTTGTTGTTTCTTTGTAAAAATGAAAACTTAGGTAGAGAGGAGAAAAAGATATAGTAAGTTCTAAAGATAGAAAAATAAAAAGTTATTCATGTACCGTAATAACTCGGCTTAATGATACAAATGTAGAGAAAAGAAAAGGGACAGTCCCTTTTGTCTGGTCTTCTATTCAAACAATTCAAATCTTTTATTTTCACTAAACTATTAGTGTAGACATGTCTACTTTTTTGTCACATTTCTTATGAATATACATTTTAATTTTTATATATAAATTGCATCTAGACTTATTTTGAATTAAGTGCATCCATGTGAGTGTGACGTAAACCAATATCTACTCGTTTGTGCTGAGCCAATAAGTAATTATAGTTCTATGATAAAAAAAGTAATAATTTCTACAAACAGGTTCGTCTATTGGTTTAATGGCGCCAGCTATTTACTTGATTATGAAACAAAAATCCGAAAAAAGAAATTATAATAAATGCAAGTACATAAATAAATATGTGTGCATATGTTAGGTCAAGATCATAATAATGTTTATATTGCACTTAAAATCGCGACCGAATGCTTCGGAAGAAAAACGTACCAACATTAATGGCAGCAATCTAGTCGTGTTTTAAACGTTTTTAAATATACAAAATGTCATGAAATCGCAATGCAATCGCTAAAAAATACGATTTTAATTCCGTTTATATTGCCAAAATGCGTTATGCCATTGCAGTCGCAAAGTCGCATGTAAAAAAATATCGTGTGTATTATGAACTTTATGTAATTGGTTTATTGAGTAACATCGGTTATTATTTTAAATTGCACGTGTTTATTTAGCGTCCGGTGTTTGATGTTCAATAATTATATCTGTAAAATTGATCAAGTGCAAATTGAATTGATTATTTTAATTTTTTATTAGATTATTTCGATGTATGCATTTTAAATAGTTTCTCGTGTACGTGTGGTGCTATTTACAGTTTGAATAAGAAACTGTTAATTGGAATGGTCTGATTTATGATTTCGATTTACCTACACTTATATAGAGGCAAATGTTTTTGTATTAATAATTCTTTTTGGAATACTATATAAACTGTCTCACGCAGCAGTGATCAGTTGTAATATGCAGTAAGTAGTCAGGCCAAAATCAACTAATCAAATTTAAGAAAATATTTGTGTATTTTTAGGATTATCCAAATTGTGGTTCTTTGAGAGTTTTTCTCAGCAGTACATGAAATCTGAATCAATATTAGTCTTATTGTTCTAAAACACTAATCTTAATCTGAAGGTATTTATAATAATTAATTAAAGTGAATATTTAAATAATGATGAAGATGTTAAATATCTTTAGAATAAATTTATTTATCTAATAACAGTACAAGATTTTCACAATTAAATATTTCGAAACAGAATATTCATTTTTGACTATAAGATAAACCTAACAAATATTTTTGTATTAATTTCTCATACTCACCATTCACGAGTTCCACCGGGCACGAGCCTCCACAATAGAAAGGCAATTGACCTATTATACCATGCTAGTCAGACGGGTTAGTTTTATTTCAATAGGATTTTATTTCAATT
This sequence comes from Lymantria dispar, assembly GCA_032191425.1. Taxonomy (NCBI): domain Eukaryota; kingdom Metazoa; phylum Arthropoda; class Insecta; order Lepidoptera; family Erebidae; genus Lymantria; species Lymantria dispar. The sequence continues at coordinate 17,736,875 of CM063458.1, forward strand.
TGCCTTCTCCTATATGGATGTCATATGCCTATTGGAACCCTTAGTCGTTTTTAGGGCACCCATGGGCGAGAAAGGGGGTGACTTGTATTCCTACTTCGTCACCACACAGAAATAAGTACAAACATATATTTTGATAGAATATTAAATTATTTGCTCGTTGTTTCAAAAAGATCAAGATGACACTAATCGATGCTTCTTGTGATTTTGATCAGCCTTCTGAGGCTGACCTATATTTTGCGTACAAGATTAGCATTGCCATTTCATGTGACAAAATTAGCAGCCTTGTAGGTACATTACTGATTGACAGTTTTGCGTCATTTTTTGATGCCTGATATATGTATATATATCTTTTATTTCCTTTTTGGTAAATTATTTTAGTAAAATAGATTCAAACTAAAATATTTAAATATAAATTATCAGAGGGAATATAAAAAAATCTAAATACACATAATAGTTTTCGTTAGTAATAAATGGGTAATAATTATTACATGATAAAATACTTAATCAACTCAAAAATATTGATTTTCAATTTACAAAGTATGCAGAACAACCAAATAATAACAGTAATTTAAACAGCGACAGAATCTATAAACCCAGTTTAATATTTTAACATCTATATCGTCGTTGATATCTCATCTTATAAACCTCCCACTGCTGGGTACAAGCCTTCTGCCCAATAGGAGGTAAATTGACTTACTATATCAAGCTGAACAGACATGTTGGTATAGGGTTTAACTTTGAGTTTTCCTTCTCTTGCCTAAATGTTAAATGCATATTATATCAATTATACGTTTTTTACGATATCAAAGGGCAAAAAAGAGAGTGGTAAATTAGATTATTACTCCGTCATGACATATTTACGTGTTCCCTTTTTTAATATATATAAATTACGTGTCACGTTGTTTGTCCGCGATGGACTCCTAAACTACTTACCCAATTTTGATCAAATTTGCACACCGCGTGCAGTTTGATCCAACTTGAAAGATAGGATAGCTTACATCTTAATTTACAGTCGCAATATTATTTTATTGCAAATTATTTGTATTACCTATTATTTGACATTCGCAATTATCTGTTTTGGAGTTACCAAACGATTTTAACAGATGGCGATATCTGTTGACTGGATTGAGTAATTATGGTATGTATGTATGATTGAGTATGATTGAGTAATAGATGGCGCTGCTATGTCAAACCTACAAACGTGTCAGATACGATTTTAACTTGCTTTTTATATAGACGCCATTTGTAAAAAAATATGACAACCTCCATGACAGATGTTCTCCTACAGTTCCACTTAAATAGTTTAATAAAATGTAATATAACAAAAACATTAGCCACAGCAACGGGTTGCCGGGTCTGTTAGTTTCAATATAAAAAATAACATCATCATCAACATGAAATATGTAATTATTTGTACATTGTGTCACAAAGTACCAATTTACAATTAATTACAAGTCACATAAACTTGTGAAGCAAGTAAGAACACTATCTTTTACGTTCGAAATTTACTATCTGGTTGTAAGTTTGTCAAATACTGCGCCAGAACTCTAACAAGTGTCGGGATTACATCTATATAACATTGGGTGTGTTATTAGTGAAGCAAGAAAATTAACGCCTACAATAATTACGTGTTTAATTGGTGAAAGTTAAGTATTAATGTCGTTGCACTTGTTATCATTAGGCTTTACACAGTTAATAGAGCTAATATGTATGGTATACGTCGTTTGTTAGTAGGTATGAAGATAATATAATCCACCCTTATATTGCTCATGCCGTAAGAGAACTAAGAGCTTTATATCGAGCTTGGTTAAATTTATCTGATGTTTAGTCAACAATTATATTCCTAGAGAGGGTTGATGTTAGGCAGGTTATTTAATTATTACTAATTTTTCTACAATGTTTAGGACGGAGGAAGAGTACATATTGTATTGACATCAAGTAAAAGGGCAGACGTTTGTTGGAACAAACAGTTCCATTACAGTCTGCACTTGTAGACTAAAGGAGCATTTTATGGAATACGATACAAATATCTCGAAAAATTGTCAAAGTAATTTATACAATGTGTATATATTGTAAAAATATTGTATTAGATTGTATTAAGTACGTATCATTTTTAGTTCGCCTTGATAAAATTTTTACTTCGTCTTCGTTCTGTCGTGTTTTAAGAATACATAGATTTCTGCTTTGTTGTTAATTAAACTTTTCACTTTTTTATTGTCGGTTAGGCATAAATCTCCACTTAGAATAAAAAAGTACTGTAAGATATTACCATCAGCTTCTCAACCTTTACAATGCCATAATTACCATATTTAGCATGCGGTTTGGTAGTGGCGGTTAGTTTATTAGTTTTTTAATAGCTAGTGGTAGGACCACACTGTCGACAGTTATCTGACTACAGCCGCAGGCCGGTCCGTCCGGGGTAGTAACACGCTCTCGCAGAAAATCGAGGTCTGAGTAGTAGCAATTTGTTACTGAGCTTCGTTTCGTGAGCGAGAGAGCCGGAAACCCAACTTTCTGAGTGTGTTTGCGTGTAGAAGGTTTTGGTGGTGCCTTTGGTATTACCGAGCATCAATGCACGCATTCACACTCCCTTCACTTTCTTCGCGGTAGGCAGCGGCTTTATAAAGGTCCATGAGCGGCAGCAACACTTACCATAAGGTGTGCTGTTTGCTCGTTTGCCATTGCTTACAATAAAAAAAATAATAATAATAGAATGCTGCTACTAATTCTTGTCAATTGCTCATTTAGTTTTTATCATCTCATTTAAGATACAAATAATTTCGTAAGATAAAGACGGGCGCAGTGAATATGAACTTGGACTCACTGTTTACTAGTCAATTAGTCTATCCCGTAGGTTATAAAAGCTCTCATTACTGAATTATAAAGCACGTAGTAAATTAATTTTATAATTTTATTGAACCATTGCTTAAACCAACACTATATATAATTAAGTGTTCGTACTATAAATATTGGTGTTATCTGTATCATATTGGCTTATTAGATTTCACGTTGACAGATCGTAAACCCACGATTTTATAACTTAATTAATATTATACTTAGTATAAACGTAGAATGCTACGGTAAAGATGATAATGTGACTCGTAAAGGAGATTGGATCGTAAGGTTTTAATTAAATCTTTTACTTCGCTTGATACGATTTTCTTACTTGGTGAGAAAGTTTTTAATTCTCATAATTAGACTCTATGTGATATCTTTTATTTTAAATTAGACTATCCATATAATTTATAAGTGATTTAAAGTAGCAATAGTGTCTAATATGATCGTGTTTGTTTGATGGAATTTTTGATATTATAGCCATTAAGCGATCTTTAACACCATAAATTTTATCATGTATCTTAAGCTCAGGTGCATCTGTTAATTAAATTTTCTTTATATAAAAAGATATTATTTTGGTAATGATTGATTTTTAAGTAGCTCGAACACGATTTAAGCTACTCGAGCAACTATTATCGTCCCCTTATCCACATTATAGAAAGTGACAGACTCCACTCACTGAGTTATGTAGCTAATGTCAATAATTATCGTAGCAATAAACAAATCTCTGCGTGGTGAAGGAGTAAGAATACAATTCATCATTTCTTTTCCTGTCGTAGATATCTTAAAAGGCGATTAAGGCGAAGGGATATAATATGCAGACACACAGGGCGGCACCGTCCGGGGTAGTACCACACTCTAGCAAAAAATGTCGATTTTGTCTGAGTAGTAGCAATTTGTTACTGCGCTTCGTTCGGTGAGCGAGAGTGCCGACAGCCAAACTTTTAGAGGGTGTTTGCGTGTGGTAGGTTTTAGTGATGCCGTTAGTATCACCGAACCTCATCGGCCTTGCAAAGGTCCATGAGCGGCAGCAACACTTACCATCAGGTATACGGTCTGCTCGTTTGCCATATTATGGAATAAAATAAAGACAGTATGAATGAAAGAGTAGGAAATGTCAAAATAAAACCTAATGCCATCCTGTCTGACAAGCGTGGTATAGTTGGTTAATTTCCCTTCCATCGTAGAGGAGGTTCCAGTTCAGCAGTCAGACATATATGAGCTGAGTTGATGTTGAATAAGTATGTCCTCATTAATCTATAGTTATTGAATCTATAACTAACATTACATATCAGCTTATGACATGTATGTGTTTATAGACATCTTGGCCTTCTACATGTTCTACTTATAACGTCTATGTTATGTTAATAAAGCAGTTAGCATTGTTATAGAGGATCCAGCGCTGTATTGACCCCGCTTCATAACTAGCACATTATACACAATAGTATACAATACTAAATACAGTGTCCGGTCATAAATATTGCACATCGTTCCTTTGAAAAAGACCATCGATTAATTTCGTCTTCGTAGAGCGTAGTCCCCGTCGCATGAAGTAGTGTGTAACAGAAACAACTCTTTATGAAGTCGAAATTAACCGATCGATTCTAACCTTCCCAAGATCGATGTGCATTATTCATTGGCCATTCATATAAATATGGACTTATTAATTCTAATCCAGATTCATAAATTTCTAGTTGTTTTATCTATTTTGAAGGATATATAAACTCATCGTAATTGAAATTAAGTAGATAACAGACGAGAATAAGAAAACACAAGTTGCATTTGTGTCTGCCGATGTACTTATTTATGGTGTGATTTGTACTGTATAGCTAGCTGGCATCTGCTAGCCACTATGACTGGAATATGGTCCGGTAGATATCGTGATTTTAATCATTAATATGACTTAATCATATTTTGGTAATATTATTTTTTTCATGTGAAGTAAGAATACAATTTACCACCCTTTTGACTGTCCGTGAGTATTGTAAAAGACGATTAAGGGATGTTATATACGTATAACATTTATGCCAGAAAAGGGAATCAAATAAAGACCCTATACCAACCTGTCTGATAGGCATGATATAGCATGTCAATTTCCCTCTTATTGTGGAGGAAGCTCGAGCCCAAAAGTGGGATATATATAAACTAAGACAAATCTTAGTTTCGTACAGAAAATAAAATTTCATAAATTTAGCAAAGCCATCGGTGCATGTGCTCTTGTATACACTAGGGTAATTGTCTTAGAATATAATATGTATTGCTCCATTGCCCTGTACTGAATTTATTTGTATACAAAACGATTTCTAATGTTTACGCGAGTATTACATATTTTAAAAGGTCTTTTTTATGGGACTAATCCCACCACACATTCCCACCACTGTAACTCCTGTAAGCCAGGATCCACATTTAAGAGTGGTATGACCACACTGTCGACAGTTATCTGTCTACAGCCGCGGGCCGGTCCGTCCGGGGCAGTACCACACTCTCGCAGAAAATCGACGTCTGAGTAGTAGCGATTTCTTACTGCGCTTCGTTCGGTGAGCGAGAGAGCCGGAAGCCCAACTTTCTGAGGGTGTTTGCGTGTGGAGGGTTTTGGTGGTGCCCTTGGTATCACCGAGCCTCAATGCACGCATTCACACTCCCTTCACTTTCTTCGCGGTAGGCAACGGCCTTGTAAAGGTCCATGAGCGGCAGCAACACTTACCATCAGGTGTACTGCTTGCTCGTTTGCCACCGTTTGCAATAAAAAAAAAATCCACAATGGTCTCCGTATAAGACACTGAGGTTTGACCCTCAGGAAGTCCCGGGGAATCGCTTTTAATTGTCTTGGGACCCGCAACAAATTTAATTAGAAAAGAAAAACAGGAGGAGGTGGAAAGATTCCACTTCCCTCCTATGCAAAGCCGGAGACATGAAGCAAAGTTGGCTAATGAGCCAGTAAATAAGAATTTGTACAACTACGTGAAACGCAGCGGTACAGCACCACGGATTGGAAAAAGTTTTATGGACCTATTTGTGAGCTTTAGGTTTGGTTACAGTAATAGGTATGGCAAAAGCGCCTAAACGCACGGAAATTTTCTCGAGTTGCTACAAGATCCAAATAGTATATTACCCCAGACGTAACATGCATATTATCTAACATGAGGTCCCGCTCGTTGCGCCAAAGAATGCACTCCCAAAGGATGTGATGAGCTGTTTGTTCAAAATCGGATTTTAAAAGGTCTAGGTTTCAGGAAAATATTATGTATAGACATTTTAAATAAAACTACTTTACGGATTTTATCACGTTTGTATTTGATTTTATATTGCCCGAATGACCGTTCATGGTCACACAGTCCGCCCGTGACCATAAACGCTGCAAAGTGTTCGAAACATCGGGCAATCAAAAATCAAATACAAACGCGATAAAATCCGTAGTTGTATTTAAAAAGTAATACATAATATTTTTCTAAAACCTAGACCTGGACAATGCCATAAACTTGCTGTTGGTTGCTCTTATTTTAACGGTAAAACCTAAGAGATCGATACCCGTTTTTATCAAAGACAATATACAGGTAACATCTAAGCCAAAATAAAAAAAAAAATCGTCTTTTGGGAATAGATCGTTTAAAACTAAAATTATTTCATGGCACTATATCATCTATGTAATCAAAATCAACTAATACATCTCCATTAAAGTCATATATTTAGGATTAATTGCAAAGTATAATTATGATAAGTAATTAAATTTTCATGTCAAGTGAAGCAGGTTTGTCGCGTAAGTTCAAATTATGCAAATCCTGAATTACAACAACACTCGGTAAATTACATATTTAGATTACATCTTTTAAATTAGCTTGAGCTACATACATTAAAATTTCTACTCGTAGGAACGCATAAAATGCTGCTAGGTCGCAGTAGTTAGCAAATAATTTTAATGGCCGGATACATAACATCATCTTTAAAATATATTACTATAATTGATACACTTTATATGAAATAATTAATCCTAATTGTGTAAGTAGGTTTGTCGCTCGAGGTTAAGGATTCACATTCGATCGAAGAAAAAAAGTAGCGATTGCCTAGTGTAAGGTCATCGGCTATCAATATAGAGTTTCTACATTTTAATCTCTAATTCAAGGTCTTTATTTCTTATTCTTCTAATTATTGACTATGTTTATTTGAACTATAAATATGATTAAGGTTTGTCGTACAATATTGGCAGGTCTAACAGCAATCTATTCAGCTACCCTGATTAACAATAATGTCATATGAAGTACCAAAACTCGTCGCGTGAATTTCCAACTTATGAATAACTTGCTGATACTTATGACATATCTTTTTGCGTGGTGACGGAGTAAGAATACAATTCACCATACCCTCTCGCTTGTGGGTATCGTAAAAGGCGACTAAGGAATATCTTGTGCATATAACAATTGTGAAGGAGAAGGAAATCTCGAAATAAAACCTGTACCAACTTGCCTGACGATTAGTAAGTGAATTTCCCTTCCAATTTGGAAGAGGCTGGGGTTCAATAGTAGGACGTATATGAGTTTTGTTGACGTTGATGATAACCATGACTTATTTAAGTTACTTAAGTACATGACAGATTACTCTACAATATTCCACTTATTGAACTTGGGTAGTCTAATTTGATACTCCCAGGCATCCATGAAACTAAGGAAGTTGTCAAAATAATATACTATAAAAAATAATTTAGCAATGCGCATCGTTAGTTTCGTCGTCGATATTAAGTGATTTTCCATATATAGGAATAGTTAATTAAGAACACTTATAGAAAGTTATCCTGTGGCAAAAAGTGAATATGTAACTAATGTATCAATCTTTATTATGTAAAATTGATATTTTAGATATGTTATTTGAGCTTAATTCATTTTTTTTCCTTTAACTTAATAACGATGTAATTTAAGTAGTAGGTAGGTATCTAGGCTAAACTTTCGTTATTACTAAATCTTGAATATCTTTGCGGTGTCAATTTTCTAATAGCTTATCTTTTTTAATAATCATCATTATTTTAGCTCATATGTGTCCCACTGTTGGGCTCGAGCCTCCTCGAGCCTCCCGAGGGTGGAAATTGACCTACTATAGCACGTTTGTCAGATGTGTTGGTATAGGGTTTCATTTCAAGTTTTGCTTTTCTTGCAGAGAATAGCATCTTAATAGATGTTATATGCGTATTTAATCCCTCAGTCTTTTACGATACCCACGGGTAAGAAAGGGGGTGGTTAATTGTATTCTTACTCCGTCACCACACGGACAATATTATAAACAATATGATAATACAAACAGCATCCAGAGTCAGAACAATTATTTGTGGATCGCACAAAAAGTTGTCTTGCGTAGCGATTGTATATTTTTTTTTAGACAGGCACAGCCTGTTCTGTTTTGGGTGATAATGGACAGCGCGTTGCTGTATAATCATATTACCTCCGCATCGCCATTAGGCAGATAACTGATACCGAATCCTAGACGTTCGTGGTTGGTCCAGCTACTTAACATAACACTCAACATGGGATATCGCTACTTGCATTCATACGCCACTTCTGTAGTCAAATATTCTAAACAACTAGGTACTAATGATTTTTGGTGTTTACGCGAGTATTACACATTTTAAATAAAACTACTTTACGGATTTTATCGCGTTTGTATTTGATTTTTGATTGCCCGATGTTTCGAATGCCCGTGACCATGAACGCTGCAAAGTGTTCGAAACGTCGGGTAATCAAAAATTAAATACAAACGCAATCAAATCCGTAGTTTTATTTAAAACTAGCAATCCGCCCTCGCTTCGCTTCGGTTATAGGTTATAGTCGTTTTACCCGCGTAGTTCCCGATTCCGTGGGAATACCGGGATAAAATATAGCCTAGTTTACGCCCTGATATTATAGCTTTCCATTGGTGAAAGAATTTTTGAAATCGGTCTCGTTTTGAAGATTACCCGGAACAAACAGACAGACAGACAAAAATTTTTTAAATGCTATTTTAGGCATAGGTGTCGTGCAAATAACCGTGTGAGCATGAAAAAAGTCTATTATTTTGACATTACAAACAGACACTCCAATTTTATTTATTGGTATAGATTAGGTACTAATTGAATTATCTACATCGTTACAGTTAAAGCTAATTTATAATATGAATGGGTTAATATTAAGTCTGTATATTATTTATAAAGATTACACCTACATTCATTATATGTATTAATATCAATGTTAATAATCACATCACCTCGAGATCATATATCATCATAAATCTACACAGTGATGTTTATCGATTGTAGAAGTCGGGCAAGGTTGTCTCCTCCCTTATTGCAAGTTCACTCATTATGAACGTGTGTGACCATACTGCCTATTGATAATAAAACCGGTTGCTGCTTGCTACCTACAGATATACCCGTCTATATTATAACAAACACCTCGTATATTTGATCTCTTTTTTATTTATCCTATTATTGAGTCTATATTTAGGCTAGTTATAAGGAAGTAACTCTGACTTCTTTGAATTGCCCGACCAATTGTTTGTTTATAGACAATTTTTAAAATGTTCGATAAAAATATTACATTGCTAACTATATTAAAATGGAAACGATTTTCGACCTCAAGTTAGGATTAAAATCATAAAAAAAAAATATGCGACGCAATTAAATACTAATTCTATAGTAGTTTAATTCGATATCAGATGAATACGTTATCAAGTTTTTGTTCACTGTTTTATCTTTTGAACATAGTTATGCGATATTATATTCTTTTAAATATATTTTTAAGTGAACTTTATTCATACAAACATGGAACAAAGGATATTACTTACTTTGTATGTAACGCAAATAACTTTAAAAGGTGTGCAGCAAAATAGCCGTTCTGAGCCTAAGAAAAATGAAATAAAGAGAGATCGTAAGTTTTATCATTTCATTCATCGCAGCCCATATATGTCCCACTGCGGAGCGTGGACCTCCTCCACAATGAGAGGAAATTTGACCTACTATACCATGCTGGTCAGACATGTTGGTATAGGGTTTCATTTCGAGTTTTCCTTCTCTTGCACAGACGTTATGTACATATTATATTCCATGGTTGTCTTTTACGACATCCACGGGCAAGATAGGGAGTGGTGAATTGTATTCTTACTCCGTCACCACACGGACAGTTGCTTCTAGGTCGTAAGTTGCTTCTGATTAATTACTAACTAGTGAAGCCTACTCGTATTTAATCTAAATTATTTGTAGTTGAATTTGTTAGTCCTTTATTTGCACATTATCCCTAGAAGATACCCATTGGGATAATATGCAAATAAAGAAATAATTCTTTGGCACACCTCCTAAATGAAACTAAATTGAAATAATATTAATGTGAAAATACTAATATTATTTAAAAATACATACATTACTACAATATTAATTAACGAGGTCTTGAGTATCTAAGCTATAAGGGTAAATATGTTTTTGTTGTCTATGTACGCGTATCCTAAATTATTTTAATGACGAGTTTCCACTTTCAAATTGCTGGATATAATTTTCATTAATAAATGGCTTTTATTCTAGTTTTCTTATATAATTTTTATTCAATAGTGTTGTTAGTATAATAAAATTGTAATCGTTTATATGAGTTCAATACCTACTACAATTATTTTTCTTACGTTATTGACCACTTAAAAAAACGTCTCAATCTTCATGTTCATCCGATGTCATATCCGTAATGTATCCCTTAGTCGTCTTTTACGGCACCCACTCGTAAGAGAGAGAGAGAGTGGTGAATTGTATTCTGACTCCATCACCACACGGAAAATTTGGATATTATTAGTATGTTTTAAATATTGCAGCCTAACATAATTAGTATTCGCATTATGATACTAAATAAATACTACGAACATAAATGAGGAGTTATATCATACATAAACAGAGAAGTCATAGAAATTGACTATGCATGTGTGAGTTTGTAATGACACTGGTATAGTTATGAAATGGTTAAAATTGTGCGCGTGCGACGATGATTACAGTAATTTGTTGCGTTTGAGCCGATATCGCGGCGTTCAAGATCTTACAAAGTCAAGATTTATGCATTGCACAGATGATCATAGCATTCATACATGATAAATTGCAGCTTTAAAGTCAAAATTGAGATATTACACGTTTTAGTGAACATCTGGTCAAAAACTAGTCCCCACCAGTCGCGTCTCTTTAACATGGCTATTAACAAAAAATATGTGTTGCTTTCATTTGTGGATATGATTGCTAGTTTGTATGCAATAAACTTATCGTATAGTTGAGTAATGTGAAAATTATAGTACAACATATTTCGTCAAGAACTCAACAAGTGAACAGTAATGAGGATCAAGTTACGTAAATTAATATTTGTAAATGTAAAATATATTTTTTAATATGGTGGCAGAAGACAATGCTATTACGAACCGTGAAATCTCAGTGTATATATGTGTTCCCTTTTTTGGGTGGGTTACGGTCAGCGAACAAGCCGTCCAGTCCATCCGTGGTGACGAAAAGACGGGGCGCGGCCCATAGCCGACCATAATCCCTCCCCTTCGCCATTGGGCCGACCACTGGTACCAAGTTCCTTGTCGTCCGTGGCCGGCCCGATGGGATACCCTTTCGGGTACCCTCCCTTCCCATCGCCCCTCTCAGGAAGTCGGTCATTCTCGCGCGATCAGCCTCTCTCTCTGCAGGGGATGGTTTAATCTCCGGTCCAGACACCCGCGGCCCTGGCTAGGGCCGCCTTCGGCGCAGGTGTTCACGCCTGCACTGCTGAAGTCGCCGGGGGTGGACCGTGTCCCCCTAGAGGGGTTACTCTCGCGCACGTTCCACCGCCTCCTTCCGTGAGATGACTGTCTCACAGAAGACGGTGACCACCTCCCAGTTTCTGATGCTGTCGAGCATCTTCCTAGCGATGGCTATTGTTGTAGTCATATGTTAAGCCGTTTGACTTCTAATATCTTGCTGTGTAGACCACCGGGACTTCGATAATCCGATACTTTTCTGAGTATACTATAAGTACTGGTACTTTCAATACTTTTCAACAAATGTCGATACCCTCCATCTCCCGGTGATAAAATGATGACACTTTAAATAATATTATTACATAAACAAAACTAGGTACGTTAAATATTTTGGAATACGATCTAGTTGTCTGTATGTTAAAATAACTTTAACGGTACAAGACAGCTAAAACGAGTTATTAACAATGTTTACAATAGCTATGTATATTAAACAATTGAATAACAGATTCGGCTTGCCAGAACTAGACAACTACAGTGAAAACACGTCTTTAGATTCGAAGATACGATGCAAAGAAACCAGTCCTAGTAGAACTTTAAAACAAGTACTTTATCTATAATAGTTTACATATAAGATCGATAGAATATGGAGCGCGTATGTAAATGCCTCAATAGAGTGTTCATTGCATTAGTTTATTAAGTTAAGTATTTCTCATTTTCATCTCATTTTTTATAACTATACACTAGGCTACTATTGTATATTAAGTCTCTTCCAAATCGACTTTAACAGACGTATAGCCTAGTCGGCAGCATCTGATTAAATTTTCAACTTACCTATTGTACCAAGTCATAATTTCAATTAGTATTCATGATTTATTTTTCTATTGAATGTAAATTAAGAATAAAGTTCCATATGGTGACGGAGTATACGTATTCTATCCCCATTATCCCCTTTCTTGCCCATAGGTATCGTAAAAGACGACTATGGGATTAAATATGCATATATCATTTAACACCTATGCAAGACAACGAAAACTTGAAATGAAACCCTGGCCGAGACACCTGGTCAGCTTTATATAGTGGGTCAATTTCCCTTCTATTACGGAGGATGCTCGAATCCAACAGTGGGACGTATAGAGGTATAAGAGCTGAAATTAAGAAAAAAGTCTAAATGTTGAGAGCATCGTTACTAGTGTTTACTACAATTTAAGGGCACACATTACGGGTGGTAAATTTTCAGTAGATGATAACTCAGGGATGTTAATTGACCCCTAGCCGAGGCCGCGGGTGATCGGACCGGGGAATTGTCCGTCACCCGCAGTGTGGCTAACCGCGCGATGGCGACCGACGTCCCAGGATGTCGAGAGGTGAGGGTACCTGAAAGGGTATTCCGTCGGGCCGACCACTGACGACAAGTCACATCTGCTCCGGTGGTCGGCCCAACAACGAGGTGACGTGGGTACGGGTGGGTTATGGGCCCGCGCGCCGTCCTTTCATCGCCCCGGACGGACTGGACCGCGCGTGCGCTTACCATAGCCCACCCATAAAAAAAAAAAAAAAAGGGATGTTAATTGTTCTAGGCTACAATTAAAGTCTTTGTGCATGTTCGGGATCCTGTCATATGACGGTAATATTAGTCAAGAATTTTATAATGAATTATTTTAACTAATTCAGTATCAATTTTCCATATTATGTTATATAACTCACAGTCCCATCTATTGTCGACTTCTTATCTTTAAAGCATCTAAAACTTCTCTATAAAAATGATAAGCAACTAATTTTCAATAGATGCGGGTGCAAGTATCACGTTTAATAATTATATTTCAATGGCAAATATTAAAAAAAGATAAGTTTGTAATAACAGAAAACTAGATCATGATTCAAACATAATCGTTATTGACTACGTAATAGCTGTATTTTCTTAGGATTATGCATACTAGTAAGCTAACACTATTAATATAATATAATTGTATTCTTTGCTCGATGAATAGCTATCAATAAGAAAAATAACACTTACAGCGCTGTAGAATTTAAATGGGAAACATTTTTTTTTAAGTTTCCTACTTGTTTCTGGTCTCACGAAGAGGTTAGTTGCCTAGTTTTGCCCTTATTCATCGCTTATCGTCAGATAAGCTCGTACCTCACTCATAGTTTAGAAGAACTAATGATTTTTAACTTTATATTTTTATTTCGATTATTTGTAAAATTAAAAAAAAAAATTCGTTTGGTGCCTTAGTGTCTTAAATCCATAATAGAAATGGCTCTTCACAATATGTAAGCAAAAAATAATTCAATTGTCGTTATTAAATTTTGCATGTTCCATAGGTTATAAAAAAACTCTCATTAACATTCTTTTGTAATATTCCTTGATATTCCTTCCATAGTGTGTTGCATAAATTTATAATAGCCGAATATGTCACTTCAAATCTCAATAAATAATCTAGACAAATTAAGACGGCAATATGGTATTTAAACAATTTTTAAAACTAACTTAAAGGCCCTCGAACATGGTTACCAATGATTTCTTCTTGTATTAATGTCGTAACATTTATAATAATGACACAATAATAGAAGTGGCCTAATATTTTCAATACAAATTAACAATGACACATGGTTACAATGGACGGCCCACATGCGGCGGTACAGCCTTGGCATTCAGTTCAAATGTCTGGCAGATTCCTCTGGATGATATGGACACACGATTGTTATGTGTTAATGTTAGATGCGACACTTAATATTGATGAGTATGTGTTACACAACATTATTATGTGACGAATAGGCTTAAAAGTCAAATCAAGTATCACCAAATAGATTTGACTTTTAAGCTATATTTGACTTTTAAGCTTATCTGAATTAGCTGATCCAAATGTTAGCTGTAGTTACGGTAGATGACATTAGATAAAAATTAGCATTTAATACCAAGAAATTAATGTTTAAAATCATGTCATTTTTTGTAAAACATATGTCTTTATTTTTAGATATTTGAGCTTAGCTTACAATTTATTTAGCTCGACTACTTTTTTTCATATACAACTGCATTTATTGCACACACCTATGCATTGATTTTACGTATACTTCTTTGTAAACTCTTACTAAATTACTAACTCTATGAAAAATACGATTAATGGATAAAATAACGCCTAGACAGTCAGTCATTTCTGGGTAGCATATAAACTTAATATTATAATATTCGACACAGGAGCTCGTTTGTAAACATTAGATACTCAAACCACTATGTTATTTTTCACTTTACATTCAAATGAGATATCAACACAGATTTGAATGGGTGTTTTTCCATGTACCATCGTTATAATTATAATTACTCATACAAGTAAACAGAGTTGCCGTCTTTATGTTTATAAATAATTTTCCTGTAACTACAACCTCGTGTCATCTTCTCAGTCAACATCGTAATGATATTGCTACTATTATTTTATTCATTATCGTCATCTAAATCCATATGAATCCCTCTGTTGTGATTGTGGAAGGAAATTTGACCTACTATTTACCAGGTTGATCAGACGTTTTAGCATGGGCTTGTATTTCGAGTTTTCCTTCTTTTGCATCGATGTTATCAGCATATTACATCCTTTAGTCGTCTATTACGATACACACAAGGGTAAGGGAGGACCTTGTGAATTGTATTCTTACTCCGTTTTTTTATTATGTAATAGTATACAAATTAGATTAAAAAGCATGAATATTTTGAAAGAGTAACGTAATTTCTCTCTTATTATAGAGGTTCGTAATTATATAACGTATAGATTTAGATCTCTTTAGACTTTTTTCATAAATGAACTAGATAGGTATATGAGGAATGAGTTGAAGTAATTGTGAAAGACTTAGAAAGGAGTGAGTGCAAATATGACGGCTGATAGGAATCTATGGAGGGTAAGGGTATAATGTGTCTACCATATTTAGCATGGTATTAGGACAGGCTAATATTGATATATAAATTACGTATAAAATTTAATACAAACAAGGCATTATCTATTTTCAAAAAGTTGTAAGATATGTGCACAATTTCTATTGAAATTCTGGATCCTACTACTTGGCCAATTACTCAAAGCAGCTTCTAATAAATAAGCTCTAAACAAAAGTGACGTGTTACACGGGGGCCAATCAAATACTGAATGGACCATCAACATATCAAGCTGACAAGTTGGATCCAAATTGGATTCTGACAAAGAAATTTCCTATATGCAATTACATTAAGATCAATGCAAATTCTGGAGCGTACGGGGTCGCCTTTTATGGTATTCATTAAGGGGAAAATAAAAAATGTATTCAGTTTGCCTTGGCGTTTAAATAGCAACAGTTTTAATTAATAAATGAGAGGAGTCTTGTGTTACCGGTCTCTTTGCTCCAATTTTATGTGACAGATAATTATGAAATGCCCAATACCGTTGTGTTTTACCTTCAATTTATTGTGTAACTAATGATGTTAAATTGGATGAGCATTGCTACATTTTCTTTGATATTTACTTAAGATTTGAATTAAAAGCGTTTTTATTGCTTAGATATATCGTTACACATTATGACATAGATGCATTTTAATGTAATTATTATGGCTGACGAGTTTATGTGAATAAGCTAAATTTAGGCAACCGGTTTGTTATCGATATTTTTGCATTAGACACTTTTTTATCAAGAAAAGTTTGAATAGATAACGATATTACTCGTACAGAGGCTATACAATTTAAAATTAGTCTATGTGCTATCGATATCTTTCTGAATATCTACGATTTATCCGATGGGACTCTAAATTATTTAACTGTTAGTAACGTAATTAACTTTTACTTTACTTTTACATTACATACATTTTTTATGCAAAAGGGATAATATAGGCATATAACATTTATGCAAGGAAAGTAAAAGTAAAAAAGACCTCTATATTTACCCGTCATAGCGTATACCACGCTGGTCAGACGAGTAAATATAGAGTAAGTCAATTTCTTAGCCGTAAGGCGTATATGAGGTGAGATAATATAATTAAAATTAAAAAAATGATTTTCGCGAATTTTCAAATTCGAACCGACATTTCGAATACTTTTCAAATATTGAATAAAAGATATATCGAATAAGAGATCAATAATGGCATCCGACTCATTCAAGCTATAATCTGTATTGGTTATCTATACCTTGTTGTTTGTCTTTTATTACATACATAAAAAAGATTGATATGAATAATTTATTAAGCTTTAGTTTAACTCATGAATATATATCATTTTAATTTAGGCAAACGTATGATAGAATACGATATAATTTCATTGTATAAAAGGCGATATATGTTGATGGTGGTTTGCGTGTATTATATTTGAAATCAAGTTCTTTGCTTATTGTAAGTAATAAACTGGTCAATAACGCGTGAGTGTCTATTAATCTATAAACTAGACGACTACTAAAGTCATTAAACTACAGTTGTCACCTACTTAATATATACATTTCGCTATTGGACAAGGGCTTCCTCTGTAATGGAAAGGCTTAGTATTTCATGTAGGTTAGACTAGTTGTCATAATATTTATGAGTTTTCCTTGTATTGCAGTTATATTAAATAACCTACTGAACAAAACGCCAATAACGCGAGCACTTGGTACCATAAACGAGATTCACATAAAAATTGATACTTTCACATGTCAATAGAGTGCATTCAGTAAGACACTTCTTTTTATCCTATGCTATAGATTAAGTTAAAAGTAGGTTCAGATTAATTGTAAATTATTGAAGTAAGTTTAGAATTAAGATTAATGTATAGGTAGTGCATACAGTCCGCCAGTCGTATTAGGTGTTTAGCCTGTGAATAGATAAATGTCTTATATTGAATAAATAAATATTAATAATGGCTTTTACGACAGGCGTGATAAAGGAAGGGTTTTTTAATTGTATTGTAAGTCTAATCATCACATGAGAAAGAAAGTCGATTTCTATAAAATATTCTAGAAATAAATAATTCACAATGTTTACTAGCGAGAAATTTAATATTGGTAGTTTCAATTGTATAGGTATCTATTAGAAATCATCAGAGGAGTAATAAAGGTTTACTAACTGAACATTACAGCTCGCTCTTGGTCGTAAACCACCAAGAACGATCGATAGATGGCGGTAAGCGTGTACAATGGCGCGGGGGCGAATTTTACGCTGCCTTCGATGCGCACGGCCAATTGATTTGCTACTAACTTAAGATTAAATAAATTCATGTTAGTAACAGATTATGTTTCATGTATCTATTTAATCTAAAGCCTTCCGACTATTATAAAGTTAATTTCATATTTACGACAACGAGCGTTTATTATATTTTAGTATATAATTTAACTTCTTCAATAATTATGTTCTTTATAAGAGTTGTTGAGGGACGGTACCCGAATGGGTATCCCGTTGAGTTGACCACGGACGGAAGAAGAGGGAATTAGGCCCCATAACCCATTATGGGGCCGCGCTCCGGCCTTTCTTCACCCTGGACGGAATAGACGGCGTGAGTGCTGATCGTAACCTACCAAAAATAAATGTATAACAGGTTTTACGAATACTACCAACCCTTATCTTGCTCGCAGGTGTCGTAAAAGATGACTAGGAGTTTTACCTCGATCTGGCTCAAGTCCATTTGATGCTGTCTGCTCAATAATTACATTCTCAATGTAATTACTGAGCAGACTGAGACATGAGACTGAGGGTTGATGTCAGGCAGGTGGTCGGTCATAAAACTATTACCAATAACTTTCGAAATATGTACGCTGGAAGAGGAGCACATATTGCGTGGACCCCAAGTGATTAGAATAAAATCAGCATGATAATGATAAATAAGATTATTGAATCCGAATGATACTGGAATAGGTATTCCATATTGTATTTTTATTTAAAGTTTTCTCTATCAAAACATATAACTCTATCTATACCAGATAAGTAAATTTTCGAATAGGACAACAGGAATGGCACTTCGGTACTATTGCGTGGCATATAAAATGAGCTCGATCTGTTGTTGTGGTTATCAAAATACGGTTACCGTTTAACACAAATTAAAATTAATCTATAAATTATCTACTTATCATTTGGAAAGTCAGGACATTAATAAATTGCAAATGTCGACTTACGGAAGCAATCAATCATTAATCGCTTCTTACTACATCTTCTTTCCATTGACTAAATCAAAGCGGGTTGCAATATTAAATTAATTATGGTTTCCTTTTAACGAGTCTGACTTTGAGTACCAAATACGTTAGAACAACTGCGTATTAAGTTCGATTTCGATAGTGTATTTAATTAGAAGCGATGAGAAAACCGGCTGTCTTCCTGTTCTAGTAAGAAAAAAAAAACTAGTAGCAATAAGAACTGTTACGAAATACTTACTAATATGATCATCGATGTATAAACTCTTAAGCGGTACACATAACGGAAACAAAGTAGCATCGAGAATCAATAAAATAGCCATTAGTTTTATCATTGATGCCGAATGTAAAGTTTACGGTTATGTTTACAAGTGTAAGGCCAATGTATTGCCGTCATAGCTATGAATATTATTAAGAAATCCTAGAATACAGATTAATTGCTTATCAACCATATTTTCATAATGATTTATTTTAAAAAATAAAGGCTAAGTAAGTATAAACGACGCGTCCTTTTCCGCGGGTGTCATAAGAGGTGACTAAGGCCATGTACGAGTGAATAACATCGCTGGAAGAGAAGTCAAACACGAAAATAACATTTTATGATATTCTTGAAAAAGGGAGGTTTGATGATCTATCTATTCTATTCTTTATAGATTTTACAAACACATATTTAACGTGCACAAGTACCCAGACTTGGAACAAAAATTTGTGAATCGCATAACTAAGGGATATAATACGCATATAATAATAACTATACAAGAGAAGGAAAACTCGAAATAAAACCCCGTACCAACCTGTCTGATCAGCATGGTACAGTAAGTTCAATTTACCTCCTATTGTGGAGGATGCTAGAGCTCGATAGTGGGACATATATCAGCGGACATAATAATGAAATGATGATGAGGGTAAGACCCTTATGAAATTGTATAATTTATATGATTTAAATAATTTCAATAAGATTTAAAATAAAATATATACTACTACTACTCCGTAATGGTGCTTCTTTGGCATTCATTTATCTAATTTTTTTTTACTGTTAGGCATATTATCAAAACTAATGAATTTTATTATATGCTACTATATAAATAAAATCAAATGGTGTTAGAATAATATCAAAATGCTGGTTATTATCACTTACATCATCGATTATCGTATTTAATCATAGAGAACTACGAAAGACTTTCTCTTGATAAGAGGAAGTCTCCTGGAAAGCCTTTGAGGCATTACGCCTTACACGGCACAACCTCGCACCTGCTTTACATACTGATCTTGTTCATCCGGTGTACGTGCACTAATTCCAAGTGATGTGACACGCTATACATCGATAAAAGTTTTTTGAATATAAACATTACATATCACATAAAATAAAGTGATATGTTATTTTAAGTATAATTTATTTTAATATCGTTTTAATAAAGATTTGTCTAGTTAAACAATAGCAAATAATCAATTTCTTTTCTTTAATGTTCCGTTAATAGATATTTAAGTATTTCTACACACTTTTTAGGGTTCCGTGCCCAAAGGATAAAAACGGGACCCTATTACTAAGACTTCGCTGTCTGATCGTCCATCTGTCTGCCACCAAGCTGTATCTCAAGAACTGCGATAGCTAGACAGTAGAAATTTTTACAAATTATGTATTTCCGTTGCCACTATAACAACAAATACTAAAAACAAAAGAAAATAAAATAAATATTTTAGGGGGGGTCTTCCATACAGCAAACGCAATATTTTGTACCTTTTTGCTCAATGGTACGGAACCCTTTGTGCGTGACTCCAACTCGCGCTTGGCCGATTTTATTATATTATTTCTTTCTAGACAATATTTATCTTGAAAATAATGAAATCGATAAATAAACATAATCGATAGTAAGGTGTAAAACTAGCATTAGCATTAAATGTAAACGGTATGCCGAAGATGTCCTTAACTACTAATGGTGAAACTGCTCTTTATTTAGTCACAATCTCGTCCACTTGACGTGTTTAACTACAGTACGAATGTACGAGGTAGACGATGCTGATAAATATGTGCAGACGTTGCATTCCATCGCAGTGTGGTGTGAGGTTTTTTGTAGAAAATAACATCCATTTCATCGACATCGATATTCTAGACTTAATCATATAATCAACATAGGTAATTTGAATTACGCTTTAATTGCCACATCAATTACTATACTTTTTTTGCTTAAATAAATAAGATTGCTGATATAAATTAGATCATTAGCATGTAAATTTGCCGTTTTTGGATGTGTTATAATTGTATTTGTAAAACTGTATTCAGAATTTTTTCTTCGGAGACCACACGCAGCAAGATCATTATGACTGCCCAACTTATAAATAACTGTTCTGATGTAGAGTCTTTTTTGTATTTTCGGTAATTATTCCAAGGGAACTGTGGTGTGTCAAATTAAATCGGTCGTGATCGTATTTTGGGTGAGCGCTGTACTCCAATTTGTGCAAAAAGCAACTTGTGTACTGTTAATAATAAGAAGTAAAACTTTCTCCTCCTTTATATTTGCAAATTCGAGGTTACCACACATGAGATTGGACGAGATTTTGTATGATTAAGTAGGTTCTGCCGTGGATTTTTGAGAATATTTTATAGATAATTTTGGACGTGTTACATTTCGATAAGAATCAATACATTTAAAATATTTTAAGTGAATATCATGGTTTTGGTTAATAGTAATAAAAGTAGTCTTACTTTGTATATGTCATTGTTATTTTTCATTGTCACGTAATTTTCATTCCACATAATACTTATTCAAACTGTAACGGTTTATTCGCTATTGTCTTAAATTTTAAGATAGCTATTGGTGATAACACAGCCTAGCTCAGAATTGAAACCTGAAATTATTGAATCAGTGATAATATGCTTATGCTACTGAATCATTAAGGCAATGTCTTGAAGATTCTAACTTTAAAATCTTAAAAATGATTTAAGATCTAAAATCAATCATTTAAGATTCTTAAATCAATTATCAAATATTTTAAAGTTGCAATATGTTTAAGCGATGTCTGTAAAATGATGTGTCTACATAATACCATTTCGCAGGGTTAAATCGTTAATTGCTATTACTGAGGATCGATGCTTCAACAAGTAAAACTCAGCCGACTGGTTCTTGTAGTGAAACGGGACAGTGGTTACCAATCATTTGGAGCGTTTACATAAGTATTATTATTTAATGAAAATATATACTACTATAAATATATTACGGTAAATTATAGTTAAAAATATTGGATTACCTTACATTATTATATCAATAATATGATGAATACGGTTAATTACCTGTAACAAAAAATAATTCATGAGTTTAGTGAATAATTTGATAAAAAATTTTCTGTCGTCTATCATCCTCATCGTCGTCTTAGCTCATACATGTCCCATTACTAGATGAATCCGGCTGATGGAAGGATGGATTTTTGTTTGAATTCAGTTTATTTTTATAACACTAACTCACCCGCCGCCAAAGTATTTATACCTTAATCATCATCATCACAGCTCATATACGTCCCACTACTGGGCTCGAGCCTCCTTCACAACGGGATGGAAATTTACCTGCTATACCACGCTGGTCAGGCGGCTTGGTAAAGGGTTTTATTTCGAGGTTTCCTTCTCTCTCTCTCTCTCATAGTTATGATATGCACAAGATATTCCTTAGTCGTCTTTTACTACCCCCATGGGCAAAGAGGGGGTGGTGAATTGTATTTCAACTCCGTCACCGCACGCTGTAATGCTTTAACAAAAACGTCGGTAAATAGTGGGTAGTACGAGGAGTGCAATTTCTAACTTCCAAGTAATATTCCCAGTTCAAAATAAATTTTCATTACACAAAAGATTGGGTTACCATAACAAAATAAAAATGGCGTTATTTCGATTTTTAATTGCAAGTGTATATATTTATCATGCGTACGATATTGAAATAGTTGACAACCACACAGAGATTTCACCGACGCAGGCGCACGTTCGTCGTGCGGAATTTAGATACCGCTTGGACACACGCTCTTGTTAGAGGGACATCTGCGTCCGCTACGTTTTCACTCTACGTTATATAACTATAATTATATTATACGTCTAATTTATTCTAGTACTAACCAGATAGATGATTTTAGTTTATCTGTATAAATCAATTGCAAACAAGTAAATAATTATATGTATATAATATAATGTTTTTATAAAGATATATTTATGTATTAATGGCAAATCAACGTATTTTTCTGCCGCTTAATCGATGGCTTAGCCAGTTTTGATTTCGGAAAGGTGCCATTTTTTTTTGATAGGACACACACCGGCTAATCTGTCTGACGCCCCTATAATCTTCCGAATTCCCTCCCTACCACCATTGGGGAGACCACTAGTACCATTCCTAAACATCCATGGCCGGCCTGGCGGGTTATCCTTTCGGTTACCATGGCCTTCGATGCTTCGGTAACGCTACATCACGCAGTCTCAAGGAGTCAGCATGCCTAATATTTTGAAATTATTTTATTAGCTATAAAAAAAAAATAGTTATCATAACAGAGTAGCGTAATAGATAAAATTTAGAATGTAATGGAAAATACTAATAGGTGGAAGCCACCTGTTTTTGCAAGTACTATAATGAATTATATTTAGAATTTAAACACAAATGTCTACGATACAATTTGCTTATGTACACAGTGTCTAACATATCACCTTACAATGCTTATAGGCGTCTATTAAATTATCGTTAGACATTCTATTGTATGGTTATTCATTTTATTAAATTTTATGAACTCACTACATTTTACATTAAATTACACATTGCTAGTTATACAAACATGGTCAGTCATTCAATCTTTAAATAATAACCTTACATAAATTGTTCAATAAAATTTAATTTTAGAGCGATGGATATGTATTACGAAAAACGAGAGTTGCATTTTGTGAAAGAACACCTTTCGTTTTGGGCACCAAAAATGACAGAACACGTATAAAATTACCGAAATATTTATATCGAAGGCTACAGCTATAACGATCACGTACAAAAAAGCCGCTGATATATATTAACGGTTATCGAATTACGTAATATTCATTATTAATACTTTGCTTGTGTATTTTGGGAGCGACTACGGTCACTATTCTTTACTAAATTATATTGATGTGGTTTAAAAATATAATAAAGTATGTATGAAGTGAAAAGAATTAAGCTATTTGCTTCAAGGGGATGACCATAGGAAAGGAAGAAACAATAATAAGTATATTGCATTCTTAGTCAATTAAATTTAGTAAATATTTTTTTGGCTTAAAGAAATTGTCTGATGGTACTAACAATGAAATTTTCACCATTTATTTCTTATTTATAGATGTTGTAACGAACGCACGCGAATGATATCATTGTAGGAGAAAAAAAGTAAAAAAAGCTGTATGCCGTTGTCTTTTAGCAAGCGTCGTATAGTACGTCGTATAGTAAGACCAACTTTCAATTAAATAAGATTATAAAAGGATCACTCGCCGTGTCTTCTGCAATTAATTATGAATTAATTATTATAAATTATTAACTTTTGTTGTTTATTTAATATGAAATAGTACAATAGGGAAAATATACGGTCCTTTGGTAAACATTGTAGAAAATTGGTCCAACTTGGGACTGCTTGGGTTATATGACTGCCCTTTCGTTGTCCCAGATGGAATAGATGGTAGGCGTCCAGAACATAGCTCGCCCAAAAACACAGTAAAACGATTGTGCGCTAGTGGCGTGATCCATGCAGCGACGGCATAAGATCATCATTTCTTGGGTGGGTTCCGTGGGTATCATAAAAGTCAACGAAGAAGACTATATGCAGATATTATATAGATATTATCTGCATATAGTCTTCTTCGCAAGGGAAGGCAAACTGGTAATATAATCCTATACCAACCCCTCTGACCAGTATGTTTGCGTCTGATCTACTAGGTTAATTTTTTTTTCTATTGCGGAGGAGATTCAAATCCTGCAGTGGAACATATGTTGACATATAGTGAGTTTAGGTGACTGGTTTAACTTAAATCTATTAAATTTTATCGTCATGACACCTGTCAAAGGTAGTCCCACTTAGTATCTATCGTACGGTTCGTAGTCGCCACTCGAAAACTTTTCCCCAACATTTGTCAGGTCGTCCAGCGATTTGGCTGTCAATTGCCCATTTCATTGCAATAATTCATCGGGCTGTGTGAGTTACAGGCATTTCTTTACGGTATCACGGATTTTATCATCTATAGAAATACCGAGCAACTTACTTTAATTCTTTTTTATAATATCGGAGGTGAAAAGTTGTATGTAAAGGGCGTTTAATTATTTGATGCAGTTAAAACGAGTCCAATGTGCGGAGTGAAATTGGCATAGCGCAATAATCACCAACTAAGACCGGCCCCATCAATATTGTTGGACACGCATCCGGCGACAACCAAACGGACAGCCGGACAAGCGGACGCGATTGAAAACTAATAATATTTCATGCGGCTAATAAACCGTGGTATATATTTGCGCAAGATATGTCCGCTGGCCTACGCCAGGATAGGGTTACAAATGTGATATTTTTATATTGTATGTTATGTTGTATGTATGTATATGTATATGTATGTATATGTATATGTTGTTATGTATTTTTTAATATGAATTATTGTAATCTGTATCATCGTTGAAATGAAATAAAATTTGTTACATGAAATACGGTTTACATTGTGTAGTTAATGGTGTAAAAATAGGTCTCACATATATCGTCGCTTACTACGACATGCAACATATTTGAATTCGTATTATATTTCAATTAATTAGATTTTCATAAATATTAACATTCAAGTAAAATCGTTATTACAAGCAAGTTCAATAAAAAAAAAATGTCTGAATAAAAAAAAATGTTAACAGAATAAAAAATATATCATTACAAAACATAAACATAAAAGTCTATAATCATATCAATTTATAAATAAGGTTATGTCATACTAAAATAGTCATTCATTGAATAACAACATTTCTCAAGGAGCAACTTACGTGGATTTGTCTTAAAAAGCTTAATTGGGTAATCTCTCACAATTTTTGGTAAATTATTATAGAATTAATTACCATATAAAAGCAGTTTTTTTTTCAGAAATAAAGTTTGTTACTTTATTTATATATTTAATATTTTATTCTATATTATAGAGTCTTTAATAGTTAAAGTAGCCATTAATATAATAATGTCTAAGCAAGTTTGCAGGAGAATAGACCAACAGTAACGCTGTTGCTTTCGAATCGAAAAAATAAATCCTTACGTGGAATACAAGTGATTGAACCCACAGTGTCTGACTCTAAAAGTGGCGGATGCATGGCAGATTATAGATAGGGCTCTATGCTACCCTGTTACCTAGGTGGATTCAGACCATAGCTTATCAAAACAATAGTGTTCAATATCAGACTGTTAGCACTAATATGTCGTTACGAAAAAAAAATAACTTATCATTTACATGTACAAGTCAGTCGTAAAAAATCATCATCATCTTGCTCTTATCCCAATTACTTGGGGTCGACGCAATATGTCATCTGTTTTGACATATTGCAAAAAGTTTCAGCAATGACTTTTATGACTGGCCGCCTGCCTGACGTCAACCCTCCTTGGGAATGTAATCGTTGACCCAAATGGTACCAGATGGAGTTGGTCCGGGTCAATCTAGGGCTCTTAGTCGTCTTTTACGACACCCACGAGCAAAGCAAGGGTTGGTAGTATTCGAAGCCGCTACCACACAGCAAAGCCGCTACCACACAGCAAAGCCGCTACCACACAGCAAGTCGTAAAAAATATAATATAAAAATTATTTAAAAAAATAAGATATCGAAAATGTCAATTAATTATTAAATTTATTAAATATTATTTTAGGTATAAATCTTCAGTTCGTGTTTTTGTAATTAAATTTCTTCTAAACGCCTGGACCGATTTCGATGTTTTTTTGTTACTATTCCGATGGATATGAGAATGGTTTAGATTAATAATTAGAACCGGTAGGTGGCGCTGCGATCGATTTCATGGAGAATTCTTTTTACTATTTTTTTAGATTTGATCAGAACAACGTCAGTTGCGTCAGTTAGCTTCTTATAAAATAATGTGCAAAAAATGTCCATTAAAAAGTTTGCTATCAATAAGCTGTTGTACATGTAATATAATTTTGTATATTGATACTTAATATATTCAGATCATTAATTTGTTTTGTTATGCAACATCCACTGGTCAGTCGTTCATCATTTGTCATTTATTAACTTGTTGGTTGAAAATCTTCAATCAAAGTGACTACAAACCTATTAAAGTAAGTTATTATGATTGTAAAAATGTTGAGCTGTCATAAAATATATCTTGAATACAATGTTTAAACTCATCAAATTTTAAGATACCGTATTAAATTGATTTAAAACGTTCCAAGTTTTATTGTATGTACTACACTTGATTAGCTGTGAAGTATTAAGCTGTTTATTGATGTAAATTATTGTATAGATTCACATTCTCAAATTTCATTATATTGTATCATTTATTACTGTTCCCAAGTGAATACATACAATCGTTAAATGTAAAGTATTTTATATTGTGTTTAATATCTGTCCAATAATATTTGTCAATTTTAAAATTGGCGATATATAAATCAATTTAAAATTGGCAACTATCAGCTGTCGGCATCGGTAGTTATAAGGTTCGGGTTCGCAATTAAATTGTTGTGAAATTCGATACATATGATATTTCGGCTTTAGTATTTATTTAAGTTTGAAATAAAACTATTTTGATAGACTTTATCGCGCTTGTATTCGATTTTTGATTTGGCGATGATTCGAATACTTTTCAGTGATCATGGTCAAATTAGTAATAATTTTAGTTTGCCCACTGACTTTTTGCCGTATCTTTCTCAGCGTGGCCGCGATTCAATCCGGTGTTAGTACCTACCTATATTAGATTTATTATATAATATCTATTTATAGATCGCTTGGTAAAGTTGCAAACTATTAAATTATGGGCGGAAGAAGATGTGACCTAGCATTGTGCTAGAAAAATAATTATTTTAAAATATTAAATAGTTCTTTCAGATAGCTTTTTATAAATGATTTGATAAAATATAGCGTGAGCTTCGAATAATCTCAACTACTTCAATCCCTTCACTCTATCCGTAAGATTAGGATCATAAATGACTCTAATCACACATTATCATAGGGAGTCAAGTGAGTTGAGCTGATATTTAGGCGCACCTGTCCAGAGATAAAGTTGTATTCCACGTATGAACTTTATCTTATCTACATACATAACGCTGTTACGGCGAGAATGTGATAATTAAATTGTTAATTACAGTGTACTTTAATAGTATGGGAAAATAGTAAATTTCGAGATCAAAAGATGTCTAAGATTTGTAGGCAAAATGTTGGAGTGGACATATAAAATTCGTGCTTTAGAGAGTACGTGAAACCATTATGTATATCTATTACAGTTGATAGGAAAAGTTAGATAAGGATGATAAGATTTAATATTTAATGTTCTTTTTCAATCTTAATTAATATAGAAATACCTTTTTTGAAATATTCTATACAAATATTTAAAAATGATATCTTAATATTCTTTACTAGATTTATTTCATTAAAATATTTCCATTTTTTTTTGTCTAAATATCCATTATTCGTGCCCTATATATCTATTATTAAGTACAAGTACTTATCCTATAGTTAAATTAAGAAGGAATTACTATAATACTTTGATCAGACGGCGGCAATAAGGATAAAAAATTTGCATTCCAACCGCATAAAAATATTTCAACCTTAGTCTATCGATTACAGTAGATATTATCATTCACGTATTTAGTAAAGAAAGTCACTAATTAATTGTAGTTTAAGGACGTAAATTGAGTTAAACTAATGAGTAAACTATTAAGGTCTAACAGATGCCTATTTCCATCTATCCATCCATCAGCCTACGGACGTCCACTGCTGGACATAGGCCTCCCCACAAGAATGCCACTCGGAACGGTCCTGCGCCACTTGCATCCAACGGTTCCCTGCGACTTTGAGAATGTCGTCAGTCCACCTAGTGGATGATAGATGCCTATTTACTTTGTGATTATTATTGATTTTTTCGGTGAGTAAACTATTAGTACCTTCTAAATGATCTTAGATTTTAAAATACGAATTTTACGATATCCAGTGAAATGCTTATTCCCACTGAACTAACGAGGTCGTTATTATTTTGTATAGATAATTGGCAGATTCAGAGTGGCATAATTATGAAGCTGTGATCATAGTATATGGGTTCAAAGTCGTGGATTTCTCAGATTTTCTAGGAATATATCAGGAACTTTTCGGCAGAAGTTTCGATATTCAAAGATGGTTGGGTTGAATTCAATAGTTATATTACGTAACATTAAAGTAGGTATGTGCAACAAAATGTGGATGTATTTAAATCTCTGCTTACCTCTTCGGCCATAAAGAGTGGTAGGACCACACTGTCGACAGTTATCTGTCTACAGCCGCGGGCCGGTCCGTCCGGGGCAGTACCACGTTCTCGCAGAAAATCGATGTCTGAGTAGTAGCAATTTGTTACTGCGCTTCGTTCGGTGAGCGAGAGAGCCGGCAGCCCAACTTTCTGAGGGTGTTTGCGTGTGGAGGATTTTGGTGGTGCCCTGGGTATCAACAAGCCTCAATTCACGCATTCACACTCCCTTCATTTTTTCGCGGTAGGCAGCGGCCTTGTAAGGGTCCATGAGCGGCAGCAACACTTACCATCAGGTGTACTGTTTGCTCGTTTGCCACCGTTGGCAATAAAAAAAAAAATAACGTGCAGTTTTAAATAAATAAAAAAGTATTATTTATCCACTGTTATTTATTTACTTTAACGTAATATTATAATTACATTATAAAAAGACAGATCTAAAACTGTTAACTTGGGGACATAATTACTTATCGATTAAATTTTCAATTAAAAAGATATATTAACTCTTTTACGAGTATCGTTTTATGGGTCTTCCGCTCTTGAAGAAAACATTTTCATTAATCTGCTACTAAGATATATTATAATCATGGTCAGTAGCCATAAAACACATGAAGTGTAGTTTTGTATGTTCTTGCTTCTACCATGTAAAATATAGGTATTTTCTATGATAACATATATATGTACAATATTTAAGCTTTATAAAGATATTTATATCTTATATATTATTTTCTACGAAATTTTCATTAATTGTGTAAGGAACCTTTCTTGGGACTTAGTGCAGGTTGATGTCTCTAAAAAAATCAAAATATAGATGGTTGAAATATACTCCGTAAACAAAATCACGCATATCGTGTGCCAGTGTGTTACAATGTTTTATTATTATTGTTGGGTTCTTATGTGGTGATGACTATGAATAAAAAAATCGACTGACTATAAATAAAAGAAGTCAGCAGCAGTAATCTTCTCAAAAATTAATATATAAGTACTAATTACGATCGTCATCTAGCTTTAAGATTTTTTAAAAGATTTGTTCATAACTAATATATTATCTGGTCCCACTCTATTCAAACATACCAAATAAGAGGAAAGTGGCATAGGATGCCATAACTCTCTCTATTCTATCTGCTTACTAA
Source organism: Lymantria dispar (assembly GCA_032191425.1). NCBI lineage: Eukaryota > Metazoa > Arthropoda > Insecta > Lepidoptera > Erebidae > Lymantria > Lymantria dispar. Next base: position 17,767,096 of record CM063458.1, read on the forward strand.
ACGGGCCACCTGAATTGATTTCTTATGTATATTCCGGTAGACTAATTAACAATGATGTCGGTATCGTTAATTAGTCTACCAAGCATTTATGGCATTATTTTGAAGAGACATTATTCAACGTTACCGTCCATTCATTGTAAAGGTGTGACGAGGAGTCAAAGTGAATTAGAAGAGTTCGTTTGATGTCTCCGGATGAACTATGTGATCAGACTTGTAAGCCGTAAAAAGTATAAAACTCCCCGTGACCAATTGGATCTCATAAATCTGTCGCATCAATTTTTAACGAGTGATAATACAGTGAGTATAACTAGTAATGTTTATGTTAAAAGCTCACAATACCGGATATAGTTACTAGTTTCTAAATCTGAAGCAATAAATATAAATAAATCAACGAATAGAGTCGTAAACGCGTATCATTGGTATACTATAAATATTTGATAAAAGTGCTCTAGATTTTAAAGCTTGATTTGGTAATTTACGATACCGTGAGTTTTATATATATATAATTAAGTTTTTTTTGTTAGACACTTTGTAACATAGACTATAATCCTTATTCCATGGGCGACTTACAATTAACCGACACAGGCAATATTTGTACTCAGATCAACCATTAGGGTGTCGCACAAAGAACTGTCCTGCTTACGGATCGAGAGCATGATAGTCATCATTAGATTCATCATTAGTTGTAATGTAGAACGCTACATCATTTGTACAGCAATTAATGATATTAAAGAATGAATTGTTTATATATTAGACATCAACGCGTTGCGCTTTTATCTAGACCTAAATTTTGCTTGAAAACTAATTAGGTTTATGGATAGTAGCATTTTTTAATTGTTGCTTATCAATAGCAATCTAATAAATATTTGTGTATTTCTTTAAGAGCCACTGATTGACAAAGTTTGCTTATATTATAAACTAAATATATGTAAATATTGCCCAAGAACCACGTTCAAGTAATTACAGGAAATGGGACTAGAAATTTAATATGTCATGGAATAAATAGTACATAATATTTTAATTTTTGAAAAGGACTCTATTTTAAGCTTACATATGATATAGTTTAGTTTCTCAAAGACAACATCCCGCATGAATGAATAAATCCTTCTGTTGCAAGGGATGTTACAATAATTTTGGACACATTACAGCCACAAACAGAACAGTCATTTAAAACCATGCAAAAATTACTTCGAGATAACACACGTTCTTTTTAAAAATATCAATATATTTTCCTCTATTTGTATTTAGTAAAAATTATTGGTTGGACCACTATTTACGAATCTCTTAAAGCGCTACCGGTGTGTTTCAAGTATATTTTAATGAATTGCCCAAATAAAGTAATACGTTGGTGGATATTAATTACAAATGCATTTAATTCAGATAGGTTATTCGTATAAAGAGAAAATATCGTATGAAGATCTCACATTGAGTGATTGAGTCATTAACCCGCTTGTAATCTGGGGCATGGCGGGCTCTTTGTTGTCAATTCGTATTATGAACTTATGTCAACAATTTATATCTATACTAATACTATAAAGAGGAAAGGTTTGTATGTATATTTGTAACGAATAGGCTCCGAAAGTACTGGACCGATTTTTCGAAAAATTCTTTCACCAATGGAAAGCTATAATATCACGGAGTAACATAGGTTATATTTTATCCCGGTATTTCCACGGCAACGGGAACTACGCGGGTAAGGCGACTGAAACCGAAGCAAAGCGAGGGCGAGTTGCTAGTCGTTGATATTTTAGTTATGATATTTTACCGAATATTGAGGACAAGTCACTCTGCTCCGGTGGTCGGTCCAACGACGAAGGCGACGTGTCACGGGTGGGTTACGGATGTGCGTGCTTACATTCCTCTGTCGTCCCAGACGGAGTGGTGAGAGGAGTGCGCCAACCCCTCCCCAAAAAAAAGTTATGATATTTTATTCTGTATAGTAAGTAGTAGGTTAAATCCGCTGGTATTAAAAAGCTCATCTATCGCCAACTCGTCTACCAAGAGTGGCGATTATAGTATTATTTCCCTTATGTTCAACAGCGGAAGTCGATAGAAGTCGAAAGCAAGGTACTTTGAGATTATTACAACTACTATTTGCCATTTTCTTTGGGTGGGCTTTAGTCAGTACGCACGCCTTCCATTCCATTCTGGGTGGCGCAAAAACGAGGCGCGGTACCATAACCCGTTGTATTCTCAACTTCTCGTCATTGGACCGACTACTGGTACCGAGTTTGTTGTCGTCCGTGTCAGCCCAGTGGAACACCTTTTCGGGTATCGTTCCTCCCGGGGCGTACTCCATAACTATAACTCCCTCACAAGGCAAAGTGTTCTTAAGCTTTACACACTAATTTTTGGTTTTCTGGTCGAGTTCGTATTATTTTGATATATTCCTTTTCTTCGTGGTTGAGCTAAAACTCCCATCAGGGAGGATTACTTATCTATTATTTCACTTAGGACCAATGGGTGTTATATGATTTTACTTCGAGTATTTAGACTTGCACTGACATTATCTACTTACAACCATTTAGTCACCGTATACGACATCTAGAGATTTAGAATAGAAACTTTTAAAATCATTGATATGAAAATTACATGTAATTTGATAATATCTAATACCCCCGTATAATGTATTCACGTTTATTACATTTATTGTAGTTATCTGGCTTATCAATGTTCATAAACCAAACAAATTTAACACAGATAAAAAGTCATAACGAAAGCAGAACGCTAATGCAATTCATTGAATAAAGGTCAAAGCAACATAATAAGTTTAATTAAGTATATTTATTATTAAGGCAAATATATTAAATAAATCCGAAAACACTTAAGGGATACGTGAATCAGACTTTAAAGCGAGCTTAAATTGCTTTGCTATATAATATCATGAAAAAGCACGTATTATTGTTGGTTAGTGTATATTTTTTCGGAAAATATAGCTGACTTTACGCACCAAAAGTTATTATAGTAACAGTTTTGTCTCTGCAGTCAAGTCCGCGGGAAGATTGACCGAGATTAATTTGTCATTCATAATAAAAGCTACCGAATAGACCTAATAATTGTAGTACAGCGAGATATTGCATGGGACTTGATAGGTAAAGACGCTGGTAGGATTACCTTAGTTAAATGTGTAAATATCGTTAATTTTCTTCGCATATAGAATACTATTCATAAAAAAATACTGTCATTCTTATAAAATCTTCAAAAAAAAAATAGTCATTCTAGACCCCTAAGATATAATTTACTAACCTAATACTTATAAATAACATGCATGCGCGAGTAGTTAGTGGATTTATTTCATAGAATTATACAATATTTCTTATAACTATTTGTGTCCATTTACAACAAAACAACAAATCGTCAATAAAATAACAGGGCACTATATAAATTCACGCAAAAGTCGCCGACATTATAATCTCCTCGTAAACTTTCGACAACCGACAACTTGAAGGAAAGTGAGTTTAAAAAATGGCGAATCGCGCGTAAATTCGAGTGTTTACACATGGAGACAAGAATTATTTTTATACTTTAGTGGAGTGTTGAAATGACAGTGATATTGCGTAAGATGGGATGTTGGAGAATGACAGATTTTATCTTAAAATTACTGTAAAGGAAACATTCTCTTTAAAGAAAAAAATGTGTTACTTTCCGGTGTAATTATTCTGGTGACGTAAACGTACACTGACACTCCCTTATTTGATCCTCGGGGGGATTAGGATGTTATTCTGTTTATTTTTTATATAGGACATTTCAGGACCATTATGAAGTTTAAAACTATGAGAATATAGTAATTAATTACTTACTATTCCTGTGATCACACACGCTGAATAGGGTTTGAAACGTCGCGAAAGTAAAAATCAAACACAAGCGTGATAAAATCTATAAAAATAGGTTTATTTCATATACGTAAGACTCACGTAAAGGTTAAAAATCATTATGTAAATCATAGAAGATTCTTAGTAGTATTTTAAAAGTAATTAAAGTGTAATATAAAAATTACATTTTTACACCCAATTGGCAAAAGAAGTTTTAATTTAATAAAATGCCTGTAGAGATATACCAGCAAAGGAACACTTTATTAATGAATTATTATATTTATTATTGTTTCAACGGGTACTAATTGAAGCCTAAGCTACTATTACATAGGTATAATAAGTCTTTATTTGAATATATTTGTTGTGTGTACCATAAGAATAAAATCCACAAAGAAATAATGTGTGACAAATGTTTGCATAAAAAAGAGCTTTGAGTAGTTTACTTGCACCACTTGCATTGGAGTAATAATATTTATAGTAATCCTTAATCATCCTTATTGTTACTTTGATATTTTTTTAAACAACATTAGAAATAACGGGTGATTTCACACAAAGTGAAGATAAAGAGGTTCCTATTTAAATTTTTAAGCCATATAGGCAGTTGTTGCTATATGATTCATACTGCATAAAAATATAAGTATTAAACTTTAACAGAACAAGTACTACTCAATTTGAATGTCAAAATACGAAATAATTTAAATTTATTACGGCAATAAAATAACTAATTTTATTATTATAATTAGTTAATTGAGCTATTAAATTAATATCATATGTCACGTAAAACTCAATTACTTTCGTAATTGTAATTTCTAATTTAATTACTTCAACCATTAAGTTATATTTATAATATCAACTAAATAAGAACAATTAGACTAAACGTGTTTCATTAAAGTTTGAGTCTTGTAAATAGGAACTAACTTATCAAACTTAAAACAATGCAAGTAGCAACTAGCCTTTGACGATACAAACGCTGCATAAATTGATCAATATCATCCAAATCGCGGCGAAAGTCCAAACAGCTTTAGTTACTTGCCTTTACACTAGAGCAGTCCAAATGGTTGTTATCGATGTATCGGGAAGCGAACGGTGAAAGTATGCAAGGAGAGCGCAAGGCACAACGGTGCATTCAGCAATACTGCCCTCTGTCCACTCCACTTAGTATTATAACTGGGTGCCTAGAGCATTTCCTTGTTGACATTGTCTAAAATGTCGCTGCGTTCTTCGATCAGTTGAGTGCTATTTCACTGTCACTTAACGATAAAAGAGGTTTTTAGATATGTAACGCTATTATTGTTATTGGTATATTAACAATGCCTGGATATAATAATAGAAATATAACATCTTTATAAGGTAGTACAAATGTGCGATTGCTTGTGAAGTTTGGAATTAGTGTTCTCTGCTAGAAAAGTACAACATTTTGTTAGGTTTGCAGCAAGACAATATTGACAATTAATAAGCTCAAAGTAGTTATAGGTCAATATTATTCTGCTCTACTTAGTCCATATATATCTGCCTGTGGGGCACGAGCCTGCTCCAGATGAAAGAAATTAGATTATAGTAAACTGGTTAGATGGGTTAGCAGAGGTTTTTTTCCAGTTGTCTTCTCATCCAGTGATGTTATCTACTTATGTAATAATGTATTTTGTAATACTCATGACAAAGTAAAGGAGGGTTATTATATTTATACTCTGAAACCAGCTCAATATTATTTATTAATTATTAAATTAGACCCTTAAGCTTAAAATAAAATGGCTAGAATCATACATTGTCCGTTAATAATATTTAGTTAAAATATATAATAGTATTAGATTCTTCCTTTTAGCTTTGAATAATTAATAATATAATAATAATGACTTGTTATTGTTTAGAATGGTTATTTTATTACCTCGATGATGTATAATGATGGCAATGGAAATCGATGCTCAGTTGGAAAATGATTACGTAAGTATTTTAATTTAACTTCTTTTTTAATATTTCACAGCACCAGTCTTTATTTCGTAAAGATGGTGCAGGTGTTTACCGGAAATAGGGTCTTCGGTAAGTACCTGCATGTGATTAGAAGAGAAGAGGCCCCCGGATGTCATGAGTATGGCGCGCCAACTGATGATGCGCATCACACATTGGAGATATGCCCCACCTGAGACCCCCGTCTTAGCGCCACGACCTGTCGGCGGTACTTGGAGCGGACCTGTCGCTGCCGACCGTTATCGCAAAGATGCTCGGCAGCGACAGGTGCTGGTCGTCGATGGTCTCATTTTGTGAGGCCGTCATATCCAGAAAGCAAGCGGCGGAGCGGGAACGCGAGGCGCTTGCGTCTACTGACTCGTTTCGTCGCTGGCGATCCGGGAGGAGGAGGCGACAATATGCCCACCTACTCCCACCGCCCTGAATAGTAATGACAGGACGTGGCCAGACGGCCATGCGTCGGGGTGCCGAGGATTGAATGTCATCAGACGACCTCTCTGGCACCCCGTAAAAGCGCGGAAGGGGCCGCTGTGGCCCCTTCCGCGCTTTTACGGGCTATTCTTTTACGCGCTTTTAGTGGCTATTTCGGCCGCGGAAGTGGTCGGTGAGTAGTCCGTCACTGGCGGGGGACAGTGCGTAAATGCATTTCCACAACGTGATAAAAAAAAAGGCCTCCTTCACAATGGGAGACAAATTGACATACCATACCATGCTGGTCAGTCGTGTTGGTATAGGTTTTTATGTTGAGTTTTTCGTCTCTAGCTTGGATATTATTTGCATATCATATCCCTTAGTTGTCTTTTAGGATACCCACGAGCAAGAGAAGGGGTGGTAAATTTTATTCTTATTCAATCATCACACAGAGAAATACATGATAATAAGGAAAAACAAATAAAGGCTAGGATATCGAGGGATTATAATAAGGGTGAATTATTTAATCGGAGTAGGTCAACCAGTCCATTCGGAGATTGAATACGTCAAGAATTGCCTAACCCCTATATCATTAACCGATCAATGATTGCAACCTGCTATGATTACCTCAATTAAAATGTCACAATAATAATGACATTTAAAATTCAAAGCCAGCTCATTACCTATTTTGGATGTGTTTTCAATATGCAATAAACATTGGACCTAGTTAACATTTCTCTTACTGACATACATTAGTTGAAATTCGATAGGCTTCGGTTCTAGTTCGGTCTTAATGTTTATAATCAAATGTGTTCAAAATAAATTATTTTGCGTGCTAATGAAGCGAAGGTCTATTTAGTCTTTCTTTAGCGCCATAAACTGAACAGAATTCAGTAGTTGTATCGTTTGATCTATTTATCTACACGCTACGATTGTAATATAACTGTTTTTTTTTATAGCGCTAGAGTTTAAATACAATTTAGTACCATTTAGTGCCATTTTAAATATAATTAATTGTTAATTATCTACGCCAATTGGTTAAAGAAAGAAAGAAAGAAAATAAGATTTATTGGACACTATAGTTACATGCCTGACATAGAAATTCATGAATCATCATTATTTCATTAATTATATAAACTAGATTATCAATCATTTGAAATATAATTACAGAAATGATATAAAAACGAAGATGAAAAAGTATTGAAGATTAAAATAATCATAGAATATACAAATTAAATACCAAATATTAGTGTCCAAAAGGCAACAGCTCAGCATATGCTACATAAACTTGCAGCGCTGATTTTCAGCTGCAGCCTAACTAATGTTATGATACTTGTTTAAGAATAAATACTAACCGCTATCATTATAATAAGGCATCTCATCATGGCCTCGGCTCATATACGTCTCACTGCTGGGCTCGAGCCTCTTACACAGTATGAAGGGATATTGACCTACTTTAACACATTGGTCAGTCGGATTGGTATAGGGTTTTATTTAAATTTTTTCTTCTCTTGTTACGTATGTCAATTTCCCACCCATTTTAAAGGAGGCTTGAGCCCAGCAGTGCGGTGTATATGAGCCGTGAAAAGTGAGAAGATAAAAATCTATTACTAAGCATCCTTATTTAAAAACGTATCTACTAAACTAATATTACTATACAACAAAGTTGCATGACCTAAAGGCGTAATTCGGCGCTATAGATTAACCCGAGCTCAAATTCGATTAACGGTCCCAGACAGGTGATACATAATACGCTTAAAGAAACTTTTTGTTATCCATTTGAATATGTTAAGTATTGCGTATTAATTTTTTTATGAATATTTTCGATTTGAGAATCTTGTCCCATTGTTACACGTAAGGTGTGTTGATCATAATGATAAATGTACATACAACGGTCGCACAAAAGAGGGTATTAAGTGGCTTACGCACAATGAATATGATTTATTACTTCATCGGGACTCCGAATATATTTTCGGATCATCAGAGATACTCCCACTCACGACATGCCCGAAGCTACTCAATGAAGACATCGCATTGAATGCTTTCATAAATCAACGATTGGGGAAGAAAATTTCTGTCTAGTTGAAATATTGTCGGTTCTTAAAAACATCAAATGAAATTCGTTTCGCCTTGAGAATACTGATACGCTTTGTATAGGGCTGTCCAATCGAAAAATGTAGGTAGATATAAACCAAATGTTGATGAGATAGTAATACGATCTGATAATAATATGCTACATTTAATTTGATTGATGAGGCATGGCAATAAAATAATTATAGCGTAGAAGTTAAGTTTAAAGTTATTTTTTATTATAGTTATTTTTTTTAAGCATAGTTTATCTTTAGTTAATACAAAATTGGAATAGCTGATCCTTTTTTTATTTATTTACTAGCAATCCGCCCTCGCTTCGCTTCGGTTATAGGTTAGGTTATAGTCGTTTTACCCGCGTAGTTCCCGTTCCCGTGGGAATACCGGCATAAAATATGGCCTAGTTTACGCCCTGATATTACAGCTTTCCATTGGTGAAAGAATTTTTGAAATCGGTCCAGCCGTTTTGAAGATTACCCGGAACAAACAGACAGACAGACAGACAGACAAAAATTTTTTAATTGCTATTTTAGGCATAGGTGTCGTGCAAATAACCGTGTGAGCATGAAAAGAGCCTATTATTTTGTCATTACAAACAGACACTCCAATTTTATTTATTGGTATAGATAGATGTATTTCATATAGGTATGTATTATCATGTTTATTTAAGAACCAATAGTTTTTATGATGGTTTACGATTTTATTGTCATATTTTGATTCACTTAATAGGTGGAGAATAGAAACGTGGCAACTCCATCGGGTTAAGCTAGGATATATGGTCTCGCCGCCTTTGTGTCTGTCGAATGGTTGGGCAGGATGTGCTTATTACATTGGCTAAAAAAATAGGTAACATGCATTTGTTTCATTTATTAATTTAAATAAACTATGTAATTATCTTAGAATAATAACGTATATATGGTAAGTTCGCGCACAAAAAGTGAAGCATTTCAATTGGAGCCTAATGGAGCTTACACCGGAACCGTTCCGTAATGTACAAGTCATTGTACTGTACGTACATACGCAACTCTTAAAAAATAAATAGGTAATTATGACGGTATGTGCATTCAAATGGTGTCATAACACATTTGAAAAACTTAAAAAGGTTTTTAACATTACTTTTAAAAGTATTTCGACGATTTATGTTAATAAAAAACAAAATTTGATTTCTTAATTTGTATAGTCGTGTGCGTGTGTATGTGTATAATCGTCTGCGCGCCATTAGTATTTTTAGATTCATGTTTCGAACGTTCGAAGTATTGACACTATCCTTCTACACGTTATTATTCTAAGGTGATTATATAACTTAGGTTCTGTAATTTGAGCTAGTATAGGTATATAATAATATTGATCAGTAACCGATGCAATCAATAAGCTATAATAATTTGCTGTGTGGTAGCGGCTTCGAATACTACCAACCCTTGCTTTGCTCGTGGGTGTCGTAAAAGACGACTAAGAGCCCTAGATTGACCCGGACCAACTCCATCTGGTACCATTTGGGTCAACGATTACATTCCCAAGGAGGGTTGACGTCAGGCAGGCGGCCGGTCATAAAAGTCATTGCCGAAACGTTTTGCAATATGTCAAAACAGATGACATATTGCGTCGACCCCAAGTAATTGGGATAAGAGCAAGATGATGATGAACCGATGCAATCAATAAGAATATTGAAGTTTATTGTTAGTCTAACTAGTGGAGAGAAAGCACGTGACATGTTGTTTATTATGTGTGGACTCCACACAGGTTATAATGCTATAAAGATGATTATTCAGGCACTATTATTATTTAAAAAATAAAGCCGTATTAGTATATTCTTAAGACTGGAAGAAAAATATGAAGATGTTTTTACTATCAATAATTGTCGGCATAGAGTAAATCTCAGCAATTAAACGCGTTTGAGAGTCAAAAACTCATCATAAAATAAATACATGAAACAGAAATTGTAATATCATAAAGTAAACAATACAATATCATTATCTCAATTCTGTTTATAGCAGTTTTTATATTACTTTTGTAGGTGCGATTTTAATTTTACGATGATACTAAAAAGAAGATTTTAAATATCAAGGGCGTGTATAGGACTATGTAAATATGAGTCAGTATTGAGTCACAGTAATGCCACGATACACTTATACGGGCAATTTCCTGAGTCGCTTCCTTAATTCAATTTTAAAATACTTGTAACTTATCATCATTGTGAATTTCCATTGTTGACGGAGTAAGAATACGATTCACCACCTTCTTTCATGTTCGTGGGTGTTGTAAAAGATGACTATGGGATTGCAATATGCAGATAACATCTATGCAAGAGAAGGAAATAAAAAATAAAATCCTATGCCAACCAGCTTAACCAGCGTGGTATAGTAGGTCAATTTTCCTTCGATGATGGAGGAAGCTCGAGCCTCGCAGGAGGACGTATGTGAGCCGTGAGGATGAAGAATTTCCATTACTAGGGTCATAGGCCACAATAATCTATACCAATAAATAAAATTGGAGTATCTGTTTGTAGTGTCAAAATAATAGGCTTTCTTCATGCTCACACGGTTATTTGCACGACACCTATGCCTAAAATAGCGATTAAAAAATTTTTGTCTGTCTGTCTCTCTGTTTGTTCCGGGTAATCTTCAAAACGGCTGAACCGATTTCAAAAATTCTTTCACCAATGGAAAGCTATAATATCAGGGCGTAAACTAGGCTATACTTTATCCCGGTATTCCTACGGGAACGGGAACTACGTGGATAAAATGACTATAACCAAAGCGAAGCGAGGGCGGGTTGCTAGTTTTTTAATAAGATTTGAAATTATTGCGCTTGTAACCTGTAATTAAATTTGCATATTCCATGTATTTTTAAAGGCATCTTTATAGCATAAATAAATGGAGGGTACTTCAAGTAGGAGGTATTCCGTCGGGCGGACCACTGACGACAAGTTAACTCTGCTCCGGTGGTCGGCCCAACGACGAAGGCGACGTGGTTTTCGGGTGGGTTGTGGGAGTTGCGTGCTTAAGCCCCTCTGTCGCTCCGGACGGAGTGGAGCGGAGGCGCGCCACCGCAGCCCACCCACAAAAAAAAACATGTACTTAATCATTATTCGGTCGCAAATAAGTTTTTATAAATACGTCAAATGCTAAATCGCAGTAATTTTAAAAGCTTTTAATAATTTCAATTTTAAATTATCTATAGCAGAACAAATAGGTTATATTCAATTGCTCATATTCAACCCACACTCTATTAGTTCACAGTAAGATGAACCGACTAATGTTCAACATAAATATGTGGAACTAATGCATACAACTGAAGAAGCCAGATAATTGAGAGACTGGCCTTAGGCGCGCGGATTAGAACACGGATGCTATGTTGTTATTATTTATTTTATGTTTTCGTTATTATAACGGCATTGTTGAACGTTTTGGAATGTATTTGTTTATTTGTAAATTAACTTCAAACTAACAATATAATTTGGTTATCTTTACGAATGGTGAATGTGTTGAAACCTCAATCTTGTTTAAAAAATTTAACCAATAGGAGTGAATGATTAATTTTGAAAATAGAACACTTCAATCAATTTTAAATATTCTTGTAAAAGATTTGTTAATACAAATTTTTCATGTTTTATGGTTAATCGCGATACTTTTCGTGGTTATTTCAGTACTTTAAAAATGCCTATGCCTATATTACGCTAAGTAATAGATTTGCCTAAACGCTTAATACATATTATTATTTATATTTTAATTTAAATATTTGTATTGTATACATTTATCCAACTATAATCATTTCTATAAAAGACAAACATCAAGCAAAATTGCCGTCAAATTAATCAGTTTGCACATTCATTTCGTATGAATCGTATTCTTATGCAACCAAACATCTGCAGCGTTTAATAAACACAATACTGAATCTAAAGTAATAAATCTTAACAAAATAATAAGTTGATTGAAATTATCAAACGATTTATATACAATTCGTTAGACATGTATTGTATATTTAATGTATTAAAATCGACCTTAAATAAACACTACCAAGAATATGTGTTTAGTTTACGCACGAAGTGTCTAAGGAGAATAGGCTGTATTCACAAAAATGATTTGAGAAATGTATAGTCTAGCTGTTACATTAGAAGGTCATTAGAATCGGGCGATTCTACAATCATTGTTAAAACTTTATATATTAGTTTTTGGGAAAGTAATAGGTGAAAACCGAAGAGGCTGAATAATTTTGGATAAAACCTATAACGATTTTCAACAATTTACACTAATGACTAAATCTGCGATATTTTGTTGAACATTTTATACAGATACTAGCAACGCGCCCTCGCTACGCTTCGGTTTCAGTCGCTTTACCCGCGGCGAAGTTCCCGTTCCTGTGGGAATACCGGGATAAAATATAGCCTATGTTACTCCCTGATATTATAGCTTTCCATTGGTGAAAGAATTTTTGAAATCCGTTCAGTGGTTTAAGCGTGAAAGCGTTACAAACAAACAAACAAACAAACATCCTTACTTTCGCATTTATAATATTAGTATGGATTTTATATTTTTTAATTTTAGTCGAGGTTATATTAAAAAATAAATCCGTTGTAAAATATCTTATTCTTATTTATGATATAATATTATGATAGCACAGAATATAAAAAAGGGTTTGGAATTATAAAACAAAACTCATATTTAGTGTAAATTTGTCAACTCATTTGTCCAGTATGTCTAGGCAATTCATCTTTCCATTACAAAGGATTGTCTATCAGATATTAATGAATTGTCAAGAAGAGGAATAGCTATTAGAAATGTATTGATATATATTTATTTAATCTTTTTTATGGTCATTTTTTCGAAAGGGTAAGTAAAGGTATTGGTAATCGCCTCCACATTTCACTTCTCAACCCTAAATCTCACGTAATAGGAGTGTGCTTTTGTCTCAAAATAGACACAATTCCAACCGAGCTTATTTATTACTAATAATAAAACATTATATATAACTAGCTGACCCAACAGACGTTGTTCTGTTCAAATAAAATAAAAGGAATTCTTCTTGAAATCGAAAGTAGCGCCACGTACCTATTATTATTCTCGAATCCTTTTCAACACACACAAAAAATTTCATCAACATCGGCCCGCCGTTTAGCCGTTTAGTAGTAGACAAAATTGTATTGCATCGACCCCAACTAATTGAAATAAGAGCGGGATAATGATGATAATCTATTTATCGAATTTCAGTTTAGCATATAGGTATTATTGAAATTCTATAATATTATATGAAATAGACTGAATAAGTGATGAAATTATAATATTTACAGAATAGCGCATCGAATCATTAGCGGGCGCGTGCGGTGCGCGTGCGTCGATGCGCCATTAAATTTGAAGCAGTGTACACGAATACGTTTACTGTTTAATATTCCATCAGATGCAGTCACGCGGATTTCATTTAACGTCTACTTATTTAGTCTAGCTTTCTATTAATTACAGATGTTATGATTTGTTGTGGTATTAACTTGATATTATTTATGTTCGAGTAATCGAACTGCATAAAGTGTGCATATAATTTGAATTCGAAATTAGAATAGAATCTTTTTATATTTTTTATTAATGTAAATCTTATATTGCGATTTATTCATGTTACTCACTGAGACCACTTGCGTGATTTTTTTAAATAAAAAATAGATTTTTCTTTTAATAAAATCAGAAATTACTTAGAATATGAGACGGGCTATTTTCTATGAACTGGAGATAGAATATTTATTTAATAATTTATTCTATAGTGTAGGTATATATACATATCGACATGTATATACCTACAAGACGTTTATATTATACATGCCAGTATGTATATGTAGTAAAATAAAAGTCCATTTTTTATTGGGAAACCCGTCAGACCGTATCTATTTCCATGCCAAAAGTCATCTAGATCCATTCAGCCATTTTGTGCTGATTGTAACAAACATCCATTCAAAGCTTGTGCATTTATACATAACAGTTGTAAGATTATTTGCTTTAGGCAATAAAACAAAGGTTTATAATTTTATAAACTAGATACGGTTATTCATAATGAAGTAACATCGAGGTAATGATACAAAAACAATATCACAGTATAACTGTTATTACCCGTACCGATCATCTAAATCGACTAAGTTAAACTCTAGTTAGGGTTGCCTCACACAATTTTTTTTTTCTCAATTATAGTCAATTTGTTGAGAGTTTAATCGTTTATTTTAGTGGAATAGAACATTCCTCGTGTGGTGACAGTTTGTAGATAATATATGTTACCTCTTACTTTCTCATGAGAGTCTTTAAAACTGGCTATGAGATTGGGTAGGGAAACAAATAACATTACCCGATCGATTACCCTAATCGCTAACCAAGCGAGTTAATTATGATATGTTATCTCTTTTATCTTTTTGTTAATACGAAGAGAGAGAGAACCTCCTCCTTTTTCAGAAGTCGGTAAAAAAATCAGATCACTATGATCTATTCAGTCACCAAAGTTTGGGACATAAAAGTTTTAGCTACGAATATAGTATTTAAGTACTGTAAAGGCAAAAAAAAAATAAATTAAAATCAAGTGCTAATCTATCTGGCTTGGGTAGAATACGTATTCATACTATCTGTGTTCAGCGGGACATATACGAAGAAGAATAATAGGTATAGTATATCTTATTTGAAATTCAACAAATCGACTGCAAGCCTAACCCTATTAAATTTATTAGTAAGACGTGTAATTTGGCGGGCATTTCAGAGCTCGCGCCTCCCGCCTACATGTCACATCAATCACAGAGCGCATTCATTATCACGTGATGTGCTGATACAGGCAGTTTGGCAACACTCTTCAACTGGATACATCATCATCATCTTGCTCTTATCCCAATTACTTGGGGTCGACGCAATATGTCATCTGTTTTGACATATTGTAAAAAGTTTCGGCAATGACTTTTATGACCGGCCGCCTGCCTGACGTCAACCCTCCTTGGGAATGTAATCGTTGACCCAAATGGTACCAGATGGAGTTGGTCCGGGTCAATCTAGAGCTCTTAGTCGTCTTTTACGACACCCACGAGCAAAGCAAGGGTTGGTAGTATTCGAAGCCGCTACCACACAGCACACTCTTCAACTGGATACATCTGTTTTTTTTTTTATTAAAAACTGTATTACGTAGTAAAGAATGAATCTATGCACTGCAGGGGACTTTGCTTAGAAAAAATTGACCCAAATAACGCCTACAAACACATTTGGATTACGTTGTACGAAGAATCCTCCTGCGTGGAAAGGAATTCATTACAATCGGGACGACTGGTCAATACTTAGACTATTTGCCATTTGCATAGTCGATTTTTGTAACTATGTATTTTATATTTTAAGTTTTCTTTACGGGATCTTTTTACGTGTCGATCTTTCTACGATCTTTCTACGTTTTCCGTGTGGTGACGGAGTAAGAATACAATTCACCACCCCCTATCTTACCCGTGGGTGATCGTACGAGACGACTAAGGGATATAAAACCCATATAACATCTATGCGAGAGAAGGAAAACTCGAAATAAAACCCTATACCAACACGTCTGACCAGCGTGGTATAGTAGGTCAATTACCCTTCCATTATGGAGGAGGCCCGAGCCCAAAAGTGGGACGTGTATGGGCTGAGATGAGATGATTACGGGATCTTCTTTTTCTTTTTTTCAACCCGTGGCAAATACCACTACTGGGTACCTCTTTGTAATGAAAGGGAAATGGTTTATTATGCCATGCTAACTATATATAGTTAGCATGGCATAATAGACCCCCATTCCCCCCCATTGTGAAGGAGGCCCGAGCTCAACAGTGGGATTTATATGAGTCATGATTATGATCAAGACTTTATTTCGAGTTATCCTACTTTAGAGAGTAGGATGACCTTATTAAGAGCTACGCGCTCATTATCATAATTATTTTAATCAAACGACCTTATGTAATTCACGGAGAAAGTATTTAATGCCACATGTTCGTCCATCTGTATAAAAACCATTTCTGATTTTTTGTTACGTATCTCCCATAATACAATACTATTTATTACTCTTAATTGCCATAAAGAAACTAGTTATACAATGTTAGTCAAATTTTAATTTTAAGAAATTTTCATCTTGTAATGCCAGCTTATGTAATTTAAAGATAAATTCCTATAGTGTTTCGAAGAGAGTTAGAACGTATGTTTATTTATAAAGACTTGCGAGTTGAGTGCGCCTATGCTCAACTCCATAAAATGCTGTAAAATAGTAGATATAAGCTACGTAATACAAAATAGACGACTTTTAATTCATAAATGGCTTTAGCGCCCTTATTAGCGTTCCAAACATTGAGTAAGGAACCGTGTATAAATTTGCATTGAAATGTTGACGATGTCTTAACTTATTCAACTTTAGTGCAAATACGCGGTATTTTTAATAATATTTGCATTGTAAATTATGTTTACAACATTGTAGTAATTCGTAGTGTCGATAAGTAGGCGTCAATTGCTATGTTTATTGCTATATTGGTGGACTGTTGGTCGTTAGATAAATAATGCTTGTAACAATGCTGTGAAGTATTGAAGGTACTGAGGTTAGGATCGTATCTATATGCAAATTGTGGCGAATTTTCGTAATATGCCGGCGCCGGGGACCGATTCATCATAGAAATGTGGACGGTACGGCCCACGCACTCGTGTTTAATGCACTCTGGCACCTAGATGGCGGATATAAGCGGTTGATACGTTGTGAAAATTTATTCATATGTATATAATAAACGGCAGACTATTTATAGGTATTTAAAGTATAATTTTTATAGGGTAGGATGTGTGAGTAATCGGCGACGAATTTTGAATGAGAAACATTTTTATTTCAATTAATGTAACTGACATTTGTTAGATAATGACGAAATATAATATTATAATATTAATAGTTTATAATGAAGGCATCTAAGAATAAATTATCGTATTAATATTCTTGTATAATTTATTATAAAAATTTTGTCACTAATGTTCCACAACTACTGATTGAGTCTGTATTTTAAAGGCACCTAAAATTCTTTAAAGTATGTAAACATTTATTTTATATAATAGTATATTTAATAGCAGATTTAATGAAATAGTTGATAGAAAGTCGTATATAATAGGTACATCTTAAAATCACTTTTTAAATTTATAATTTTTTTTTGACTTTTTATCAATTTGACAATTTTTTATCGATGTATGTTTACTATAACTAAACTTTAAATAGAAATGTAATTTATAAGAAATATAATAAGATATGTTTTAAAAGTGTAGTTTTTCAACATAGTTACAGTGAAAGAAATTTGAACTGGAAACAACCGACTTCATCGGATCTCTGTGAAAGTTAAATAGGATCATTACGGAATAAATCCCTTTCAACGAAAACCTTTTGAAATCATTTACATGTGACATATTATGGTCTAATAAACAAAAATTAACTATATAAACATTTGAATACCAGAACCTCTTTTTTTAAGTAAGTAAAAACAAGGAGATAAGTTGTACAATCTAATCTCTCCGTTGGGATATCAACCTGGTGTCGTGAGCTCGATCACCACGCATACATACTTTGTACATACACAAATTGTTGGTTTGAGTCTGGGTGTAAGTTGAGTATGTAAGTTATATATTTGTAAATTACCCTATAATAAAAATATTATTTGCTTAGAACAGGCTCTTATCTTAAAAAAAAAAGAATAATTTTGGTTTTCCCTCATTATTAATTCAATTAATATACGCATGTAAAGATCTAAGCACCGACGCCACCAAAGCAGCCGATCTTAAAACTGTAACAAAATCTTTGTAGTTTTGCTAATTTATAACTGATTCATGTAAAAGGCTGTATAGCAGCCTAATATAGATACTGCATAAAAGGCTATTATACTACTGAAGTATCACGTAATATAATCATAGATAATATTATTTAAATATATAAAATATATTTAAATTTTAAATAGATCCCAATGCGTCTCTTATATACATATTTAAACAAATAATTGCAGACATAATTGAATACCTGATTTCAAATAGAGATTGTTTCAAACTCTGATACTATCATAGATCTCGATTAGTAACCGTTTGGAAGTAATTTGGTATTGGTATGCGCCATATTTCAGATAATGCACCATAGTGAATGAATGGTGTTATAGCTATAGTTATATGGTTCTTTAAAGTATGCATTTGACTATTAGGTGAGCTCTAAATCTTCTTTTTTGTGTCAGGCTTAGGTAGGTAGGTACAAGAGAAAAGATAATGTTTACGCTTATCAGACAAGTTGGTGATCATAGTTGAAGTTATGAATTTCCTAAGAAAGAGATGATGACCACTTGACATGTACTCCTGTAACAGGTTTTTATACTTCTACGCAAAAAGAAGTAAAGACTTACGTTATATTCTTACCCGTTACCAGACAAGGATGTGTCTACACCATCCTAAATCCTGTTTTAAAATAAAATTAACTTGCATATAAAAATCAAATCGAAGGTATTTTATTATATGTACATAGTTTGTTGCCCCCATTGGTCAAATTGAAATGTAAAACAACGAATTCGAGTGATTTATTTACAACAGTAGTAAATATGTTAACCGGTGCCAGTTATTACGTCTATAAATAAATAGTGAGATTTTATCGCTCATCATTCGAAACTACAAGTTATACATACTAAATGACCACTTTTCAAGTAAAATAGTCGTAAATTGACAGTGAAATTTTATAAATTAGTGCTAATTCTTTTTCTCATTTTAAATAATTTGATCCAGAAAGTAAACTGTTCTGTTCATTGTAAATAAAATATTTTTTATGGATCTTATTGTATTTTTGATTACCCGATGTTTCGAACACTTTATAGCATTCATGGTTACGGGTAGAGTATCTACCAAACGCGCAAGATCATTAAATTTATTGAAGAGATGCTGAGATCTTGATATCATTCCTACGTGTGTAAGGATTCCTTGTTAGAAAAATATAAGTGGCGCTAATATATTAGAACAAGCGAGTAAAAGGTTATTGCAGATGGTAATCCATGATATCCGACGTGACAATGAACGCTGTAAAATATTCGAAACGTCGGGCAATCAAAAATCAAATACAAAGCGATAAAGTCCGTAGAGTTTTATTTACGATGTGTAAGTACTTGCGTAAACATCAGAAATCATTGTTGTTGTTAATTTTCAACTTATTTTGATTAACAATATATCCAACCATAAATTACATGAAATTTTATAATATATTTAAACTTTGTTAATAATAACATCTATACCTTGTACCTAGCTCAAGAAGGATTCAGGGTTGTCGAGCGAAACTAATGTAAAATCTTGAAATGACACTGAATAGCCGAGGGCTAGTTTTAGTATTGCTTTGTTCAAATAAAGCCGACTCGGTATCTGAACGATTGCCTTGAGCACTTTGGTGCAAGGGGCTAATGAAAAATGAGCAGCAATTTCGTTTGTATTCTAGGATTCATTTTTAATAAGATATTCAAAATGTATGTTTTATTTAAAATATTGATTTACATTAACTATGTTGTTATAAATCTGAAGAAATACTTGAATACTTGGGCCGGATTACTAACCAGTTTTTTTAGTAGGTAATAAGTTGAATACGTAATTGATAATTTCTAAGTATTTGCTTGCCTTTTGTAGCTTATTGCTCTAAATCTGTCCATCAAACTACATAGTTATTCATTACATAATTGTGTTTGAAACCAAAGGAATCGTTGAATACCATAAAAAGGATTAAATACACAGTTTGTCGGAAGCTGCACCCCTGCGTATACGCGCGCGCACTAGGCGCGGCTGTACGGCGTCACTTCCTCAGTTGATCGGCGCCTGTGGCCGGAGGCAGTCGTGGCCGTCGCGTAATGGCCTCGCCAATCCCGCTCCATAGTGCTGTCATTACATCGAGAAATATAATAAAAGCGAACGAAACTATACACATTATATATATATATATGTTTTAATTCAGAAGTCAGTACCGAGAGAATAATAATGAAAAATAAGAGTAGCGATTAAAAAAATGCAATTACAGAAATAAATAAGTGATGTAATATATACATATAGATTGAATAATTATAACTGGAGGTTGCTACACCTTTGTGAGCAACCAGTATCTAAAGCCTATTTTCACCAACAATCCCAAAACTTACACAATACCTAAGGCAGTACCAATAAAATATTTTTTATACATGTCATTTATATCACTAATATGAAACTTTAATTTTATTTAACAAGAAGAATGTTATGAATTTCAATATGTTATTTATATTGAATTAATTGTTACTTAAACGTTATGTATTGTTAGGTAAAATAGGTGCAGGTCACACTACTTGTAAAGCAACTTAAAGTGCAGAGAGCAAATAGTATTCCACAAATAGTATTCCACAATTTGTATGTGACGTGGGGGTTCATTTTTGTATCGCTTCTGCGAATCACAGGAGTCCCACTGATGGACTCGGATTTTCTTTAAATGAAGGAAATGAGCCTAACACTAGCCAGAAAGGCTATATAAAAAAATCTAACAGTGGCCAAATGATCTAATACGTTTTGGTTTTTAAATGTATTTGACTAACACTGTTATGTTCGTTAAAAAAAGGCTAATAATAATAAATATTGCTATAATTTTTTGTGCACATCACAAAAAATGTGAATGACTATGAGATTTCTCTATTAATTGATTCTCGAAATCATTTGAACACTATCTATTCTTATTGCAATACTTTTCATATTTAATTTATTTCTAATTTTATAATTTGTTGGAATGTAGTGCAAGTTTCTTATAATAATAAATGAAAGCGTTATAATGATGGACTTGTATAATATTTGCGTTATGTGCAAAACTTTATGGCGCGTAACGGGCGTCCAGTGAAAACTTAGAAATAACCATGCATTAGCAGCCTCGAGCGCCATGGATACAACCAATAATTTCACCCTGATTTATATCATCTAAATGTCGATGTAAACTGAGAAAATGTGGGAAAATTTTCACTATCCGACAAGGCCCGTAATTTGATAAGGGGAATCATCGCTCCAGTTTTGCAATTGAAAACGACAGTTTCCTCTAAGTGATGACCGGTACTAGTGAGAAAACTCGATCGAAGGAAAAGTAGTTTGCAGTACAACTACCCCTTATAGATGATGTCTCATAAATAATACCTTCGTATTGCTATATCGAGCGGGACATACAAGATATAAAATAAATATTTATAACATTACCTTACCTGCCGTCAATTAAATTTTGTAGTTAACTGTAAACTACTTTAAGATTTCCAATTTTATATAATTAAAATTAAACTAGTTCAAGAGATTAAATAAACATTTAAAATAAATTAGTTTACTTCTTTCTTATTTATGGTTGACTAGTTAATCCAATAAACGCTACTCTATATATTTCTTTTTCACGCTGTGGAAATGCATTTACGCACTACCCACACACACTCCCCCGCTGGTTGAAAACAGAC
Organism: Lymantria dispar; assembly: GCA_032191425.1. NCBI lineage: Eukaryota > Metazoa > Arthropoda > Insecta > Lepidoptera > Erebidae > Lymantria > Lymantria dispar. Next base: position 17,788,813 of record CM063458.1, read on the forward strand.
GGGGGAGTGTGTTTGGGACTCGCCGGCCACAGAAGTGACCGAAATACCCACTAAAACCACAGCGGCCCCTTCCGCGCTTTAACGAGGTGCCGGAGAGATCGTCTGATGACATTCTATCCCCGACACCCCAACGCTTGGCCGTCTGGCCACGTCCTGTCATCATTCAGGGCGGTGGGAGGAGGAGTGCATAACGGCGTCTCCTCCTCCCTGGTCGCCGCTGCCGGACCGAGTCTGCGGACTCAAATGCCTCACGTGCCCGCTCAGTGGCCTCCTTCCTTGTCATGATAGCCTCACAGAAGGAGGCCATGCCCAGCATCTTGGAGATGATGGTCGACAACGACAGATCCGCTGTTCCCATGTCCGTTGACAGGACGTGGCGCTGAGGCCTCCAGGTGGGGCTTACTTCTAGTGTGTGGCGCGCATCGTCGAAAACGCTACTCTATATAAAATTTTAACACAAAATAAAAGTAGGATACCGTAAAGGCGATCACAACGCCATAATATTTAGTAAAACGATCTTAGGATTATTGCCTTTCTAATGAAACTGGTTTAGGGTACATTAGTTGAATGGTTTCAAAATATTGGTGCTAATCTGACGCCGCCGACCATCACTAGGGAGATGCTCGGTAGCGTCAGGAACTAGGATGCGGTCACTGCCTTCTGTGAGGCTGTTATCTCACGGAAGGCGTCCGTGAGAAGAACTCCTCTACACTAACACGGTCCGCCACCGGCGTCTTGGCCGGCGCAGGCGCAAGTACCTGCGCCTGAAGCCGCCCTAGCCAAGGCCGCGGGTGACTGGACTAGGGAATAGTCCATCACCCGCTGAAGACAAAGAACTCGGCACCAGTGGTCGGCCCAACGATGAAGGCGAAGAGCTTCGGGTGGGTTATGGGCCCGCGGTTCAAAATGATTCTACAACAATATGTTGGCCATACGGATTTTTCTATGGGTTTACCTTCTCTTATAGTAATTCAATGTTATCACATTGTCTGATACTTTCATTCTATGTCAGAATAATTATTCCCTTCTAAGTCCATCACCATATGTTATTAATGTAAGCTAGTTTCATGATTTTAATAATAAACTCATTTGCAAAAAAAACGGGCGGTTTTGATTTTCATTCATATTTAAAAAGATACAATACCAAAAAGGTTTCAATCGTTTGTACACGTTACTGGCCGGTTTTAAAAATGCTGTGGTATTTAAAAAAGTACGTTCTAAATTCAATTTTTCATTTGATGTTCATTTTTACAGAAAACCCCTTTTTATCCTACATTTTTGGCGCGAAGTTCCAGAAGTTAACATCGACTTTCATAACTTTTATTCAATTTTTATCGATTAATTTCATATCCTTGACTGTCAAAGCTTTATTTAATGCTGTTTGGCTGTATCAAAAATGGTAGATAAAGTGGTAAAAGCTACCAAAATTATCGCGCTGCTTGAAGAGGGTTGCAGCCAATGTTTCGTGGCTAGGAGGCTAAATGTTAGTCGCTCGACAGTCCAAAGGACCTGGCAGCGATATCAGGAGACTGGTTCCGTCGAGAGAAGGCCTGGTTCTGGAAGAAAACCATGTACCCAACCACGGGATGATCGTTTTCTTGTGAGTCTCGCATTGAGAAATCGCAAATTTTAGTATGTGGATCTTAAGAACAACCTCCAAGAAGTAAGAAATGTGCATATTAGTCTATGGACGGTCAGGAGGAGGCTTCTCGCTGCCAATATACGCAGTCACCGCCCGGCCCGCGGCCCCAAATTACTCCGTGAGCACAGAGTTCACAGGCTTAGGTTCGCTAGAAATTGTGAATCATGGACTCAAGACGATTGGAATAGGGTTTTGTTCTCTGATGAAGCCAGGATATCTCTGTTCGGTGAAGATCGACGTCGGCGAGTGCTAAGAAGACAAGGAGAACGCTTTGCAGAGGCATGTTTCGAAGAAATCACACCTTATGGTGGGGGCTCTGTTATGTTTTGGGCAGGAATAAATTCAATGGATCGTACAGAGTTAGTCTTCATTGAAAACGGCTCACTGACTGGGCATCGATACATAACGGAAGTTCTAATTTCTCATGCACAACCCGCATTGGCCGCTCTAGGTGAAGACTCGATTTTTATGGACGACAATGCTCGCGCCCACCGATCCCGCGATGTTAATGCGTATGTGCAAGAGGTCGGCATTCGTCGTTTGGATTGGCCAGCTCGAAGTCCCGACCTCAATCCCATAGAGCATGTCTGGGACGTTCTGAAACGGCGTGTGAGATCAGTACACCCGGCTCCGCAGACCATCAGAGAGCTGAAGAATGTGATTACTGCGGAGTGGGAACGTATTCCGCAAGCAAGTATCCGGGATATACTCGCTAGCATGCCCAGACGAATTCGAGCTGTGATTTTAGCTAGAGGGGGTCACACTCGATACTAAACATTTATCTGCTTTTACTTTATTAAAGAAAAACAAACAAAAAAACTTTTTTATTTTTACTTCATGAGCATATGCACTACTAGCGAATATACACTACTAGCGAGGTTTAGCATTATTTCCCATAAATTGTATCTAAATTTTATGAAATACTGATGAAAACGATTATTTTCTTATCAATTTAGCAAATTGTGTGGATAAAACTACCTATAATTATCAAACAAAGAAATATTAACATTTGAAATGGTTCATTGCTTAGGTGCCCGTTTTTTTTGCAAATGAGTGTATATAGAATTAGTTCTTCATATTATGAACAGCAAAAAAATCCTCAAAGATTTTGGCTTACATTAATTTTTTAGAGCAAAAAATAAAGATGAGTCATGGTAATAAATGACATACAATGTTGTATGTCAACATAAAATACAGATTTTTAATGGCCCGGTCGTGTGGAGACATCACAAATGACATTTAACTGCTTACGATGTGCCGCGTTACGTGAATTGTGGCTTTAATTACAACCAAGTTCATCGCCGAATACTGTGTCAAAGGTGACACAAGTAAAGCAACCTTTCTCACGTACTTATATACAGTAGATATTACTCAGCTACTCTATCAACCAAAAATTTTCTCACTCAAATTCATATTTTGCGTATATAATGTTGAAAATCGCGTGTACACTTTTATGGTTTTTTGGTAGCGAAATAACGCAATACAGCAGCAAGGAACGTCAATTGGCATATGTTTTCACATAATAAAAAACAGTATATTATGCGTGTCTAAACTTAGTCCGTTAAATTCTGAGGATAAGTTTTTTGCTCTTAATTCTCTGATAACATGAAGAGGGTACTTAGTCGAAGATATATGTAGAGGTATGCAGTAACGAGATGGGCACAGAGATTAAAATTTTTCTCTCATTCAAATACCTTACTTTAAAATTGTACATTCAGATTAACTAATTTTTAAAATAATAAATTTTATTTAGATTTAAGTTTGCAATGCCGACTTATTATTATTATAATTTATAAACTACATATATCCCAACAAGGCTGGTGTCCAGTGGGAAGCCATTTATATATAATATGCTGGCCGGACAGTTTGACATAGGATTTTGGTGGTATTACATTTTTTTACATGCTTTATCACGAAAAGTGTGATGCCATTACTATTATTTATTATTACTACTATTATATATTTATTACCTTACTAAAATTTAGTGAAATTATAACTATGTTTTAATTGCGTTCAACTATCAATGATTGTAAATTTTAATTTATTTTAAACATGACAGTATGTAGTTGCTATTATTTTAATCACTTTTTCATTAAGTGAAATATAGTCGTGAAAACTAAAAAAAAAATGATGACAGTGGACAGGTATCTTCATTTTGCTTAATGACATCTTGAAGTTGATCCTTTTACGATACTGAATCTTCTCTTATAGGAATAGGAATAGGCGGGATAAGAAGGAACGTTAACACATTATAGTCATGTTCACCACACTGGCAGTTTATAAGTTGTATTCATTCATTTATTGATATCAAACGTCAATATCCATATATCTTCAGCGAAGTTTGGAAGCACTCAAGCGGTTCGTTTGAACCGAAGTTTAATTTCTTAATCCTAATTGAATTTGTTTGTTCCGAATGGAGAGCGATAACGCAACACAGAGCTGGCGCTGATCGATTGTCCGTAGTCAACCGTTGAGCAGTGACCATTCGATTTGGTAATTGAGGATCCGGATGTTGCAGGTAGTATTAAAATATTAAAGGAAATATTGGAATCAAATCGTCGTATACGTTAAATATTATACTCCTTCCGTGCTCATAAATGTTGTATCCGAAACATTGGATTTGTAGAAAATAAAATATGCTAATATCCGTGAAATAAGTATAATTTTATTCATAAATATTGAAATTTATCTAAATATTTTTATGACAAAAGATTGTTAGATATGTGACAGTGGGAATAATTTCAAGTTTATTTTAATATTAAAATTTATTGGCATAGAAATTTGTAAATTTTAACATGTAGACGGAGCTATCCTTAAGAATATTAAAACGTATGTAAAAAAAGAGAAGGCTGAAGGAGAAAAAGAAGAAATTTACATTTAATCCGACTTCGAAAATGAAGTCTTTTTTTTTTTTGTGGGTGGGCCGCGGTCGGCGCGCCTCCGCACCACTCCGTCCGGGGCGACAGAGGGGCTTGAGCACGCAACTCCCGCGACCCACCCGAAAACCACGTCGCCTTCGTCGTTGGGCCGACCACTGGAGCAGCGTTAACTTGTCGTCAGTGGTCGGCCCGACGGAATACCCCCTATTGGGGTACCCTCCCATCGACCGACGTCCCCCCCTCGGGGAGGACGTCGGTCTTTCCTCACGCGGTCGGCCTCTCGGCGGGTGACGGACTAATCCCCGGTCACGTCACCCGCGGCCTCGGCTAGGGCGGCATGAGGCGCAGATAGTTGCGCCTGCGCCGCCCCAGTCGCCGGCGGCGGATCTCCTCATCGAGGCTGCGCTCCTCACGCAGGCGATCCGCCGCCTCCTTCCGCGAGATCACTGTCTCGCAGAAGGCTGCGACCGCGTCCCAATTCCCGACGCTGTCGACCATCGCCCTAGCGATAGCCGGCAGCGTCAGGTCCGTACCGATGATTGCGACGAGTTCACAGCGCTGCACTGCCCAAGCCCCGCAGGCCTCGAGCGTATGGCGCGCCGTGTCCTCGTCGCAATCGCAGTGGTGGCAGGATGGTGTACTCTCCCTCCTAACGACCTTGTGCAGGTATTTGGCGAAGCACCCATGCCCCGTCAAAACCTGCACCAGTCGGAAGGAGAGCACCCCGTGCCGCCTCTCCAACCACTGCATAAGCACCGGCCGGAAGGCCTCCACGGTTCGCACCCCGAACCGAGGCCTCTCCAGCCGGACTGCCCAACGGGCGATGACGTCTCGGCGGGCGTCGACGCGCCAGGCGGTGAGATCCCTTAACGAGACCACACCGCCCCCCGCTCGCACCCCCGTCACCCGCCGATATAGCCCGGCGAGCATCTCCGCCTCCAGGTCCCACGGGGGAGTCCCGGCCAACAGGCACGCTGCCTCCGTCGCCACCGTGCGGTATCCGCGGATGGCCCTGACCGCCATGACCCTCTGTGGTCGCCACAGAAGGGCCCTAAGTCGGGCGGTCATGGACCCCGCCCACACCGGTGCGCCGTACAGGGCCATCGACCGGATGACCCCCGCGTACAGCCGTCGGCACGCAGCGCTCGGTCCGCCCACGTTCGGCATAAGCCACGATAGGGCGGACGCCGTGCCGACGAGCCGCGGAGCGAGCCTACGGAAATGCTCCCGGAACCACCATCGCCCGTCGAGCACCAGGCCCAAGTACCTCATATGGGCCTGGATGCTGATGTCGACCGAGTGGACGGTGATCGAGACGCCGATGGGAGGGCTCATAGTGCGCCCATGGAACAAGAGGGCCTCCGTCTTGTCCAGGGCGACCCTCAACCCCAGCGCCTCGATCCGTCTGACGACCTCCTCGGTACCCGAGGTCGCCAGGCTTACCGCCTCTTCTAGCGTCCCACCGCGGGCTGTGACGAGCGTGTCGTCGGCGTAACAAATCACGCCCAGCCCGGGCGGGAGGCTCCCCCTCAACGCCCAGTCGTAGCCGATGTTCCACAGGGTGGGTCCGAGGACCGACCCCTGTGAGACACCGCACGTCATGGGCGTCCGCACAACGTCCCCTGCTCGGTCGGTGCAGAGGACGCTGCGCCCCTCCAAATAGTCTGCCACTAGCCGCCTCAGGTAAACTGGCACCCCGTGATACCGGAGCGCCTCCCTGATGCAGCTGAATGGCAGACTATTGAATGCGTTGGCGATGTCTAGGGACACCACCAACAGCACTCCCCCGCCGGTGACGGCCTCAGTCGCCACGGCCCTCAGGCGCAACAGAGCCGCGATCGTCGAACGACCCCTCCTAAACCCAAACTGGGCGTCCGACAGATCGGGCCCCGTGCCGACGAGGTGCCGCTCGATGCGGGCAGCTACCACCCTCTCCAGTAGCTTGCCCGTGTCATCGAGCAGCACGATAGGCCTGTAGGCCGAAGGCGACTCCGGAGACCGTCCCGGCTTCGGCAGAAGCACCAGCCTTCCCTCCTTCCAGCACCCAGGGAACCGTCCGGACGCTAAACACGCGTCGAACAGCTCCCTGAGGCGGGGTCCCAGGTGTTCGAGGACCAGGGCCAGCACGCGGTTAGGAACACGGTCGGGCCCGGGGGCGGTGGACTTTGCGCGCATGCGCGTCACCGCCACCCCCATCTCGGGTTCCGTGATGGGCGGAACACTGTCGTCGTCGGCCTCCCGGTCAGTGTCTGGCGGAGCCATGACCGGGGGCGTGTGTTCCGCTCTCCGCGGGAACAGGTCCTCGATGACCCGGGTGAGAAGGCCGGGCTGGAGAGTCTCGGTGAGGGGAGGGCCCCGCGCGCGTAGCCTATTCAGCACCGCGCGATAGGGGCGTCCCCAGGGGTCACGGTCGAGACCGTCCAGCATCTCCTGGCGACTGACGTCCTTGGCGGAGCGGACGGCCAGCCTGAAGGCCGACCGCGCATTGCGGTAGCCCTCGTAAAGCACGGCCTCCCGCTCCGCGTCGCGATGGCGCCGCCGGCTGCGGGTGTAGGCCCTCCGAGCGCGGATACACGCAGCCCGGAGATCCGCCAGCTCCCGGGACCACCAGTGGACACCCCTCCTTGGGGGCAGACGCCGTACCCGGGGCATGGCCGCATCGCAGATCTGCGTCAACGCACTGCGGATGCGGCCAGCCTCGGCGTCCACCCCGTCCGACTGGTGGGCAGAGGACAGCCACGAGTATACGATGGCTGTCTCCGCCAGCTGGTCCCGGTCTAAGCGACCCACAGCCCATCGCGGGAACGCAGGACGCCTATCCGCCCCGTGACCCCTGCTGGGCGTCGGGATTGCAGGGGAGACCTCCATCCGGATATACCGGTGGTCCGACAAGGTCTCCACCTCCTCCACGACGCGCCAGCTCCCCACGCGTGCGGCGACCTCGGGGCTAGCGAACGAAAGGTCCACTATCGACCCACCCCGTTGTCGCACGCACGTATGCACCGAGCCCCTGTTCAGCAAACAGAGGCCCAGTGCCGCCGCCCACTCCTCGATCGCCCGTCCTCGGTCATCCGTCCTAGGGGACCCCCACGCCACGGACTTGGCGTTAAAGTCCCCCAGGACGAAGACCTGGCGCGATGCCAGTCGCCGTAACGAGGCCTCCATGATGGTGAGGAAGGCCTCGAAATCGGTCACACTCCAGTTAGGGGAGAGATAAACTCCGAAGAGCGTAATCTCCCCCCAGTCCGCCGCGACGTATCCGACGCCCCTGTCCCTAAGGGTCAGAGACGACGAAGGCCACGACGTGGAGGCGACGATTGCCACGGTGCCATCAGCGCTACCCAACCAGTTAATCCGGTCGGGCACCACGTACGGCTCCGCGACTACGGCTACTCCTATCAACCACTCCGCCATGGCTTGCAGGAACACGTCCTGCGCACCGGCGGAGTGGTTGAGATTGGCCTGGAGGAGACGAATGGATACGGGGTCCATTAACGGTCCGTATCCATCGTCACCTCCTCCGCGCTAACGGGCGATCGGGCCGCGCTCGGAGCGGGGCCTGGCCCGGTCGATGGGCCGCCCCGCCCCTTCGGGGCCGATGCCGGGGGTCTGCAGTCCCCAGAGCCCATGCGGTGTTTGGCAGGCCTATTGCCCGCCGCACACGCGGGGCAGTGGGGCACCGCAGAGCACGATGCCGCCTGGTGTCCAGCCTGACCGCAACGGAAACATAGCCCGCTGCAGTCAAAGCAGTTTCTGCATGTCGGTCGGGTATGCCCGACCGCCATGCACTTATAACACCTCGCGGGCCGGGGCTCCAGCACGGTTACCCGCGCCGAACTCCAGCCCACGAGGAGCCTGCCTGAGTCGGTCAATTGCTTGACCGACTCCACTGGGCACTGCACCCAGACAGCACCGACGCCGCCCGGACCAGGGCGGATGGTGCCAATCCGGACGGTGTCCGAGGCACACCCGGTACGCGCCATAATGGCCTCCCGGATGTCCTCCACCGCCACGGAGTCGTCCAGACCCGTGAGGCGCATATCTGCGCACTTGACGGGCCTGGCGATTCGGACTCCATCCTCCGGCCCGAACAGCCCCCTCAGCATTGTGGCCAAACTATCGGCCGTCTTCGCGCCCTCGGCCCCAGGGAACTCGAGTATTCGAGCCCCTGTCCGGGCCTTGCGGGTTCTCGCCTCGACGCCCCCGATGTCGGAGACGTCCAGCTCCCGCCGGGCGCGTCTTAGGACGGCCTCATAGTTCAGGCCCCTCTCAGCCGCCTCAGGCAGTACGCGGCCACCCTGACAGGGCAGCGGGGTGGGAGCAGACGCTTGCGGCCGCCTCGTCTGGTCTGCGGCGAGCGGCGGTCGGAGGGGCGGCTCAGGCGGGAGCCTGGCCGCTACGGCGGCGATACGCGCATCCATCATCACCCCTACTCGGGCTAGGATGACGCGTACCGCCGACTCCGAAACGCCGTGTACCTCGTCGGGCGGCGGCTCCTCCCCCTTCCGAGGTCTCCCGCGGCCACGAGCCGGCGGAGGGACCACGACGAGGGGAGGCAGCGGCGAAGCCGCGACGGGCGCAGCCGCCGCCACGGGCGCAGCCGGCGCCACGGGCGCAGACGATGGGCCCGCCCTCAATGGCGCGGCCCGTCTCGGCGGCGGGGCCGGCGCTGACGGCGCAGCCGGCACCAGGCGCTCGAATTGAGACCGCAGGTCAGCCATGTCTTTGGCCAACCCGCGGTTCTCCCTCCGCACTGCCTCCAGCTCCGTCTCCAGCTTGCGGTTGCGTTCCCGCAAGCCGGAGACCTCCCTGCTGAGGCGGGCGTTCGCGGCCTGGAGTGCCGCCACCCCGCCTTCCCGGTCGGCCAGACCCGGCGTCGCCGGTCTCGCCGCCACCGCACCTCCCCGACCCCTGCGCCCCCGGCGCGCGGTCGGGACCTTGGGGGGAGGCCTGATAGCGTCACTACCCTCCGAGTCCGATGCGGAGCTGCCACCCTTATGCAGGGGGCGCTTCCGATCCCTCGGAGGGGAGCGGGCCTCCTGCCTCTCCCTCCTAACATTTAGGGCCGCCGTGAAAGCCCTCGCCGCAGGATGCAGCTCAGCTTTCTCGGCAGCCCCCCTATCTAACACCACACTGCAGACCATTCCGGACGACCTACCTCCAGTCACCCCAGACGGCCCAAACGGCTCCGCGCTTTCGCCGCCCTCGTCACCACCTTGGCCGACTTTCGGCCCACTAATCTCCTCGGCGGACGGCTCTTTGGTACCACCCTCGTCCGCCGACATCTCCAAGACCGACCTGGCGTCCACAGATGGCCCTGCGGCACTGCCGCCCTCATCCGTGGACAGCTCGTAGGCCACGTCGGTCTCCGATTCCTCGGATAGCCCCGTCGAGCTGTCGTTCCTCCTGCTCTTGGACGGCACTGCAGCACCGCCACCCTCGTCCTTCGACGGCTCTGCGGCGGTGCCGCCCTCGTCACTGGACAGCCCCGTCGAGCTGTCGCGCTTCTTTCGGGACGGCTCTGCGGCTTTCCCGCCCTCGTCCCGCGACGGCCCTGCGGCTGATCCGCCCTCGTCGCTCTCCTCTTTTTTCTTCTTCGACGGCCGGGCAGCACCGGCGTCCACGTTCCGCGACGGCCCTGCGGTAGCTGCGGTCGCACCGCTCTCGTCGCTCGCGGCAGCGGCGGCATCTCCTAGTGCCTGCCGCTCCGCCATCCTCCTCCTACGCGTCCTACGCATGTGTCGCGTATCCAACTTCCCCTTCTTCCTCCTCCTTATTGGTCTCCCTAGAGCCGATTCCTGTTTCGCCTGGCTCACAGCTGCAGCAGAAGTTGCTCCCCACCCATACGATTGGGAGCTGACTGTGCCCGAACTTGGGCGCGACTCCTCGTCGCGCGCAAGCACCGGCACAGCAAGGGACTCCCCGGCCTGGCCGGGACCCTCTGGTGAAGTTATACGCTTGTTAACCTCTGCCATGACGATTTGGAAGTTTAAGTCCTCCTTGACTACTACTCTAACGACTGGACGCTTTTTTTTTTCGCGCGCGCTTCTTAACCCACCAGCCATACATCTTCTCGCCGAGTAGCAAAACTTGAGATTGGGGTGATTTTTTATAGGGGTTTTCTTCCCCGCAGTCCGCAGACCCTCGGTCCTGACCCCCCTACTCAGGATTACGGTTTGGGCCTTCCGGGTCTGGCCGCTCGCGAGCGACCGACCCGTCACGCCCCCGGGCCGTGACGCAACCGTCCCTGGCGACGGAGTGCCATGAGACACATCCGCCCCATTGGCCCCGGGCCAAATCCGCCGTGCGCTCTGCCTTCAGAGTCGGCACGCGGAGACCCCCCCTCCCGCCGGAATCTTGGCCGTCCAAATGGACGTTTCCAGGGTGCACCACGTGGAGGTGCCCCGGCCTCGCACCCCCTGCCCCGGCCTCGCACCCCTTCGAAAATGAAGTCTGTAAATTTGTCAATAAGGCCTGCTATATACTTATAATTTTTGTACCTACAAAACTATTTAGTCGATTATTTTTTTACCAAAATAGCACACAACTAAATTATTTAGTAGTTATAGGTGTGTATGTAGTTGATTTAGTTCATTATATATTTTGTTCCTTTTTGTGTCATTTTAACAATGCACGAGGCAAGGTGCAATAATGTTGACTAATAATCAATGGTGCAAATAATGTCAATTAATAAACAAGTTCTAGTTTCTTCTTTGCTTTTCTGAATATTGATGTAAATACGTGATATTAGTTTGATCGAAAGTTGTATGACTTTCAATGTAGCTTTTTGTTTCTCGAGCAACTATTGAGTTGACAGTGTGTGATCGTTTTCAACGGTATAGTTGATACAAAAGTTGTGTGTGTATGTTTGATTCACATTTATCCAAGTAAAATCAAATAATTGGTGGCCCTACTCGAAACTAATAACTATTGAAGGTGGATGGATGCGTTCTGTTATTGATTAAGCTTTTGTACATTGTCCTTTAAAGGTGAAGTTTAAGACGAGATTGTAATGCACGCTCAACTTAGATAAATGTACTATACTCATTTAGAATTGTTAAATAGAATATTAATAGGATATGAATATATTTTAACCGATATCAAGAAAGGGTGAGGTTCTATGCTCTAGAGTATTTTTTTAATTTAAAAGATTTAGTTATCATCATCTCAGCCCATATAAGTCCCGCTATTGGGCTCGGGCCGCTGAAATTGACCTATTATCTCACGCTGATTAAACATATTGGAATAGAATTTAATATCGAATTTTCTTTCTCATGCATAGATATTACCAGCATATACTCCTTACTCATATTTTACAATACTCATAGGTAAGAGGAGGATGGTTAATTATATTCTTACTCCGTAATCACACCGATCACAACGGCACACAAAAAAAAAAGTGGAATGTACTTTGGACCGGACCTACCTACTGACATGTTTTTCGACCCGATGAATCTGAATTTCAAGTCCGTTTGGCCCGGTCACCCTCCAGTTTTGAGTAAAATGCAAAAAACCTCAAAAAACCTTTTTTGGAAAAGTTAAAAGAGTTTGGGTTTTTTGCATTTTACTCAAAACTGGAGGGTGACCGGGCCAAACGGACTTGAAATTCAGATTCAGTGGATTGAAAAATATGTCGGTAGGTAGGTCTGGTCCAAAGTACATTCCACTTTTTTTTTGTGTGTGTGCCGGTGTAATTAATATTTAGTGAATATGAATATTTCATTTATTTGAGTTCATCCATTTCATCAGTGGTGTGGTATGGTATAGCTTTTTTAGATTCTCCATTTCTTGCATATGTGATATATGCATATTATATCCTTTAATCATCTTTTGCTACACCCACAGGCAAGAAAGATCGTGATGAATTGTATTCTTACTCCGTCACCATAGGGAGAAAAATACAGCATTATTGTAAGTGTTCAAACATTTTGACATTGCGGGTTCATTTCACACGATGGTAAATTATACACGTATACCTTTTATCGAGCTTAATTACCAAAATGCCGACACTGGAGTCCCCGTTTGACGTTTTTTAATCACTCCGATAAGTACTAATGATACAATTGATGTATATATCCGACAAATCGCAATAATAAATTAAATTTATTTTTTTTCGCGATTCGGTTGATATTTGGCAACATTTTTAATGTTTCCTCTCGATTATGAAATAAAAAGGCCATTTATTGATATCAATAAAATATCAGAATACTTGAATGTTAAATTTCACTAAGTTATTTATTTACTTTTGGTATTTTAATTGTTTAACTTTCAATTTTATTTTAGCAGTTATAACAGTAAAGAAAGGTATGACATAAGATTTTTTTATATACTCAGGAAGCCTGTTTTTTTTTTATTACTAAGTTCGTCTTTTATTATTGAGTGAGACTTTGATATATAAAAAGAATACTGTCACTAAAAAGAAACATTATGAAATATTTGAAACTGCAAAATAATGAAAGGCAATCTATATAGAATACAATAGATAATTTAATATGTAAAAGACGTTGAGAATAATGAGAGCTTCCCAGTCGTATCTCAAATTTTTAAAAATCAATTTAATTTTTCATATTTCTGCGTATAACATATTAAGTTCATTAACACTTCGGTTTTTACATTAGGGTAACAGTAACACGGTCCTTTGGAATAAATTTCTCATGGTGAAAATATAGAAACGCTGGAAGGAAAAAATATAGTATCATAATATTTTATGTACAAAATAAAAGCATTTATATTCCATAACTTTCTTTACTTTTCAGGATTAATATTCCAATCGTTAAGGTAGTTAAAAATAATAAATAAAATGGGATTATCTCAACCTATACACATCCCATTCTTGTGCTCGGGCCTCCTCTACTGTGATAGATAAATAATTGATCTACTACTCCACGCTGGTGGAACGTGTTGGCATAGAGTTTTATGTCGAGTTTTCCTTCTCGCATCAATATTATTTGCATATCGTATCCTTCAGTCGTCTTTTACGACATCCACAGGCAAGAGTGAGGATAGTGGATTGTGTTTTTACTCCGTCACTACATAGAAAATGGAATGAAATTCGTAAAAGCAATTTTACTACTACTACTAATAATCGCGTAATTTTCAGATGTGATAGTGAGTTTTATTTCTTGTAATTTAGATAAATGTAGGACGGCTATAAATCTTTCAATTAGAAACATTGACCATTATTTAAAAACAAAGACTGCTGATTTCACAGTGTCTGTGTTTATCGCAAGGGCTGTACATGTCGTCATCGGCTGCGACATCGCCACCGGGGAAGCGAAAGCGAATCGATCCGGCTTTTATTGAAGCTGTGCGTGACCGAGGCCATTGTTAGGAAAGGGAAAATAGGACGGAGGCGCCACGAAAAATAGAAGAATGAGCCGGCAGCGTGCTTCACTGGAGGTTTTTTTTACCTCATAATCGTCAGCCATGACGTGTCGTTGCCGTTGGGCGCGTGCCACTTTTATTACCACCCGCACTTGCGATTGGCATTACCAGTCATTGCACTATTAAGGGCCCATTGTTTTTCTTTTACTTTTATTTTTTGTTATTTGCCACTATTAAGATATTGCTTTCTAAATACTACAAGGAAATTTGTTCTGTTATACCAAACTATTGTGATGGATTAATATAAGGATTAGTTTTTGAACTCGTTTTTTTTTCGTTCATTTTCTTACGATTTACGTTTTATATTATTAATCTGTCATGATATGAAGTATTTAGTTTATTGTAAAGAGGTGACTGTAAAGGAGCCCGTTGGCCTATTCGGTTCCTGAATGCTCTGCTAATTAGTAGTTTAAAACTGCTTTATTCAGTTCTATATTAAGAATGGATTTGTTACTAATTTGAGTTAAAATAAGATGAGAATAATGTTTAAATGTAATTAATTATTCTGAAGTAATCGTGATTTATAAAAACTGATGGTTATTGTAAAAACGTACTTAATTATGGCAAATCAAATAAATATAGAGTATAATTAAAATACATAACAACAGAAATTCTTTAGTAAAAATAAATCATCGTCATCATCTCCCCCGACATTAGTCCCACTGTTGCGCCTTTGCGGAGAAGGCCCGACCTTCTCCATAATGGGAAGGAAATTAACCTCCTATACCGCGCTGGTCAGACGTGTTAGCATAGGGTCTAATATTACCTTTTTTGCATAGATGTTATCTAATTAGCAAATCATTCATGGGGTATACGCTTCTACAATAGATTACCTAAAGATATCCGAGACCTGCCAATGAAAAAGTTTAAAAAAGCCATCAAGAATAGACTTTGTAAAAAAACTTATTATAAAATCTCGGATTATGTAGATGATAATACAAATTTATTGTAAGCAGCTCCTCATTCAGCAATTTCCTTGTTATTTTAAATACACTGTTTTCTTTTTAACTTTTATTGTAAAGTGTAGCGTGTTTTTCCTAACGAAATTTTGTATTTTCACCGTTTGTAACATATTATGGTGTTGGTCATGCTCACAGAAGGATCTACTTGGTAGCTGCGTGGAGCGGGTCTCTCCCTTCCCCCCATAGTGGTTGAGGGCAGTGATGGCTGCTCTAGTAGCTAACTCGTGATCGGGTGCCGCTTGTGGGATCTGGTCCAGCCATAATCGTTTGAATTATATTAATTATCTTGCGGTTCGAAGGGCATCACACTGGACCTAGTTCTTACAAAACATGTACACTCACTGTCACTGTCTAGTAAGAAGAAAAAAAAATTAAAAATAATAGACAAGCCGGCTGAGTTTCTTGCTGGATCTTCTCAGTAGCGGTTGCGTTCCGATCCGGTGGTAGTATATTTTTTTGGAAATTGTAAACCTGACAATATGTACGAGTAAGTGCCCTCTCGGGGTTTATTTTATGCATAATAAATAATTTGAATTTGAATCAGTATATCATATTCCTGAGTCGTCTTTTGCGACACCCATGTGTAAGAAAGGGGGTGGTCAATTGTATTCTTAGTGCGTCACCATACGGCAATAAATATGTTTTTCTTATTAAATGAAATAAATATGTTTTTTATTATACATGAAAACATATATTATAAACAAAAACGAATAAATATGTGTTTTGAATATAGCTGAGATTTGATGGCATAACTGAATGTCATGCGGTATGCCATCACAATTTACAATTAGCTTTTACACGTAAGAAGTGTCAATAGATGTTTCAAATAAAAAAATATTAGTACATATGATTACAAACTTGCAGACCTTGGCTGTTTAAAGTTCAAACGGCACGTGCGGAAAGCGTATCTGACAGCTGCGAACATTAAACTTCTATGTGGAATACATCTGACATAAAGATAAGCAGTTTGAACCCAAGACCTTTTCGATCTAGCATTTTACAATTGCGCCACTGTGAAATTGTGGCCGGTTGGCGTGGCGTGTGCTGGCCGGCTTTTATTTATATTGGTTGTTGTGAGGGAGCGAGCACGACCAGGTAATTGATGCTTTCTACGCGCGTGGCTGCGCGCGCCGTGCCCGCTTCTAGCCGTTATAAGTGGTCTAATACACTGACCTAACACGCATTGAGAATATATATATATATATATATATATATATATATATATATATATATATATATATATATATATATCTTTATGTATATATATATATATATATATATCTTTATGTATATATATCTTGTGTACGTGTGTATGTCACTGAACTCTTCCTAAACGGCTGGACCGATGTTGATGAAATTTTTTGGGCGTGTTCAAAGGGATTCAAGAATGGTTTAGATTTACAATTGGACATGGTAGGTGGCGCTTATTTGAACAGAACAACGTCTGTTGGGTCAGCTAGTATACATATAGGTATATAAATATTCAGTTTATGGGTTTGTAACTGAACTCCTCCTAAACGGCTGGACCGACTTTGATGAAATTTTTTGTACGTACTCCACTGGATTTGAGAATAATTTAGATTAATAACTGAAACCGGTAGGTGGCGCTGTTAGAGTTTTATAGAAGAATTATTTTATTTAAACAGAGCAACGTCTGGTTGGGTCAGTTAAGTCAACTATTCGAATATATATGTAGTAAAATAGAAATATGAGAGTAAGATAATAAAGAATAATATCTGGTTGACCGAGCTTCGCTCGGCATATTTTTATCGAATTTATTTAGATATATATTACTAAAAAATAAAAAATAAATAATGAAAAATATATAAAAAAATTACAAAAAGAGAATAATAATAACACCGAGATTCGAACCGACGCTGTTTGATTGAAAAAATACCAAAATTAAAACCTGTCACCTTCCCATCTGAGCTATCGTAACTCATGACGTTGCCATCGAAATTTGAATTCATATTCTTTTAAAATTTAATGTCATTGTTTATTTTGCTAAAAACACGGACAAAACAACATTTTCTATAAATAAAACCTAGCTAGATCGATTTTTTGGACCCGAATCCTCTAGTATGCCAAGTTTCAACAATATCGTTGGAGCCGTTTCCGAGATCCTGAATATATATATATATATATATATATACAAGAATTGCTCGTTTAAAGATATAAGATATTATTTACACACACACACATATGTATATATTAGGATTCTTTTACGGATAATTTGCAATAGCAAGCTCGGAGTATCAATTGATTACATATGGGATAAAGATATGATGTAGTATGTGATAAAAGTACTAAGTAGTACCAAAATGTTATTATAGTAAGTATGTACTCAGTAGTACTAAAGTATGAGACTATAAATTTAATTCTGATTAATATATCTTTTTAAATAATAGCGATTATTATTTAAATCATAATGGAATAATAGAGCAGTATTAGATGTATACAAAACCTTGACTTACATTTGACCATAATTTTTAAAATAATGAATCATCTTTATAACCTTTTAATTACGCTGAAGGTTTTTGCGTAATTATATTATTAAGAAATGTTATACATTATAAAGCACTTCACAGTGGTATAGAACATTTACATTCTGACTTATTCAAAGCGAACCACATTTAATGCGATTAATAGAAGTAGATCGATAGGTTTACGATCAATATAATGATTAAGAATAGAGATTAAAGCCTTCAGAGGCGACTGTGTTCAGAAAATTTTATTAGAAGGGCTTAGCACGTAATCGTGGTTGTAATAAAAATATCATATAATTCTGTTTTGGCGATGGTTGTGATATAGGTACAGAAATTATCTTTGGAATGTTTTATTTTTATTCTTAAAAAACCAATTTGCTACCAATTTAAAACTACCTCAGTTTATTTTAAATGTTTCTATTTTTTTAGATTACCTCAATTTATTTTTAAATGTTTTTAAAATTAGCTTAAAATAAAATTTTAATACCTAATTTTATCGCAGCGATAGATAAAGATGTCGTCATAATTTCTTTATTAAGGCAGTCGCATCAGAATTATAAGGGACGAAAATTTAATCACTTCAAGAGAAGAAAAACTTAAAAACGTACAGTAATTTAGTCTGGCTATCAGTAGCACAGTATGTTAAGGGATTTTCTTTTTCTCATTTTGGTACAGGTGGAGCTTTAGAAGATTAACGTGTAATTAATATACAAAATACTCTATATGTGACATTAAATTTTAGAGATTATCGCTGAAAATTTAATTTTTTTTTATATATTTCTAAAATTTTAGTTTACTTTCTAAACATTTCACTCTTTTTACCATTCATCTTTGTACCATTAAAATTTTACATTGCTACTAGAGTATTTAAGAAAGAAACAACTTTGAGAGTGCTATCAATCAGATTAAAAGCCCGGGTAAAGCCTATAAGTTAAACGACATTTATTTTGGCTTTCTTGTAAATGGAGGTAAAAGTCCTCATTGATTTCAGTAAATTGTATTAAAGCAAATCGATAAAAACGAAAATTGATAAAGGTTTTTTTTTGCCAGCCACTTTACGCGTGAGTGCTTCGTGATTTAAAACATCGATTTCTGTGGCTTACTTTACTTTGTGAGAGGTTCGATTTACAGTCGAATAGGCCGAACTACGTAATAATAATTTTCCAATTGTTTGTTACATATGATAAAACAATTTTCTATAATCGAACTAAAATTAATGTTTTATTATTCTTACTACTTTGATCCAATACTTAGCCCTAAAAGATTTATTGCGACTAAATTGTTCTATAGAGGTTTTTAATAGCGCCATAAGTTGGCTTTATTCAATAGCCAATTATGCAAGTGGTTTTACAAGTAGCAGTTGAGAGCAGTGATTCAAGTAAATTGGCATATTTGTTGGAAAACTATTCAATTTCCTCACAGTGATTATATTGATGCATCCGTTCCTAATAATTTTCTCAAGAAAACACGGATGCATAGTAGATACATAAAGTAATCTGCACTTAACACTAATAAATCTTATCTGTGTTAAAAACATAAGATTTTTATCAGTTATTTACATACAATTTTCTTTTTTCTTGAATACTATACAACAATTCGTCCTTATATTTAAGACTGACGGTGACTATCTAGACTTGAAACATCGTTAGAGTTATACAGGAAATAAATTAGCAATTTAAAGCATAACAAATTGGTATATACGACCAAGTTTTTAATACTACTTAGCTATTAGCTTCAAAATAGTAATTATATCATTTTATAGTTTGTATTTTATTTTTCGTGTGGTGACGGAATAAGAATACAATTTACCTTTCTCCTCTATTGCCAGTAAGTGTTATAAAATTAATGCCAATAACTGCTGAGATACGTATGCTGAAATATGTAAGATAGAGGAGGATATACTTCTCCGTTGCGTCGACCCCAACTAATTGGGATGAAAAATGATGGTGATAAGTCAATGAGAGAGGTAAAAAAATTCGAAATTCTAATAGTTTACATTGACATATCATTACTAGATAACATAGGTAGCAGTAACTTCATTATCCGTACGCTATTCTTCTCGCTATTCTTCAATATTTCTAGATTATTTAAGGGTGAGTAAATTTTTTGGGCATTAAATCCTGCAGAAAATCATTATTATATAATAATGAAAGGTGTGATTTATAATAAAGGGAAGTGAAACCTTACAAACGCTGTCGATAGTCATCCTCCGTATAGAGTTGTCTAAGCCACATCGTTATCTTCTATCTAGAATATCGACTTTTACTGATGCGATACGATAATTGGAGCGGCATAAGTGTACTCATTTTAAACAAGATATCTTTTAAGTAAACTGGTGCCGGTCAATAAAGTCTATAATGTATGTATTTGATGTATCCATGGGCGATTTCATAACGCTATTTTCTTGCAAATTTGCTTTAATATAGTGATGTACAAAACTATAACGACCAATAATCGTAAATTGACTATTTTAATGGTAAACTTTAAAGGTATATTATCTGCTGTTTATGTAATAATTATTAGAATGTAACTAACCAATCAGAAATTAATTAATTTTATAATAATATGCCCTTAACGTGTGGTGACGGAGTAAGAATACAATTCACCACCCCCTATCTTACCCGTGGGTGATCGTACGAGACGACTAAGGGATATAAAATGCATATAACATCTATGCGAGAGAAGGAAAATTCGAAATAAAACCCTATACCAAAACGTCTAACCAGCGTGGTATAGTAGGTTAATTACCCATCCATTGTGGAGGAGGCCCGAGCCCAACAGTGGGACGTATATGGGCTTAGATGATGATGATGATGCCCTTAAATGGAGGATTTTAAGGTCTAGTGAAGTTATTTTGTAGGTAATGATTAATTCATGCAGAATTATAACATTTTTAATATGTGAGCTTACTAGATACTTAATGATCTTATAAATTCATAGATATAAGACTCGGAGCCGCTTTCATTCAACCAAGAATTGAGAAATAAAAAAGTAATATCTATTAATATGAATGTATAATTTCATGCAATCAATGAAAATCCAGGTTTAATATTCTCAGCCCATATATCTCTGTTCTCTTCTAATTGAGGGACATTAGCCTACCATACTAAGTTGGCATACATATTCATTAAATGCTTTGCATAGCTTCGTTAGACTTTTAAAAGTGTCACAATAATTCAATGCCGAGTACTTAAAGATGTGCAGGTTTTCATATTTGCCATATATGTTCAGTTTATATTATTTACATTAGATTAAATTTTTCCATATGTCTAAGATTTTACGTTTTTGACAATAAATATCTATATATATAAAAGAAAGTCGTGTTAGTTACACTATTTATAACTCAAGAACAGCTGTACAGATTTGGCTGAAAATTGGTGGGAAAGTTGCTTAGAACCAGGTGACGGACATAGGATACTTTTTATTCCGTTCTTCTTCTTCTTCTTCAATGAGCTACTTTTTATGCCATTCGATCGCATTCCCGTGTGACGTGACATAAAATTTCAAATAGATTTTCTTTGTTTCTATTTGTCCATTCAGACAGGTAAAGGGATCAAAGCTCATACAGCCAAATCTGATACAATTTTCTTCATATTATTTAATATTTCTTTATATAGAATAGTTTATTTATAGTCTTGTCCGTCAGTAAGTCAAGTCGTTACCATTAATTAGGCGCTGAAAACCTAATTAAATGATTTCTCTGGGAATTTCGGTAGAATATGAAAATATACGTAAACCACTCTTATATTACATTCACTAGATTTCAGCACCTTAACTGTATTATATTACATAAAATATTAGCAAAATTATTCAATATAACACTATAAAATACAAAAAAAATATAATACAAGAGCTTAACAGGACATTTCCATATTCGCACCGAAACTCATGTCAAAGAGAATACAAGTCACTATGAACGGAGGATAACAAAAACGCATTTGATATGTAATAACAAAACGAAAATGACAGCTAAACGTAATTTTGTCTATAGTTAAGTAGGTATGGTTGAAAATTTGATAATTATAATTTTGTCAGAAATCAATAATCAGTAATTTGTATTCTCTTTGAATCATCATTAATAATGCCGCGACCAAGACGATCGAATCATTCCCGACAAAGCCGTTCATGCAACAATGCAGTGGCGGACTTAATGCCAAAGGTATTCTCTACCAGTCAACCCTTATGATGATGAAGTAGTCAGCTATTTGAATGAAATGTGTAAGGACACTTTTCGAGATATACTGCATAATCTTTTTTAATACGCAAGCTACAAATATCATAAAATATTTTACACACGGAAATGCTAATGGAACTTGTTTTGCTAACAATAATGTGCTTTAATTTGACAATTTAAATTTGTCTGAGATTAATGATTCATAAGTATTTTTTTGTTGCATAACGACACTATAAAGACTGATAGCTACATCAGAATTTGCGAGTTTAGTATCCGTATTCATTCATCACAGCTCACATACGTCGCACTACTGGGCTCGAGCCTTCTCGATATTGGGAGAAAAATTGACCTACTATACCATGCTGGTTAGGCGGGTTGGTACAAGGTTTTATTTCGAGTTTTCCTTCTCTTGCATTGTTCTTATATGCATAAATTATCCCTTAGTCATCTTTTATAACTCCCACCCTGTATCCGGCTTTCAGTTATTTTTAAATTAACTCATTACCACGGTGTTGCCCGCGTAGTTCCCGTAGGAAAAAGGGGATAAAATATAGCTTATGTTAGTCGCTGATAATGACACCTTCAATTGGTGAAAGAATTTTAACTAAATCAGTTTAGTGGTTTAGGCGTGAGCGTGTAACAAAGAAACAAATCAAACTCAGTTTCGCAGTTAGTTGAGGTTATGTTTTTTTTTAAATGACAACAATGTTACGCAGAAAAGGATAATATCTTATGTCGCAAAGATGTTTCTAAGCACAAAATAATTGGTGAATCAAACATAGTTCTGTGCGTAAAACCAGGGCCTTCCGCCATAAAATCATTCAAATATTAATTCAAAACCATTTATTATGTATAAACCCTGCATGGTAACTTACTTATTATCAATTCTATAATTCAAATTAGATCACTAAACTACTATCAGTTTGGACAGGGAGTGCCACTGAGAAGTTTCAAAGGGATTTCTTTTTTTAGTCATTACGACTTCTTATGCAAAGTTGTCGACAACATTTGTAATAAGTCTAATACTTACTATACTACTGTGCAGTGTGATGGTCTTCAAGCCAGGATATAATATAATTGTTACATCTAATATAAAAGATTATGGCTGAATCAGATCTCACAACTGGTAACCGATCACGAGCTAATTATTAGGGCAGCCATTATTCCCTTCAACCATCTTAGAGAGAAGACATTTGCTCCAAGTAGTCACCACGTTTTTTAGTGAGTGATAATCGGTATGCGGTTGGTTATCATTTGTAATTCTATCTATCAATATGATTTATAGATAAATATTTAGTTACGTAAAAGTTTATATTTGTATTACGAAATTACGATTCAATGTTTATTATATTTAGAAAAGTGTTATAATATAGGTACAAAATTAAGTAAAGTTTAAGGAGGACTACATGTATAACACTCAGATGGCTTAGTGGTTAAGATTCCGATCTATCATATTAGTGTCGAGGGTTCGAATCCCATGCAGGACAACAATTTGTGCGATCCACGAGTTGCCGTTCCGAGTCTATAAAGCCATACAAGGATTAGCTTACTCGTATTTTTTTGATTTAGCTCTAGTGCAGGATGTTATCTTGTCTTTTTTTTATAGAATTTATAATATTACTGCGCTTGAGATATTTGAAGCTCGTTAATTCAACTATTTTATATTCTTCTTTTATCTATCTGCATTTACATATTATAATATTTTAATGTAGCCGTGTTTGACATTGTTAATGGCTTCATCTAGAATCTAAAAAATTCTATAAATGGACAACTAGTAGTTGTTACAAGGGATTTTGAACGCTATACTGAAACTCTTATTCAGCCCTTTGTTCCTAGTATCTCATAATATTTATTAATAAGTTCAAGAATATTTTTATACAGTCTGATCATTTAATATCAGACTATTAAGATTTTTTATAATATTGATGGATAATTAATTAATTAATTTTTATAATATTGATTGATGGATCACTAGGTAAACCGACCACCTAGTGAAAGTTGCTGGGCGTTGTTGGATGCAGGCGGCATAGAAGCGCACTTTGTTGCGAAACATTAGGGAGGACTAGGTAAAATAATGGACGGCGATATGCTGACTGATGAAGTTAATGATAAGATTGTTAATGACACTCTTTGAATATCATTGATAGACTTACACTTTTAAATACATATGTATATTGTCTTTCTGTTTTCTGGCTTACGAGGCAGGTGGCTTGAAGCTTCCTTACTACGTAACTTCATAATTAATCTATTAGCTTTCGTTTTTGTATACCACATTAAGGCTTTACATACACGATAATCCGTACTATACTTTTGCAGTTCATCTACACTCGGATATATCAATTTTTTGTCATGTTTAATGCTACTGTTGAGTATTAACTTCAAGAAGACAAAACAACCTAAAAATATTACATAAAAAATATTTGTATTAAACTTGACTTGCTACTACAAGTAAAAATTTAGTATGTAAATGCTCTATTATATAAATTTATTTGAAAGCATATAAATAATATTACAAAATAATAGTGATCTACCGCATCGTTTGCATTGAATTGAACAACTTGCAGCCGTTGACTTGTAGAGTAACTTTATAATAAAATACTTTAGTGTAAGGCTAACTATAATTTATTTTCTATTAACGCCTCTCTATAGATGTGCTACGTATTTCCCAGCTAAGCGTAGTTTAATTAGGCTGTAAATGCTCTTATTAAAAGAGGCACAACTTTATTATTTAAACACTATTTATACGTATTACGGCATTTTTTATATATGAGCGACCCGCCCTAGCTGCCTTTCAGTTTCAGCTTCATTTTGAGTCTACTATAACTTCTAAGATATGGCGTCGGGTTTGAGCAAAATTTTATAAAGTTTTTCTGCGACAAAAATAGCCTAAGTTATTCCTTATACATAAACCTGACAGTAAAATATTATCAAAATCGTTCCAGCCGTTTTGAAGGTTACCAGAACAGATAGAGAGACATACATTTTTTTAAAACTCGTTTCGTACAAATAACCGTGTGAGCATAAAATACCTACCATAAAACTATTGAATACCACTTGCAATATATACGATGGAAAGAAGTACATATTGCCTTGACTCTATGTGCCTAGTTCAAAATTAGCATAAGACCAAGACAATAATGAGTAGGTACTTCTAAAAGCTAAAAGTACCGACAACCGTAAAGGAGAATGCCCACAACCAGGCCCTTTTCAGTTGGCAATGGGCCTAAACCAAATACTATCCTAAATTCATATCTTATTTTTATACTTTCTCAGAATTATTATCCTATAACATAGAAAAGAAATTATAAAGGCCCTAACTAGAATAATTATCCTATAACATAGAAAAGAAATTATAAAGGCCCATCGACTTTCATATTGAAACTAACTCTCGAACAAAATCGGCATTCTCCTTTCTAAGTTATGTGTGTATTACAGTGAAAAATACAGATCTTTGCGCTGAAAAGTATAAAGTATGAAAATAAATTATGCAAAGTGCTTTGTAATTAGTGATATTTAGTATGTTATTACAAATACTTTGTACAACAGAAATATTTCTTTTAAAGACCACCTTGCAAATTTTTAAGATATTCGGCAACAAAACGCATTTATTATACCTACCTACCTATTTAACAACAACGTTTTTTAATGTAGATAATTTATCAAGAGAACACAATTATATCAATGTACAACAATGCTGCATGTCACTTGTATACCTACTATATTATAGTTTCTCAAAATATAATTCACTTGAGTGAAGTATATAATTTATTAAATGGTATTTTACTTGTTTAATAAGCCTTGTCAACCTTGCATACCTTGACGCGCCAATATTCAGCAGTAGGTATATAATAGAAATTGAATTATGGAAATTTTATGATCAATTATTATTGCTTATTTGAATTAACAATTTATTTGAATTTGATGAAAATTACTTTTCAATTAGTTTGCATCCTGTACAAAGTTATTAATATTTAAACTTGTCAAGTTGTGTTCACTGAGGCCTAGTTAAACAAAATGTTTGAATAATTTATTATGAGATATAATCAAAAACTATTAATTGTTTAATTGTGTATGCGTAAGTTGGTTGGTAGTTGATCGGAAATAGGAGTCTTGTTTCCGTGTTACATTTGTATTGCACTAAGAAAGGTTAAAAATATTTATTTTTCACTGTCTATACAACATACTGATAGACAAGATTTTGGTTTGAGCTTGCTTTTTAGTAGCATCCTTATCTATTTACATCTCCTAAACGTCTTTCATATTATCCACTGCCAAAAGATTTTTGATCTCCATTGTCACCTCCTTACCACACATACATACATAGGAGTTAGCTTATAGTTTACTAGGCACCGGCATTTGCCTAGGCAACCTATAATTATATACTACGATCGCCAATACGCTTACCAAGCGTGGCGATGATTATATTATTGGCAGGATAATCCCTTAGGGAGGCCCATGTCCAATTCTGAACTTCGATAAGTTTATAGATAGATGGATGTTCTATTTGTCATTTATTTTTAAGCAATATGTTCCTATAAGCTATATAGGTTTAAGATTTTTTTATTAAAAATTTGTTTAATGTAAGAAATGGACTCCTTATATGAACAATTAATTAATGCTGGTCGAGATTAGTATTTCAAACAACAGATTAATACTTGTTACGGTTATAGGCAGCAACAAAACATAGCTTAAAAAAATCTTTACTAATTGCTTCGAAGAATTGACAGCCACTTAACCCATCAAATGCAACATATAATTAAAACTACGCACCCGTCTTATACATTAATTAAAACCAAATAATATCAGGAGCCTTACGAAAGTAATTACTCACTGTTTACACATAATTTAAAACGAATTTGTTTTAATCCATTTTGTTCTGTCCATCATGTTCGCGTGACTATCTTTCATTATGAGACGTGTGTCAAAATTAACTGACCTCGGCTGCCGAATGATACGGCACTTCACAGCAAAGCTATTTTATTATATATAATTTAGTTCAAATTAAAACTTTGAAATATTATTTTCATAGCAGAGTGTGATAAATTACAGTTTTTTAAAATTAAAGAAACTGTAACTTATCTCTTAAAACTAAGTATTAGTAACTAGAAGGTTCGTGTAAATACTTCGCATGATTATATAGTTTTTATTTTCTTACGTCACTATAAGAAAATGAAAACTGTTTGTGAAAACTGGTGCTCATTTTACAATAAATAAGAAATTAATGTAAATATCATAAGGTATTTTAGGATTTGTGGCTAGATGGCGACATGTTTTTTTTATATTAAATATATTAGTTACATTATGACTATAGTTCATCCACTGCCACACCACGCCTATCATCTGTTGGACTAACGGTTCCCTTTTTTGTTTTCATCTACATTGCATGATAGTGAATTGCTACGATAACTCCTTCCTATATTTAGCTTACAATTATTAAAACAAAAAAATGTTATTCTGATCATGCTAAAAAATTTTCTAAAATAATTTTAACCGATAATTACTACCTATATATGGGTGTAACGTTTAGACCCCATATAGAAATAAACTAACATTTAGGGTACTGGAAGCAAACGAGGCAAATATCTTCAAATATAAAATCATTCCGGTGGTGACGGAGTAAGAATACAGCGGTCATCCTAAGAGATAATTAGGGGAAGCAAATAATATTACGATAAGAGAATACAAACTCAAAACAAGCCCCTTTACGACCGATTCATATTCAACTCATAACTAACAGAGGTAGATATAGGTAAGGACTACAAAATAAAAACTAAAGGAATAACATAAGGATCAAAGTAAAGAAAACAGTTTTAAGAAGTAAATGATTACTATGCAAATTACTCTAATTTATGCAGATTTAAGATGGAAAACCGTGCTTCAAGGAAAATTTCTCAAAGGTGGTCGTTTACTACGATTATATCGAAGCATGTAATGCGTGCATAGTTCTACAAGTGTATACAGTCACTGGCGGTACGACGTCATGAAACTGGATGAGGTACAATGATAATTTAATTCGATTTAATAGCTTTTTTGCTGGCGATGTTTAGTGCCAGTTGTAATTATAATTATAAAGTAATAAAATATTTAAATAAATTTCAAGGTGATTCAGTTTCTCTTATTTAATCGCCTCTATGCAACTTCAAATGTACCGTTTCAACGTAATTTAGAATTTTAAATATAGTTTATGACAGGACATGTAGATATAAATTAAATGCGGTACCTTCCGTTGCTTACATAAAGTACCTTCCGTTATGAAACGTATTAATAACAGATTCCACACGAGCGAAGTACCATCTAGTTACTTGCATCATATTTTAAAATGTTGGTTTACAAAAATATAAAAACATGAAATGACTTTTTGGATAATTATACTTTCATAGACAAACTATTCAAAAAGATTTTATGATCTTTTTTT
The DNA here is from genome assembly GCA_032191425.1 of Lymantria dispar. Lineage (NCBI taxonomy): Eukaryota > Metazoa > Arthropoda > Insecta > Lepidoptera > Erebidae > Lymantria > Lymantria dispar. The sequence continues at coordinate 17,816,755 of CM063458.1, forward strand.
CTAAATTAAGAAAAGTGTTATTTGATGTTTTTCTAGATGAGAGTTTTTCGAGATGTTTTTTTAGATTCTCCAAAAATTGCCAAATATAAAGATAATTTGGTGTAATTCCTACAACAATCGGACAATTTTGATGTATCTACTGTCATCGGCAATCATATCTGCTATCATAACAAAATAAACTATATATCCCGGGTTGGTATAGTTGTTCAAATAGTTATATTGTAATAGCCAGCCCTTCAATTAAAAGATATATAAGATAAACCGAAATTCTGCTAAATAAATAACAATAAATTTCAAACGTTTTACAGTAAAAGTAAAAACTGTATAGATCGACTTTTGAACAATACAATGATGATCGACAAATCATAGATAATTTAGTCACGATCAACATTGTTTATGTTATTTCCTATTTTAGGTAAGAATTTGTACAGTAAAACACTTGTCTTTATTTGACCTACATTTTGTAGAAAGTTTATGTAATTTTGTACTTTTATTGATTGCACTTACAAAGTTTAACAGGTAGACATCGATAGCACGTGCTTATTGATCATAATTTTTTCACTTTATTGCATTAACGCCTTTGAAAGTAGAGCTATTAAAAAAAGGAAAAATATAAATTATCTGTGTTTATAGATATTGTTGCATCTGTGTGGTGCCTGAATAAGATTTAATAGGTTATTACTATGAGATTATGGAATTATCGGTAGTGTTATAAGTTGAGAAAGGGAATTAATTAATTCGTTCAAACCTCTTATTAAAGAATAATATAAAGATTAGGACAACAATATCCAGATGTTGATAAAGCGAGCCCAGAAAAATTACAAAATTAATAGGTAATATTCTATCATGGAATAATTTACAAACATCCCACTACTGGGCTCGGGCCTCCTTCACAATGGGAAGGAAATTGATCTGCTATAGTACACTAATCAGACGAGCTAATATAGGGTTATATTTCGAGTTCTCCTTCTCTTTCATATATGTTATATGCACATTATATCCTTTAGTCGTCTATTACAACATCTACAGACCAGATAAAAGGTGGTAAATATATTCTTAGTACCACAAAAAAAAAAAATTTTAATCATTTTCCAAAACCACCGTAGATATAAATTGTAAGAAAATAAAACTGTCACCGTACTCTGTGGCACAATCGGTAACTTTACATGTATAGCATGTTACGCGGTATTACAAGGAGATACCACCAGTCTAGTAGCCGGCTAATCGCAGCCCTCGGGGTCAAACCGTGTAGTAACCCGTCGAGTCCACCACGTTTATTATAATAAGCCCTAGTAGCCATTATAAGTTTTGCCCATCGCCCTTTATATTCTTCGGTTATGTTACATAAAATTATTTCTACATTACTTTTATGGACAATTTGTTTATATGAAAACAAATTTATTTAGTAACTTTTGATGTATTGCTGTTCGATATTAAACTGAGAACATATATTACTTTTGTGATCATCATTATCACATCTTATATAGGTTCCCCTATCGAGCTTGAGCCTCCTCTGTTGAGAGGGAAATTGGCCTATGGTGGTCATGCGGGTATAGGGTTTTATTTCGAGTTTTCCTTCTCTTGCGTAGTTCTTATATGCACAAGAGATCCCTTAGTTGTCCACAGGCAAGAGAGGCGGTGATAATTTGTAGTTTTACTCCGTCACCACACGGAACTTGTGATATTTTATTATTTTCTTTGTAATATTATTTATGTTCCCAGATTTACTTTTACATGAATAGTGATATTACAAACATTAAAAAAATAATTTTTAAGCGCTGTAGATCAGATATAAATTAGAAATATTGCATTTAGCAGATATTTTTATTAAGTAAATAACTTAGCTATAATATCATTACGTAATTATGTATTAATTAAAGTTTATAATAAAAAATAAGCTTACCAATTAGCGCTTCGACGTGGTAACTGAATATAATCTCATTTGCGGTAGTCAGCTTGGCGGCGGTAATGGCACACTGTAACAAAAAAAAATTATTATCAACAATGGAAGAAATTACTCCATATTGTGAAAGTGTGTATCAATTTCGTTAAAAATTGTTACGATTTTATCGTTAGCTACACATATCTTTATATTATAAATTTCTTGTGTACGTGTGTATGTCAATGAGCTCCTCCTAAATGGCTGGACCGATGTCGATGAAAGTTTTGTGTGTGTTCAAGGGGATTTGATAATGGTTTAGATTAATAATTGGACCCGGTAGGTAGCGCTTTTTGAATAGAACAACGTCTCTTTATGTTATTTGAACAGAACAACGTCTGTTGGGTCAGCTAATTTTAAATATAACATAATAATCCTGCTCTTATCCGAATTATTTGAAGTCAACGCAACACATATTGTAAAAGTTATTGGCAATAGTTTTATAACCACCCGCCTCCCTGACGGTCAAACTTACTTGCGAATATAATTGTTAACCAAACAGCATCAGGTACCCCAGGTCGATGTAAAGTGTTGACTTCGTCTTTTAGGACACACACGAACTATGTAAGGATTGGCAATATTCGCAGTTGCTATCACAAAGCCCATATATATATATATATATATATTATATGTGTTGAAAATATTATTATTACATAATATTCAGAGAGTTGTATCTTAAAGTACAAGTCCACTGTATTTCTATTTGGATATTTTCAGTGAAGGTCGCGTATTATAAAAATTGAAAATATATAAGTACAACTTCTTGCAAATTGTATCTGGGCAATGCTCATATTTGCAAAATAAAAAAAAATAAAATCTTATACAACATAAATGGTTATATTTAGACTTCGGTAATACTAAGTATTATATCTTTTTATAATGACTAGGTATATGATATTTGAATATTCTTAAACGTTCAACGTTTAAGAATCTTTACATTACACATTACATTAAATTTTAATCTTTAGTTTTTAATGACACCTGCACATGTTATTATAATCAATATTGACTATTAGTTTAGAACAATAAAATACCAAGAACAAATAAAAACATATGCAGCCTCGGAATAAGGTTAATAGCCACTGTAAAATGTATAGGTTCAGATGACAAATAAAGAGGCTAGTCATACATAATGACAGTGATTGACGAAACAAGTAATAACGGTTGTTAACCAATAATAAGGTTTGCAATAAGTTTAATCATCGACATCTGATTCTTTATTGCGCAAGGTTCTCTAGACAACGTCGTCTCCAAAATAGTTATGCTGTTGTGAAAACCTACAATTATTTTACAGTATTACGAAATTAGAAATTAGTTGTCCTACACATTATAATTGTTATGGATTCATATCATTCTTTATGTTTTTTTTTTATATTTGAGTAATTTGCGTATTTATACGTGTTAACTCGGACCATTTAAAAGTCTCGTACATACAAATGCAGTATTGAATGTAAACGTAATAATTAAGGAAACAAACACACCTTACGTATTTATGTGATATTACTTTTTAAAATGAATAATCAGTTATCAATCTTTTCTGTGTTGTTATAATTTTTATTGCCAGTAAATTATTAACTGGCTCTTTTTCAACATGTCTTTTTCAATAATTATTGTCAATAATAAAATAATGCATACTTATTTTATTACTGACAATAATGTCAAATGAGTCACTTGATAGTAGAGAGCAGGGAGGTCGCTCCTCTCAGTCTGTTTAATTTTTTGTATTAATGTGATTATTATTGATGGGCAAATTTACGAGTGGCTTTTTCATCATCAATCTACATTCATATATTACTTCGAAATGTTATTAATACTAATTGTAAACTATTTTTATTCAAAATTTCATTGCATTCGAGCAACGACTTTATGATATCGTCATTCTATTGATATAAGATATACATACATATGTATATGCATATTTGTTTATAAAATTTCTCCTTTATTTATTATATAATGTTCTTTTATTATTCATTTTATAAAACTTGTATGATTCAAATTTAATCACCGTTATTATCATTAACAAGTGATTCACGATTGCACGAATTTTATAGTCCCCGAAATAAAGTTTCTCACTTTTCCCTTTCATATATTTTTTAAGACTGTGAAAAGGGATTATGTGATAACATTGAGAATGGACAGGGTCGTATTTTTTAGTTAACGATCAAGTAGTAAACATGGTCGTAAATTGTTTATATTGTAAAAATGATGCTTCACGTAAGTAAATGTTACAAAAACGCGCCATGATCGTAAATATTCCGTGCTAATTATTTCGCTCATTTTAATTTTTAACTTAACAAATTGTCATGTATTTGTGAATTTGTTCTATATACTTATATCACATACTATTTTTTGAGAAACATGAATTAAGTTTTGAGAATTTAATAAAATACAATATGTCACCCTCAATAGGAAAATAATTTAATGTCATAACAGTTATAGTAAAGAAGTAAAATAATTTCATTTCGAAATCAATTCATGATGATGATCCCATGAATTGATTTCTAAGTTGAGATTATTTAAGAGATGAGATTATTATAAAAACCGAAAGTATACATATGAAAAGATTTGTGAAAAAATTTTAAAACACAGTATTGTTCACTAACAGTTCCAATATAATATAATAAAAAAATACCTTGAGAAATAATAATTAAAATCTGAATAGAAATATCCAAAATATACATGCATAAAGCTGGTTTAGTTAGAGGAAATTATACAGCGCAGTGGGCGCGTAATGTATTTTATTCGCATAAGCGGAAAATAATTTCTTTATAGGCATGGAATCGATTAGTGGCACGGTTTACGATGAGTCTGCGCACGCCGCGTAGCTGCAGGTGCCAGGTTTATTACACCACTCGCATAAGTCCTAGATGATTCAAGAGAAGTACAGTGAGAAAACAAAGTTTTAACTAATGTAAATTTTTTCAATAAAAAGTAAAATTGAACGCAATAGAAAAAATAGAAACCAAAGGTTTTTAATTTACTTTCATTTTTATGTTCTCTCGTCATTATCACTCAGAAAAGTAAAAAAGGGATATATTGGTTGTTATTAAACGAGAATAGCATCTATAGTATGATTTTTCTCTTTCGTGTGTTTGATAAAACATAACTAAGAATGTAGATAACAAATGCAATACTTTAAATAAAACATCAATTCATCTAGTCTGGACGCCATGTTGCGCCTATTATCTTCCATTTATAGAAGAAGCTTAACAGTGAGATGTTTTTGGGTTGAGCAGAATAGAAATAAATTTAAATTACGAGGTAATTGTTGACTCAGATAATTTATTACACATTTGAATTAAAACTTACTAATACACATTTAAATTAATTTTACTGATTTAATCACGGGAGGATTTGAAAGTATTCAAAACGTCGGGAAACCAAAAACTAAATACCTACAAACGCGATAAAATCTATAAAAATAGTTTTAATTTAAAATATTAACCCAAAATTTATTTTTTCTGACTGTACCAAACTTGATATTCACGAGCCAAGCTGTCCTTAAACAAAAATTAGAACTGTGTACTATATCTTGTATTGAATAAAATTTATGCAAATTTTAGATTCATAACGATATTAAATGAGGAAATTGGTAGGGTTAATGATCATTGGAAGGTAATAGCGCCTTTAATGTAATGTATAATTACAGGTATCGTTTTTTTCATTTTAAGGAAGTTGTCATAAAAATAACATAACCTTCGTAAAGGGACAAAGTTAGAATGTTCATCCAAGAAAAATATACGTAAATTATAAAAATATGTGTGTAGTCAACATATGGTAGAAATAGAAGAAACAGGTGAAACTAAACAATTAGAGAAGACGAATGCTGTATAAAAAGTAGGAAGGTGATGGATATATAAATAATAAACATCCTAGCATGTTTATTTAAATTTTAGTAATGAAGATAACAGGATCGTGTATTTCACAAAAAATTGAGTTTCAGAACTCAACTGTGCTTTAGAAAAATCCTCATAAAAATAAACTCATGAAATTAATAGGAAGATCATATTTACTATCTTATTTTATTCAAAGTCAAAACAACGCTCATATCGAACGTCTATTTATTTCATAATAATAAATGACGGTACGCTTGCCTAACAAGATGAATATTTTCATAGCACAGTATATGTGCATCAATGAATTTGCGTCCCAAATAGCGAAACAAAGCCACAAACAATTTGTGAGTTCCATTACATGTTAGACTAATGAAAAAATTGAGACGCGGTGCGCCTTTATCTGACATACAGTTTTAAAGTTGATCTAACTTAGGCACGTGCCATATTATATTCATCAAAAAATTACATATTAAATGTTCAAAAAGTTTAAAGGGACTGCATTCACATTATTTTGTATGTGTCATGGGGTACTTCACAAACACATAATTAATCTAAATTACATCCAAACTATGCCTAGATCCAAACCCAAATTACACCTAGATCGAACCTATGGCACTTGTCCCGGTATGTGGGTATCTTAACCACTATGCCAACTATGCTATTGATAATTTTGAAATATTTATAATAAAAACAAATTAGTATTATTTGGACTTGTTGCTATAATTTACTAGAAAATGGACTTAAATAATGATACAATTATAATTATTAGTGTCCTAAAAATAATAATGAATAAGAGTATCACTCAACTTTATTTTTCTGTTACCTAATGAATTGAAATGTTTTAAAACAAATATTTTTAAAATCTAACATGTTTGATACGTTGCAGGCCCGTATGTATTAATACAACATACCAAATACAATAGCCGATGATTCCGATACACAAAAGCGCTGGGAGCCCTGTTATTAATCCTCACTGAAGATTGATGTGACATAGTACGTAACAGTGTAAGATATTTTGATGTAGGTTAAGGCTTAATATTAGGTAAGCAGAAGTTCTTCAATACATCACAATAGCCTAACTAATGCGCTTGTTAATTAGGTATTTAGGCAATAATGCCTCAATGCTCAATGTAATACGTTTTTGCTTAATCTTTTGATACTTTAGTTAAGTCTTTATCTTTGACGAAGTGATTTATAAGAGGTCCATTAATGTTATTTATATAATAATAATAATAATAAATATTTATTAGATCGAGTAACAATGACTCATTATGTGTTAGTACGACTTACAACTAGGTTAGTAAACATACAAAAACACTCGAACACAAAAAAAATAAAAATAATACACATACAGAAAATAAATAAATAATAAGTACACACACTATATTTTACATTTGTCACCGTTGCGACATTCCATGGGAGACGGCACTACAGCGACTTAAATAAATGCAATCAAGCCTGCTCGCAATCATGTTCAGGATACTGTTGGAGCTGGCCCGCACCCTACGCACCAGAGAACCACATCTCTTTCGAATTGTAATACATCTGTTTTTTAAATGGAAGAAATAGTAGGAAGTAATGTATATGAAAATCAGAGTGATTGAGTGAGAAAAAGACACCGAATTAACAAAAAAGAGTAATAATGATAGGACCATATTTATTGGTAATCCATCCCTTTCACTTACATACGCGTATCGTAGAATACTAATAAACAATATAAGTAACAGACATGAGAATATTGTAACAGTAGAAATACTATGAATAAAGCTCTACAACTTAACTAACAAGCATGACATATCAAGGCAATTTACCTAATAAGCGTGATATAACATGGATTCTTTCCCCTCATTCTATAGAAGGCTCGTGTTTAATATTGAGATTTATATAAGCTGACAGTAAAAAAATAATTTGTTTTTGGATGCTATGGTCGTAACGTACTATTTGGTGGATAAAGATAAAGGCAATATACGACATAACGCTAACGCAGTGTGCCACTCGACAACTCTGGGGTGAATAACTGTCATCGTACGTACCTAGCATTGAGTGTGAATATAGCTAATAATAAAAATAAAAATATTTAAGGATTTTATTTCTCTTTGAATTTTAAAAAAAGGATTCTAAGTAGTAAAGTGTCTATAGTATATTATCTATGATTATTGGATAAAACACGGTTTTATTATTATAGAATGGTCTCTGAACAAGAGAATAGAACTATCTAATATGAATAAAATAGTTCGATATTATTTTAGATTTGACAAATAATAGCAGTGTGATCTTAAAAAAAATTGGTACAGTAAGAGACAACAAATATTATTTCTTACCCATAGGTATCCTGAAAAATGTATAAGAGATGTGAGCAGATAACATCAATGCATGAAAAGAAAATCTGGAAACAGAAGGGAGCCGTCGCTTAGGACGCCTGGCAGATGTGAAACATTGAAATTATTTTGTCCAAGTATAAAAGAATAGATAACGACAGGAATTAATATGGCATAAATTATTAATAAAATATTACGATTATTTTTCCAGAAGGTGATGATTTTTATTCAATAAACATTTATTTTCATTAGTATACACTAATAATAATTTATTTTGAGCTCACTAGATGGCGTTGTACGAAATTCTAAGACGGGTTATGATTTCGTAAAAGTACATATCAAGGCGTGGCGTTAACGCCACGACAACGATTAGGTTCACCCTCGCCTATAAATGTTTCACATCAAAAATTTACATAGGCATTGTGATGTAAGCCACTTTTCTTCTCATTTTAGAGGAGATCTGTGCCTAATAATGAACAGACAAATAATATTTAAAATGATATCATTCCAAATTTTATACGCACACATAAATTATGAAATATCTCATAATAATAATTGTACATACACTCATTAAATAATAGGTATATACTATAAATATAATGTAACAAAGTATCAAGGCCGATTAAAAAATAACAACAAGTCTCTCGTTTAAAGAAAATATTACCGTACGTGGATTATAGATGATACAGTATAAGCAATTACGGCTATGCGGGCGGTGGTTAAGATGTAATAACAATAATTAAGATATATGTATGTAGTAGTTATTACTCTCGTAAGACACTAGATTTGATGATGTGTGTGTGTGTATTTTATACCTATTTAATGTGAGGCTAAAGTGTTATTTTGTCGATGGGAGGGTACTCCTCAGGGGGTATTCCGTCGGGCCGACCACTGACGTCCAGTCACCCTGCACCGGTGGTCGGTCCAACGACGAAGGCGACGTGGTGTTCGGGTGGGTTGCGGGTGTGCGTGCTTACGCCCCTCTGTCGCCCCGGATGGAGTGGTGCGAGGAGTGCACCGACCGCAACCCACCCAAAAAAAAAGTGTTATATTAAAATCACTGTTTTCTTTGCGAAAAAAGCATATCTCTGCAACAAACATATTTGAAATATTTTCAGCAGGCAGGACATTTTAATTCAAGTGAATACATATATATTCCACCCCTACTCTTGTCCGTGATTGACGTAAAAGACAACTAAGGGATATGATATGCATATAATATCTATGTAAGAGAAGGAAAACTCGAAAGAAAACTCTACACCAACACGACTGACCAGCATGGTATAGTAGATCAATTTCCTTCCCATGGCGAATGAGGCTCGAGCCAAGCAGTGGGACATATATGAGCTGTGATGATGATGATGAGATATATATTGAAGTGATGGTATTCATGTGTTTCCGCAATGCAAATTAAGTATATCATAATTTATTATCATAAAAGTTTATATAGTATAGTTGCCGAGTTATGTTGGACGAGCTACGCGTCAATTTGCATTACGTACTAGTCGTTTAGAAGTCGTAAGTTAGTAATAAGCAGATTGACTGTAATTTTCCAGTAGCAATGACAGTATGCCTGAACGATGTGTTCATAGATTGCAGAGTCAAAGTCTGTCATTGCAACTTCCCAAGATTCAATACAAGTCTACTATTAAAGTTTACGTGCATGTTATTCTATATTACTATTCTAAAGCTCACGGTTTTGTTTGTTACTTTGAACTTAGCTCGAGTACGCTTTCTCTCAACTCATACACGTCCCACTGCTGGGCATGAACCTGTTCTCCGATAGGAGGGCAGTTGATCTACTATACCATGCTGACGAATTGGTATAGGGGTTTACTTCGAGTTTTTCTTCTTTTAAACAGATGTTATATGCATTGTCCCTTAGTCTTCTTTTACGACATCCACGGGTAAGATAGGGAGTGGTAAATAGTATTCTTACTCGATGGAGTTAGAATACATACTGCTGTTGAGCACACGGAAATTTTACGTTTGGCAATTTTTTTAAGAGAGTTATTGATTATTAGAAATGATATTGTAACCTATATCTCTCTAACATTTGTATTTATTCCTCATAATTTCAATAAGTGTAAAAACGACAACAACGATAAGGGATAGGTAACATAATTGCATTAAAAGGAAAACTTGAGATAAAACTATAGTAACATAGTTTAAGTATATGTATATTTCATGGAAAAATGCCTTAATGTCTTAGGGTTAAAGGAGATTACAAAAAGGAAACTTTATTAAAATCATTTGGACCTTGTGATTACTGAAGTTCATATGGTTGAGCAAGAAGAACAAGTCATAATTCGTAGGTATGAGTGTTATGTGGGTCAGTGATATATATGATTACTGATTACAGTTTTGGGTTTATTACTGTCAGAGGCATTTACGATCTTTGTAAAGAGAAGGGTCCTTGTGTTGACGATACATTTGGTTTCTTTTTACGACTTTTGAAAGTGATTGCCGTTGCATAATGTATTGCTTTTTATAAGGAAGATTTTAATGACGTTATTTAAGGACGATTGTGTAATTTAAAGGAGATTGATTTGTTTATTAAAATATGTTTTTAATATTTTAAATAAAACTGTTTTAACAAATTTTATCACGTTTGTATTTCATTTTTAATTTTCAAACGTTTCGAACTCTTATCAGCGTTCATATTCACAGGACGATTCATGGTTCGCGGTAATTTCATATGTAAATGTATAATGATTCCTGATTTTTACATAATTTTATTGCAAAGATTTTTTTCACTCACTAGGCTTTTGGTAACTTAACGTTTATATTAATTTATGGTCATTATTACGATATTAAAGATTTTTTTTAATAATTATTTTATGTTTTTATGTAAATCAAAACGTTTATATATTAATATGTTTGGTGACGTTTTTATTTGAATATTATTTTTACTGAATATTACTGAAAACAATTTAAGGCAACAAATTACTATCAAATCACATGTTAAAATTAAAGATTTAAAGTGTATTTTTTAGTGAAAACGTTCTTCAAATGTATCCAATATTTAATTATTGCTCATTATTAGGGAGATAAATAATCTTCAAAATAAATATTTGTACAGTACTCATAATTGCGGAATCACCCGCGTAGTCCCCGTTTTCGTGGGAATACGGGGATAAAATATAGCATATATTATTTACTGATCATATAGTTTTCCACTGGTGAATGAATTAAGATCAGTTTTTTGTTTTAGGCGTGAAAGCGTAATAAAAAAATAGACTATTCTTTCATAAATACAAATAACCAGCTTTCAGAATATATAGTGATTGCTATATTGAAATGTCAATTAGAATACATAAATTATAGAAGACATGTAATATTACATATGTACTTCAGTTCGTTTGCGTCTATAAATTTAAAATTTTAGTAATACCATATAGTTATTCACGAAAATATTGTTAGTCACTGTGGGATAATTTGTTCCGTGTTATAAGGAAGTAGAATAATGTTGTAGATCTTGACTGCACACGCGTTACTCTGGGAATCATCGCAATGTTATTGCTTATGTTAACTACTTGAAGTAAAGTATGCAAAAAAAGTTTAGAACTAAAGAACTTTAAACAAATTAAGATACCATCTTATCGATCTTCAAGGGTTTTTTATAATTTCTGCCTATTGGATCGCCTAAATAAACTACAACACAGGTTTAAGTAATGTGAAATATTAATCATTATATTAAGTATACATCATTTATTGATTAAAAATTAATTAAATATACTTTCCTACACACCAGCTATTTTACTCAAGGAAAAAAATGGCCTAGATTTTGTACGCAGATAACACCTATGTAAAGAAAAGTAAAACTCGAAGTAGAGCCTTATGCCAACACGTCTGGCTAGCGTGGTATAGTAGGACAATTTCCCTCTTATTTAGAGGTGTATTGAGCCTTGGGAACGTACATATGCTGGATGAAGATGATGAAACACACTTTCATTGAAGATACATATAAAAATTAATATTCTTGTAAAGATCTATACAAAACTATGAGTATAACGGTAGTAGAAATAAAAATGAATGGATCTAATTTACTTAGTACATATATCATTCCACATCCTTTAAACGTGGCTTAATTTTGTCTTGAAACTAAATGACTTCCGTAGGTACTCACTAAAGTAGGTCGTAAGAACTTTAACAACATAGAATGCTCAAAATTATTTATAAGTGTAAATAATATGTTCTTTTTATTCTTGTCTTCTTTTCTCTTTAGGGCAAACTTTTGGGCGAATATCCTGCAATAGCATATACCAAACCGTTCCGCCTAGAAAGATAGTAATCCAATTATCTGCACTCTAGGGAGCAGATCGGTATACAATAATAGGATGAATATGGGCCGAAAAGAAAAAGCGTGCCATCTACTTCTGCAAAAAATACCTTATCATCTCAGCCCATATAAGTCCCACTGTTGGGCTCGGGCCTCCTCCATTGTGGAAATTGACCCCTTATACCGCGTTAGTCAAACGTAATGGCACAGGGTTTTATCTCGAGTTTTCCTTCTCTTCTATAAATATTATCTGCATATCATATTCCTTAATCGTCTTATACGACACCCACGGGTAAAAGAGGGGAGGGTGAACTGTATTCCCGTCATCAAAAATACCTACTTGTTTTTAAATGCTTGGCAAGGTTTTATTTTTCATTGATAAAAATGAGCCTCATAAGAGGTGGTAACGAAACCTCAACAATACGAGGAGTAAATATGAAGTGAGCTACTTCCCGTATGCCAATAGAGTAAGAATAAAATTCATTATCCTCTATCTTACCCGTGTGCGTTGGAAAAAGTAATTTAGGAAGTGGGTGTACGTACGTACGTGGATGATATCCGTGAAAATAACTATCGTGGACGAGATCGTATTAATATTGCAGTATATAATTAATATTAGTGGTAGCTTTTTCTTCTATCCGTATTTTGGAGACATTTTAATATGAGTACCTATACCGTATGGCCGTATAGCGCAAATGGTCTCGGCTATCGCACGGTAGCGTGGCACAGTGAAAAAGCTAAGTGTACGTTCGATGTACCAGTTTATATTATTAAGTGACAGATTTATGTGACGGTTTGAAAGACTTTAAATTACTTTAGTTCCGTATAGTTTAATTGTACATTTGTTTGATGGTATTATTATAATTAGTTATTCACTTGCTCATAAAGTATCATTTGCCATATGTAAGCTTTATGAATATAAATCTTCACCATCTTTTTTTTTTTACGTTCTTTTGTGGGAAATGACTAAAGACTATAGTTTCATATCAACATGATAAAATTAGGTTAATTTTCTTATTTATTTAAAACGTTGTCATATAGCCGTGATTGTCTAAAAAAGGACAGTAAGTAGCAATTTGGCCGTAGATATAATCTATAAATTTTGCATTTAACATTTGATATATATTTATGCGAATTTGAATCGTTAGATACGATACAAAATTGACTTATTAGTTGACAATGTTTTCTTGGTATGATGATTCATTCACAGAGCTATCTTAGTTTTATATTTATATACACACACATCTGCCGACCGTGAGTCGCGATTCCATCCGACGTCCTCGTCACGTCCTCGACGAAGAGGACGACAATATCACACTCGCTCAACAAAGAGCCTACGCGGCCCGCGAGGCATTAACAAATAAACATCCGCGGTTCCGTCCGTCCTCGCCGTCGAGGTGCGAAACCGCGCCGCGCAAAAGTCACGACTAAAAACGTGGGCACGCCTTTGCCTTCAGCGACGCCCCAAGCCGAGGTCCGTTCCCCACAGGGGGAGCCCTTGGGCGATGTTACTTAGCATACTTTTCTCCGGGTTGAGTGCCCTCAGCGCTCGCCCATAGTCCGCGTCAAGCTGTCAAGGCCATCTGCGGCCAACAGCTGTACACAAAAAAAAAAAAAAAAAAAACCGTGAGTCGCGAATTCTTAATCTTGCTCCATCAAAGTGTTTTTGGGATTCTATAGATCGCCTCGAATTACGGCTATTTTTAATAATAAGCGTAATTAGCCTTTGTGTCCATTTAGAGGCACGTCTGATAAGTAGCTTGCTTGAATAATTATTAATAATTGAACCTTATTAAACCTTTACGTGAATAATAATCATGTAGTGAAATAAGGGGGGTTTTATATCCGCTTTATTATATCATGCCTTGCTATTATCTTTGTTATTCCTTTAACTTCGAAGAAAAAGACGCGAAATTATAAATCATAAAAAAATATTGCTTTTGGTTGCGGAACCCCAAATGTCTGTCCGTCGCTGTGTGTCATTGTTAATCATAAAAAAAACTGCGACGCAGTTATGTTCATAGTTATGATTTCCGTAAATAATGCAGGAACAAAATTAATATTCTTGAATGTAGGTATATGTGCTAGGCCGTAAAACAGTTAGTATTTTTATATATGAGCTTGAATTACGTCGCAAAGAAATTTAGCCAGCAATTTAGCATTCTGCACTACATAAAGATAAAATAAAATATAAACTTAACACTGAAATCTTGACTAGAGTCTTATATATGATGTAATGTTATGGATATTATTTTTAGATTATTTTTATTTACTCCCCTTGACTATATTAGACTGTAATTTTATTACCAGCCACTTATTAAGTTATGGTATCAAATAATGCAAGTTGTATAATTATGTGAATATGTGATACTTATATGAAACTTAGAATTCCAAGCTATCTCGCTATTTGGAGTGACAAATGTGGAACTCTATAAGATATAGATTTGTTTACTTATATTCTGTGTAATGAACATACTGTTGAGGGTAGTATATAATAAATCATTGGCTTTATAATTGAACTATATATGTACAGCCTATATTTAAATGTAAGGTATTTCATTTGCAATAGATACTAATGAATTTATTTGCGAAATAATTAATCTTATAAATACCATTCACTGTTATTTTTATCATCTAGTTAACAGTATATCGCCGCTAATTGAGTTATATAATTACCTCTTTTTTTTTGGGGTGGTTTGCGGTCGGAGCGCTCCTCGCACCACTCCGTCCGGGGCGACAGAGGGGCGTAAGCACGCACACCCGCAACCCACCCCACGTGCACGTCGCCTTCGTTGTTGGACCGACCACCGCAGCAGGGTTACTTGTCATCAGTGGTCGGCCCGACGGAATACCCCCTATTTGGGGTTTCCCATTCCCATCGACCAACGTCCCCCCTCAGGGAGGACGTCGGTCTTTTCTCACGCGGTCGGCCTCTTGGCGGGTGATGGACTAATTCCCCGATCACGTCACCCGCTGCCTCGGCTAGGGCGGCCTGAGGCGCAAGCAGCCGTGGAGCGAGCCTGCGGAAATGCTCCCGGAAAACACCATTGCCCGTCGAGCACCAGGCCCAAGTACCTCATATGGGCCCGGATTCTGATCTCAACCGAGTGAACGTTGATCGAGACGCCGATGGGAGGGCTCATACGGCGCCCATGGAACAAGAGGGCCTCCGTCTTGTCCAGAGCGAACCTCAACCCCAGCGCCTCGATCCGCCTGACGATCTCTTCGGTGCCTAGCCGCCTCTTCTAGCGTCCCACCGCGGGTTGTGACGAGCGTGTCGTCGGCGTAACAAATCACGCCCAGCCCGGGCGGGAGGATATAATAACCTCTGATCAAGATATGGTATGAAAATATAGAACGCACAGCAAGAAATTAATTTAATAATTTCAAACGATAAAATTGGCATTTATATACCTTCAAATTCACTTCGTGGTTAATGTATTGTATTACACAGTATTGAGAAGTATAATACGTTAGTACTCTGACCTTTCCCGTAGATTTTTTTAAATGATTAGATAACAGGTAACACGTATTCACTTTTAGTTCATATATTGGGCCCATCCAAGATCGCCAAATGTGGACGCAAATTAACCTATTTTTATCATTCTACTTAAACATGTTGGAATCTCTATTACATACATATATTATCTTTACATGTATCAGTACCACTGATGGATGTAAAGAGAATGTGGAATGAATTAATAAAAAAAATATATTGCAAAAAAAATCGTTTAGTCTAACATACTTAATATGAAATATAATAGAGGGTCTAGTAACTAGACCAATGTGCTTCTGTTTATAAAGTAAACTGCAACTCTATAGTAGATACGCACCATATGTACCACAGGTGTTATACAGAGGAAATAAAATATGTACGTAGATGACTAGATTAATTAAGTAGTCACTTAAAATCAACATACATATATATATACAACATACATATAGGTATACACCTATTTTCGTAAGTAACATGTCATAATTTGTTGCGAAATAGCTAAAATTGCAATAAATGCAAATTTTAAGAGAGCATGCAATAAATTATAAAGCGCCATGATTATAATAAGTAAATTGCTGATTACGTGACCATATATTTAATTTCTATGCGTAATTATCATCCAATTAAGTCGAAATCACCTAAAATGTGGAATTTTTAGTGAGAGTGAAGAAATAATTGTCAGTCGTTTTAAAGATAATGACAACATTTTAATGTGCGTAGTTGCCTTTTTAAAATGGTTTGATACATAGTAATACTCATCATGCAAAAATAATCCAGTATGATAAGTTGAGCAACTAGCTTAATAAAGCTTAATTCTACAGAAATATTCTATTTTATAGTTTCACGCTTGTATTCCTGAAAGCGTAGATAGAAGTATAATTCATTTATTTTGCGGCAGCTAAATAATAACCCCCATATAATATGTGCAGTAGCTCAGACACAGTTCATGTCTGTCCGACTTTTTATCTGGTCCAACCAAAAACTTAAAATTTTTAAGATATCAACATCACCAAACATTAACCATTGAATCAATGAGGAATGGACGTACAACCATAGGGTTATATTACGAGTATTTATTTTCAATAATTTTATTTGCTTACCTAATCTCTTGCGATCTTTGCTAACATTTAAGGCAAAGGCAAATATATATTTCCGCTATCATTATATGAAATATTTATATGTTACTAATATCTGTCTATACTAACCATAAGTATGACGTATATAATATCAGGTAACCGCTGAAGTACTTCTGGAGTCCGCTCACGACCTGAACCGTTTATTATGCGCATGAATAATTTGTTTCTATTATTGATTTATATAAGATAAGGAATCCACGATATCATATCGTGTATGATTTAGTATCTACTAGGTTATTTTTCGACGTACCAAACCTACATTATATCTTCAAACAATATTTTTTTTACATATTATTTCTTAAAGACTTTTTTACGAGAAGAGAATACGGCGCATTAAGAAATACATTTTCGTATTTCAGTAACTTTATTAATTTATAATTAATAAATGTAAAATAAAATCAGATATAAAAAGTATTTTGGAAACCACACAAAATCCTCATATGGACAGAACCGACAGCAATCGGCGTATTAGATAGGCTACAACGCTGGGCAAATGTCTTTATAAAGATGAATTTTGTTAGAATTTTTCTTCTCTTGTAATCATAATAACTTGTTTGCGATTTAAAACAGCATAGATTTAGAATCGGTGGTGACATATTGTATAGGCAATTCACCTTTAAGGCTTTCGCTTTGTTTTATTTACACCTCCTTAGGTATAATTTTTAGTTTTAAAATGTATATAAAACAATTTTGTATGTTCGCACTTGACACACAAATTTATATACAGGAACGTAAATGTTTCTAAATGAAACAAAATCTTACGGCAATTCACCTGACAAGATTATTTTAGCAGTCCAACTTAACTTTCGTTACGGAGGGCGTTCGAGACCAACATTGCATTGGGACGTGTAAGAGTTGAGAAAAATAAGAAAAATTACTTTATAAAACGTTAATAAATTTTCTTATACTTTTTAAATGTTTTAATTACAATGATAATTTTAAGTTTACATTTTAAAAAGTAGACATAATTAATTATAGGAAGCAATGGCTCTTAAGTGTAACTTTAATAAAAACACCTTAATAAAAGTATAGCCTACAATATGGTAAAAGTTAATGTAGCAACTTTCACTGAATTTATATGATGTCGGTAGGCTAAAAAAGATTGTGAAATACCAATTTCAGTATATTTTTTTTTTATTTTCGTAGTAGACCAAATCATAATTGTATACAATAGACATCAACGAGTTCATCGCAAGTTAGAAGTTTAAATCAGTATTAAGTATAGCATATAATATTGCTTTAAATGTAAGGATCAAAATTAATAATAGGTAATAAACATCTTTGTAGGTACAATTATGTGACTGGATACCAAGTCACTTAGACCATAACTGTTGAAAACTTTGAATTATTGACAAAAATAAAATTAAAACGTAATAAAATCGGCAACAATAATTCACTTTCAACATCATAATTACATACAATAAATGTTATATTTGACTGCAGGGATGGCGTTGTGATTAAGATTTGGCATGTGATTGTGGCAAGTGTCGCGTGTTTGATTGCCAAACAAGACAACATATAGCTTAATCCATAAATTATAGTAATGAATCTGAATGTAATTTGCGTCTATTAGTTGTATGTATTTAGAGTCCCTTGTAATAGAAAAATAAGTTTTGCAATGTAAATTCATGTTTTTTTTTTAATTATGTATTGTAATAAATTTTTTACTTATCGTAATACCTTTATTACAGATTACAAATTATTTGTATTTTTAATTTATAATATTTATAACGATGAACATTGAAATAACGACGAGAAAGATCTCGTGGGGTATTTGTAGCAATGTACATTAACAAAATAATAAAAAAAAATACTATAAATACAATCAAGCAAAGTTAAGTATATATACAAGCTCACTCAAATCCCTAAGTGTTCCACATATCAAGCTTATTTCGTACATTTTAATACGACCGACATTAAGACCGACTCATCTCCGTTATTAGTGAGAACTGGTCTGACTTCCTACACCACAGGATGTTGCTCCATATACGCCATTCATTACTTTAATGATTGCCAGATGATTTTATTGCAACACTGATCAGAATGAAAAGCTCTGTGAATGGAGTTTTAATTGAAATCCCTTTTTAAAACGCAAGTTAAACCTATTTTAAGGGTTTAAACTCTTTACAGAACTAACGTTTATGAGATCCAAAGTATTTGGTGATTATCAGGTCATCTGTTGTGATGGTTAAACACTATCATCATTATCATACTGCTTTATATATTAATAGATATAATATACTTTCTATTCTACGTGATGAATCATATTTGTTCCAAATATAAGACTTAATATAATATGCATATATGCATCTTTTAGCATTATAATTTACTTGGTGTTTAAGATTCCCCACTATGTACTATATATGGGTATTCTGTAGATATATTCATTGAACTGAGAGATGGTAAAGCATTGTATTCTTAATTATACACTACGCTAAAAGTTGAGCGCTTTCAAGAGTTACTTGTCTCCTTATAGTAAACATACCAGTTTATTTTTTATTAGTAATTTTGTACTGTTGTTATTTTTAATTATCTTTGAGGTTTTTAGGTCTTTCACTAATGTATAACCTTACAATTAAAAATTAGAGCACACATCTTCTTATCATTAATCCGAAATTAATAAATATTTTAATCATGCTCGATACATATACTGTAATAGACGACTAATGCATTTACAATTGTCTGAATCTATATCTAATTTTTCTTTTTTAAATATTTAAATGTTAAACGTAGTACCAAGACATAACTATTTAACATACTAATCTTTGATTGTTAACATGAGATGCTTCAAACGTTCCGACTCTATTAAGATTACATCTTCTAAAATCAACTTTATAATACAAATACTAAAGTATAATTTAGTCTGCCTAGGTTTAGAAAGAATCGTGCTTACGGTAGCCGAAATCATGGGTCACAAAGATCAAGCGTGATCGAAAACTGATATTAAAGATTGTAACGAGAGTGACGCATGCGTGAATGAGATATTAGTGAGGCAAGCCGTGATGAAACCGGCTTACACTGCGGGACACGATGCAATGACCAGTGATGCTTTGATGTTGAAATATTACTAGTAATTAATATTTGTTCCAATGTTATCAAGTATTGAACGTGAAAGCTAATGGAGACGAGTAAAAATATGTTTATCATTAACAAGTCATTTTTATTAATTTATTAGAGCTATATGTATGTTTGCTTATTCAATTAATACTGCGAGTACTTAATGCGTAGTAATTTTTCTTCAAATATTTTAGGCATTCATGTCGCAAATGGCCGCGTTCCAATCCCGTGGCAGTACATTAGGTTTGTGTTTTTATTAAATTAATAAATAGTCACATTATAATAATTACCGTGAATTAAGGTTAATAATAGCTAACTGGAAATAATACCATGTCTATACAGAATTATTTTCTTTTTTCTGTGACCAATTTATATGTTATTAAAATGTATGTCAGATATAAATTACTGATTTTGTTAAGTAGACATGTTGAAAATCAATCTTTCACCGAGCGTAGATACGATATTTTGAGATAGTAAGAATAAAACTAAAAATGTCAAATGCCGAAATAATACTCTGATTTCACAAGCATAGGACTCATGTACACTTTAAAAATATTAATAATACTCCTAAATAAAAATAATTATCGTTGTTTATTTTTTAATTTCATCAATAAATAGATAGGTACGTAAAGATCTAATGCATCCCCATATCGCTAACCTTTTTAAATTCCAAGTAGCTGAACACGAGCAACGTTACTTTAATTCATGGCCGCAACTGTACTGTTCTTAAAACAATACCTACATCTAAAATCAAATAGCATTATGAGATGATGATAGATAAAGGCAAGCGCAATATTTTTTATACTCATGTCGAGTATTTATCGTTTAAATTTGCTTAAAGTGGATGTTTTTTTATTTCAATATATCTCAGTAGCACCATATTAGACAGGTAATACGTGCTTCCTACTTAAAAATACTATACTCATCTACTAGAACTATTTATTAGTTGTTTATACATTCTGTATACAATTTTACTTCGATCATTAATTTTCTACATTTCCGTACGGGGGGTAAATACACTGCAAATGGTTAAAGTATTGACTATAACCATTTGTAGTGTATTTTAAGTCGTATAGCAAAGTAAAATATGATTCTTCTTTGCAGATACTTGGAGTTTAAAGCTAGGCAATCGGATTGCTTCCTATTAAGTTAAATTTCGGCTTTGCTGTTCCCAGTGGCATTCTCATATGGAGGCCTATGTCCAACACTAGAAAGAAGTCCATTGTTGGACATAGGCCGTCAACAGTGGACGTAGACATGGGCTATTCATAATTGGTATGTCGAAATACTCATAATGCACTGAATTAAAACTCTGGCTTACATACTTGGGTATAAAATAATGAATTTATAAAACCCTATTAGATTTAACACCATGACAGAGATTTACTGCATTACCTTTATTCGCTATGCCCGAGATCTTATACAGAAAAAGGATTAAAAAAATGACGATTAATTATTTATCTCCAGACTAAAAATTTACAATTGGAATTTCAAACAGATATCGACCTTGAATGAGTTAGATACAAGTTTATATGGTTATAGCAAATGTGAGGTCAGTATTACTTAAGGAATAAATTAAACAAGTCATACATTAAGTTACAAGTCATACATCCATCCATTCATCCGGGGTGACGAAAGGGCGGCATACGACTCCATAACCCACCGTATTCCCTCCCCATCGCTATTGGGCTGACCTCTGGCATTAATTTCTTGGCCCCTTTCAGATTTCATCCCCGAGCGAAGCCTTGGTACCAATAACAATGTTACCGGGACTTCTCCCCCACGCGCTCAGCCTCATTGCGGGTGGAGGAATAGTCCACGGTCCATCCACTTGACATAGACTTTTCTTAGAAAAAATGTGACATAAGCTCGTAATCTTGGTTGGTGATTGCTGATGGTGTTAAAAGTTTTCAGTGTTCTTAACCCATACCATACGTACATAGTACTACATAACACACCTCACCACGCCTCTTCTAGAAAAGTCTTTAAAAATGCACTAAATAAAGGTGAAAGCTTGTTAAAACGCCGACGCATAAGAGAATTTTACACTTGACATGACGTCAAACACACCATTAAAATTATCTTGGAAGCCACGTCGAGTCTAATCTTGTTCATGGGCACAATAAATAAAGTGGCTTTTGATGTAGCCGCTTCGCTTAAACTCCGCTTAAATTAAGGCACTCTGCTCATTTGGGCGGCCAATTAAGCGCGAAAAGTATCGAGTTCGCCAAAAATTCGACTTTTTGAACTCATCAAAATTGTTTACTTTCTTTGTTAAGCTTATTAAGGATGCCATGATATAGATACTTATTTTTTATGAAAAATGTTATGCAATTTTAGAGTTGATATAGTTAATAATTATTGTAATAATTGTTTTTTTTTATTGCAAATGAAATATTTTTTTTATCATTAAAGTTTATGTCTGCACTTATGTTCTGTTGAGGAATCACAATGCGGGCCAAGAGCCGTATCCATATGTATACCGGAACATTAAATGCGTCTATTTCGTGGCAAATAGTAT
This sequence comes from Lymantria dispar, assembly GCA_032191425.1. Classification (NCBI taxonomy): domain Eukaryota; kingdom Metazoa; phylum Arthropoda; class Insecta; order Lepidoptera; family Erebidae; genus Lymantria; species Lymantria dispar. Next base: position 17,839,340 of record CM063458.1, read on the forward strand.
ACGATCAGTGGCCGACTAATTCATAGCTGAAATCTTCCATCAAATTATATGCAAGTAGTGGTATACGAGAGCAAGGATCCCTGTCCTTAGACGTTTTATAAGACACATATGTAAAAAAGAAAATTATAATCTTTGTTATCAGATGATAATATTTCTCGTTATTAAATAGGGTGCAAGCCTTTAGATTGGTTTTTTGTCGACTCAAGTTTATTTACATATACAAAATGTAACCTTGGCTTGATTCACATACGGATCAAATATTCAACAACATTATAATTATAAAAACACCATTAGCTTTAAAAAATATATTGTCTTAATTTATGTCCAATAAGATCAAGCAGGATAAGAAAAGGAAAACTCGAACTGAAATCCTATACCAAGCCGCTTGGCCATGGCCATGGCTGTTTTCGATAATGTGGTGAGATGTAGTCGGATCTTAACTTGTTTTATTCCTATGAAGAGTCTTCCTATTGATAAATCCTAATTCCTATCCTAATAATTCGAATTCCTAATTCGTATGAGAAATGTATGTACTATGTAAAAGAGAGCAGAACACATCGCAAGGGTTTTGACCGATTATCTTCCTGATGTTATTATGCTGAAGAGCTTGTTATATTGAAAGCATAAATGCAGTAGCTTGCACAGATGGTGTAGCAAATGTCTGTGACGAGTGTAGCGGGTTTGAATCTCACACAAGATAATTCTATATACGATTCAGAAAATACACTGGCAAACTGGGTTTAACAGACACCTAGTCTGTTAAATTCTAACCTTTAGAACTCACCCGCTACACAGGGATTTATTTCCTATAATGCGTTAGTATCCTAAAAAGAGTTATAACAACGAATATACGACATAATTGAAAATATTTTTTTTTGTTAATCACGCGTAATTACCTTCAATCTTGAAAGATATTTCCATTTATAATACAGCACCAAGATATAAGTACACAATAATCATTATTACCAAGTAAAATATGATTTTTTTAAGATCATCTGTATCCACAGACATTCAATTAACATAATACAATAAACACCTACACAAAAAAATCCGTCTGAATTCTGCAAATTTCATTAACGTGACTATAATATGTCTTAAATAAGGCACAAGATTACTGTTTCGGTGCAATGCTGTAATCTCGTATGTATTAAAACCTTCGTGGGTGGTTAAAGAACTCATTTCAGGCCATATATGTAAATTAATATTGGTAAAACCTTGACAACCTTCGACTGAAATGTGAGGCGTGATTATTAGTGGGTCGTATGTTTGATGTGTTACTGTTTTTGTAGATCCGGGATATACATTTTATACCATTTTGAATTGTCATGACTTCAGTTATTTATGAATAAAATATAGGTTTTACTGTGATAATGGAGTAAAAATATAATTTATTAGCAAGCTATCCCTTTCCGGAATGGTGTAATATTATCAACCAGATACAGATATTGTCACTGTGAGGAAAGATAAACTTAAGACAAAACTATACCTATAAAGGTACGAACTTGTCTAACCAGGATTATATGGTAGAACAATTATTCTCTAATACAGAATTATGGTAGAACAATTATTCTCTAATACAGAAGACTTGACGAATATTGAGAAGTATATGAGTTATAAAGAAGATAAAGAAAATATAGATAGGTATACGGAATTGGAGTTTCCTAAATAAACGTGACAGAATACGCAAAAGTAGTCAAAATTGAGACTGTTTTTAGACACACCATTATTTAACTAGCGATAGTTGGAAAGTAAATAATTAAAGCCCTAGTGGGCTTCAATTATTATTATGCAAGACGATTAAGATTGTAAGACTGCTCCGTAATTAAGCAAATAAATAAACTAAATACCTAAATAACAAAACATTTTTTTTTTTTTTTTTTTGTGGGTGGGCCGCGGTCGGCGCGCCTCCGCACCACTCCGTCCGGGGCGACAGAGGGGCTTAAGCACGCAACTCCCGCGTCCCACCCGAAAACCACGTCGCCTTCGTCGTTGGGCCGACCACTGGAGCAGCGTTAACTTGTCGTCAGTGGTCGGCCCGACGGAATACCCCCTACGCGGGGTACCCTCCCGTCGACCGACATCCCCCCCTCGGGGAGGACGTCGGTCTTTCCTCACGCGGTCGGCCTCTCGGCGGGTGACGGACTAATCCCCGGTCACGTCACCCGCGGCCTCGGCTAGGGCGGCATGAGGCGCAGATAGTTGCGCCTGCGCCGCCCCAGTCGCCGGCGGCGGATCTCCTCATCGAGGCTGCGCTCCACGCGCAGACGATCCGCCGCCTCCTTCTGCGAGATCACTGTCTCGCAGAAGGCTGCGACCGCGTCCCAGTTCCCGACGCTGTCGACCATCGCCCTAGCGATGGCCGGCAGCGTCAGGTCGGCACCGATGATTGCGACGAGTTCACGGCGCTGCACTGCTCAAGCCGCGCAGGCCTCGAGCGTGTGGCGCGCCGTGTCCTCGTCACAATCGCAGTGGTGGCAGGACGGTGTACTCTCCCTCCTCACGACCCTGTGCAGGTATTTGGCGAAGCTCCCGTGCCCCGTCAACACCTGCACTAGTCGGAAGGAGAGCACCCCGTGCCGCCTTCCCAACCACTGCATCAGCACCGGCCGGAAGGCCTCCACGGTTCGCACCCCGAACCGAGGCCTCTCCAGCCGGACTGCCCAACGGGCAATGACGTCTCGGCGGGCGTCAAATAACAAAACATAAACACTCTGCTTTTATAGATATCCATATTTCTAATCTAAAAAGAAGTACATGTGAGTGTAAAACATTTAACTTCTCATAAATATTAATTTTAGAATTGCTTTAATTAATTCAAAGAATAGTAAAGAGTTAAAATTATTTTACCCAGAAAGTTAAGCGGAGAAGACCATAAAGACATTTTGCGATGCTGTTTTTGTACTTATAGTAATATTAATAAAAATATACATATCTGTGCAAGTAATTTGAGAGTCTATTGTAGTCAGATTGGGTAGTAAAAATATTTATTTATAGGTATTAAAATTTATATACGTATATATATGTATATAAATTTTAATGACCCGTCATGCGAGTGTGATGACAATAAAGAGGAATCGGTGTTGCACCTGTTGTTTGACTGCCCTATACACAGCAACCGCAGGTGCAACGCCGAACACCTAATGAACACACAAATTACTCCAAGTAACATACCCAGCATAATGATGCGTACAGTGACAAGAAATATATTTTTGGAATACTGCATAAAAATAACAAAGACAGCTAACAGTAGAAATAAATAACATTCACACATCACACACACACTACAATACACAAACACATATAACTATACATTTTATATATTATATATCAATTGTCCCTACTGCAACAAGTCGCGGATAATATAGTCCGAGTAGTTTAATAGCAGAAATATAATAACCAAGACTAGATATAATTATGAAGATAAATGTCCAGCTATTGTTGTTTTAAAGAACAGCATGTATACAAAAATGTAAGGCCATACTTTATAAGTCTCGTAACATGTACTAATGGTAAGAATTTATGATAATGTATATCTTTAAAGATAACCTAATAATGTAATGAATATTTGCAATAATTGTAAGCTTTTAAATTGTAATCGTTATAAAGAATTTCTTAGTAAAGACATGTATCCCCGAAGGGGAATGAAAAACTTATTTACCCATGTTTAGACATGTAAGTATAGGTAATATCTGACCTAAGTCAGATGCTTTGGTCCTGGAAAAGAGCAACCGGACAGTTTTAACAAAAAAAAAAAAAAAAAAAAAAAAAAAAACCTAACCTAACACTATACAGATAATAAGACGAGTCGGTGACATTCACTTGGATATCCCAAGCTTCGTGTGAAGCGACAGCTGATTTCTTTAAGATAAGTTACAATACAATTTTACATAATGCGATCTCTTTTGTTGATATAGAACCTTATTTGAATATAAATAAAGTGCAAAGACTCATATTAGAGTTCTAAAGACATGTTGGTAATAATACGTCTCATCTCAAACAGATCAAAACTTAATGCTTCGTCCGAGAGAATTAATTTTATGGTGTAATGACCTTCATGTCACACTGATTCTGTGACATCTTGTGGGAAAATGTCTCATGAAATGTATGTTAATCTATTTTATAGTTATGTTAATAGAAATTAATAATTGACTCATTATGTGTTTTATCAAACATCTGATGTTGTGATACTTCGTAAATTTGAATTTTAATGAACATATTTTGTTGAACATAAACAAACAATATACCTAATTTATATACACTTTTAAAGGAATGCCTATTAAAATACGTAACACATATAGAACTGTCGTTATTTTTCTATTTTTTTATTTTAGCAATATTAATTAATATTTTATTGCTAATCTCAGCAATAAGTCCAATTTATTGTTTTATCAATAATATTTTAATGGGATGCTCAATTTAACAAATTCTTATTCTTCTAAAAATCTTTCTTTGTTGAGATATGATCTACCTCCGCAATGAGATTGATTTTTGCCTACTTATATTATTGTAGTTTAAGGGTTCACATTGAGATTTTTTGTGTTTTGTATATATATATTTCGCAGTGAGAGCTCCAACAGAGGAAGATAGCAAGACATCGAGAAGGGCATAGCATCTTCTCCCACCGATAGTAAATGATGATCACGAATGCTCTCTCAAGACCTACAGAACTAAACAGAAGAATGGAGTGTTGCTGATATATTGTGTTCTTATTTAATTTTTATCATCATCATCGCAGCCCTCATACGTCCCACTGTTGGGCTCGGGCCTCCTACACAATGGGAGGGAATTTAATCTACTATACCGTGCTGGTCAGACAAGTTGGTATAGGGTTTCATTTCGAATTTTCCTTCTCTTGCACAGATCTTATATGCATATTATATCCTTTAGTCATTTTTTACGACATCCACGGGCAAGATAGGGAGTGGTGAATTGTATTCTTATCCGTCACCACACGGAAAATCTTACTTATTACTATACTAAAATAAAGGAATTGGATTTATTTAAATTAATTACTGGTGCCCATAGTGAAAACATGTGAATTGCCATTTATATTATATATGACGTTGTCAAAATTTATAATTTATTAATGATACAGCTAATACGTAAATTAATTTATAATATATCATAACAGAATCTAAAACTTTATTGAGATGACTTATTTTTAAGCTACTAAAACCATAAAAGTTTCCCATACTGGCAAGATAACACACACACACACTGACTCTTAAAAATCGAATAATAAATATTAAGAAAAAAATTTAAAAGTTATACTCGGAAATGTAACATGATATCTACTAAACATATCAGAAGTCGTAAGAAACTGGACGCGGGTGGTCTTCATATTATTTTGACGACTTCTTATAATTAATGAACTCAGCAGATTATATAGAGTGTAATATGAATAGTCGTTGTAAAAGTTTTGATGAATATATATCGATATGTTGAATATGAATCGATCAATATATTCATTATTCGTGTGATGACGGAGTAAGGATACAATTCACCGTGAGTGTCGTAAAAGACGACTAAGGGATATAATATATGGGAGGGTACCCCAAATAGGGGGTATTCCGTCGGGCCGACCACTGACGTCAAGTCACCCTGCTCCAGTGGTCGGCCCAATGACGAAGGCTACGTGCCACGCGGGTGGGTTGCGGGTGTGCGTGCTTACGCCCCTCTGTCGCCCCGGACCGAGTGGTGCGAGGAGTGCGCTGACCGCAACGCACTCCAAAAGAAAACAAAAAGGGATATAATAATATGCATACAACATTTATGCACGAGAAGGAAAACTCGAAATAAAACCCTATATTAACAAGTCTGATCAGCGTGGTATAATAGGTCAATTTCCCTTACATTGTGGAGGAGGCTCGAACCCAAAAGTGGGACGTCTATTAGCTGTGATGATGATGATGAATATATTCATACTCGTTTTTAATTGAAAGCAATTGCTCTAAAAAATGCTATTTTGCTACTTTTCATGTCTCCTTTGAAACGATTAGTTGAAACCAATTAAATAAATATTAAATAGTGATTATAAAATAACTTCCAAACGGTAAATTTTCTTAATTGAATATGTATGTAGAAGTTTTATAAAAATCAAGATAACCAGAAATATTTTTCATTATATTTCGATGAGAATCTAAAAATATTTTAATTAAAACCTCTATTTACTTTGAGCCTCTCATATCGGTAAGATGTTGAACAGTCAAAAGTCGGGCGTCGTTAAAGAGATACCGATCTAGATGAATATTAATTGAGAATTTGTTGGTTGGCCGCAATTGTACAGAGTAGTAATGGCGAAATGAGCATTTCGTATGCCAACTAATTAAGTAAAGTATATTTGGAATGATTGAAGTAATTAATTATAAAAAAGATTAAAATTTTTGGTACGGTATTTGATTAATATAAAAATACTTATTTAAAAATATTTTGCCTAATGATAATGTTAACTTAATAAAACAGATTTGCATTTTAGATTAACCTATGTATCAGATCTAAAAAGAAGTACAAAATACGCTTTTTTACCTCTGTGGGGATGAGAAAAAGAACACAATGACTTTTCAATTTTTCATGAATCTCAAAACCATTTAAGGGACTATCAAAGAACGGGCGACAAAAACTGAAAATCCTGATAAAAAATACAATTATTCGTGATAGTGCGTAGAATTTTCTCGGCCCACACTCACATGGTTATGCGACAAAACTTTCGTGATTATCTAAAATAGGCGTTTAAAACGGTTATAGAAATTTTTATTTTGCACAAAACCACAAAATTTAGTAGAGTATATAGATTTATTCTTTATTTCTTTTATATAACTTCAATCATAATCTCAATCTATCATACACTAACTACGAAATCTATCAAACAACAATCTTAAATTGTACTTCACAAGAAAGTTGATGGACGTCATCCAGTTATGGCATCCGTATATGATATTGTTACAAAAACGCGTATTAAGCGTCCACTTTTCACATACACGCCATATAAGTCTCGTATAATCCAATAGAAATGTCACTTTGACGGGAAATCTTTCGATACTCTTACATTTTTGTTGAATTGTAAAAGAAAATAATACGATATAGTAGCTGATATGGAAACCGAGTTATAGAAATCTGAATTATCTATATATTAATAATAACGTACCAATAAACTTTAGTTAAACTTTAGACTGACATACGTTGTATATAAAAGTATCATCGCGTCTGGTCAACAATTTCATAGCCAAGGAGGCTTGATTTCAAACAGGCGGCTGGTCTTAAAACTATTGCTGGAATGAAATCTGCAATATTTTATTAGAGTGCATATTGCGTCGACCCCAAGTAATTGGGATAAGGCCAGGATAGTGATGATGATGATCAAAGTAAACAGATAGAGATAAAGTAAATAGATTTAAATAAAATATTACTCTTCAATCGCTGGGGAAGAAAGGTTCTCGAGTGGCGACCACGTATTGGACGACGCAGTGTAGGACGCCCCCCCACTAGGTGGACCGACGACCTGGTGAAAGTTGCTGGGCGTCGTTGGGTGCAGGCGGCACAGGACCGCACTTTGTGGCGTAATATGAGGGATGCCTACGTCCAGCAGTGGACGGCGATAGGCTGAAATGATGATGATGATGATTACTCTTCAACGTATAAGCAAATAAATAATATTGTTAAATTTACCTGGAATATTTCGGCAACTGACATTTTGATAATAAAGGGCTCAATATATTTCATTGTAGTATCCATTTTATATTACAATATATTTGCTTGTCGAAAAGTTAAAGATAAATCAATAACAATAACTAACAAATAAACGTTTACAAGTCGGTCTATTGTTTCTCCACATTGGCTTGTTATCGTATGATAAATGAACTCTTTGTATTGTTCACTATGGAGTTTAAGCATTTTCAAATCATTCAATTTTATCGATACATGTCTCTCATATCGATATTTTTTAAAAACTAGTAGTGTCTTAAGTGGGTGGAAAGTTTAAAGATTCAAATGACGGTAATTGTATACGGATATTAAAATATTATGAATTCTTTAGAGATAAAACAATATATTTCTTTCTTCCATTATATCTAGAAGACATCACATAGCGGTCCAATTACCTTTTTATAACAGATGTTTATGCCTAGTAGTATGCTTTATGCTGGACGCATCTTTATTACTCAAATGATGGCAATATACTCGTATCTTAGCGTCCATTAGTAATGTAATCTTGGATACTGAAGTAATTGATGACGTTGCTGAATTTTCATTTCTTTTTAAGCTTTATCGTTATGTTAGTCAATTTTGTGGTTTTCCCATCCAATCTAGGTTGGAAAATATAATTTTGTATTTTTCCATGTATCTTATCAATGATAAGTATACCATAACTGAATGAATAAAATTATAAATAACACTTCTTCTTTAATTTTATTTTAAAATAACGACCATATAAAAACACAACAGAGAAATCTTGATAATTTTCCTAATCAATTAAATCAAGGCCTTGATTCTAAACAAACTAAAAGTAAAAGTGAGAACGGAGTCCAACGGATCGATGCAAAGATAACAGTACAATATCTTTATCAGGTGTTCAAAAATTACAAATGGTTTGAGACAAGGCCGGGCAAAGAATTTTAGTTCATTCGAAATGCGTGAGCTGAGATCTAAATTACGAAATGGTTATGATCAGATAACACGTAACAGTCCATCGAAAGCGAACGCGCAGGCTCCTGACACAGACGTCATAGAAACGCCCGCATGCCACAACAATATGCCTTAGGGCTGCCACCTGGCTTTCAATAATAATTGTATTACAAGGAAATTATAGACGATATAATGTTATTTTAGTTCAAGAAGAAATTCAAGATATTTCAACCAGCAAATTACACCAAAGTAGTAACATTTTTTACGTAATATATATAGGATAATTTTTATTACTACTTTTCGTTATTCACAAAACTATCCACTAAATAAATATCTAATTTTTAGATTTTTAGTTTTAAAATTATTCTTATCGTTTTTTTTTTTACATAATTAGGGCGATTCGGAATTTAATCTAATAGTTAGAACTGTTCTTAATAATTATATCGTATCTTATTTAATTATTTTCTATGTCCGTTGAACCCTAATATTAGGCAACTGTGTATAAAGCTGTAATTAGTAATGTTGCAAGTCGTGTCGTTAGGATCAATATCACAGAACAATGCTGATCGGTTTTGTGACTCATCAAGGTTTTGAGTTGAAGGTCCTGGTGTCAGCTATCCCTTGACCGCTCCCTGTGGCCTTGCTTTCGACGTGGCGATCATGATAACGAGATGACTTGAACTGCGCCATTCAATATGATTGAAATTATGACAGCAATACACTCGGATTTCTTTTCAACATTTCGCTCTTTAAAAGCTTTTGAATATCTCAAGAATAAAGATTCTTCCTATTTCCACAATACATTGTCAATAGCCTTGTGTTCTGGTTAAATTTCGCATTGGATTTTATTATCCTATTTAAAATATAAAATTGTTCATGACATGACAATTTTACGTAGTTTTAAAGAAATACCACATACAAAGTGTGGATTACAGCTGATTGCCTCGATGATCGGAGATATATAGGGTATTAAGGCTTGTCCGCATATTTTCCACGGAGGTCTGATTTCTGACATACCATTAATTGTCATAAAATAGTTTGAAATACAAAATGTTTTTATAAAGAACAAAAATATAAGAAGATAATATGCAATTTTACTTATACTTTATTTGTAAAATTGTATAATAATTTAAAGTACCTAGAATGCATTGATATTCGGCTCTGCTTACTTGGCGTTGGGCTTTTCTTTCGTTTTATTGAGATATATTTCATGGTTTACGTTTTTTAGACGAATGTGACATTTATAAATTTTTGATACAAATACGACCAAAATTCTACTTAACTTTACACACAGATCAAAGTCATAGCATTGATTACAGGAAAAGTTTATTTATAAATTACATCGCTTCAAGTTTAACGAATTTGTCTATAAAAATACTATGTGGTATATGGTGGTCGCGAAAAATTCTAAACCTTACACTGCTCGTGGGTATCGTAAAAGACGATATACGCCTGGGTCATCTCCATTTGATGCCATTTGGTCAACAAATACATTTCGAATGAGGGTTAACGTCAGGTGGCCGGTCATAAAACTATTGCCAATCCTTTGAAATACATACTATGAAAGAAGAGTAAATATTCAGTCGATCCCAAGTGATTGGGACAGGAGCAGGGTAATGATGATGATCGAAACACCTCAGCCCATTGAAGTCCCACAGTTGGGCTCGGACCTCCTCCACAGTGGAAGGAAAATTTACCTACTATACCGCGCTGGTCAGACATGTTGGTAATAAGAATACTATAAGTTTTATGTCGAGTTTTTCTTCTCTTGCATAAATATTATCTGTATATAATATACCTTAGTCGTCTTTTACGATACTCACAGATAAGCGGGAGGGTGGTAAACTGTATTCATACTCCGTCTCCACATGAAAAATCGATTTTTTTTGAAAGACTAGGCACTAAGATAGTAGTCCTTGTGTTCCGGGGAACTTTACAAACATATCATTAATGGACATAAAGAACATTCAGACTCAGAAGAGCAATTTGTGGATCGCTCAAAGTGTTGTCCTGCATGGGATTCGAACCCACGATACTGGCATGGTAGGAACCACTACGCCATCTGTGCAGTCATTCAGGGTTAGATAATTCTTACAGGGACTAAAGCCAAAAGTAGTCCCGTTCGATTATAACAATTGGGTAAGATATAATTCATATTTCATTTTAGTAATACGTCTTTGACGTCGATAAAAAGAAGATACAAAACTGGTTGTTAATCCGAACAATCGCACAGATGTTCAGTTACGTGTGTTTAAAAAATAACACATGGTTGAGCCGCACGCGTTCTCGATGTTATCGAATCGCTTGAGGGGGCGTTACGAAAACCACTTACCTATCAGATGCCATCGACAAGGCGCTCGTTTTGGCTACTCCGCATACAAATTATAATTCTAATGTTGGAATGTTCTTACATCCATTGATATAATATTTCGTGTTCAAAAGAATGCTAGGCTAATCCGTCTAGATTGGTTCGTGAGTTATTTAGATAACAAGCACTTTTAGACACGACCTATTTTTTTTATTTCGTTTTGACACATAGCTTATAGATTGTCTCGTTAGCCTAGAGATATAAGTATGCTGCTGTAATCTGGGGGCCCTGAGTTTTAATCCCAGCATAGGCAGAAAACGTTTTGTTGGAGTTTTCTGCAGATTTTCCCTCCTACTGAGTATTTTTTGGAGAAATTTTCAGAAGCAATCTCAGCTTTGAGAACGGTGTCTCTGTATGGACTCTGTATGTATTGCTTTCTATTAAGTGGTGCTAGGAATTATAGGGGTATATTTGTACCTCTTGCTTGACTTTTTGAGGACACATAAACCTATGAAGGTGAAAGTTTGCCGTTGTACCGGCTATGATTCGCTATTTGTCTTCCCTTAATTTTTTCACTCCAGTACCAGTACCCTGATTTCAGTAGTCCATTCAACGGCTTACAGTTTTGGAAACCGATTCTTTCATCGATGTTCAAATAACATTTCGGGATATTGCCTCATGAGGTTAAACATATTGTAAGTGGCAGATTGAGCCTCAGCGCAATCTTCAGTAGGTATGTTAGTCAATTAATTATCATCATCTCAGCCCATACATATTTCATTATTATGCCCAAGCTTCCTCCACATTAGGAGAGAAATTGATGTACTATAACATGCTGGTCAGACGAGTTGGTATAGGGTTTTATTTTGAGATTTCCTTGTCTTGCAGCGGTCTCATCTGTATATGAGATTCCTTGATTATCTTTTACGACACCCAGAGTAAGATATGGGATGATTCCTACTCTGTTACCATACAGAACCCTTTTGCATATAAAATAATATTCTATTGTAAATAAGAATTCATCGTGCTCCACATTTAACTTAAAACCAACTTTGCTCCCTCGTAAATAAATACTACATCATTATTACAATGGTTTAGAAATTACATCTTCTAAACGCTTTATTGTATCCATAAACGTCCAAATAGACAACTGTATTATTTAGTACTGAGTTACCGCCTATTATAACGTTGATTGATATAAGGATGGCAGATATATGGACCTTTTAACATAAATTATTTAAATTATTGTAAGTTTGTTTCAGAAGTTCAGTTGCTTATTGTGATTTAAAATTATGCTCATAAATTACATACGTTTATACTTCTAATAAAAGAATAGCTGACTCAGTTGTTAAGTGGCATAAACATGCTATTACAATCGTACCATGATGAGTTTAAATTTTGCCGCGGGCAGTAAAAGTTATGATTTTGTCTACAGATTTCCGACTTTTAAAGTTTTACTGGAGAAATTCTGTTCTTTTACTTAAATCTTATAATTATGATGCCGAATTAATTACACTTCATCTCCTATTAAGATGACTAAAGATTATATAATGATATTTCATACTTATGAGTGATTTATGCCCATTCCTGTAAAAAAAAAAGTATATATATATAAAGGATAGATTTACCCGTGGATCGGAATATAAGATTTCTCCTTGCCGTGGTGTGATATTATATCCTATAATATTGTACGGAATAAAACTAGTTTTATTTCTAATTACTACAAGTAATTAGAAATAAAGCGACTTCTTTTTAGTAAATGAATTTCCAACGATTATATTCTACACTCAGATTCATAATATGTACATATAAGCTTTACCTCTTCACTGTAGTAGTGTTACCAAGGGTGAAATACTTTTTATATACGAGTTAGTAAAATTACTATTCATTTGTTTATACTAATTATAACAAATCATAAATCCGCAATGTTAGGAGTTTTTTAGTTACAGTCATAATTAGACCGGCTCATCTAGAGTATTACAGTCTTGCAGAAAATGGTCGTCTGAATAATAATAATCTCGTAATGCATTTCATTCAATATATAAATGGGTGGAGGCCCAAAGCTCATCATCCGGTTGGTAACAATTCGACTGTATTTTTGATAATGTATAAAAACATAGACGTCAAAAAATTAGTTATTAAGACATAAAGCAATGATTAAATTATATTTATTTCATTGCAGTTTTTTTCGTGTTTTTATTTAACCTTTATTTTCCTGCCATTCATAATCACGGGAGGACTTCCTTACATGTGTTTAGTCACATAAATATTAGCAATCATTAGGAAGGTACTGATCTACGATGTATGTAAAAAATATAATTTGTACATAAAGAATCCCTTACATACATCTTGGTATGATTACAAGATCCATAATAATTCCGCCTCCAATAAAAAATATGTATTATTTAATCGTACGATCATCTGCTTTCTATAATAGCTTTTATATCCTGCTTACAGACGTTATTCACGTTTATAGTTTCAATGTATTCATGTACTGGTTTGTTAGCATCAATGTTATCGTTATAATTTTTTTATCTACATACTATCTTACATTGCTACAGTTTAAATGTATATTGTAATCTTTAATAGTATTGTTCGTTTTGTCGAATATAATCTAGAGCTTACAGCGTATTGAGATCATTTTTTTTTAAGTAGATGATGTTAAGTTTCGATGGTTACCATGTTATGTATTTAGAAGGTGAACCCATAATCTATTCCAATGTACTCAATATTTATTTTTATCTATAATAGTGCCGTTTATGGCCGGTTCATGTACATAATATCAAAAATGTTTAAGTGCAGTTTGTTGTGAAACCTACAAAAAATGTTGTTGCATTCATTTTCAAGTGCGTTTAGTATTTAAAATTAGAGGTCTCTTAATATAAGATGTTTCAACAGGTCAGTGGATGACTAATTGTGCAATACATTTAAGTAATTAATACAAAGGTAATATGTTCGTTTTTCGCATGGCCCCATTATCTACACCACCATCTGGACCGTTTTATGCAACAATAGAACCATTATTGTTATGTTGAGCACCGATTGTGTTTGATGTTTTCTTTATTTCGACTTTCAAGGTGATGTTTTGACAGCGTAATTGCTTCGAGACTACTCGTTGTTAATCTCATGCTTCAAGATTGTAGTTAATTTCAGTTTGGCTTTATTTTTTTAATGGCGCTGTACTACATAATGTTTGTCAGCATAATTGCCATTTAAATATACATGGATTTTATACCATCGGCCTTGCAGACTTTCTATTAGGATTCATTAATTCTATCATAATGTCTAGACATATAGTTTTAGTCTAAACACCTAGGTCTGAATATGACAATAATTATTCGTAATATTCTTTAATTACGCTCGATACTAGCTGTAGTATTCATCTTGTATACCATTCAATTGCATCTAACTGCACCCACTATTATTATTACCGGCGTTATTTGGTGCAGAGGACACACCCAAACTCGTTAGCAACTAACCTTATGCCTCGTTTATAAAGCACAAATGTTATATACTTGCTCTTATTTAACTGGATAAAGAATTCGATAGTAAGGACATATGAAATTACTCTTGAGTTTTTGTTTAGTATAATAATATGTATAATTTAGTATAATAAGCTCAAAGCCGCTCAACATGCTATGAAGAGCTATGCTTAGTACTTTTCTACGTAATAAAATCCAGGATGCATAGGTCCGTAGGCGAACAGGTGTTACCGTTGAAATGGTAATTGGCTGGCCACATTGCTCTTCGGACTAACAATCGTTGAAGAAGAAAATTTCTGGAGTGGTGACCACGAATCGGACGACGTAGTTTAGGGCAACCTTCTATTAGATGATCCACAACATCTTGAAAGTTGCTGGAAAACTTTGGATACACGTAGCAAAAGACGGTTTTTAAGTGGCCTACTCTTGGGGAGGTCTATGCCCAACAGTAGACTTCTACAAGCAGATGGAGAGATGGATACTATTATCCATGACGCTATTATTTCACCGTGTGGTGATGGAGTAAGAATAGAATTCACAACTCCTTATCTTGGCCGTAAATGTCATAAAAGACGACTAAGGGATATAATAAGGATATGAAGTCTGTGCAAGAGAAGGAAAACTCGAAACAAAAGCCTATTCCAAGACGTCTGATCACCGTGGATTAGTAGGTTAATTCCCCTCCCAGTATGGAGGAGGCCTGTGCCCAACAGTGGGACACGTAGGCTGTGATGATAATGATCATTTTATTTTTCTTTTTTTTTAATATAAGATTTATGCAGAAGGCAAACTCGAAATAAAACCCTACATCAACCTGGCTTTAGCCTGATATAGTACCTACCATATATTTTTAAAATTATTTAATTACCATTAATTACCATGCTGCCTTTCCGAGTGATGTCAGAGTAAGAATACAATTAACCAAACATTTTCTTGCATGTGGGGGTGGTAAAAGACGATTAAGGGATTGTAATGTTCAGATAACATCTATGCAAGAGAAGGAAAACTTAAAATAAAATCCTATATCAACACGATTTTTTTCCCTTAGCGTCTTGAGCACAGCAGTGGGATTTATATGAGCTGTGATGATGATGGTATGAAATCAGTATCACTGAACATGAAATACAATCTAAATAACTTAATTTGTATCTGTTTATCCTTACTAATATTATAAATGCGAAAGTAAGTTTGTTTGTTACGTTTTCACGTTTAAACCACTGAACTGATTTCAACAATTCTTTCACCAGTGGAAAGCTATAATATCAGACAGTTACATAGGCTATATTTTATCCCGGTATGCCCACGGGTACGGGAACTACGCAGGTATGGCGACTGAAACCGAAGCGAAGCGAGGGTGGGTTGCTAGTATATCGTAAAATTGTTCTCATTTATTTGTCATCATAGTTCCATATTAATGTACTGTAATGTATTTATACAAAGGTGAATATGTTATATCAAAGTACCGTTGCAATAATTTTGACAAATGGCCCAAGTGCTAGCGTTATTTTGGCCCTTCATCTGAATACGCCTATCATCTAACTCCAACGCGGTCCTAAGCCTAAGCTGTATTACGACAGAGTACAGACTCATTGTATGTTAAGCGGGCACTTCATCTTTCACGCCGAGCCTGCGTCGATTTATTGGCCGACGCGCCCCTCTTGTGACACGGCTAGATACAACCTATCTCAAAGCCTTGTGTCTGATTGAATTAAAGCCTGTTGGCGTTGTCAAGCCGTAGATAACGAAGTGTGTGTCGTACAAGGGTTACAACTAGATTAGATATGGTTTTAACGGTTGTCCTTTTTGATGAATTGATGGCAAAGTTTTAAGATTTAGTGTTATTTCCGCGCTCATTATTCTAGGTACTTTATAATCCATTAGAAATTTTAAAGCAGATAAATTGAAGAATAAAGGATACGAAAGTCATTTCTATCGAACGTTAATATATAAATCTAAAAGTATTTTAAATTTTTGTGGTATTTTGCTTCATAATTTTTTAAATTGCGTTTTAACAATGGATATTATAATCCCGCATCCCAAGGCGCGAGTTGACCTCTGCCCGGCGCCCGCATCACTGACACGTGCTGCCGACATTCCGATTGGCTCGAAACGAACACTCATCGTTTTGTAACACCTAGTCGATGGCACCGTGACTTGCCACTCTTTTATGATTCTAGTGATGCTACTTCCAAACAAAATACTATTACTTTGTTACCTTAATACCGCTTCAAATCTCTTTTCACAGCCCACTTTGATCACGCGTTTGACTTTGACCTTTCACTTAATACAATTAAGTCTTTTATCAATCCATGCAGACAGTTTTTTATTTATTTTAGTTTTTGTCTCGGATAAATTCAGTGATAGTCAGGCAGATCAATAAAAATAAAAACAAATTCTTAATTTTCGTTATCAAATTCAATTGTCGTCAGTGGGTCATTTATTTAATGTAATAGCGACTATCTATATTTGAATTTATTAGACGTATACCTAATATTATTTCGAATGGAGTTATTCAATACGGTGTTACTAAAACGTTTTGGTATGGAGACATTTATTAAATGTATTATATTTGCGTGACCGTTTTTGGGTTTAATGTCTGTGGAAATGTGATCACGTGCGGCCTTCGTACGGCGAGCCTGCGACAACGGTTCGAGTGGGACAAGCATTGTTCTATGACATTTCAGCCTTGCTAATGACAAGCAATTTTGATTTTGAAATAGAACATATTAGATGGATGTATATTGTCTTTTAATTTGCTCCAAATTGCTCGTGCATCGGACCAAAATGTGATTCATAATAGATTGAATTATTCCGTACTGAAACTAACTGTATCAAAATCAAATAAGTATTAAAGTAATTCCTATTGAATACCATAATCTGTTATTGTATTACTCAAATTATTCTTGTAGATTATAATAAATGAGCCAATTACTTTAGAGAAAATCTTTTATTATTACGTTTTATAATATAGATCTAAAAATATAAATGCTTATTTGATAATTAGTATAATAGATAGTTTAATATATACTTATATAATTATACTGTGAGTATACGTGAAAAAAACATTCGCTTTCCATTATTTTTATATTTCTTGTCTGTGTGTTTCTATTCTGGTTTGAAAAATAAATTAATATAACCACTGGATATAGGTAGTATAGAACTGTTCTGTGTTTTCGTAGAGAGGCGTTATGATGTCCAGTCATTGATAGGCCGATGAATGGTTGAAAATAAATATATTAAGCTTAAATCTATATCAATTTCACCTAGAGCCCTGTGGCCAATCATAGGATGGTAATATTTTTAAATTTTATTTCGCTCGTCCTCTATCTGTGTTAAAAGAAAAAGGTGTAGAATATTTAAGTCACATAAATTGCGAAAGGGAGTTTGATCATCTCAATGTAGTAATATATATTATCATATCATCATATATGTAGTAATCCACACTATTGACATTTGTCTGGTTACAACCATAGGCTAGTCCATCTTCGATCGCACCATAATTTCATAGGAAATTGACGCCTGAGTAGTAGCAATTGCACCATGTTTTATGTACCATGTTTTTTCACCATGTTACTGGCCTTTGTTTGATGAGTGAGCTGACAATCCAACTTACTGAGGGTGTTTGCGTATGACGGGTTATGATGATGTACTTAGTAATACCGAAGCTCATTGCACGCATTCGCACTTCCTTCATTTTCCTCACGGTAGGCGGCGGCCTAGTAAAGTTATTTATTGTTGTAATACTTACCATCAGGTGCGCTGTTTGTTCATTTGTCACCAACAACAATAAAAATATGTATGTATGATCATACGTAAGCCGAACTAGACAAGAGGCTAACATACTAATAATATTTGACATAACAATATCAATGTTTATATGCTAACATTCTGTGACACATGAGGCTCTTTCACAAGTCTTCTTTGTGATATGTGGTATTTGGAGTACACCGCAATTGATATCATGTTTCGTGATATCGTAATCTTTCATTTGTACGTGTTTTTGTTCCTTGTATGATTGTGATGAAAATTTGTAGTTTTAGTATCGTATATAGCTATAGTATCAATGATTTTCAGAGTGAATATAAATCATATTCGCATTAATTTACTTGTTAAACAGTATAAACGGGTCCGTTTTTCGTGTGGCGATGGAGTAAGAATACAATTCACCAGCCTCTTTCCTACCCATGCGTATTGTAAAAGACGATTAAGGGATTATAATATGCATAAAAAGTTAATACGAGAGATGGAACACTTGAATTAAAACCCTCTACTAACCTAATCAGCATATATAGAAAAAATTCCCTCCACTGTGGAGTATACAAGCTGTGATGATGATGATAATAAATGGGTCAATAACCCTGTTGCTAAGTAATACATTAAAGTAAATAATAGAAGTCAATGATTTTATATTTCGATTGAAAATAAATGATAGTTAATTATGAACGGTCTAATATCTATTGATAAGATTGCGCAATATGATGTAATGACTCTGGTACTCACTAATAATTCAAATCAAGTTTTTGACTAAATATTTAGCTCTTGTAAAGCTATTGTAAATCAGATAAAAATACCTAAAAAATATGATGACAACCTAATTTGATAAAAGAACAAATAATAATTGGTTCGTAATAATAATAATTCGTTCAAATATTAATTGATTCATATTTTTTAAGAGAGAGGAGGAAATATCTAAAACGATTATAATAAAGTCAAGTACGGTACAGGTAATATTATATAATGCAGATTATAGCGTGAAATGAAAATATTTCATCAAATTTAATTTGTGACAATAATATGATGATAAATTATATTTTGTAAAATTTTACTGTTTTTACGTGTTACGTAAGTTGACGCAACTTTTCAAATAATCCACAAGCATACCGAAACGGTAAGTTAATTGTTACGCCTTTATAAAAATAATTATAATTCAAAACTTCAATATATATAAAATATAATTAGGTATAACTAGTAAATGCTGTTTTTTTTCTGGCAGATTCAGCAATTTGTGACAGTCACGTCCAATATCTCATACTTTTCTTTAGGCTTTTGCAAAAAATAGCAATTATTCGATGGCATTTTTCAAAGTAATATCTCTTGTACCGTTCATTAAATGATTTCACTAAACGTTGAATTTGAAATAAAGAAAAAAACAACCACATTTAAGGCTAGAACTAATGAATTTTTTTCAAGGATAATTCCATTATCATCATCTCAGCTCATAAACGTCCCTCGTCTCGAGCCTCCTTTCCAATAGGAGGGAAATTGACCTACTATACCATACTAGTCAGGTAGTTTCCTTCTCTTGCACAGAAGTTATATTAATATTATATCCCTTAGTGGTATTTTATGACATCACGGGCAAGAGATGTTATATTGATATGATAATGATGATAATTTTTAAAAGGATATGAGTTGCCTAAGCAAATCTTTGAGTATATATCGGTTAAGCATAAGTAACTATATTATTTATTAATCTTATAAAATTAATTAAGAAATCATCAGAATAACACACCATAGCATTATCCGCAGACGGCAAAAGGCTGCAGAACAGTGGACGTCTTTAGACCGATGGAGTAATTTTGCTGTAGAATCGTTTTTAAATTAATTCTAGTTTCCAAACCATATTATTTAATTGTATCGTATGACAAGATTACTGATTAACCAAGCATATCTTCTTTTATCAGATTACGCTAGTTATCGTATCCCAATCTGCCTTCACCAATTGGTTTAATATTAAAGATTAAAAAATACAATTAAATTCACTTTGCGAGCCGTCAAGATGACTTACTTTGATATGTAAATTCAATTACCTGTTACTTAGCAACCGCTAAACATCCCTGATACTTTCTATTGGGAAGGAAGCAATCACTTAGTTTTAACACAACACTTTCTAAACTGTTCTATGTCTAATAAATAATGTTAAAGTTTTTGATGCCGGATGAACACAGGATAGGTTTAGATCGAGGTTCCATTAACACAAGCAGAGTTAAAACTACCGCTTCCGTTTAAATTGAGTCTTTTAAAGTGTTTTTAATAAAAAAAATCTTGACCTCTTTATTATAACGAAAAAGAAGAGTAAGTTTAAATAATTTTCAAACATTTTAAAACTAATTCTGCCCGCTATACTTGTATCGATTACTTACACTTTTATTATTTTGATTTTTATATTTATATTCTTATCCTAAATGATTATTGTCTCAAATTTTATTTTATTAATTGTTCATATTTAATTGTTATCCCATATTCTAAGTTAGAACTCTAGCAATAATGCAGTAAAAAGTGCATCCATTTTCATGTTGTAGTTTTTGCGTGGCACGTGAACAAATATACTGATAGCTAAACAGAAATTTAAAAAAATGTTGTTTTGGCTTCTATTGTTCTAATAAAGATCCCCTCATATTCATCATCATCATTTCTGCTCAATAGGAGGGAAATTGACCTACTATACCACGCTGGTCAGATGTATTGGAATAGGGTTTCAGTTCAAGTTTTCCTGCTTTTATATAGATGTTATATGCATATTTAATCCCTTAGTCGTCTTTTATGACACCCACAAGCAAAGAGAAGGGATGACCTTATATTAGTTATGCAATATTTATAATGTACAGACATTAGCTTATTACAATTATTTTGTACGTATTGGCTCATATTTTTTTAATAAATACTGTCGTAAATAATAACTGGTGTAGTTTTAATTAGTGAAACTACAGTAAGACAGGTTTGGATGATATATATAAACATTCTATGTATAAGGATTTTTATTTATGTTACATGTACTTGTTAGTTGAGGCTTAGTTGAAACATGACTTCCGATCGATAAGAATCTGATTATAACGAGTATATAGGTTTAATGACAATTAACTGATGCCTCTTTCTATAATGAGAAATACTTTAATTTTATTTACTTGAAATTATCAATCATCATCATTTCAGCACGTATGCGTCCCACTCTTGGGCCCGGGCCTCCTCCACTATGGAAGGGAAAATGACCTACTATACCACGCTGGTCAGATGTGTTGGAGTCTTCCTTCTGTTGCATCGGTGTTATATGCATATTACATCCCATAGTTATTTTTTACGAAACTCATGAGCAAGGGGTGGTGAATTGTATTCTTACTGCGTAACCTCATGGAAAGGAATTAATAATACAGATATTAAAAATGTAGATAATACAAGTAGATTATCATCATTGTCAACCTGCTTTCATCCTAACTAGGTATTTTTTTATATTTTTGTGTGTGTACAGCTGTTGGCCGCAGATGGCCTTGACAGCTTGACGCGGACTATGGGTGAGCGCTGAGGGCTCTCAACCCGGTGAAAAGTATGCTAAGCAACATCGCCCTAGGGCTCCCCCTGTGGGGAATGGACCTCGGCTTGGGGCGTCGCTAGAGGCAAAGTGGGCGTGCCCACGTTTTGATTAATGATTTTTGCACGGCGCGGTTTCGCACCTCGACGGCGAGGGCAGAACCGCGGATATTTATGTGTTAAGGCCTCGCGGGCCGTGTAGGCTCTACGTTGAGCGAGTGTGATGTTGTCGTCCTCTTCGTCGAGGACGTGACGAGGACGTCGGATGAAACTAACTAGGTATTTGGATTCCACGTAATATATACCTCTATCGTATCATCATCATCATCATCGCAGCGCACATACGTCCCACTGTTGGGCTGGGGCCTCGTCCACGATGGGAGGGAATTTGACCTGCTATACTATACTGGTCAGACATCTTGGTATAGAGTTTCATTTCGAGTTTTCTTTTTCTTGTCCTCTATCGTATACATTGCAAAAATTATTGACAATGGTTTTATGACCGGCCGACTACTTTCTGTCTAACCTCTTTGAGATTATAATTGTTGACTAAACTGCATTAGATAGAGTTATCGTAGACTTGTCCTAGGTCTATATAAAGCTTTTAATATCTTAATGGCATTTTACGACATCTACGTCCACGACGAACGACAGCAACGTAAGGGTGGGTTGTATTCGTAGCCGACATAATACAGCACGTAGATAATGTACAAAAAATGTATGAATAAAATTTTGTATTAAACTGTTTTATTAAGGTGATATATAGCAGTATTACTTTGCTCCTCAGTTATGAAGGTTGTTCCTAAAAATAGGACGTACATGGGTTGTAAGAGGCTAGAAGAAAAAACTCCATGCAGTGACAGATTAAGAATATACTGTGTTACAACCTATTTTTAGCCAGTAGGAGGTATAAAAACTGGCTGAGAAGGAGGAAATGGCGGGAGACTTTACTAACATAAATAATGGACACAAATTAGAATCATATTTAGGACAGTTTTTATGGATAGCGCAAAGAACTGCTCTGTTCAGAAACCACCCTGTCTCAGATGTAGGTATCAGCTGTGTAATTTCATTTGCTAGTGTAGTTAACTTATTATGCATATAATATTAATATGTTAGAGATAAGAGGAACTTATAAGAAAAACTTAATCCTTTTATTAGCATAATTTAGTAAGCCAATTTTCTTGCCACTAGAAACGAATCTCTAGAGGAGGCTATCGCTCTCTAGGAGGAATTAATATTTAGATAAATAACACTACAATGTACACTTTCAATATTCTTTTACAGAAAAAATTAAGAATGAAATAATTGGTTCAAACGACCATGAACTATTATAATCTTAAATAACTACCGTTCCACCGTAATTAGTTGCGTACGATCGTTATTAACCCTCAACTACCCGCGTCTTAATAGAACCGATTAAATAAAAGGAAGTGGCTTGTACAGCCTGCCCCCAGTAGCTGCAAAGGATGGTGTTAAGAAATAATTACTATTGGTCACGCCTCCCCTGATTGCTTTTCGTAAGCGGTCATAAATCTCTAGATCAATATACTAAGTGTTCAACCGTGAACGTTAACATGTGTTTCTCATTAAAAATAATAAGATGAGGGCGTGTTAGTCTAATATGTGACGTAAAATGAACGATTAGATGCACTGTTAAATGAAGTAGCTCATCATAAAATTATATAGTATTTTATATAGTGGTGAAGGATTATATATTAATATGAAATCATCTCATCTGTGGGTGTTCTGCGGGTATAACACCCACAGAGAGATCTTATAACAAACCTCGAAAGTTTGTCGTGATTTATAGCGGTGATAGAAATATCCCGTGATAATTTTAATTGTCTACTTATTACAATTAGCGAGTGGACAGCGTGATCTCAATTAGTAGTGTCGTTGGCATTATTTATCATCACCGATTTCTCCGAAGGGAAATCGACCTAATTAACCATACTGGTGATAATCAGAAGGTGATTGGTAAAAGATTTTATTTTTAATTGCCTTCTCTTGGATATATATATCTGCAAATAATATCATATCCCTTAGTCGTCTTATACGATAGCCATAGGTAAAAATGAATAAATATTTTTTGAATAAAACAGTTTTCTGATTATTTTTTTTTTTATGATTACCTACTATCCTCCTGTGAGAATGAATGCCACAATTGATGAAAAATACAGGTACAGCCATACATGGTCACGGGCAGGCCATCCTTTCGCGACCATAATAATGATTAAAATGTCAGGAAAGTATAAATCAAACATAAATGCAATAAAATCTTCAATTCTATCAAGTGTTCTTTTTTTAATCATCATTAGCTATCACAGCCAATATAGATCCCACTGTTGTGGTCGGGACTCTTTTACTATGAAAAGGTAATTGACCTACTATACCATGTTGGTCAAATGGGTTGGCATAGGGTTGTGTTTAGAATTTTCCTTCTCTTGCATATGGTCTTACGCAAGTATATTATGCCTTAGTCGTCTTTTACAACTCCCACGGGCAGCACGGGCAGGAGAGGGGTCGCGAATTGTATTCATACTCTTACTACACGGAAACCTTTTTTATATAACTTAATCAAATACATGTCAAATATAAATAATATATATATTATGATTCTTATTATCCTCTATACATTATATTTATAAAGCAAAATAAGAATATAAACCCAATTTATAATGACAATTATTCGACCTATTAAATCATCTAACAAAAATGTTGATTAAGATTTTATCGTCGCGTCTCAATAACTCAAAACATTTTATTTAAATAAATTAAATCTTGCGCATATTAAAATGTTTATGTTTGAACATAAATAATAACTAATACATATTTTACAATTCAAATGAACACCGTAAGATATTATAAGGTATTGTTGATACGATGATAGTGAAGTTAATGTTGGAATAATTAGGGGTTACGAGTATTTTATTAGATAATATCTGCTTGTATGAAGTTACAAATAGCCAATATATCGACGTTCTTGAACAAATTAGTTTGAATGGCACTTTATTTTTTTAGGCATTGCATCCACATTGTGATGCTAAGCTTTAGTAATTTACAGCCTATAATTATCTAAAATATGCATAGGCATTTTTTCTTTATAACTGAAAATATTATTATCACACATATACACATGAATATTCTCAAACCATTTTGATATATATAGTAGATCCTTGACTGTCTTATTATTTATTGTCGCTTAACATTTAAGGTACATTATGTACTTATTTATTTTTGGTTCTTCAAAAGGAAATAATAAGTCGTGGATAAAGACCTCATCGTTTTTATCTTGATCTTACCCTAATTACTTGGTATCGACGCAATATGTACTCCACGTCCATTGTGCATATTGTAATATTATCAGAACCGGCGCCCGCCGCCTTGACGTCAACTCTGGGAATATGAATATTGACCAGAGGTCTTCAGAGGAGTCATGTGTCGATGTTTACATCGAGCTTTAGCTTTTAGTCATTATTTATGATACCTATGGGCAGTGTAAGGGCTTGTAGTATTCACAGCCGCTACCACACAGCATATTAAAGTGGATAAAAGCCTAATTCTTAAAAATAAGCCATATATACATCTTAACTCATATATATTCCACTGTTGAGTTCAAACCTCCTCCACAGGATGTAGGTTGACCTACTATTCCAAGCTGTTCAGACGGATTGGTTTCAGCTTTTATTTCAAGATGGTCTTCTTCACAGATGAATATTATATCCCTAAGTCGTGTTTTACGATGTCCATGGGAAAGATGGTGGTGAATTTGTATTCTTACTCCATCACCACACGAAAATGATAATATATAATATAAACAATTAATAAAATATATAATATATTATGTAATAAACAAACTGTTTATTTTAAAATAACATAGGAATTTGTAAGTACACTTTTGTTATAATTACCTAGTATATTTTATCTTGAAGTGTGTAACAGCCTCATTCATGATTATAGGATGCGTCGTAATTCGGTTACTTCCATCGTCGATTGCTTAAAGCAGGCAGGAACGAGCGAGGACAAATATTTTTAGTTCTAATGCTTTCGAACTTTGGCCGGAAACTGACTCATATATGATTATACTTATATCCGTGTGAAGTAGACCGTCCCAATATCGAAAGCAATTTATTGCTACCAATGTCACATTTTATTTACGATATGATCTTGTGTAAGTTTTTTTTTTACTATTTATTGTCTCTATTTGTTGTTGAGCAAATATTGTATATAATAATAAAAGTACTAAATATGGGCTTTAGTAATATTAAGGGTACAATCAAACCAATAGCTGCTTAGAGGAATTACATTAATTCAATATCAATGACAAATACTGATTTGTATTTTTAGCGGACTGTAGCTCCATTTAACTGTCAAGGATGATAGTGGGGAAGCAGGGGCTCTCAAAATTCACCATGCAACTGTTAGATCAGATCTTTACAATAGATTACCGCCACAAGATGAGTATGCAGCAGTTTAAATTTTTTGAACTTTATCTTTTTTAGTTTAAACCATTTAATTCTTCGACGTCATCTTAATGAATATAATCATCATCCTCTCAGCTCATGTACATCCTACTGCTGGATTTGAACCTCTTTCATTAATATGAAGGGAAGATGAACTTGAAGGGAGAGGAGGAAAGGAAGGGAAGGGAAATTGAACTGTTATACCATGTTGTCTTTCCGTGAGGTGACGGAGTAAGAATACAATCCACCACTCTCCTTCTTGCCCGTGGATGTCATAAAATACGACTAAAGGATGTAAATATGCATATAACATCTGTCCAAGAGAAGGAAAACTCGAAATAAAACCCTATACCAACCTGTCTGACCAGCATGGTATAGTATGCTCAATTTCCCTGCTATTGTGGAGGAGGCTCGAACCCAACAGTGGGACGTATATGAGCTGAAATGATGATGATGATGATGAATGATGATATCATGTTGGTTAGATCACTACACAAAAGAGGAGCAGAGTTCGCCATACAAGAGAAAGCTACTTGTCAAAATGGTGGAAAGGATGTCCATATAGCTTGGTTAAAACTACTAACTAAAATGGAATAGAAGGCCAGTTTTTCTATTTATTTATATATATATTGGTTGTAAATAAAAAGAAATAAAGTAACAGTAAGTTTTAAAACAACGATAGTCAGTGAAAAGGCCGAGTACTGTTAATAATAAAGAAATTTAACAAAAATATTGTCCGGCAGTATTAGTAATTGCCGTAATGTTCGTTATCTACAAGTGTTATTTTATCTCGCCACAAAGAAATTCTCGATGATAAAAACAAATTGGAAACTGCCCGGCAGCTTATCCTAAGGCTGAAACTGGATATGAAATAACTTTTTTCATAAGATACACTAAGGAAATAATACATGTACCTATTGCGGGGGACTTTACAAATATATAATTTGATGATCACAAATTACATCCAGACTCAGAACAACAATTTGGAGATTAATTTGAAGTATTGTCGTGTGTTGGGAATTGAACTCGTGACACTGTAATGGTAAGTTGGTATCTTAAGTACTACGCCATCGTGCAATTAAAATATTGAAACTTTGTTTTGGTAAGAATCAAATAATAATAAAAAATGAACAGCTGTTATAATCTACATATAACGAAAGTAATTAAATCGGATAGCACTTAAGAATCTTGAAATCCATTACCATAAAACTACTCCATAGACGATCGCTACAGAACTAATCGCTATTTTATCTACATAAAAGTTTATGTACATCCCATTTACGCGAAAGTATAAAAACATGATGTGTATCAACAGTGTATTTGCTAATCGGTGATAATCTTAAACCGGTGTTTAACCACCTCGGTGAACACTATTCTACAACTAATTTATCCGCGACATTATCATCTCGTGAGAGATTTTCGCACGGTCAAATCTGATTGTTTTACGAATAGAATGGAATGTCAAGATGCACGTTGAGTAACGCTATTATAAGAGACTTCAGCTTGACATTCGGACAATTTGCATTGAAGGGTTGAGATTTTACGTTCGGTTTTCTTGAACGACCGTTCTCGGCATTGTTTTCTATGTAAATATTTTCTTGTCTGTTAATTATACAAATTTAAAGATCCCGATTTAAGTAAGTGTAAAAGTCAGATAAAACGATGACGTTTTTGGGTACAGCAATATGGCGTTATAATTTTAATGTAATAATTATCTCTACTATTTTATTATCTGTCAGTTTTGCAAAAGACTTGAGCAGAAAATACAATAAATGAAAGGACATTATCTGCATATTTCTCTTATGACTATCATGAGGACAGAAGGGGTAATTTTTGCCAACCATGAATTAATTTCCACTATATTCTTAATATATTCTGTATTCCTAATTCTGTGGTGTGCGGTGACAGAGCAAGAATACCATTCACCATACTCTCTCTTGCCCGCGGGTGTCGTAAACGACAGCTAAATTCATGTTAAAATCGTTTCAATTATTAAATTAATTAAGTAATAAATAAGTACATTAAACATTATATTACTGTTGAAAATTATATATAATTTAGTACCATAAAAATAACCCAAAATTAATCAACAAATTAAATAGGTACTTCTGAATTAAGGTATATAAAATATTGCATTCAATCAAATTCATTAAAATCAATTTAGTTTACAATGTCTCGCTGACATGAAGGTTAAAACTGCCATATTCAATCGAAAGGAACCATGTTCTTAATGCGTTAAAAATTATTGATGCAAATAACAGATAAATACGTTCACATTTCATATTGAATAATATGGCTATAATATAATGTCTATCTTTTGGTCTTATTTATTAAATTAATACACGAATAGGTATAATTTGACAGCTCACGAACATAGCACGCGTCAACGTCAACGAATTGTGTTACAAACAAAATCTGATTTAGATTACACTAATTTGTCAGTTGTACTCGTAGTCCGTAGGCCATTCATGCCGCCTCGTGTGGGAAACGTTATGAAATTGAAAATGATCATATTTCTTTTAAAAGACACAGGCGATTGCACAAAGATTCACCTAGTTTTCGTCGTTAACTATTCATTATTATGTGCCGTGGGATAGTTTTTGTGGTCGCCATTGTTAGTTTGATTGGCGCATTCCACAGGATTTGGACTATGTATTATTCGATTTAGTGATATGGATAGTAGAAGAGGTATAATTAGTTGAAAGTTTAATTTACATTCAATTTATGGCAAAATCAGTAATTAAATAAATCTTATCCATTAAATAGACTACAGTTTGCCTGAAGTAATATTTAATCATTTTATTAACGCTATTTGTAATTTAGATATATTTATGTTGTGCATAAATATCATCATGATCACATGCATAAATAAACTAGTCAATATTTAAAAAATGTATATTAAAAAATAACTTTAAAACTATGTGCTTGCGGATAAGCAATAAAATAAGCAGATAACATCAATATAAGACTAGGAAAACTGGAAATAAAACCCTATATCAACATCTGGCAAGCATAGTATATAGTAGTTGGTTCATTTGCCGCTTATTGTGATGAAGGCTCAAGCCCAGCTGTGGGACCTAGGTACATGCCTAGAAAAGATGGCGCATGTGGGCGTCGTAAAAGACGACATATTATGCATATAACATCTATACAATAAAAGAAAACTTGAAATAAAACCAATCCATCTCACCAGCGTGGTATATTAGGTCACGTTCTCACTGTGGAGAAGGCTCCAACCCTGCAAGTGGGACGTATACTAAGATTATGATGTCATTCTAGACGAAAGAAATTTGATATTTATTTTCAATTTATTAATCTAACTTCTATAATTGTGATTTTTAATCCATCGCTCTAACCATCTAGTAACTTATCTACGTCCCCTACTAGACATAAAATTACCCACAGGTATGTCATGTTTAACCATATATTGTTATGTTGCAAGCGGTTATTCAAAATGTTTTAAATCGAACAACATCAAATGTTTTATACGAAACTATTCTAATTCTTGAAGGATCTATGTAAATTTTTGGCGGACATCTACGTAGTATTTACACGTGCACTGCGAACGACTATTACACCACGTTGTAATCAACGGCAGTATGCATAAATGAATCACAAGCTACCATGAGTTATGGACGTTAGACGTTGAATATTAAAACTGTTTTTAGGCTAAGTGCTAGATAACCTATATCACTCGTTCATTGATTGGTTTTATTATTCCTTGTTGCGTATTATAAAGTATTCTATATTACAAAATTATAATGTTTGGAAAACTTTGACATACTCTTTTAAGGTTTAACTTTTAAAGTCCCTATGTATATACACAGACCACAAGCACGTTCTTTGCCAATATTTGATTTAGCGTATACTGGGCAAGTTTTTATGTAGTGTTTTGTAATAGCGGCTATGATTACTACCAGCCCTTACATTGCTTGTGAGTGTTATGATATAGGATTTAGATTTGCCTTAAATGTGGATGGCTATCTGGAATAAACTATTATTATTATTACTTTCATGTATCTCCGATTCACGGCTATCTCCCAAGGGAAGATACCCGGTCCTTTGAAAGGCTTACATGGGGATATGGATCCCACACGCAGAGGCCTTTGGAGAAATTTAATGTAAAAATGGCATGGGACGTCTACCGATGATCCTCCCCGTCTGCACATAACACACGTGGACTGCCAACGGTAGGTGTAAAACTATTGTGTGATGATGGTATCTAATAACTGTTTATGGGGTTGGAGGTTTGATGGACTGGCTAAACTAAAAACTATTGATTGAAAAACTGTCGTCTGCCTTCAATACCTTTATCGTCTTGAACTTTGGCAGACGGTGACTCACCAACTCACTGAATGGCCGCCCCCCCAAGTGGTCGCCACAGACACACAGGTCAGACGAGCAACAGGGGGGCAACATAGGTGCAAGTGGCTTGGGGTGTTGAGCGGTGCGGCGCCGGTTTCACCATCGCAGTGGTTTCCCCGTTTATTATTTTTATTATTATTATTAAATCGATCTGATGACGTCTAGTTAATAATTACATTCCCAAGGATATAAAATGTTATAAAACTATTTTCAAAAACTTTTATAATATGTACGATAAAAGAAGGGACTAATGCGTGGACACCAAGTAATTGGGATAAGACCAGGGTGGTGAAGAATCATCATCCCATTCCAAATATTGTCTATCATCAGATAATCAAGTTTTTCATCTTGCTTGCTTTAGGGTTCGGTGTTTTGAACCATACTTATCTCGTAACGTATTTATGAAAGAATTTATCACGCAAAATTAATAAATTATCAAAGATGATAAGCACTTTATTACAATTATTTATTGATTGTTAATTGCGGGAGGCACGTTCACTGAAAATTTATTCAATAAGATATTGCGTTTAAGATAATCTGAATAGAAACCAATTAAATAAGTTACGCAACAAATAATGTCTGATTTATATTGTGCCTAGTTTCACAGTGTTTTATTACAATTAGTAATCGAGACGAGTTTTCGTAATTATAAATAATAGATAATTTCGGTGTCATAGTAGAAGCGTTAAAGTAAATTTAAATTTTCTGTAAATTACATAGTTATCAATATAATTTACTACGCATAGTTAGTTAAGCTAACGTTAATAGGGTTTCGGAACGACGATAAACTATTTTCACGCTACGCACCAAATTACAAAGCCATCCTTACAAAGCCATCAGGCTACTATAGTCCTTTGTGATCATACGTTCTGAAGGGAATAATCTTATATTTGGCATGCTTTGCAGGCGATTCGGTAATCACAGTTGGTGTTACAAGTTATCTAATAGAGTGATAATATTCTTGTGCTTGCATAGACGACGAAACTAAGAGATAGTGAACTATGGTATTCCTAATTCGAGATATGATGACTTCAGTATTTCACTACCGTCTAAATGAACCTATATTTTATCTAACACAAGAACTAAAAGGTGACTTTATTAAAGAATCGAGTAACTGTAATAAATTAATAAAAATATTTTTGTAACATACAATCACGATCGTAGATACCAAATTATAATTGTTCGTGGTGTTACAAGTATTGATTGTACAGACGATGGATTTTATATCTAAATCACCTGGAAACCAATGATTTAGTAATAATCTTTAACAGCAATTAACAATGAAGTTATTACGCAATAGCAATTTTTCGCGATTTCTTGCGTCAGTGGGAGATTCTGGCTTATTGTTAATGATCACGATACTGTTTATTGAAACTTTACGGTACAGTTAGACAAAAATGTTGATATATGATATTTTAAATCATCTTTTTAATTATTTTAGGTATAATATCAATATACTGAGCATGATTTATTTATCTAAATTGGTGTAACTCGATCTTTCAGTGATCCTAATTGTCTAAAAACACACACACAAAACACGGATATTTGATATATTTAGGTGATTTTTGATTTTAAACGTCCTACTTTCCTGGTATGAAAACTTAAAAAAATCAACATTACTTATTTTTGCTATTCACTGTACCAATGAAATCGAAAGTGTTACAATCAAGGTCTTTTTGTTAAACTATCAATTTTACTTTTTAAAAATAGCGTGGTGGTGTAATTTTCACGCAGAGGAAATATCCAATTAAGACCGATAGGCTCTGTTATACATATTTATATGGAGACTTCGAAAAAGTAGTAGATTCTCAATTCGATTGAATATACCTTCCTACTACCTTACCTATATTCGATTGTATATACCTTTTACACGGATATTCGGAGTATATCTTCTTTATTTATGGCAACAGTTTAAATTAATCCGTTTTATTTGTTTAATCTTCGACAATATGTATCACTATCATCATCATATCAGCCCATAGATATGCTGGACACACTGCTGGGCTCAGGCCTTCTTAATTATGAGAGGAAATTGACCTATTATATCATGCTGGTCAAACGTGTTGGTATGGGGTTTTAATTCGAGTTCTCCGTCTCTTGCATAGATGTTATATGCATATTATATCCCTTAGTCGTCTTTTACGACACCTACAAGGACGATAGGGGGGTGGCAAATTGTATTTTTATTCCGTAATCAAACGGTGAACATGTATAGGTAATTTCATTGACGATAATTCTTGAAATTTGTAAAATACTAGAATATCCTCAAAATCAATGGAATTAATAGTGATTGAGTTAGGATTATTAGTTTAAAAATGGTAAATTTTGAAGTTCTTGTTTTTTTGTATTATTGACTTTTAACTAAACCTATAACCAGGCCATAAAAAGGACTGTATATTTCGAAGTACCTGCTACATGTTAAATTTTTACGTGAATTGAATTTGCTCTAAGACATCACTAAGGCACTTCATAAAGCGCCTGTATCATTTTATTAACAATTTTATTAATATTGAGAGCCATTCTTTTGATCACAGGCCTTACATTTTCTAGCCGTTTTTATTAAATAAAACATTTTAACTACATAGAAAATGTATTCTAATTGTACTTCCAGTGCCTAATTACATACTTAAGTGAAAATTAATATAACTAATAAACTTTAAATATTATAATTAATAAACTTTATAATAGTAATGTAATTGACAAAACAGGAAATGATGTCAGGATGGTGATGATGTTTTACATATTAATCTTCTTTGATTGAGGTCATTCTTCTTTGGAATGCGCTACCATTAGAGATCAAAATAGCCCCTAGTCGTGATAATTTTAAGGCTATGGTCAAACGCCTATACCTAGGCCTTCTGACGGAATTAACTCGTCATTGAGGAATCACCTCTGCTGTTTATAAAATTTATATGTATGTATATGTGTATGTATGTATTTATGTATGTATATATGTATGTGTATATATATATATATATATATATATATATATGTATTGTTTGCTTGTATTAGATATAAGATTATTTAGATTTGCCACATTTATATAACCAAATTTCAGAAATTATTGCTCACATTGCATTGCACCTGCCTAATTTATTTCTGCTCCACCCTAGGTCGACTGGCAGAAAATGCCTAAGGCATTAAGTCCCCCTTGTACCTTTTTTTTTTGTGTGCAAAAGTTTTAAATAAATAAATAAATAAAATAAATAAATAATCTAACGGCATAAATATACGAATGGTAATTGTTTAAATACTGGATTTTCTTTTAAATCGATCTAAAGCCACTTTTTAAGGAGCGTTCACATCACGCAAACGGGCGATCGTGAAATTTAGTTCAAATCTTATGTAGTGTATTTTGCACTTTTTGTATCTGTGTTACTGTCACCTCATAGTTTCTTTGAACGCTAGTGCAATAATAAGTAATTTAGTATTAAGGTTCTCCTGTGGTGATGGATTACACGATCCTCTTCATTTTATTTATGACATTTTATATGACAAAGGTATATGTAGATAACTTCTATAAAAGAGCAAAAAGACTCGAAATAAGGTCTTATAATAATCCATCTGACCAGAGTGATATAGTAAATTAAGTTTCCTTATATAGTGATGGAGCAGGATTACCCCAACAGTGAAACATTTGTAAGCAGAGATTTTGATGAAAACGATTAACAGTTCGTGTGGTGACGGAGTAAGAATACAATTTACTACCCCCTCTCTTGCTTGTAGATGTCGTAAAAAACGATTAAGAAATACAATATGCATATAACATTTATGCAATAGAAAGAAAATCTGAAATAGAGCCCTATGTCCACCTGTCTAACTAGTGTGGCATAGTAGGTCAATTTCGCTCCTATTGAGGAGGAGGCTCGAGCCTAGCAGTGGGATGTATATGTGCCGACATGGTGATGATGATGATTAAAACAATGATACTACTGCTGAAGTCCTGCACTATGTACGGTACCTACTTGCACAAGATGAACTAGAGGAATCGATCTCTTCCAACTCCTGCTGTTTAACTTTTCTAATTAACTTTGTTGTAGGTAAACAATTAAAATCATTTCCCCTTATTTGCCTGAAGTTCAAACCTCGGTGTGATCTATGGAGGAGACCATTGTGGATCCTGGCTTACAGGAGTTACAATGGTGGGAATGTATGGTGGGATTAGTCCCAAAAAAATAATGGTCCAGTCGAAAAGAAGTAGCTCCATATTCTTTTTCCATTACCTTATGAAAAACGTGATCTTTATATATTAGTATCTATACTTTTATAGTTAACAAAATTTACCATTGTTGAGCATGGATCTTAACTCAGAAAGAGATCTCTTATTAATCATGTATACATTACTTATCATAAGTTGAATTTGAATAATACTTCATTATTTAAGCCTTCCCACATGCAGCTTCTTCAAATATTATACTAAGGCCATAGAGTTTTATATAAAGACATACAATTTCGTTCTTTTATGTATCATGCAGTATGCTCACAATTAAAAAAAAAAATAAGATACAGTTTAGGTTCGAATTGGAGAACAGATATTTTACCTGAATTTGAACTTGATACTTTAGCACTATTAAATGAGTACATATGATTTGAAAACTGATTCCTAATTCTTACTTAACTTGAAAACTGTATCTCGACATCGATAGTAGTTTCAAGTAAAACGAGGTTAATCAGTATGAATCTGTCATATTTTACCGATTAATTCTCATTCCCACTAAAAAAAACTACGCAGCTTGTCTACGCCTTACCTAAAGACCTCGATACACATATTGTTCGCTCACATGCGATTAAAATACACAAAAAGTGCTTTCGTTATCTACATTATACGTCTTCATTGCGTAATATTGCAAGTTTACAACTGATGGCAATCGGTGCATGGGAACACATTGTTTGAAACAAAAATATTCACACACACGCACACTATAGCATTATGATATGGCAATAGGCTACTGTTTAACTTTATACTACGGTTCATTATCATAACGTATATATTTGAAGTTCTCATCCAACTAATGTGTCAGCTCATCGACGATTTTTTTTAAAAGAAATAATAACACCCTGCGCTGAGGATTGCGGATGACTTTGCAAACATATAATTAACTAGTTGACTCAACAGACGTTGTTCTGTTCAAATAAAATAAAAGGAATTATTTTTTTTTATTGCCAACGGTTGCCTACTGTGAAGAAACTACTCTTCATAAACCTCGTTTAAAGAAGGACATGTCATAGCGCACGAGAAACACAGCAGCAGGTAGTTCATTCCTTGAGATCGACAGCAGTGCCACCTACCGGGTCCAATTGTGAATCTAAACCATTCTTGAACACCTTGAATACACACAAAAAATTTCATCAACATCGGTCCAGTCGCTTAGGAGGAGTTCATACACACGTACACAAGAAATGTATATATTAAGATGGACAGAATTTATACTTGGATCACATAGAATATTGTCTTGCTTAGGAATCGCACCCACGATACTGGCACTGTAGGTTGGTATCTTAACCACTACGCTATTTGTGCAGTCAAATTATTAGACTTAAGTCAGAATCTCTTGAAAACTCTTTGTGTCATCCACACATGATGATTCAGAGAGTAACATCATTTTTGTGGTAATAAACGGAGGGTGAATAAAATAGCCACAGCAGTAGCTGACTTCTCTTTAGTACCTGTAGTCCATTGTATAGTGACGAGTGAAGAATATAATGTGTCACCACGCCAAGAAATGTAGTTGGGTGGCGGCCTCGTAT
The DNA here is from genome assembly GCA_032191425.1 of Lymantria dispar. Lineage (NCBI taxonomy): Eukaryota > Metazoa > Arthropoda > Insecta > Lepidoptera > Erebidae > Lymantria > Lymantria dispar. Next base: position 17,875,633 of record CM063458.1, read on the forward strand.
CGAACGCCGTGTGGGATGGACCAGATGGACTGACGAGTTGGTGAAAATCAAAGAGGCTTAAATGCACCATGATACGTTTTATGGGAACACATATCACCAGTAGTTATGTTTATAGTAAGATCAATACACATTATGTATTACGGATATAAACTTTGCATACGTGGACTTTACAAACATATAATAAAAGAATTATTTTTCATTAAAAGAAAGAATTACATTGAGACTTAGGATAAATATTTGTGGATCGCGAAAACTATCGGACTGCGTGAGGATGGAACGCGCAACACTTAACATATGGTAGGTTGGTATCTTAATAAAAACGCCACCTGTGCAGTCTAGCAGTGGTCTTCGAAAGGCTGAAGAATAATTATGATAATTATAATCGTTTAATAAGTTTGCAAAAATAGCTTTTTTAAGGTATCTAGAAGCTGTTATCAAAAACGAACAAGACGGATAGAATGACAAGGAAGCAAAGAAATATTGATGTACTTAGCAAATTAATAGTTAATTAACCAATTCAAATCATAAATAATTGTAACACATTTTAAGTGTTTAATATACTAATTGCAATATAACGTACGTTGCAATGTCAACATAATTAATGCAAATAGGTTCGATTATTTTTATCATTGCATTATTTTTTATTGCACGTAATTCCGCTGGCGTTGAAGTCGAGTAATTAAATTAATATATCTCGAACCATTTCCATAATCAGTCCTGTATCTATGTCTACATATTAGATTATTTTATAATTCCACACCTTTATCTCTCAAGAGGCATATATGTATATAGTAAATGTATATGTCTTCATAACTTTTAGTTATACACGTTATAAAGGACATCTTATACACAAATATTCTTCGTATTATTTAACGTAAAATTTACAAGAACGTCTTTGAAAACCCTGGAATCAAAATTGACGTCAAGCTATTATATTATTACTATTAGTTAAATACTTATACTATTACATTAACAAGGCCTTTGTTAAACTACGTATGTATCCATAAAAGGTTTTCAAGGTCGTATTTTAACAATTTTTCTAATAGAATGGAATTTGTATATTTTTTTACAATCTGTCAGCCTCTCATCTGCTCTTAGATGGGCTATCAATACCGATTGAATACATTTTAGCTTTACATATACTTATAATATTACTTAGCTATCGCCCTACCGAGGTTCAGAAGATATAGTTTAACACAATAAAATGAACCTTCACAGTAAAATTAAAATGTTTTAGTCTATTGATTATGCGAAATAAAATTGCATTGTTTTTGGAGTTCTAAAATAGTGTGTTATATATTTTTGATATTTATAGGTGTATCATAACAAGATGGTTTTTATGAATCCAATCACGTTGTCATAGGTAGGTGTAGACCACGAATGTTTAAAAGTTAGAAAATCATTTGAATTTGTAATTAGGATAGATAAACAAAATTAGACGACCGCAAATGATTAAACTTTAATTTTATTTCATAATAACGATGTTATCTGCTTAAATCTAGTCTAGTCTTTTAAAACACACGTGGTCCACTTATATTTTTATTACTTCGTTATAAGGGGAATAAATTGCACATTTATTGAGATTCAGAATTCAAATCTAAGCCCTGAAGATTAGCAATTACATGCCCAGGTTATTGGAACAACAAGGCTACATATTATCTTTGACGAAATTAAATTATTTTGAATATGTAAAAGTTTAAAGATAAGTAGACATTTTGAGATAAGATTATACTAATGATTTTGTTTTATATATTCATATAAAGGATAAGTAAGATTTTTAGAAAAATTGAAAAAATTAGCATACAATTAGGATATTCTGCGGGATTGCAAGCCGTGAAATAAAATTGAGACGTAAAAAATAGATATTATTTGTTACAATTACTACCAGGAAGATATAAGTAACGTGTGGTGACGGAGTAAAAATACCATTCATCAAACCCTATCATGCCCGTGAGTGTCGTAAAAGAGAACTAAGGGATTATATATGCATATAAAATTTATGCAAGCGATGGAAAAGTCTAAATAAAATCCTATACCAACACATCTGACCAGCATGGTATCGCAGATCAATTTCCCTTCTAGGGGAGGAGGCTCGAGCAGTGAGATGTATATGAGCTGAAATGAATGAATGAATGAGATTACATATGTATTAAATTTCTGAATAGAATGTTCTGGATTGAAGGGTATTTATTCATCATAGTGGTAGTCTTACTATCAATAATAGCTTCGAGTGAATATAAACTTTTTCCTGCTTTACAACCCGTCCATACGAATTAAACAATTTTAATAAATATTATCGTGTTTTTTGTATTTTCATCGTCATCATCATCATTTCGGCTCACATACTTCCCACTGTTGGGCTCGAGCCTCCTCCATAATAGGAGGGAAATTGACCTTAATATACCGTGCTGGTCATATAGGTTGGTATAGGGTTTTGTTTTGAGTTTTCCATCTCTTGCATAGATGTCATATGCGTAATATATCCGTTAGTCGTCTTTTACGACACCCACGGGCATGAGAGGGGGTGGTGAATTGTATTCTTACTCCGTCACCACACGGAAACCATTGTAACGTTTTAAATACTTTCCATCATTCATAGTTACTAATGAATTGCGAATCTTCTAATGTTACTAAATTCATTAAAATAGTTTTATTTTATATATGTTTTACTCGCGTAAACGTTAGGGGTTATAATAACCTGTCTACATCTGACTATCACATAAGCCTTGGCGGATTGAAAAATTTACATATTGAAATCATTATGATCATCACAGCGTATATAAGTCCCACTGTTGGGCTCGCTCTACCTCCATAATGGGAGGGAAATTGACTTACTATACCAGACAAGTTAATATAGTTGCATTTCAAATTTGACTGATTTCCTGATATTTTAGGTTCAAAATAACTAATTTAAACAATACAATTTTGTTTTGAATAATGTTGTTTTTAACTACTGTACATTATAATATACTGACAATACATCGTAATTTTGTGCAAAGGCACATAAACTAATACAGATTCCTCCCTATTCTATCAGCCTATGATCCGATAAAGTTATAACCCATTTTTAAAGGAAAATATCAGTCGTTGATATGATATATTTGTAAGTGTCCTACCAAGTACGGGATGTTGTAATAATTTATCATTATTATATTGTAAGCAGTAATGAATATTTAATCTTCTTTTGGTATCTCCTTTAGACAGATCTATAAAATATACACCGAAACACTTAAATAAAAATAATTTATACGGTCACATTAATATTTCAATTTGTGTTTTATAATATATAGAAAAATAAATCGGTTCCCATATTAATGAGCTCATTTCGTACGATATAATTGTTTCTGTCGTACAAATTATTAATGTAAATATTTAATATAGCATCATTTGGTGGGCTATATATCATTGATCGTTAGACCATCGTAACTATAGAACCGCTTCTCTTTAATGGAATATTAATCTTCTTGAGCCTAAGGCGATGACATCCTTACTTATATATACGTAAAACGGATGTCCGGTAAAGAGAAAGGTAATTGTTTTATATTCAAAGACTTCTAATTGAACACAATAAAAGTACAGTCATTTTCTATTTTTATTTTCCCGGTTAACAGTTTCTACGATAAGAAATACTACCATTACTATAGATATTATAGTTGATTAAATTGTTGAGATCATTGTGGTAATTGTTTTACGATATTAACTTAATATTATATATTTTTCACTTTAATAAAATTAGAAAAGGTACTTTATGAGACTTAATAAATTATAGTAATAGTTTTAATACAGATGACATGTCGATACTTGATCTTTCGAATTCTAAAGACTGTGTATTTTTAAGTACTGTATCTTTTAATATATAACTAATAAGACCTAGCCTAGCCTTCTTCAAGAAAATTTGTTACGTATACATGAAATTTCCATGTGATAACGGAGTACATCATCCCCTTTCCTGCTCGTGAGTGTCGTAAAAGATGACTCAGGGTAAAAAGATTATAGAATCTTCTGATTCTAATCTTCTTATTACAGAAGATACTTACATGCAGATAAATCTATGCAAGAGAAGCAAAATCCAATAGAACCCTATAATAAACTATTCTGACCAGCTTGGTATAGTAGGTCAATTTCTCTCCCACTGTGGAGGCGTCTCGAGCCGAGTAGTGGGACGCATATGAATTGTGATAATGACATAAAACATTGAGTGTTGATGAGTAGAAATACTATTCACTTTCCTATCGTAAATATCGTAAAATACGGCTAAGACATATACGTTGGTATTATTATTTCAAGACAGGAAAATTTGCATCGTAACATTATACCTATGTACATGTCTGACTGTTGAATATTAGGTTCAATTTCTTTCCAAAGTAGAAGAGGCCCATGCTCAGTAATGAAACGCAAATCGAACTAGGAATAACTATCAATTGCTTATTTTTTTCTAACATTTAAATATCTCAATAATGTTCAAATTGAATTTTATTTTCCGATATTAAAATTCTTACCAGCAGCTATTTTGTGAGTGACCTCGGTCAACCGCCTGCACATTATGAAAATGAATGTGAAAATTATACAAACAACGTCTACTGTCTGTCTGTGCATTTTTCAATTTGAATTTCGTCTAGTGTTTCAAGTACTTGAATGCAGACTATGTCCAATTTCCTTGAATTTTGATCAGACAACTATATCTATGTCGATTTCGTAATTGCACACAAAATTCAAGAATTCCGAGCCAATTGCTTTAGAATTAAGGATGAAAATTGCTTGTGGTCTGTCTATAAATCGTTCAACCCCGAAACAGCATATATTTATTGTTTGCATCGTGATTCATGTGTCTGGTGCAGTAGACGAATAGAATTGTATTTCGGTTCAACAGATATTTTTTGACGTTGATCACTCATTTATCATGTCACCTACAAGTTGCGTGTTTCTTCATTTAAATACTAAATTTAGTTTAAAAATGAAAATACAAATTTAAGCCGTAGTCTGTTAGTAACATTCTCTTGAAAAATTTAATCGCTTTTTATATAACTTTATGTGTCAATTTTCATTTGTATATTTTATAATGAAATAGTCTAACAAATGTCGTCTTCACAACTATGTCCAAAATGACTCACGTAGTTATGTAATGTGTATGATATTCTTAGGTTCTTTTTATTACATTAATTCCTAAATTCTGAAATCTAAGTGGTCATGGACGCCTGTCCACAATACAATGGCTGCTGTGCCCTGGCTACAATGCTCGGCAAATCGACAAACACTTGAGAAGAAAAGCTCTTGAGTGGCGACTATGTATCGAACAACGGAGTATTTTTCAACGGAATGTTTTGTAGTCTACCACATCCAATAATGGACAGCAAAAGGTTGGCCTTTTATTTTATAACGAAAACATAACATGCTCTGATAACGACTACCATTTTGATAAATAATATATATGTACCTACTTTAACCTATCTATACGAGTTTTTATTAAGTTCATTTTGTTTTTATAAAAAAAATCCATATTTTACTGGAGTAACAATAGTATTAAAATCAATTTAATAACATATCATAAAATAAAAATGCATATTACGTACATACAGTTTAAAATAAATCCAATATACCTACAGTCTTTATGACTGTCATTTAAGGCGCTTTTTTGATCTACTTACAGAAAGACTATTGTTTTTAAGGCTCTAGAATACATTTACGTATTTTAATTAACTACCCAATCTATTATTGAGCAATTTCTACATAACTTTATCACATACCTAACATAACATAAACTAACACAAAATATCTTTCGTCAAAAAAAAAAAGAAATAATGTTCCCTCTTATCTCTAATAATGCATAAAAAATAAATGGTTGTTCAGCGTGTAGTGTCATAATTATTTAACTTTTCTCCCAACTTATTGCTCATATTTTAAAATTATAAAAAATGCTGATTTAAATTATCAATAAAATATTTTTAATATATAACAAAGTATTCAATAGATGCACTAGGAAACCCTGGACGAGTATTATGTAGGAGTAGGTTTGAACGTCGATGATTAGAAGTGAACCGCAATTATATGCTAATGTGACTCGCGACATGAGTCTCGTTTTGAAACTAGATATTTCTCAGCACACCCACTTTGTCATCTGTAATCATACACAATAATAACTAATATATGGAGGATAGGTTGTGTATAGTGTATTGATATCCATAGTTTCAAATGAGATAAATTACCAATTAACTCTAAAAACTTTTAAACGATTCATTCGATACGTAAAATTGAAAAACTTGAATACCCGCGACATAAACTAAAGTAATAATAACAAAGTATTACGTTCTCTTCAACAGGAATTGTCAATTAATTGTCATTTAACGATTATAATGTAGTAGTAATACGCCATTAAATCATTTTGGAAAAGAGCTCTTACACTGCTGGACCGATATTAAGCAAATATAGCTAAACCATCGCAAGGAAACTGACTTTCAAATGAAAAAAATCGCATCGAAGTCGGTTCATTCGTTTAAGAGCTATGATGCCACAGACAGACATACACACATACATAGAGACAGACAGACATCCACGTCAAACTTCTAACACCCGTCTTTTAGCGTCGGGGGTTAAAAAACACGATACGTCGGTATTTTATAATATAAAATCAGATTTGTTGACAAATTACATCGCTACTAATCACTAGCTGAAATGTACCTTCTTGAATGTTTGCATTTTATGGCAAAAGATTGTCTCTTACTTATCTGTAATGACATCCACGGACAAGATAAAGGTTGGTGGATTGTATTCTTAATGCGGAATCACACGAAAAAAAAAAATTATTGGTTAAGAAAATTATTGCATAAAGAATAGATAAATACCTAATTCAATGCTGGTTATCATTTGTATTAAATAGATTTTACCATCCCATTCATAGTCAAACTAGTCACTGTAAATGTAGACCTTAAAATTTGAAAAGAATCTATTTTATTCCCGGAATTTTAGCGTGATGCTCGAACACAAAAATTATTATTCTTTATATTTTTAATATACATATGTACGTTTTCCACTTCATTAGTTGTTCATGTCTAGCTATAGAAGATATTGCTCTACATTCATATTGCGAAACGCCTGTAAATAAAATACAGGTGCACCTGCTAGATAAAGATAAAAAACCGGCTGGTTGTCGTTGTACTGATCGATATTAAATCGTTCTGCTCCGTCCGTTACCTAACTACGCACGTATTCAGTGTCAGTGAAAGCGAATTTTTAATTATTTTTTTCTACTACAATGATGACATTGCAATTTATTTCAGTTGTATTTTCAGGTTTCATTCAAGATAAAGTTACTTTCAATGTCGATATCTTATAATATATACGAGTATCTACATATTGTATTGTACTTTATCGTAGAAAAATTACTTTTAATTTTTTGTAATTTATTAAGCCACTAGCATCCGTAACATCATCGTTGTTGTTTAAGTATTAAAAATAATTTGCTCGTGAAGAATAAACTATTAAAACTAATCTCCAGAATTTGAACCTCTTGATCAGCAGTGACATTTTACAGACATTAAATAAACAATCAATGACCGAGTGTTTCTATAATTATATTTGTCAATTAATTAGCAAAATATTACGACTATATTTCTGTCATTCATAAATAGTTTTAAAGTAAATTATAGGTAACTAGCAATCCGCCCTCGCTTCGCTTCGGATTCAGTCGCCTTACGCGCGTAGTTCCCGTTCCCGTGGGAATACCGGGATAAAATATAGCCTATGTTACTCCCTGATATTATAGCTTTCCAATGGTGAAAGAATTTTTAAAATCGGTCCAGTGCTTTTTGAGTTTATTCGTTACATACAAAAATACAAAAATACAAATCTTTCCTCTTTATAATATTAGTGTAGATATATAGTATAAATATATAGTATCATTTGCTTTCTTTTATTAAAATACTTTTAGACATAAGTTGCTACAAAGTCCAATTTAATAGCAACATTTCAGATACGAGCGGTATTTAAAACTAACAATCACTATAAAAATATGTGGTAAGCTATGTTAATAAAATTAAATGTCTCTCTAAATGATGTCTCTTGAAATTTAAGTTAATCAAACATGTATCATAATACACAAATAGATTCCAAATGATCATTAGTAAAATTCATAAGTAAAGTTTTGAAGTATACCTCATTTGTTTAATATATATAAGTAATTAATTTTACAAATTCTAATAATTTACAAGCACGATAATCCATAAAATATGAAATAGGATTTTGCCATATAAAACAGAAAATAATTTTACTGAATAATTGCTTTCTGCCAAATAATATGGACAAATAAAATAAAAAAGAGGTTGAACGGTATCGAGATCGTTTTTATTTTATTTTTATTTTATTATCAATTAAACATTTCCATGTTTTTATTTTTTATTTTATTTTAACTGAGTATAAACATGTCTTCTTTAAATGTTAACAGAAGCTGAAATGTTTTACTTATAAACATACTTTTTTATATCGTGGCTTCGGTGGGATGATGTAAGGTCTGATAAGAATGATTTTGCGAACTTGTTAGCCCGATTTTTATTTTTTTGGAAGCTGCTTTATGTGGTGAATGTCTTTTAAGGAGCTGATACATGTGAGAAATACATTTTACGACCTGTTACACATTTAAAATCGACAGCGATCCAGTTTTCGTCACGTATTCTCGGTACTCTTTTTATATCTACCTACAGATATATCGTGGGTTGTAGAATTGCGAGTTTGTTTTGCGTGGACCGAGCTTGATTTAATCTGTAGTAAAATACGTTGCAGTTTTGTAAATTACTCCGATTTGTTTCTGATATGCTGTTTTAGCCAAATCTAGATAAATATTTTAAGCTTGAAGTTAGACGTCGTGCAGGAAGGTGAGAACTTGATGAAATGTAGGTTGCTTTATAACCACGTTATTATCTAGTACAATAAAATCTTTGAACCGTGAATATTTTCAAAAATATTAACTACTTAAATTGAAATATTAACTTAATCTTGTGACAAAATACTTTTTTTGGTACGCAATAATTTTATGTAAAATAGCATTTTAAATTAATTTAGATATAAAAACATTAATTACGGTAGTAGTTTCTAATCAGGATTTTAATTGAGTAAACTAAGTAATGAGGTATAAAGACGTATGTTTGTACTTAAATAATTATAACGAGTCATAAAAATGGAGTTTTAAATATAATAGTATTACTTTTCTTGGACTGAAAATTTAAAGGTTTTTTTTGAAACATATATATGTAGAACAAGTATTTTCTTAAAATCCACATTGAAATAATTTATAATCTTAAATATTATAATGAGTAATACCTATATGTATACGTATTATTATTATAAATATGACGTATCTTTATTAAACTTAACGTATATGTTACTTATTGGAAGTATATTGTTCTTATTATCAATTACTACTAGACTGTAATGAGTAAAATTCGAGCAAAAAGTTTATCCGTCGGACGGCGGGCGGGCGCGCCGGCGGCGGGCGGCGGTTGCAACTTAACTGTTCTGCTTTACTAGGTCGAATAATCTTATTTATTTCATTTTTATTTATTGTCACAACCAGTGAAATTACTAGTGAAACCATGCCCTTCACTTTAATTGTAAGAAGAAATATATCCATTACATTATAAAAATTTGAACTTGCGAAAGTTTATAATTAAGTGTAAAAAAAAACCTGGTCCGCATGATTAAGGGTAAGTTTCACTCTCATTATAGTATAGGCCAGTATACAGGGGTACGTGGCGTATAAAGGATTCAGATTTACTATATAATATTAAAAAAAACTTTTTACTACAAATTAACCTTCTATTATAACTCATTAATATAAAAATCAGATCACGCCAAATATTTTTAGAGGGTATTATAATTACGTACTAGTAATCTATAAATAAATAAATTATTATCTATTCTATAAATAGCTATCAGCAAATTAGTGTTCCTATTAAAATTATAAAACTAAACATATCTGGATATATTCAATTGAAATAGCATTATATAGTATAATTTCATTATAATTTTTTAAAATTTCACCTAATTTATTTTTTTTAATATAAAAAAGAAATACATACATTACTTCTTTATTCCCTCTTCAATTAATTTTAATATTAAGAAATCTTAATATTAAGAAATAAACTTTAATTTTTGTAAAATTTGTAACACATAACGACCAATAAACAGTTAATCTTGATATTTATTAAGTAAATATTCATATTTCATATTGAAATAGTTCTAAATAAAATATATATAATGTCTTAAAAAAGTGAATCAATGAATTGGGTGTACGTACCTGTCACGGCGGAAAATATGAAAAGTTTCAGCTGATCCTTTCTCTATAGTTTTTCTTTTTCAGTATATTTTTAGTGTCGCACTAAAGTAATATTAATTTAAATGTTCAATTTCAAATATCCTTTTATTATAATATACGTTTATTGCCACAGTATCAGTTTCACTTTCTCAATAACACTTTTATTACTTTACAGAAATAAACACACAAATATATAAATGAAAGAGTTATTCGCGATCAGTTATCCACTGAACACTGGTCCATATAAAATATCCATTCCATCACTACGGGGTGACTGATTTTTTTTAAAGTATCCGCGCGAGCTTTAAGCTGCGGAGCAATGCTAGGTGCGCGTGCGCAGTTCGGCGTGGCATCGCGTTATCAGCGCGAGCGGCGCGCTGCGCGACAACAACAGAACTTGAGAGTCGATCTCAATAATAACAAGAAAAGAAAACGGTCCAGTTTCAGCGGGGCTTCCGGATGGGCCGTGGACGGGGCGCGGGCGCAGGCAGTGGTACTGCTCGCACGTAAGGCGGCGTTTCGCTCTCTTTGTCTAACGGTACCGATGCGCGCGCGCCGTATGAACGATAGCGGACTTAGTCGCGAACGCGACATCGTCTTAAGAGCCTGTATACACAGCCTTCGTAGTTAAGCACCTATGTGCCGTTCTTTTCCCGCCGTTTTTACGTGTATGAGATCGATATTACTAGTTTTATTTGATAACTAATATTTGACTGATTTTCTCCCATCAATACTAAACTTGTAGGATTTAAAATAATATTAATTTTACTTATTTATTTTATTAATATTTATATGATCGATTTAGTAACATAGGAATCCAATTATCAAATATGTGGGGTTAAGTTGGTGTCTCGAATTGAAATTAACACTTTTAATTTTAATTCAAGACTTTATAGATATTGAGATTTCCTGATGAAATTTTCAGTAATAAGTTTGAAATACGCCTGATATACGGTAGCAAGCCTGACTTGGTTATAATGGCACTACTTCAATGAATTTGGAAATTATTATCTCTGATTACGTTTCGGGGCTGCCTCATAACTTATAGATATTTTTAAATTTCTTGTTTATATTTTAACTCATATAGGTTACGTTGGGATCATGCCTCTGTCACAATAGGAGGGTAATTAGCTTATTTTACCATCCCTATTAGATATGTCAGTATGGGTTTAATTCATAGGGTTTTGCTTCGTGCAAGTAATGTTGCCTTTTATGATACCCACAGGAAAGTAAGGTGCAAAATAGGATTGTGAATGGTATTTTTTTGCATTACCACATAATTATTACCTTTAAGTAATTTTCGTTTATTAACTTGTATATATGTAAATTTGCTGTCATCATCATCATCATCATCGCAGCCCAGATACGTCCCACTGTTGGGCTCCGGCCTCCTCCACAATGGAAGGGAATTTGACCTACTATACCATGCTGGTCAGACATGTTGGTATAGGGTTTTATTTCGAGTTTTCCTTCTCTTGCACAGATCTTATGTGCATATTATATCCCTTAGTCGTCTTGTACGACATCCACGGGCAGGATAGGGAGTGGTGAATTGTATTCTTACTCCGTCACCACACGGAAGTTGCTGTCAATAGTTTTATAATTAGGATTAAAGTTTGGAGACGGAATAAGAATACATTTTACCACTTACCCTTTTAGTGGTTGTCGTAAAAAGCCACTAAGGAATATGATATGCACATAACATTCATGGAAGGGAAGGATAACTCCACATTAAACCCTATGCCAACTCGTCTGACCAGTATAGTAGGTCCATTTTCCCTCTCGTCACGTAGGAGGCCAGAGCACAGTGAACGTAGGACTTATGTGGACTAAGGTGATGATGATAATGAAATGAAAATTATGTCATAGTAGCCACGCTTGATAGGATTGTTGACGACCACAGTTATTGTTGTAAATTTCCTAGGAGATTGCTAATTTTCAAATGATTCTTTAGCCGATTTATATGACTCGCATAGGAAAGTACGGGAATGGTGAGATATTGTATTCTTAAACCATCATCACTTAGGAAATAATAAATAGCAATTATTTGATAAATTGACATCGTTTTAAAAATAAAACTTTGATCAAATCTTTTTAAGCACTATTGTTCGTTTCGCGTTGATGTCTATTGTATAGAACTAATTAACTGACGTTTGTATGATATCGTGTATCAATATAAATTGATAATTTGTAATGTTTCCTTTATTTTCAGCAGTCTTGTGATAGTATTTAAAAATGGTAGGCAGAAGTGCTACAGTTTTGATAAGACTTAAAGAGAGAGTGTAATAATCGCGACACTTAGTAGGCGGATTAGCGTACGCAGTTTTGTAATGAGTTTCAGAGCATACTTTAATTGATTTTACGATAACCACGTAGAGAAATGCGTGGTGCTCATCATGGTCTTACTAAACCAAAAGGTACATCGTCATCATCATCATCATTTCAGCTCATATACGTCCCACTGTTGGGCTTGAGCCTCCTCCACAATAGAAGGGAAATTAATCTTACTATACCATTCTGGTCAGACAGGTCGGTATAGGGTTATGTGTAGTTAACCAAATGGTTAACTACACATTAAAATTTAATTTTAGCAAGCTTAAAATTTAAATTCATAACATATTTCAGCATTTGACCTGCGTTGTTAAAGCCAAAAATGATTAGTTTCATGGCGACTGGACTTTATTGGGAAAAAACCCATATGTGATCTGTGACATGAATTCTCTACGTAAAAAAGGTAACCTATAAGCAATCAACGTGAATTTTGTCCTATTCCACACAAGGTGGTGTAATGTGTTTAAATTTTGTGAATTTTACTTTGCTTTTGAGTCTTTACTCATTGTTTTATAATAATGACAAGTTATTCGGTATAGTAATATAGTATAGTAATCATCATCATCATCTTGCTCTTATCCCAATTACTTGGGCTCGACGCAATATGTCATCTGTATTGACATATTGCAAAAAAATTCGGCAATGACTTTTATGACCGGCCGCCTGCCTGACGTCAACCCTCCTTGGGAATGTAATCGTTGACCCAAATGGTATATTATAATTTAGGAGTGGTAGGACCACACGGTCGACAGTTATCTGTCTACAGCCGCGGGCCGGTCCGTCCGGGGCAGTACCATGCTCTCGCAGAAAATCGACGTCTGAGCAGTAGCAATTTGTTACTGCGCTTCGTTCGGTGAGCGAGAGAATCGGAAGCCCAACTTTCTGAGGGTGATTGCGTGTGGAGGGTTTTGGTGGTGCCCTTGGTATCACCGAGCCTCAATGCACGCATTCACACTCCCTTCGCTTTCTTGCGGTAGGCAACGGCCTTGTAAAGGTCCATGAGCGGCAGCAACACTTACCATCAGGTGTACTGTTTGCTCGTTTGCCACCGTTTGCAATAAAAAAAAAAAAAAAAATGGTACCAGATGGAGTTGGTCCGGGTCAATCTAGGGCTCTTAGTCGTCTTTTACGACACCCACGAGCAAAGCAAGGGTTGGTAGTATTCGAAGCCGCTACCACACAGCACATATAGTATAGTAATAACATGTAACATCATGATGATGATAATGACGTTATTACAGTATAGTAGTCATCATCTCAGCAAGTATGCATCCCACTATTGGGCTTGGGCGTCCTCCATAATAGGAAGGAAATTAACTTATTATATTACGCTGGTCAGATGTGTTGGTATAGTGTTTTATTCCGTTTTGCACAGATGTTACTTGCTTCTTGTATCCCGTAGTCGTCTTTTACTATAACCGTTACCAAGAAAGTGGGCGATGAATTGTATTCTTACTCCATTACCACATGGATATAGTAATAAAGTAATTCATCATCATCTTGCTCTTATCCCAATTACTTGGGGTCGACGCAATATGTCATCTGTTTTGACATATTGCAAAAAGTTTCGGCAATGACTTTTATGACCGGCCGCCTGTCTGACGTCAACCCTCCTTGGGAATGTAATCGTTGACCCAAATGGTACCAGATGGAGTTGGTCCGGGTCAATCTAGTAATAAAGTAATTATCAAATATTAATTATTGTTAATAAGTAATTAAAGTAATATTACTCTTATAAATACTTTTTTGATTACGACTGTACAAATGGCGTTGTGGTTTAAGTAATCGACCTACCACGTCACTGTCGTGGCTTCGATTCCTACGCAGAGCAATACTTTGTACGTTCCACAAGCTGTTATTATTATCATTTTTTTTCTGCTGGTGATTAATAATATATTACAATATGTACTGAAATCTAATAACAGAATCGTGGTAGCTAGGTTCTAAGTTTGCCCTTCACCTAAAAAAATATTCTATAACAGATCACAAATTTGCCATACTGAACGTTCATATAATAAAATTATATTTTAAGCGTGATAAATAAAGCGAGCAAGTAGATAAAGCCTGTTTTATTAAAGAGGGTCTTCTTACAATAAAAAAAAACGAGTGCCGCAGGCCTTCCAAGCGGTATCGGACAACGCCTTATTAAAATGCAATAAAAGTCATGACATTTAATCGTTTTCACAAGAATCCACCAGAAATTATACATATTTTGTTACTACATACAGCTATTTAAGTCTGACAACATTTATGTATAATTTATGCGTACCTTACTAAATTGTTACCTTAGTGATATAATCAGTGTATTGATTCAAACTTGATTGAAAAATAAATGCTCTAATTTTAAATTATATTTTTTGTATAAATTGTGGTCACAGATAAAGAATTGCTTTGCCATGTATGTTATATCAGATGACTGACTATGAATAAAATTATAAAATGACTTGCAAGAGAAGGAAAACTTAAAAATTCTAAACTAACACGTAGCATTCATTCTATCAAATTGAAGGAACAAGAACTAAAGTGTGAAAATATTTAGGTCTTAAATACATGATGTGTAAAATATAACATGTTTATGTAAATGCATCGATAGCATACGAAAGATATTCAGGCATATAGACTGGCTACCTTTCTTTGGTATACTAAGGCTTAGTTATTCTGGACAAAGATCACTGTTCTATAGTGCAGAACAAATAGTGCTCAAAATTCACTGTCTTTAAAATCGATTAGTAATCTATACCAATAAATAAAATTGGAGTGTCTGTTTGTAATGTCAAAATAATAGACTTTTTTCATGCTGACATGGTTATTTGCACGACACATATGCCTAAAATAGCGATTAAAAAATTTATGTCTGTCTGTCTGTTTGTTTCGGGTAATCTTCAAAACGGCTGGATCGATTTCAAAAATTCTTTCACCAATGGAAAGCTATAATATCAGGGCGTAAGGCTATACTTTATCCTGGTTTTTTTTTTTGCAAACGGTGGCAAACGAGCAAACAGTACACCTGATGGTAAGTGTTGCTGCCGCTCATGGACCTCTGCAAGTCCGCTGCCTACCGCGAAGAAATTGAAGGGAGTGTGAATGCGTGCATTGAGGCTCGGTGATACCAAGGGCATCACCAAAACCCTCCACACGCAAACACCCTCAGACAATTGGGCTTCCGGCTCTCTCGCTCACCGAACGAAACGCAGTAACAAATCGCCACTACTCAGACGTCGATTTTCTGCGAGAGTGTGGTACTGCCCCGGACGGACCGGCCCGCGGCTGTAGACAGATAACTGTCGACAGTGTGGTCCTACCACTCCATTGGTATTCCCACGGGAACGGGAACTACGCGGGTAAAACGACTAAAACCGAAGCGAAGCGAGGGCGGGTTGCTAGTTGTAAATAAAATTACTTTAAGGATTTTATCGCGTTAGTATTAGATTTTTGATTGCCCGACGTTTCGAACATTTTGCAGCATTCATGGTCACAAACGAATAAAATTCGTAAAGTGGTTTTATTAACAATATGTAATACTCGCGTAAACATAAGAATTCATAATTGATTACAGACTTGTATTTGAAATATTAGTAATAAATGCATAGATGGCTTAGTGGTTAAGATATTAATTTTTATTATTTTTTGTATTAATTTTGTGGGTTCAATTCCCACGCAGTATAATATTTTGGGCGACTCACAAATTTTTGTGCTGAGTTCGAGCTTAATTTGTAGCCGTTCATTGTATGCCTGTCCCCTCAGATTTATCTTCTACAACAATTACTTGTTGGATATATGATCCAATCAGAAGACATACAAAGCAGTATGTATCATGTTATTTTATCGAAGGATTCGAAAATTACTCACTTCATTATGTTAAAATCAACACTGCAGTAACTCTTCATTACTGCGGTCTTGGGTTGTATTGAAAACGTATGATTTATATCGATTTAATCTGAACTGAGCGGGTAGGTAGCTATTATCAACGTAGTCAACGTATGGATACTTAAAACGGGATGTAAATGGAAAGGAGTAGGAGAATTTAAGAACATTCATTTACAAATAACAAAAATAATTGATTAAATTAGGCGATTCATGGGACCAGTCCATTATTGTTTTAAAATAATACTAAATAAAACTAATATCAGAAAAATAATTATACAGTCTTTTCATCATTTATTATTTCGGCTCATATACGTCCCACTGCTGGGTTCGAGCCTCCTCCGTGATAGAGAGCTATACCACGCTGGTCAGACACCCGTCTGGGATATAGGGGTATAGGGTTTTATTTCAATTTTCCTTCTCTTGCATTGACTTTATATCCAAATTATATCTTATAGTCGTTTTTTACGACATCCACGGGCATGAAAGCGAGTGGTGAATTGTATTCTTACTCCGTCACCACACAGAAAATAGAGTTCTTTATTTAATTAAATTTAATATTTTCGATGAAGACATCGAGTAAAACTCGTTCACTTAAATACAGCTACAAAATATTGCAGTTACAAAATGTTGCAGTTACATTTGTATGTTATGTGGATATATGTCTGTTTTTGAAGTGAAACTTTATATTTGAGGGTTTTGAAATTCTGATCCTTAAGCATATTGTATGACAACAATTGTGTTCAATAGAGAGCGGGCAAAGCTAAATACTTATCTCACTTGCCTTCGGGTATAGGAGAAAAGTTGGAACTGAAATTTTTCAGGCTTTCCTAACTTATTATTCAATAAATAAGTGAATGGTAGGTAAGCATAATTTAAGCTATTCAAAAGCATTTGATGAATAAATGTCTTCCTGTAATACAAAAGAGATAATTTGAAAAAAAAATGTGTGTCGTAAAGACACGCGGTTTTTACGACACACTTTTTTTTATCATCTATGTGTCGACAAGGAAAATTATATTCTATACTGCCCTACGTCATAAACAATGTGTTGACGGAGTAAGTTTTATAATTCATCACTCCCTATATTGTCCGTGGATATCGTAAAAGATGACTAAGGGATATAATATGCATACAACATCTGTGCAAGAGAAGGAAAACTCGAAACAAAACCCTATTCTAACACGTCTGACCAGCGACGAATAGTAGGTCAATTCCTCTCCCATTATGGAGGAGGCTTGAGCCCAACAGTGGGACATATATAGGCTGAGATGATGATGATGACGATGATACGTCATAAACTTATCGTTTATAATTTTTTTTATTAAAAATAAAACATGCATGTGATTATGTCTTACTAAGCGTTCTCGCATCGTTTAGTTGGAAGTTTCGTGTGAGAATTCATCAATAATGGAACAGTTCAAGGTTTTGAGAGATTTTCTGCATTGTTTTATAAAAGATATGTACTCTTTTGTATTATAAACTGTGCTACGACCTTTGTATCAGACTATATTCTTTATTCACAAGTATTTAAGAGCTTCATATTTAAAACGGAACATCAACACGTTTTCATTATTCTTTAACTTTTTATATCCATCCATTCATCAATTTATTTGCAGCAGCTGTTGCGCCTTTCTGCAGGACTGAGGGTTAGCTTCGAAATCATAACACTTAGTCTTTGGAATAGGTAGTTATTTATTTGTTACCAGTAGGAATCAATACCAGTAGTCGGCCGCATGATGATGACGAGGCAATGCGGTGGGCTACCCGGACGGCATAGGAGACGGAGTATCTAGACCATAGCTTGTCAAAAAGGTAGTCACTTATAATACAGCTTCAATTAAAATATCTGTAGAATAATTTGCATCCTTCTGTCTCTAATACAATGGGCAAAAGCACAGGAATCACAAGGACCGTGGACATAAGTATTCCTACAAGCAATTTGTAACTCTAATTGTGATAGCCAATTGCTTGCTCAGTATGGTGATTAATCCCCTTAGAGAGAATAATGTAAGCAATCACTGCCGGCAGCGGATGATTAATGAGCTTAATGCAAAAATTCTTGACTATAAATAATATCGTCACATCTACAACTTATATTTGTGGCTCATATATCTCCACTCAGTTTTATCGTGTCTGTTATGCTGTAGTGCTGCGTTTATCGTAGCTGGATATCCTCTCCTTTATTGCCTGATCTGAATTTGATTTCTATGTGAATGAATTCTGTGTTTTGGCGCCCGCATGTTTAAGAAGGAAGTGAAATTTGTATTGCCAATTTCTTATCTTTTCTTACTTTTATTAGGGTCAAAAATAAATAATTAAAATATTTCTTGCACTAAATTGAGATAAAAATATAGTTTTATTTTTATTTTCGATGGTGGCAAACGAGCAAGCAGCACACCTGATGGTAAGTGACGCTGCCGCACATGGACCTTTGCAATACCAGGGGCACAGCCAGGCCGTTGCCTACCGTGAAGAAAATACACTTCTTAAACCTCGTTTAAAGAAGGACATGTCATAGCGCTCGGGAAACACAGCAGCAGGTAGTTGATTCCAGAGCTTGCACGTACGTGGGAGAAATGGTCGCTGGAAACGTACAGTTGAAGACGAATAACGTTTCCAGGTGAAATGGATGAACCCTGCTATGATGTTGAGTGGTACGTTGGTAGAATGGTCACGGTGGTACCAAGTCAAACAGTTCCTCGGAGCGCTCCCCGTGAATGAGTCGGTAGAGTACACAGAGTGACCCAAAGGGTACACAAGAAGATCACCATCCGACCAGCTGTGACGAAAGCCGTATTGGCGATCACTGTTGTTGTTGTGATCGGCTGGCGATCCTCAAGGTACTGCAGAAGCTGGCGGTTTATACTTTCTCCATTATCTTGGAGAGCAAGAATGTTATCGCAGTTGGCCTGTAATTCGATGGGTCAGACCGGTTTCCCTTTTTAGGGATCGGGTAAACATGGGCTACCTTCCACGAAGACGGAACCCTATTAATAGCATAGGAAAGTCGGGATAAGCGGGTGAGGATGGGAGTCAATTCAGGGCCGCACGTCTTTAGCACCACTTCAGAGATGCCTTCCGGCCCACTCGACTTATGGACGTCTAAAAGCCGCAGCTCCCGCTTAACTGCTCGCTGCTTGATGCGGATTTCGTGCAGCGAGCTTTCACACCGTAGGATGGTAGGTGGTGTGGCAGCTCCGGCATCCAAAGTCGAGTTAGAGGCAAAGAACTGACCTAAAAGAGGCCTTCTCCTTTGCGCTATGGGCTTAGACTACCATCGTGTTTCTGTAGTGGTAGGAGATTGGGCTGGCAGACGTTGTCTTGGGTAGCCTTGGCGAGTGACCAGAATGCACGACTCCCGGCGGGATAGCTTTGCAATCGCTCGCCAATTCTGGCGACATGTTCCACCTTGGCTCTGGCAATAGCTTTCTTGCTAGATCTACAGGCGGCATTAAATGTCCGCTTCACCTCTTTGGCGTTCGGGTCCTGACATTTTTTGGCCCTATTCCAGGCCTGATATGCGGACTGTTTTTGGCGTGCAGCCATCCTGCAGGTTTGGTTAAACCAGGGACGGCAGCGGCGACCGACGGGTGTTTTGGCGTTGGGGATGAATAATTCCTTCCCCGTAATAATTGTTTCGGTAACGCAGTCCGCACAGACGCCAGGGTCCCTAGAGGTGAAGCAAAGCCACTTCTATGGGTAGGATGCGTAAAACTCGAGAAGTCCATCCCAATTTGCTGACTTATATTGCCAGACTCTGCGACTCCCAGTCCCTTTAGAGCAACTAGGCCTTACAACAGGGGCACTGCTACGAACCAAGCAGTGGTCAGAAGACCCAAGAGTCACCTGTTGTGAGAGACCCCAGCCACTCTTTATGATAAGCGTTGAAGTCTCCAGGAACCACCACCTCCGCTGATGGACACTACTCCAATATTTCGTCATTTCCCCACTGGACGTTCTCAAATAATTAAACTGACCCCGGATCACTGCCATGGGATCTGTAGAGGCACGCGTAGATGCGGATAAGCCCTTCATAGTATACGTGTAACCATAGGATTGACAAGTCACCATGTTCGAGGGCCCGAAGGCGGCGACAGCAGATATCGCCCCGGATGAATTCGAACACCCCGGCTTTACGAAGGAAGGTGTGCTCTAACTCGTAGCCGGGGTAATTTAGATACGAGATGTCATCCGGAGCACCTATCTGCGTCTCCATTAAAAAGAGTAGGGCAGACCGCGCCGTCTCGAGATGATGGTGGAGGGCGTCGAGGTTGCTATGTAAACCCTTGATATTGCAAAAATCCACATCAAATGTGGGTAATGGGCGCCGTAGAAAACCATCTCTTTTTAATTTTTTTGGCCATGATTTTTAATTTAAGAAGAGAAGGAAGGGAATGTGAATGTGTATAACGGAGTTCGGTGATACCAAAAAAAAAGGGCGCGGCATAGGCGTGGTTGAGGAGAAAGTTTTGTGAGGAGCTGACACGAAGCACGGAAGGGCCTCCGATGCGTAGCCGCCGAGGTCCACTCCGCATCGGCACGACGACTACCCAATGGGATTTTCGCCGGTTGGTGGGACAGCCTCCCAGTGAGGATGATCCTGGGTTCGGTTTCCCTGCTGACCAACAGGTGGCCGGCAGTGACCATTCCCATAGGGTCTCCCAGTACACCATGCCAACCCCTCATGCTCAATACCCCGACCAAGACCTCACTACCGCAGGTTTCAGGCCTCACCAAAACCCGCCACACACGAACACACCCAGAAAGTTGGACTTCCGGCTCTCGCGCACACTAAACGAAGTGCAGCAACAAATTTCTACTATTCAAACGTCAATTTTCTGCGAGAGTGTGGTACTGCCCCGGACGGACCGGCCCGCGACTGCAGACAAAAGACTGTCGACGTGGTCCTATCACCAATGTCAATGAAAAGATTGTCATAAATTACTAGAGATGGGTATTGATTTGCAAGATAATATTAGATCGAATTAGTCCCTAGGCATATCTTTTAAGTTCTGTTGTTTCCATATTTCCCGGCAATTTAGAATTTGGCACTGTTTTATATTCGAATGTGTTTAAATTTTGAATCTCAAAACAGTTGAAAGTATTAGGATTAATGCTATTGTTTAGTCACAGCGTCGATTGGAATCTGTCAGATTACGTATGAAAATGAATCTTTCTAAGGAAAATGTTCGTGCAATAATTTTCTACAAATTTAGAAGAGGCCTGACACGGCTTCAGTGTTTTGAAGAGCTAACATCTGTGTTCAGTGATGAAGCCCCATGTCTACGGACTGTCGAACGCTGGTATTTAGAATTCCATCGTGGACATACTAGTGTTAGTGACAAATCTCGCGAAGGACGCCCAAAATCCGCCTTCACTGAAGATAACATCATTGCCGTGAGACCACTAATTCTCGAAGATCGTCATGTGATATATTGAGAGATAGAGGCTCTATTAGGCATCTCAGAGACAACCATTCAGAAGATCTTGCATGAAGCGCTTGGTGTGAGAAAGCTAGTTTGCCGTTGGATACCGCATCTGCTTGCCGACGATCACTAGGCGGCCCGCGTCAGATGGTGTAAGAAAACTGTGCAAAAGTTCAACCGAGGAGAGTCAAATCACGTCTACGACATCATCAGTGGTGACGAATCTTCGATCTATGCCTACGATCCTGTTTTCAAACAACAATCTACAATCTGGGTCTTTCAAGACGAGCCAACGCCGACTAAAGTTGTTCGTTCTCGAAGCACTTCAAAGAAGATGGTGGCCGCGTTCGTTGGAAAAATCGGCCATGTTGCGACTATTGCACTTAAAGATCGTAAAACGGTTAACGCAGAGTGGTATACCATAGTTTGTTTACAACAAGTCATCGCCGAACTTCGAAAATCTAACTCAAAGCGACGCATCATCCTGCACCACGACAACGCAAGCTCACACAGCACTCGTCAAATGATTGAGTATTTGAAGCAGGAAAAAGTAGAAATTCTTGACCATCCTCCATACAGTCCTGACCTAAGCCCTAAGGATTTCTTTACATTTCCTAAAATTAAGAAAAGTCTTCGTGGTCAAAGGTTCCAGTCCGGTGAAGAAGCAATTGACGCTTTCAAGTCAGCCATTTTGAACACCTAAATGTTATAATAACTGCTTTGAGTGAATGGAAAAGTGTATTAAGCTACGTGGAAAAACAATAAATAGTGGTTTGATAATCAATAAAAAGTACTATAAGGTTCTAGTTGTGTTTTTTCTTCAAACGACAAACCAAAACTTAAAAGGTATGCCTCGTATAAATGTTATTATAGTATTATACATATTACAATTTCATCACATATTTATATAAATATATAAAATTGATGGGTCTGTTTGTAATGTCAAAGCTTTCAGGCTCACACCGTTATTTTCGCGACACCTATGCCTAAAAATAGGTTTAAAAAAAATGTTTGTCTGTTTGTTGTGGGTAATCTTCAAAAGGGCTGGACCGATTTTGATAATATTTTACTACCAGATAGTTGCCTATATAAGGAGTAACTGAGGCCATTTTATCTCGTTATTCCCACGGGAACGGGAACTACGTTGTTAAGGCGAATGCAACCGAAGCGAAGCGAGGGCGGATTGCTAGTACAAAATATAAAGAAAACTTTTTTATTTTATTCAATTAGCTATACAATTAAAAGGTTTTAATTAACTCATATATGTTTCATAACCACATATCACGTATGAACCATTACTGTAATAATTCCCTGTTGACCCAACAAAATCATCTCATTCATTATCATAAGTTTTAAATGTAATGCTTTTAGTCTAATTAGCGGAGGGAAATGTCAAATTTAATTGAACGAATTATACAGAAAATTTACAAGTGGCGAGAATATTTATTTATCCCGATGCGGATCCGAGACGATTACTCTTTGAGAAAAAAAAATATGATTTCTTATGTTTATGCGAGTGTTACCTATTATAAATTATATAAATAAAATATATATAAATAAAATAAATATAAATACAATTATTTTTATAGATTTTATCGCGTTTGTGTGTGCGCTGAATAGTGTTCGAAACGTCGGTAAATGAAAAATCAAATATGAACTCGATAAAATGCATAAAAACATTTTTGTCCAAAATATACTCGTGGCCTGGTTATATCGTTATATAAATGTTGGCTTAAGTGATTAAGTATTATCATAAGGAAGCAACTGACGACTTGGAAAGCCTAGGTAAAACTTGTCAGGTCATTATTTATCCTTACGAAGAATTGTAAGTGACACCATGGAGTCAGCGTCTACCGGCACGGATAGTAGATATAACCCTCCTGTTTGTTCTTCTCCTCGTTAACTTCTCGCTAAATGGTTTTTAAGGCAGCACAGCGTAAGAGAATATAGAATTTAATAATCTTAATCATTTTACCAGGAGTTGTGATGTTAAAAAAGAATAAATTCTTTTTAAAATTTGAATAAAAATAAATTAATCCTCCAATTGTGCATCTAGTAAAATATATACCATCAAAAACAAAACTTGTGCAAAAAAGCCAAGCCTCGCAATTGAGCTCTTCTACCATAAAAAGTTGTGAGATCCATGTTATACCAAGTCGGTTAACTCATTCAATCCCTGCTTAAGGGACCTTTTTTCTTAAGTTATTACGTAAATAGCTAACCCAACAACTTCTTATAGTGACTATATCAATATTAAAGATCTTTTTCGTCTTAAATAAACAGAATAACTTGGCAATCGCATGAAAACACAATGTACGTCACAAGTAAAAAGTCTAAAAGTCCCCTGTATCTCATGGGACTTTTAGACATGCCTAACAGATAGCCCGTGGAGGAAAATGGGTTGAGAACATTTATTCTTAGCTTGTTTCCATATTATCATTATTATTATCTCCACTATTACACGTTCCACTACTGGCCTCGTACTTCCTTCACAACGGAAGAGTAATTGACCTACATTTTATGTCGAGTTTTTCCTCTCTTGCAATGTTATTTTCTGCCCATCATATCCCTTAATCGTCTTTTACGACACCCACGAGAAAGAGAGAATATGGTGAATTGTATTTTTATACCATTAGCATACGGAAAATAGATTATTTAAATAATAATAAATAGATTATTCCATACATATTATTAAATTTACAATTAGCTGAAAAAAAAGGTATTATTTGATCAACTAATAACTTACATATATGAATTGCAAGGTCAAAATTTTAAAAAGGTTTAAAACATTTTTGATTAAAGATATCTATTTAATAACATCAAATTTCTCATGGTATTTTAAATATTTCTTTTAATGACAATTATAACAGCATTGTAAAAGTTACCAATGCAGAATGTTGACACAGTAAATCAAGTTGCACCGGACGCTATCATAAAATCACCATTACTTTCTGTTTCAATTAAACGCAATTTTTATTTCAGTCTCTTTTGTAAATTACATAATTTCGAATCGTTATAAATTTCATGGCTTTATTACAATGCGTTTTGTCTGCGTCGTATACATAATTTTTATGTTGTTATTTATAGATAATGGAGTGATAATATTTGGAAATAATTTTATTTCTTAACTATTTTTAGTATATTATAGAGTAAGTACATTCTTTGATGATAGATTTTAGTCTATTGGATAGACTATACCTGTATGAGTGAACTAAGAAACATTATAATATCATAATCATAGTAATATAAAACTTAATATAAACCCAATACCTAGTCTTTCGCCTACTTGATAGGATAATTTGGTTTGATAGGATAATTTCTATAAGACATATAGGATTATATAAGTTGAAATAATAAAATCGTGTCAATAAAAGCGCTTCGCTATAGTGTGGCCCATCTTATGACTAGGTATCATCCAATTTAGTTTTGTACAACGATGTCTGCTGATAAAGGGAGCATAAAACCATAGCCACGCTTAAGAACCTGCTTGGTGAACTGAATCTGTGTTATGAAGTTTTCTGCCCACTTGGACGCAATAAACTCCTTCAATAGCAGTTTAAATACATCCATTAAACCTTTTAATTATATTATTACTGAGCAAATAATAAAATTTATAATTTAAAATAGCTTTTTATTTAATAATAGTGATTGTAAGGC
The DNA here is from genome assembly GCA_032191425.1 of Lymantria dispar. Classification (NCBI taxonomy): domain Eukaryota; kingdom Metazoa; phylum Arthropoda; class Insecta; order Lepidoptera; family Erebidae; genus Lymantria; species Lymantria dispar. The sequence goes on from CM063458.1 coordinate 17,901,217, forward strand.
TAAGAAAATATTTTTTACATAATACTATACTTACGTTTGATTAAAGAGCCTATAAAGATTATGTTGCGTAAGCAATACGTTTTTAATACGCTTTTATTAGCTTTAGACGTATATATGTTAGTATGTAACGGAATCTTTGAACATGATTGTGACCCCCTTCAAAACGTCGGATTAACTCGAAATTTGGCATACTTATTAAGGACCAATGACAAATCAATATTTTAAACAGTTTGACCCGTTATCCTTACTAGGATAATCAGGATTAGCGAAAATTCAACTAAAAATGAAAAATAAATAATAGTTCAAAAAAACTAAAAAAATACGCTTTTAAAGAAAATCCAACTAAAAAATAGAAAATAAATTAAAAAAAATTGAATTAAGTATATATTTTTAAGATATTATTAAAATGATAATCCTTCTATTCATATCTGTCAATAAAATATTTATAACTATTGACAACATGTACCCCACGCTTTTTTACAATAAAAAATATTTTTCTTATATACCTACAACTATACTTAATACAAATTTTTAAAAATTTATCTTCTATTTTTTAGTTGGATTTTCTTTAAAAGCGTATTTTTTTAGTTTTTTGATCTATTATTTATTTAATATGGAAAATATCCTGGACTGAATTGTGAATTTTGTTTTGTAGAGAACTTTAGAAAAGTATTAAGGACAATATATATACTGTATATGTTTAGTATATTGTTTAGTATATATACTTAAGGGAAATTGAGCTACTATAACACACGGTTTAGATGGATCATTATAGGGTTTCATTTCGAGTATTCCTTCTCCTATAAACAACCTCTACAAGCTATCGTTCATATTATATCCCTTAGTTGCTTTTGCGACATAGACGGGTAAGAAAGGGAGTGCTCAATTGGTGCATTAAACCTATGAAAGATGCATGCACCTACCAGAAGAGATCATATGTAAAACAGAATTTGGTAGACCTATTATAAGACCCAAGTAGCTCCGTTTAGCATTCTCTTAGCCTATGTCCAATAATGGACCATAAAGGGCTAACGAGTGATATTAAGTTGCAATGACACACTGACCTATTTCTTATTATAGGAGTGGTTTTCAACTTGTTTAAGAGTTATGGAAGTAAAAATGATATTAAAGTTTATTTGGACGTGTGGCTGTTTACTTGATCCATCCTTTTATATAGAACAATAAAATACTCAAGGCTAGTGTTTATTGTCACTCAAGCTGGATAATAAATTTGATTGATTATTTTTACAGCACAATTCATTACAAATAATTAAGCATTGCACATTTATTGTAATTGAACATTAAAGTTTACATAAGCGTATGAAACTTCACAAAGTTTTACGTTAGCAACAAGACGTTACAATAAAATCATATATATTAGTTATTTTAATGAGTTTTCTAAGTGAATTCTTATAGGCTTTTGTTTAGCATATACCATGTAGACTCGGTTTTTGTTAAGTGGAATTAATGGAATTAAGAATGATGTGATATACAGATGTGGTAGGGGTGGGACTGATTGGTATTTATTCTTTCGAAAAGTAAAAATTGTGAATCTTGAAATCATCCGGGCCGGCTAAGAGTGCCACGGGCACGGTACCAGTGGTCGGCCCAATGGCGATAGGGAGGGAATACAGTAGGTTATGGAGACGCATGCCGTCCTTCTATCACCTCGAACCGATTAAGTGGAATGCGTCCAAACCTACCGCAAAAAAAGGTAATTTTTTGATGTGGTGACGGAGTAAGAATACAACTCACCACCTCTCTTGTCCGTGCGTGTCATTAAAGACTCCTAAGGTATATGCAATTCAGACAGCAACACTACAGGGAAGCAAAATTCGAAATAAAATCTTGTATGAACATGTCTGACCATCATGTTTTAATAAGTAGATCATTTAAGCGGAAATGCTCGCCGGATTGTATCGGCGGGTGACGGGGGTGCGAGCGGAGGGCGGTGTGGTCTCGTTGAGGGAGCTCACCGCCTGGCGCGGCGACGCTCGCCGAGACGTCATTGCCCGTTGGGCAGTCCGGCTGGAGAGGCCTCGGTTCGGGGTGCGAATTGTGGAGGCCTTCCGGCCGGTGCTGATGCAGTGGTTGGAAAGACGGCACAGGCTGCTCTCCTTCCGACTAGTGCAGGTGTTGACGGGGCATGGGTGCTTCGCCAAATACCTGCACAAGGTCGTTAGGAGGGAAAGTACACCATCCTGCCACCACTGCGATTGCGACGAGGACACGACGTAGCATACGCTTGAGGTCTGTGACGCTTGGCAGTGCAGCGCCGTGAACTCGTCGCAATCATCGGTGCCGACCTGACGCTGCCGACTATCGCCAGGGCGATGGTCGGCAGCGTCAGGAACTGGGACGCGGTCGCAGCCTTCTGCGAGGCAGTGATCTCGCAGAAGGAGGCGGCGGATCGCCTGCGCGAGGAGTGCAGCCTCGATGAGGCGATCCGCCGCCGGCGACTGGGGCGGCGTAGACACGAGTACTTGCGCCTCATGTCGCCCTAGCCGAGGCCGCGGGTGACGTGACCGGGGAATTAGTCCATCACCCGCTGAGAGGCCGACCGCGTGAGGAAAGACCGACGTCCTCCCCGAGGGGGAGGGACGTCGGTCGATGGGAGGGTACCCCAAATAGGGGGTATTCCGTCGGGCCGACCACTGATGACACGTAACCCTGCTCCGGTGGTCGGCCCAACGACGAAGGCGACGTGCATCGTGGGTGGGTTGCGGATGTGCGTGCTTACGCCCCCCCTGTCGCCCCGGACGGAGTGGTGCGAGGAGCGCGCCGACCATAACCCACCCCCAAAAAAAAAGAAGTAGATCAATTTTTAAAAGCTTTTATTTAACTGTTAGTATGTTAATATGGGACAAGTCTTGCGAATTAAATTAGAACCACTTTCTGTCGTTAGATTAGATTGAAATTTGGTTTACTTACGTAACTTCACCACTTCGGTGACAATGCAATAATATGGTACAATTTTTTTTTTTTTTGTGGGTGGGTCGCGGTCGGTGCGCCTCCACACCACTCCGTCCGGGGCGACAGAGGGGCTTAAGCACGCAACTCCCGCGACCCACCCAAAAACCACGTCACCAAATCAGTAAGCCAAATCGTTACCATTAATTAGGCGCTGAAAACCTAATTAAATGATTTTTCTGGGAATTACGGTAGAATATGAAAATATAGGTAAACCACTCTTATATCACATTCACCAGACTTCAGCACCTTAACTGTCTTATATTACATAAAATATCGGCAAAATTATTCAATATAACACTATAAAGTACAAAAAAAAAATAATATAATACAAGAGCTTTTTCTTTTTTTGTGGGTGGGTCGCGGTCGGCGCGCCTCCGCACCACTCCGTCCGGGGCGAGCGACCCACCCAGAAACCACGTCGCCTTCGTCGTTGGGCCGACCACTGGAGCAGCGTTAACTTGTCGTCAGTGGTCGGCCCGACGGAATACCCCTAATTGGGGTACCCTCCCATATAATATGGTACCATAAAGCTGGTCTCAAGATGGCGTCGGAAGGTGGCTATAGGAACTCCTAAACTTAACAAGATAAAACCGTCGAGTTTGGACTTGTTTGAATAGTCTTGACAAGCACTTTTGTGCTACATGAAGCATTTAAATAAAAGCTTGTTTTTAAAGATTTTTTTTAACTAATATTTATTTTGTTCTTTTGAAGGAAGTTCAAGTATACCAGTGAGATGTATACCAGTGAGATGTATACGAGCTGAGATGATGATGATATGATGAAGGTTCTATAAATGATTATAAAGTCATTCATGGGATTTAAATAAAAACTGAACTAATAAAATATTACAGATTTAAGAATAAAATAGACTTATCATTTCAATTTTACACTTATCATCATCAACATCTCAGCCTATATACGTCCCACTGTTGGGCTCGGGTCTCCTCCATTAGGGAAGGGAATTTGACCTACTATATCACGTTGGTCAGACGTGATGGCATAGTGTTTTGTTTCGAGTTTTCCTTCTCTTGCACTGATGTTATATGCATATCATATCCCTTAGTCGATTTTTACGACACCCACCGGAAATAATTTACACTTTTCAGATTATAACTTATCTATTAATGGCTGAGTAGATGGTTCTAAACTGCTAAGTGTTCCTCCATTTCATCCCCGTGGTAATGTAAAACGATATTAAAGTACCAGTATGTACTATAATTTCCCCATTTATGATCATCATCTCAGCTCATATACGTCCCACTGTTGGGCTCGGGCCTCCTCCATAATGGAAGGGTAATTGACCTACTATACCACGCTGGTCAGACGTGTTGATATAGGGTTTTATTTCGAGTTTTCCTTCTCTCGCATAGATGTTATATGCGTTTTATACTCCTTAGTCGTCTTGTATGATCACCCACGGGTATGATAGGGGGTGGTGAATTGTATTCTTACTCCGTCACCACACGGAAAGCATTTATGATCAGCGTGGAGCTATATTTCGATTTATTACTTTCTTAAATAAATATTATAATTAATATAATATCACATTGATTTGCTTTTTAGATTCTATATGTAAATGAAGAACATAAAGAAAATGTGTTTATCTCAGTTCATATACCTCTCACTGCTAGGTTGAAATCTCCTTTACAGTGGAAGAAAAATTGATCTACTATTCTATATAAATCAGAGGGATTGGTATAGGGTATTATTTAGAGTTTTCCTTTTCATTCTGTAGTGTTATCTGCATACTTTATTCATTTGCAATGATCATCCACAAGAAAGTAAAGAATGCTTGCCATTGTGTTCTTACTCCACACGAATGAAATAAATATATAGCTAATACAACCTGCCTTCGCAATCATGTATTAATTAAATTATACTAGCTGATCCAACAGACGTTGTTTTATCCAAATAAAATAAAAGGAATTCTCCCCTAAGACCATAACAGCGCCACCTACCGCGTTCAATTGTGAATCTAAACCATTCTCGAATCCCCTTGAAGACACATAAAAAATTTCATCAACATCGGTCCAGCCATTTAGGAGGCGTTCAGTGACATACACACTTACACAAGAAATTTATATATCATCATCATCATCATCTTGCTCTTATCCCAATTACTTGGGGTCGACGCAATATGTCATCTATTTTGACATATTGCAAAAAGTTTCGGCAATGACTTTTATGACCGGCCGCCTGCCTGACGTCAACCCTCCTTGGGAATGTATTCGTTGACCCAAATGGTACCAGATGGAGTTGGTCCGGGTCAATCTAGGGCTCTTAGTCGTCTTTTACGACACCCACGAGCAAAGCAAGGGTTGGTAGTATTCGAAGCCGCTACCACACAGCAAAGAAATTTATATATAACTAGCTTTTGCCCGCGACTTCGTCCGCGTAGACTACAGAATAAATCACCCTATGCACCATATCTTCTGTTTTTTTAACGAAATTAAATGATACGTGGCTTAGATTTTAAGATGGACCCCCAAACTACCAAAATTGTGAAAATTGTATCGAAATCCATTCAGTGGTTTTTGTGTTATGCCATAACATACAGATTGAAAGACACCAAAATTCTAAAACCATTGTAAAGGGGTAAGGCTATTTTTTGAGCTTATACCAAACTTATAGTACCTCTTTATAAACTACATTAGCGGTTCTGCCCTCAGGTGCTAAGATGACCAGACTGCTAGGAGAGCTCACTCTCGAGCAAGCCACGTAAAACTGACCGTGCGAGAAGCAGTCTACCCTAAGATCAATTCCTGCTGTTTTTAGTGACTGACCCTGAGACTTATTATCGTCATTGCGAAACAGACCTTAAGAGGGAACTGCAGCCTTTTAAACTCGAATGGGTACTCCGATGGTATAAGTGGTATCCGTGGTATATACACCGATTCACCTCGAGCACAGCCAGTAATTACAATGGCCTCTACTAAGTTTTTATGTAAGGCTTTCACACGCAACCTGGTCCCATTGCACAACTTAGGCGGATTGAGGTTTCGGAGTAGCATTACTGGAGCACCCACTTTGAGGATAAGTGTGTGAACTGGTAGACCAGGTGGGTTGAGTGCATTTAAGAACTCCACAGGATAGTGTATAGCATCATCCGTATGCACTACAGTGTCCACAGACTTGTACTTGTATTCTACACCTTCGAATGACTTTAACAAAGTGTCATTAATAACTGAAGCCTGATCGTTCTTAGGTGTCAAAATCGCACGTTCACACAGCCACTCCATGGATTTGTTGTGTAGGTTGTGAACATCTGGATATATTCGGGCTATTAGGTCATCAACGGTCGGTACAAGTGAGGCAAGATCTGATGGAATTGTAATCTTGCCATCAGTTTCTGGATATTCTCCATTTCCTATTTTAAGAAGAAGATCGGAGAATTGTCCAGCGCAAACATCACTCTTCAGGTGCACCCGCATATTTTTTTAAGGTGAAGCTTTTTGATTAGGGGCCAAAGACTTGATGCCTTAATGCAAGCCTTAACTTCGTCAGCTCGAGTTCCCCTCGGCACTACCGGCAGAGTCTGACGGAAGTCTCCAGCTAACAACACGGTGACTCCACCCATCATGTCATCGTTCCCTCTAATATCTTTTAGTGTTCTGTTTAGCGCTTCAAAACCCCCCTTATGCGCCATTGTGCTCTCGTCCCAAACTATGAGTTTACAATCACGCAGCACTTGGGCCGCATTACTCTGTTTTGAGATATTGCACAGTGGAGTTTCCACATGGATAAGGTTTAGTGGCAGCTTGAAAGCAGCGTGAGCTGTCTTGCCTCCCTCCAACAGTGTTGCTGCGATTCCTGACGATGCGACAGCTAAGGCAATGCTACGATTACTCCTAACTTTTGCCAATAGCAAATTGATAAGGAATGTTTTACCAGTGCCACCAGGAGCATCCAGGAAAAAAATTTGCCCTATTCCTTTTTCAATATTGCCAAGGATCTTCTGGTAAACGTAAAGCTGTTCATCCGTCAGTAACTCCTCATTGCATGACACCACCTCTCCTAGGGCGCATAGATCATAATTGGTCTCCCTCAGATATTCTCTATTGTCCAAAGTTGCTGCAGATCTTTTTGGCTGAGGTAATCCGTACTGTGCCAAGTTTTGTCCTGCTTGAGCTAATACTGCATCCTCAATCAAAATCAAACATCTGTTGTATACCTCGTCAGTGAGGTGTACAACAGATACACAATCTTGCAACTCTCTTTCCAGTTGCCGTTTAATGTCTTCTGAGAGACTCTCTTTGTATTTCTCCCAAAGGCTTAAAGGATCAGAGAGTTGACAGAAAACTAACATTATTGTAAATAGCTCTCGCAATTTGAGAGGAGAATCGCATAATGCAGCTTCCTCTAAAGTGGTGTCCCAATGCTTGTCGTCTTCCAGCAGACCAAGTGCCTTACACGCAGATTGAAATGTTGGATGGAGGATACCATTCACAGTCTTAAAGTCCTCAAAGGATGTCGGTTCTCTAACCTCATGGAGCAAAAGGCGTACGTGGTAGCACTCGGTGTTGTTTGGATGAATCGTATAGACCCTGCCCAGAGCGTGCACTTTTTTCACTCCGGGCCAGCCCTCAACATCTTTCCCTTTTTTCCTCCTTGAACATTTTTTGCTGTTCCAGACATAGTAAGAAGGGACTTCGGAGTACTGCAGAGTTTTAGCGAAATTGTCTGTTCTGCAGATTTCAAAAAAGCCTAGGAGCGTTGTCTGTGGTGGATTATTTATCTTTTCTGACAAATTATTTGAGGTGAAGTATATTCGCTGACCGTTTTCAAGATGAACAGCGAGGTGTACGATAGGGGGGAACCTTTCATGAATGGGGAAGCTTAAGATCCTCCAAACTGCTTCGGAACTGCTTATGTACCGGCTGCTTTCGTAGATTTTTACCTCATCTTTCTCATTCTCTAGAGTAAAGGCCGCTTGATCACTGCCCTTGTTCACGTACTTACAAATATATTTGATAGATTTAACAGAATTGCAGTACTCCACATTAATATGAGCATTGAAAGTACGTGACAGGACAGGATTGTAAAGCACCACCCAGCGGTTGTCCAACTCTATTTCATTAATTTTTATTGTGTTAGCCGTCAGCTGGAGACCTCCTCCTATATTGCGGATATACATCGTCTCCTGTCTGGGTGTCCTTGAGAAACGGTCGAGGGTACCTCTTACTGCAACTGCCATCTTTCATGCAGGGCGAGTTGTAATTTAAACTTCCGCAAGGACCATGTATCATACTGGCCTTCACAATATCGTAGAGGAGAGGGTCTTGCTCAGGGTCAGGTATTTCTGCACTAATAACATTGTCGATCTTATCTGGGGTGATACGCTGCTCTAGCCATAGCAAGATGTGAATGTGAGGAAGACCCCGTTTTTGCCATTCTACCGAGTATATAAAGCAACGCATCCCCCCAAATAGATTGCCTTTGGTAAGAAGAGCCATCATCTTTTTCACCTTTAGGTGGAATACCCTAGCTATAATATCGTGGCGATCGTGTGACTTTTGGGCAGGTAAAAGTATATCTGTGATGTCTTTCCATCGGGGGTTACACGTAAATGTGATAAAAAGATCAGGACGACCGTACTGACGCACGTATGTCATAGCGTCTTGTGTACGCTCGTGCATATAGCGTGGTCCCCCGGTAAAAGATGACGGGAGCACCACCTTCTGACCTAGCTGCTGAACATCAACATCCTGCCTTCCTATGGCATCCCGCAAGTGTATATAACTGTCATCCCTCAGCTGCGCCTGGTTGTTCCTGATATAGGTCAACCTTTCCGTCTCTATTTTGGCGTACATGTCCACTAAAAACTGACTAAAAAGGGAACGGAAATACACCAAGTGATTATCTTCTCCTTGTCTAATCATTATACGAAAAGAATAGAACCTTGCAGCTGAAATTGTATTTTTAAGTATTAATTTGGTCTCAGGATCACGCTGAGGTAAAGAAATGGAGTACCCATCCTCGCCACGGCAAAACAAAAGCGGATACTGCAGGGCGTCATACGAACGGTGAATCTCGCTAATGCGCTGCAATGAATTATCGTGGCTCTCAAGGATAATGTCTCGTTTCTCAAATTGCTGACCAACTATTACTAATGCCACCTCATTTGACGTAGGAGCATTAAAACGACCCCTGTGACTCTCCGGCGGTTTCTTCTCAGCATTAATGACTACTTTAAATGGTTTAGACGTTTCAGGCACCTTGTCCAGGGCGATCTTCAAGTCTCTTACATAAGTATTAAACGTATGTAGCATTCTCTGCAGTTGCTTGACTAAGCCGGGTTTTACTTCGGGAAAGATACTGCACCTCAATTGTACTTCCCTGTCATCTTCGCCAACAAAATATATTTGTAAAAATTGTGGTTCCTTTTGAGGAGCTGGCAGCAAGCTTCCCACCAAATGGTATACCTGGCCCTGAACTTTAAAAGTTGGCATAAAACCGTCTTTTATTATCTGTTTCGCTCCGAAAGAAGTCATTTGAAAACAACTATTATATTTACGAATACGGTTCATGAAATGGTCGTGTTCTGGATGTATATCCATTATCAAACTGTAGAGAGGCTCAGGTAGCTGTTCATAAGGCGGGAGCTGCACCTTACCAGCACTGCAGCACATGCCGGGTGGCTCCTCCTTCCACTTGAGAGCATTACACCAATGGCACTTGTTGTTCATGGCACCCAAGGATACAGTACTGTCCGTTTCATACTCTATATCAAGATCATAGGCCATGCCGGAGTGAGCCTTGGTTTTCCAGGAGCGTCCTTTCCTTTGTACTCGTCTTCCAGGATTATTTTGCTCATAAAGAGACTGTGCCGCCCTGTGTACCTTTTTTTTTTTTTTTTTTTTTTTTTTTTTGTGGGCTATGGTAAGCGCACGCGCGGTCCTGTCCGTCCGGGGCGATGAAAGGACGGCGCGTGGGCCCATAACCCACCCGTACCCACGTCACCTCGTTGTTGGGCCGACCACCGGAGCAGATGTCACTTGTCGTCAGTGGTCGGCCCGACGGAATACCCTTTCGGGTAACCTCACCTCTCGACCTGAGACGTCGGTCGCCGTCGCGCGGTTAGCCTCTCTGCGGGTGATGGACAATTCCCCGGTCCGATCACCCGCGGCCTCGGCTAGGGCGGCATTAGGCGCAGATACTCGCGCCTGCGCCGCCCGAGTCGCCGGCGGCGGAACGTGTCGCCGAATAGAAGCTCTACTCGCACACGATCCGCCGCCTCCTTCCGTGAGATAACGGCCTCACAGAAGGCGGCGACCGCGTCCCAGTTCCTGACGCTGACGAGCATCTCCCTGGCGATGGTCGGCAGCGCCAGGTCGGCACCGATAATTGCGACGAGTTCACGGCGATCCTCCTCCCATGCAGCACACTCCTCGAGCGTGTGCTGCGCCGTGTCCTCGTCGCAACTGCAGTGGTGGCAGGACGGTGTGCTCTCCCTCCTGACAATCTTGTGCAGGTACTTCCCGAAGCAACCGTGCCCCGTCAGCACCTGCACCAGTCGGAAGGAAAGCACCCCGTGCGTCCGCTCCAACCACTTCATCAGCACCGGCCGGAGGGCCTCGACGGTCCTAACACCATACCGAGGACTCTCCAGCCGGACTGCCCAACGGGCAATGACTTCTCGGCGGGCGTCGACCCGCCAGGCGGTGATCTCTGTGATGGAGACCATGCCGCCGCGGGCGCGCTTCTCCGACACCCGCCGATAAATGTCGGCGAGCATCTCCGCCTCCAGGTCCCACGGGGGAGTTCCGGCCAGGAGGCACGCTGCCTCCGTCGCCACCGTGCGGTAACCGCGTACGGCCCTGATCGCCATGACCCTCTGTGGTCGCCACAGGAGGGCCCTAAGACGGACGGTCAGGGACCCCGCCCACACCGGTGCGCCGTACAGGGCCATCGACCGGATCACCCCCACGTACAGCTGTCGGCACGTAGCACTGGGTCCGCCCACATTCGGCATCAGCCGCGAAAGGGCGGACGCCGCGCCGACAAGCCGGGGAACAAGTCGATGGAGATGCTCCCGGAACCAAAAATGCCCGTCGAGCACCAGGCCCAAGTACTTTATGTGGGCCTGGATGCTGATGGTGACCGACTTCACGGTGATCGAAGCGCCGGCGGGAGGCCCGGCGGTACGGAGGCCATGGAACAGAAGGGCCTCCGTCTTTTCCAGGGCTACCCTCAACCCCAGCGCTTCGATCCGCCTAACAATCTCCTCGGTGCCGAGAGTTGCCAGGCGTGCCGCCTCCTCTAGCGTCCCACCCCGGGCTGTGACGAGTGTATCGTCGGCGTAGCAAATTACACCCAGCCCGGGTGGGAGGCTTCCTCTCAATGCCCAGTCGTAGCCGATGTTCCACAGGGTCGGACCCAGAACCGACCCCTGTGGGACACCGCACGTCATGGGCGTTCGCACAACGTCCCCTACTCGGTCAACGTAGAGGACGCTGCGCCCCTCCAAGTAGTCTGCCACCAGCCGCCTGAGGTACACGGGCACCCCGTGATACCTCAGCCCCTCCCTGATGCAGCTGAATGGCAGACTGTTGAAGGCGTTGGCGATGTCCAGGGACACCGCCAACAGGACTCCTCCGCCGGTGACGGCCTCCGCTACCACGGCCTTCAGGCGCAGCAGGGCCGCGATCGTCGAACGCCCTCTCCGAAAACCAAACTGGGCGTCCGACAAATCGGGCCCGTCCCCGACGAGGTGCCGCTCGATGCGGGCAGCCAACACCCTCTCCAGCAGCTTGCCCGCATCATCGAGCAGCACGATGGGCCTGTAGGCCGAGGCCGACTCGGGAGACCGTCCCGGCTTCGGCAGGAGAACCAGCCTCCCCTCTTTCCAGCACCCAGGGAACTGTCCGGACGACAAACAAGCGTCGAACAGTCCCCTGAGGCGTGGTCCCAGGTGTTCGAGGACCAGGGCCAGCACACGGTTCGGAATACCGTCGGGCCCGGGGGCGGTGGATTTGACTCGCATACGCGCCACCGCCGCCCCCATTTCCGGCTCCGTGATGGGCGGAGCACTTTCATCGTCGGCCTCCCGATCGCTGTCCAGCGAAGCCATGACCGGTGGCGTGTGCTCCGCCCGCCGTGGAAAGAGGTCCTCGACAACTCTGGTGAGGAGGCTGGGCTGGAGAGTCTCGGTGAGGGGGGGGGCCCCGCCCGCGGAGCTTGTTCAGCGCCGCGAGGTAGGGGCGACCCCAGGGGTCACGCTCGAGACTGTCCAGCATCTCCCGCCGACTAACGTCCTTGGCGGTACGGACGGCCAGCCTGAAGGCAGACCGCACACAGCGGTAAGCCTCGTACAGCTGGCCCTCCCGCTCAGCGTCGCGGTGACGCGCTCGGCTGCGGGTGTAGGCCCTCCGGGCACGTATGCACGCGGCCCGAAGGTCCGCCAATTCTCGGGACCACCAGGGGACCGCACTCTTCGGGGGCAGGCGCCGCACACGGGGCATGGCCGCATCGCAGATCTGCGTTAACGCACAGCGGATGCGGCCAGCCTCGGCATCCACCCCGTCCGCCTGGGGCGGTGAGGACAGCCATGACTGAACGATGGCTGCCTCGGCCAACAGGTCCCGATCCAATCGACCCACAGCCCACCGCGGAAACGCGGGAGCTCCGTCCGCCGTGTGACCCCTGCTGGGCTGCAGGAGGGTCCGGGAGACCTCTATCCGGATGTATCGGTGGTCGGATAGGGTCTCAACCTCCTCCTGGACGCACCAGCTCCTCACACGTGCTGCGACATTAGGGCTAGCGAACGACAAGTCCACTATCGACCCGCCCTGCTGCCGCACGCACGTTTGCACCGAGCCCCTGTTCAGCAAACAGAGGCCCAGTGCCGCCGCCCACTCTTCGACCGCCCGCCCGCGGTCATTCGTCCTGGGGGACCCCCACGCCGTGGACTTGGCGTTGTAGTCCCCCAGAACGAAGACTTGGCGCGGTGCCAGTCGCCGTATCGAGGCCCCCAGGATGGTGAGGAAGGCCCCGAAATCCGTCGCGCTCCTGTTAGGGGAGAAGTAAACACCATATAGCGTAACCTCTCCCCATTCCGCCGCGACATACCCATCACCCCTGTCCTTGAGCAACAAGGGCGGGGAATGCCACGACGTGGAGGCGACGATTGCCACAGAGCCGTCACTGCTGCCCAGCCAATTGGGCCGGTCAGGCACCACGTACGGCTCCGCGGCTACGGCTGCACCGATCAACCACTCCGCCATGGCTTGCAGGAAAACGTCCTGTGCCTCGGCGGCGTGGTTGAGGTTGGCCTGCAGGAGGTGGTAAGATTCGGCCGCCATTAGTGGGCCGTATCCATTACCTCCTCCACGCTGGCGGGCGATTGGGTCGCGCTAGGGGCGGGAGCGGCCGGGGTCGCCGGACCGCTCCGCCCCTTTGGGGCCGAAGCCGGGGGTTTGCACTCCTTGCTCCCCATGCGGTGCTTGGCGGGCCTATTGCCCGCCGCACACGCGGGGCAGTAGGGAGTGGCGGCGCACGATGCCGCCTTATGCCCGGGTTGCCCGCAGCGGAAACAAAGGTCGCTGCAGTCAAAGCAGTTAGTGCATGTCGGCCGAGTGTGTCCGACCGCCATGCACTTGTAGCACCTCGCAGGCCGGGACTCCAGCACGGTCACCCGCGCTGAGCTCCAGCCCACGAGGAGCCTGCCTGAGCCGGCCAATTGCTTGGCCGACTCCACCGGGCACTGCACCCAGGCAGCACCGACGCCGCCCGGACCAGGGCGGATGGCGCCAATTCGGACGGTGTCCACGGGACATCCGGTTTTCGAGACGATGGCCTCCCGGATGTCATCCACCGTCACGGAGTCGTCCAGACCCGTGACCCGCAGTTCCGCACACTTGACGGGTCTGGCGATCTTGACGCCATCCTCCGCAGCAAACAAACCCCTCAGCTTCGCGGCCATGCTATCGGCCGTCTTGGCGCCCTCGGCCCCACGGAACTCTAAAATCCGAGCCCCTGTCCGGGCCTTGCGGGTCCTGGCTTCGACGCCTCCTAAATCGGAGACGTCAAGCTCCCGCCGGGCGCGACGTAAGACGGCCTCATAGCTGAGGCCGTTCTCGGCCGCCTCAGGCAGGACGGTGATCACCACCGCGGCTGACTTTGGCGGCCGGAGCCTCCTGCGCGACCTCTTGTTACCGGCTCCTGCCTTGGGAGCGGAGGCTTTGGCGGCGCTTTTGGCCTCCGCTCTCCTCTTCTGGCCGCGACTTTTTCGGCTGCGCTCGGCCGTCTGCCAACCCTCTTCAGACACGGCAGGGGTGCCGAGCACAGCAGTCACGGCCGCGGCTGCGTTGGCCGCCACCGACGGTGCATTTGCCGGCAGCGGCTGGAGTCCGGCCTTAGCAGGAGCCGGTGCCACCTTCTTTTTCGCGGCGGGTCCCTTGGGCTTCGGCCCAGCAACGGCCGCAGCGTAGTTTCCTACGCGCCCACCCTGGCAGGGTAGCGCGGCAGGGGTTGACGCCACGGCTTTCGGCCTATCCGCAGCCAGCGGCGGCCGGAGTCGGGGCTCCGGGGGCAGTCTCGCCTCCAGAGCCGCCATGCGCGCGTCGAGCATCTTGCCGAAAACATCCACCATGGCGCGCATGGTCTGGTCCGGCACGCCGTCCACTGCGGGCAGCGGGACCGCTTCGGCCAGCTGGGCCCTCTGGGGACTTGCCGCAGCGCAAGTTGTCGCAATGGGGACGACGGGGGCGGCGGCAGGGCCGGGACTTGTCGGCGGCGCGGTTCTCGCCAGCTGCGCGACCTGGCTCCGCAAGTCGGCCATTTGCTTGGCCAACTCGCGGTTCGCCTTCTGAGCCCTGTGTACCTTAGGGTGAGTTTTCTGGTATCTGGCCACGGCAGCACGGTGAACTGCTGGGTTTGTTTGCGCATATTTTTTTGAAGCGTTTTGAATTTGTTTTTTCCGAGTAGCGTCGGTGCATCTGGCACGACGTTTCTTGGAGCATTTAGTAGGAAAGATAAGAGATTGATACTGAGATACGTCATGATCTGGTTCTAATATGGGCGGTGAATTAGTAGGCACTTCATTTCTTCTCGTAGTAATCTTCTTTGCAACGACGGGGAGAAGTGAAGAAGGGGAGGTGGTCTCGGCCATTGTCGCAGTCACTTCACTACGGACGTAAACATCGAAATGGCCACGTGACAGATCATGTGTAAAGCGTAGTCGTCCCACAGGGTTACCTGTAGTACCAAAACTCATATACAGTTCACCGTTTCAGTAAACTTCAAAGACCCATGGAAAGAGTTGCCCTGCCGCTTCCAGCTCACATAAACTACCATAAGTAAAATGGCGTGACATGTCAATGCGGTATTTAGCGACACTGAAGTAATTGTCCCCGTTACAGTCATGTGACATAATGGCAAACGATTCCCAGTTGTCCACCACATAGTCTACGATTTGCTCGCGCACCTCCTTGGCCATCACCTGTGTATCATACAATATATAGGAGATGGCCCGAAACAGACAGGCTCCGTCTCCAATTATAGGAACTACGGTGTGAGGGATCATAGCCCCATCAATTTGCAATGTTTCAACAGTCATTGTGATAGATAATAAACAAAATCTACTCAAATAACGAACATAAACTATGTACTTAAGTTATGCACTTACAAATTTAAGCTAATTAAATAGTATTATAAACAAAATGAAAGTAAAAAAAATCAAAAATATATTGTAAAATGACTAGAACAGAAAAGTAATTGGAAATTTTTTTTTTTAAAGATTAACAAAGAACTTTGTGAAAAATAAGAATACTTTGAAAATTAATTTGAAAAAAAAAAATTAAATATATAGTATTATAAAGTTAATGAAAGAAAAAAAAAATAGAAAAATATTCGAAAATGATTAAGAAAAACAATTTGAAAAAGAATAGTTTTTTTTTTAAATATTAGCAAAACAATTTGCAAAAGATAAGAATATTTTGAAAAGCAAAGTTATGCACTAAGGAATCAAGGCAATTAAAATAGTAGTATCATAAACTTAATAAAAGTAAAAAGAAATGGTAAACAATATTTGGAAATGATTAGAAAAGCAATTTGGAAAAGAATAGATTTTTTTGGAAAAGATTAGCAAAACAATTTTTAAAAGATAAGAAAGAATATTTTGAAAAGCAAAGAATTGTGCTGAAAAGCACAATTTTTAAAAGATAGTGTTGCACTGAAAAGTACAGTTTACTTGTATGGTATAATCTATCGCAGCGTTTGCGCTGGACGTGTTATTAAGACCAAGGTTGCAATTATAATGTGTGGGGCCGTGCTTTTTTTTTTTTTTTTTTGTGTGTATTTAGCTGTTGGTCGCAGATGACCTTGACAGCTTAACGCGGGCAATGGGCGAGCGGAAGGCTCTCAACCCGGTAAGCGTGGGGCCGTGCCGCCTCGCACTGCTTATATACCCTCCGAGCTCCGGGGAGATTGGCGTGCGCGACTTTTTCATTGTTGCTGAAGCTACTTAAGGAAACCACGAAAAAATAATAAATATCTGAATATTAGTTTTAATATACGGTGAAAAAACTTGTTCAAATACGAATAAAATGCAAAATTGTGTTTTTCGCATATATAATTATTATTATAGTCAAACATTTCGTTGAAGTCAAACACTTTCATCGACTAATACGATAATTTTGTTTAACAATAGCATCAACCTTGTGTGATAGATACGTATTCAATCAAGTTTTTTTTTTAGTGTAGGCACCTGCCAAAAGTAACGAAAGCAAAACTTAGTTTTATGACTTAAAAGCAACGATTTTCCTCCTATTTCGAGGTGATTTCGAAAAATCAAAACAAAAATCGAAAAAAAAAAAATAACTGAAGCTTGATCAAAATTACCTACTTACATGTCAAGTATTTAATAATTAAAGTAACGGTGATAGGCAACTTCAAAGCGAAAATATAAATCCATTTTATTACCGTTCCCTTGGGAATTTCGAAAAATCCCGTCTTATTCCTTGCCTACTTCATAATGGGGAAATAATTTTATACACTTATTATACTTAACAATAGCTACGAAAGAAAAAACAAACAATATAACTTTTAAGCAAGGATTTTCATCATATTCCGAGGGATTTTCAAAAAACCCTAACAATGGTTTTTAGTTATCGTAATAACCTACTTTTAAGCTGAATTTCAAGTCTCTAATAAATAAAGTTACGGAAATAGGGCAACTTTAAAGCGAAAATATAAGTAAATCTTTTTTTATACCCGTTCCTGTGGGAATTTCGAAATATCCTGAAAATTGTTTTTTGTTTTCATAATCACCTACTTATATGCCAAATTTTAAGTTTCTAATACATATGGTTACGGAGATAGGGTAAATTTAAAGCGACAAAATATAAATAAATCCTTTTTATTCCTGTTCCCGAGAGAATTTCGAAAAATCCTAAAAACGGTTTTTAGTGATTGCAATCACATATTTATATGCCAAATTTCAAGTCTCTAATAAATATAATAACGGAGATAGGGCAACTTTTATAGCGAAAATATAAATCCTTATTATTCCCATTCCCGTGGGAATTTCGAAAAATTCCGTCTTATTCCTTGCCTACGTCATAAAGACAATATCTGTGCAAAATTTCAGCTTCCTAGGTCCAAGGGTTTGGGCTGGGCGTTGATGAGTCAGTCAGGACTTTGAATTTTATATATTAAGAAGATAATATAATATTATTTTATTTATGAACGAAGTGACAGTCACATAATTGCTTAAAAAGTTTAATACTTATTATGCTAAAGCTTGTAGTCTTTATAGGCATGGTGAATCTACGCAAGCTAATTATATATCTACTAATTATGAAGTCTATCAATTTGCAGTTAGCTTATAGATAACAAAAAAAGAAGGAAACCCTTTAATTGCTAAGAAGTTGATGAAATCTATTAATCATTTTTTTAATAAGACAACATCAAGTACTCTAGTTATGAAATTTAATTATAAGTAATTATCATGTCACACTAACTTTCTATAGGCACGTGTATGATCTAACTAATCTTTAACTTGTATTTCTTTTTTTTAAAGCAAATACGTACGTATGTATATTTGAGCTTGGTTCGTTTTTATAAGAAGAGGGATATTATTAGTCAATTATGTATCTGGTGGTCAATTATGTATTCGTGTGGTGACGGAATAAGAATACAATTCATCACTATCTTGGCCGCGGTGGTCGTAAAAGACAACTAAGGGATATAATGTGTATATAACGTCTGTTGCAAAGGACAAGAGGAAAAACCTCGAAATTAATCCCTATAGCCACATGTCCGACCAGCATGTTAGAGTAGCTCAGTTTCCCTTCTACTAGGGAGGAGGCTCTAGCCTAGCAGTGGGACATGTATGAGCTATACTATGATGAATTTGGATAAAGGTTTTCACTTGTGGAAATCATAAGACTTTATTTCCAACTCTTAATCGTTTTACACGATACTACGCTACTTTAAGCGCTATAGGGTAAATAAAGTATTTGTAATAAAATATGGGTCAAGATTTAATAGTTAATATTGTACCGGGTAGATATAAATATCTGTAATAACGATGACTTATTGGAAGTGAGACATCTTAGTCCGCCCGTGATCATGAACGCTGTAAATTGTTCGAAACCTCCGGCAATCCAAAATCAATTAAAAACGCTATAAAATCCAACAAAATAGTTTTATTTATAATATTAGGTCAATGTCACCCATGTTGGAGGAGGCTCGAGCCTAACAGTGGGTCGTTTATTAGCTGAAATGATGATGAATGATGATAATGCAATATGGTAGCAACCGCCAATCCTGACAGTATTTATAGGTACACTAACCCTAAAATGATTAGAGGATTTCGTAAAAGCTGACTAGATTTTCAACGATCTGTGTCGATTCTATGTAGTGCCATATTATTAATGAATGCGTTCCCAAGATACGTTTAGGTCAGGCAGCCCGATAACATTAACTTAGCTAATATTCTATTAATATTTTAATATGTTTTGGTCTTTATCCATTTGTGTTAGGGAAAAAAAATAAGCTGTATTAAGCTGAAATTAATTGGAATAAAAACTCCCGCTAATCATCCTTGGTTATACCGCATTATAACACTTTATTACAAAATTTAACTGAAACTAGGAAATAATTTTTTGATCAAACTAGAGAAAGAACCTGAGACTTTACAATCTAGAGTCAATTATTTATGCCACAAGCGTGGTAGCTATTACGTAGAACACAAAAAGTTTACTATAAACAGAAACATTGCTCACGAAAGAGAAACCTATTTTAATATAACGTTCTTGTTCATTTATCGATTACGCAAAAAATGTAACCAGTAGTTAGTGCCGGATGACGGACGAATGTTTTTTATTCTTTTCGTCTTAATAATTGTAATAAGGCATCAGAGTAAGCCGTCAATCAAGACGATGGTATCGCAGAATGACTTCAGTGAGGACGAAACGTGCTTTTAAATGTGATTCATACAATTCTGAGTAAATTTGTTAATGTAATGAGTGCAAAGGTTGTAAGTACCTTCATAACCCTTGTTTTTAATTAGATATTGCACAGATTTTATATGTATAAATAATCATCTCTTGTTTTGAGTATTATGTGTTTCATAGCAACAAGATAATCGTTTGTTCGATCCATAAACTGTTGCTCTGGATCTAGTTGAAGTCTGTGGCCGTTAATTTATTCTTGTAAAGTTATTTGTAATTCGGTGATAGCGATCTTTACATTTTTCAATGTCTCTGGTTTAATATTTGATAGATTAATTATTATATATTATTTAAATCTTTGGTGGCGTTGACCGTATGCATGCATATTTTAATCTTTATTAAGTAGACTAATTACAACTACACTTATTAATATGAAAATACTGTTTATAGTAGTAACATTTATAAAAAACGAGTATACTTATTTGTTTGTCTACAATTACTATAAAACAGCTAACATATTGCTTATTAAAAATACCTGCATTTAGTGATAATGGAGAGACCTCTTCTCTCTTAGAATGTATTAGTATTCTTCCCTTTGGTTGTAATAAAAGACGATTCAGGTACGTAAGCAATATAAGGAAAACACGTAATAAAACCCTATATACTATCTGCCTATGTCAATTTCTCAACTAATTTAAAGGGTCCAAATATGGTATAATTCTGAGAAGCTATTGTGTTGAGAGTATATAGAATGTTATATTACATTTATGATTATAAAAATTGATGTGCGACGAACGTTAGAATATAATTCACCTTTCCTGCCCGTGAGTGTCGTAAAAATGATTAAGAAATATAATATGCATATAACATCTATGCAAGAGAAGAAAAATTTTAAATAAAAAGCAATCTGTCTGACCAGCGTGGTGTTTCTCTCCTGTTGTGGAGGAGGCTCGAGCTCAGCAGTAGGACATGTATGAACTGAAATGATGAAATAATATATCTTAAAAAAACTACTTTTACTATTATTCAATTAAATTGAGAACCATTCTATCTTATTTTACAACAACAATTCTATAAGTAAATAATTTAATTTAAATATATAATATTAAGGCAATAATGACTATAATCATGTTTTCATTTTATCACTGGTCTAGTTATCGAAGTATCAAAGAAAGACATGTCTTGTTGCGTAATATAAATGCACTTTACTTACATACTTACTTATACGTTGTAGAAACTGGTAATTATCAATTCTGACCACTTAAAGCGGCTCTATGCGTAATATTCGATCAAGTAGGCATCGTTTTAGCTAGGCGTGGCCGTCGGAGACCTTAGAGAGCGGATATAGCAGCCTCGATCGAGCCACCGCCAATCCAGATCGACGTTTGATGATAACTACATCTGAAATAAATAAAAAATAAACTGCTTGAGTGAAAAGGTCAGACAGTTACCGCTGCGCCCAAATTAAAGTCCCAAATAATAATCATTACGGCCACAATAAGCCCAACAGGTTCAGGTGTTTTGACAGTCAAATTTAAATGTCGACTCTCATCCCATATTTTCAACTGCATACAGTTTTTTTCGGCTAAATGATATGATAATTTATGTTACAGTATTTTGGTGAGATAGAATCGTTACGTTTTATAGCTTAATTTTGTTCGACGAAGCGATCCTTCTCCGTGGGGGCTCACTGTTGCTGTTTTTATATTAATTGTATATTCAACTCGAGATAGTGAAAAAGATCTACAGTTTTTTGCTCGCATTGAACTTATATGGTCCGTTTGAATCATAGCGGTGGTAATTTGACTAAACATATGGCCTTAATATTGTCGCGAATTTGCGTATGTTATAAATTAATTCAACATTGAGAGCTGTGAATATGTATTTATTAGCCTCATAACATAATATTGCAAGTATCTTTAAGCCTACTGCTACAATTTTAAATTTACGTGCTTGTCATCAGTTCTGTTAGATCATTCAACCATCCATCCATCAGCCCATAGGCGTCCACTATTGGACCAGCCTCCCCACGAGAATACCACGCGGATCGGTCATGTGCCACTTGCATCCAACGGTACCCTGTGACTTTCGCCACGGGGCGGCTATAAAGATGAGCCTGTGGTAAGGTGGAACTGCCGTGACTGAGGGCCGTTTCTTTTCTTGCGTCCATATTGTGAGGCCAATAATATAATAGTCGCTACGCTTGGCACATGGGTTCGCGATCGCGGTAAGGATAGGTGTTATAAGTTTACCCAGGAGATAGCTGCTGCCCATTCTCCTGATGAGACCTTTAACCGATTTTTACGACTCTTACGGGCAAGTAAGGAGTGACAAAAATTATATTCTATCCTGTCGCCACACAGGGATATATTAGATGAACCATAGTGACCATTCTTTTTAAATAATGCATTTCAGTTCCATTAATAATAATCAATTCATCATCATCATCTCAGCCCATATACGCCCCACTGTTGAGCCTCCTCCACTATGGGAGGAAAATTGACCTACTATACCACGCTGGTCAGACGTGTTAGTATAGGGTTATGTTTCAAGTTTTCCTTCTCTTGCATAGATATTATATACATATTGTATCCCTTAATCTTTTACGCCATCCACGGGCAAGAGAGGGGGTGGTGAATTGTATTCTTATCCTGTCACCACACGGCACATATTCCATTACTGAAATGTATGCTATCCCAAACCTATTTCTTCATAAAGCTTATATTATTTACTTTATAACTAATAATTTTAAGTTATAAATCATGCAAGAACTTAAGTTCTGACTTTTCATATAACCAGTATTTACACGATTTCAAAATGTGAATTTGTCGGTGTAAGTCGATATGATAAAAATCATTTTTAAAGTGACGTACACCGGTTTCACCTGTTGCAATGTTAAACTGATTTCAAAGTGTAATCGGTCATTTCTTTGACATTAACTCAGATGAAAGTATTTTATTACGTGATCCTTTTTCTCAAAACCGCATTGATTGTACAACTCACGTTTTACGCAATTGAACAATATCTTTCTTTTAAAAATGTCAATTAATCACTCCAAAAACACATTTTTTTTTGTTAATGTAATGCAATTGAAGTAATTCGCAGTACACTAGGATAAAATAAA
This sequence comes from Lymantria dispar, assembly GCA_032191425.1. Taxonomy (NCBI): domain Eukaryota; kingdom Metazoa; phylum Arthropoda; class Insecta; order Lepidoptera; family Erebidae; genus Lymantria; species Lymantria dispar. The sequence continues at coordinate 17,923,708 of CM063458.1, forward strand.
TATTTCGTTTATAAAGCTCTAAATAAAAATATTTTTAAATAGCGCTACTTTTCTTTTTAATTTAAAATTTAGCTTAAATCAGACTTGTACACATATATTTTTTTTTATAATGAAATTTCCAGTGTTTTATTCGATTAATCTACAATAATCATCATCCTAATTACTTGGGGTCGACTCAATATGACTTATTTTTATAGTACATATAACAAAAGCCTTGGCAATAATTTTATGACCAGCCGCCTTCCTAATGTTAATACTGCTTGAGAATATAATGGTGCCAAACGGCATCAGAAAGCATTCGTAGCTTCCACCACATAGCAATAAGCACCGTAATAATAATTTTCCTATTTTATTTTTTAGTCTATTTATTGAAAATATTGATAAAATTAGAATTTATATCACTTTGAGTTTAGATTTTCTTAAAAAGTAATCTACAACGATAAGAACAATTCAATTTTATTTAGTTTATATCTGTAGTTGTCATAATACCATCTTATGTTTGTACATTATAAGTAGTAAGCTTAACTCTAGAATCTACTAAGAAGTGATAGGTCTAACACTATTTTTATTGCTTCAATTCAATTTATTTACTAAATAGAAAAAGAGATAATATCAGATTTTAATTTAATCTTATTACTAGCTGTATTAATGTTGACATGCACAGGGAAACATCAACAACTTAATTATAAATAATAACAAATATATAAACAAATATAATACGAATGTATATTAACTATATGACAGATTAAAACGCATATAAATATTGACAGGTTTTCGCCAATGACACAAAGATTGAATCAATAATTAATTAATAATCACATTATGTCCGTCTGGTTTTGCCAGAAAGATACCTACGTACAATTAGATCCGCGTGTTTAGGAATTGTTCTGATTTAATAATTAATGTATAAATTACCGCGAATCATTGGCGGATCTGTCCTTCGTCGTTTATCAAGCGATATTCAATCTTTACTTAGACATTGATAAGATTTGTAACAGTATTAATAAGTATCTAAGGATATCCGGTTCGTTTCATTTACCGTATAGATAGTACTAATTGTAAGAAAATAACAAGCACGGTGACAAATTTTAATATATTTTTTTTACACACACACACAAATACACACACATATATATATATATATATATATATATATATATATATATATATATATATATAATATATATATAAATATTAAATTCAAAAGTAATTAACCGTTTATTTTAAAGTCGAATAACTTTGCAAGGAGTGAATTTGATAAAAAATGTTAAGAGACTTTTTTTGTAGAACATGAAATTTTACTTAAGAATAATTATTTGCTATATATTTTGCTATATAAAAATATTGATATTTATAGTGGTTAAAAAAATCCAGAAACCAAATTAAAAAATTAAAAAAATATATCAATGTTTAAGGCTTGATTACAAGGGAACGGCTCGTCCTACGTTAATTTATTAAGAGAGCTTTTTTGTAGGGAATTTAATTTCCTTCAAAGATAAGAAATGGAAAAAATTTTAAAATTCATGATGTCTGAATTTTGTGTGAAAAATTCAGTAGCTGTTCAAAAATCGATAATCATAATGATGCACGTCTTAATATTAATATTAAGGGCTCAAGTTTTCAGAATAATTTTCTTTTGTCATCATGAACAATATTTTCACAGTACCGTTAATAAAAAAAATGTTCGTTTTCTTTGGCCCAGTCTAGTATATATATATATTTCTTGTGTACGTGTGTATGTCACTGAACTCCTCCTAAACGACTGGTGTTCAAGGTAAGTGACGCTACTACTTCAAGAAGAATTCCTTTTATTGTATTTGAACAGAACCACGTCTATTGGGTAAGCTAGTATATATATACATAAATCTTCTGTTCGTGTGTTTGTAATTGAACTCTTAAATGGCTGGACCGATTTCGATGATTTTTTTATGGCCGTGTTTTTATGGTGAATATGAAAATGATTTAATGGTGTCACATGTCATAAGTTCGATCGTCTAGCACGCTTAATTTTTGTGCATTGTCAAATTGTTGTTCTGAATTCATGTGTAATTTGTGTTTGCCATAATCCTACGAGGTGGATTGGCAATTATAGATGGTATTATAAGTTTTCCAAAATAATTCAGTTCCCTATTATCATGATCCATCAGACGCTTAATTGATCAGAAAGTAAGGATTATAACTTATATATATTAAGTACAAACACTAATGTGTGTAAATTACTACTGCAATTTGTCACTCAAACAAGTACTGAACTAGGCTTTATTATATTCTTTAAGCGTAGTTCAAGCACTTAACTAGGAATTTAAGGCTCGATTGCAATCTTCAAACGTAAAGTTAGTGTCTAGAATTGTTTTATGGCCTTTAAATAGTCTATGATTACGGTAGTACTAAGAATATCGTGTGTCACCACCTATTGTAATTAGAAGCTGTAAAAAACAAGAGTAAGAAAAGAGATGTAAGCCGATAAAATCTCTGTATCGAAAGAAACATCCTACTAATATTATAAACGCGAAAGTTTGTATATGAGGATGTGAAGATGTTTGTTGCTCTTTCACGCAAAAACTACTTAATGGATTTTGATGAAACTTCACAATAATACAGCTTACATATCAGAATAACATATAGGCTATAATTTATTTCGATATTCTCACAGGAAGGGGAACTATGCGGGTAAAACCGCAGGGCGTATAAATAAAGGTCTACGTCATACAATCTGCCGTGCTGGCCACGAACGTCAACGACTTGGTAACAGTGATTGGCGTAATGCCGAATACGAGGGAATACAGTGGGTTATGGGTTCCCAGGCAGCTTTTTCGCTTCTCCGGACGGAATGGACGGCGAGAGTCCAGACAAAAGCCGGCCCAAAAAAAAAGGTCAAACAGTCTAGCTAACGTACATAGTAAGTCGGTTTGCCCTTTCATTTAATGTGTATAGTCTGAACAAACTCTACACATATCATCCGGCGCGACTGACGAAAAATAGTGTTGGCGCGTCATAGCCACTTTTTTGACTTCTCTGTAGTTGATGATATAATCCCCAGCCCATCCACCCGAAGTTAATTTGTTCCCTATTATGAAGGAGGCATAAGGACCATAGATCCCGTTTTTAGATTGTCTGTCCCGTTCTCGATCCTACGTCCCTTTTCGGCCAGGCCATTTTTGCAGATAGAGCATAATTAATTAATTATTTATTATATTATACTGATACGTGTGTGTGTAGGTGTGTTCTTCTTTTTTATATATTTCTACAAGTGCCCGTTTTAACACTTTAAATAATGGGACTCAATTGTCGCATTTTATTGTGAAACATAATATAGTCTTAGTTATACACATCTATTGGACGTATAATAAGACCATAAAGAAAAGAAAAAAATGAAAAAGATTGTTTATATGTTTTCCGTGTGGTGACGGAGTAAGAATGTAATACACCATCCTATATTTATATCCCCTTTTTTTTCGGGGGTGGGTTACGGTCGGCGCGCTACTCGCACCACTCCGTCCGGGGCAACAGAGGGGCGTAGGCACGCACACCCGTAACTCACCCGTGACACGTCGCCTTCGTCGTTGGACTAACCACCGGAGCAGGGTGACTTGACTTCAGTGGTTGGTCCGACGGAATACCTCTAGAGGAGTACCCTCACCTCGACCGAGGTCCCTCCCTCGGGGAGGACGTCGTTATATTTATATCCCTTAGCCGTCTTTTACTACACCCTATTGCCCATGGATGTCGTAAAGGACGACTAAGAGATATAAATATGCATATAACAAGAGCAGGCAAACTAGAAATAAAATCCTATACACACCCGTCTGAATAGCGTGGTACAGCGGCCTCTAGAATTCTAAATTTTTTAATCTAAAGTATAATTAAAGCTAAAGTGTAACTTAGTCATTTCAGTTTCATGCAAGGTTGTCAAAAATAATTAGGTTACAATATTACAGAAGCCTGTTGTAATTCCAAATATTTGTTATATCATAGTCTTATAACCCATAATAATATACTACCAAGCAGGATACGTAATGACCAACAATTGAATCTATCGATGTACTGTTGTTTGCATGAAGCACAAGCGGCTTGGGTGTGAGAGGGGTTACGGGGCGCGCGGGCGAGGGGCGCGGGCGTGGTCGGCGCCGGCCGCTCTCCTTGACTCCAGCGTCAAGCATCGCATGATCTCTACTGTTCTTATACGCTCAACACATTTTGATACTTTATTTTTAATAATTTATTTTGTGTTGTGTGGTAGTGGTTACGAACACTAACAACCTTTAACTTACTTATAGGTATCGTAAACGACGACTAAAAGTTTTAACATCGATCTGAGTCAACTTCATCTTATGCCGTCAGTGCAATAATTATATTCCTAAGGACAGTTGACGTCAAACAGGCGGCTGGTTATAAAACGAATGCCAAAACTTTTGGGATATTGACTGTTAAAGAAGACTACATATTGAGTCGACCCAAGTAATTGGTATAAGAGGAGATTGTTGATGAGTTTTAATAATTTAATTTAACATCTATACATAATTTTAATTTCTTTGGTTCTATAATTAAATGACTTGAATAATCACCACAGGGACCCTGGAATAAAATCTTGATTTAAACAAAAAGTAATGGACTAAGATCCGGCTGCAGAATCACTACGTTCATCACGTACATAATCAAACTCAGATTCTTACATACATTTATGATTAGGAGAATACATTGATAACAGGCTGCCAGTCAATAAGTGGCCGCAAGTAATTTTAATAAAATTTTTGTTAATAAATTTTTGGAACAAAATTTCGTTCACTTATTTTTTAAATAAAATATCATCCACATCATAGCAATGTATGTAAAAAATTCGAAAATCGATGGGTGCCATTGCACACTTGGCCGCAACTACTTGGCAGCCAGGTCTAAACAGGTAATATTTTGGAGTATTTATACGTTCATGACGTAGACAATGTCAAAATGTTAATGTCAAATAAAAGCAATTTTTTTTAAATATGATGATATATGGCTGCCTGTAAACAAATGGCCACAAATTAGGGCTGCCAGCTGTTAAACATTCAAAGTAAATAAGAACATCAAGATAAAGTGAAAGAGATTTAGCGCGCAATGCCACTTGTTAAAAGGGGATGCCGTGTGCCAGCTGTGCGAGTATTTAAAGTCATTGCGATTTGACATTTAAGGATGGAATGAATATTGTGCATATAAAAATCCGTTACAAAATAGATTTTTTTCAAGCAAAATCAAAATCAATTTTAACAATATAGATACAAAATAATATTATATTTTGTAAAAGGAAAAAGATTGTCTTTCTACAAATATGAATGCTGTAAAATTTATTTGATTAGTTCTATTTAATAAGTACTAAGATTGTTTGGTCGTTGTATCATCTTGGTGAATGTGGCGACTTGTACGGGTGGACGCGGGCGCGGTGATAACGCGGTTGCGCGCGAGCCGTTATCACACCGCACGCCGCTAATGCCCGCTTTGTGCTCTCCTTGTGTCTACTTGCCTGTTACCTTTTGTTCTTTATGGTGTAACAACCGCTCTAGCCAATACCACTCCTATTTTAGCAAGCACCAAAATATTTTAAAGCAGCGATTAGAATTCACCCACGTATTTAATTAGCTATCCGTTTTCTGCGGCCAATTGTTATTTATTTCGTTCGATAATAATGTTGATTATTATAATCATATACGTGTTTGTCGACTGCGGAATTTTCGATTCGAATGAAGTATTTATGATTATTTAATGTTACCTTGATCGGCGTCTACCAGTCTAGATTGTAAAAAATTGGTATCGTTTAAGTACTATATATTGTTCGAGAAATAGTTTACAAATGTTTTTTATATACTCCTTTTTCTCAAATACAACTAAAGTCTGTAGCGATATAAGGACTTATTATTTAACTGATTTTTCCTTACTTAGAGTAAACTTTTGTGTAACGATCTTTACAAAAAATTAATAACAGGCGTAAACGACTTTTCCTCCTTTCCTTTCCCTCTTTTGCGAAGGAGATAACACTGTTGATATCAATTTTTCTTTGTTTTATTTGTTAATTATTTATTATTTTATTTATATTATACACATTTTAAGCCTTTGTGATGTTTTCCTCCCGTAAAGGAGTAATAAATTATTTTTCTTTCTTTCTTTAAAAGGAATCGAAGCCACTACATCAGCAGGTGAGATTGCTATTTCACGTGTACGCCGATTTGGTAACCTTCTGAACTTTATCTACGAAATTACTTATTTATTATTACAGCTCATATACAACCGATTTCTGGGCTCAAGCCTCCTCCACAGTGGAAGGAAAATTAGCATACTATATCACTCTGGTCTGGCAGGTTGGCAAAGAGTTTTATTTCGCATTTTCCTTCTCTTGCGTTATCCGTTATATGCATACTGTAATCCCTTAGTCAATTTATAGTACTTTCATCGTCGTCACCACACGGAATAATCGAAATAATCTTTGTTGTATTACGAAATTGACGAGCTATTAATAACTTTTATCTTTTTGAAGTGAAACTGCTTTGCACGCATGAGGGTATATTTTTTACGGATGAAACGCAATTTAGCGTCACGAAGATGTGCAACATTTTTGTTGAAGAAGAGGGAGAGAGCGATTGAGACCGATTGAGAGAGAGTGAGAAAGGGCGAACATAGCACGAAGCACAGCCATGGGGCGAGAGTATGGAGCAAGCGAATGAGAAAGATCGGGGTATTTTTTTTTAATACTGATAAAAAATACATGGAATCAAAGAAGTTTCACTTCTGACATGCGTACTTAGTACTCACGCTATTTTTATATATATACTAGCAACCCGCCCTCGCTTCGCTTCGGTTTCAGTCATCTTTCCTGAATAGTTCCCGTTCCCGTGAGAATACCGGAATAAAATATAGCCTAGTTTACGCCCTGATATTATAGCTTTCAATTGGGGAAAGGATTTTTGAAATCGGTCCAGCCGTTTTGAAGATTACCCGGAACAAACAGACTAACAGAAAAAAAAAATATAAAGTCATTTTTAGGCATGTGTAATAGTGCAAATAACCGTGTGAGCATGAAAAAAGCCTATTATTTTGACATTATAAACAGACACTCCAATTTTATTTATTGATATAGATATATTTCTTGTGTACGTGTGTATGTCACTGAACTCCTTCTAAACGGCTGGACCGATATTGATGAAATTTTTTGTCTGTGTTCAAGAGGACTAGAGAATGTTTAGATTCACAATTGGACCGGGTGGGTGGAGCTGCTGTCGATTTAAAAGAGAATTCCTTTTATTTTATTTGAACAGAACAGCATCTGCATCAGCATCAGTATCCAACAGGATCAGCTATCTTTATATATAAATTTCTTGTGTACGTGTGTGTCACTGAATTCTTTCTAAACGGCTGGATCAATGTTGATGAAATTTTTATGCATGTTCAAGCAGATTCGAGAATGGTTGAGATTCTCAATTGGACCCGGTAGGTGGCGCTTATTTGAACAGAATAACGTCTGTTGGATCAGCCAGTAACTAAATATATATATAAATCTTCTGTTCGTGTGTTTGTAATTGAACTCTTAAATGGCAGGACCGATTTTGATGTTTTTTCTTATGGCTGTTCCGATGGATATGAGAATGATTTAATGATCTCATGTCATAAGTCCGATCTTCTAGCAGGCAAATGTTTTGTACATTGTCAAATTGTTGTTCTGAATTCATGTGTAAATTGTGTTCACAACTATATGTTTGAGCAATCCTCCACGACACAAGGGTTTATTCATTATTGAGAGTGTAGTCTTCTTTCTAAAAAAAAAGAATTTACCAACCACATTACAGACCTCCTTCTCACTAGTAAAAATATACGGACTGTGAATCTTATGATGTCACATTCAAGAATGCATATTTGTTGCGGTACTATCGTTATTCCTTAAATTATGCGCCTGATACCGCCCTAGAAGAGGTTGCTGGTGACCGGACCGGGGATTTAAGTTCGTCACCCACGGAGATGCTGACCACGTGACGGCGACCGACATTCCGGGAAGGGGACGTCGATGGGAGAGAGTACCCTAGGGATGTGACCTGGAGGGAAAATAATCGATTTTTAAATAATCGATTTTTTGTTCGTTAAAATAAATCGATTTTAAAATAATCGATTTTTTTCTGCCAACAGGATTGTGATGACCTCTTTTGTTTAGGAAATGTAAACTTTATTTTCTAATATAGTATGAAAACGATTCTGATGACCTTTTTTTTTAGGAAATGTGAGCTTTATTTTGTAATATAGTATGAAACAATCCTGATGACCTTTTTTTTTAGGAAATCTGGCCATGAATAATCGCTTAATTTCGAATAGTAAAAAATCGATTAATAATCGATTTTTTTCATTTTCATAATCGATTATTACAAAAAAATAATCGATTAATAATCGATTTTTATAATAATCGATTATTTTTTCACATCCCTAGGGTACCTTCCTCAGAGTGTTCCGTCGCGCCGATCACTGAAGACAAGGAACTCTGCGCCGGTGCTCGGTCCAACGACGAAGGCGACATGCTATCGGGTGAGTTACGGGGCCACGCGCGACCTATCTATCACCCCGGCAAGAGGGTGTGCTGACTATGGCCCACCCAATAAAAAATAAATGCCTTAAATGAAAGCGGCTAAGCTAACTGAAATTTTTGGAGGTGATTAAACCAGTTTGAACCATTTTTCTCGATTCCAAAACCCCAACAGCCATTTATATCTACCGTGTATTGACAGAATAATAATAGGTACAATTCATTACCTTACCAGTGGATGTCCTATAAGATAATTAAGGGATATAATAAGCATATAAGATCTATACAAGAGAAGGCAAACTCGAAACAAAACCCAATACCAACCTGACTCACCAGCATAAAATAGTAAGGTCAATTTCCCTCCTATTGTGGAGAAAGCTCGAGACGTAAATGAGCTGAGATGATGAGTTGAACTGCTATTTAAAAATAATAACGAATGGATTAAGGATGTCTACTTACATATTTTTTGTAAGAAAAAAATTGTATTTTTTCTTAAAGATAACGCCCAGCACTATGACAATAATTGTTTTATTGCGGAGAATTAACATATAATTAAATAGACTCAGAACAACAATTTGTGAATCATACAAAGTATTGTCCTGCATAAGAATCCAACCCATGACACTGTAGATTGGTATTTTAATCACTACGCCATCTATGCAGTTAAAGTATTAGTTTTAGCTCAGAGGCTATTCAAATAAGATCTTTATTTAAATGACCATTGCATAGTACTTTGATAGGATTATGAACAAGACTCTATATACAATATGTATACAATTTAGTACAGGATGTCAATAGTAAAGGAGACATCCAGTAACAATAATCCAAGGAATTTGAGAGCTGTAAATTTGAGTATCAGTTGAGCTTAAATTCAAATAAGATCCTAGTCCGTTTATTCAGATGTTTGTTTATTTTGTTATTTAGGTATTTGTCAGATTAAATATTGCCGGTCTAGGGATTATTGGCAGAAGGATCTAGTAAATGCAAAATATTTTGTATTTCAATAAGGCGTAGGTGATTGAAAATATACGGGTTAGCATTACGTTAGTTAAAATTGGTATTAAAGAACAGTTTGCTTTGTATGTTGCTGGCAAAGTCTCGCGGTTTTATCAACATAGTGCCTGTTCACGTAGGAATACGAGGATAAAATATAGGCTGTTTCTCTCTGAGAATGTGGATTTCCATTGGTAAAATAATTTTTCAAATAGACCAAAAACGACTAGGGGATAAAGTAAAGCTTTTATATTATGTATTCCATTGGTAGAAAACATATTTTTTTAGACATTTATATCTGTCTGAAAGCATAACAAACATACAAACTCATATTCAAATTTATAATATTAGCTAGAATTTTCTAGTAACATTTTCTATTGGACATAAAAGGTGGTACATTAGCAACCCACCCTCGCTTTGTTTTGGTTTCGGTCGCCTTACCCGCATAGTTCCCGTACCCATAGGAATGTGGAAACGTGACTGCCCTCATCTCCTCCTGCGAATGTAGTGGACGCTAAGCCATTCCGCGCCCACGGAGTAAGCGGGAGGGCCAGCTAGCTGTACGAGCCTTACCGCAGTGTGCGATTTGCCTTTTGGCTGGCCATTTGTCACATCAGAGATAGGAGTCAGCAGGAAATGTTTAACCATATGACTCGTGGGGTTACCCGTATCATGTAGCACTGAGAAAACTCTGCGTGCAGAACCCTTTCCCACTTAAACCTTTCAATGGCTTCCTCACTAGAGTAATCGCGGGCCTATTTCTGTAACTGCTGGAACATACGCCTCTGGTCATGACTTCACCAGAGGATGACCGAGAGGATGACCGAGAGGCTGACGATGGAAATGTTCCAGCAGTGACGGAGTCGGGGATGGGGACAGCCATGGCAGGACTCATTTCACAACCACTGTTCTCGAGTCGTAAAGTACCCGTACAGGTGCTACCTTGCTCCTCAAGCACCTAGAGCCATGTCTAGGGAGCTGTACAACTGCCTGTCTCGCGTCTGGACGGTTCTGGGGGGCTGAAGGGAGGAGAAGTCAGCCCTCCTGCTGAAGCCAGAGCGGCTTCCAGATTCACCGGATACATCAAGTTGCTGGATCATGTGGGAAAACTTTTGGAATACATCCTGCAACCCGCATAGTCTGGGACCTTAGTGCGGTTGGGCCCGATCTTTCGGACGCTCAATTCGAATTTCGAAAGAGACATTCAACAAGAGCAACGTTTCTGTACTTGAGGACTGCGGTCATGGAGGCTGTCACCAACGGAGCGGTACTACTATTGGCGGTGTTTTTGGACAGCGCCGCCTTGGATCAGGGTACTAGAAGAGACGACAATTAGCCACTCTTGACACCGGGGAAATGTTTAGGCGGATTGCGGCACTGGCGCTTAGGGTAGCCTTTAACAAGACGGAAAAGTATAGGGTAGCCCTATTGTTCCATGGGCTTTGCAACAATCCACTCGCCAGCGCCTCAATCATCGTGAACTCCATCCCGATCATCATCTTAGTCGAGATGAAATAACTGGGTCTAATGCACGTTGGTAGTGGTTCTTTTGGGAGCATTTCCGTTCAGTTGCTTCCTATTCCACGCTGGTCAAACGTGTTGGAATAGGGTCTTTTTTCGAGTTATCCTTCTCTTGCATGATGAATTTTATATGCTTATTATATCCCTTACTCGTCTTTTACGACATTCATGGGCAAGATAGAGGGTTGTGAATTGTATTCTGCCTCCGTGACCATGCGGTAAAATCTACTTTTGGCAACGGTTGTAATACCACCATATGGCATTATCCTCATCAAATATACACCCACTAGTTAAATAACAAAATAATACGCTTGATACTTACAGGAAAATAAGACCTTTGTAGTAGTTATTGCAATACTTACGAGACATTCCCACGCAGAGTATACACTATAAATCATTAAAAAACGTCAGCCATGTGTTTTGCATAGATAGTTTAGTAATAAGTATTTCAACGGTGATAGTTTCATTATAGGACTATTTCTAATACTAAGTATTGCAATTGATTAATCTGTTTGATGTTAAGGTCCAAACATGCAGTAGTGTTCTAAAGTGGTAGATCTATTTGTTAATTATTAACAAAGTGACTAAATACGGCATTTCTGCACTTAATCTTTCGGCGGTATTTTCGAATTTTCATGCTACACAGAACTATAAGAGTGAATGAAGAGAGTTCATCATTCATTTATTCATTTCAACTTATATACGTCCCACTGTTGGGCTTGAGTCTCCTCCCCAGTAGGAGGAAAATTGAGCTACTATGTCATGCTGGTCAAACAGGTGGGTATAGGGTTTTATTCCGAGGTTTCCTTCTCTTGCATAGATGCTACACGCATATTAAACCCCTTAGTCGTCTTTTTCGACATCTACGGGCAAGATAGGGAGTGGTGAATTGTATTTTTATTCCGTCACCATACAGATAATGTACCTACATATATGTATATAAACGTATGTCTATATTTATTCACTACGAATTAGAGATTGCAACCCGGTGTGTTTCTCAACCCGGCCGGGCCCGGCTGCAATTGTCGCCAACCCAGCCGGGTCCGCCGGGCCCGCCCGAGTTGTATTAGCAATGAAACGTTAAAAGTATTTTATGAAAATTTTCCATATAGGAATGGAAAATGACAATGATTCAACGTTAATATTTATTTCAAACTGGTTTATGAACAGTTATCACAATAATCAGTCTCACTCAAGTCTCAAAATCACGCTTAATACATAATTGATTACTTTTACTTATGGACGGAAAAGTAACATTAGTATTAGTAATTATTCATTTTTATAAGTTTAAACAAGCAGGTCTTTCTCTTTACTCCTTATAGTGTCTATTTGAAAACATAGCATTAAAATAAGAAACTAATACATAATAATAAACACAGCTTAAAGTACTAAACGTGTCTTAACAACTTGGATAGATAAACTTTGGTAGCTTAGGTATAAACAAAACAAATTCTTATCTGCTAAAAGTAAAGTATTATGTTTTTTCTTAAACATTGGTTATTAAAACTAGCGAGTGTTACTATTACTAATTGAGCAAATAGCAAAATCTTATAGGATAGGCTGTATTCTAACTGTAAACAACCAAACTTGTATAGTCTCAACTAACAAAATGTAACGTGAAATTGGTTACGTTACGTAGGTTTTATAAGTATATTCCATCGTTCAATCAATTAAGTCATTTATTTTGCGAAATATGGGTTTAAAGTATTAGTAGTTGCAGGTAGACAATGTATCACCATATTTGATCATCAAGCGGCATGCAAAAGGAGTTTTTAATTCTAAGAGTTAATGGCTTCATAACAAATACATTTTTTTTTTATTATTTATTTATCAGAACAAAAAAAGTTACAATTTTATACAAGTAATGACATTTAAAACCACTTGGGTTTGTTAAAATTAATGCCATTGACAGTAGCGGTTTATAACGTAGATATAAAATACGATTTCAATTTATGTTTGATGTTTGAAGTTGTAATAATATTTCTAACTTCGGGTAGTAATTCGTTTATAATTCTCGGGACCATGTAGGTAGCCGTGCATATATTTTGCCAAATGGCAAAGAAATTAATTTACTTGTTACGTGTTTTTAGTTAAACACTTACAATATTATAACAAAGCAAAAAGTATATTCTAACTTGCATAAGGCAAAATAATTATTTACCAGTCTGAAAGAATGATCTTAAGAAACTGGCTATCCTTACCGAGCCCGGTAAGGAATGGCCGGGCCTGGTGGGTGCCTAAAAGGGCACCGGGCCCGGGCGGGCCCGGTCCGGCCGGGCCCGGTTTGCAAACTCTACTACGAATGCCTTTTGCAGTTTAATTTGACACTGTCAGCAATGGCTAAAATTTGCTTAGAAGAATATAATTCTGAACTGGGGAATAGTCCGTCATCCGTAGAGAGACTGACTACGTGAGGACCACAACCCAGGAGGGCGTTGAGGAGGGACGGTGCCCAAAAGAGTATCCCGGGCTGACTACGGACGTTAAAGAACTCGGTACCACTGGTCGACCCAATGGCGAAGGGGAGGCAGTACAGTGGGTTATGGGCTGCACTCACCCCGGACAAAACGGACGGCGCACGTCCAGATTATAGCCCGCGCAAAAAATAAATCATTATATAAGTAGTAAGTATATGCAAGTGGTATAATCTGATGTATGAAAATCTCTAGAAGAACGGGTGGAACTGATACAGCTCGAAGGATTAGCACACTTAAGTGCCAATCGTCATCTCATCTCTCATACTTTCCACTACTGGGTTCGAGCTTCCACCATAATAGTAGGCAATTTGATCTACTTGGTATATAGGTATATGTAGCGATAGGTATTATATGGATATTTTTCCCGTAGTGGAATTTTACCATACTGTAAAAGTCGCAGTAAATCGTTGGATGTAGGCACAAGAAAGTTCTGAGCACCTTTCGGGAGGCCAACGTCCAACAGTGGATAAGAACGGGCTGATAGATGGATAGTAATAAGTACGTTAATAAATACTTTGAATTTTCTCGAATAATTAATTTAGCAAATCGTTTCAAATCTATAATCTAGGCATATTAATTTCCATGCAAATATATATTTGTTTTTACGCATATCAATTGGAAATCATATTAAAACGTCAATGTTATTAGTCAACCTTCCGCGTATGCGAATTACAGTATTATTTAAGTCGAGTATCTGAAGTGTTATTACTAAGGAAGATACTGTATCTAATATGGAGTACAGAATGAGGAAATCACATGCAAATTTAAGCACCTACACCACGCCTTATACGTTAACGTCTGAATATGATTATACATTTTTTTTTATTTATGGGCTAAAGGCGTAATATTAAATTAAGGGACGTGAGCAAATGACGTTATTGCAAAAGAGCAGTAAATAGAATTAAAATGATTATTTGTTCTGTTAATATAAATCAATCATTCATTCATCTATCCGTACATCAGTTTATTGAAACTCGATATTGACTATAACATAATTGCTACGTTCGGCAGGTGGATTGGCAATCGCAGTCGATTTTATAAAAATTTTCCATAGTGTGCGGCTGCCAATGTCCCCGGAGAGCCATCGGGTGATATTTACGACTTCAGTGGGAAAGTAAAGGACTCTGAGAGTTTAAGAATACTGTTATGTATTCTTAAACCATGAATAATGTTATGTATTCTTAAACCATCACTAAATGGAGGATATCCGAGTATGTTATTTCAACTAACCTTAAGATTTTTGTAAAGCCCATTTATATATTTATATATTTGTGGGACGCGGTCGCAGCCTTCTGCGAGACAGTGATCTCGCAGAAGGAGGCGGCGGATCGCCTGCGTGAGGAGCGCAGCCTCGATGAGGAGATCCGCCGCCGGCGACTGGGGCGGCGTAGGCGCAACTATCTGCGCCTCATGCCGCCCTAGCCGAGGCCGCGGGTGACGTGACCGGGGATTAGTAGGTCACCCGCCGAGAAGCCGACCGCGTGAGGAAAGACCGACGTCCTCCCCGAGGGGAGGACCTCGGTCGATGGGAGGGTACCCCAATTAGGGGTATTCCGTCGGGCCGACCACTGACGACAAGTTAACGCTGCTCCAGTGGTCGGCCCAACGACGAAGGTGACGTGGTTTTTGGGTGGGTCGCGGGAGTTGCGTGCTTAAGCCCCTCTGTCGCCCCGGACGGAGAAGTGCGGAGGCGCGCCGACCGCGACCCACCCAAAAAAAAAAAAATCACATTTATATCCCACTGTTAAGTAGAACCTAAATGCAAAGAAATAATATACATATAAGGATAATAAAATAACCACCAAATATCTTAGAAGATTAATATAAGATTAAGATTTGTAGATGTGTTATTTTTAAAAAATAAACTTTATAGTTTAGAGTCAATCACTTCTACTTGATATTAGCTACATAATGACGATTGATTCTTAACTAATAATTATAAAAACATCCTGAAATATTGTATCCACATTTATACTCCTTGTTTTTTGAGACTTTTCTTAATAACACAGCCAAAATTGCAACTCCAATTAATATCGAATGACTGGATCCTTTATTACTGGAAATTAAAAAGTTACACCAATAAATGTGCGCGGGATACACCTGAGCCCCTTGGGGCATAAAAACTCGACACTATCAAAACAAAAACTAAAATACTGTTAATGCTGATACCAGAAAACATTATCCAAATTTATAATGATTATTAATTAATTAAATTATTTCAACTCGCAACTTACCGCAACTGTAATATAATTAAGTCCAATTGAATAAATATTATAATATGCCACTTATTTAAATTATTCATTGCATATTAGGCATATATATTTACATATTAAACTCTTGAAAATTAATTTAATATATATGTGTGTATTTAGATATAAAAAGAGAAATAAAATGTCAGTCAAAAGTCATTCCATGCTAGTTAGCAAATGACATGGGAACCGATATAAAAAAGCTGCACTTGATGCCTACAGACGGAAATACATTCCCATGCGACTATGCAATGTTCTTGTTATTATTACTTACTTAATTTGCAATAAGTAAAGTATAGTGTGCACAAAGACTGAATTTCCATCATCGTTTAAATAAATGACTTGTTTTTTATAATTTCTCAATTTTATACACATTTGCTTTTGTCGCGTCCATCTATACTCCTACGAATAATCATAAAGAGAGTTTGTGTATTTTTAGATATATGAGCCTTTGGATGTTTGTTACTTAATTTCGCGTAAACTATTCCACAGATTTGGGTGGAAATTGGTATTTAGGATATTTTTTATCCCGGTTGTTTTTATCCCGGTATTACATAAAACATTTCTGAAATTTTTGAGTCGCTGTGTCTCTCTATTTTTGTTCTGATTAATAAATAAAACTGTTGGATCGATTTTACAGGAACTCCATTAGCAGTTAGCTGATATTATGGGAAGTATTTTATACCTTTATATAATGACAGAATTAAGTTGACGCGCAAAACAATTTTTATTCAAATAAAAACTGTCTCTAGTCATATTTTTGATGTCAACTAATGGACGTAAGTTTTGGATTGATATTATCGTCGTCTATATGGAACCACTTTAGACATTGTACTGTAACCTTGACTTTTTACTGTAGAGAAGCCCTCTTTAAATAAATTCAAGTTGAAAGTTTTTTAAGATAGAGATCCAAGATTTGCGGATACTGATAATATAATTTCATTTAATATGAGGTGTTAACGTCTTTCTGAATGATGGGCGTGTCGCTTGCCGTTTTTGGCTACAGTCCATCATAATTTTGCCCCAGGAATGAAGAAAGATTAAAATAAATTAAAAACTAAATAATTTCGAGGTGAAAATTTCAAAAAGATGAACAATGAATGCCAGATTGTAAATAAAACGATTTTATGGATTTTATCGCGTTTGTATTTGAATTTTGATTGCCCGACGTTTCGAACACTTTGCAGCGTTCATGGTCACGGGCGGATTAAGATGTGAGACATCTTAATCCAACAAGTTACAGAAAATTTATAATTATCTACTCGCTACAGAAATTCGTTATTTAAACTTTGACCCACATTTTGATAAAAATTTATTGCCAGTATAAGAAGAAAATGTTTCTATATGAAAAAATAATATAAGGATTAAGAGCCATTTCGCAAAATGATTGCGCTCGAGTTTAGGTAAAAGACTGCAGAAATGTTTATGTGTGCGTAGCTAACTACAGATGCGCGTGTAACGCGAGGGTCGAGATAGACAAAGTAGTCTTGAGCCGTAAACGTGATGTGATTTGATAAAAGATTAATTGTAAGAAAATAAATTACTTATTTTAATTGTCTAATGAAATTTTCCCGTTAGATTAATAAGAAAACACAAATAAGTATGTTATGTAAAATATATAATAACAATTACCATAAAAACAAACACATGTATGTCAATTAAATGCTAAATGAATATTTTATTAGGATAGCATTTTCTCCTGCCTCGTCTTTTTCTACTGACTACTTTCAATAGAAAATGAGGACCAGTCCATATAGCAAATACACATAAGGTTTCGCTATGTGCAATTGGCCTTGAAACCAGTAATACCAGTCGTGTTCTAAGATTGGCTGTTCACTTTAAAACATTTCAGTCTTTTAGCTTGTCAGACAGTATCAGGATCATTTCAGTCTTTTAGCTTATCAGACAGTATCAGGATCATTTTCAAATAGCGAGGTTGGACATTTCAATTCCACTAATCCTTCACTGCCCCTAAATAAAAAAATTCCTCGTCTATAAAAAGACATTTTTCTATATTATAATTTTCTTAAGCACTGAGTTGGGCCACAATCCACCAGATTTATTACGTAGTCCTTGCGTCCCATGGCTGAAATAAGACAACAAAAAACTGCGCCCACAATTATCTAAGAATGGGATCTACTTATACTTTGAAAGTCCCTTAGTTTAGTTTGTTAGGAGAAGAAATCTCGAAAACATTTCTCAATGAAAATTTAAAAATGTAGACATTTAGCCAGGAAAAATCTGTGTAATCATAATCAACACCTCAAATATATATCGGATTCTATCTCGCAGAGAAATCCCGGGCACAGCTTGCTCCATAGCACGCTGAGCGACTGAACTTGGTTATGAGGTCTACATTTAGGGATCATATTTTCGTGCCGTAAGTCATCACTGGTGACATACACAGGATATAGATATATGTTTTCAGAAACTGAGGTATGTTGGATGATCCTTTTAAGATCTTAAGTTCTCTGAACGCTGCCCAGCCGATTTGGATTCATCGACTGACCTCTTTTTTGAAATATGACCTACCCAACTGAACTGTTTGTCCAAGTTAATCATAATGATCGATAACTACGACAATCGCATTCGCAACTAGGACCGGTACAGGAATGACATGGGGATTTGACATGACTTTCGTCTTGTTCATGTTCATTCGTAAACCCGCGAGTTGGGATGTCGTACTGAGATCATTGAGCATGGTGCCAAGGTTCTTCATGGATTCTGCCATAATTCAAGAGTAGTAGGACCACACTGTCGACAGTTATCTGTCTATAGCCGCGGGCTGGTCCGTCCGGGGTAGTACCACGCTCTCGCAGAAACTCGACGTCTGAGTAGTAGTAATTAGTTACTGCGCTTCGTTTGGTGAGCGAGAGCCGGAAGCCCAACTTTCTGAGGGTGTTTATGTGTGGAAGGTTTTGGTGGTGCCCTTGGTATCACCGAGCCTCAATGCACTCATTCACACTCCCTTCACTTTCTTCGCGGTAGGCAGCGGCCTTGTAAAGGTCCATGAGCGGCAGCAACACTTACCATCAGGTGTACTGTTTGCTCATTAGCCACGGTTTGCAATAATAAAAAGAAATGATGATATTACTGTAAATCGAAGATGAGTGATATATTTGCCGTTGATGTTAATGCCGAGTCCGACTCAATATTAGAGTTTAAAGACATATTCCAGTGCAGTGGTGGACAGTTTCGGAGAGATGACGTATCCCTGTCTCATGCCTTGCCGCAATCGGATCGGATTCGTACTCTTATTCCGACCAAATCTTACATACCTACATACACGTACATCGTACGTAATTCATACATACTTGATAGTAAAAAATCTTAACTTATGACAAAATACGAAATGTATCAAAACTATGTAATTGCAGTATAATAATGATTTTAGAATACGAACGCACTGAATCGGGACGCAGGAACAAGTGACATAGGTCCATCCTCAACGGATGCTCGCACCGTACTAATCGGTGCCCGCTTTTGTATCGTAATTTATTGTAATTTGGACTATTATTCAATAATTAAATACAATTAATTGCATACAAGGATTTTCAACATAACTGTAGATTTCGATTCTCCAAAGATCATAGTTTAATGTGTAATTTAATTTTGAATAATTTTATTATTTTAACGCCATAAAATAGGCGATAAAAAAGTAATACAAAATTTAAAAATTGCCCTAAAGTTTTATTTTTTTCCTGATTAACGGTATAAAAAATTAAGAATGTATTAAATTAAATGGCAATAAGAGTATATTTCTGATCTTTACTATATTTTTTGTGGCCTAAAATATAAATATTATTCATAGATACAGGGCTCTGAAAGTGACTCTGAGGCGATTTTCCAGTAAAATGGTTGTTAGAGATGGGCTACTATGAATCGAACAATTGACTTTTAGAAAAAGTGCTAAATTAATCGTCAATACGAAAGATTGGCCCATTTTAATATGTATTCAATAATATCTAGATGTTACTTACGACGGTAGATTAGGAGCCCAAAATCAGAGAATTTCGAGCGTAAACGCGAAATGGCTCTTAAATAGAACCATAAAAAAATACTTCTAAGATTACTAGTTGATCCAACAGACCCTGTTTTGTACAAATTAAAATAAAAAATAAAGTCTTGAAATACATCACACCGCCATCTACCAGGTCCAATTATTAATTCAAACCGTCTTTGAATTCACCTGAACACACACAAAACATATCAAAATTGAACAATCACACACACACACACGTAAAGAAGAAAAAGTAAAATAAAGAACCATAAAAAATACTTCTAAGATTACTAGTTGATCCAACAGACCCTGTTTTGTACAATTTAAATTAAAAAATAAAGTCTCGAAATACACCACACCGCCATCTACCAGGTCCAATTATTAATTCAAACCGTCTTTGAATTCACCTGAACACACACAAAACATATCAAAATTGAACAATCACACACACACACACACGTAAAGAAGAAAAAGTAAAATAAGGAAACCTAAAAAAATATGCACAAATATTCTAACAATCCTTTGTTCATTTTGTAGTTGTAATAATAGTTTGCTTCATAAGAAGTTATATCCACTCTTATAGAACCATTAAATAAAAATAAAGAGAAAAACGAGAAGAAAACTCGAAACAAAACTCTAAACCAACCTATCTGACCAGCGTGGTATATTATTACATTACATTATTTTCCTCGCTGTGTGGTAGCGGCTTCGAATACTACCAACCCTTGCTTTGCTCGTGGGTGTCGTAAAAGACGACTAAGAGCCCTAGATTGACCCGGACCAACTCCATCTGGCACCATTTGGGTCAACGATTACATTCCCAAGGAGGGTTGACGTCAGGCAGGCGGCCGGTCATAAAAGTCATTGCCGAAACTTTTTGCAATATGTCAAAACAGATGACATATTGCGTCGACCCCAAGTAATTGGGATAAGAGCAAGATGATGATGATGATGACATTATTTCCCTCTTATTGTGAAGGAGGCTGAAGCCCAGCAGTGAGACGTATATGAGTCAAGGTGATAATTTAATATACATACTTGTAAAACTCATTTCATTTTTATTCATCCAATTTTGTTCCTCATAACCTTTGTCGGCCACAAATAAGTACACGCTCATATTTCCAAAGTATACTAAACCTGATATGCATGAGACGTGTATTCCGTAAGCGCTATCTCAAGGCCCCGTGCTGTATCGTCACCGACAGGCGATCCGACGGTGTCGGGTGTCGCCGACGACTATGCGATCGACTTACCCATCGACCGATCACGAACCGAGAATGTCAACGCACTTGTATTGCACTAATTAACTGCGTAGACAATTATTGGGTCGTTTAATTTCTTGACTATATAAAACTGCAAGATAATGAAATCAAAATGTTTTCAGTACATTATGACACCTCTTCTAAGTATTTCAGAGGAATAAGCCCCTACCTATAATTTTGGTCGCAATTTACGTAAATGAATTCTAACGTTTACGTGAGTAATACATAATTTCGGCTCATATATGTGCCGGGCCGCTGCCGGGCTCGAGCCTCCTGCATAATAGGAGGAAAATTGACCTAATATACCACGCTAGTCAGACGTTTGATATAGGATTTTACTTAGAGATTTTAGTTTCTTGCATAGATATCGTCTGCTTTTTATCTCCCTTAGTCGTCTCTTATAATCCCCACGGGCAAGAAAAAGGGTGATGATTTTAGTTCTTACACCACTATGATACGGCAAGCGTGAGTATTAAAAATATTTTTACAAATTTTAAAGCGTTTTATGTTAGTTTCTGATATCAAGGCTTGTCAGTATTTATGGTCATATGACAATTATTATAACGTATAAAATATCAGCAGCAGAAACAGTCACGGTGTAATTAAATTAAGAAAACAATGTGTTACTAATCCTTACCATCTCGTAGAGGCTTAAAAAACTTAGGCGGAAGGATTACTAATGTGATGAAGAACTATAATTCGAAACTAATGATTTTTCTTCAATTCTTTCATTTCTTATTCAGTTAGCTGATATTGTTTCTTTTTTATTTTCAAAGGAGTAAACTGATGGTACCTTTGTATGGCGACTGGATTAGAATACGGTTATCACTTCCACTTACACGTAGGAATCGTAAAAATCAGCTAAGGATCTCATTAAGAGACTGGGCAGCAGCTCGCTCATGGGAAACATATAACACCTCACTGCAGCATCGCCGACCCATCTGCAAAACTTGACGATTATGTCACTATCCTCTCATTTATGGAGGACACCTATATCCAGCAGTCGATGGTGACAGGTTGAATAAATTAAGACGTTAAACCCCACACAATATGTACATAATATTTTAAAGTTCATAATGTGTAATCAAACCTAATATCTACTGTGCTCAAAGTCAGTCTCGGCTGCTATTGAAAAATTCTTATAATAAAATCGCCATGACACCCACCCCGGACAACGACCCCAGCATCTCACGGACAACAATCGCATGATTTTTAGTTCTATTTTAATTA
Source organism: Lymantria dispar (assembly GCA_032191425.1). Lineage (NCBI taxonomy): Eukaryota > Metazoa > Arthropoda > Insecta > Lepidoptera > Erebidae > Lymantria > Lymantria dispar. The sequence goes on from CM063458.1 coordinate 17,945,973, forward strand.
ATTTCGCTACACATTTCAATTACTAGTATTAAGAAACAACTATAACAGTATTGCTGCATACCTTCGCATGTCACAGTACATTCTGTAAAACCTCCTCACACAAGTTTTTACAAAGTTGTGGAGAAATCCGCATTGTCTTTACAACGTTTAATGTGATGCCGATACGTAGTAAGATTGCACAGTTTGCACAGTATTGCACCGGTGTGGAGTGGGCGTCGACACGCAACTCTCGTTTGGCCGCTCCATGCAAATGTTCGTGGTACATAACAACTTCACCGATAATGTATTAGGAATCCTGTTTGATTTGTGTGGGCATTGTTGGGCCTATGTCCTGTTACATTCCGTTTGCAAATATTATCCCTTGATTTTTAACATTAGATTCTGAAAAATTACTGGCAACTCGTTTTTCATTTCTTTTGGCTCAGTATTTTTTAATATAGGCATCGAGAATTTTAGGCGATTGTGGATTAATAAATATAAAAAACAATTTCTAATATAGATGGTGGACTAGTTGATTTAAATCGATATTGGCACATAAGATGTTATTATAAATAGACTAATAATGGACTACCTACCAACCGCAATAGGATCTTAACGAACGATGGTTCGATGCATAGGGATATTTCTAAGAGATCATTTCAGCTCATATACGTCCCATTGTTGGGCTCGAGTCTCCTCCACATTAGGAAGGAAATTGACCTTACTATACTATGTTGGACAGACAGGTTGGTATAGGGTTTTATTTCGAGTTTTCATTCTCTTGCATAGATGTTCTATGCGTATTACATCCCTTAGTCGCCTTTTACGAGATCCACGGGCAAGATAGGGAGTGGTGATTCGTATTCTTACTCCGTCACCACACGGAAATTCTAAGAGATTGTGATACCCCCAAATGCCATCCTGTCGACTGAATGATTGAATTGAAAGTCACTGAGGGTTGTGTGCCTATGATTTAAATCTCGATCTAGATGTCTACTTTCCGTTATGATGACGGCGTGAGGACATAATTTACCACCCCTTGCTCGTGGGTACCTTTAAAGATAACTAAGGGATATAATATACAGAAGAAACAAAAAAATTATCATTCATAGCGATTACTATCAATGGTTTCAGTTTCTAAGACTATTGCATTCCAAAAAACAAATTATTCATCTTTACAATAGTAATAATATATATATATATATATATATATATATATATATATATATATATATATATATATATATATATATATATATATATATACTAGGTGTTAAAATTTTCATGAAATGACGGAGTAAGAATACAATTCATCACCCCCTTTCTTGCCCATGGGTGTCGTGAAAGCAAACTAAGGAATTAAATATGCGTATAACATCTATGCAAAAGAGGGAAAACTCGAAATAAAACCCTATATCAACACCTCTGATCAGCGTGAGTCAATATCCCTCTTATTGTGGAGTATGCTCGAGCCTCGCTATAGGACGCATCTGAGTTGAAATGAAGTGTTAAAGTAATGCAATATTAGCTACTCTGTCTTGTAATGAGATGTCGCTTCTAATAGCTATGTAGTTCTATGTAACAATTAAATTAATACTAAAGACTTTCACAACAAAAGGAATCGCAGCGGTTATCAGCTGACACAATGGCTATCATTATATATAATGATTATTAAGTTGGGCGCAATATCCGCGCACCTCGTTGTCGCGAGCTATCGATGTGCTCTAGGCTCGTAGGCGAACTAATTCGCATCAGCTGCCACATCACTATAACTCTACAATAGCAGTAAATACAGACAGAAATGGTGGACATTTTAGAAATGTTGGGCATAAATTTAAAGAAACTGTTCTTTTAATTTCATTAGGATCTTAAGCTTGATACTATATTTATTAATAGACTTACGCCTTTAAATTTCACATGTAAGAGGCATTTGCTAACGGGTTAGGAATACAAAACATCGCCATTCATAGCTTGGTTGAGAAAATTATATAAAACAACTAAGGGATTACTAGCGGAATGGACAGCATTACCTTCTCTTCTGGGAACCTTATAACGCCAACTGTAATCGCTGATTCCACCTATCAAGCACAGCGATTATGGTATACCTTTCGTGGAGGGTTACGATTAACAGGGTCGAGCAACGTCGATAGGTTGATGCAAAGATGGATGGAATAGGGGTAATGCTATTGCCGTTAGCGAAATATAGTATTTGTTCTCAGAATAACGGTGTACATGAGCATCTTTTCCTAAATGGAAGGAATATAGGCTGCTATAGCACGCCGGCCGCTGAGGTAAATATATATACCTAGTCTTTTTTTTGGGATGATATGATCTGGACACACGCGATCCACTCCATCCGGGGTGATGAAGAGGCTTCGCGCAGCCCCATAATCCACTGTATCGCTCCCTCATACTATAAACCTCGTGAAAAAACTCGGAGGTTTTTAAGTTGTACTAATCTTAATGGCCTTGTTTACAATTTATGTCTAATATTACTTGAACTTGTTAGTAAATAGATATATAACTTTTAGTAGTCAATTACTTAAAAACCTTTCTTTAAACATTCGTTGTTGATTTAAATATAAACGACATATGTTACCGATAAACTATAATAATGGGAAATTAATCCAATTTTTTTAATATTTCCTTCATTCTATCAGCCAGCCATTTTTCATGCATTACTAGATGTAAGTCTTCTTTAGAGTATATTTATAGGTTCGAAAAGCACAATAATATTGGTATTATATTTCTTTTAGGAAGTTACTACAAACGCTAATTGTAGAGGTAAGAGGTAAACGTACCTAATCTTTAATATATTTTTTATTTCTTTATGAAAGGTGAACTGAACAGGAGATCAGTAATGAAATGAGGCTAAAATCCTCATTAGGTTCTGTATACTATAACACAATAAAATAAGTACTACTAAATAGTATTAACGAAAGAAGGCAGAAGATATTAAGATTCCAGATTCTAATTCGAAATCCGGATTGGCACCTCAAATCAAATATATAATTTTTTTAATAAGAGTAGGTATATTTCTTTACAATAAAAGTCTCTTAAATATAATTCTGTTTCATAAATTTCATTCGTGGTTTTTGTTTTGAAGAATTACGTACACTTTTATGTAAGCGAGCAATTTAATGTATTGTTCTAATTCTAAAGTTAGTAAAGTATCGCTTTGTTTAGCTTTAATTTTAAATTATTTGTGTCTTTTGACTTCAATTAGTCATTAATATTTCTTGTGTTAAATAAATCCTGCAAAATAATTTGATCCCATTGTAGAACAATTGTAACTTGGGACGCCTGCGGACATGTTTGACATTAGCCGCAGTGAACATTGATGATTCGCCGACTTCATGTTTTGCTTTAAACGATTCATCTTAGACTTTCTACTTTAAAATAACTATAATGCTGTAGTTACAAGTATTACTCATGTAATCTATGAATTAAATGTTTCTAATAATCCATAAAAAACTCAGACAAAAAATATACGCAACTACTCCTACACAATTACTTGTCAGTGGCTAGGAGGACGTCTAAAACTGCGACAGGAAGACGATTTGAGCTGGATTCATAAGATATGAAGACTTTTTGCCTGGGATTAAACTATTTCGAACATTTTAAAGTTATCATTATTCATTGTTGGTGCTATTATTCATTAAATTCGAAAATTTTCTAAGTGCTTTCATTTTCAAAATAGAAGAAAGAAAGAAAGGAAAAAAATAGTTTATTTCTCCCTTCCTTTCCCCTGCGAGGGAGAAATGTATAACTTAGATTATATTTTGGATAGGTGTAAGAGCTAGAATCCCACCCGCAAGCGAGTAAAAAGATCGCTACTCAGCTTAATGTTATAGTAACACCACAACGTTTTAGTAGCTATTTTTTTAATCTATTTCTGTAGATCATTAGTACAAAATTGCTAAAGCATAACAAATCTAAATTAAACTAAATCTTTAGGTAGCTATTTTAAATTAAAGACTCTCTTTGCTTGTATCTTTTTATTTATTTATTTATTTATACTTTATTGCACACCTAAGTTAATACATTTATAACAATAATTGTAAGTAGAGATAGTACAATGGACGGCCTTATCGCTAAAAGCGATTTCTACTAGGCAACCTTTGGATGTAAACATATAAGAAAAAGCGGTAGTTGTTGGTTACTAATGTATAAATTGGTAGTTTTTCTAAAACACTCAAAGAATTTTGATAAAATTGCCATCTGGTCGTTATATTCCCGTTCAATAATTATATTTTATAACTCAAGCTGTCAATAGTTTGTTAGAACAGGCTTTTCCTGTATAAAAAGATAGTGTATCTCGTTAGACATTTGCTTCATTTCCCTAGCTTAGTTATAAAGCAGAATATATCAGAGTTGTAGGAAGCTTTAGTTACGAAGACGACGGACTGTTAACGGGAGTACCTACCTTGACGATCGACAGGTGGTGTACATGTAAAGACTAAAACTATTCATAAAATTTATGATAATAATAAATTTAAAATAAAATGCTTTATAAAATAGAATATAGTTAATTAAATAGACATTATCATCTTGCTCTTATCAAGTTTACTTTAGGATCGACTTAATATCTACTATTTTATCACAGTATATATTTATAAAAGTTTTTTAATAGTTTTATGTCCTGCTTCCTGCCTGACATCAACCCTATTTGGGAATGTAATTGTTGACTAGATGGCATCAGTTGGAGTTGGTCCTGGGCTGTATCTCTTGGGTGATTGGACCGGGGGTTCAGTCTGGCAGTCGCGGAAAGGCTAGCCTCGCGACGGCGATCGGCGTCCCGAAGGGGACATCGATGGGAGAGGGTACGCCGTCGGGGTATTCCGTCGAACCGACCACTGAAGTCAAGGAACTCTGCACTGGTGGTCGGCCCAACGACGAAAGCAACGTGCTACAGGGTGAGTTACGGAGCCACTCACCGCCCCTCCGTCGCCCCGGACGGAGTCGGGTGGCGGGAGCGCTGACCGTAGCCCACCCCAAAAAGAAAGGCCACCCCAAAGTAAGTAATGCTCCAGGTCGTATCTCTGTTTTAGAAAACTGAAGGCAGCTAAGAGATATCCTAGTTTCTGATGGCGCAGAGAGAATTTGTTTGTGTTGCCATAGTAGATAATTATGTTTAAGCAACTGGTTTATTAATATAGTGAATTAATGTCCAAGTATATTACAAAATTAATAGGTTTAATAACCTAAATTGTCATATGTCTCAGCCAATATAAGCCCCACTGCTGTGCTCAAACCGCCTCCAGAAGATGAGGGAAAATTTACCTAGCGTACTACGCTCGTCTAACGTGCTGGTATAGTGTTTCATTTCGAGTTTTGCATCTCATGTATAGTTGTTATATGCATGTTACATCCCTTAGTCGCCTTTTACGACACTTACGATAGTGAATTAAATTTATATTCCGTCACCGCACGAAAAAAAACATCAATATGTATATACCTACTTATGTTAAGAATTATCATGTATGTTTAATACCATCAAAAACAAAACTTGTAAAAAAAAGCCAAGCCTCGCAACTGAGTTCTTCTACCATAAAAAATTGTGAGATCCATGTTATACCAAGTCGGTTAACTCATTCAGTCCCTGTTTAAGGGACCTTTCTTCTTATGTTATTAAGTAAATAGCAAACCTAACAACTTCTTATAGTGACTATATCAATATTGAAGATCTTTTATGTTTTAAATAAACAGAATGACTTGGCAATCGCATGAAAACACAATGTACCTCAAAAGTAATACATATTATATTAAATTGTACTAAGCATAGTGCGATTGCCAAGTCAATATATTTATTCAAAACATAAAAGATCTTTAATATTGATATAGTCACTATAAGAAGTTGTTTGGTTTGCTATTTACTTAATAACATAAGAAGTAAGGTCCCTTAAGCAGGGACTGAATGAGTTAACCGACTTGGTATAACATGGATCTCACAACTTTTTATGGTAGAAGAACTCAGTTGCGAGGCTTGGCTTTTTTTTACAAGTTTTGTTTTTGATGGTATCTCATTTCTTTTTGTAGATAGACCTACTTATTTTCCTTTCCGGTATCTTCTACTTCTTGAATACCAACAACAGATTTTCTTAGAACCCACTCTCTGCAAAATGAGACATCTCTCCTTTCCATTTGAAACACTTCTACCTAAACTAAGCGGAGAGATGTGGAAATAAAGAAATTTGATTGGTTTTTTGAAACACATCTCCTCTAGTCTCCTCTCCGTTTTGATGGTAATCGAGCCTAATGATGGCATTCTTTCTTTCAGGTAAATTTCAGGCAATTTAGTTTGCTCAATACTTTGGGAGATTTTGGTACAATTTCATAAGACATGTCCCATTCTTGCTTTTTCATTAAGTTGATTGACCATTTTACTAGTTATCATTGAACATAATTATATTAGGTATCTGTCCACACCTATTATGGCAATCATCATTCAGCCTATCGCCGTCCACTGTAGAACATAGACCCCCCCCCCCTCATGCTTCACTATAAAGTGCGGTATTGTGGCACCTGCATCCAACGACGCTTAAGGGTAACAGAGTTGTCATGACTAGAGCTCATTTTTCTTCGCCATATGAGGAATAATGACGTAGTCGCCACGTTTGGTAGGTGTGTTGGTTTCGCAGTGAGATATCATACATTTCCCCGGGGAGAGCTGCTGCTCACTCTCCTTCCTGTTGAATCTTTTTTTAAAGGACAACGCCTTTCACTAAGGGAATAAAAATCCTTATATTGTGGGGGCTTTACAAACATATAATTCCTCATCGCATCATTGTCGTAACCTTCATATGTCCCACTGTTGGGCTCGAGCCTCCTCCACAATGGGAGAGAATTTGACCCACTATACCATACTGGTCAGACATGTTGATATAGGGTTTTATTTCGAGTTTTCCTTTTCTTGCACAGATGGTATGTGCATATTATATCCCATAGTCGTCTTATACGACATCCACGGGCAAAATGGGGCAACGAGAGTGGTGAATTGTATTCTTACTTCGTCACCACATGGAAGGAACATACAATTAACCGACACAAATTACATTCAGACTCAGAACAACAATTTGTGGACCGTACAAGTTTTGTGTGTACAAGTGTTGCCTTGCATGGGATTCGAACCTCCGACACTAGCACGGTACGTTGGTATCTTAACCACTACGACATCTGCGCAGTCTTTAGCTGGTTTTTACGATTGTCATAGGGAAGCAATGATGGCGACAAATATATTCTTATTTTTTACAAAGTTACATTTCATTAACTGCAAATGTAACTTTGTAATCCTATATATTTATACGATTTTACAAAATTAATTATGCAGTTAGTGTATCTCGGAAACTGGATGAAAATTACAATGTTTCATAATTTTTCCTTCATTTATACAATAAACACTAATTGTATTCTAAATTTGAAGCTTCTGTGTCTGCTAGAAATGCCACTTTAATATTGATGATCGGTCAGTCAGTCAGTGAGTGACAAAATTACTTAATTTTGACTAGTTATAATTCTTAAACTATTAGTTCAAATTGAATGAAATTTGAAATACAAAATGTGCATACAATGCTTGCTAGGTTACTAAAAATTCAGGCTTATAGTTTAATTAACAATGTAGTTATAGGGGGTCGAAAATGGCCTGAATGGCTTCGAGAAAAGTATGTTACGGCAGTGTTGCGTTTTGCCCGACTTTTTTTTTTTGCTCGACTTGGCGGGGACACTGCCGTGCCCCCAGATTATTAAATATTAATACTAGTAGGTGAGTAAATTTAACTATTATCTTCATTAAATAGTCCTTTATAAGGTGAATGATTAAATATCATTTGCATTGTAAGATTAATATGTATTCACCATAACTTTGACAAATAAATCAATCTATTCTTCGTTCTGTATTCGCCACAATAAATATTTCTTAATATTTACTCTGCCTTTATAATGCATTCCTAGATCAGACCATTGATGGTAATTATTGAAAATATGGGCAGTGCCGTATAATGCAATCATTGCCACGTTTTACAGATCAATTGATCACAATTGGTGTTATTAGTTCCCCAAGAGGATGCTTTTACCCATTCCCTTCCTTCCCTTGTGTTTTAATTATCAGGGTAGAGTAAGGATTAGCGCCATTTTGTATTTTTAACCCCTCATCAGGTGGATGATCTTTAAAATCATCTCAGCTCATATACATATGTACGTCCCACTGTTCAGCTCGAGGTTCTCTCACAACAGGAAAGAAATTAGTCTACTATACCACACCGGTCAGAGGGGTTGGTATAGAGCTTTGTTTCAAGTTTCTCTTCTCTTGCATTGATGTTATATATCTTTTAGTCGTCTTTTATGACCTTCACAGGTAAGACGGGTGGGTTGAGATCTCTTATTCATTTAACACAGCAAAAATCATAAATATTTTATTTTATTTTCTCTAAAACTATTTGTAGCTTAACTTGTTTATTTATATCCCTTACTTTTATTATTATTTCTTTCGTCTCGTCTCAGCTCATACACGTCTCATCGCTGGGCTCGAGCCTCCTTCTCAGTAGGAGGAAATTTGTCTTATCAGCAAAGGTACTACGTATCATTATTTTGATAAAATTACACAGGTATTAGTTTTCTGTTCACTTTACACTAGAGTCTACGACAGTACACTTCACCGGCGTATTTAATAGCGGGAAGCGGGCACAAATTAAAATAGGTTCGCGTCAATCCAACGGACGTCTCCACTTGTTTGCTTATTCAGTGAAAGTGAGAGATTGCTATCTTTGCCTACGCTAGTACAGTAAGATTTCATTAATTTTCATTAGTCTAAGTAATTACAGTATAAATTTAAAAGATAAGCTACAGAGTGTGCAAACAAAATTTAAAATATATCATGATTATAAGCATATAAGCCCATAAAAAGCCCACTGCTGGGCTGCTCCATTATGGGAGGGAAATTGTCCTGCTATACCACTCTCTTCACACGTGTTAGCATAAAGTTTCATTTCGAATTTTCACCCTTACAGATGTTACATACATTTTATATATCTCTTAATCGTCTTTTACGACACCCACGAGTAAGACAGAGAATGGAGAATTGTATTCTTATTGCGACATCACACGAGGAGGAATTTAAAATTAATTTATTTCAAGTTTGAGCATGTTACAGAAATCTATAGGTAGATTAAATAAAATCCTTGTTCTTCCTAGTTTACTATTTTTTAAGATTTGAACGGAATAACGTCTGTGGGGTGAGCTAGTGAATTCTCTAGACTTTCAAAGATATGTATATTATGATTTAAAATGGACAAAAGCAAAAATATGAAGCTGAAACTTATTGTTCAAATCCTCGCGATTTCATTTCATTTTAAACTAGCACTTTGCTGCAATGCTAGATAATAAGTAGTAAAATATAATAGAATCAATATTTTTAATATCGATTCGCTAGTCACTTGATACTGAACCTCCTAAAGGTACCAGGGTCTCGTTTAGCTCAAACTGATGGTCAGTGGTGGTTTTTCCTGAGGACTTTATTAAAACAATAGAGATGCAGCAACAGTCCGAAGCTTGCCAACCCTTATACATAACAACCAATAGCCTGGAGAATCGAAAGAAAAGTATGAGAGATCACGGCGCGTAAATATGCAACTCCTGGGTTGACAATATTAAAATTATTTATTAATTAAAAACACAAATCCATAAACAAAAATCGACTCTACCTAGTTAATAATTGTAAATCGTCCAATATTTCATAGATTCACATATGCCTTATTATCACGTTCCATTTAAATGTAACGTGATTATCCTTTATTTTTATCATGCTTATTTAATTTGCTCGAAAATTTAAAATATTTTCATGTATGCGAGTTGTTAGAAAATACATATGTATCTTTAACATTAATTATATCCTCCTGAGACCCAAGACTAAAGTATGTAACCCACAATTAAGATTGCTTTTTTATATAGCTAGGTACTACTTACTAATAATAAAAAAGAAGAAAAAAAAAATCCTCCCGCTACCCTTTTGGCATAAGGGATGGTATCACCGGTGATACCTTGCCGAAATATCACCGGTGATAGCTGTGTGGTAGCGGCTTCGAATACTACCAACCCTTGCTTTGCTCGTGGGTGTCGGTAAAAGACGACTAAGAGCCCTAGATTGACCCGAACCAACTCCATCTGGTACCATTTGAGTCAACGATTACATTCCCAAAGAGGGTTGACGTCAGGCAGGCGGCCGGTCATAAAAGTAATTGCCGAAACTTTTTGCAATATGTCAAAACATATGATATATTGCGTCGACCCCAAGTAATTAGGATAAGAGCAAGATGATGATGATAATTTTTAATATCGATTTTATGATATTTTCTACTCTATTATTTGTCTATTATTATGTTTAATATTAAAAATAATAATTTTAATACTAGAATCAGTATTTATAATATTGATTCTCATATATTATTCTTCATCAAGTTATTAATATAAATAACAATAGTTTAATAGTTTAGGTTAGTGAGTATTAACTTTCTATTAGTTTCTGAAATAAAAATAAACAAATGAGTATAGCGAATTCATCGAAAGCAATTTGAAAACGTAAATAAGCTTTATTTATAATATATGTTAATTTTATATACTAAGAAATTACATTTAAATTATTTTTACAATTGGTATATAAAAAAAGCACTACAGAAAAGCTTACACAGGCAAGGGTATTTAAAAAAACCTAATTTGCTTTCCCTATGAGAATAAATGAACGTGTTTGCACTTAATTTCATTTCTCAAAAATGTAACCGCAAAGGTCACCTCAAGGTTATAAAGGTTATGGAAAGATTTCATTTATTTTTTAGCTTTAAAGGATAAGATAAATTCAAAATTAATGGCTTGTGGTTGTACGACCAGTTTAAAAAGTACGGGTTTTCCCATTACACGTCAGTCATGACCTTGCTAGGGTGCGTTTTAACCCTTAATTACTGGCAATTTTATTAGTCTCAGAATGCAGGAAGTAAAAGTCTTTATACAAAGTGTGAAATGGACTATTCATTTCCTATCGAGGTCGTAATTTACATATTTTTATACCCAAATAAATCCACACTTAATTGGTTATTTGCAATTGTGATTTATTAAATAAGCATTATTATATTTCCAGAATGTGAATTCGAGTTGAATTTTTAACTTTAATTGATTATGTATATTATTATCATTATTGATCGTTAATCCATTGACATTAGTCATTAATCGTAACATAAGCATACAATTATTTTATACTCATCTCATCTCAGCCCATATATGTCCCACTGTTGAGCTCAGACCGCCATTAAGGGCGGTTAATTGACATCATGCTTGTCATCATTAAATACATATATATTTAAATTCGTTCCAGAGTTTTGCGAATTAAGTGATAAAATATCTGGTTGACCGAGCTTCGCTCAGAATATTTTTGTCGAATTTATTTAGATATATATTAATAAAAAATAAATAATGAAAATTATATAAAAAGTTTCAAAAAGAGAATAATAATAACACCGAGATTCGAACCGACGCTGTTTGAATGCAAAAAAAAAACTAAATTAGAACCGGTCAACTTCCCAACTGAGCTATCGTAACTCATGACGTTGACAACGAAATTTGAAATCATATTCTTTTATTTAATGTCATTGTATTGTTTTGCTAAAAACACGGTCAAAACAACATTTTCTATAAATAAAACCTAGCTAGATCGATTTTTTGAACCCGAAACCTCTAGTATGCCAAGTTTCAACAAAATCGTTGGAGCCGTTTCCGAGATCCTGAATATATATACAAGAATTGCTCGTTTAAAGATTTAAGATATCTAAAGCTACAAATCTGTACATTTATAATATTAGAAGATTGAGTTGTTTATTACTCGAGTAAATATGTGTACATACATATGTACTGCATAGTTAGTACTTAAAACACCTGCTTCCGTACGCATTAATAACTTCATCTGTAGAGAATTATGGCTGTCACTACTCGCCAGCCGTTGTTGCGTCTATCTAAAACACACTTTATGATATCTATTTACGTATTTTTTTTATACAGGTAGTAACAATACGTGCTTTTATTTAAAACGCATGATGTTATAAATAAAATATTAAATACAAAGTTATATAATATCTATGCTAAAGAAGAAGACACAGAATAAAGCCTTATACCATCCTGTTCCACTAACGTAGTATAATAAGTCAAACTGAGCCTGAGCCTCACCTCCCATAATGGGAGGGGGCCCATTATGAGAGGCGAGGCTCGGGCTCAGTTGTGGGACGCATGTAGGTATATGAGGTCATATAGTACTAAAATCGTGACGCTTAGGCAGTTCGGCAATCACTGTTACCATTATAAATTTTACAAGGGAGTATTGTTACTCAATCATCTAATATTCGCTCCCATTATTTTATAAACTCTACGAGAAAACAAAGAGCAGTGATATATTTGACTTTCATTTTCTTATTATTCGTCAATATTAAATACAAAATCTGAAACTATATTTGTAAAAAGTGAAAAACTCGGTAACTTTCATCATCACGACTCATATACGTCCCTCTACTGGACTGGAGCCTCCCCCACAATAAGAGGAGAAATTGACCTACTATTCCATGCTGGTTAGATGTTTTTTTGATATAGGATTCCATATTTTGCATAGATGTTATATACATATTACATCCCATAGTCGTCTTTTACGGCATACACGAGCGAGATATGTGTTCCTTCATCACCTCATGGACAACAAGTTCATTCACTTCTATTATGTAGGATTAAAAGTAGGTAAAATGTATTTTATGGGCAAAATCTATATAGCAAACTGGGCTTTTTGAGATAAAGGCTTGAAATTATACAATAAATGTAGGTTTATATTTAAATACGAATCTAATTTATTATCATTATCATCTCGGCTCACACACGTCCCACTTCTGAGCTCGAGCCTCCAGCACAATAACAGAAAAGTTGGCCTTACTTTACCATGCTGTTCAAACAGGTTGGTATAGGGTTCTGTTTTGAGGTTTCGTTCTCTTGCATAGATGTTACACGCTTACAATATCTCTTAGTCGTCTTTTACGACATCCACGGGTAAGATAGGGAGTGGTGAATGGTATTCTTATTCCGTCACCACACGGAAACCCAATTATAACTTTATGCTTTCGGGCAGCCATATGTTAAATACACACACGTGTAATCAAAATACCTAGATCTGCAAATGTTGTAACCTTTAGGATAATTTATTATCCTTGCATCGAAACAATTGCATATAGTCTAGACGAGATGACATTTAGCAAATGATATTATAATAAAATGCATCTGTCAGACAATACTTTAAAAACAGTAGCCTCCTTCTAAGAAAAAGTAACACTTCGCGTTGTTATTACCAGTAGGCGGTAGTCAGTTCGATATTAATAAATATATCTTAAAACTTAACCACGTTTAATCGCAACAAAAAAAAGATGTCTAGACAGTTTTTAAATTACCTACTAGCAAACCGCACAAGCTTTGTAATTTCGTTATTTTGGTTGAGTAAAAGATAAATTGACATTATAAGTATGACAATGTTTTTTTTTATATTTTATTAAAGACTGCAGCCTGCACTAAGAAGTCTTTGTAGGTATTACAGGGGACTGTACAAACATATAATTTAACGGACCCAAGTTATATCCTTGATTGTTTTGAGTATATGGTTACATGCAATAATATCATTAGGCTGCCACCATCCTATACTAAATTGGGTCGGCACAATATGCACTTATCTTCTACAGTCAGTCAGTAGTCATATATCCACTCATTGATTTCATACGCATGTCCTCATTCATACAATTCTCCCACGTACGTGCAAGCTCTGGAATGAACTACCTGTTGCTGTGTTTTGTAGAGCGCTATGACATTTCCTTCTTTATACGAGGTTTAAGAACAGCATTCTTTTTGGGAGAAGGAAAATTCGAAATATAATTAGTAAGGTCGTTTTCCCTCTTATTGTGGAGGAGGCTTGAGCTCAACAGTGGGACGTATATGAGCTGAAATAAATAAATTAATTTTTTTCACGGTAGGCAACGGCCTATCTGTGCCCCTGGTATTGCAAGGTTTTTGTGCGGCAGTATCATTTACCATTAAGTGTGCTGCTTGATTGTTTGTCGTCATAGGCAATTAAAAAAATACATTCGTCTTTTTTTGGGTTTCCTATGATGCTTAAGTATATCTGCGGTGATAATCTAAGATTATTATATACAATTATCTTGTATATTTTTTGACAAATCTTTATTGGTGGCTAATGTTGTGGGCGAATCACCACAGTCAAAGAATCAGTAGCGGTGGTGAATAATAAGGTGAGGGAAATGTGATACGGGAGGTTATGGAGTCATATACATACTATCCTTCTGTTGCCCTGATGGATTAGACGGAGTGTGTCTAAACCATAGCCTGCTACAAAAAGTTCTCAGTTTTCTTTCTCTTGGATAGATGATAGCTGCATTTAGCCTTAGTAGTTTTTTATGACACCCACGGGCAAGAAAAGGGACACCAGCCCTTTATAAATATATAATTATGTTCCCACTCCGTCACCATGCGACAAGATAGAGATATGGAAGAATTATATAGACTTACAGAAAAATCAATTTTGAAAAACTTCAAACTTTTCTATTTCTAGAAAAAGATCATTAGGGTTTAGAAATTTAAGACTGAGGACCTCCTTATTCAACCAAATGGTCGCATACAGCAGTTTTATTTATTAATATTAATAAATAAAACACAAATAATATTGAAGTGCGGTTGTATGAAACATTAACGTGATTTATACATGTGTCTTAATTGATTATACCAAACCGCATTGATGTCTATGTTATTATATTTCTTTATTGTTTTTTGTGAATTTATTATAATACTTCGGACCGATATATATGCAAAAGTTATGTTTTTCTTTGCGTATTTATACAAATAATAGCATTGAATTAATATAAAATTTTCTTGATCTAGAGTAGTTGTTTTTTTTATTAAATAAAAAAAATGTCTGGTCTATTTGTTTAGACCACTTATATAGTCAGCCTGGACTAGATTTTAAACATATTTAAAAAAACATTACTGGTAATAAAAATTCGATAGTCATAAAATCCGCGTAAAACTTGTTTTATTTTAAATATTTTTATATCCTTACTAATATTATAAATGCGAAAGTAAGGATCTTTATTTGTTTGTTACGCTTTCATGCTTAAACCACTGAACCGATTTCACAAATTCTTTCACCAATAGAAAGCTATAATATCAGGGAGTAATATAGGCTATATTTTATCCCAGTATTCCCACGGGAACGGTCACTACGTTGCGGGAAAGAAGGTGACTGAAACCGAAGCAAAGCGAGGGCGGGTTACTAGTCATAAATATATAAAAAACGAATGTCTTTAAAATTAGTTTATATTATATACTAGCAACCCGCCCTCGCTTCGCTTCAGTTTCAGTCGCCTTACCCCGCGTAGTTCCCGTTCCCGTGGGAATACCGCGATAAAATATAGCCTATATTACTGCCTGATATTGTAGCTTTCCATTGATGAAAGAATATTTGAAATTACTTCCGTAGTTTAAGTGTGAAAGCGTAACAAACAAACATACTTTCGCAGATATAATATTGGTAAGGAAGTAAGGATACGATGTAGTTATGATGATATAATAAATGTATATGATCAATACATATTTTAAATTCAAGTGGTCAATATCGCAGGTAAAAGCTAAACGGCCATATTACAAAACAATAGTGAGCAGTGCTTTAAGATCTTAAGTGTGATACTTTTAGGTCCATTTTTTATTTGTTTGTCCTGTATTGACGTGTAATCTGATAACAATAGAATAGGCGGATATGGAATAATTTATATATGAAGTAAAAATAATTTTGAAACGATTGTGCTTACTCATGTACTATTAGCCAAATCAGAAGCTAATGAGGACATAATTTTTTATATTCTTTTTTTTAATTGATTACATTATTATATAGACTTTTCCGTGTGGTGACGGAGTAAGAATACAAGTCGCCATCATCTTTCTTGTCCGTAGGTGTCGTAAACGAGTATTAAGGGATTATGCACACAACATCTATGTACGAGTAAAAAACTCGAAATAATAACTTTTTTTTTTGTTTTTTTTTTTTTTTGTGGGTGGGTCGCGGTCCGTGCGCCTCCGCACCACTCCGTCCGGGGCGACAGAGGGGCTTAAGCACGCAACTCCCGCAACCCACCCGAAAACCACCTCGCCTTCGTCATTGGGCCGACCACCGGAGCAGGTTTACTTGTCGTCAGTGGTCGGCCCGACGGAATACCCCCTACGTGGGGTATCCTCCCATCGACCAACGTCCCCCCCTCGGAGAGGACGTCGGTCTTTCCTCACGCGGTCGGCCTCTCGGCGGGTGACGGACTAATCCCCGGTCACGTCACCCGCGGCCTCGGCTAGGGCGGCATGAGGCGCAGGTAGTTGCGTCTGCGCCGCCCCAGTCGGAAATAATACCTTACCAACATGTCTGACCAGCGTGGTACAGTAGGTCAATTTCATTCTCATTATGGGGGAAGCTCGAGCCCAGTAGTAAGACACATAATTGAGCTGTGATGATGAAGATGATATAGAAATTTCTGTGTGCTAACGGAATAAGAATACAATTTACCACTCCTAACTTGCCTGTGGGTAATTAAAGACAATGTGGGACATTTATCAAATGTATTTAATAATTAAATTCCCTCTTTTTTTCATGTGGCGATGTATTAGAAGTATAATTTACTATCTCCTTTCCCCCCATGAGTATCCTAAATACGAGAAAGAAATGGGAGAAACGTTACTTAAAGAAAAGGAAGTATTGAAATTATATAGCAATCTGTCTGCTTAACATGCTAATGGTAAAATATAAATCAATTGCATTCCCGTTATCGAAGAGACATATACCCAGTGCGGACTGAAGAAGAACAAAAATAATTTGTCGTCGTGATGTTAATAAAATATCATTATGTTTTATTATTTATTGGTTATAAATAACATAACAAAAATACATCGTATATCATAAAAGAACGTGTTATGCGAAAGCAATTAGTTACATGGGTAAATTCATAATTGCTGTAAAAAATAACCAGCCATGATAATTTTATGTCGATTAAAATGTCAGGTATTATAGCAATAACAGTAATTGAGCATTTATTGGTAGCTAATACCAATAACAATTTTGGGGCAACCTATGAAACCAGACCAAGAATTCACGATTACCATATGTACTTATGATTATGTCACTGGACATACGAAATAAGCATTCTATAATTCAATAAATTATATTAATATTTGTGTGTTATATCTTTGTATATCAGTTCATTCTATCTAAACAGGTTAATACGGAAAACCTCAAAGGCAAATTGCCTACCCAAAGATAACCCTTACATGTCAACTCACGGTAAGCACAACTAATACAAGCCAGCAAAATACAAAGGTGTAGTTGAAACATAAATGAATGGATTAGGTATGTTGGGATAAGACATGATTTCTTTATGACAAATAGAAAGACATACCATATACCAGGTTTGCCAAATAATTGGTTGGTCAGAATATGAAGAAATTTTGTAAGAAATTTGTGCTTTATTTTTCCAATTATTAACACAAAATCTGGAATTTCTATGCTATTAATATTGGTGTCATCGTAATTATCACTTTTATCCTCTTAAGTATTCTATTAACTGATTATATGATACAAAATATAAAATTTTATATAAAACGAGATATAAAATTTTATATGACATTTCGTACTCAGCCACAATTATATTACTGTACTACTATACGGCCTTGTATAAATTGCTTCATTTTTTTATAAAATGTTTTATGTGCGTTTAAAAAGAAATATTTTAATTTACAGAAACGTAATTATTTGTTTTAATTTCATAAATTAAATTGAGCTTAACCACAAGAATTAAGCGGTATTATTGTTAAGTCTTTGGTATGTAACTTAAGATATAGTCAAGCCACAAAGTAGTTCATTAGCATTTAACTTATTCTGGGATTTACAATTTAACCACCGAACACTAGAATATAATAAGTGTTTTAAATATTTACCAGATTTGCTCGTAATTTCACCTGTGGATGTCGGCATGATTGCTAGATAAGATAAAATGTTACCATATGGTTATATTCTATTAGTTTATATTCTCTATTATTTCCCTATTATAAGCTTATTTCTCCTATTACAAAAAATAACTGTATTCAAAACATCACTCTCCACTTTATTTATGTCAGTAATTCGAGGTTATGTTAGTCCTTCAGTTTTTCCTGTACATAATTATGTCATCATCATCGTCGTAGCCCGTATACGTCCCACTATTGGGCTCAGGCCTCTTCTACAATGGGAGGGAATTTGACCTACTATACCATGCTGGTCAGACATGGTATAAGGTTTCACATCGATTTTTTCTTCTCTTGCACAGATCTTATGTGTGTAAATTATATCCTTTATTCGTCTTTTTGTCGGATTTCGACATTCACGAGCAAGATAGGGAGTGGTGAATTGTATTCTTACTCCGTCACCACCCGGCAATTAAAATGTTTTTAATAGGACAACATCCAGCACTAAGGAAGTAATTACCCTTGTATTGTGGAGGCCTTTATAAACATATAATTAATAGATAAAAATTACACCCAGATTCAGAAAAATAATTTGTGGATTGCACAAACTATTGTCCTGTGTGGGAATCGAACCCGTAGTACTTAACATGGTAAGTCGATCTTAACCGCTACGCCATCAGTGCATTCACACATTGCCATCGTGTTTGTCTTATTTTATGAACATTGAAATCATTAAACTTTGATTGATTTTAAAAGACCCTTCTCCAAATGCAAGTACAGCCATAATCATTATGATGGGTAAACGTCTCTTTTCTGATAAATTCTTAACAGATTTTATGGTTTTACAGATTGAATAGAATTTTATTTCGAGTTATTCTTTTCGCAGTTGTGTTATCTAGTTACAGTCTGTCTACCATTTGCTTGCTTTAAAATCAGGCGCGGGAACCGAAAGCATGGTAAATAGTATTCTTAATCTATCAAATACCAAAAAAAAGACTATTATTTACTAAACAAATAAAGCCAATATCATATGAAAGATTGAGTAACTCAATCTCAAGACCGCTTCCTTTAGCAAAGCCGGTCCCATCAAAGCCTCATATTGACGTATATTGGCGGATGTTAAACGCAATCGAATAACTAATCAAGCACATTACGATTTACAATTTCTAATTAAGATGTGGTACAGGCCTACTTTGCTGTACTTTAATAACTAGGATTAAGAGCTTTGAAGGCCAACGATAACTAGTTGTTACGATTGCTAATAATATGTATGTACGTTTTGTAATAACGTAGCGTATTCAGAAGTCTAGTGCTTAAGTCTCATACACGAAAAATGTTCTAGAGCATAATTAAAAAAATATTTGCGAACGGCAAATGATTGCTATACAATTTTGAAGGTGAGGGAGTAAAAATATGATTCTCCATCCCATCTTTTCTCATAGGTGCCGTAAAAGATGGTTTAGAGAAATTGTATACAAATAACATCGATTCAAGCGAATGAAAACGCGACTAAAATTTTACACTAACGCGTATGTCCAGCATAGCATGGTAGGTAAATTTCTCTTTCATTGTTATGGTACGAGCCCAACGAAGAGACATATATGTAGTATGAAATGATAATGATCATGCATATGGGTCATATATCGAATAGAAGATGAAAAAAATACATTCATTGTTCTATATTTGGAATAAAGTGGAAAAAAATTATAAAAATATAATATAAACGTCTCACTGTTGAACTCGAGCCTTCTCTATGATGGGAGGGAAATTGACCTACTATACCACGCTGGTCAGACGTGTTGATATAGGGTTTTATTTCGAGTTTTCTGTCTTTTACATATATGCTTTGTGCATATTATATCTGTTAGTCGTCTCTTACTACACCAATGGATGAGAAAGGGGGTGGTGAATTGTATTCTTACGCCGTCACCACGCGTTTTTAACTGGTTTTAATAATAATTTTCCTTAATTAAAAAAGGGGGTGTTCGTTATATTTTTACATGGTGAAAAAACCTATGATAAGATTACGTAAGATTTTTGATTTGTTACGTTATATAGAAAAATACCATCTTGAAGCTTTCTATTTCCATTCAATAGATAATAAAAACGGAGATGCAATGACAGTCAATTCCATCATCTATTCATTACGTTGAAATGTTGTTGGTTGGTATATAATGAGATGTTCAGTCGACGTTGATTGATATTTTCGATTCAGCGATTTTTAAATTAAAAAGGAGAATCACTGTAACGTATAGGTGTACTTTTTTTCTATGAAACAAAATACGGTAGCGAAAGTTAAAAGAACAATATTAAATTTTACATGGAGAACAAGTAAATTATACTGATTTCTGATCTTTACGCAAGTATTACACATTGTAAATAAAACTAATTTACGGATTTTATCGCGTTTATATTTGGTCACGGGCGACATCTTAGCCTACCCATGACCATAAACTCTGCGAAGTGTTCGAAACGTCAGGCAATCAAAAATCAAATACAAACGCGATAAAATCCGTAAAGTAGTTTTATTTACAATAAATTAAATTGTATGTATGTATCTTACATTTAGGTCAGCAAATTTCATCACCATCCTCATTTCAGCTCATATACGTCTTACTATTGGTCTCGAGTCTCTATAATACAAGAGTAATGGACTTACAATACCATGCTGGTCAGACGGGATGGTAAAGGCTTTTATTTCTAGTTTTCCTTGTCTTGAAAAGATTTCGTCGATATCATATTATGTCCCTTTTCGTCTTTTACATTACCCACGGATATAAAGGGGGTGGTGAATTTTATTCTTACTCCGTCACAAAACGATCAAAGGAAATTTGGCATATGATTATTTTACATGTTTTGTCAATTTTCTGACTGCCTCATTGGTCAAGACGCTCTAGCGTATGTAACGCCCGCATTTATGCGCGCATTTATACCTTTTTTTTTTAGCGGCAGGCTGTGTTTTTTTTAGCAACAGCCTGTGGTGCACCAATCACACTCCGCCTGATCCGTCCGGGATGACGGAGAGAAGGGCGGGCGATCCCATAATCTGCTATGAACGTTTTTCTCTCTAACGCCATATGAGCGAGCTTTTTTTTCTTTTTTTTTTTTGTGGGTGGGCTGCGGTCGGCGCGCCTCCGCACCACTCCGTCCGGGGCGACAGAGGGGCTTAAGCACGCAACCCTCGCAACCCACCCGAAAACCACCTCGCCTTCGTCATTGGGCCGACCACCGGAGCAGGTTTACTTGTCGTCAGTGGTCGGCCCGACGGAATACCCCCTACGTGGGGTACCCTCCCAGCGACCGACGTCCCCCCCCTCGGGGAGGACGTCGGTCTTTCCTCACGCGGTCGGCCTCTCGGCGGGTGACGGACTGATCCCCGGTCACGTCACCCGCGGCCTCGGCTAATATGAGCGAGCTAACGGTACCTAATCCGTGATTCGACCAGGACCCTTTCAGATAGTCTCTTGACTTTAACCTCCAGTTTTCGCCATCGAGGCGTCGCTGTCACCCGAAAAGCGTTTTCGGGTGTTGGAGTAATACGCGTTCGGATCACCTGCTGCCACGGCTAGGGCAGCATCAAGCAATTTTAAAAACAAAAAAAAATTAAATGTCTTAAACTCGACATATCCGCTAAGTGAATAAAAAATAACATTAACTTTTTGACTGATGTGGCGGAAAATATTAAAATTAAGGTCTGTAAAAATATATACTCTTTCTATTGCCTATATTAATGTTAGAGTAAATTCTTCATTTATGCTGATCCTAAATTTATGATGACAGCGTAAGAATATAATTTACCAACCCTTCTCTTGCCCGTGGCTGTCGTAAAAGACGACTAAGGGATTAAATATGCATATAACACATACGCAAGAAAAGGAAAACTAGAAATGCAACCCTATATTAACATGATGTATAGTAGGTCAATTTCCCTCCCATTGTGGAGGAAGCTTGGCCCCTACAGTAGAACATATATAAGCTGCAATTATGATGAATGATAACATATTCGATTTTGGGATAAAAAGTGCACATATCGCAAATTAACCTTTGAATTTATGTGTTGCAAGTAGTAAGTAATCTTAGAAAGGCTTCGCGCGTGTTTGAAACGTGCAAAAATTACTGTGCTCGCGCCTCGAAGAGATGTAAATTAGACGCTGTAATAGTTCGTGGTTCAAAGGTAGTGTTACTGATAGATCATCTACTCTGAAACTTTGTTGTTAATGATTTAACGCATCGTGAAAATGATTACTTAGGAATCTCTTGCTCCATTTAGTTATAATTAAATAAGTAACTTATGATTTGCTCACTAAAATAGAATAATTAATATCTGAAATAGAATAAATGTAAAAGTATATTCATTTGATGAAAGAAAATCACTAAAGTTCATCGCACTCACTCTAGTCGTTATGGAGTCCGTAAAAGACAGTAAGTCCGTAAATGACAGACAGTAGTCCGTAAAAGAAGACATAATATACAATGATTTTCATATAATCTAATAGTTTCTAATATATTTTAAGTACTCCAAAAATAAAACATTTTAGCATAGAGATAATAAAAAAAAGTTATTTTTTATGAAATATTTAGGCATATTTAAGAGTGACTAGCAACCCGCCCTCGCTTCGTCAAATATCAGTCGTCTTACACACGTAGTTCCCGTTCTCGTGGGAATACCAAGGTAAAATATAGCCTATGTTACTCCCCGGTATTATAGCTTTCCATGGGTGAAAGAATTTTTGAAATCGCTACGGTGGCTTAAGCGTGAAAGCGTAACAAACAAACTTACTTTCGCATTTATAATATTAGTAAAGATTTATGAAGAAAAATATTTTAAGGCCTCGTTAAAAAAAAACAGTCATGGTAAACAGGAACATTTTCTTTATATAATTTTCCTAGTAAATTCTAGCGGCTTCGCTTGCGTAGCATCAACTCCCATGAGAATACGGAGATGAAATATTGCTTATATCGCTATCGATATCATTATATATCGATATTATATATCGATTTATTTATCCCCTGTAGCGGAATCTGTAGAAGATCTTTTTACTCTAATAAGAATTCCTACTTAAGATTAGGATCAGCAGCTACATTATTACAAATGTCACGGGAGCAATGAGGTGCTTAAAATATGAAACATTCTCTTTATATGTCTTTAGTAGTAGGTATAGTTAAATCAACCTACGCCTGATGCCGCCCCAGTCGAGGTTGCGGTGCGGGACGTTAGGGCGATGCTTTGGCAACACTGTCTTGTTGTCGGGCGTCGAATAGGACGGTACTCGAAAAGGTAACCCGCCGGGCCGGCCACGGATGTTAAGGAACCAGTACCAGTGCGGCGGCTCAATGGCGATGGAGAGGGAAGACGGTAGGTTATGGGGCTACTCACCGTTCATTTGTCACCCCGGGTAGATTGGACGGGATATGTTATATATATACGGGATACCATAGCCTATCACAAAAAAAATTATAAGTCAAAAAACTGTAGTGCAATTACTGCTAAAAATATGGATAGAACACAAATATTCTATCAATTTGGTCAGGTTTCTCGTCTACTCAGATCGTTTAAGGCGAAAATACATAGTGTTTTTTAATCTTAAATGCAGCAAGCATTAAGTCTTAGTTAAACAACAGTTGACTGTTAAACTATGCCCAAAAATAACTAGTTATATCTGAGACCAATTTGGCATAGGAGAAAGAATAAATATATAAAAGCTATATGTTGATATTTTTCTAAAATAAAAAGAAAAGGATTCTCCAGTTTGCGTGTTGGTATTCTAAGGTTTCACAATCACGACAACATATCAGCAACATTAACACGAGAGGTGTTGCACTGCCCTCGTCGCTCTGACCCCTTCAGTTAATGAAGTGATAAACACTGAACTAAACGTTTCATGCCATCTTCTTTGAAGATCTTCCAAAGTGCTTAATATATGCTAATTTATGCGAGTAAATAATAACAAATTAAAAAATAGATACAAAGTACACCAGAATCGCGCATATTTTCAAAGTTTAATATGTATTATTAAATTAATTTTATTTCAAAAATATGCAATTGTTTTAGCACTGAGGTGCAGATTTTTTTCTTACATTATAAAATTGCCACTTACTCTATAAATTCTTAATTATTGATACTAAGCCAAAGTACATTTACGGTTTTTATGGACTAAAATTTAATTTTAATATACTGTAAAATATTATAACCCCGTATGGCGGCGGGTAGCGGTTGTCGCTACCTCTTACTTGCTCCTGGCCGTCGTAGGAATCGACTAAGCCGGTGCGGGTAGGAAATGTATAAGATCTCACTGCGATTGCCAACTCGTCTGTCAAGCATGGCGATTTTTATTTATTGCTAACGATGGCAAACGAGCAAGCAGTACACCTGGTGGTAAGTGTTGCTGCCGCTCGTGAACCTTTGTTAAGCCGCTGCCTACCGTGAAGAAAGTGAAGGGAGAGTAAATGCATGCAACAAGGTTCGGTGAAACTAAAGGTATCACCTAAATCCACCACATGCATAAACCCTCAGAAAGAAGAGATGTTGGCTCTCTCGCTTACCGAATGAAGCGCAGTAACAAATTGCTACTACTCACAGGTCGATTTTCTGCAAGAGTGTGGACCCCGGATGGACCAGCCCACGGCTGTTGATAGATAACTGTCAACAGTGTGGTCCTTCCACTAATAATTATTACGGCGATCATGGTATTATCTCTTGCCGGACAGAGAACAAATGCCTGTCATAAACATCTGTTACGGTCGGTATAGAGAAGTAATATGTCTATGTTTGGTCTAACTTTAAAATCGCATTATTACCCGTTTTTTGTGGCAAGGTATGATCTGGACACACCCTCATCCGATCGGTCCGGGGCAACGAAAGGTCGATATGCGGCCTTGTAACTTACCGTATTTATCCGCCATCGTCAATGGGCTAACCACTCATTACTTGACCTCGGTGGTAAATTTTATTATTACTCTAGTTGTAGAGATCAGATGACAAATATAGTTCTTGGAAAATAATATTAAAGGTAATATAAAAGGACAGACTTGCAAGCTTCCACCATAAATTAACTACAGCATAATAATATAAAGGTACGTTTCCGTATTTTATTGCTTAAATATTTAATTGCTATAGTTATTCGTAACAGCCATGTTTATTATAATAATTGATATAATAATAGCAAATTTACTGGCTCTAAGTTGAAGGAAAGGAATCGTATAAGTTTACTCCCGCCCTCGGGCTTTCATTTGATTACATGCATGATTGTAAATGTATATCCTATTTCGTGCTAAATTTTCTGATTATTATATGATATTTTATAGTACAATAGTATGGTATGATTGTTATGAATATATTCAATGTAATTGTCAAATATTATCATTATTATATCATCAACCTTATATTTATTATATTGTATTCAATGCAGGGCTCGAGCCCCATCAGGTAATTATTATATCATGCTATTCAGAGGAGTTGATGGTTGGATCTTCTAACATTCTTTATCATTTGTTTTATTATACAACTAAATTTGAAAATCATCAGATATTACTAATAAAGACAAAATAAAGCATTACATCAAATATTACCAAGATTCTTCTTTACATCCACAATCAGCAATTACTAATTTACGATAAAAAACGCGTTTGACAAAACCTTACCCTTCTCCAAAATAAGCGAGTATAATAGTAGTTGTATAAAAATATACCTTATTCCTTGCAATTTAGACTCGAGTTTATTTTAATTGTGTCAAGCGTTATAAGTTGTTTAACATTGTTCTTGTTTCCAGATTATTCCAAAAGATATGTTGGTGCTTACATGCAAAATACTTCCCGTTGAGATATGAGGATCGTCCAACGGCCCAGTATTTTATAAAACATCAGGGGCTGCCACACACGTTGCTCCGTATGTGGCTGGTGGCCGTAAACGCTCACTTTATGTAGTTTGTTATAGTCTAGTCTTGTTACTTCCTTGTAAGTATTTGGAAGAATTTCATAAGATCTGCTTGCGATTTTAACTAAGTTATATGGTCTCATCTATATTTGATTTATTTTTGTTATAATTTATTATCGATTATTAGCACAATATTATTGATTATGTAAACATGAATACATGTGTGACCTCTTACTTCACCTAAAAGTCATGAAAATCATGGAAATGGGCAGGAGCATTATCCATGCCAAATCACTGTTCCAACTACCATTGCCAACCCTCCTGGACTATACCATCTGGCGATTACATCATCATTACTTATTGAAGAGACCTATGTCCAATACTGACCATCGATAAGTAGATGGGGCCTTATTCAT
This sequence comes from Lymantria dispar, assembly GCA_032191425.1. Taxonomy (NCBI): domain Eukaryota; kingdom Metazoa; phylum Arthropoda; class Insecta; order Lepidoptera; family Erebidae; genus Lymantria; species Lymantria dispar. Next base: position 17,972,295 of record CM063458.1, read on the forward strand.
TATAAGTACATTAACAACCGCTTTAAAATATCTGCTTAGAATTTCTTTGAAACAGTACCTACCTATTATGACATTATGATAAGATTTCTATTACATAAAAGTACAAAATCAGGTTTTGCCTTTACAAAATAAAGGTTGTTTGGAAAATGCACGAATTAATGAGGTAATATTTTTAGGAAATACATTTAACATTGTTATTTATTTTAATGTTCTTTTTTAAGGAGGGCCCTTTTTTAAGTCAAATGAATTTAAAATACTGTACAGTTCACTTATGTTCAATACTATTTCGTTATTTTTTTAAGTCTGTTAGGTATTTTTTAGTTATAATATCAATATATAAAAAAACCCTAATTTATTATTAGTAATGTAATTGTATCTTATCTGTAAAAATCATAATTATAAAGAAACTATAATTAGCTCATATAATTATTACACAAAGCAATGTCAAATACCAATCACACCACTTATCTATTTATCAGAGTTCAAGAAAAATGTCAGTAGCATGCCTAAATGGGTTGGAACAGGACCACCCGTCGCCTCGGAAGCGGAACCACCCACACCAGATCACGAGTCCACTATCACGGCTAATCTTAATTATGAACGTGGCGATCATCATCTTAAATTTTCTGCCTTAAAAGGTTTATAAAGAGTCACAAAGTGTACGCAATTTATTCGAGATTACGGGCGCCCGTACTAGTTATGTCACGACTTGGCGTGGACACTTCTGTTCCATCGTATGCGCTAACGGAGGTTACCAGCACGTGCCGTTTTCGTGTCGTAATCATGAACTATTTTAGTAATACGTCACAGTAAGGGGAATATATAAATAAATTGAATATATTGGCTGCACAAATGGCGGACTGGTTTAAATACCGATCCTTCGATCAGCACTTGCCTGGTTTCGTTTTCCATGTATGTTCTTTATGCGATTCTTAAATATGTGGCGTCTAAGTGCTGTTTTTGTCTGTTAATTGTATGTTATTAAAATCTTGGTACGAGGTCTTTTAGTATATAACGACTCCTGCAATTTTCTTGCTATATTTGACAGCGTTGTTTATTATATAATGCAATTTAAATAATACCTTTTATATATTTTATCTCAAACAGTATCGGTGTCTAGCATCCGTTGCCTTGTAAATTATACTTGAATTATTTTAAGCTGTTGTTAAATGCGCATAAATAATCGACACTGACAAGTGACATACAATATTTTACTCTATCTTAGTCAACCATCATGACTAGTCATATATGAGAATTGCTTAATATGGGTCGTTTTTATATAGTTAAACTCATAAAGATTGCCAAAATAGTTATTCATAACGGTAGGTAGCATAGAAGATAATATTTATTTTTGAGAGAAATCTTCAAAAATTACAAGATTCTACTTAATTGAACACAGGCCAAGTAACTCTTATTAGCTAGTTTATGGATATTGAAATAAAAACACAATAATGTGTAAAAAAATGCCAATATATTTTATCACTAAAATAGATTGAGTATTTTTTTTATATTCATATAGTTACGTTATAAATGCACTTTCACTAGCGAGGATCATATGGTATTTCTCTTAGTTGACTTATAAAAATCAATAAGAGAAAGAGTCATGAATCTTTGGGTTATTTTTATACGTAGTACCTACTTCAATCGTTTTTTACTGTTATGTGTTTTGTACCATTCGCATAACTATTGAAAACACGACTTAATGGTGAAATTTTGTAGCGCTTAGTCCTCTCATTTGGAGGAATACTCCGTCCAACAGTAGGACATTTATATTTATTCATTAAAATATAAACACTAGCTCTGTCAGAAGATCCATTTGCATAAGTTACTCGCATATTTCGTATTATTATTTTATTACTAGCAACCCGCCCTCGCTTCGCTTCGGTTATAGGTTATAGTCGTTTTACCCGCGTAGTTTCCGTTCCCGTGGGAATACCGGGATAAAATGTAGCCTAGTTTACGCCCTGATATTATAGCTTTCCATTGGTGAAAGAATTTTTGAAATCGGTCCAGCCGTTTTGAAGTTTACCCGGAACAAACTGACAGACAGACAGACAGACAAACATTTTTTAATTGCCATTTTAGGCATAGGTGTCGTGCAAATAACCGTGTGAGCATGAAAAAAGCCTATTATTTTGACATTACAAACAGACACTCCAATTTTATTTATTGGTATAGATTAACATATAAACACTAGCTCTATCAGAAGATTCATTTGCATGAGTTACTCGCATATTTCATATTATTATTTTATTACTAGCAACCCACCCTCGCTTCGCTTCGGTTTTAGTCGTTTTAACTGCGTACTTCCCCTTCCCGTGGGAATACCGGGATAAAATATGGCCTAGTTTACGCCCTGATATTATAGCTTTCCATTGGTGAAAGAATTTTTGAAATCGGTCCAGCCGTTTTGAAGATTACCCGGAACAAACAGACAGACAGATAAAACCTTTTTAATCTGTATTTTAGGTATAGGTGTCGTGCAAATAACCGTGTGAGCATGAAAAAAGCCTATTATTTTAACATTACAAACAGACACTCCAATTTTATTTATTGGTATAGATGTGGTTTAGCATTAATAAATCAACATTATTAATATCATCATCATCATCATCATCTCAGCCCATATACGTCCCACTGTTGGGCTACGGCCTCCTCCATAATGGGAGGGAATTTGAGCTACTATACCATGCTGGTCAGACATGTTGGTATAGGGTTTTATTTCGAGTTTTCCTTCTCTTGCACAGATGTTATGTGCCTATTATATCCCATAGTCGTCTTGTACGACATCCACGGGCAAGATAGGGAGTGGTGAATTGTATTCTTACTCCGTCACCACACGGAAATTATTAATATCACTATACATTAATCACTATTTTTGTTATCTCAGCAGTTGCTATAATTGCGTTGCAGATGCTTACTGGACATGGGGTCTTTAATATGTAACTGGGCAACATTGGAAGAGAAGAGGCCCCATGAGTGTGGCACGCCGATTGACGATGCACGCCACACACTCGTAGTATGCCCCGCCCCGCCTGGGGGCTTCAGCGCCACGTCCTGTCCGCGGCAATTGGAATAACAGACATGCCGTTGCCAACCATCATCTCCAACATGCTCGACAGCAACAGGTACTGGTCGTCCGTCAATGGCCTTTGTGAGGTTTTTATGACAAGGAAGGAGGCCGCAGAGTGGGCACGCGAGGCGCTTACGTCCGCTGACTTGCTCCGCTAGCGGCGACCAGGGATTGACCAACACTGCCTTGAATGAAGATAGGACGTGGCTAAACGGCCAAGCGTTGGGGTGTTGGGAATAGATTCTCATCAGACAAACACTCCGGCACCCTGTAAAAGCGCGGAAGGGGCCGCTGTGGTTTTAGTGGGTATTTAGGGCGCATATGTGGCCGGCGAGTCCCAAACACACTCCCCCATCTATCACCAGTAGGAGGACAGTGAGTAAATGTATTTCTGTGAAAACAACAACAATAAAAATAAAGTTGTCATAACAACAGCAACTATATAGAACGTTTGATGGCCATTATTACGATATTTAGGCTGATTTGTTAACATGTATTGAAAATGCTCTGCTCCCATTTATAGCATTTTAATTGATGATTGTCTCATAAAATAAGATTTTTTAGGAATTTAACTGATAGCTCCTAAGATTTAAGCTTAGCGTTTCAATAAATAAGAAAACAAACTCTTCAGCTTTATGTAATACTAGCAATCCGCCCTTGGTCGTTTTACCCGCGTAGTTCCCGTTCCCATGGGAATACCGCAATAAAATATAGCCTAGTTTACGCCCTGATATTATAGCTTTCCATTGGTGAAAGAATTTTTGAAATCTGTCCATCTTGAAGATTACCCGGAACAAATAAACAGACAGACAGACAAACAGACAGGCAGACAAAATTTTTTTAATTGCTATTTTAGGCATAGGTATCGTGCAAATAACCGTGTGAGCATGAAAAAAGCCTATTATTTTGACATTACAAACAGACACTCCAATTTTATTTATTGGTATAGATAGATAAATGGGTTCAGAAGAAAGAGAAGAAGACATATATGCGAAAGTATAAAAAATATTTGCACTATACAAATGTATAATGTAATCAGTAGACTAGAATGGTTTAAGTGTAAAATGACGCGAGGGTGCCCCTCCCACTATGGGCAGATCACGCGCGCGCTATCACTGTTATAACGCGGTTACCTATGCTCGCTACCAATAGTATACTAAGCTTATCACTTCTTGATAATTAAGGACTTTAGTGTGCTTAAATTAAAAGAGAGGTACAAATTCTTTTATTTATCTTTGATCTAATATGCAATGGCCTTCTGAGACGCATTTAATGCCATATAGTTATGATGTGTACAATTTTTACGTGTGGTAATGGAGTAAGAATATAATTCACTATAGGGATAGTGAATTAGTGAGTTAGAATCCGGTGAGATAGGGATCTCACCGGACCGGGGATTTAGTCCGGACACCCGCGAAGAGGTTAGCCTCGCGACGGCGATCGGCGTCCCAGTAGGGGACGTCGAGGAGAGAGGGTACTCTCTTGGGGTATTCCATCTGGTCGACCACAGAAGTCAAGGAACTCTGTGCCGGTGGTCGACCCAACAACGAAGATGACGCGCTATACGGGTGGGTTACGGATGTGCGTGCTTACGCCCCTCTGTCGCCCCGGAAGGAGTGGAGCGAGGAGTGCGCCGACCGTAACCCAACCCCCAAAATAAAAAGCCCTATCTTGCCCCTGGGTATCGTAAAAAACGTCTATAGAATATAGTATGCATATAACATTTATACAAGAAAAGAAAAACTCAAAGAAAAATCCATATAACATCCCGATTGAACAAAATGGCGTAGTAGGTCAATTTTTCTCTTACTCGTATTGTGGAGGCTCGAGCCAAGTAGTGAAGTGTGATATTTGGTACTTACTATAATAATGGATATATACAATGTATTGCCACTACTTCCTTTTGTAAGATGAAAAACTGTTCTAAAGAGTATTCTCTCTCATTCGAGCAGCATCACTTTCCTAAGAAACATAGTGAGATTATCAATGACCGGTAGTCATGCTTAGCGATTATGGACTTAATGATTTCTGATGTTTACGCGAGTATTACACATTTTAAATAAAAGTACTTTACGGATTTTATCGCGTTTGTATTTGATTTTTTATTACCTTTGCAGCGTTCATGGTCACGGGCGGACAGTCCGCCCCTGACCATGAACGCTGCAAAGTGTTCGAAACGTCGGGTAATCAAAAATCAAATACAAACGCGATAAAATCCATAAAGTAGTTTTATTTAAAAAGATTATGGACTTATCTCTAATTAAACATTAAACTGTGGATGTCAATAGCCTGATGAATGATGTAAGGAGCAGAAAAGCAAATCCAAGTCCTCATTATTACTACTGTATATCCACGTTATTTGACCAACGAGATAGTAAAATTAATGTCTACGACAATAAAACAAATAAATTAAATAGTATTTTACCAATAATAAAATATATTGTACCTAATCAACTTTTAAAAATAGATTATGATCACAATATTAAACAATAAAACTTGCATTAAAATTAGTTATAATAGATGGCACGTTGAAATATCGATGACGGAATTATAAATAGTTTTAAAAGATAAGTAGAACCAATAAATAAAATTGTATTAGCTACATCTAGAGTAATATATATCACAAGACAGAACAATGGTTGAAGTATCAAAACTTATTGGTTACAGTCATCGTCAGGAGCGAGTGTGATTGCCGCACGCTGCAGATAAGGTAAATAGCTCATACAATTGTTAGAATGGGAGGCTTCGAGCCTCTTTTGTTAAGGAAGTGGTCTAATGGGCGAACGTAGCCACCGGCGAGACTTACATGGTGTCAATTGTTAGGATGATCGTACAAAGACTGTTAAGAATTTTAAATATGCTTGCATTTGCACTTAAATAATAAGTACATTTATATTTCGTTTACAATATTTGCTGATAATTTTATTATTATCCTCATGATCCCAGCTCATTTACATCCTACTGTAAGGCTCGAACTTCCTCCATATTAGGAAGGAATTTGACCTACTATACCACGCTGGTCTGGATCGATATAGATATATGTAATTCTATAATTTCAATTTCAACAAAAAATAGTTAATAACTTGGCAGAAATGCTGCCATTACCTTCATAAATGAATCAATGGTCGTACACTCCATCACAGGCCAAGTAGATTTCTTTTAAATATAAATTACTCCTTTTTTTTTTTCATATTGGAGACTACACAAAGATAATAAACAGTGGGAGGTTCAAACTCATTTTTACCCTACCGATCGTTATTTTATTGCCTTTAATCCTTTCTCTGTTACGGTAGACAACGTTTATGCCCTGATATTGCTAAACATCAGGAGTAGCAGTTACAATTTACCATCAAGTACTGCCGCTAACTGCTGGTTTACCACCAAAGACAATAAAAGAAAAAAAATGTTAATACTAATACAATTCAGTTAAAACATCATCATCAACATTTCAGCTCATATAGGTCCCACTACTGGGATCCCACCACTCAAGCCTTCTCCACAATAAGAAGAAAATTGTCCTTACATGCTGGTCAGGCAGATTGATATAGTTTTCTTTATTTTAAGTTTGCCTCCTCTTGCATAGATGTTGTATGCGTATTATACCCCTTAGTCGTATTTGACGACATCTCCGAGCAAAATAAGGAGTAGAGAATAGTATTCTAATTCCATCATCACACGGATAAACAGTTAAAATATAATGTCTATGAATTAAATTAGTGATGATAAGACTTAGCTACGGACCCTGTCGTAATATTCATCACGATGTTAAGCAGAAAGTATATAGCCACACCTATACTAGTTGGGCTTGGTCGTCATGTACTGATGATAATAAAATAAAATATGTAGTTAGTTATGTCACGAGAGTAAATAAATTTAATCAGATTAGACAATTGTTGAAGATGTACTTAGTTTATATTGTACTTACAAACGAAATTGCATTATCAGATAATTTTGAGGCCCTCTTGTTCCATGGGCGCCGTATGAACCCTCCCATCGGCGTCTCGAACACCGTCCATTCGGTTGAGATCGGTATCCGGGCCCATATGAGGTATTTGGGCCTGGTGCTCGACGGGCAATGGTGGTTCCGGGAGCATTTCCACAGGCTCGCTCCACGGCTCGTCGGCGTAGCGTCAGCCCTATCGTGGCTTATGCTGAACGTGGGCGGATCGAGGGCTACGTGCCGACGGCTGTACGTGGGGGTCATCCGGTCGATGGCCCTGTACGGCGCACCAGTGTGGGTGGGGTCCCTGACCGTCCGACTCAGGGCTCTTCTATGGCGACCACAGAGGGCTATGGCGGTCAGGGCATTACGCGGATACCGCACGGTGGCGACGGAGGCAGCGTGCCTATTGGCCGGGACTCGCCCGTGGGATCTGGAAGCGGAAATGCTCGCCGGATTGTATTGGCGGGTGACGGGGGTGCGAGCGGAGGGCGGTGTGGTCTCTTTGAGGGAGCTCACCGCCTGGCGCGTCGACGCCCGCCGAGACGTGATTGCCCGTTGGGCAGTCCGGCTGGAGAGGCCTCGGTTTGGGGTGCGAATCGTGGAGGTCTTCCGGCCGGTGCTGATGCAGTGGTCGGAAAGGCGGCACGGGGTGCTCTCCTTTCGACAAGTGCAGGTGTTGACGGGGCATGGGTGCTTCGCCAAGTACCTGCACAAGGTCGTTGGGAGGGAGAGTACACCGTCCTGCCACCATTGCGATTGCGACGAGGACACGGCGCAGCATACGCTCGAGGCCTGCGCCGCTTGGGCAGCGCAGCGCCGTGAACTCGTCGCAATCATCGGTGCCGACCTGATGCTGCCGACTTCCGCCAGGGCGATGGTCGGCAGCGTCAGGAACTGGGACGCGGTGGCAGCCTTCTGCGAGACAGTGATCTCGCAGAAGGAGGCGGCGGATCGCCTGCGCGAGGAGCGCAGCTTACCTAAGCCTAAGCAAAGTACTTGCGCCTCATGCCGCCCTAGCTGAGGCCGCGGGTGACGTGATCGGGGAATTAGTCCGCCACCCGCTGAGAGGCCGACCGCGTGAGGAAAGACCGACGTCCTCCCCGAGGGGGGGACATCGGTCGATGAGAGGGAACCCCAAATAGGGGTTATTCCGTCGGGCCGACCACTGATGACAAGTACGATAGTACGATCACCCACGCGTAAGATAGGGGTGGTGAATTATATTTACTCCGTCATCACACGGAACACAAAGCTATATACTTATGTATAATATATACATTAATTCAGTAGAAATTTTTGACGTAAAAGCGTAATAAATAATTTTAGCGTTGAATTTAGATGTTAACATCTACGGCAAAATTATCTGATCATTCTTTTTTTTTTGGGGGGTGGGTTGCTGTCGGCGCGCTCCTCGCATCAGTCCGTCCGTGGCGACAGAGGGGCGTAAGCACGCACACCCGCAACCCACCCACGTACACGTCGTTGGGCCGACCACCGGAGCAGGGTGACTTGTCGTCAGTGGTCGGCCCGATGGAATGCCCCTTGAGGGTCTTTCTCTTGTATAGAAGCTATTTTCATATTATTTCCCTTGGTCGACTTTTACGATACCCAGAAATAAGGTAGTAAATTGTATTTTTACTCCATCACCAGACGGAAGACTATTTATCACATAACCTATTGTAGGATACAGTATAGTTTACAGATTACCGCCCTTCAAGTTTTCAGTTCGTGAACGATTACCTTTATGACCAATTTGGCTTCAACGGCCAACTGTCGGCTTTCACAGTGTAATTTGAATTTCATTTATATGGGTAAACTATTATTCAGATAATAACAATGAATGTGAAATAGGTATTAAATTTAATATTATATTATATATTTCTAATTAATATTTGAATACGGTAAATTCTTATTTAAACCATTTCTCTATGTATGTTTGCCCCCATTTCCTTCTTTGTATCCTGCGTAATAAACGGTAGCTAGATTATACAAATTAGTAGCTAAATTTTTTTCGGAGTAAGAATACAATTCATCACTCCTCATCTTGCTCGTAGATGTCGTAAAAGAGAATTAAGGGCATATAACATCTATGCAAAAGAAGGAAAACTCAAAATAAATCCCTATATCAATTTGTCTGACCAGCATGATACAATAAGGTCAAATCCTATTGTCGAAGCAGCTCAAACTCAGCATTCGGGCCACTCGTTCCTTGCTTTTACAATAACTGTCCAGAAAGATGATCAAGGGTAAGTCCTATCACAGCAGATAAATTACAGGAGATTAGAGGAAAAATAAGGGGAATAAGTTCTGAGCTTATTACCACCTTTACTGAATTTCTTACCAAAATTGTACTCGAGATTTCACGGTATTTATGACACTGAAATAATCACAAAAATAATATAATATCATTTTAGTATGGTCTCTATAAAATTTACATTATTTAATTTTAGAAATCTTTCATGTAAACATTATATAACTCTAACTAAACAAGTTAAAAGCATGATTACATACTGTATTATATTTACTGTTGAGTATTATATTATACTATCTGACCCAACAGACGTTGTTCTTTATAAATAAAACTACGGATTTTATCGCGTTTGTAATTGATTTTTGATTGTCCGACGTTTCGAACACTTTGCAGCATTCATGGTCACGGGCGGACTGAGATGTCTCACGTCCAACAAGTCATCATTATTGTAGAAAATTTGTGCCGACGGCTGTATGCGGGGGTCATCCGGTCGATGGCCCTGTACGGCGCACCGGTGTGGGCGGGGTCCTTGACCGTCCGACTTAGGGCCTTTCTGTGGCGACCACAGAGGGTCACGGCGGTCAGGGCCATCCGCGGATATCGACGGAGGCAGCGTGCCTATTGGCCGGGACTCCCCCGTGGGACCTGGAGGCGGAGATGCTCGCCGGACTATATCGGCGGGTGACGGGGGTGCGAGCGGAGGGCGGTGTGATCTCGTTAAGGGATCTCACCGCCTGGCGCGTCGACGCACGCCGAGACGTCATTGCCCGTTGGGCAGTCTGGCTGGAGAGGCCTCGGTCCGGGTTGCGAACCATGGAGGCTGTTCATTACCGTTCCCTACTGACCTAGGATGCGCAGTGGAAGGGAACACCAGGCCAGTGAGGGATACCAAATGGGTAATAACATTGGCTTGCGATTACGCAAGGCTATTTTAAGTTCTCCTAAATGATAGTACAAGAACAGATTTTAACACTTACGAGTAGATACCGCGGAGGTAGCTATAACGTAACCTAACTCAGCGTTCGGTCTGGCCAGACAAATAGAAACTAACTGAGGGGTTACTTAGCTTGTATCCAAAAGCGCGGTGATGACAACGGCCTCGTACACTTCAAGGACCCAGGCTTGCTACTCGTACACACAATTTAATGTTCACAAATATATACTTAATTCTAATTAACTCGCGTACATAAGCGGTACACAAAACAAAGGGTGGCGCGCAATATTACAAATACCACGATTTCACGGCTTTAGTCCACAAAAGACATAGCAATTACAAAATATGTGCGTACGCGACCGTTACTTCCAACGCAAGTCGATCCGCGAACAAAGCGAAAGTGAAAGTGAAAAGTGGCGGCCGGCTCCGAGCCAACCGCGAACCACAAAAAACAGAACTACCCTACATGGATTTAATTATTGAACTAATATAAAAATGTTTGGTACCGAACATCTACCCGCCTCGGACAGGTCTACCTGGCCGCTAATCAATTGGTAAACGGGACAATGTTGCTACCGCTCTCTTCAGTACCGAACCGTCCACCTGAACCTCAGCAAAACGAGGCACATTATCTGCGCCATATACTAAATTTAAAATTCGGCCGCGACGCCAGCACAGTGGCGGCAAATTGGTATCTTTTATCAAAACGAGGTCACCAACTCGAGGTGGATTAGTCTTGTCAGTCCACTTAACGCGCTGCTGGAGAACATGAAGATATTCTAAGCTCCAACGCTTCCAAAAGCTTTGAGTAAGCTGTTGGACCAACTCAAACCGCGAGAGACGACTTGGTCTCACATCAACAAAGGGGTACTCAGGCAAAGCATTAAGTGGCTGACCAATCAAAAAATGACCCGGTGTGAGAACCTCCAAGTCACTCGGGTCTGAAGAGATCGGACACAACGGTCGCGAGTTCATTACGGCCTCTATCTTACAAAACACAGTTGCGAGTTCTTCAAATGTGAGTACAGACTCACCAATAACTCGTCGCAAATGTGCTTTAGCAACCTTAACTGCGGCTTCGAAAATACCACCCCAATGTGGGCATGCTGCCGGACTAAATTTCCAGGTTATACTACGACTGGTTAGTTTATTACCAATATTTGTGTGATTGCTGGCTAAAAAATCATGTACATCTTTCAAATAATTATTGGTTCCCTTAAAATTTGTGCCACAGTCCGAACGTATCAAAGAAGGCAGTCCTCTCCTTGAAACAAATCTATCAAGTGTCGCAACAAATGCCTCGGTGGAGAGGGATGACACTAATTCAAGGTGCGCCGCTTTAGTTGACAGGCATACGAAGACACACAAATAGGCCTTGACTGTTTTACTGTTTCGTAGAGTTGAAGTCTTAACCAAAAAAGGACCTGCAAAGTCGGTGCCTACACCGGCGAACGGCCTCGATTCTCTGACACGATCAGAAGGGAGGTCACCCATCAAAGGTTGCATGGTACTAGCCTTCAGCCTGTAACAAGGCATGCAACGAAATACCACACTGCGAATCGTTCTTCGAGCAGACAAAATCCAAAATTCTCGCTGCAATATGGCTAATAAGGCGTTACAGCCAGCGTGAGAATTTCTAATGTGACGGTCCGTCACCAACAATTGCACAAAATGACCTTGCTTGGGTAACAATATAGGGTGCCGACTACCGTAGGGTAGACTAGAGTTTCTGAGGCGACCTCCAACACGTAAGACACCCGTGTTGTCCAAAAAGGGGCTCAACATACGCAAGGTTCCTGTTAGTTTAGCCTTACCAGCTTTCAAAATTTCAATCTCCCTTTCAAAATATGTATCCTGTACCACACGTATCCAATGGCAAAAAGCCTCCTGTCGTTCTTGTGGTGATAGAAAAGCCTCTAATTTTTTGTTCCGTAAGTGCTTACAGTTGTAATAGAAGCGCTTAATCCAAGCTGTTACACTTACTAATTTATCGAGGGAGCTATACCGATTCAATAAGACATTTGGATCGAATACGCAAGCACGCCTCTCAACAGCGAGCAGTCGCAATCCAGGCAACGGACCTACGTCCAAAACCGGCGTCAGTGGCCATTCAGACTCTGAGCGTAATAACCATTCCGGTCCCCACCAAAGGGAGTGCGTTACCAAGGCGGGGGATGTACAACCCCGAGATGCACAATCAGCTGGGTTAAGCTCACCAGGCACATGCCTCCAAATCAAGGGAGTCTCAGATTTCTGAATTTGGGAGACTCGGTTCGCTACAAATACCTCTAAGGTGTGAACTGAAGCCTTTAACCAGCACAAAACAATTTGGCTGTCAGTCCACGCGTAAGTGGTGCTAATGTTCACAGTATGACGCAACAAATTCGACACGTGATTAAGAAGACGCACAAGCAGAGTAGCCCCTGCCAATTCAAGTTTAGGGATTGTCAAAGCAGTCCGTAGGGGTGCCACCTTGCTCTTCGCCATGACCAGTGAGATCTTCACTTGGCTGTCAGAACCCACCGTACGCAAATATACACAAGTGGCGTAACCCCGTTCAGAGGCGTCCGAGAAACCATGCAGAGTTGCCTGGTACTTTCCTGGAGGAAGCATAGAACGAGGGATCGATACCTCATTGATCGCAGGAAGTGAGGATACAAATTTGGTCCAGTCTTCCATCAAAGCTCCCCGAAGAGGTTCGTCCCAGCCTAGTCCTGCCATCCAAAGCCTTTGTAAAAAGCATTTAGCCCAAAATATGACGGGACATATCCAACCATTTGGATCAAATGTTCTTGCAACCGTGGAAAGCACCAAACGCTTAGTCCAAATGCGCGGCAACTCTAAGTCAACATTGTAAGTGAATATGTCTGGGGCTGGTTTATACTGAATGCCGAGAACAGTCATCATAGCAGGGTTCTCGATATTCTCGAACAAATGCGGATCTTGCTGATGTTCATCCGGAAGTCCCTTCAAAAGCGCAGGTGAGTTGGATATCCACTTCCGTAACTCATAGCCCGCGGTGGCTAAGATGCCTATCAATTCATCCCGTAGAAGGATGGCCTCTTTCTCAGAGGGTCCACCAGTACAAATGTCATCGACATACAAATCCTCTTTCAAAATCGCGGCTGCGCGAGGAAACTTTAAGCGCTCCAGGTCCGCGAGCTCCCACAGAGACCGTATAGCCAAATAGGGGCTTGACTTTAACCCGTACGTGTTTGTATTGAGCTCATAAACAACCATGGGATCCTGGGGGCTTTCACGCCATAGAATCAACTGATACCGACGGTCATCCGGGTGAATAATCGTCTGTCTGAACATCATCCTTATGTCAGCCACAAATACAACCTGATGTCGACGAAACCGAGTGATGACGTCACAGAGATCCTTGATCAATTTAGGACCAGCATACAAACAATTGTTCAACGATACACGCGTTGAAGTTTGCGCAGAACCATCGAATACTGTACGCAATTTGCCATTTGATGCCTTAATTACAGCATGATGCGGTAGAAAGAAGTGATCCACTGTTTGCCAATCTAATTTCGACACAGACATGTGTCCCAACTCCTCATATTCACGCATAAAATCAATGTATTTCTCCTTTAGGAGAGCATCTCGAGCCATTCGGCGCTCCATAGCCAATAGTCGTTTCTCAGCAGCAGGCCGCGAGGTGCCAAGTGGTGGCCGTACGGCGAGAAACGGCAATCGAGTCATAATCTGACCAGTACGTAGGCGACTCGTATTGTTTTGGTAAAACAATTCGCACTCCTCATGCTCCGGATCAGTGCGCGGAGCCTGTGGTGGTTCTTCCACTTCCCAAAACCTCTGAACCGCATCAGAGAGAGCAGAGCCTACCATCAAGCCAATGTCAAGACGGGTATCCGTGAGGACCGGTCCCATCAGTGCAGAGCCAAATATGGTCGGGATGGCTACCATGCCTCCTGGTTGCATGACCTGAATGCTACCCAAGAATATGTTTCCCAGAACATCGGCGCCTAGCAACAAATCGACCGATCCAGGTATACCAAATTTGGGGTCTGCCAAGTTCAAACCCGACGCTAAACCAATAGCATACGGAGACAACTGCTTCTCCGGATGGGTGCCCAAAATATTGTTCATAACAATGGCTGAACACTCAAACAATGGGCTTGACGAGTTTATAGGAGAGAACGCACATAATACTTGGCCTTCAACATTGGCCACAACTGCGTTGCCAACACCTCTAGTGACATGAGGAAAATCACGCATACTTAGGCGTACCTGCCCCACCAACCAAGAAGACGCTATACACCCCTGAGAGCCTGTGTCCAGAATTGCCCGGACCACAACAGAGGCACCTGTCCGTCCCCAGACCCTTACAGAAGCAGTGGGTAGGAGTACGGTTTCAAACGGGGGTGGTGCATGACGGGGGGAGGCGCCGTGTTCCTAATGTCGTCTAGGCAGCGGGTGATTCTCATGTTCACGGGAAGCGTCATCAAAGGTAGGTACCCGCCCGTGACGATACGGGCGCGAATCGTGGTTATCACTCTTGCCACGGGCTTCCGATGACGGCGAGCATTGACCTTGTGGGCGCCTCGCTGCGGCAGAATCTACGACGCGCGGGGGTGAGCGACTAGGTCTCGAACTGCGGTTTTCATACCGGTGCCTTCGCTCATAACTACCCGTAGGTGAGCCTTGACGTTCATGTTCACGACCAATCCCATTATTATTCGCACAAAGAAGTTTCAAATGCTGGCCTCCGCAGTATGTACATGGGCGAGGATTAGGGCAATCGCGCTGGAAATGGTTTCCCAAGCAAGAAAAGCACCAACCTCGAGCCTTAGCCAAACGCCTACGCGAGGCCACGTGCAGCGCAGTAAAATCTGAGCAACTGGCAACTTTATGACTCGGGGACTTGCAATAGGTGCACTCAGGTCGCGACTGTACAGCAGCAAAACGTGGTGGGTGACGAACCTCTGGCCTTCTAAAGGCGTGATTGCGGGTCGGAGCCGATGACCGCGGCAAC